>CM076573.1:863144023-865568244 GCA_034641835.2 Pinus albicaulis | reverse complement strand
TTCAAATGCTACGTGCCTGTGTGCAAGGGCGTAGCACCTACTCATTTCATTACAAAGGACCAAAAAATTTCCAGTCTTGCTCAAGGATCAGTGTTCATCACTGCAAAGAAGTTTTTCAAGGTATTTATCACTATTTTTTACCCCTTTGTTGCTCTTAAAACATAAAGGATATTTTGAAAACTGAATTAAAGGAGAAAGAATTGTTAAAGGAAAAGAAAGTCTGTTTTTATTTAAGGGTTGTTTAGTTGATTTTGGAGAAGAACAGAAAAATCAAAATGCCTCCAAATAAAAGGGTAAAAAAGGGAGTCCAACACAACATATTTGAGCCCACCACTATTTGTAGTGTCCCTTATTAGTGAGATAGCTTTGATGACACTTAGAGATGGTGATTTTGATATAATATTATGTATGAAAGACTTATGTACATGCTTATATGCTATGACCTGGTTTGGGTCACTTGGTTGTTGTGTGCTTAGGATAATATCTATGGTTGCGTGCACAAGGATTGATTTTGGTTAAGAGAATATTAGCGATGTTTTCTCTTTTGGTATCCTATTTTGGACATAGGTGTATGACGTGAATGGTGATTTAGAATTGAGACACGGATCCATGGACGATCATGGTTATGTGGAACATATGGTTAATTATGATTTATGGATGATACATGATTTGTATGATTATATGTGCATAATCTCGTACTAAGCATGATGTGGCAGGGGACTTGGTCATTGCCAATAGGGATGCTCAAGTTATGAATGAGTGCGGAAGTCATTTCTCCAAAACCAAAATGACTGTGGAAGTCATGCACAATATTTGGTAAAATTTGAATAAGTTAATTATGAAATTCATTTGATTTATTTGATCAATGAGATTGTGATGTGTGCAGGTCTTGGAAGAAGACCTTACCAATGAACCATCATATGGGTATGAGCTCACAATCAGTACCTTAAGGTGAAACGTGGAGTTTCAAAGCAGAATAGATGAGAAGCCATGGAAATTAGGGCGCGGAGTCCTAAATCCATGAAATATAAAGACGTGGAGTCTTGGATATATGATAAAAGGATTAGGACGCAGAGTCCTAAATCCATGAAATATAAAGACGTGGAGTCTTGAATATATAAGGAAATGTTTGGGGCGCGGAGTCCTGAATATTTAAAAAGATCAAGGTGTGGAATCTTGGATCTTTAGAGTAGATCAGGACGCGGAGTCCTCAATCTACTAAGGCATGAAGATGCATACAATAGGGGTGTGGAATCCCTATTATCCGGAAGAAAAATACCACTCATGGGCAACTCGTAGATGAATTTCCTTTATAATCTAATTCCTAACAATTTTGGAGTGACTTTCTAAAAATAGAAAGTCATGTCTACCATTTCAAGTATGACTTTCCAAAAATAGTAAATCACCTCCAATCATGGGTAAACAAGTATACTTGAAGGAAAATCACTTAAATTATGATTAATCAATTGTAATAGTTCAATCTCGACTTAATCCTCAATATTATTAATATTATTAATATTATTATTATCTTTTATGAGACTATGATATTATTATTAAAATGAAATTATATCTCCTCAATCACTTCACACCTCTCTCCTTCATGACTCTCATGGCTCTATGTAACTCTCTCTATTTTAAATATTACATTACACTCTCTTTTATGCACTCATCAAGGAATGGCATATTCCTCTTACACTCATTAAATATATGTCATAAAATATTCTTACACTCATTAAATATGTGTCATAAAATATTCCTCTTACACTCACTTTAATGCATATGTTACACTCTCCTTAAAAAAGGCATGCATACCTCTCCTTAATGGCATAAGTTACACTCCTCTAAATGGAATACAATGCATGCATATTAATCCTCCTTTATGACAAGAATTTGTTGCTCCTCCTATATATGAGTCTCATGTATTATCACTTGAGGAGGGAGGGGTAATGCCAAGAGTGGAAGAGACTTGAGGAATATTGTGAGAGGGAGAGATATGGAGAGTATCCAATTACTTCCAAAACAAATCTGAATTTCTTACTAATCTACTAAGTATCTATTGAGGTTGAACATGAGTGGTATTTAGAGGAAGTGAAAGCTATTTTCCTTAGTTTTCCTTGCATCTCTCTCTCTCTACTGCTGTATTTTGGTACTGTTTGTGAGCTTTTACAGCTCGGGGGTTCCAGGGGGAGGAGTTCTCCCTGGATATGGTTGCGTGGAAAACAGGATGGTTCAAATGAGTTGGTTAAGGGATCGAAGGTGGATCATATTCTCAACGATTGGAGCTGAATATCTCTTCAGGTATAATTTCCATTGTCCTAAAATTATAGTATAGATTTAGCATAAAATAAAAGGTAGAAATTTAAATTGTTGTAAGCATCTAATTTTGGTTTAGGCTTATGTTATCTAAAATATTATTGATTAGTTAAAAAATGAAGACTAGATCAATCTATATGTATGGATGTTTAGATCTCAATATTGGAGTTATTATTGGTATAGTTTATGGTACTAATCTTGGTATTGTAGCATTTGAGAAAGGAAAGCCAAATATTGTTGAAAGTAATTTCAATAAATAAATTCCAAAGGAATTGGGTAAGTATTTCACGATTTATGGTTATGTTTCAAGTAATTAATAGATGTATGTTTTATAAATGGTTTTAGGATAGTTTGCAAAGTGTTTCACAAAATCTGTGAATGAGTAATGTTATAAATTTATTTATGCATGAATAATTGCTAACTTGCAGCTTACATCAGAAGTAAGAAAATGGACATGTACCCAAAATATGCCTGGAGGAATTACAGAATCAACCCTTAAAATAAAATGCAAAAATAATGGCAACTAAAGTATAGTTTGGAAGATCAAATGCTTGAGGTAAGTTGGAGATAAATTTTAGTTATGGCTTATGTTTCATATTCTTCAATGGTTTGTTATTCAAGTTTTTGTAATAGTACTATCAGAATTTTGATAGAAAGCCTTAATGGCTGTAGCATTCAGGGCTTCCATGTGTTTTTAAATTGTAGCAATTGGTGCAAAAAGCTTGTCACTCATGTCAAATGAATTAGCTTGTGGGTGGTAAAATGTTTCAAGAACTCATATGGTGGATTTAGAAATGTGTGATTTCAATGAGCATATATTAGTAGCATAACTCTGGGTTTTTTTTCCTCATGTAGAGGTGTAGTTGTAATTTTTCATTCCATATGTTTGACAAAAGTCATAAATGAAACATTTAGGCTATAAATTTTGTTGTTTTAAAGAATTGCATTTCTGGGCATCCCTGTTGCGATTCAGCTCCACTTCAGGGGGTATCCGTGCCAATAGGGCATTTCACCCCAACTTTGATTTCAAAAATCAAGGTTTCGGACATCGATTCCCAAAGCTGCTCTGTTTTGCAGATTTGCTGTTGCATGTAGAACCGCCTGTTGTTTTGTTTTGTTGTTTGGTTCTTTTTATATTGGAACTGTCTGATAATTTATAGTGATGGATCTGATATAGGATAACTACTTGGAAATGGTTTTTAAAGTATAAATGATTAATAATTTGAAAATTTAAATAATCTTACGGCAACTTGTTTTATGACTGCCAACTATTTGTCATAATTCCTCAATGGCTGTACCTTACAATATTGTGAGCTATGTTTGAAATTTCTAAATACTTATATTCATTGGTATAGCTTCAACAATGAATATGGCTGATAGTCTACTAATATCTTAAGTTCAATTATTGACACTACTTACAAAAAAAAAGGAAGTCATGTAACTTTGGATTCATGTTAGCTAATTGTTGTGAAAACACCTTAAAGAGATAATGGTTGTAAGTGTTTGACAAAATGCCTCAATGGATGTACATTCCATACTTGTAAATTGGTTTTCATAATGTTCAATGGTTGCATCTAATTACGTTTATGAACCGTCCATAAAACAAAAGGCTTAAGTTAATTTAAGATTTGCAATCAAGGTATTTCTAGCGTAATAACTCATTGAGTTAAAGGGTCTCGCTGAAAATTCAAAATTGCAGTAAGTAATTTGTTGCAATATCAGCTCACATATGAATTCCTAATTATGGGATGCCAACTCTATATAATTTAAATTATCCTTTTAAGAAAATAATTCATAAGCATGTTATTAGTCACTCTTGAACACATTTAATTACAACAAAGTTAACAATTAGCTTATTGCAAATTGTGGTTCATAAAGGTCGACATTTATTCATCCCACTAAACAATTTATATTTTAAAGGTGATTTTAGTCTTGAGAAGCAAGTATTATGGTTGTATTTTTTTGGATCTTGATAAACCTTGAACTTGGTAGCTTTGAAGATAAGTTGATATATTTTAGGGTGTAGTGTAAAGGACACCAATAACTTCTATATAAAAATAATAATAATAATAATAAAATAAAATAAAATAAAGAATAATAATAATAAATAAATAAATAAAAATAAAAATTAAATAAAATAAAATAAAATATATCGCATTTTGATTTAATATAATATTTCTCTATAATAATTATGGTAGGTAAGGTGGGACCTTACATATGGTATCAAAGCCAAGTTACAACACTAGGCCTAATGGGCCAACATGCTTATTTGTAGTTTGATGATGTATGAATGTTGATTTTGCATGCGAGTTGAGTTCTTGTATATCTTGACTTGGAAGCATAGTGGTTGCATAGAGGATATTATTATCATTATGTCATTTAGTGACTCATGAAATAAAATAAAAAAAATTCCCTTATATTCCTTTATATTTTTGTTAAGACACATTATCAACAATATGTTAAAATGCTTAAAGACATGCTGGGAAAGGATGTGCTTGAGAAAGTTGCGGTTAAACCCAAGTATGTGAATGACTTGATTTTCAATCAATGAGTGAGATAGGTGGAGTGAATGCATGGTTTCATATATTTTTAGTGCATCATTTTCAATGTGATATGGGCTTAGTAGCCATCTTTACTTGCTGAAATCGTATCTACCAAGAAGAATATTGGCTTAATCTGGACTATAGTGTGATGACCTTGGTGTGTATGCTTTGGGAATGAGTAACAAGTGTAAGGTTGAGATTCCATTAACGTGATGATTGAGTTCATCATGATAATTTTGAATCTTTTCGTACCTACACTAAAGGAAACTTAACTAAAAGCTACCTTGAAGGATGTCACTTTTAACTGTGAATGTAGATTCAAGAGTAATGTATGTGTATTAATTAGATGTGTTAAAATATGATTTGGGAATACATTATTAATGAGTAAGAATGAAATTTCTCTGATTTCTTTGACATGATTTTGTGTATTTTGGGTTGACATTAGGCATCAAATAACTTTAAATTACTCAAATACTAGGTTGAGGTATGAACTTCCTAATAAACAAGAGGCTTAAATGATTGGTGCATGATGGGTTGTGTAAACCATTTTAAGGAACACTTGAATGTTATGTTTTCCTTAAGCTGATGTATGGGTGTGGAATCCATACTAGCATATATCTATGAGAAAATGTGTGGGTGTGGAATCCATACTAACATATATCTATGATCTAATGTATGGGTGTGGAAACCATACTAGCATATATCTATGAGAAAATGTATGGGTGTGGAATCCATACTAGTATATATCTATGAGATAAGTAATGAGGTAAGGTATGGGTGTGGAATCCAAAGTAAAATATATCTATGAGCTAAGTAATTCTTCTAGTTAGAATATTTTGGTGGAATCTGATATTCATGATTAAGGAATGATTATGTGTAATTAAAGTTAAATGGATAGAGATTTGTAACACAAATTTGCTTGAGCTTTAAATCCATTAATGAATATACTAAGATTGGTATACTAAACACCATTAGGTGGTTTAGAATGTTTGGAATAATTGATTTTGATATATGGAAGTGTGAACTAGATATCTATCCTCTAGTATTGTAATCCTTTTGTATGTATTGAATTTAAGTAGAATTAAAATGACTTTCAAATTCTTGAAATGTAGAAAAAGATTATTGTGATAAGTTGATGAAATAACTTTTCTATTGGATTAAGAAAAATTAGGTCTAGGAAAGCCATAATAGTCTCTTTAATGATTTTACCAGTTAAATATTGGTTGCATTCTATTTAACCAAATTAATTAGAGAAATTATGAGGATTGAACTCATGTATTTCTCTAAGCTATTGCTAGTTTGGCGATTGCGTCAAAATTCAAATTGTTTATAAACTGTGAAGAGAATAACATGTTTAGAAGGTAAATATTTTATGTGGTGAGAACTTTTTTTATTTGAAATTAAAGAAAAAAAGAAAAAAAAAGGCATGTGATTAATGAAAAGCTTAGTTGAGTTCCTGTTTTACAAGAATATGTGCTTGTGATATTTTTTTTGAGGGAGAAATTGAAGGAGAGTGAGATCACATTTTGATGAATTGTAATTCTTGCATGATTTAGAAGCCTAAGATGAGTGTATTGTATGTGGAATGGAAGAGATTGTTGGATTTAGGAATTCTTTGTTGGGATGTATAGTTGTTTGAGTATTTATTAGTCCTACAAAATGTTGTAATAATTTGAGAGGGTGGTAATTATCCTTAAAAAAAAAGGGTCTAACTTTAGGCTAGAAATTCCCTTGTGATAGTCTAAATCTTATGTAAATTTAACAAGATTCGTCACATTTTGAGAAATGTATGGTTTTCATAGCTTGTTGTTGTGTATGTATTAATAGTAAGGAATAAGATATGAAATCAAATGATTTGATTAATTACTGAATATAAATCATGACTGATTTCATAGTTGGAAAACAAATTGACATAAAGTTATCAAGGTTACCATATTTTCATAATTGTGAGAGTTTTTATTGATTACAAGCCACTTTCAAAAATATATCATTAAAATGAAGATCTTCTAACTAAGTCATTTCATAATTGATTCTAAAGTTAGAGAAGTGAATAATAATGAAGATTATGCAAACTAAAGGAATGATCTATAATACATAAGTGGGTCAATGAGGACTGTATTTAACCTTAGGTTGTTAGTTAAAAAAAAAACAAAAACAAAAATGGTGCCTTGAACCTCAAATTGTATTTTTTTTTCCTAAAGAGTAAACGTTTAGTAAAAACTAAAGATAGATCCTAAATATTTCGATTGCAAGGATATCTTATGGAATGAAAAGAGGAAAAATGGATTGAGAAGACATAAATCAAGTGGGATGTAAGAGTGTGTTTTAGATATAACGTCATGTTTTGTTGCATAAGAGTGGGTCTTATATATAACATCATGTTTTGTTACATAATTTTACTAACAATTGTATGTGGATTATTTTATGCTTATTGTATGCCAATTTGATTGTGATATGGTATGGACCATCATTGTTATGTATACAACCAATGTGTGTTCTATTTGTAGCTGGGCAAGCTCAACATCCTACAGAACCAAGAACATGACACATGTAGGATTCATATAGACTATGAGAAAGAAGAACATGTAGAATATCAAATTATTATAGATAAACAAAGTATATATCATATCAATTACATACAATAGTATTTTTATATGGTACTATAAATTGTATGGCTGGTTTTGATATAGAAATATTTGGTATTTTATATCGACACATGTCTAATATAGCGTGGATACATTTTCTACCTGATTAAGAATGGTATGTTTAGTTTTCATGGAATTGTTTCCAATTTAGAAAACATTAAACTATGTATTGACATGAAGAAAAAAAAATATATATCAAATACATAAGGTTAACAACTTATTGATAGGAGAATCTAAAAAAACTAAGTATCTTATAACTGTAGGAAAAACTTCGGGCCAAGTTTAGCCCAAGAGGGGGAGTATGTAGTGTCCCTTATAGTGATATAGCTTTGATGATACTTAGAGATGGTGATTTTGATATAATATTATGTATGTAAGACTTATGTACATGCTTATATGCTATGACCCGGTCACTTGGTTGTTGTGTGCTTATGATAATATCTATGGTTGCGTGCACAAGAATTGATTTTGGTTAAGAGAATATTAGCGATGTTTTCTCTTTTGGTATCCTATTTTTGACATAGGTGTATGACGTGAATGGTGATTCAGAATTGATACACAGATCCATGGACGATCATGGTTATGTGGAACATATGGTTAAATATTATGAATTATGGATGATTTGTATGATTATATGTGCGTAGCCTCGCATTAAGCATGATGTGGCAGGGGACTTGGTCATTGCCAACAGGGATGCTCAAGTTATGAATGACTGCGGAAGTCATTTCTCCAAAACCAAAATGACTGTGGACGTCATGCACAATATTTGGTAAAATTTGAATAAGTTAATTATGAAATTCATTTGATTTATTTGATCAATGAGATTGTGATGTGTGCAGGTCTTGGAAGAAGACCTTACCAACGAACCATCAGATGGGTATGAGCTCACAATTAGTACCTTAAGGTGAAACACGGAGTTTAAAAGCAGAATAGATGAGAAGCCATGGAAATTAGGGCGCGGAGTCCTAAATCCATGAAATATAAAGACGTGGAGTCTTGGATATATGATAAAAGGATTAGGACGCGGAGTCCTAAATCCATGAAATATAAAGACGTGGAGTCTTGAATATATAAGGAAATGTTTGGGGCGTGGAGTCCTGAATATTTAAAAAGATCAAGGTGTGGAATCTTGGATCTTTAGAGTAGATCAGGGCGTGGAGTCCTCAATCTACTAAGGCATGAAGATGCATACAATAGGGGTGCGGAATCCCTATTATCCGGAAGAAAAATACCACTCATGGGCAACTCGTAGATGAATTTCTTTAATAATCTAATTCCTAACAATTTTGGAGTGACTTTCTAAAAATAGAAATTCATGTCTACCATTTCAAGTATGACTTTCCAAAAATAGTAAATCACCTCCAATCAATGGGTAAACAAGTATACTTGAAGGAAAATCACTTAAATTATGATTAATCAATTGTAATAGTTCAATCTCGACTTAATCCTAAATATTATTAATATTATTAATATTATTATTATCTTTTATGAGACTATGATATTATTATTAAAAGGAAATTATATCTCCTCAATCACTTCACACCTCTCTCCTTCGTGACTCTCATGGCTCTATGTAACTCTCTCTATTTTAAATATTACATTACACTCTCTTTTATGCACTCATCAAGGAATGGCATATTCCTCTTACACTCATTAAATATATGTCATAAAATATTCTTACACTCATTAAATATGTATCATAAAATATTCCTCTTACACTCACTTTAATGCATATGTTACACTCTCCTTAAATAAGGCATGCATACCTCTCCTTAATGGCATAAGTTACACTCCTCTAAAAGGAATACAATGCATGCATATTACTCCTTTATGAAAATAGATTGTTGCTCCTCCTATATATGAGTCTCATGTATTCTCATTTAGGGGGAGGGGGGTAATTCCAAGAGTGGAAGAGACTTGAGGAATATTGTGAGAGGGAGAGATATGGAGAGTATCCAATTACTTCCAAAACAAATCTAAATTTCTTACTAATCTACTAAGTATCTATTTAGGTTGAACATGAGTGGTATTTAGAGGAAGTGAAAACTATTTTCCTTAGTTTTCCTTGCATCTCTCTCTCTCTACTGCTGTATTTTGGTACTATTTGTGAGCTTTTACAGCTCGGGGGTTCTAGGGGGAGGAGTTCTCCCTGGATATGGTTGGGTGGAAAACCGGATGGTTCAAATGAGTTGGTTAAGGGATCGAAGGTGGATCATATTCTCAATGATTGGAGCTGAATATCTCTTCAGGTATAATTTCCGTTGTCCTAAAATTATAGTATATATTTAGCATAAAATAAAAGGTAGAAATTTAAATTGTTGTAAGCATCTAATTTTGGTTTAGGCTTATGTTATCTAAAATATTATTGATTAGTTAAAAATGAAGACTAGATCAATCTATATGTATGGATGTTTAGATCTCAATATTGGAGTTATTATTGGTATAGTTTATGGTACTAATCTTGCTATTGTAGAATTTGAGAAAGGAAAGCCAAATATTGTTGAAGGTAATTTCAATAAATAAACTCCAAAGGACTTGGGTAAGTATTTCACGATTTATGGTTCTGTTTCAAGTAATTAATAGATGCATGTTTTATAAATGGTTTTAGGATAGTTTGCAAAGTGTTTGACAAAATCTGTGAATGAGTAATGCTATAAATTTATTTATGCACGAATAAGTGCTAACTTGCAGCTTACATCAGAAGTAAGAAAATGGACATGTACCCAAAATATGCTTGGAGGAATTACAGAATCAACCCTTAAAAGAAAATGCAAAAATAATGGCAACTAAAGTATAGTTTGGAAGATCAAATGCTTGAGGTAAGTTGGATATAAATTTTAGTTATGGCTTATGTTTCATATTCTTCAATGTTTTGTTATTCAAGTTGTTGTAATAGTACTATCAGAATTTTGATAGAAAGCCTTAATGGCTGTAGCATTCAGGGCTTCCATGTGTTTTTAAATTGTAGCAATTGGTGCAAAAAGCTTGTCACTCATGTCAAATGAATTAGCTTGTGGGTGGTAAAATGTTTCAAGAACTCATATGGTGGATTTAGAAATGTGTGGTTTCAATGAGAATATATTAGTAGCATAACTCTGGGTTGTTTTTCCTCATGTAGAGGTGTAGCTGTAAGTTTTCATTCCATATGTTTGACAAAAGTCATAAATGAAACATTTAGGCTATAAATTTTGTTGTTTTAAAGAATCGCATTTCTGGGTGTCCCTGTTGCGATTCAGCTCCACTTCAGGGGGTATCCGTACCAATAGGCCATTTCACCCCAACTTTGATTTCAAAAATCAAGGTTGCAAACATCAATTCCCAAATTTGCTCTGTTTTGCAGATTTGTTGTTGCATGTAGAACTGCCTGTTGTTTTGTTTTGTTGTTTGGTTCTTTTTATATTGGAACTCCCTGATAATTTATAGTGATGGATCTGATATAGGCTAACTACTTGGAAATGGTATTTAAAGTATAAATGATTAATAATTTGAAAATTTAAATAACCTTACGGCAACTTGTTTTATGACTGCCAACTATTTGTCAAAATTCCTCAATGGCTGTACCTTACAATATTGTGAGCTATGTTTGAAATTTCTAAATACTTATATTCATTGGTATAGCTTCAACAATGAATATGGCTGATAGTCTACTAATATCTTAAGTTCAATTATTGACACTACCTACAAAAAAAATGAAGTCATGTAACTTTGGATTCATGTTAGCTAATTGTTGTGAAAACACCTTAAAGAGATAATGGTTGTAAGTGTTTGACAAAATGCCTCAATGGCTGTACATTCCATACTTGTAAATTGGTTTTCATAATGTTCAATGGTTGCATCTAATTATGTTTATGAACCGTCCATAAAACAAAAGGCTTAAGTTAATTTAAGATTTGCAATCAAGGTATTTCTAGCGTAATAACTCATTGAGTTAAAGGGTCTCGCTGAAAAGTAAAAATTGCAGTAAGTAATTTGTTGCAATATCAGCTCACATATGAATTCCTAATTATGGGATGCCAACTCTATATAATTTAAATTATCCTTTTAAGAAAATAATTCATAAGCATGTTATTAGTCACTCTTGAACACATTTAATTACAATGGAATTAACAATTAGCTTATTGTAAATTGTGGTTCATAAAGGTTGACATTTATTCATCCCACTAAACAATTTATATTTTAAAGGTGATTTTAGTCTTGAGAAGCAAGTATTATGGTTGTAGTTTTTTTGGATCTTGATAAACCTTGAACTTAGTAGCTTTGAAGATAAGTTGATAGAATTCAGGGTGTAGTGGAAAGGACACCAATAACTTCTATATATAAAAAAAATATAATAATAAAAAAATAAAATAAAATAAAGAATAATAATAATAAATAAATAAATAAAAATTTAAAAAAAATATATCGCATTTTGATTTAATATAAATATTTCTCTATAATAATTATGGTAGGTAAGGTGGGACCTTACAGCGCTTGATACCTAATAGACTTTGACAGTAATAGAACTAGAATATTAATCTTGTGGGATATATGTGACATGAATACACTGGAGAACCCTAAGTGTGAAGTTAAGGGTAGTATTTTAGAAAAATTAATCCAGATAGTGCAATTGGGTTGTTTATGAAGAAACAATATTAATTCCAGTGTGAAACCTAATACAAGAAATTTGAGTACCATCTCAGTTAGCCCAACCTAGGGGTACTTCGGGTCCAACAGTCTAAGATGGATAAGTTATAGTAAGGTAGTAGCACATAGTAACTATGAGGGAAAACTATAATAAGGTTTAATAAATAAATAATTTTCCAAACCGAGTATAACATTCAACACATATAAAACCAGTAGGTCCGCTAGTTCAAGAAACTGGTATTGTAATTAGTGTCAGGAGCATAACAGAAGTCTCCCACATGATCTCTAGCAAATATTATAGGGAATGATAATTACAAACAATTATAAGAAAGGAGTTATGAACTAATAATAATTCCATATGAATCACAGTAAAGAAACTATTTCTGAAACTATACATTATCATTATTCGAAATTAAAACATGCATGCTGCAAACCTAAGCGTTAATATATATATATATATATATATATATATATATATATATATATATATATATATATATTATTTTGAGAAAAACATGGCATAATATAGAAAAAAAAAACTATGGCTAAATAATTGAGAATAAATTTAAATATAAACATAGATAACCTTTTTGGGAATTACTCGAGATATGAATATAAAGATGTAATATTCCTTTTCAGGAATTTCTGCAATATCTTCAATGAGGACAGTGTATAAGGAAAACCATGGAACAGAAATGAAAAAAAGGACTTGGATCCTCTTATATATGTTGTATGTAGCTTAAATATGAAATGGCATCAGAAACAAATCATTCTAGATACACTAAACAGATCTCCGCAGCTCATATATGCTCAAAAGCACCCCAATCCCATGACTCCACAAAATAGAATTTTTGAAGACTACAACAACGTAATTTTTATTAGGGATTCTATAGAAAAATATGATTCAATATAGATCTATATCTTTCATTAATCATAGAATCAAAAATGGGAAGTTTGACCTCTTTTACATGCACATTAGAACACCCTGACAAGGGTTTTCGGAAAAATATCATTATAAAATACAGCACTACAGAAAATAATGCATTCCACTGCAACTCTGTATTAGAAAAGACTGAATATGATCTGAAATAGATTAATAATACATAAAATGGCCCAAGGCCCTCCTTAATAGACTTCCCAAAGTAAAATAGACACCTCCTCCTCCAAAATAAGCACAAAATCAAAGGGTTTAACCCTGCAACTGTTGCACCTGCAGAAAAGACGTAGTTAATGGAAGTGGCTATGCTATAGATGATGAATAATGAATTTCCTCAAGTCATATCATGGAAAATAAGCTTAGGACATTCCCTTTTTGATCTCTCAACCAAGTTGGACCAAAGGTGAAGATGGAATTCCCGCATGAGAATTATTTGCACTAAACAGTGATGAAACTATAGCTAAAAAACTGAAGCTTGCAATCAGTCAAAAGACCAAACATATATGAATACTAAATGCCTTCCTTGCTGCTATCTCCTCCTTCTTATCCTTGGTGAGCCTCCTCACCCTAGACCCCACTCATTGAAGAGGTGACTTCCTAGAAAAGATTCTCCTTTCAAAACTTCGTTGTCCTTGTTGGTTTCCCTCTTCTAGCAGTGCTTTTGACTTGGTCAACTGGATCTAGTTCACCAGCATTGTCCCTCTTTCACACCAAGGTGGCTTTATTTTCCCTCCTAACCTGATCCCTTTTCACATTGGGATTTGTTTTATTGTCTTTGTACTCTTCTAGTGCAATAATGGAGCAAGTATAATATTCCAACTAGCAGTAGCTAATTGGGAATATTACAGTCCTCTCCGCTCAAAATTTGCTTTCCCACAAGCAACAATAAAGAAGGATGCTGCAATATCTTCTCTCCCTCCCAAGTGGCATCCTCATCTGGTAGATTCCTCCATCAAATGAGATATTCCTTGATGACTCTGTTCCTTAGTTGCCTCTCCCTTGTGTCTAAGATTGCTTCTGGCTGCAAAATTAGGTGGCCCTCATCATCAATAGGGGGGAGATCCATGTTGTCAACTACATTCCTCCCAATGGCCTTCTTGAGGCAAGAGACATGGAAGATATTGTGGATCTTGCTTCCATTAGGAAGCTCCAGCTCATATGGTACCTTAACAATACACTTAATCACCCTGTATGGCCCATAGAAACGTGGTTTGAGCTTTTCAGCTCCCTTCTCCTTGAGTGTGGACTGTTTATAAGGTTGAAGATGCAGATAGACAAGATATTCCAGCTCAAAATGTCTCTCTATATGACCACGGTCTGCATACATCTTCTGTTGGTTCTGGACAGTAGCAATGTTGTCCTTGAGTGCCCTGAGTATGTCCTGGTTCTCCTAAATCCATTCCTTTGCCCATGGAGCCTTACTTGCCCCAAACATAACATCAGAAAATGAGACTGCCTCATACCCATATAAGGCCCGAAATGGAGTCATGCCAATAGAAATATGGTGAGTAGTGTTGTAGCAATACTCTCCCAAGTGGAGCTAACGCAGCCAAGCTCTCTGCTGCCATACTACATAGTTCCTCAAGTAGCCTTCCAACCACTTGTTCACTATATCGGTCTTTCCATAAGTTTGGGGGTGATAGCTAGTGCTTGGAGTCAAATCAGTCCCCACTAAACGGAAAAGTTCTTACCATAAGCCACCCATGAAGCGGTTGTCCCGATCACTCACTATGGTCCTCAAGAGACCATGGAGTCTAAATACATCTATGAAGAAGAGCTCAACTACCTGTGAAGAAGTATAATGTGAAAAAATGGAAAAGAAATGAGAGTAATTTGTTAGTCTATCAACAACTACAAAGATACAATCCTTACCCTGTACTGTCGGTAGGCCGGTGATAAAGTCCATAGAGATGCTTTCCCACATCCCATCCGGAATAGGTAGTGGCTGCAATAACCCAGCAGGGTGGGTTTGCTCTCCCTTGTTCTGCTGACAAATGGTGCACCCTCTGACATGTTGGAGCTGAGAATCTCTCTCTTATGGCCCTATAAGTCTTTGTGAAACCTTGATGCCCGGCAAGTGGGGAATCATGTGATGCCAATAAGATCTTCTCCTTGAGCTTGGAATTCTTAGCTAAGAAGATCTGGTCCCAGTAATAGATGATCTCATCTATCACCCTAAACCTCTCATCCGATACCACCCCATCAAGCATCTCACATGCAAATTCATCTTTGGAATACTCAACTAAAAGTTGAGCCTTCCAATCTGCATCCATGCCCCTCAAAGACAACGATGTTGGCCTCCTGGATAGAGCATCAACTACCACATTTCTCTTGCCATTGACATACTCTATGTCAAAGTCATATGCTTGGAATTTTCTCACCCACTTTTGTTGTCTCTCCTGGAGTTGCTTCTGTTCCAAGAAAAATCTAAGACTGTTATGATCAGTCTTCACCTTGAACTTATTCCCCACCAAGTATTGCCGGAATTTGGCTAATGCATGGATGATAGCCAACATTTATTTATCATATATGGGGTATAACCTTTCATGAGGAAGCAGATTCCTGGTTTCAAAGGCTATAGGATGCCCTCCTTGCATAAAGATTGCTCCAATTCCTTCACCTAATGCATCACATTCTAGAACAAAAGGTTGAGAACAATCAGGAAAAACCAAAACAGGACAACTACTCATTACCTCCTTGATCTTGTCAAAAGCCCTCTGTGTTGTAGGTGTCCAATGGAAAGCTCCCTTCCTTTCCATGTGAGTGGTGCTGCTAGCTATGAAAACCCTTTGACAAACTTCCGGTAATAAGTGCACATGCCCACAAATCTTCAGAGTTCTGTGACATTCCTAGACTCAGGCCAATCTCTAATAGCCTCGATCTTTTCCTCATGTACCCTCACTCCATCCACTCCTATGATGTGCCCCAAATACAACATCTCTGTGAGGCCAAATTCACATTTGGAGAGCTTGGCATAGAATTGTTGCTCCTTTAGGATATGTAAAATTGTCTCAATATGCTGCAAGTGCTCCTCCCAAGTGCGGTTGTAGATAAGAATATCATCAATTAATACCAATAAAAAATTTCTCAAATGACCACGGAAGATGTGGTTCATGCAAGATTGGAAAGTTGCTGGGGCATTGGTCAAACCAAAGGGCATCACCAGAAACTCAAAATGCCCATAATGAAATCTGAAAACTGTCTTGGGGATATCTTGCTCCCTTACCTTGATTTGATGATACCCGAATCTCAAATCAATCTTCGAGAAGTATTTAGATCCCCTCAACTAATATATGAGTTCATTGATCCTAGGTATAGGGTACCTGTTCTTCATGGTCTTCTTGTTCAAGGCTCTACAATCAATGCACGTCCTCAATGTGCCATCCTTCTTCTTTACCAAAACCACTGAAGAAGAAAAAGGACTAGTACTAGGCCGGATGTGTCCTAGAGCTAACAGCTCTTGGATGGCCCTCTCAATCTCATCCCCATAAGCCTTGGGGTGCCTATAAGGAGTGGTGATCATTGCTTTTATCCCTTGTTCCAAATCAAAAGTGTGTTCAAACCCTCGGTTAGGAGGTCTCCCTAGTGGGATATCTCCAAATACTGTAGAATACCGATCCAAAAGAGACTGAAAATCTGGATGCATTGGTGAATCCTTGCCCCCTACTTCTGATATCTATAGCTCAACTTCCCATTCTACATCTCCTTTGTGCAAATCTGCTTCCATCCTGTGTGCTAAAACCACCTAAGGGGAGTATGTGTTTATGCCCTTGATCTTTTGATACTGACCACTCTTCTATTTTGTCTATTCCATCTCCAAAGTTTTCCAATTAGTGGTAACTCTCCCAAGATTTTTCAACCATTGGACTCCCAACATGACATTGGTGTCTGGAATATCTACTACAAAGAAGTGATATGTCAAGGTGTAGGTTCCCATGGTGGATAGTGCCGGAACATACTTGGCACACTGTAGGGTCATGGCTCCTGGGACCAAGACTGAGAATCCTTCAAACTCCTTCATGTGGATCCCTCACCTTTTTACCATTTTTGCATCAATAAAATTATGATTTGCTCCACTATCTATTAGTACAGATACTCTTTGCCCCAAAATAGTACCTCTCACCCTCAAGGTCAGATATTTTGGAACCCCTCTCAACGCTGCAATAGCTCCTCTTCTTGGAGCAAAGTCTTCTATGGATACTACAACACTTTCCCCTTTCTTGAAGAAGGTATTAACATCATGTGTTTCTCCTGCAACACATTCTTCCTTCAAATCATGAATAAATATTATCCTCCTTGGCCCTGAAGAGGTTCCTTGCTGTGGTAATTTTCTTGCCCTGGCCAAGGTGTGCTATAAGTCTCTAGCTTTCTCCATAGCTTCAAGGAGAGTGGTTGGTTTAGTAGACTTTACCAACCCCTGCAATGGTTCAACCATCCCACCAATAAACAAGCATACCTTCCTGCTCATAGTGAGGTTAGATACCATCACTGAAAGCTGCAAATACTCAACAATATAGTCTTCAAGATCTCCCTCCTGTTTGAGCTTGGTTAATTTTACAAAATGGGTTTTCAGATCTCTTGGATCAAATATTTCCACTAACCTCTTGGTGAATACTGAATATGAGGTGATGTGATGATGCCCAAGTGTGGACAACCCATGGAACCACCATTCATGAGCCTCCCCCTCCAAGTGCAACCGAGCTATCTTGATGGCTTCTATTTCAGAAACCTTGTTGAGCTGAAAGTAAGTGTCCAGCTTCTCCACCCAAGCCTTGGCTATACACTTAGATGTTCCATCATAAGTGGGTAAGAATAACCTCCCCATACTGCACTATAGATCTGACCCTTGCATACAATCATCCTCATTTTGATGAAGATTAACTCTCCTTCCATCCTTGATCCGGCAAAACTCCTGAAAACTCAAGTGTTCCTTGAGCCTTTGAGGCTGGGATTCATATTCCTCAAAATAATTCTCCAGGGTTTCCTCCATATTTCTTCCAAATAGAAATGAAGGCATGGTATAGCGTTGTGTTGCAGCTGAATGCTCCATGGCATGTGAAGTGCTGGTATTTGCCTCATGGAAAAACCCTATAGAATCTCCTTTATGCCTTATCTCCTTCATTGCAATGTTCTGCAGAGTCTGAAGTAGGAGCTCTGAAATATCTTCCTCCTCCATGTTGAGATAGATTATCCCCACAAGATGAGCCAAGAGCAGAGCTCTGATACCACTGTAATATTCCTTTTCAAGAATTTCTGCAATATCTTCAATGAGGACGTTGTATAAGGAAAAAAATGCAACAGAAACACAAAAAAGGACTTGGATCCTCTTATATATTTTTTATGTAGCTTAAATATGAAATGGCATCAGAAAAAAATCATTCTAGCTCCACTAAATAGATCTCCCCAGCTCATATATGCTCAAAAGCAACCCAATCCCATGACTCCACAAAATAGAATTTCTGAAGACTGCAACAGCGTAATTTTTATTAGGGATTCTAAAATAAAATATGATTCAACACAAATCTAGATATTTCATTAATCATAGAATCAGAAATGGGAGGTTTGACCTCTTTTACATGCACATTAGAACATTCCAACAAGGGTTTCCGGCAAAATATCAATATAAAATGCAGCACTGCATAAAATAACGCAGTCCACTGCAACTCTATATTATAAAATACTGAATATGATCTGACATAGATGAAAAATACAGAAAATGGCCCAAGTCCCTCTTTAATAGACTTCCCGGAGTGAAATAGACACCTCCTCCTCCAAAACAAGCACAAAATCAAAGGGTTTAACCCTACAACTACTGCACCTGCAGAAAAGACACAGTTACTGGAAGTGACTGTGTTGTAGATGACGAATAATGAATTCCCTCAATTCATATGATGGAAAATAAGCTCAGGACCTTCCCTTTTTGATCTCTCAACCAAGCTGGACCAAAGGTGATGATGGAATTCCCACATGAGAATTCTTTGCACTAAACAGTGTTGCAACTATAGCTAAATAGTTGAAGCTTGCAATCAGTCAAAAGACCAAACATAGATGAATATTGAATGCCTTCCTTGATGCTATCTCCTCCTTCTTATCCTCGGTGAGCCTCCTCACCCCGGACCCCACTCATTGAAGAGGTGACTTCCTAGAAAAGATTCTCCTTTCAAAACTGTGTTGTCCTTGTTGGTTTCCCTCTTGTAGAAGCATTGTTGACTTGGTCAACTGGATCTAGTTCACCGGCATTGTCCCTCTTTCACACCAAGGTGGCTTTATTTTCCCTCCTAACCTGATCCATTTTCACACTGGGATTTGTTTTATTGTCTTTCTACTCTTCTACTGCAAAAATGGAGCAAGTATAATATTCCAACTAGCAGTAGCTAATTGAGAATATTACAAAAGAGTTGAAGCCCTATTCGAGCATTAAAAAATAAAAATATTATATTGAAAGCCCTGTCTGGGAATTACTCAAAATATAAATACAAAAAATGGAAGTTTTGTTTGGGCGTAAAGACCATGTCTGAATTTTCTCATAAATTTAAACGAGAAACTACGGAAACCATGTTTGGAGCTTCGATCATAACTTAATTAAAAAATATAAAAAAATTCAGATGGAAAAAGAATGTGCCCTCAAACATTCAACATTATAATTCCAGAACAATGCTTGGGTTCCACTATTCGAAAGGATAAATAAAATGACCAATTTCATTACTATAATTGCCTTTTTTCTAGCTGTAGAATGTTTAAACATCATAAATGGAAAGTTCCTTAACATTTTAGACTCGCATCCCTAACCAAGTAGTTGGGTTCCATCAGACCCACATCGATGATGAAACCATCCCAGACTAACCCAAATATCTGAGCCAACTCTCAGAGGATGTGTGGTAACCAAACAACTGAAAGAATGCTGGAATAACTGTAGCCTGAATTCTATCCACAAATTGTGCAAGAGAAATTAAGAATACTAAGTCAAGATTTACCTAGAAAATGAAAGCAAGCTAAAACCCTCAAAAAGGAGAAGCGAAATTGGATTGAAAATCTAGTAGAATAAACGGTACCTACGTAGAAACAGTTTGGGTAAGTCAACATTCGGTAAGACAATTCAATCCAAATCTTATAGAGATAAATTCATAGTAACTTACCTTAATAAATGCGAACCTTCCACATGATAGATCTCCTACATGAGGCATGAGCTAAGTAAGTCAATATATTACCTTGGAACGAATCAGGGAGTTGTAGAGCGAAAGACTAGCGGAAGCAAGAGAAAATGAGCAAGATGCTGAGGGTTTGGGTGGGGGTAATACCTTAACCAATCCTCGGGAAACATCAACCATCTGATTGGTATTAAATTGAAGGCGAGGAAGGGTCCATCCGTTTCCCAATGGATCCACCATGTGTTCCATGTTGAAGCTTTAGTGAATACTCGGATCATTGTGTTGTCCACCTCCAAACACTAAACAAAAGCTATATATGATATAAAAATTTGATTTTGATATAATTGTCATTGTGAAGGTTTTATGGTTTATTAAAATACACAGCAATCAACTTAATGACACAACCATTAACATATGTAGCATGTCAGACCCCAAGTGTTCAGTACATTTGATGACCAAGAGCTTAGTATGTTAGAATGACTCTGATGGATATTTTAAATTAATACCATTTAATACGACCTCCTAAATGTATTTATTTGCATATAAATCCCGCCATAAATATTGAGCTATGATGATTGTGAAGGGTAAGGTAAAAGGTAATTTTTTTCTTTTTTTTTATGTGCATGCTAATGGGTTTTACATTGGTGTATAAGACCCCCTTGTTTGTGAGACAAGGGACCACCCCCTCTGGTTTTGAACTCATGACTTCTTAGCAGGAAACACAAGCTTAAATTATTAGGCCCAATCAAGTTGTATTAAACCTTCCTACTCAAGGTTTGTAACTATTTGATTCAATCTTATGAGAAGTGAATGAAAATCCTGACCAACCTAATATTTCTATTTTGATTAAGAAATCAATCAATCTTGCCGCCATTTTTTTAATTACAATTATTTTATGCAATAACGTCGACTTAAAAAGAAAAGAAAATTTAAAATAAAATATATTTTTTATTTTTTTATTTTTTAATAAAAATATAAATAAAATGTTCATATTATTTATATATAATATTAATGTTATAAATTATTATAAGGATAATTCAATTGGAAATATTTTTATTTTAAAGCATGACATAAACCATAATATTTAAAGTTCAAATGTGATATAAGCTAAACTAAAACAAATTTATATATATAAAATATACATTTTAAAATATATATTTATATTTCATTTTAATTAAAATGTTAATTACAAAATAATAAAAAATAAATTATTTTATTTCAAACCATCTTGATGAAATGAATTATACTAACAAACAAACACCCACAAAATATTTTTCTGCTTACAACATCGAATCATACATACGCAACATTTTCATTATATGTTCTAAAAAAGATGGCCAAAAAACAAGTAATCATAAAATGTACAAACAAACAATCATAAAATGTTCCAATTACATATCACATGGCTACCAAATTTGGCTTTATTTTGTAAAACACTACCTCCTTTCATTAAGATGAAATGAAAAAACTAAAAAAGAAAGAAAAAAAAACATTTGTTTATATTCATTAGTTACAAATAAAATATTGTAAAATATTTTAAAATATTTTTAATAGTATACACAAATGGAATTTGATATTTATCTTAGTTACACCTTTGTTTCCTTTTTAATTAAATTTATTAATTAAAAAAAAAGGTGATATGAGATATGATTGTTTTGGAGATGTCGTATTCATAAACCATGATATTGACTTATGATATTGTAACAAAATTAAAATCTCCATTATAAAATAGGCATAAATCGCCATATTAAAAAAAATATTTTCTAAATTTTCTAAATATATATTATACTTATATCATACTTCTTTTTATAATAATAATAATAATATTTCAATTATAATATAGGAAATGTATTATAAAATTAATGCATTAATGTTTATTATAAATTGAACATTTATGAATTATTTAATTTGTTTAACTATATACTTTATAAACATTTTTTTGTATTCATTATAAAAATGAAGAGATGCATATTAGTGTTTTTACTTATGTGCAATACTAAATATATAATGTCTAATAAAACATCATTTAAAAAAAATAATAGTCATAAAAAATCTTGTCAGTGGGAAAGTGATTGCCAAATTTATATTTGAATCATGAGGTCACTTAATATATTTTAGGCGGATTTTGGTGTCACTTTTCCAATTTTTTGTTTTTATTATTTTTTTCCATTGTTGTTTATGGTTACAAATTCACATGTACCTTGGTACTAGACTATATTTATCATACATTTACAAGGCACAACATTACAAGCACACTATAGGTTTTTCCAGGTAAATACCATCATGGATCCCTTTCAACCATCCTCCTATCCTCGTATTTGGATTCTTAGGTTCTCCTTTGAAATGCTTATAACATGTTGATTATGGCTATTTCACTCTCTGAGTATTCCCCAAACTAAGGTTCAAATTATCTATTGCATTACTTGCGTTTATAAGACTTATATTAGCTTACTCAAATTTGATATGTGTTGGTTGTGGACCTTTAATATCATGACGGTTAGGCTTGTTTTCCATGTTATCCATATTCTTGTGCCAATTTCTATGTATTTCATTACTCTTCCATTGAGTTATGACCAACACACCAGCTATATCTACCACTGGATTTCTAAGCAATCTTTGAGTGACATATGTCGCAACCATGTAAAGGCTTATACTTTTCATGTGCGCTGCACTGGGTACAAGTTGGAACCACTTGGATGGTGGTGATCTTGTCCGATTTATCTACGATGCATATGTTATGCCCCAAACCCAAAGGTATCTTTCCCTCAAAAATTCCTCATTTTCTTAGCTATGGAAGTATGAACATGGTTTATTGGTGGAAATGGTAGGTGGTTATGTTACCCTTCTACCTGTCAGTGGTTTGGGTTAGTTAAAAAACCATTTCTTGTTCAAAATGGGTCATGTTCCATGCATTATTCCAATGATACTTCTTGCTGGCTGCAGAGAATTTCGCTCATGGTGTGCAAGATGATTCATCTCCAGGTAATCCATATTCTACGATATCTACATGTACTTCCTTTCTTCATTGTCTTTTTTATTTTTTCCTTTGTAGGTGTGCCAGGGAGATGGGAAAAACCCCATTTAATGGGGTTACGCCCCACTTCACAGTGTGTTGGGTTTACTGCAACGGTTCTCCTATGGTTCGTGCCAGAGCTTCGCTCTAATGGTGTTGGTTTCATGAAACCCTTGAGTGTAATTTATATATGTTTTATTTTTGTTGCTTTTCCTTTTTATTCAATTTTTCTCCAAAAACATTGCACACTAAATTCTATCGATGGTGATTGGAAATGCTCTTCTAGCATAGTGGGTGCAAGCGGTGCTAAGGGGAACGCATGGAGCTTATCCTTTTGTCCTCCCTTAGGTAATAATTGTAGATCCTTCATTTGTTTTCTGTTGGCTCTGTTTTATGACTTTATAGCAGGTCGAGAGGTATTATGGCGATCCCTCTTCGTTCTAATCGGTTGCCTATTTTCCAAGGACAATACAACTGATGGCTTTCTGTCGTTGGTTTCCAGAAGGTAATGAGACCCTTTGGAATTCCTAGTACATTTATATTTTATCCTGTTCACTTATGTATCTTCAGATTTTGGTTAAGTCCAGTGTTCGTTATGGACACAAGTATGCTTTAACAACATTTATCCTCACTTAGTGCAATTATTGAGGTCCTCTCTGATCATTTAACTCCCGCAATTGTTTTCCAGGTTGGTCTCCTGATTCTATCGTATTCCCTACTTTTTATGCTACTTGGAGAGATGGACAATCCTTATCCCAGTTGACACAACTTGTCTAATTTCCTAGTTTAGTGGGTTCAACATACCCCTTCTCGAAAGTTCGGGTATCAATGTATCTTTTGTATGTAGGGTTGTTTTGTATTTCATTGGTTTCTCATGTTTAATAACCTGGAAAATTATTTACCTTCTGGGGAATTGTATTTTTGTAACTGAACCCTAATTTACATATCAATATTTGCATCCATCTATATTTCATGTAACTATACTTTGGTATATCAGGGTTTGTATCTAACCATTAGGGGAATTTTGAGGTATAAAATGGGCCTCCTAAGGAAATTATAAAATAATATTGGAAAGAGTCAAATAAGATTTGATGACATCATCAAATTTTAGAGGGAAAAATGAAAAAACTACTTTTTCAACTCATATTTTCAACTTATCTCCCAAAGTTTTTACTTCAGCCTGAAGCGTTGGATGCAAAATTCCTCATCCAAGCAGTACCCATGTTGCATACTTTCGATGGGTCCTACTACACAAAAAATGAGAAATACATGAAAAACGTGATTGTAATCACGTTTTTTTTATGTATTTCTCATTTTTCATGTAGCAAGGTTCATCGAAAGTATGCAACATGGGTACTCCTTGGATGAGGAATTAAATTTTGCATCCAACGAGTACTCCCACTCGAAATTTGAGTATAAAATTTGGGAGATAAGTTGAAAATACGAGTTGAAAAAGTAGTTTTATTATTTTATTATTTTTTAATATTTTTACCCTTTTATTTAAAAAATGGTGAATCATCCCCCATGGTTGACGTCATCATCTTGAATCCTATTGGTTGTTATAAAGTTTATTTTTGTTGTACATTTTTCTTAGGAGGCCCATTTTAGACCTCAAAATTCCCCTAATGATTACTATTATAACCCTTCTTTGTGTCCATATGTGTTTAATGTAATTAGACTTTGGTATATGAGGGTTTGCATATATTATTGTTAACACTCCTTATATTTTGAGTTATGTATGATTTTCAAGTTATATCTTTGTATTTTTTCACACAATATATTGGTGATTTCTAGCCACTGTAAATCTGTATCAATTTTCAGTTTTATAGGACATATGTATGAAAAGGATTTGTCCAGAGTTGATATATTTCTTAGTGTAATTTTACCAAACTTTGATGCATTCTTATCTTATCATTTTAATGGCTGAGATATTTTTCTATAACCACCACTCTTCGATGGTGAACATGCTTACTACTATGCAATTTCTCCACTCAAATCTATTGTACCATCTTTTCTATTTACTATGAATTTCAAATCCTCCAACATCATTCTTAATAACCTGTTATTTTTTAGGTTAAATTAATGACATTTGATACTATACACTTTTCATGAATTTGATTTTGTCTCTTATTTGTTTTCTTCTAACTTATTCCTCCCCAAGGACATTTGTCCTCCTGATTGCACCCTCTTGCCCGAGGATAAAATTTACATTTTTTTTCTCTTGGCCTCCACTCCTAGAACTAGAGTAGAATTTCACAGCAATGATGTGACATTATCAGTCTCAATAGAGGCATACCCCTCACTAATTATTTCCCAGAATCGCCCTCAGTGATGATGTTCATTTGACCCTCATAAGAAAACTAGGTGAAATAGAAGCGACTTTGCGTGAGAATAATAAATCTATATGGAATATAAAGATCATGGATCTCCCCTACTAATTGAGCTTCATGGAAGTGTTCTAATTTAATTGAATCTAGTAATGGAATGCATAGCTAAGACCTCATTCCTTTTGGTCTTGTGGAGAATCTAGCTATGCGTAGAATGCATACCTTAAGTCCTAACACATTATCTCTATTATAACACCATCCTACGTTAATTTTCTTCTATGGATCATATAATAGTTTTCACCGTGCATACTTATGAATTTGATCAACAACAAATACTATGCACTAATGGCCAAAAATTAATACAACTCCTTACCATTTTAATACTACAACCTGCAACGAACTAGTAAACTGAAATATGTTATTCTAACCGTAGCATAAATAAAAAGGTACCAGAAATCGAATGAAAAAATCATACTAACTGGAAAATATGTTCTTTCCTGCCAACCACAAGCCTTTTCATCCAATCTCTCCCTTAAGCATTGATGCAAGGGCATTAGACACTAGCCAGCAATGTAGGAGGTTTTGTCCACATGTTGTGGCTAGGAGGGTTCAAAATCATTCGAATTGTAACAACAAGGTGTCAATACCTTAGTTTCCTATTTCATTTAGATTAGTTAGAGTCAATAGAAGTCGAATAGTTAGTTCAGTCCATCTGTCATATTCAGTTATACGAATAATTTAATTAAGTTTTGTTAGAAGATAGACGATCCTCACCGAGGAACCAAAGAGACGCATTGTAATGCATATAAATTGAATCCCCCGAATGTATTGAGTAGAGGAGATTTTTGTAATAAAATTTGTGTGTTAAGAAATTGCTTCCGGTTGAATAAATTTCAGTGCCCGTTGATTATCAAATTGTATTGAGCTGATATTTGTGAGGAATTTGTTTAGTTGTGAGGCGATTAAACACTGGTTTGTGTATGATTGTTGAACTAAGTTTTTGTATAATCTCAGTATCTCTCTGCCCATTTTTCTCTTAAATTGTCTGTACAATTGAAAATCCCACTCGAAGAAGAGGTTCATGCATAATCGAGGTCGTCAAACTCTGTTCCAAGGTATGAAGACTCCGCTCATAAGAGAAATAGAATGTTTCATTGTTAATTGAAATCCTTAACCGAGGTCGGACCGTAAGTTAGTGAACCGGAGTGAATAGAAAGGGTAGTGTAACCCTGACTTAAACCTTGGTCAATCACTGTTCAAAGGCTAGAAGCGGTTTTGATCGCACCGCCTTTGTGGGACGAGTGGTATTCAAGAATTTGGAGCGATTCCATAGACTAGAGGACATGTGGCATGAGGCGGGTTTTCGAAACTACCCTCATCACGCTTTAACTTTCGACCGAGGACCCAGCGTGATATTGATACACACCGTCCGATCTGGAGGTTGGTCATTGAATGGCGATCATTCTCAGATATGCTCGAGAGATAAGCCAAGGTACAAACGTTTATTTTGTTGAATCCACGTCATATAGGTGTGGGCCCGGGGCCTAAAGGTACATTAAGTGTTCCATTGGTGGTGTAGTCAGGTTATTCACATAAGCCCCGAAGTATTTAACCTTTATCATAAGGTTTGGGCGGGGATACCTGTTGGGTGTCGACCTTAATATAATTAAATCCCGAAGTTGGTGATGATTCTATATTGGAGGTATCGCAGAGTTATAAGGTTTGATATATTTAAAATTTTCCAAAGTTGTTGAATGTGTTTATTTTTCAATTCCTTTGAATTTGATAAATAAATTCACAAAAGAGTTGCGGAAGACTACGTGGAGATGAATTGAGTTAATCCGTGGGAAAATGCTAACAGAGCTACTATAGAGGCCAGCTCTCCTTAGGGGGCCGAATTTAGTTTTTTTGTTGTCAATTGTGGTATCAGAGTTGTTTTTTAGTGTTTTTGCAGAGAATTAACATGGAAATATGAGTTGGTAGAGGTGTTGGCAGAAGGAGAGGCGGACCTGTTGCCAATGCAGAAGTGTTGGGGATCTTACAGAGGTTCGAGGCCAGAATGAATGCAATGGAGCGAAGACAGCCCAGAGATCCTGAAGACATCAGTGAACCTGAAACAGAAGAAGCTGGAGAAATTGTTGAGATTCCTCCTGACATGAGGCTCCTCAGAACTGTTTTGGGGTCTGCAGTTAAGCCCAAGATTGAAGTATCAAGTTTTGCAGGAGGACTGAATCCAGAGGAGTTGGTGGATTGGATTAATGAAATGAACAAGTGCTTTGACTATGAAGAAATGACCAAAGATAAAAAGGTCAAGTTTGCAGTAACAAAGCCGAAGGGACATGCTGCACTTTGGTGGGATGGAGTGCAAGCAGAAAGAAGGAGAGTTGGCAAGCAGCCTATCAAAAGTTGGACTAGAATGATGGCTAAGTTAAAAGGTAAATTCTTGCCTAGTGATTATTAGCTAACATTGTTTAGGCAAATGCAGAACCTGAGACAGAGGTTGCTGACAGTAAAGGAATACACAGAAGAATTCTATAGAGTAAGCATAAGAGCTGGGAAATTTCAAGACAAACCAAAGAAGACTGCCAGATATGTGAATGGACTCAAGTTGAAGATCCAAGATGATATTGGTCTTCTATCTCCAAATACAGTTGAAAATGCCTATCAGATGGCCTTGAAAGCATAGGAGAAACTCCTGAGGAAGCATTCTGCCAAAGGGAGAGGTACTTTCCATGGAAAGGGAAGTTAGGGTGGTAGAGGAAACCCTACTACACCCAAAGAAGGAGCTAAGAGTAGCTCACCTCAAAATGCATCTACAAAGGGTGATGCAAGAGGCAGAAGGGGTTCTTACAGAGGAAGAGGAGGAAGAGGCAGAGGTAGAGAATTGAGGTGCTATAGATGTCAGCAAGTGGGACACAAGCACTATGAGTGCCCAGAGAATGTGGGTGCTGGTCCAAGGAATGTTTTTGTTGCCCAGGCTGGAGAAGAGGCAGCAATTATTGAAGAAATTCTAACAGAGAGAGGATATTCCTTGGTGGTTAATAAGGTCCTGTTGAAGCAAGCCAAAGAGGTCATTGAGCCTGCACAAAGGAAGACTTTGTTTAGGAGCATATGCAAAGTCCAGGGGAAATGCTACCAGCTATTCATTGATAGTGGCAGCACAGAAAATTTGGTTTCCACTGAGGTGACAAAGAAGTTGAAGCTGAAGACAAGGGAGCATCCAACTCCCTACAGGGTGTCTTGGCTGCATAAAGGGCACTAGCTGATTGTAAAAGAACAGTGTGAGATAGAGCTCCAAATGGGAAACTATAAAGACAAAGTCCTGTGTGATGTGATGCCCATGGATGTGTGTCACATACTGCTAGGTAGACCTTGGCAGTTTCACAGAGCAGTAATGCATGATGGGAAGAAGAACACTTACAAGTTCTTCAAGGATGGGGTACATCATACATTGATACCCATGGAAGAAGGAGAGCCATCAAGCAGAGCGGTTGATCCAAATACCTTGTTGCTGAGCAGGAATGAATATATGTAGCATATTAAAGAAGAAGAGGTAATCTTTGTTTTAGTTTGAAAACCTAAGGTAGTTCTTACTTCTACAAGGATTTATGATTTGCCAATAGAAATCCAAGAGATGTTAGACAGTTATTGTGACATTGTTGTGGATGATTTACCTGATGAGCTGCCACCTATGAGGAAGATAAACCATCAGATAGATTTTATCCCTGGTTCAAATCTGCCAAATAAGGCAGCCTATAGAATGACTCCCACAGAAAATGAGGAAATCAGGATACAAGTACAGGAATTGGTGGAAAAGGGATTGATCAGAGAGAGTTTGAGTCCATGCACAGTGCCAGCAGTATTGAGCCCAAAGAAAGATGGAGGCTGGAGGATGTGTACTGATTCCAGAGAAATCAATAAGATAACAATCAGGTACATATTCCCTTTTCCCAAAGTTGAGGATTTAATGGATTGTTTGAGTGGTGCTAAATATTTTTCAAAAATAGATTTAAAAATTGGATATCATCAGATTAGAATAAGAGAGGGTGATGAGTGGAAAACTGCCTTTAAAATGAATGAAGGACTGTATGAATGGATGGTAATGCCTTTTGGGTTGTCAAATGCACCTAGCACTTTCATGAGACTTATGAATGAAGTATTGAAAGAATTCATTGGTAAATTTGTGATAGTGTATCTAGATGACATACTAGTTTTCAGCAAAACTAAAGAAGAACATTTAAGGCATCTTAACTATGTCTTGAAGAAGATGCACCAAGAGAAACTGTTGATAAACTTAAAGAAATGCTCATTCATGAAGGAAGAGTTGGTGTATTTTGGCTTTTTTGTCTCTACATAAGGATTGAAGATGGACCCAGAAAAGGTTAAGGCAATTGTGGAGTGGCCTTCACCCAGAAATGTTTTTGAGGTAAGAAGTTTCCATGAACTTGCCAGTTTTTATAGGAAATTTATAAGAAAATTTAGTAAGATTAATGCACCCATCATTGAGATAATAAAAAAGAGCAAACAGCCATTTAAGTGGACTTCTGAAGCAGAAAGGAACTTTAAACTTTTGAAGCAAAAGATAATTGAAAACCCTGTTTTGATTCTGCCTGATTTTACTAAACCATTTCACGTGAAGTGTGATGCCAGTGGAAAAGCCATTGGAGCTGTGCTGAGATAGGATGATAGGCATGTAGCCTATTTCAGTGAAAATCTTAATGACACCAGAAGGAAGTATTCCTCTTATGAGAAGGATTCTATGCAGTTGTTCAAGCATTGCAAAAATGGAGGCATTATTTGATGTCCAAAGAATTTGTATTATACTCTGACAATCATGTTTTGCAGTACATTGTACAGCAGCCCAAGTTAAATCACAAGCATGCCAAGTGGGTTGAGTATCTCCAAGATTTTAACTTTGTTTTGAAACATATAAGTGGCCAAGAAAATAAATTAGCTGATGCTTTGAGTAGGGGGCACATGCTTATTCAGGAAACCAATTTTGAAGTTGTAGGATTTGATTTTCTAAAAGAAATGTATAAAACATATTCAGATTTTAAGGAAACATTTGAGGTATGTTGTAACCCTGTTCTAATAGATATAAGCCAATGGCTGGATTATTTCTTGCAGGAGGACTTACTATTCAGAAGAAACCAACTGTGTGCACCAAAATGTTCCATGAGAGAAAATTTGATCAAGGAGAAGCATAGTGGTGGACTTGCTGGACACTTTGGTACTGAAAAAACTTATGAGCAGTTGAGTCACTTCTATTATTAGCCTAAGATGAGAGCAGAAGTGGACAAGTTTGTGAAAAATTGTAAAATCTGTCAATATGCCAAAGGAAGGAGCCAAAATGCAAGATTGTACACTCCCTTGCCTATTCTAGACAGGCCTTGGGACATGGTGAGTATGGATTTTGTTCTAGGATTGCCCAAGACTCAGAGGGGGAATGATGCATTCTTTGTTGTAGTGGACAGATTTTCCAAAATGGCACATTTTATTCCATGCTATAAAACTAGTGATGCCACCCATGTTGCTAACTTGTTCTTCAAAGAAGTTGTTAGGTTGCATGGGTTTCCCAAGAGTATTGTTTCAAACAGAGACACCAGGTTTGTGGGCCATTTTTGGAGGACACTGTGGAGGAAACTTGGTACCAAACTGAGTTTCAACTCAGGTTATCATCCTCAAACTGATGGACAGACTGAGGTCATGAACAGAAGTCTGGGAAATTTATTGAGAAGTCTTGCATGCACTACAATAAAAAAGGACATTGGTGAGGGGCGAAAATGGTCACCATAAGCTCATTGGTGAGGTTCAAAAGAGCCTTCGTCACTAAAAATTGAATGTCGCCAAAGGTGGCGTCACTGAAAGTATAGGTGTTGTGGTGACATTCAAGGTCCGTCACCAATAATGATTTATAGCAACGGACAGTGACCGTCACCATTTCATATGAGCAATGGTGATGGACAATAGCCTCCGTCACCAAAAAACTGAACGTCACCAAAGGTGGCATCACCGAAAGTATGTGTTGTGGTGACATTCAAGGTCCGTCACGAATATTGATTATAATTATGGATAGTGACCGTCACCATTTCATATGAACAACGACGATTTTTTGTGATGGACCTTTCATGGCCATCACTATTGGTGCATATATATGGCGATGTTCATTGACCATCACCATAAACTCATTGGTGACATCAAGATCCGTCACAAATAATGACTATAATGACAAATAGTGACCCTCACCATTTCATATCAACAACAAAGATTTATGGTGACGGACCTTTAATGGTCGTCACTATTTATGAGTATATATGGTGGCATTCGTTGACCGTCACCATTTCATATTTTGGTGAGAGTCGAAAAATTTCACCATAATTTTATTGGTTAGGGTCAAAAGAGCATCCATCACCAAAAACTGATCACCGTCATTCCCTATGAATATCAGGGTACGATGGAATCGAACCACCAACCTCCTGCTTGTAAAGCAGGTGCTCTTCCATTGAGCTAGCACCCTTTAAAAGATTAGACTTTAAACTAGCAATTGCCCCTAAAGGTGCAAAGATACACCAAAGGAATAGAAAATCTAGGCAGATCAAAAGTTGCTAGAAATAATATGTTCAATATACATAATAAAAAGACAATAAGAATAACTTTTTATATAATCTAAAAAAGCATGTACTACGTAGGAGAATAACTAGAAAGCACAACTAGAAATTTGAATCACAACTTAACAATATAAAATAACATGCAACAGGAAAGGAACAACTCCACAGTTTGAGAAATATGAACAATCCATGGGCATGTTCTTATATATTTATATAGATAACGAAATATAAATCTAAATTTATGAAATTCAAGTATCACATAAGAATGCCTTGAACAAATATCAATATGTAAAATAGTATTTTTTGCATTTGGATTTACCTTGCAGAACCTCGGGAAAAAGTTTTTACAGAAACAGCCAATAAACATAACAACATGGACCTTAGGAGCAATTGTGCAGGGGATAAAATATGAAGGTAAATCACTAGAGAAGTATTCAAAGAAAATGATGAAAATCATATCTAGAAAGACTTGAGAACCCTCTGAAGTAAACCACACACGTTTATCATCATGACTAGTACACTTGCAAAAAAAGATCAGAATAAATTATGAACTATTCCACCAAAAAACAGTGAATTTTTCCACTAAAATACAGTTTCAAATTAATCACTAGCATGATGCTAACTTCTTTGCAAAAATAGGGAAGTTTCAAGACAATGTATAATAGCTTGCATGGCAATCGTGTTGATAAAACCTTCCAAGGAATAAGACCACAGCAGTCAACAAGAGCGGCATCATACTTAATACTATCAAAGAGTGGTCAATAGAAAAAGTGAATTGACGGACCTTCATAACTTGCATTGGTTCCTTATCCTTCATCCAACCCTAAAATTTTAGACCAAGGTTAACATTTTGAAGGAAATTTAAGAAAAGTCACATGATCTTGTGAAATAAGATTTTTATCACTAGCATTAACTATAATGCAACAACTTTGCACAAACAAAGCATCATTGTCTAAAGTGAAGTAGTAAGTGATGATTAAGACTAATTGTGGGCTTAGAATTGTTTTTCCATTTATTTTTTTGAATTTTTAGAATTACCGTACTTAGTAGCAGAGGCATTCCCACCATGGATTGGGAAGTCCACAACAACCACTTATGTAACTGGGATTGTTGACTATAATCATTTTAACCTTCTCCTTCCTTTTGCTCAGCCACTGAAATATGTGTTGAGAACTCTTTTCTTAAGACATCCTTCATTAGAATGAAGGACCATTAGTGATAATAACAATATTCTCGTAACATTTGCACTATCATTACAATTTATTTTGGGCTAAAACTTAGACTTATGGGTATCTTTGTCATGCCTTGTAAACAAATGAATATGACAAGGGGAAGGAGCATAAGAAGAGGGATTAGAAAACATCCACTGAGTGGAGCTTCAATCGTTGTCAATGATGCTCCATATTTAGGGATCACTTCTGTAACTTACTTTCAATACTCAAGGCAAGCCAGAAAAGCCTTGCTCCAATGAACTCAGTGAATGAAAAGTCCATCTTGTGTTGAATATTATAAAAGAGACACTTGATAAAATTGAAAAATTAATCCCCGACGATGAATTTTTCAACATACTAATGAACAATCAATACAAGAAATTATCAGAGAGGCAACCACCGCTAAGCAGCTCCTTCCTAAGAGGTTAGAAACATTGTCTAATAACTAGTTTGTAGAAGCCATCAAAATCACCCAACCGACACCACATTGCACACAGCATGTTGAGTTATGGGAGAAAGAATCTTAAATTAGAATGCACCCTTTTGCGAGAGTAACGACATTTTGGAGAAACAAAAATGCCTGTGATAAGTGATATACCTACTGGAGGTATAGAAATGCTGACAGTAGATCAGGAGGTTGGTCCAGACCCCAAGAGATATCTAGGGAACAACCCCAAACCCAACTTGCTCTGAGGTTATGGCAGAAACATTGAGAAGGAATGTGAAGGCAAAAGTCTTGCAATCAAACTAAACTCACAGAATAAATACGTACCAAGAGTGACAAAGTTCTGGACAATTCCTTAGTCTAAAGAGGCTAGAAGCTCATGCAACACTAGAAGGTTATTTTATTGGGCAAAGAGAATGCTATGTGTATCTTGCAGATGCAAACTGCTCTTAATTGCTCTTGCACGTGATGGGAAAAAGGGCTTGCAAAAAGATGCCCTGTGTGCAGCATCAATGCACACAACATTTTCTTTTGCCCAATGCACTAACCTTCTAGTTGTGGCCAAATATCACTTGGGTCACAGTGGCAAGGCTTTCAATAGCAGGCACTTACCAAATCTTCCACAATTTGTGTTATTGTACTAGAAATAGATCTTGGACCTATGCTAAGATGTGAAGTGTTTCCACTGCAAGACATCAAGCAGCGTCATTAGCATTCAGAGCTGGAAAACTTGAGAAACACCTTGACCAGGGAGAAACAGTCAGAAAGAAACAAGCAAATAAAATAATAATAACTCTAGAAGATTATAAATAGGAAACCCTGCTATCACTGCACTGGAGGTGCACGCCTTCACTTTTTTTATTTTTCATTATAATTTGCACAAAATCCCTCCAATCCTAGCCTGTCACATTTTTTCATTTAGCAACAGTTAAAGCCTTTTTCATTTGGTCACATATGAATCCCAATGGACAACTGGTATTATATATGCCATACATAACAATTAGGAAGCCAAAACAAGTAAATGCAATGTTTCAACTATAACTTCTTATCAGGAAACGTTAGTTATAGTGACAAAAATGGTATTCCAATTGCATAAGCCATATGTATCTCCTGTGGAAAGGCTGATTGTAATCCCCGTGTGAGCCAAAATCTCAATAAATAGCAATATAAAGAACTAATATGCAGCAGAATTGTTGTAGAAACTATTTTATAAATGGGAAAGGTAGTGAATTATGGAATAGCATATCATGCGTACTACCTTTTAGTTGCTTACCCTGTAATATCATTTTCAGTTTCTTTAATATTTGGGTACAATGCTCATTTTATCTAGAATTACAGTGAGATAGTTGTCTGATAGTTGGTCATATTACAGTAGGAATAGGAAATCTAGTTTTTAACTGAAAATGAGAGCAGGGTATAAGGAAAATCATTACCACAAGGTAAAACCATGATTGATAGCGTCTTACTGGAATGTATATTATTTGGAGTTAAATACAAACAATGATTATTTGTGGTAATGCTATGGATGTTGGAGAATAGACATTCAAGAAAGTATTGTCACTGTAACACGTCTACAATGTAGCTGTAAACACTTTTTCACCTTGGTTTCTATTTTCTGCAATGGCTTGTAGTGGTAGCATGATGCGTGCATTATATATTTGCTTTAAATTTTCTAGTGAACCTGGTATTTTCAAGAGGGTCATAACCTGTTAGGAAAGAAATTATTTTTTCATAAGAGGCATTCCTAGAAAAAATTGGTCAAGAGGCCAATCTGCAAGACAAAATTATAATATATATTGTGACTTCTCCAAATCTTGAAACTTATTCACTGGTTGATACTTCACTAATCAATCAATAATGCAGCAGCCTTCAGAAACCAAAACACAGTGGTGACTTGCAGGTCATGTTTGCATTATGCTAGTACAAGCTTAGTCTATTCACAGGCCTACCATATGCAACAAAAGAGATTTACATAGAATATTGCCATGTGCACTATTAGAATTGTAGGACAAATGAAATAGTTAGTTTATATATCTTCAGCGATTTTGAATTAGGAAAGAAGCCCTTAAAATGTACATCCACCATAAGACTAGGTCGAGTTCAATCTAGTCAAGTGTGTTGCTACTTACACACACTTGTTATTTATTTTGCATGTCTTAGGCCTTAGAAAATTGACATAGTAAATGTATAAGAGTTCCAAAAATAAGTGTCTAAGTGAGATGGAAGGCATGTGAGAAAATTCAAGCTGGCCTATCCATGTTCACCCATTATTGGGCTTCTTTAGGATTGATAGTTGAGGAAAGTTTTTTAGCACTGTGGAACTAAGAAAGTATGCCAAATTTGCAACACCATGAGAGTCATCTAGAATTGTTGAACTGATGCTGACTAGTTTAGCATATTAGTAGGAGACAACTTAGCAACATCTTAGTATCATGTTGCATGAAGAATTGACTCGAACCTAAGTATTTGAGGCAACTGATACATTGCCCAAATCATGTCCTTAAGGAGACAAAGTTTTCACATTGAGTGTGTCGGAGAGCGAATGGTTATCATGTTTGTTACACCATTTTTTGGTCATCTAACCTATTATCATTAGATGGACCCAAGTACACCATGTAAGACCAATTTTACCCTAAGTAAAATTGCTTTCACTATGTAAAATAACTTAATAAACCACATTTATTAGGTTTTTTATGGTCTAAATAGGAAACACTAAAAGGAAATATTAAACAAACCTATATTTGTTTGATTTTCCTCATGGAATAATTAATTAAACCATAATTTAATTATTATTCCCAGTCATGTTTAACCCAAAAAACAAAGAAATTAATTAGATAAACCTTTATTTATCTTATTATTTTCTAGGAATAATTATTTAAATCTTATTTAGATAATATTCCTTGTTAAATATGACCAAATCACCCACAAATAATTAAATAAATCATTATTTATTTGATTATATTTCAACCACTTCCTTAAAAAGATAAATAAATCATTTATTTATTTATTTTTGACAAATAAAGGGATTTGACCCAAGTCAAATACTTTTCCCTCCAACAAATATAATAAAATATTCCATAAAAGGTGGATCTAGATTTGGTTAACATTATTTTAATCATGCACCAAGATCTAGAATGACCCAATATTTTGTTATAAATAGGAGGGTTTTTCCTACCATTCTTCACCTTTTGTTGCCTATTAGATCACTCTGGATCTATACACTTGGTCACTTTTTTCCACTATTTGCTGTGTGAGCTCCCTTTGAGTTCTATTCTTTGTGTGGGTTTTCTACACCAACAAGAGAGAGATTCTAGATCTAAAGCGCTGAGGACTTCCAAGAACCCATCCCACTGAGGAGAATTGGATACGCCTTCTTGTTTTCCTCCCAGGTGCCCTTAATACAAAAAATTCTTTCAAAAATTGTTCTTGTCTTGTCTATTGGTATATTGAGCAAACCCTTATTTTTACTGCTTAATGTCTTTCTATGCATAGATCTGGTTTTTTGCAGCTCTTTTCTTGATCAACTAACTGCAGATCTTAAGATATTGGCAGCCACTTTTGTTGTTAGGGCTATTAGTTATGCGTAGCTAAAGTGGTCCTTTTTCGTACACTTCGACAAAGGATTCATACTAACAAATGGCGACTCCACACGGGTTTTAAATTACGACCACTGTCATTTTTCATATTCCTGCATATCCAGCTACTTTAGACCCTAGGGTTTCTTTTCAGCTTTTTTTTTTCCTATTTTCATGTTTTTTTTCCCCTATAAAACCCTCAAACATTAAAATTTCTAACTTCCGTGTGTTTATGGCCCTATTGCGCAGGTCAGTGACATCAGCCGCAACTGAGACGACAACTTTTCCGAAAATCTGCCGCCGAGACAACCAGAATGGGAGGTTGCACTTTTCAGCCCAAAAACTGCGACCTGGACCTCCAGGTTGCACTTTTCAGTCTCTTTTCTATGACCTGCACTGAAAACAGGTCAGAACCTGCAACCTGCCAATTTTTCAGTGGTTTTTCTGCAATTTTTCTGGGTTTTTCTGAAGCTTCTGTCAGGGTTTTCCAGCCTCTGTCTCAGCCTGCTTTGACCTATTTCTAATTTGTTTTTACTCATCTAAGTGGGAACCTAGCCACCTAGGGCTTCAGTACCCTCCACTTTTTGTGGAAGATTTTTTAGCTGTTTCACTCGTCTGTTTTTCAGAGTTTCAGCCTTCCCTTTTTCAGATCTGATACCTCCTCCTCAGATCCCTTTAAATCATCTTTTCTTCCTTTCAAATCACCTCTTGTCATTTTGTTTGGACCTCCCTTTAGGACCTCCTCCCTGTCCTTTCCGCTTTTTGCTAATTTCTTCCTTTTTTCCAGCCACCTTGCCTCTGTCTCTTGGCTGTGATCTGCACCTCTTTTCAGCAGCTTTATCCTTTAGATCCCTATCCCTTTTGACCCTAGATCTATTGGCCTCTTTCTAAGTGTGTTTTGACTAGATTTTTTCCCTTTTTTAGATTAGTTTTGAGCGACCCATCTTCTTGGGTTGAATCGATGCAATAGTAGCTATTATTTTTCTGTTATTTCAGCATTATATACTGTTCTCTGTAGATTTATTTTCAGTTACGCAGCACACTTTTTTTTCTTGCTCTCAAAATGAAAAGGGTTTAAAAATTAAAATTAACGCACGCCACACACTCACCCTAAGTGAAAAAGAGCCTGGTTTACACCGCCAGGCAAAGACTTTAAAATCAATTGACACTGCACCTATCTGCCCTTGTTTCGACATTGTAATCACTTGATTCTGCACCTCCTTGCCCTTGTGGTCGTTCTTTTTCCCCTTCTGCCGTGTTTGTGTTATCATCATTGCGCTCCCAAGGCGCACTTCCCGGAGACTTCTTGGCCTTCACCCTCAGTTTCTGGTCGATCGACTTGCTCCGTCCCACCGTCGTCGAGCCAGTCCTCCTTCGAGTCCGCACTCCGACTCCTCTTCTGATTCATTGGGTTCTCCTTCTCCTCCTGGTTCTCCCCCTATCACCTTCACTATGTCTGGTCCAGGGCCTAACGCTAGCGGTGCTCTAGGCCCTAATGCCGGAACTACTACTAGCGGAACCGCCACAGGAACTACCTCGGCCATACCCTTGCTGTCGTACATCACAGGCCTCAGCCTCCCCGATTTCAATCAGTTGATCAATGACCCTATTTTCCATGATTTTGGTTGGCCTACTATGCCAACCAAGCTCCCCTCCGACATCCCTAAGTTCGAAGGCCTTGCTGGAGAAGATCCAACCAATCATGTCTGATCTTTCCACATGTGGTGTTCCTACAATTCCATTACTGATGACTCCATCCGTCTTCGTTTGTTCCAGTGCACGCTTACCAGCGAAGCTTCTAAATGGTATGTAGACCAAGCCACCTCTTCCCATACCACCTTTGCGACCATTGCCCAAGCCTTCTTATCTTACTTCCAGCTCCCTCTCCGATACGATACTGGTACAGAGCTCTTGACTTCCTTTAAGCAAACATCTTCGACTCGCCTTTCTACCCATGTTCAGGAATGGCGAAGAAGACGCAGCTTATGTCGAGCTCCCCCCTTCGAAGATCGGATCTATATGGACTGGTTCCTTTGCTCTCTCTTAGCTCCCATTGGCAAAGATGTCGCCTCCCATTTCCCTCAAACCGAAGAAGCCGCCCTCCAAATAGCCTTGAAATATGACCTGATCTACGCTCAGTCTGGTTATGTTTATACCGTCCTTCCTAACCTCCCTAGGCCTAGTGGCGCTAACGCCCCGGGGGCATCTCATTCCGCCGACGCTATCGTTGGAGCCCTTTCCCATCCATATGCTCAACCTCCTATGGGCTATGGTCTCCCTCATGGAGGGGCCAGCACCTCTAGCACTCTTCCCCCTCCCAGTAGCATGTATCCAGGATACGGCATGCCTCCTCCTTTTGCCCAACCTCCTGCTTACCTCAATGTTGCCCAACCTAACCATTACCCTTATCCATAGCCTGGTGTGCCAGCTCCTCCAGCATATGCGCTTCCACCTCCCTTGCCTCCTCAACCCCAGCAACAGCACCTACAGCCCTCTTCAGGGCAAGTATTTGCATAGCAGGGTGCGACTAATCCCCCTTCTTCTCAATGAAGGCGGAGAGGCAATCCAAATCAATTTTCCCTTGGTACTCGTGGAACTAATCCTCAAGGTTTTGACCCTAACACTGCTAACCAGCAACAGGGCACTCAGCCAAAGCCAGACAAGCCTCTTCGTACCAACAAGCCTTGTTCGTGTTGCGGTGTTTATGGTCATTACACCCACGATTTTCCCCTTTTACCACAGATGCATCAGATGTGGGAGTCTCAAGCCACATTGCGAGGACAACATGCCTCCCCTCATGCTCCCCCTAATGTGGCCACTACTCAACCAGCTGTGTTTACTGATCCTTTCCCTCTGCAAGGATTCGTGGCTACCCAAACACCTGACGGGCAGGTCTCCACTCCACCTTCCATTTCTGGTTCCTCCGATTACCAGATCCTCATGATGAACTCTGACCCATCCCCAACCGTTGACCTTCACCTTCAAACTCGGTCTCGCCAGTACCCCAAGCCTCCTGCTCAGTCTGCCCCCGAGCCTCCTTCTTTAGGTCCTACAGAGCCTCTTTCGACATCCAGTGGCCCCTTACATATCCCTCAACCCAAAGTTGAGGTTCATACCAAGATTCCTAAGGGACCATTACGTCGAAATGTTGCTTCTAGTCGAGCTGCTCATTCGTATAGCATAGTAGACGATTTGGCGCAATCTCCTGCTGCCATTTCCACACTGGAACTCCTCCAGTCGTGCCCTTCCCAAAATAAGGCTCTACTATCTACTGTGGGCGCTGTAGATCCTGCTGATGACCAAATGATTGTTTTTAACGCCCATCAATCAGAGCACCCTCCTCTTCCTGCTTCCGTCGCCTTCCAAATCCCAGTCAAAATCCAGAACGCCAACGTTTCTCGGTGTATAATTGATGAGGGGGCATCCACCTATGTGATGTCCGCTTCGGTTTGGAAGCAACTCGGATCTCCTGAGCTGGCCCCTTCCACAATCACCCTTCGAGCATGGGACGACCATGCTTCCCAGCCCATTGGCCTCTTCCGTAATTGTCCTATCACCCTTGCCGGTAATACTGTTTGCGTTGACGTCGAAGTCATCGACGCCCCGCTAGACTACAACATTCTATTGGGGCAAAGCTACACCTATGCTATGTCTGTTGTCCTATCCGCGGTTTTCCGCAAGATGTTTTTCCCTCATAATGGAAAGAGAGTCACCATTGACCAGTTGACATATCATGAGCCAAAATCTCAGACCTCACCTGAGACGACCATCTCTTCTGTAGCCAACAAGCAAACCATCGATTCCTTGACCAGTGTCTCTCTTGGCATTTACAAAGACTCCTCTTTGCTTGGAACCTTCCCTGGTCTTCCTCCTCCTCCTATCTCTGACCCCAGCTCATCGAATGTTTACATGATGCAATCGTCTCGAGCTGCTCTCAAGCAACCCGCTTCGACTAGTCAGCAACCTTGCCCTCCGCAACCTACTCCTAGCCCTTCACCTGCAGTTGGTAGTCATGAGCCTCTTTACCCTCCTGGCATGGTTCCTCCAAGCCTTAGCCATTTAGGAGTCGTCCCACCTGGCCATTACCCCTCTGGTCAGATACCGTTTCTAGCTCCCCCACCAGGAGTTTACACGGTACCAGTGATGGCCACCCTCTCTCTCCCTAACCTGACCCTGGGCATACCCATCTGGTACATTGACCCTCCAGCCGCTACCCCACCCGGTCACCCCAAATCCTACCTTGCTTTGACACCGGGTCAACTGGTCCCCCTCGCTTCCTTCGGGCCCCCCGCACCTCCCCGGGACCCTGCCCCTATGGTGCCAACCCCGGGAAAGAAAGGCAAAGCTCGTAAGGGGGAAACCAATCAAGACCAAGCTACCCCGACAACCCCTACCCCTCCGCGACCGCCAAATCCCGCTATCCAGTGCGCTTTGTGTGATATTTTCGGTCACGCCACCCATATGTGTCTTGAATTTCCGCACCTCAAGATCCTAGTCAACGAGACGTTTCCCGACTCCGATATCCCTGAAGTCTATGTCACTATCCCGGATTCTATCCCGAAACTCAAAACCTTGCGCACAAATCACCCTTGTGCTTTGTGAAATTTCCACGGCCATTACACCCACCTCTGTCCCCGCCTTGATGAGTATCGTTCCTCCTTGGACACGTACTGCAAATTCAAGGCTACGCATGACAAGATGCCTTCTCACTTTTCTGCGAGTTCTACTCCGATAGGACCAGAGGATATTCCTACTCCCATTCACATTCCTCCTCCCACTATCGAACCAACGGAGCCTTCGACCACCATTTTGTACCTATCATCATCCTTAAGAGATAGTTCACCTAACCTTCGACCTACCGACACTCTCGGTTCCCCCTCAGTCGACCTTGGATCTATTGATGTTGCACATCTGAGCCCTTCTCCACAAGATGACCCATCACACATCACTACCTCATCGGGTGATCCTTCTTCCTCCAGTCTTCCCATCTTCCAGTCCGATGAAGACATTATGGAAGCCATGACCAACCCTGACTTTCTGTGGGATGATATGCACCATCGCACATACTTCCTCCCACAGCAGCCCCATGACCAATATGCTGTGGAATCCAAAGACTTCATTCCCAATGCAGTCGATTGGTTCAAAAATCCCATTCCTGCACCTGATGCTTTCGAAGAAGAAAACATGGCCAATATCTCTCCTACCATTAAAATTGACATTTCAGTCAAACCAGGAATCGAAGAATATGTCACCTTGGGCACCCAATGCACCCCAGAAGAAATTGAAGCTTACACCAAGCTTTTCAAATAATTCCGCGATATTTTCGCCTGGTCCTATTCTGAAATGCCCGGACTCGATCCCGCCATCGTCGAACACCATATCGACACATGGCCTGATGCCAAATCGGTCCGTCAAAAGTTGAGACCCATTCATCCTTCCAGACGTGACGCTATCAAAGCCAAAATAGATAAGCTCAAGCAGGCTGGTTTCATTTACCCCATTGAATACACCACTTGGGTATCCAACCCAATTCCTGTTCTCAAGAAACAAGGCACCATCTGTGTCTGCATGGACTTTCGCGACTTGAACAAAGCTTGTCCCAAAGACAACTTCCCCACACCGTTCATTGACCAAATCATTGACGAGTGTGGGGGGCATGAGGTTCTATCCTTTATGGATGGTTTCTCCGAATACAACCAAATTGTTATCCGTCCTGCTGATCAACTAAAAACCGAGTTCATTAGTCCGTGGGGAACTTTTGCTTACCAGGTCATGCCTTTTGGCCTTAAAAACGCCGGCGCCACTTTTCAATAGGCCATGTCTTATTGTTTCCATGACTTAGCTCATATTATCCTTGCTTATTTAGATGACCTCACTGCGCGAAATAAGCATCGGGCGCAGCACCTACATGATCTGCGTACCATTTTTCTCCGATGTCGCAAGTATAATATCCACCTTAACCCGTTGAAATGTGTCTTTTGTGTTCCCGCCGGCCGTCTCTTAGGCTTCATAGTGTCTAAGGATGGTATCACTCTTGACCCTTTGAAAGTTCAAGCCATTCTTGAACTTCCCATTCCGTGTACCCTACGCCAGCTTCAAAGTCTCCAAGGCAAAGCTAATTTTCTTCGTCGGTTCGTCCTTGACTCTGCCACCACCGCACATGGGTTCCTTAGACTCCTCTGATCTAATATCCCATTTGTTTGGGATACCTATGCTCATGAGTCTTTTGATGCCCTCAAGTAGGCTCTCACATCCGCTCCCTTGATCCGCCCTCCCGACTTTGATCGGGACTTCATCCTGTATATATCCGCTTCCACCTATTCGGTCGCTAGAGTCCTTATCCAGGAAGATGACAATGGTATCGAGCATGTGATTTACTACGTCAGTAAGAACCTTGTAGGGCCTCCTGTTTCCTACTCATATGAAGAAAAATTAGCACTGGTTGTCGTGTTCTCAGTCCAAAAACTTCATCATTATATCCTCATGCACTCCACCAAGGTTGTGACTAATTCCAACCCCATGGCTTTCCTCTTGAGTCGTCGTATCCTCACTGGGAATTACGCCCGTTGGGTCATTATTCTTCAGGAATTCGACCTCGAATTTGTCACACCAAAGAGTAAGAAAGGCTTAGCCCTCGCTGAGCTCATTTCTGAATTACCTACCGGAGCGCAAGACCCCCCAGTTAATGATGATTTTCCTGATGAACACTTATTTTCCATTACTTCCGACGACCCGTGGTATGGCGATATTCTTACTTACTTGCGAACTCAAAATTTTGCCCTCCACCTTGATCGTGAGGCTCGCCGACGTATCAGACACCAGGCTCCTCGATACCTTCTTATCGGTGACGACCTCTATCGTCGCAGGATCGATACTGTCCTTCGTCGTTGTCTCACACACACTGAAGCCGAATAGGTCCTTAATGCCTGCCATAGTGGCGCTTGCAGTGGCCACCTCTCCGGTCTTGCTACTGCCCAGAAATTCATGCGCGCTGGGTATTTTTGGCCTTCCCTCTTCAGTGATTGCATTGAGGCAGTCAAACACTGTCCCAATTGCCAACATTTCGCCCCTAAGGCGCGAGCTCCCCCAGCTCCTCTCCATCCGGTCATCTCAACTGGTCCCTTTTTTAAATGGGCCATCGACTTTATGGAGTGTCACCCGCCATCCGCTGGTAACCACAAATATATCATCGTGGCGGTCGACTATTTCACAAAATGGGTCGAGGCCATGCCAACATTTAACAACACGGCAGCTACCGCGGCCCTCTTTTTCTTTAACCACGTTATCGCTCGATTCGGGGTTTTGAAACACCTGGTCTCTGACCATGCCAGACATTTTGAAGATGAGATATGGCGTGAGCTATCCTCACTGTTGGGTTTTGAGCACCAATATTCCTCTTCCTATTACCCCCAAGGTAATGGCCAAGTTGAAGCAGTCAACAAAATCCTCAAGACTATGCTTCAACGAACGGTGAATAAGCACAGAACCAACTAGAATCTCATGCTCTTCCCTACTTTGTGGGCCTATCGAGCTTCTGTTAAAACTGCCACCGGGTTTACTCCTTTCCACCTTGTCTTTAGAGAGGGGGCAGTCTTACAGATCGAGTGTGAAATTCCTTCCCTGCATCTGGCCGTTGAACTTCTCCCTGACACCCAACCTCTAGAACAACGACTTATCATGCTTGAGCGTGCTTCCAAATACCTTCGTGTTGCCTTGCAAACCATGGAAGTGGCCAAGAAACGCACCAAAGCTCAGTATGACCGAAAAGTACAGCCTCGCACTTTTCACGAAGGAGACCTTGTTCTAGTATATGACCAGGCCCATGATGTCCTTGGTCATGGGAAGTTTGACTCATTATGGCTAGGCCCTTACATCATCAGTAAGGATCTCAGTAAGGGGGCATACCTCTTAGAGGATTTCGAAGGAAATCCCCTTCCTAATCCTCGCAATGCACTCTATCTCAATAAATATTAACCTTAGCATTTCCATTCTGAAATGCATGTTTTATTTTCTTTTAGATAGCCAACATCTTTTTTCGTTTTTGTGATTTGCTACTTCACCCGGACCTATTTTTTCCAGGAAGGGTCACTTCACCTCCCCTTTAAATCAAATTTCCTCACTTACAACACTTGTACTGGGGGCACCACTTCGCCTCCATACTTGTCCATGTTCGTGTCGATTTTCGTCATGAGTTCCCACCTTGTACTCATGTTTTTCCAGGTCCCCCATTGGGCCTTTACTGTGTGGCAGCACCATCGAGTTGCCCTTGTTTAGAGCATCCAAGTTGAGTCATCATCGCATTCATGGATTCTATCCTGAGTTCCTTTGTACCCCGCTATAGCCCTCCATCCTTCATTGCTTGGTCTCTCTCTTGTGTCTCACATTATGGCCTTCAGTCCCACTGTCCCCTATCCCTTATGATATTGCATCGGTCGCTGCCATGCCATTCATGCCCTTTATGCTCTAATAAGGGAAGTCGTCCATTCGCTACTCAGTCCCTTCCATTTCACCATCATCATTAGTGTCAGTCTGTCCGTCTCTCTACTATTTTCTCTCGTGCCTTAGTTGAGGATCTCTCATTGCCTCACCTATGGCGGACCTCCTTCTGTCAACATCAGCTCATTCATTCCAGTAGTCTATTTGTGAGGGCGGTGTACCTGTTCCTACTTCTTCACTCTTGTTTGGTACTCAGACAAAAAGGGATTCTATTTCCTTGACTTGATTGTTTCTCCACGGCCTTTCTAACATAATCAGATCCATACTTGATGATTCAAGATACAAGAAGAAATGTTTTGATGGATTCTGTGTGTGTGAGATGTCTCAACTTTCATGAGGGGTGGTCTCTATGAGACCCCCACATGCCCGGATGACCTCTTCCTTGCAGCCTTCGATGCAGCTCCAGATATTTGATGATGTTGGCCGTAGCCACTTGCAGCGCCTCTTTGATTTGCATGTATCAGTCAGATTTTGTGAGCCCTTCCCCATTTACACGGGGCATTTGGGTTGTATTTGTATCTCATGTACTCAGATATTATTGTACAAGTCCTGGCTGTTATCCCAGGCACAGCATGTATGTGGGATTCCTCATTGTATTTTTTATCTGGCTCATGATTATGCCAGCTGTACTTTATGGTTCGGTCCCTTGTTTACTGGACACACTATTCTTTTGTACTTTGTCTCGGCGGGCATAGGTATGCCTCCCCCGCCGCCTTCAGCACAGGTACCCTTTCATAAAAAGAGACTTGTTGCACCTGCGAGTCTCGTCTCCTCAGGGTCTAGTCCTTCAGCACACTATCTACCTCACATTTCTCTCTCTGACACCCCTTTTGTTGTCTAGTGATTGTGTTCTTACAACGTACTTCGGTCATACGATTTGCTCCTAACACTCGCACGCTAGGGGGCAATCTGTTACACCATTTTTTGGTCATCTAACCTATTATCATTAGATGGACCCAAGTACACCATGTAAGACCAATTTTACCCTAAGTAAAATTTCTTTCACTATGAAAAAACTTAATAAACCACATTTATTAGGTTGTTTATGGTCTAAACAGGAAACCCCAAAAGGAAATATTAAACAAACCTATATTTGTTTGATTTTCCTCATGGAATAATTAATTAAACCATAATGTAATTATTATTCCCAGTCATGTTTAACCCAAAAACAAAGAAATTAATTAGATAAACCTTTATTTATCTTATTATTTTCTAGGAATAATTATTTAAATCTTATTTAGATAATATTCCTTGTTAAATATGACCAAATCACCGACAAATAATTAAATAAATCATTATTTATTTAATTATCCTTCAACCACTTCCTTAAAAAGATAAATAAATCATTTATTTATTTATTATTAACAAATAAAGGGATTTGACCCAAGTCAAATACTTTTTTCCTCCAACAAATATAATAAAATATTCCATAAAAGGTGGATCTAGATTTGGTTAATGTTATTTTAATCATGCACCAAGATCTAGAATGACCCAATATTTTGTTATAAATAGGAGGGTTTTTCCTACCATTCTTCTGGAAATTGACATCGGTGTGAGATCACTCCTGACTTATACAAACTGTCACTTTTTCCTCACCATTGCTGTGAGCTCCCTTTGAGTTCTATGTTTGTCTGGGTTTTCTACACCAACAAGAGAGAAGAATTCTAGATCTTAAGTGTTAAGGACTTTCAAGAACCCATCCCATTGAGGATAATTGGAAACACCCTTCTTGTTTTCCTCCCAGGTGACCTTAATATAAAATTCTTTCAAAAATATTGTTCTTGTCTTGTCTATTGGTATATGGAGCAAACCCTTATTTTTACTACTTAATGTCTTTCTATGCATAGATCTGGTTTTTTGCAGCTCTTTTCTTGATCAACTAACTGCAGATCTGAAGATATTGGCAACCACTTTGTTGTTAGGGATATTAGTTATGCGTAGCTAAAGTGGTCCTTTTTTGTACACTTCGACAAAGGATTCATACTAACAATGTTCACATGGATTGATACATTAGTCCAATTTATATTTTCGTATCTTTTCCTAAAGGCTAATATCAGTAAATGTGAACATGAGAGTGGGCGCCCTCACATTTGAAGAGACAAATCTAGAGGGATTATGTTAAAGACAATTTAATTTCGGGACAGGGCATGCCTTAACCATCTATGATCAAACGCCTAAGGAGGCTAACTCTTCAGACAATAGAAAACACTTAAGATTGACACAAATTGAAGCCTAAGATCAAAGAAAGACTTTTAACTTTCAATGATTTCGACATTCAACTTAAGGGATCTTAGAAAAGCTTAACTGTTGGAAAAGGACCCTAGTAAGAGAGAATCAACTCTAATCTCCCAGTATCCCAATTCTTTAAGCTAAAACAAGAAAATAACATCTAAGAATAGATTCTTAAATTCACACATTAGTAAGCAGTGATAACCAACTACTATACTGGTTAAATTATCTCAAATTAGTTCTCAGATCACACGATTAGTAGAAAACATCATAGATAAGAAGAGCAGGAAGCATTAGGGTACCAAGCAAGGGTATGTCCTAAAACAGATTACTGATTCTATTCAGAGAAACGAAATATGATGAATAATAGAGAGGAAACATTGACAAATATAGAATACATCATCACTGCTTTCAATCAGGATCCAATGAACATGGTTGTCATATTAAAGAGCAACACCAGTCATATACAACATTTTCCAACAGCTTGATATTCAGTCTGAAATCATCTCCTCAACCTATTTTACAACTAATACACACGGAACTTTATCTCAAAGGAACAGCTTACAATCCACGGTTATCCAAACAACAACCTTTACAATGTATTTTTTAAGAGCTTTATAGCTGAAAGAGAGGCATAAGAGGTAGATAGAACTTTAAATGAAACATTAAAACAAAGGAAGAAGAGTGCTCTAGGCCCATTCTGTTTTAATATCCCTGCATTGACTCTCAGTACTCTTTGGATGAAAGAGTGGTCTTCGACAGGATGATAATAATTCCAGAGGTATGTTCTTTGATGTACTCTTCGGCTGTTTGTACTCTATAGTACTCTGGGAAAAGTAAGGCATATAATTGACTTTTAGGTCTGCCATGCTGTGTAACTAATGCTCTAGAAATCTTAGGACTACTATCAGGGTGGTGATCTTCTCAGGAACATTGATGGAGAATAAAAACATTATGGGAACTTGTACTTTCTTGGGAAAGAACCTTCTGCTGATGTGAAACTCTGATAAGATTTGCTTCATGTGCGTTAGGCCTTATTAGGCCTTCTGTATCATTCATAAGGTCTTCGATCTGCATATTCATCCTCTAACACTGGATTAAAGCATTAAATATTCAATAATGGGATTTAAATCTCTTTACACTGTCACTGATACTCTTTTCCGCTTCTGTCAACTGTCTTTGTGAATACTGCAGGTTTTCATGGCAGTGAAGGGTTCAAAACGAGTTAATAACTTTGATTTGGATAAAAACATATGTTTAAAACCCCCTCAAGATTCTTCCCTGCAATCTATGGCTTTGAAAAAGCTTTCTCTACGCTCTACGATTTCCATGTCTGTGATTGTGAGACAAAAAGTGATTTTAATCATTTCTGACCCTGCAAAACACAATAAACACGTTAAGAAATCCCTGGGAGTGGAAGTGGAATGCTGTGGAGGCCTGTGGAAATGGTGTCGTAGAAACGGAAATGGTGGAAGCAGTGAAAACACGGCTGAAAATTAATGCGGAATGGTGAAGAACTGATCTGATGGAGGTCTGGTGCGTGGATGGTTTTGGACTATTGGATTAGATTAGATGGTGGTAATTGACGGTCAGGATTTATCGGTACAGGAGGTTAGATTGAATTAGGCGGAAGAAAAATTTTTAGTGTTTAACACCAAAGTTTATTGTTTGGGTGAATTACAAAGGAAAAGGGGTAAAATGAATGAGAACGGGGCATTTGGTGGTGGGACCGGAAGGACGGAGGGTGATTGAACGTGGACCGTTGGATCACAAAAAAAATCAACGGTGGAGATCTTCTGTTGAAACTCCTTGGAAGCTCCGATGGAAGCGATATGAATGAAGACACAATGTAATATAAACCATTGATCTAGATCCAATGGACGGTCGAGATTAAAGTAGGAATATATCAGAGAGGAGCATTTTTAGAGGAAAACTGCTCGTTTCGCGCGGCTTTGGAGTAGTTTCAAGAATTTGCCCAAAAAAATGCGATATGGCTTTCTGCCCGACACTTGTCCTTCCCAAAACCACTTTTATCGCGTAAATCTGAAATGTTAACTATCGGACACTGAAATCGCGCGATATGCACCTCAACCGTTGGATGTAGGACCGGGAGATTTGACGGTGTAGGATAGTGCGCGATAAGGGAAGACACATGGTTGTTAAGGCGAGAAGGGTCAGCGCAGTTTAAATGTGAACCATCGAATTCTATGGAATGGACGGCAGAGATTAAAAGGTGAAAGCGGAGGCAGAGGGGCAAGTAAATGGGGGGGGGGGGGGGAATGAGAGCCATTGGATCTAAAAATATCAACGGTGGAGATCTAATCGCATCGGAGATAGGTAGAGGACCAAAAATCTGATTTTTGATGTTGTGATTACGCGTGTACTGTCAGATCACGGGAGAGATAGACGGTTGAGATATGATCGAAGGGGAGACGACGGGGAGAAAATGAGCGGAGCGTGATTAAATCTGGGCCATTGGTTCTTGTGGATTCAACGGTCCAGATTAAATTGGCGGAGCGATGATGGGCTTTGTGAACCAAAGCGTGGATGAATCCCGATTGTTGGTTCTTATGGATTCAACGGCCAGGATTGAATCGGAGGATCACAATCGGAGGGGACCGAGGATGGCACATTAAGACCTTTTGTGATTGGCGATCATGCGAGGGCCACCGGATTAAAAGGGAAATCAACGGTCTATATACAATCAGTGGGGTAATGAAAAGAGGGGATGGGGCGCGATGCGATTTTGCGCCAGCCATTGGATCTGGAAAGGGATCAATGGTGGATGTACAATCAGAGGGTTGATGAAAGATGTTATCAGCATGATGTGAAGTTATTGCTGGCCGCCATATCTTTACAGATCGAAATTTAACATTGCAGCACAGGTCTACAGAACAAAACCCAATCGCATAAAAAAAATAAGAATAACAAAGGAAATGGTGTTCACGAACATTCTGATTGCGATTAGCGCTGTGGGGCTTAGTGCCTGGTCCTGGGTGTAGGTTACATGCATAAAGTGGCTAAGGGCTAGGCCGACAGGGGCTTAATCCTGATATATGGTAAAAAGTGGGTTTTTGGGCCAAAAAACAAAGTTTTTAAGGCTAAACAGTAGGTTCCAGTAAAGGGAAAAAGGGGTTTTTAAACCAAATGAAGGGATTCACAAGGTTTAAAAGGGGAATTCGATGTTTTAGAGGAATTAGGAAGGGATTTTGAGGGTTTCTAGGGAAATTTGGAGAAGGGAAAAAGGGGTGAAAATTGGGAATTTGCAGGGATACAAGGGAGCAGATGGAGACTTTCTTGAGCACAATTATTTCACAAATAGTGAGGCTTTTCACTGGAAATAGCAGTGAGGACTATTCAGAGGATACACAACACAAGGAGGCTTCAAGGATGATAGGTTTTCAAAGGAAATGTATCTCTTGAAGAATCAAAAACAAATTTAGCCACCTATTTGCTCTGTCAAAAATTTATAGGTGGCTAATACTAGCTCCACATGGGGATGGCATCCTCTTTGAAGGTGTCAAGAATCTCAGAAAATAATCTTTGGATTAAGCCAGATGCCTGATATTTTAACCATATTTTCTTCTTGATTTAGCTGCTACAAACATGATGGATATTAAGTTAGCAGAAAATATTCCCCAAACAATGTACCTACCCATCCTATAGTCCTAACCTTTTTTCTTCAAGGTCCATTTAAATTTTCAGACCTTATTCATCATTTTTTTATTGAAAGTAGAAAACAAACTAATCTAATTCTACCCTTATTCCTCCATGAGACCAGATTAAACAGTCGGCCTCATAGCTTCTCTACCTACACTAATATCTGCTAGGATTAAACTTTCTAGCAGTTTTATTTCTCTACATTCTACAACAGAAATTTAAAAACAGTCAAACTAGGATTAGATTTTCTGGTTTGTTGTGGGTCCATGGCATAAAGAAAACTGCACATGAACTGAAATTTGTAGAAAATTGGAACCAAAATTGTGAAGGCTTTGAAATTCTGAAACTTTGAAGCATCCTTCTTTCTTCTGTGACTCAGGTTTTGAGCTTATTAGAGTCACTTTTTCTTCTTCATCTCAGCTCTGGTTTTGGGCTTGTTAGAGCTAATTCTTCTTTCTTTCTTTGCTAGTTCAGGTTTTGAGCATATCAGAACCAGCCTCTCACTTTCTTTGGCTCAGGCTTTAAGCTTGTTTGAGTCATTCTTTGGAACTTCAGAGGTTCAAGTTTTGAGCATATCTGAACCTTTCTCTCTCTCTCTTTTGAAACATTTTTCTCCTTTTTAAACAAACCCAGCAATGGTATTTACAATGTAAATGAAAATTTTAAATTGGAAATCAGCAGTAGTAACGCTTGAGCATCCTGCCATTGACAGGACCCCCAAACATATCTGAACCATATAACTCTTGCAGAAAAAAGGCATTTAGACCAATGGTGGATTGAATGATATAAGGAACTTGCCACAAACTATCAAATTTTCCATGTTTTCCTTTGTCCTCTCTCCTAGAGTCCCACTTAAGTACCTTATCTCCAACTTTGAAGTCACAAGCTTTTGTTCTTTTATCAAATAATTTTTTGATGTTCTCTTGTAATTTCAGAGCTCTGTTGTAGACTTCCTCTCTTGTCTGCTGGAGATGTATGGTTTGATTTATCCTCCTTACCATGTTTCCCCCCTCTGTCTATATTTCTTGGACCAATTTTATCACTGGTACTCCTAGGCTGGTGGGGAACACTGCATCTGCTCCATAGACTAACTGATATGGGGACATTCCAATGGATTTCTTTGTTGTTAACCTATCAGCCCATAAAGCATGCACTAACTTGTTATGCCATGATTTCTTATTCTCTTCAAGCAACTTTTTGATGATGGTCACTAAACTTTTATTTGATGACTCTACTAGCCCATTACCTTGTGGGTAATAAGTAGTAGAATGACAAAGTGAAATCTGATACCTGTGACAAAAATAAATCATCTTTTTGGAACCAAAAGCAGCAACATTATCAGTGATAATATTCCTAGGGCAGGCAAACCTAGATAGGATATGGTCTTCAAGGAATTTAATGATAACAAAATCTGTGGAATTCCTAGAAGGGATGGCCTCTATCCATTTTGTGAAATAGTCTATGGCTATGAGAATCCATTTGTGTTGGGCTGATGAAGCAGGATGGATCTCCCCTATGAAATCTAGGCCCCAATATTGAAAGAGAGCTTCAATAGTTATAGGTTGTAATGGTAAAGGGAGGAGTTTTCTTTTTCCCTCAAAGATCCAGCACTTATGGCAGGCAACTATCATTTTCTGGATATCATTGAAAAGGGTAGGCTAGTAATATCCAGCCCTAAGTATTTTGTTAGCAGTGGCTTTCCAGTTGAGATGACCTCCACACTCTTCTGCATGGAACTCATGTTTGATCCTCTCTGCTTCAGCTTCAGGCAGACACTTAAGCAGCAAACCATTCGCATTTTTCCAGTATAAACATTCATTTAAAATGCAATAGTTTCTAGCCTTTAAATTTAGAAACCTGGCCTTAGTCTTTGATAAATCAGGAGGAGCATTAAGATTTGTAAGCACATACAGGATGTCAGAATACCAAGGAGAGTTTTGAAATTGTTCTTCAACTGTAGGAGCAGGTAATCCTTCATGTTCATCCAAGGCATCTACCGTGTTAATGTCAAGGGCTTGTAAGTTAGATTCAACCATTAGTTGAGCTAAGCCTTGATCTTTGATGAGTTTTGTGGGTTTTATTTCCATATCATACTCTAGTATTACAACAATCCATTTGCCCCTCTTTCCATCTGGATCTTGGGACAAAATTTCTTTTACCACTATGTTAGGCACGTAGGAAATGATGTGAGAATGCAGAATATACACCCTGAAGTATTTCAAGGCCTCTACCAAGGCATAGGTCTGTTTTTCCATTATGTTATATTTCAAGGGTGCACCCCTTAGTGCCTTGCTGAAAAAATAAATAGGATGTTCCTGTCCCTCTGGATTTTTTTGCAGCAGAACTGCAGCCACGGTATGCTCTGAGGAAAAGGAAAATATAAGGAAATCTTTTGAAAAATCACGACTGATTAGGACTGGTGCCCAGGTAAGTGCAAGTTTAACTAATTCAAAAGATTTTTTTGCCTCTAAAGTCCACTTAACCCCTACATCTTTTTTCAGCATGTTTGTCATATCTCTGAGGAGTTCTACTAAGTTGGGAATAAACTTCCTCAAGAAGTTAATTTTCCCAATAAAGGACTGCAATTATTTTATGTTTCTTGGGTGGATAATCTGCAGTATTCCCTCAACTCTTTTCGGGTCTATTTTAATCCCCTTCTCTGATATAATATGGCCAAGAATCTTACCTTCTTGAAGGACAAATACTGTCTTCTTGGGATTCAATGATAGCCCAAACCTTCTACATTTCTCGAATACTCTTCTCAGATGTTTAAGGTGCTCTTAATCGGATTTGGAATAGACTGTTATATTATCAAGGTAGATTACGATGAAGTGACCTATATCCTCTGAAAAGGCTATGTCCATAGCCCTTTGGAAGGTTGCACCAGTGTTAATTAGTCCAAAAGGCATTTTCACGTACATGAAAGTGCCCCATGGAGTGGTGAAAGTTGTCTTAAGTTGATCTTCTAGGAGTAATAAGACTTGGTTATACCCTGAAAATCCATCTAACAGGGAAATCCTTTTTGAGCCAACTACCCTTTGTAGGATGTGTTCCATCTTGGGTAAGGGGTAATTATCTTTAAGTGAAGTTCTGTTAAGGTTTCTAAAATCAATGCACAGTCTGATCTCTGCCATCTTTTTCCTCACAGCTACAAGTTTGGAGACCCAATCGGAAAACCTCACAGGCACTATGATTCATGCCTCATACATTTTCTTAATTTTATTTTCAACTAGAGGTAGTTGTACTGGGTTGATTCTACGTAGTTTTTGCCTGAAGGGTTTTTGGTTTTCTTTCAATGGGATCTTGTGCTAGATGATCTTTGTAACGTAGGCTTTTAAGTCTTCATAGCTCTGTTGAAGCCCCGAAAATCGAGTCTACAACAAGGGAGATACCCACCCAGTTTGGACCTTGGTTGGCAGCTCCTTTTCCGTTTGGTATAGTGGGTCCGACTCGGGTAATGGGACCAGTTTCCCAATATGTGTGTGTGTGTGTTGAGAATTGATATTTCCTTTCTAAAAAGTTCCTAAGTGAAATGATTTTATTCTATTTCTAATATAATAACATGCAATTATATTCTAATTAAACAGAAATATATAATTCTAAACTAACCCGGGATGTAATCTTTTCGTTATGCGATCTAAAATGATTTCAAATAATAATTGGTAATAAAGATCATTCAACTATTATAAGAAAAGAATTCAATAAATATAAACCACTTCATATAAAAAGTTGACGAAACAGTTGTGAAAAACATATCACATAATAAGCTACTCATATATCAAGTATAAATAAAGAGCTATCACCATACAAAAGTGCCAAATGATAACTCAAGCATTCAAGCATCAATATATAAACAAATGAACATGAATATCACTTTAACACAAAGGCAGAAATAGTTAAGAGACAAAAGTACCATTTATAACTAGTTCTACTCATGAGCTTCAAGCAATAATGACTTATCTCTTCTTAATCCAACATCCTCTAACAGTACAAAAGTGCAACATCAGTAGTAGATATTAAATGTATATATCAATAAATCTTGTTCCATTCATTCATCAAAACCTCCTCAGAGAGTGCAAAAGTGCATGTTCTGAGGACAAGTTTTTGACAAATTTCAGGACCCTTCTCTAAAAGCATGAGAAGGGTTTAAATACTACTAACTAAATCTAAAAATAATTTATTACAAAAATGTAGGATATGGTTTAAATGATCGTCCTCTTTTCAGGCAAAAATAAAGAAAAATTAATACTAAATCTAAAATTAAAACTTAAAAACTAACTATTTGTGAATATGTTCTTTGAAATTGCAAGTGTTCAGCATTTGTTTGAGAAGAGTAGGTTGGATGACTTCTGATTTTAATTGTCCTGTGAAAATGGAATCGGCAAGAGCTGGTGCCATCTTCTCGGCAGAATTGATGATACATTTGAGAGTCATGCACTGGCTGTGTGGTTTTACTAAATACGCCCAGTAAGAATCCCAATTTAACTTAGTTAATCTTTTAATCGATTCTGCCTTTTCTTAAGCCTTCTATCTCCAGTCTGTCTGCAGTTGCTGTGCTTTTAGTAGATACCCTGGAGTGGTTTCTGAGATCAGATTTTCCTTGTGCAAATTTTAATTTATGTAGTCAATAACACTGTTTGCTTCTCTGGCTGCTTCTTTTGCCGCTTGCTCTGCTTTCTTGATTTGTGCATCCCAATTATTAAAGAGCATTTCTTTGTGATTATCGTTGATTATTGGTGCACCTGATCCTTTCCCCTCCTCTGTTTCTTGCCAAGCCAAATAATCAGTAACTCTTTTATCAATGAAATCATAATCATGTCGTAAGCCTACGACTTGATTATTGATTTTATCACTTTCTTCACAATAAGAGTTCCACTGTGATATTCTTTGGCATAATATTTCATGTTGCTGCAGTAGTTGATCATTTAAAGAAATAGATTCTATGATGAATTATGTAAGCTTGAGATCATCCTTTTTCATTTCTTGCATAACCTGTAACTCGTTTTCTCTTTCAGCCAAAATATTTTGATATCCTATCTGCATTTGTTGGAAATCATGCTGTAAACTTTCAAGTTGTTTCTGTGCTTCGTTGTTGGCATTAGCTTGTTGCAGTTGTTGTTGCAAAACATGTACTTGATCTTATTTCTCGTTTAGTAATTTTCGTACCTCAGATGCTTTATCAATGGTTGCAGAGGCATATGCTCCTATGATCTGAGATAATTTGTTGAGATTTTCAGTGGGATCAGTGGTAGGATCTTGCCATAGGATGTCTAATTGTTGTGCATCATGAGAGAGCACATTTTCTAATCTCATTTTCTTTATTTGTCTTCTTACCACTGCCTTGTGTTTTGGACTATAAAATACATCAAGAGGAGGAATTTCCTCTATTTTGAGCATAATTTCAGAGGATGGGGTAATGGGAATATGTTCCATTTCTGAGACATTGCTAGTTATTCCTGTGACTATATTTTTTGTTTTCTGTACATTATTCACAGGTGTCTGTGTGTTCTATCCTTCAATATTGATTAAATCATTGAATGTCTCCCATTCCTTATCTAACTCAGTTCTGACTGATGGTTGTTGTACAATGAGAGGGGGAATATTTAGCTGTGGAGAGGTCAAAACCTGTTGTTGTGGAAGCTCCTTTGACTGGACAGTGTCCCTTACTGACCCTTTACTTCTATCATGGTCATTCTCAGATCTCTTAGAATGTTCTGAAATTTCTCTCCCAGACTTGGATTTAGATCTGTCTGTACCTGAACTTCCACTAAGACTAATACTGGGAGTTGGTTCCCTTATGGGTTCCAGGTGTAATTTATCCAAAGGGATAGTAGTTAACCTCATTTCCCTGTATATCTTGAACTCTTGAAATTCTGCTGGAGGAAACCGTATTTGGGCCTAATGTAGAATCTCTTTAAGTGTGCCTTTTTCTTGTTACATGTCATCAAAAATATCATCTTCTTTAGAAAACACTCTTATCTTGACTGCAGTAGTGAAATTTTTAACAATATCATACGGGTCGAACGGTCTTCTTGGAAACTTGAACAAATGTAAACATGTAATGTTGTTTACTTCTTTAAATGCATGGCCAACATCAAATAGTGAAAATGCCCCACAGGCCACAGGAAATTGTGGCCAAATAGCCTTCTTTTTATCCTTCAAATCTTTAGTCAAACCTCCTTCTCCGCAGGTTTGATAAGCAATTTCTCATGCCATGAGTTTATCAGGAACATACAAAGGTAAAACGTGAGGGGATGCGAAACTTCCAAATACCCTAACATATGTAAACAATTCTTCTCTAAAAAATCTTGCAACAGGAAGTATGTCTATCTCTGCTTCAGGAGAAAACCTTGGAGCATCTTTATCATATAACATTCTGTACAAGGGCAACATGATTCCATGGAAAATATTGTAAAAATAGGGAATGAACTTGGAATTCCACAATTCTTTGTGATAAATATGAATGGGTAAGGGGTCTTGAGTCATCCATTTCCAACCCATTAAAGGAAACTTGGAAATATAACAAATTGAATCCATCACATAAGCAGATAAGTAAAAAGGGGGATAAATTCTCTGAGAAACAGTTCTTTTACACCGGTAATTCAAAATGGTCGTGGCTAAGTTGTTAGATAATATCTTAGCCCAATCCACAATAGTAGCATTAACAGCAGCATTCGATAATGGTAGCCATTCAGATGAAAAATTATTAATGTCTGGCTTTCCAAAAAGCCTACAGAGCATAGCAGCAGCAAAGCAATACGGAGAAGTGAGAGAACCAGTACTATACATACCGTCTTTATTCTTTTTTTAGTGGTTCGTCCCTCCTTGACCAGTCCTTGGTGCATTTTTCCAATTTTTCATTTTCTTTGGAAAACTTCTCCACGAACTGTTTGTTATAAGTCGCCTGTGGCTCCAGCAAATGATACATGAGTCTCAAATCTTATGGAGTGAATGAACCAATGAGTTCTTGACCCTGAGTCTTAAACTATCTGTTTGTAATATCGGTGTTGTCCAATACCCATTTAACCATGTCCGTGTATGGAAGAAGTTTGGGCCTCGCCACTATCCAGTGCAAGAATGAGCAGGCTAGCTCTGTAATAGACGCTTCAAAAGACCCATGTGAGCCTGCAGTGGTTGTAACCTCCATTACTCTGGGGTTCTCTTGCTCAAGTAGATTATACATGCCCTCCCAAGTAGTAATATCAGCATCTTTGTTACAGGCGGTGTCTATATACAAGGGAGTCATTTCTTTGTCTTCAAAACTCAGAGCCTTGTCTTTCTTTCCCATTATACCCTAAATATTGCTTTGTATAGTCCTCTGTTCTTCGCTCCTGCAGTTTACGAATTAAGTGATAATAAAGATAGGAAAAAGGTGACGGGAAAGTTTTAAATGATGAATATGTATAAAATATACCACCTTACGTGAAATAGATCTTCGATCAGAATGAAACCATATTTCATTAATGATTGACAACCAATTCATTGATTAACATTAAAGCGCATAACCAGGTCTTGGTTTATGGAAAAAAAATTTCGTGTAATGAGCCTTAAATATCTGCGATAAGGCGATCTGTGATTCGCTTCACAATGTCGGAGATCGCAATCTCATGGAATTACAATATCACAATAGTGCAATATCGTAAAATAGCAAAATCCCTGGATCACAATATCGCAAAATCGCAATATCGCAAAATCGCCAGAGCGTATCAAATGACAAGTTTCCGTTAATGTGTTTTTCTGTGAAACGCGATTTGCGATACGTGTCATCACACATCGGTAATTTGAGGTTTTTCAGCGTAACATATGACATTTGAATTATGCGATACGATAAATATTCTTTTAGTGCATAGTTTCGCATCGCGATCTCGCAATCTTAGAATTCTGCTAGTAAAGGGGTATTTATTTCCTTTTTGTGATGCGATATTTCTTAAAGAATGACTTTATCCTATATTATCATAAAACCTAAGCTTTTTAAAATATTTTTAAAGGGATATTCTCCTAAGTTTATGACAGTAAGTTTTATTGAAAAAGGAAACACAAGCACTAATCGATTTTTTTTAAAATTTTTTTACTAAGGGTCCCCACTTATTTAGTATTAGTGATAATACTAAATAAGAAGGGGGGGTTTTTGCTGGTCACAACCATTGGCGATTCACTTGGAAGAACCAGTTATCTCTGTTTTTATTTTGAATTTTCTAAACTTTCAAAACAGAAAATTTTCCAGAAAATCAAACTTTATTATAGAAAGACAAAGTACATTATGCTTTTATCTATCAATGATATTTTGTTTCTTCTATATTAAAATTTGACTATTTACTTCCTCAAGCTAGTCCTTGTATCTACATTAGTCATTATTTAGTTTATAAAGATAAAAACAAAGGCTTCTCTGTAAATCAGTTTTAAATATGCTCATTTGTCGTAGGTAGAGCCTCTACTGCCAGCAGACGTTTATAGCCTCGACAGGGTTACTTGTTACCCAGCAATGATCCTGTATCCTACTTAGAGAAATATACAATTTCCAAAGAGAAATCCATATCCACACTTGTTGCTTTTATTTTCTTTTTATCCTTAAAGAAAAATGTCTTGGTTTGGTAGCCAATTTATGACAGCGCCATTCACTTGATTTATAACTTTGTTGAACAAGATGGCTCGTGATGAGACCCCTTGTCTTTTGATTGCAATAATATTGAGTCATTTCCCTATTGTGGTATGCAGTATTGGCAAAGTCAGCAAGCTATAATATCTATGATCATGATAAGTCGGCTCGTGATGAGACCTCTTACTCGTTAAGTTAAAGTGTATCATTGGATTATTCCCTGAACGTTGTAATTTTCTAGGTGGGGAGGAAGTCATTGTTTCCTTAAGATAGGTCTGGACGACAATGATAGAGTTTTTGGAAAGAAATTTTCTGCAGAGAATATTTATTTTGTTATTGATACCTTTCATTAGACTGATATAAAACAATTTCCCACTAAGGGTTGCTTTTTTATCAAAATTTACAAAGTTGAAACTAGTATCATTTCTAGGCCTAAAGCCTTTAACTGAATCTTCCAACAATAATGATCAATTTTCTAGAAGAATTCTATTTATACAAGTGAAAAAATAAAATCTAAAAGAGGATTTGTATCTTTTTCGTAAATTCCAAATGTAACCATTTACAACTGGTTTTATTATGAAAATAAAGAAAACTAATATACAAAATAGAAGAATGATCTCCTATGGAAAATTTTTTTTGAGGATCTATCCGTTAATAGGTAAAGACTCTCTTTTTCCTGTTAAATCCTGTAACATAAAAGTAGATGGACCTATGATTTCTGTGATTTGGAAAGGGCCAAGCCACATTCGTTGAAATTTTGTATGTTTCCCTTTTTCCTCATGAGCTTTTTCCCATTTTAAAACTAGATCTCTAATCTGAAAGTCCTTTCCGAAAATCGTGTTTGAATCAAAAGAAGATTTTACTAATGCTTGGTGATGAGCATGAGTTATTTTGGCTTGTTCTCGTTGTTCTTCTAGCTTAATTATTTCCAGCTACCTTAGTTGTAAGGAAGAAGTTGGTGCTTCATCAATATATTGAACTAAGGCCAAAGAGGGAATTGCTAGATGAGTTGGAAGAACCACTTCTTTCCCATAAACTAAATTAAAGGGAGAAGTGTCAATGGAGGCTTTATGCGTTATTTGATCTGCCCATAAAGCATATATTAAAGACTTATGCCAATTTTTGTGGTTTTGATCAATGGTTCGCTTAATCATTCTGATTAAGTTTTTATTTGTAGATTCAGCTAACCCATTCCCCTGTGGGTAATAATTGGCAGAGTATTTAAGTTTGAAACCCCTTTTGAGTGAAAATTCAGTCATAGAATTACCAGAAAAATACGATGCATTATCAAACATTAAATCAGAAGGTAAACCAAACCTGGTGATTATGAACTGATCTATGAACTAAATGATATGCTCAGCATTATCCGTCTTGAGAGGAACTACTTCTACCCATTTAGTAAAATAATCAATTGCTGTAAGGAAATACCTATGTTGTTTAGAAGAGTGAGGAACGATCTCACCTATTATGTCCAATCCCCATTGATCAAAAGGCTGCTCAATGTTGACTGGTTACAGCGGCAATGATGGTTTCTTTTGTCTCCCAGCAACGATTTGACAAAATTGACATTTCCTTACGTAGCTATGTGAGTCTTTGAATAGTGTGGGCCAGTAATAGCCTGCAAGGAGGATTTTATGTGCAGTAGCATCTCCAGCATAATGTCCACCTGCTGGCCCATCATGGAGTTCCTGCAAGACTTTTTCAGCTTCATATTTCTCAAGACATCTAAGGAGAACAGAATCATAATTCATTCTAAAAAGAACATCATTCACAATCTGATATTGTTTAGCCTTCAACCTTAGAGCTCTTTTCTTGGTGTAACTGAGATTTGGAGGAGCATATCCATTCTTTAGATAATATATGATATCAGCATATAATGATTCAACATCGTTTAGGCTTACCTCATACATTTGTATCTCTGCAGATGGTTTGTTAGAAATAAGCGATGCTCCAACTAGTATTTTGTAGAAGCATTGACCTCTTACAATACTTGTTGGTCTGATTTATACATCATATTCTTGTAAGGCAATAACCCAATTGGCTCTTTTCTCACCCACATCTTTCTGTACTAAGAGATTTCTTACCGTTGGAAACGGTACTATGATTTTTGTATGGATTTTAAGTAAAAAGGGTTTGAAATATTTAATTGCTTTGAAAACAGCATAAGCTTGTTTCTCTACATCTGAATAATTCAGTTCAACCCCCTGTAAATTTGAACTGAAAAAAGCAATTGGGGCTTCTGCCTTGCCTTGATTTTCTTGAGTAATTATCGTAGCATATGATTTATCAGAGGCAAATGTATACAAAATAAAAGGATTGGAAAATTTTGGAGTTGCTAAAGATGGAGCATTAACAATTGCTTGTTTGATCAGATTGAATGCTTCATATTCATCTTGGCCCCATTTGAAGTTTGAATTCTTTTTAATCATTGCTTGTAAAGGAGACACAATTCTTGAAAAATCTGGCACAAATCTCTTTACAAAATTAATCTGACCAAGAAAATATTGCATAGCTTTCTTGTTGTGAGGTACGGGTATTTCGGAAATCTCCTTGATTCTGTCAGGATCAATATGAATTCCAGATTTTGACACTATGAATCCAAGAATTTTTCCTTCACTTAATGCAAAAAATGATTTTTTTAGGTTAAGTGAAATTCCATACCTTTGATAACGTTGAAAGAACTGTTTTAAATCTCTAAGATGATTGCTTTGTTTCTTGGAATATACAGTTTATCATCCAGGTAAATTAGCACTGATTTGTTAACTAATCCCTTGAATGCGATGTCCATGGCTCTCTGAAATGTGGCACCAGGGTTGATCAGACCAAAAGGCATCTTTTGATATGCATAAGTGCCCCATTTGGTTCTGAATGTGGTTTTCAATTGATCATCAGGATGGACCAACACTTGGTTGTAGCCAGAGAAACCATCTAAGAAAGACATTAATTCTGATCCTGCAACTCCCTACAATATTTGCTCCATAGGAGGCAAAGGGAAATTATCTTTTTGGCAGGCTTTGTTAAGATTTCAAAAATAAATGAAAATTCTAATGTCTTCGTTCTTCTTTCTAACAGGAACCATATTGGAAACCCATTTAGAATGTCGAACGGGAAAAATAATCTTGGCTTTCAATAACTTATTGAGTTCAGATTTGATCTGATTTTCCAGATTGGGATGGATCTTTCTCAGCTTTTGTTGAACAAGTTTTTCATTGTTTATCATTGGGATAGTATGTTGGATGATAGAAGTGTCATAAGTTTTGAGTTCATCATAGTTCCAAGCAAAGACACTTTTGTATTGTTTCAAGAGACGAACATACGCTAATTTTTCTTCAGGAGCTACGCCGAGGCCTAGGTTGATATTCTGTGGTTTGGTATCAGTTCCTAGATTTACTAATTCATAATTCAAAGTTGAACTTTGAATTTTTGAATTGGTACATATTTTGAATCGATATTTCAAATCATAAAGGTCTTCTAACTTGACTACTGACTTTGGCATAGCATTATTAGTGCTATCTTGTTGTAATTGTCTGTCATGTTGGTCCTCATCAATTATCTGATTGGTGTAATATCCTTCATATGTGAGGAAGCTTACAATATCAAGATCATCATTGAAAATCCTCCAATTGGTAATGTTATCAGGAATCGAGGGTCTAAAGATTAATTCGATTGAAAATCAATCAGGGCTATAGTCTTCTGAAGGAATGAGCTTGGAAGCTACGTTAGCTATGAGGTCTGCACTAACATTCTGGAGTCTGGGAATTGATGAAATATTAAATGCTATAAAGTGTTCAGTAAAATATTGAACTAAAGATTGATAATGCTTTAAATGACCTGATAAACAATGTATAGTATTGTATACCTGTCTGATTACAATTTCAGAATCTCTAAAAACTTGTAGATATTTGATTTCTAATCCGATTGCTTTGTATAATCCTTGGACTAAAGCCGTGTATTCTGCAGTATTATTAGTTCAATCGAACTCGATTCTGCAAGTTAGCATAATTTTGTTTCCTTTTGGACTAATCAACATGCATCCTGCTCCTGCTCCTTCATTAGACTTAGAACCGTCAAAAAATAACTTCCAAAATAAAGATTTATTTACAGGAGGATCTATAAAATTAATACATTTAGAACTATATGTTTGAGAAAAAATTTCTATTTGAGATAAAATAGAATGTTCTAAGTAAGGTGAAGTATGAGCATTAAAATTTCCTAAGAAAGAATCAACTGAGTAGTTGACAATAATATTAATGTTGTATGCTACCGGTTCATTTTATCCTTCCAGTTCTGTTACTATGTGTTTCTGATGTTTTTCTCACTCAACCTTTATCTGATTTGGTTTACCATTGTAAGGAAGCCACATGTGTGACCAATCAATTGCAAAGTATCCATGAAGTTTTTCTGACCAATCTCTGCTAAGAATTAAGCCATAAAATTATGGAATATCTGCAACTAAAATGTCGATAACTTGACATACCTTTGGATTAGATGACAGCCTTATGGTAACTTGATTTAATTCGCCGATCACTTCAACTTGCGATCAATCTAGCTGAACTATGCGCATAGCAGATTTTTTTGGTTGAATGTTCAACTTTGCACATATTGATTTTGGTAGAATATTAGATGAAGCTCTAGAATCCACTAAAAAATTATGCAAATTTTTATTGAAAACTTCATAAGAAGAAATGGAGGAGTATATCCATTCTTTAGATAATATATGATATCAGCATATAATGATTCAACATCATTTAGGCTTACCTCATACATTTGTATCTCTGCAGATGGTTTTTCAGAAATAAGCGATGCTCCAGCTAGTATTTTGCAGAAGCCTTGACCTCTTACAATACTTGCTAGTCTGATTTCTACATCATATTCTTGTAAGGTAGTAACCCAATTGGCTCTTTTCTCACCCACATCTTTCTGTACTAAGATATTTCTTACCGCTGGAAACTGTACTATGATTTTTGTATGGGTTTTAAGTAAAAAGGGTCTGAAATATTTAATTGCTTTGAAAACAGCATAAGCTTGTTTCTCTACATATGAATAATTCAGTTCAGCCCCCTATAAATTTGAACTGAAAAAAGAAATTGGGGCTTTTGCCTTGTCTTGATTTGCTTGAGTAAGTATCACAAAATATGATTTATCAGAGGCAAATGTATACAAAATAAAAGGATCGGAAAAATTTGGAGTTGCTAAAGATGGAGCATTAACAATTGCTTGTTTGATCAAATTGAATGCTTCATATTCGTCTTGGCCCCATTTGAAGTTTGAATTATTTTTAATCATTTCTTGTAAAGGAGACACAATTCTTGAAAAATCTGGCACAAATATCTTTACAAAATTAGTCTGACCAAGAAAATATTGCATAGCTTTCTTGTTGTGAGGTACGGGTATTTCGGAAATCTCCTTGATTCTGTCAGGATCAATATGAATTCTAGATTTTGACACTATGAATCCAAGAAGTTTTCCTTCACTTAATGAAAAAAAGGATTTTTTTGGGTTAAGTGAAATTCCATACCTTTGACAACGTTGAAATATCTGTTTTAAATCTCTAAGATGATTGCTTTGTTTCTTGGAATATACAGTTATATCATCCAGGTAAATTACCACTGATTTGTTAACTAATCCCCTGAATGCGATGTCCATGGCTCTCTGAAATGTGGCACCAGCGTTGATCAGACCAAAAGGCATATTTTGATATGCATAAGTGCCCCATTTGGTTCTGAATGTGGTTTTAAATTGATCATCGGGATGGACCAACACTTGGTTGTAGCCAGAGAAACCATCTAAGAAAGACATTAATTCTAATCCTGCAACTGCTTGGAATATTTGCTCCATAGGAGGTAAAGGAAAATTATTATTTTTGGCAGGCTTTGTTAAGATTTCGAAAATCAATGCAAATTCTAATGTCTTCGTTCTTCTTTCTAACATGAACCATATTGGAAACCCATTTAGAATGTCGAACAGGAAAAATAATCTTGGCTTTCAATAACTTATTGAGTTCAGATTTGATCTGATTTTCCAGATTGGGATGAATCTTTCTCAACTTTTTTTGAACAGGTTTTTCATCGTTTATCATTGGGATAGTATGTTGGATGATAGAAGTGTCATAAGTTTTGAGTTCATCATAGTTCCAAGCAAAGACACTTTTCTATTGTTTCAAGAGACGAACATACGCTAATTTTTCTTCAGGAGCTAGGCCGAGGCATAGGTTGATATTCTGTGGTTTGGTATCAGTTCCTAGATTTACTAATTCATAATTCAAAGTTGAACTTTGCAGTTTTGAATTGGTAGATATTTTGAATCGATCTTTCAAATCATAAAGGTCTTCTAACTTGACTACTGACTTTGGCATAGCATTATTAGTGCTAACTTGTTGTAATTTTCTGTCATGTTGGTCCTCATCAATTATATGATTGGTGTAAGATCCTTCAGATGTGAGGAAGCTTACAATATCAGGATCATCATTGAAAATCCTCCAATTGGTAATGTTATCAGGAATCGAGGGTCTAAAGATTAATTCCATTGAAAATCGATCAGGGCTATAGTCTTCTGAAGGAATGAGATTGGAAGCTACGTTAGCTAGGAGGTCTGCACTAGCATTCTGAAGTTTGGGAATTGATGAAATATTAAATGATATAAAGTGTTTAGTCAGATATTGAACTAAATATTGATAATTATTTAAATGACCTGATAAACAATGTATAGTATTGCATACCTGTTTGATTACAATTTCAGAATCTCCAAAAACTTGTAGATATTTGATGTCTAATCCAATTGCTTTGTATAATCCTTGGACTAAAGCCTCATATTCTGCAGTATTATTAGTGCAATCGAAATCGAGTGTGCAAGTTAGCATAATTTTGTTTCCTTTTGGATTAATCATCACACATCCTGCTCCTGCTCCTTCATTAGACTTAGAACCGTCAAAAAATAACTTCCAAAATAAATATTTATTTACAGGAGGATCTATAAAATTAATACATTTAGAACTATCTGTTTGAGAAAAAATTTCTATTTGAGATAAAACATAATGTTCTAAGTAAGGTGAAGTATGAGGATTAAAATTTCCTAAGAAAGAATCAATTGAGTAGTTGCCAATAATATTATTGATGTATGCTATCGGTTCATTTTCTCCTTCTAGTTCTGTTACTATGTATTTCTGATGTTTTTCTCGCTTAACCTTTATCTGATTTGATTTACCATTGTAAGGAAGCCACATGTGTGACCAATCAGTTGCAAAGTATCCATGAAGTTTTTCTGACCAATCTCTGCTAAGAATTAAGCCATAAAATTCTAGAATATCTGCAACTAAAATGTCGATAACTTGACATACCTTTGGATTAGATGATAGCCTTATGGTAACTTGATTTAATTCACCGATCACTTCAACTTGCGATCGATCTAGCTGAACTATGCGCACAACAGATTTTTGTGGTTGAATGTTCAACTTTGCACATATTGATTTTGGTAGAATATTAGATGAAGCTCCAGAATCCACTAAACAATTATGCAAATTTTTATTGAAAACTTCATAAGTAAGAATAAATGGAAGAGTATGAGATCTCGACCTTCCTCCAATTAAAGCGATATTTTCTAGATCAACTTTACTAATCGCATTAGTTGGAGGTCTTCCCATCTCGTTGGAAGCTTGAGAGATTACAGGATCTAGCAAAGGTTTTTCTGGTATAGCATGTAATTCTTTCAAAAGTACCTTTTGCTGGTGTTTTAACTTGCTCAATTCATAAAACGTGATGTTAGCCCTAGTCTTCTTCATGTCTTCTATGATATTATACTCCATTTCATCCAAAACGATCAATGTTTTTGATGGAGTTGATGAATCTGTTTGGACTGGGCTAGTTTGAGTTGCTTTAGATGTCGTTTTCTTGGCTGCAACTTTATCCTTAGTCATTGAGCTTACGCTCTTTGGCTTAGGAGTAGGTTGAGGAGGATCAAGTTGATTTCTACTTCGAGTGCTAACCGGGGATGCTTCTTGATCTTCTTCATGTGGGAGGATGAAATCCCACATACCTTGTACCTATACAACTTCTTCTTCATCAGTAGTTTCTTCAGTAGCAATCTCCTCTTCTTCTTCTTCAGATTCAACATTTGTGATAGCATTTGGCGGCTTTGAATCAGTCGAAGGTTTTCTCCTATAAGGCTTGAAATATTTTTTAGAAGATGTTTCTGCCACTTGTTTCTTAATGTCAACCATTTCGTTTGACATGGTTTTCAGAACTTTCTGCAATCCTTCTAAATCGAATGGATCTTTCGATTGTTTTTTCTTGGGGTCTTCTTTAAAAGTAACCTTCTTGGATTTTCGTTCCTCTATCGGATTTTTCTTTTCAAGAGCCATTATACGTTTCTCTTCTCCTATTGCTTCCTTCATATTGTCAACTAAAGTTTTTTTGTTAGCCCTATCAACGAAGATTGCTATATTTGATGGTAAAGCAGAGATGTACCATTCACTTTGCACTTCTTCACTAGGCTTGGAAGCAGTAGGGATTTTATTTAACAGTTTATTGAAACATGAATTAAAATCCTTGATAGGTTCTTTTGACTCATCCCTAAGATTAGACAAGTCATTGATCAGTGTCGTTGTAGACCTGTCATCACCAAACTTAGTCAAAAATTGATCTTGAAAGATATCCCAACTAGTAATAGATCCAGACAGTAATGAGAAATACCATGATCCAGCTGCTCCTTGTAGAGAATAGGGAAAAATTCGGAGGACAATGTATTCATTGGTAACTCCATTGAGATTTATGGACAACATAAAGTTATTAATATTCTCTTCCGCTAGCATGCCTGCTTCAGGATTAAACTTAGGCAACCATTTTTCAGGATGGGCCGGTATTTGACTCAAGGGTGCAGGCATTAAGACTACCCCTGGGTTATTCCATGGATGAGCCATCGCTAAACTACTAACAGAGGAAAGCACAGAGATGATCCCTGCAGTTGGGAAGATGAGGATATTACGATTCCAGATGTCTAAGAAGGAGATGTGGAAGTTCCTATGGACTGACGGATGATAGTCTGAAGTGGAGGGGTGGATGGTTGACTTCGCGGTGGAGAGGTTGAGATGGATGATGATGATGAAAGAGTCTCACTATCAGACTCTTTAGGTTATTTCCTTGCTCTCTTCCTTGTAGGTAGAGGTAACTCAGTTGGCTAAACACCAAACTTTTCACTCTGTAATCTAGTAAGGGGATGAGCAGGATTATATTTCAAAGTTACACTGCTTTGAGATTTATCATATCTTTGGGGTGATATTGAAAATTGCTGAAGTTTATGGATCAAAGACTCAACTTCAAGAGGTTTAATAGTAGATTCTTCTGAAAAGTCAGGGTTTGTAGCAGTGGTTGTTGTTCTTTCAACTTTTGGCTCTAGATTTAAATATTCTAAGTGCGATGGAGAAGTCAGGGGAGATGGTGAGGGATATTTACTCTCAGAATGGTATTTAGATTTTGACTTACTTGCCATTCATAGTTCGGGCCCTCCTTCTAGCGCCAAATATGTTGAAGCCCTGAAAATCGGGTCTACAACAAGGGGGATACCCACCTGGTCCGGACCTTGGTTGGCAACTCCTTTTCCATTTGGTATAGTAGGTCCGACTGGGGATAATGGGACCAGTTTCCCAATATGTGTGTGTGTGTTTGAGAATTGATATTTCCTTTCTAAAAATTTCCTAAGTGAAATGCTTTTATTCTATTTCTAATATAATAACATGCAATTATATTCTAATTAAACAGAAATATCTAATTCTAAACTAACCCAGGATGTAATTGTTGGAACACCTAATCCTACATGGGTAGGTGTGGAATGCGAAAAGTCACAATGGAGTCCAAGTGACCTTGGAATATGAAACCAAGAGTCACACCATTGTAGTATAAATGTACATCATGTATAATGGAAAAATAAGAAAGCCTCGTGCTTATCCTTCATTGTGTGTTGAGTCTCTTGTGTGTGTGTTCATCTTCCTCATACACCATGTGTGTGCTTAACATGGTGTTTGACATGGTATCAGAGCAGGTGATTGCTGGCCCTGCTTCAAATTGAGTGAGCCATTTGTGTTTATGGCCTGTGCATATCTGCAAAAAATTTTGGCATTTTTGCAGCACACAGAGTTTCTGCAGCAGAAATTTTGCTGCATTCAGAAATTGGTTTGGAGAAACACAGCTTTGTGCATCTGAAGGTTTTCTCACTGCTTATTTTTCTTGCAATTTTTTCCTTTATTATGCAATTTGGAGAGCTGCTGAAAATTTTTTAAAGTTGATTTCTGAAGAAGAAGTTTCTAGTTTTTAATGGAAAAGAATTCTGAGTTTTGCTGAAAATTTCATCATCTCTGCATTTTCTGCTGCTGTTTTAAAGTATTGGGTCTCAAATTTCACTCCTGTGTTGTTTAAAAATAAAAATAAAAAATTCAAGCTCTCGACCCTTGCAACTCTGCACATAACCCACCTCCCTATCGGTCGACCCCCCATACTCATACTACACACTCATCCCAACAGCTCCCCCTCACTGCCGCTCCATACCCACACCTCACGCGGCCCTTCCCCCTATCATACCTGTCTGCACTTACATATATGCCCTCCTCACCACACAGACCCTCGCTCCAAACCAGCCCACCCCCTATTCGCTCCCCCTCCCTGCATTAACCAGCCCTTCCCATTCGATAAGCCCTGACCCCCTTATCGCTCCAGCCCTCCCATCAACACAACGCCCCCCCTTCAAACGACGCCCCATGCTCACAAACCCCACCCAACCTGCAAACTTTGCTAACTTACAACCCTCCCCTTATCGCTCCTCTCAACCCACACCCTTACCATGCACCTTTCCCTACGCATATCAATCTACGCCGCTCCACACAGCAGTCCCTCCCCCTCGACTACGCCGCTCCCTATCCCCCTCACTCCAACCCTCCGCCCAACTCCACAACCCTATCAACCTCACTCCACCCTCCGCCCAACTCCACGGCTCCCCTCCTTGTCACTCCAACCGGTCTCCCCCCTACCTGCTACGCCCCCTCTCCCTATCCACCGCACGTCCACCCTCAGCCTTTTGGCCTCCACACCCTCCCTACTCACGCACAGGCCCATCTCAATTTTTTTTAATTTTTTTTTATACGCCCTTCTCCTCCATATAATACGCTACCTCTCCTCCAATTAAATTTCCCTCCCCCATTTTAAATTCATTTTTTAAAATTTCCCCTCCCTATTAATTCCCCTCCCCTCATAATTTTTTTTTAATTTCTCATAGTTCTCCTTTCCTTTAATAAGTTTCCCAATTTCATTTTTTAATTTAATTATTTTAAATTAAAAAAAAAAAATAGCAGAGAGAGAGGAAAAGAGGAAGAACAAAGAAGAGGAAATGACATGTGAGCAGATGGAATGAATACATAGAGAAAATTATAGATTTGACATTGTGTGATTTGTGCCATAAGGGTGATTTTCTGAAGAATTTTACATGAGAAGACAAGTTTGCCATCATTGCAAAACAGTGATTTGAAGAAAAATTCAGTTGCATAGTGTTTTCAGCTGCACATTTACAAAATATTTTGTAGAAATATTGTATTGTATTGCTTCTTCATTCATAGTTGCAATTAAGACTTGAAGTGTAAATTTGAATTGTTGGATTGTTGATTGCCCTCCATCATTTGAGGAGCAGATTTTATGCTTTGATAATTCTTTGAAGTCATTTGTATTTGTTGATTGAATCACATTGTAAACGGGTGCATTTTCGGTTGAAGCCGACACCCTTTCATTTTTTGAGCCTAAGTTGTTGAAATGGATAAAATCAATGAGGCATTAGAGTTGTTGAAAAACCTCATTCATTCAAATGTTGATGATGTGATAAAAATGAGCAATAATTCTCTTTGTAATATTCAGATTTGTTTACAAGATGCACAAGAAAAGATTGAGTTTTTGCAGTTGGAATCTCAGCTCCAACAAGATGAACTTCAGCAAAAGAGTCACCATTCTGAACCTATTTCTATTCAGAACATTGTGAAAGACTCCCATCAGCAGCAAGTCAATAAAGATGCAGTTGATTCCCATTCAGTTCCTTGTACAAGAGCATATTTACATGCAGATGCAACATCTCAACCTGCACTTCTCAAGCCCATCATCAGACCTTGGGAAGAGCTTGTCCACAATAAGCACCGAACTGGTCTTGGATATGACAAGGATGTGTCCTTCCATATTCCAGACTACACCAAACCCATCATATTTCAGAGTGTCGGATTCCTATATGACAGTTCACCTGCAGCTGTTCCAGATCTTGCTCCACAACAACAATCACAAATCGTAAAATGCCAACACTATGATCGAGTTGACCATATGAAAGATCACTGTTTTTATCTTCATCCATGCAAGCACTGTGGTCAGCACACCCATTATTCACAAAGATGCTTCAGACACAAGCCTCCTGCAAGAACAAAGATTCATTTTGGATGGATCGCTTCTTGGCAATGGGCATCAGCAGCCAAGAAGATGTTTAAGACACATGTCAGAACATGTTCACGAATATTGACCAAACTTGCAGTTGAGTTTTCACCATCATCTCACCTTGTCACTGACAGGGGGGAAAATGGTGGTCATGTACAAGCTTTGACGTCAGATCAAGTGAGCCTGAGCCACAATCTCTCACTCCATGTTCAGAGTTGCAGCCAGAGACACATCATTTCAAGCGAACCTGAGCCACAATTCTTCATTCCAGATTCAGAGATGTAGCCAGAGACACAGATTCCCATGAGCATGCCTTCGGTTGGTGGATAACCTTAAACCATCATCTTTGGTTGGTGGATAACATAAAACCATCACAGGTAGTAGACCTCCCTTCTTTTAGGTCGAAGGTCTCCCTTTCATATATGAGGAACGCTTCCTCTAGCAAAAGCCTTCAGCTTCTTGCCAGCTTTGGTTGAGTTCCAGGAAATGCTTCAAGCATTCCAGAGTTGTTGGTAATCCTAAAACCATCACAGGTAGTAGACCTCCCTTCTTTTAGGTTGAAGGTATCCCTTTTTTATGAGGGAAAATTCCTCTAGCAGAAGCCTTCAGATTTTTGCCAGTTTTGGAAGAGTTCCAGGAACTGCAACAAGTTTTGTGTTCCAGTGTTGGTGGTCATCCTTAAACCACCTCTTTTTTCCAACATTTCAGAGAGTTGATTCATCCCAAGTGCTTCCATGCATACTTTGTAGATTTGTATTACAACTCTTTTCTTGGACTCACACATACCCCTTCGTATTAAGGGGGGATGTTGGAACACCTAATCCTACATGGGTAGGTGTGGAATGCGAAAAGTCACAATGGAGTCCAAGTGACCTTGGAATATGAAACCAAGAGTCACATCATTGTAGTATAAATGTACATCATGTATAATGGAAAAATAAGAAAGTCTCACGCTTATCCTTCATTGGGTGTTGAGTCTCTTGTGTGTGTGTTCATCTTCCTCATACACCATGTGTGTGCTTAACATGGTGTTTGACAGTAATATTTTCGTTATGCGATCTAAAATGATTTCAAATAACAATTGGTAATAAAGATCATTCAACTGTTATAAGAAAAGAATTCAATAAAGATAAACCACTTCGTATAAAAAGTTAGACGAAACAGTTGTGAAAAACATATCGCATAATAAGCTACTCATATATTAAGCATAAATAAATAGCTATCACCGTACAAAAGTGCCAAATGATAACTTAAGCATTCAAGCATCAATATATAAACAACTGAACATGAATATCACTTTAACACAAAGGCAGAAATAGTTAAGAGATAAAAGTACCATTTATAACTAGTTCTACTCATGAGCTTCAAGCAATAATGACTTATCTCTTCTTAATCCAACATCCACTAAGAGTACAAAAGTAAAACATCAGTAGTAGATATTAAACGCAAATATCGATAAATCATGTTCCATTCATTCATCAAAACCTCCTCGGAGGGTGCAAAAGTGCATGTCCTGAGGACAAGTTTTTGACAAATTTCAGGACCCTTCTCTAAATGCATGAGAAGGGTTTAAATACTACTAAATAAATCTAAAAATAATTTATTACAAAAATTTAGGATAGGGTTTAAATGACCGTCCTTTTTTTAAGCAAAAATAAAGAAAAATTAATACTAAATCTAAAATTAAAACTTAACAACTAACTATTTGTGAATCTGTTCTTTGAAATTGCAAGCGTTCAACATTTGTTTGAGAAGAGTAGGCTGGCCAACTTCTGATTTTAATTGTCCTATGAAAACGGAATCGGCAAGAGCTGGCGCCATATTCTCGGTAGAATTGATAATACATTTCAGATTCATGCACTGGCTGTGTGGTTTTACTAAATACGCCCAGTAAGAATCCCAATTTAACTTAGTTAATCTTTTAATCGATTTTGCCTTTTCTTGAGCCTTCTGTCTCTAATCTATCTGCGGTTGCTGTTCTTTCGGTAGATACCCTGGAGTGGTTTCTGAGATCAGATTTTCCTTGTGCAAATTTTCATTTATGCAGTGAATAACACTGTTTGCTGCTCTGGCTGCTTCTTCTGCCGCTTGCTCTTCTTTCCTGATTTGTGCATCCCAATTATTAAAGAGCATTTATTTGTGATTGTCATTGATTATTGGTGCACCTGCTCCTTTCCCCTCCTCTGTTTCTTGCCAAGCCAAATAATCAGTAACTCTTTTATCAATGAAATCATAATCATGTCATGAGTCTATGACTTGATTATTGATCTTATCACTTTCTTCACAACAAGAGTTCCACTGTGATATTCTTTGGCATAATATTTCCTGTTGCTGCAGTAGTTGATCATTTAAGGAAATAGATTCTGTGATGAATTCTGTAAGCTTGGGATCATCCTTGTGCATTTCTTGAATAACCTGTAACTGTTTTTCTCTTTCAGCCAAACTATTCTGATATCCTATCTGCATTTGTTGGAAATCCTGTTGTAATCTTTCAAGCTGTTTTTGTGCTTCGTTGTTGGCATTAGCTTGTTGCAGTTGTTGTTGCAAAACTTGTACTTGATCTTCTTTCTCATTCAGTAATTGCCGTACCTCATATGCTTTATCAATGGCTGCGAAGGCATATACTCCTGTGATCTGAGATAATTTGGTGAGATTTTCAGTGGGATCAGTGGTAGGATCTTGCCATAGGATGTCTAATTGTTTTGCATCATGAGAGAGCACATTTTCTAATTTCCTTTTCTTTATTTGTCTTCTTACCACTGCCTTGTGTTGTGGACTATAAAATATATCAAGAGGAGGAATTTCCTCTAATTTTAGCATAAGTTCAGAGGATGGGGTAATGGGAACATGTTTCATTTCTGAGACATTGCTAGTTATTCCTGTGACTATGTTTTTTGTTGTATGTACATTATTCAGAGGTGTCTGTGTGTTCTGTCCTTCAATATTGATTAAATCATTGAATGTCTCACATTTCTTATCTAACTCAGTTCTGACTGATGGTTGTTGTACAATGAGAGGGGGAAGATTTAGCTGTGGAGAGGCCAAACCTGTTGCTGTGGAAGCTCCTTTGACTAGGAAGTATCCCTTACTAACCCTTTACTTCTATCATGGTCATTGTCAGATCTCTTAGAATGTTCTGAAATTTCTCACCCATACTTGGATTTAGATCTGTCTGTACCTGAACTTCCACTGAGACTAATACTGGGAGTTGGTTCCCTTATGGGTTCCAGGCATAATTTATCCAAAGGGATAGTAGTTAACCTCTTTTCCCTATATATCTTGAACTCTTGAAATTCTACTAGAGGAAACCGTATTTGGGCCGAATGTAGAATCTCTTTAAGTGTGTCTTTTTCTTGGAACATGTCATCAAAAAGATCATCTTCTTTAGAAAACACTCTTATCTTGACTGCATTAGTGAAATTTTTAACAATATCATAAGGGTCAAACGGTCTTCTTGGAAAATTGAACAAATGTAAACATGTAATGTTGTTTACTTCTTTAAATGCATGGCCAACACCAAATAGTGAAAAGGCCCCACAGGCCACAGGAAATTGTGGCCAAATAGCCTTCCTTTTATCCTTCAAATCTTTAGTCAAGCCTCCTTCTCCGCAAGTTTGATAAGCAATTTCTCGTGCCATGAGTTTATCAGGAACATACAAAGGTAAAACATGAGGGGAAGCGAAACTTCCAAATACCCTAACATATGTAAACAATTCTTCTCCAAACCATCTTGCAACAGGAAGTATGCCTATCTCTGCTTCAGGAGAAAACCTTGGAACATCTTTATCATATAACATTCTGTACAAGGGCAACATGATTCCATGGCAAATCTTGTAAAAATAGGGAATGAACTTGGAATCCCACAATTCTTTGTGATAAATATGAATGGGTAAGGGGTCTTGAGTCGTCCATTTCCAACCCATTAAAGGAAACTTGGAAATATAACAAATTGAATCTATCACATAAGCAGATAAGTAAAAAGGGGGATAAATTCTCTGAGAAACAGTTCTTTTAGACCAGTAGTTCAAAATGGCCATGGCTAAGTTGTCAGATAATATCTTAGCCCAATCCAAAATAGTAGCATTAACAGCAGCATTCAATAATGGTAGCCATTCAGATGAAAACTTATTAATGTCCGGCTTTCCAAAAAGCCTACAGAGCATAGCAGCAACAGAGCAATACAGAGAAGTGAGAGAACTAGTACTATACATACTGTGTTTATCCTCTTTTAATGGTTCGTCCCTCCTTGACCAGTCCTTGGTGCATTCTGTCAGGTTTTCATTTTCTTTGGCAAAATTCTCCATGAACTATTTGTTATAAGTCGCCTGTGGCTCCAGCAAATGATACATGAGTCTCAAATCTTATGGAGTGAATGAACCAATGAGTTCTTGACCCTGAGTCTTAAACTATATGTTTGTAATATCAGTGTTGTCCATTACCCATTTAACCATGTCCGTGTATGGAAGAAGTTTGGGCCTCACTGCTATCCAGTGCAAGAATGAGTAGGCTAGCTCTGTAATAGACGCTTCAGAAGACCCATGTGAGCCTGCAGTGGCTATAACCTCCATTACTCTGGGGTTCTCTTCCTCAAGTAGATTATACATGCCCTCCCAAGTAGTAATACCAGTGTCTTTATTACAGGCAGTGTCTGTATACAACGGAGTCATTTCTTTGTCTTCAGAACTCAGAGCCTTGTCTTTCTTTCCCATTATACCCTGAATATTGCTTTGTATAGTCCTCTGTTCTTCGCTCCTGCAGTTTACGAATTAAGTGAGAATAATGATAGGAAAAAGGTAACGGGAAAGTTTTAAATGCTGAAATATCTCTTCGATCAGAACGAAACCATATTTCATTAATGATTGACAACCAATTCATTGATTAACATTAAAGCGCATAACTAGGTCTCGGTTTATGGAAAGATTTTTTCGTATAATGAGCCTTAAATATCTACGATTCGCTTTGCAATATCGCAGATTGCAATCTCGTCGAATTACAATATCACAATAGTGCAATATCGCAAAAAAGCAAAATCGTTGGATCGCAATATCGCAAAATCGCTTGAGCGTATCAAATGACAAGTTTCCGTTAATGTGTTTTTCTGTGAAACGCGATTTGCGATACGTGTCATCGCACATCGGTAATTTGAGGTTTTTCAGCGTAACATATGACATTTGAAGTATGCGATGCGATAAATATTCTTTTAGTGCGTAGTTTCACATCGCGATCTCGCAACCTTAGAATTCTGCTGGTAAAGGGGTATTCATTTCCTTTTTGCGATGCGATATTTCTTAAAGAATGACTTTATCCTATCTTATCATAAAACTTAAGATTTTTTAAAGATTTTTAAAGGGATATTCTCCTAAGTTTATGATAGTAAGTTTTATTGAAAAAGGAAACACAAGCACTAATCGATTTTTTTTTTTAATTTTTTGACTAAGGGTCCCCACTTATTTAGTATTATTGATAGTACTAAATAATAAGGGGGGTTGTTTCTGGTCACAAAAAACTCCAAGAAAACACTTCCATGAACTCTTTAAATAAATCGATGTATTTCTTCTTGATGTGTGCTGGCAAGGATTTAGCTAATTTAACCATTTTAGGTTTATCCTCGATGCCTATGTTGCATTCCTCAACATCGGAGTCTGTGTGTTATATAGTGGGTTTCTTTTCTACGTCGTTAAAATAAAAAAAGGTCCTCTAGGGGTGTCTGTCCTCTGGGTATATTATTGTCTTTGGACTAAAACACCTCTATTTCTTCTTTTTCTGCATTCTTGTACTCTTCAATTTGAGTTCCAAGTTCTTTGGTTAACATGTTTATTTCTACATTATGGGGTGACTTTTCTTCATCATGGAGCTCTTCATCCAAGCAGTTTTCATCAGATTTAGAGTTTGAATCAGGAATTTCAAACTCATTCCTGCCAAGCAGGAAATCCTCTATCTTCTTGTCGCCCTCAAAGACCTGCCAATACTTCTCATTATCTAGCACTGCAGGTCTATATTTTGTTTGAATAATGATCTGTTTGTCACTAGGTGATTTCTGATATGAACTAGCAATGCAGGCTAATCCATTTTCAATAATGTTCTGACTCCTAGGAACAAACACAAGCTCATATTCTACAAAGGTTTTCAGTAAATCCATGGCATCATTTTTGTATGCCCTTAATCTAGGATGCCTTCCAGTATACTCTATGTTTAGTTGTTTGACGACTAACTCAAAATCTCCATGTACAGCTATCTTTCGGGCTCCTATTTTTTTCAATTGATTCAATCCTAGGATGAGAGCCTCATACTCTGCGATGTTGTTTGTACATTTAAAAACTAGCTTAAAGGCATGAATCTCAGTATTATGTAGCCATACCCCAGCTCCTGCATTCTTCCTAGTGCAAGACCCATCAAAGTTCATTCTCCATAACGGATTTTTTTCAGGCTTATTATCATTTTCATCCCTAATGCTGTGTTCACCATTATGTTGTATTATGGGGTCTGCACTGTGTTGTGTAATGTTTTTTTCTTCGAGATTTTCATGGAGTTTAGAGTGATGAGTAATCTGCTGTTTGCAGTCTTGGTTTTGTTCACTCCGAGTTTCTGCTTCAGTGCACCGTTTTAACGTTTCTCTCTCGTTTTCCTCTATATCTAGAGTGGGCATTATGTTAAAATTTGTGGCTTCTACTCTGTTGTTTAAATCTGTGTTTCCCAGCTCTTGTTCATCAGTAAACTCATCATTTTATAGAATAAAGGAATCCAGATCTGTGTGGACAGAGTAGAGAGGTGAATTTTCAGGTTTCTCAGGGCTGATAACCATAAAATTCATGTGTGCCTCCCTATCTAATCTTCTAAGTTGGCTAAAGACAGGGATTGTGGCATATGTCCTGTACATCTGCATTGTACCTTGTGGCTTGGCACCCCATGACCTTGATAGCAACATGCCATACTTAAGAGGCACATCTGCCACTACAACATCCATAACCATGCACTTGGCTGGGATTTAAGTCAAATTCACACAAAGATCTTTGATTAGGCCAAGGCACTTCACTCTGCTAGAGTCAAAGGAATATAAGTCCTTATAAGGTCTGGTTAGTTCTAGGCCTAACTTTTCCATTATCATTTTGGGCATTAGGTTGTGTGAAGCCCCTGAGTCATGCATAGCATTATGTAGGATTTTTTCATGGATATTAAGGCTGACATAGAAAGGAGGTATCACCCCCTCCTAAAACTTCCCTTCAGTTTTTGGACCAAACAAGAGAGCAGGTTGATCATCATTTAAATTGACAATGTCACTGTTTTCTCTTATATTTAAATCTTTCAGAATTTGACCTTTATATGCATCTTGGGTGGCCAACTTAGTGAGAGGCACTGAGATTTTGATTTTGGATATCTCACTTTCCAAATTGAAAGGAGATTGACTCTTTGAAAGGTTCAATTATGTTTTACTGGCCACCATCTTATTGGCAGAATCAGTTTGTTGATTCTCACTATGTACAATGTTTGAAGCTGTTTTATCAAGAGCATTAGCTGCAATGCTAGTGCTGCTAGTTTCTTGATTTGTTTTATCAGTAGTTTGGATGTCCTTCTCTTTGTTTTTCCAAGAACTCTCAGCTGCTGATTTGTTACTTTCAGCAGTTACTTTAGGAGTCTTCTCAGGTCTCTTCTTAATTGTAATCTCAAAGGCTTTTGATTTGGAAGTGTCTAAGCTCTTTTTTCTCCTGAGTTCATACTGTTCTCTGACCTGCATGATGGAATTTTCAAATCCCAACCTATAATCCTCAGATTCTAACCCTTCCTCATCCCAATGCGAGTATGAGGTCCCATTATCTTCTGTGGAAAAGGTGTGAATTTGGTTTTCCACTTCCACCATGTTTATTGTGGTTCCCTCAGACTCTTCTATTATCCCCTCATCTTCATCAAAGAAATTCTCTTGAAATGGGGGTATGACTTGTTTATTAGAGTCTCTCTGTCTGTTTGGGGGATTGTTTCTCCGAAAGTTTTAGTTCTGGTTTTGGTTTATGTTCTGATTACTGACTTGGACCACCATTTTCTCCATCATTTTCTCTAGCATTTCCATGTTTTTGGCTAGACTGTCATATTTGGGATCAGATGTGGAAGCTGATGTATCATCCCTATAGGTACCTTCCTCTCAACCCTCATTCTTTCTCTTTTTTCAATCAGGTTTTCTTCTACACTCACTGCTCCTTTTTGCATGTCTTCCAATGTGTTGTAATCTCTCTCCCTAAGTTGATAAGCCATGTCAACATCAAATCCTTCAGGTTATTTCACTAAGGCCATTCCTTGGGGAGGTTTCATATGGGGTGGAAGAGCATTGTAGACACTGTTGAATCAGGTGTAATAGTCATGGACACTCACTCCCTGATTTCTTTTCAGATTCTTATATTCTGCTAGTATTTGGAGAGGGTTTCTTTTGACTTCCCATTTTTTTATGAAGGTTTGATGCAAGGATGGAAGGCCATTGATACTATTAAGAGGTAGGCCTTTAAACCACTTCTTCACTTCTCCTCCTAAACTCTGAGCAAAGATCCTCATCTTAATGGTTTCATCTTCAATTTCCATATAGTCAAAAGCATATTCCATCCTATCTACATGATGTTAAGCTGTGGTAGAATATTTCCCAGTGAAATGCGGGATTTTTGACTGATAATCATTGGGTAGTGGAGCCAAAGGCTGTGGTAACACTAGAGGTGCATACCAGGCTGCCATGATGGTGTTTTGTGGAGGTAAAGGATTGGCTTGAGCAACAGATATATGGATGACATAAATGATAGGACCAGCAACAAATTGTTGAGTTGATTTAGGGTGATAGAGGCCCAAGTTTTGAATGAAATGTATATCAGGAGGTGTAGATGGAGGGGTCTCTTTCTCCCTAATATGTTGACCACTATGAGATGGTGAACTTGGAGGCTCAAAGTATGTCTGGTCTATAGCGCTGAATGAATTAGTTCTTGGCAGATCAGTTGGTGAGTCTAAGTCAAAATGAATGTTTGATAGAGCTACAAAGTTTTCAGGTGCAGAGTTAGCTATACGGATGGGTCTGGAAATAGTTGGCTTTCTAGGGGTGAGAGATTTCCTAAGAATGCTTTCTGGATTGTCAACTATTTTAGGTGGGCTTCGATTAGGATAAGCTCTAGTATAGACTGTTCTTGAATCCAGTATGTCTATCTCTTAACAAAGAAGCTTAATCCTATGTGTTTCTTCTAATATGGCTGATGTTGTAATGAAAACTGGTCTTCCAGTGGAGTCTTGTGAAAACAAAGATAATCAGTAGGCCTACTGATCACCAGTGGAGTCTTTAGTCATTAAGGAACTGTGGAGTCACCAGCTGGAAGGCTTAAAGTGTTTCACGGAAATATATTGTCCACCACAGTGATTAAATTCCAAATCTAGGCTTATTTAGTCTTGCTCCCCAGTAGAGTCACCATTATGTTGGGGTTCCTATGATTTGGAAGATTTGGCAATACCAAATGATAAGACAACATAAAACCACTTTTGGATCTCAGGATCTAGCCCTCCTGGATCCAGAGAGGGATCTCTCTGTAAAGGAAAAGAAATATATATCTTTGAAGTTCAATTTTAAGGTATTAGGCTAGTTATAGGGCACAAGGGTTTTTGTTTTGTTTGTATGGTTGTTGGGAAAAATGAAAGAAGGGTTCAATGTAAGACACATAAGTGAGAAAAGAAGGATTTTGGAAACGAGAGATAATTCAAAGAGAACTCGAGTCCATTGGGAAATGGGTTCATAAAAGGGTTTACTTCCAATTCAATATCCAAGGCTTTCAAATGGACTATTCATGTAAAACAGAGGATCTCTAAATATGATATTATGGGATGAAATGATAAGGAATGAAGGTGAATGACAAGGAAACCTTCCAAGGTGGCCACTTAGGAGAAAATCTAGGGACAGGGCATGCCTTAACCGGCTATGATCAAACCCCTAAGGAGGCTAACTCTTCAGAAAATAGAAAACACTTAAGATTGACACAAATTGAAGCCTAAGATCAAATAAATACTTTTAACTTTCAATGCTTTCGACATTCAACTTAAGGGATCTTAGAAAATCTTAACTGTTGGAAAATGACCCTAGTGAGACGGAATCAACTCTAATCTCCCAGTATCCCAATTCTTTTAGCTAAAACAAGACAAGAACATCTAATAACAGATTCTTAAATTCACACATCAGTAAGCAGTGATGACCAACTACTATACTGGTTAAATTATCTCAAATTAGTTCTTAGATCACACGATTAGTAGAAAACATCAAAGACAAGAAGAGCAGGAAGCATAAGGGTACCAAAAAAGGGTATATCCTAAACCAGATTACTAATTCTTATCAGAGAAACAAAATATGATGAATAACAGAGAGGAAACATTGACAAAGATAGAATACATCACCGCTACTTTAAATCGAGATCCAATGAACATGCTTGTCATATTAAAGAGAAACACCAGTCATATACAACATTGTCCAACATCTTTCTATTCAGTCTGAAATCATCTCCTCAGCCTATTTTACAACTAATACACACGGAACTTTAGCTCAAAGGAACAACTTACAATCCACGGTTATCCAAACAACAACCTTTACAATGTATTTTTTAAGAGCTTTATAGCTGAAAGAGAGGCAGAAGAGGTAGATAGAACTTTAAATGAAACATTAAAAGAGAGGAAGAAGAGTGCTCAAGGCCCATTCTATTTTAATATCCCTGCATTGAATCTCAGTACTCTTTGGATGAAAGAGTGGTCTTCGACGGGCTGATAATAATTCCAGAGGTATGTTCTTTGATGTACTTTTCAGCTGTTTGTACTCTGTAGTACTCTGGGACAAGTAAGGCAGATAAATGACTTTTAGGTCTGCCATGTTGTGTAACTAATGCTTTGGAAATCTTAGGACTACTGTCAGGGTGGTGATCTTCTCAGGAACATTGATGGAGAATAAAAACATTATGGGAATTTGTCCTTTCTTGGGAAAGAACCTTCTGCTGATGTGAAACTCTGATAAGATTTGATTCATGTGCATTAGGCCTTATTAGGCCTTATGTATCATTCATAAGGTCTTCGATCTGCATATTCGCCCTCTAACACTGGATTAAAGCATTAAATCTTCAATAATGGGCTTTAAATCTCTTTACACTGTCACTGATACTCTTTGTCGCTTCTGTCGATTGTCTCTGTTGATACTGCAGGTTTTCATGGCATTGGAGGGTTTGAACTGAGTTAATAACTCTGATTTGGATAAAAAAATATGTTTAAAACCCCCTCAGGAGTCTTCCCTGCAATCTCTGGCTTTGAAAAATCTTTCTCTACGCTTTGCGATTTCCCTGTCTGTTATTGTGATACAAAGAGCGATTTTAATCATCTGTGACCCTGCAAAACACAATAAACACGTTAAGAAATCCCTGGGAGTGGAAGTGGAATGCTGTGGAGGCCTGTGGAAACAGTGTCGCAGCAACGAAAATGGTGGAAGCAGTGAAAACATGGTTGAAAATCGCTGCGGAATGGTGAAGAAATGATCTGATGGAGGTCTGGTGCGAGGATGGTTCTGGACTGTTGGATTAGATCAGATGGTGGTAATCGACGGTCAGGATTTACCGGTACAGGAGGTTAGATTGAATTAGGTGGAAGAAAAAATTTTAGTGTTTAACACCAAAGTTTATTTTTTGGGCGAATTACAAAGGAAAAGGGGTAAAATGAATGAGAACAGGGCATTTGGTGATGGGACCAGAAGGGTGGAGGGGGATTGAACATAGACCGTTGGATCACAAAAAATATCAACGGTGGAGATCTTCTGGTGAAAATCCTTGGAAGCTCCGATGGAAGGGATATGAATGAAGACACGATGTAATATAAACCATTGATCTAGATCCAATGGACGGTCGGGATTAAAGTAGGAATATATCGGGGAGGAGCGGTTTTAGAGGAAAACAACTGGTTTCATGCAGCTTTGGAGTAGTTTTGAGAATTTTCCCAAAAAAATGTGATATGGCTTGTTTCCTGACACGTGTCCTTCCCAAAACCACTTTTATCATGTAAATCTAAAATGTTAACTGTTGGACACTGAAATCACTCGATATACACCTCAGCCATTGGATGTGGGACCGAGAGATCTGACGGTGTAGGATAATGTGCGATAAGGGAAGACGCAGGTTGGTAAGGCGGGGAAGGGTCAACACTGTTTAAATGCGGACCGTCGGATTCTATGGAATGGACGGCGGAGATTAAAAGATGAAAGTGGAGGCAGAGGGGCAAGTAAATGGGCGGGGAGAATGAGAGTCGTTGGATCTAAAAAGATCAACGGTGGAGATCTAATCGCATCAGAGATAGGCAGAGGACCAAAAATATGATTGTTGATGTTGCGATTACGCGTGGACCATCAGATCACAGGAGAGATAGACGATTGAGATCTGATCGGAGGGGAGACGAAGGGGGGAAAATGAGCGGAGGGCAATTAAATCTGGGCCATTGGTTATTGTGGATTCAACGGTCCAGAATAAATCGGCGGAGCAATGATGGGCTCTGTGAACCAAAGCGTGGACAAATCCCGACCGTTGTTTCTTGTGGATTCAACGACCAGGATTGAATTGGAGGATTGCAATCGTAGGGGAACGAGGATGGCACATTAAGACCTTTTGCAATTGGCAATCATGAGAGGGCCATGAGATTAAAAGGGAAATCAACGGTCTGTATACAATTGGTGGGGTAATGAAAAGAGGGGATGGGGCCCAATGCGATTTTGTGCCAGCCGTTGGATCTGGAAAGGGATCAACGGTGGATATACAATCGAAGGGTCGATGAAAGATGTTATGAGCATGATGTGAAGTCAACACTGGCCATCATATTTGTACATATCGACGGTTAATATTGCAGCACAGGTCTACAGAACAAAACCCAATCGCATCAGAAAAATAAGAATAAAAAAGGAAACGGTGTTCACGAACATTCCGATTGCGATTAGCGCCGCTGGGCTTAGTGCCTGGTCCTGGATTCAGGTTACGTGCGGAAAGGGGCTAAGGGCTAGGCCGACAGGGGCTTAAGCCTGATATATGGTAAAAAGTGGGTTTTTGGGCCAAAAAACAGAGTTTTTAAGGCTAAACAGTATGTTCCAGTAAAGGGAAAAAAGAGGTTTTTAAACCAAATGAAGGGATTCACAAGGTTTAAAAGGGGAATTCGCTATTTTAGAGGACTTAGGAAGGGATTTTGAGGGTTTTTAGGGAAATTTGGAGAAGGGAAAAAGGGGTGAAAATGGGGAATTTGCAAGGATACAAGGGAGCAGATGGAGTCTTTCTTGAGCACAATTATTTCACAAATAGTGAGGCTTTTAAATGGAAATAGTAGTGAGGACTATTCAGAGGGTACACAACACAATAAGGCTTCAAGGATGATAGGTTTTCAAAGGAAATGTATCTCTTGAATACTTAGAAACAAATTTAGCCACCTGTTTGCTCTGTCAAAAATTTATAGGTGGCTAACAATTTCAGCACATCATATGGAAGGTTGTGGGGACATGCCATTGCATGAACGAGGATCAAAACACAGTGTTGATTTGGAGCAGCAGACTATCGCTGTGTAGAGGACCCTTGATAGAATCAAGGAGGAAATATACATCCATCCTGGTATGTCATTGTTGAGCTGCACACAACTATTGGGGTTGGAGTGTAGATTTTTTTAGGATAGGATGAGTATTGTCCTAAACAGTCCAATGCAGAAATATATTTTCAACATTGAGAATGATCATGAGACAATAGATGCACCATCATGGAGATCAACAGAACTGTCATTGAACAATAATGATAAGTTGGGGGCCCAACCATTATTGGAGCATTCCAATGACCATTCTACATGTGTAGAAAAGGATAGGCATATGGTTGATGAGAGACATCTTATCTCCCATTATTACGATGAATTGTTATTTCTAAGCACTTCACTACTCAGTGAGGAGATTTTGTCTTCAGTATATTTGGATCCTTATGCGGTCAATTTGGTCATTAATGAGTGGTCTTCATATGGAGATCTCCAGGAGGCTGCACTTCAACATCCCATGAAGTGTATAGATATTGAATTGATTTTGGAGGATGGTATTCTCCATTGGAGGAATACCCATTGGGAGCACGACCTTAGACACTCAACATTGGTTGGAAGAGTGATGTTGATGAGAAAGAAGTTGGTGAGCCACTTGCAGATCTATGAAAGAGTTTGGCCATCATGTGACATATCCTATCTCTAGAGGTATGTTATGGTTTGAAGCATTGTGTGGCACCCATATGATATGGTAGCAGAAGAGCTCATTGTATGGGGCATTCTACAAGTCAATCATCATGATGTTACTACATGACTTGCATGATGAGGAGATGAGGAGGCAACAAGAGTTGTTGTTTCTTTGGATACTCTTGGGAGAGTGTGGGCTGATTTTCTCCCATACTTTGCATGATGTTGCAGGAGCAGATGGTGGCACAATCATGGTGCAAAGGGGCTACTCCTTAGATTTGGAGGATCAGGAGGTACTTTCACTTTTGAAGGAATCTCCCATATATAGCAGCACTATGGTAGATGACTTTGGAATTTTGCATGTCAAAGAATGGAGTCATAAGATGACAAGAGCCTTATCACAAAGGCCAACAACGCTGTCACTTGGGAGCTTTGGTTTTTTGATGGAGTGTTCTTAGGATCACTTCACATATGATGCACTTAATGGGCAAGTAAAAGATGAGAGTGATGGAGTAGTGTATGGAGACATCTATTACCATGATATGATCTTCTTGACTTGGATCTCCAAGCATAAGAAGAAGACTTTGTATGCAGCACATGGTTCATCCCTTTCAATTCACAAGGGTCTCATGGAGACATATCAAACCACTATGGTGAGATCATCCATGGATCGCGTTATCATCCTACTCTCAGTACATGGTAAGAGTTGTGTTTTTACACTCATTGATCATCTAACAGAGTATTTGCATTCTCTTTCCATGTATATATAGTGCATTACTCCACAAGAGGGAAAGTTTTTATTTGGGCTTCATGGTCTTTCTAAGACCAACATCAGTGATGGAGATAACCACTTATTGTATGGCTTTGGGCAAGTGTTGTGCTATTATTTCTATGCTCGGTTGATACACAATGCCATTTACTATTTTCTAGTAGATGAGATGACATGCACAACTAGCAAATGGTTGGAAGACAACTTGCCCTATTATGTTTTGAAACAACAATTGGAAAAACTGCGTTGTAGCCACTTGGGAAATTGTTGGTACCTTCTAGCACCACATGAAAATTTCATTATCTTTCTCATTTGGATGGCATATGGTGATGATGTCCTATTCATCATATATGGGATGGTTTGGGCAAACATGATTCATGACATTAGAGAGGGGATCTTTGAGGATCCAATTTTCTTCTTGCCTCTTGAAGGCAACATTGCTGTAGCCCAAAATCAGTAGCCACTCTACACTTATCATAATTGAAGAGAGAGACAGTGTGAGATAGACAATTTTTTCTATCAAGTTTAGCTATGCAGCCCACCTACATTGTAGGAGCCTAAGGTGGAGGAGTTTTTATATGAGTTGCCACTTTGGAGGGTGACTCATTTTGTGTGGATGATAGCTTGGGGATGGGAGCTTCACATGGGAATGATGGTTACCAATATATTTCAGATTCCATGCCTCAAGAAGGCCTCTAGATAGCATAAAGTTTCCTCCATGGATATCCTACTACTTCATGATCAGGCCTTTTGGATTTTTCACCAAAGGCTAGCTTATACACTTGGGAGGAGAAACTTGGAGACATATTGATGAGAAATCATCTTGTTCATTGGAGTAGCTTATCATAGATAATTATACAAGAGGAGGAGAGGAGGCTCTTTAGTTCTATCCTTGCATTTGCTTGAGGACAAGCAAATTTTGGGAGGGGAGAATTGTAATATTTGTAAATTAGCATGCAACTAATTGGAATATTCATTTTTGCTTTTGTCTTCTAGGTATATGAATAAGTGGGTAGGGAGACCCATAAATATATTTAGTAGGAATAAAATCCCTCTTAATGAGAAAAGGGATCATCATGATAACTGGATAAAGCACCTCCATGTGTGAACAGGGGAAAATGCATGTGGACAAGGTCAATGTTGACCAAATCAACAACGTTGGTATAGAGAGAGTGGAGCATCAATGTGAAACATCACAGAGTTAATGGGAGATAGTCTCCATGTGAGTAGTGTCTTTAATGAGTGGGACCCAAGGTGAGAAGGCTCAAAATGCATATAAGGAAGGTCAAGGAAACCATAGAAGGCATGTTAGATGATTTATTTTTTTATCTTTTCAGATCTGAAAATTGTCAGGTGACATTTTTATGCATGTTTTCGCTGTTTAGCAGTGTATGCTGTACTGTTTAGTATAAGGGTGTTCCTGAGTGGGAATCCCACACTCATCCTACTTAGGAGATATTATTGAGTTGTATATTCCACATGCAAGCATCAAGCCAAGCTTCAGTCTTCAGCCACAACACATTTTCTATTCAGAGTTGTGTTGCGTTACAGGGTGTTGCCATGGAGGGTTGAGAAACCCACTTTCTGAGCTAGCTTTTTTGTGGAGGAAGAATTATTCCCATTGGGAGATCATCAAGGAAGGTTCTTGAGAATCATTTTGATATCTAATAGCAGGCCAAGTAGCTACCATTAGCTACAGTGCAGTTCCTTCAGGAATTGAGTTATTTTATTGAGAAGTTGTAGTGGAGGGCTTAGTGCCCTAGTTTGTGAGATAGATTTACAGTGAGGGGACCAACCCTTCACCTATTGAGTTGATTGGGTGATATTTAAGCTGATTTATCATTCCTTCAAACCCATATCAGAATTCATTTCCAGGGAGTGTGTAAGTCAGCCAGCAGGAATGTGGTGGGCAACTAAAAAAGGGTCGAAAATCCAAACTTAAAATCTACCCAAAATATTTATGGGTTTTTCTGGGTTTTTTTAGTAGAATCTGTGGTTAAAATCCTGGAGCATTCTAAGCACTCCAAAAACCGCCCGGATATTGTTCTTCATCTTACCAGTAGTAGTTTCCAACTGTAGTAGCAGTAGCAACACACATTTCTAGTGCTAGTTTTCTTTGGTGTATTTCAGCCATCTTGTGGCTTGAGTGCATTCCTTTTGGAACACTTTATACCTTACATTGTTGTTGATACATAATTATATGGCTCATTTTTTTTTGATAAAATTTTAATGTCTTGATGTTATATTCCGACATTTCCAGCATTTTACAGTTTTGTGCTTACATTCTGGTTATTGCCTAGATTGAAATGTTACAAATGTTCTATATTCCTGTCTTTTCCATTTTGGAATATTAAATTTTAACATTTAACTCTTGTGTCTCATAACAAGACTTGTGATGTGTGATTTGCAGTATTTTCTAGACCCCACCTTCTGTCTCATCACACATCACACTTCACCATTTTAAAAATTTAACTCCTGCATTTCATAATAAAAATTCTGATGCACGATCTGCGATCGGTCCCACTTCTTAGCCACGTCATCATCCCATCGCAAAATCATATTTTTTTCTCGTTTGTGTCTTAATTTTAAATGCTTTGATCTCAATTTGCGATTCTGATATATGTCTAAAAAAATTTCTCACCCCCCCCCGCTTATCATTATTTCTTCTCCATGTCTCCCCTTTCAATTAAACCCTTTTTAAAGGGTTTCTTTGTAATTTATCATAAAATGAACCTCTTCCATTCTATCCAAAAAATTTCTGGTTTTCTGCCATTACAAAGGGTTTTCCACCAAAAAAGGAGAGGAACAATAGAATAGCGGAAAATTTTCTCTGAAACAGTTTTCTAACACTACTCTCAGCACCGGCACGCTTCTACCAGGCACCAGGAAGCATTAAAGGAATATCCACATGCCATTTTCACCACTGTTTACACTTTTTGTGGAGTTGGTTGCACCAGAACAGAAGAGGATTCTTCCCATAAACTGCCACATCATACAAACCACTTCGAATTGTTAGCCTTGATGTTTTTATTTTCATTATGTCATAGCACTGTGTATTAAAGTTTTAGGATAAGCCTCATCTCTTGCATGAGATCGTAACAACTTTTGGGAACATGTTTACTCCTTTTGTGGAGATGATAGTTTATTATTTTTGTATATATGTGATAAAATGCTATGTAAAAAGGGTTAGTCGGTGGCTTTAGAATTTTTGACTCATATGATTTGTAATTTTTTTTTGTGAATGGAATCGAATGATACTATTGAGGACTTATTATCAATTTGCTATGTGTATTGTCTACTTTACTTGTGTTTCCATATATCCTTTCTTTCATTTCCATTTTGCAAACCATCATATTGTTATGTGCTTTTATTAGCCTCTTAAACATGTTATGTGTTTTATCAGTTTTTATTAGTCTCACACAGTGAGCATTCCTGGTAAAATATATGTTACAATAGTGGAAGAGCATCACTCATGATAGTTATTCTTCATGTTATTTCAGTGAGAGTATTATCAGACTAGAAATAGCTTTCTCTCAATGGAATATTGTCAAACTGATACTTTTGTGAATTTCTACCAAATGAAGTAGATTTATGTTTTATAGACCTACTGTTTCCTCTCTCATCTTACATTTTTCTCTCCTCATAGGCTACAAACTTACAACCTACTACCACATCAAGTTAAAATACCCTCATTAGTAGAACTGTGGATTTTACTGAAATCTCTTTTCAATGAATCATAGTTTGCACCACCTACCAATCTCATAAAATAAATTATTAAATTTCTCTATATTTTATGTGTCTGGCCAGGCTCTTGTTGAAGTCCAAGTGCTAATTCTAGCACCAACACAGCAGATGAGCATTGGGATGACAGAGGTAAAAGCATGTTTTTTGTCATTTTTTCATGTTTTTATATGATTTTATATGTGTGTGTGTGTGTGAACAGATGTGAAGCTTTATGTACCGTAGATGTTGGACCACAGAGGCCGGCAGGGATGTCATCGATCGCTAGGAGCGTGGGAAGGGACTTTGAGAGCGCCCATTATGTGGAGGGAGCAAACCCTTAAGAGGATATTGCAAGGAACCTTGATGCCCTCACCACCCGGATTCCAGAATATGCACATATGGGAGACATTCCCCGTCAGTACCAACGACACAATGATAACGTATAAAATCGCATCCATCGACAGCTAACTTAAGTGATTTGAGCAGTAGCCTATTATCATGATCACCACGCAGATTAGATTAGATTTTTATTTTTTGTAGTTTTGTCGAGACTTGCGAGTCTCACTATGTATCAAAACATATATTATTTTTTGATGGGGGTATGATGTACCTATAAACACTACTTGCAAGCCAATCGATATATATGTGTGTGTGTGTGTGTGTGTTATTTTCTTGTTCCATGTGATGTTATGATGATTTTAAATTCCACAAATGTCTCTCTAGAACATGATTAGCCAATGCATCTGTTAATGTATTCATGCGTCATGGAATATGATGATATGTGATGTAATCAAAATTTATTTCTAACAAACGAGAACGCATATACATTATCAAGATTTGAGGGTGTCTGACGAAATATTTTCCGTTGAGCTATAGAAAAACAAGCTATGAATCCAGGTTAACAACTAGTTCTGTAATGCCGAGAGAGATTGCTTCAGACAGAAGCTCAATAATTGCATTTTATTTAACAATATTATTGGTTGTGCGACCTAAACATATACCTTGCAGATCTACTAACTCACCATTAGGGTCATAGATAACCCAAGCCGCAAAATAAATATTTTGGGTACTACGGCAGGCACCATCAGCAAAACAGATGTAAGGAGCCAAAGACATCTGCAAAATCAAGTAAAACAAGATAAGCGGGAAAACCGCTTGCAAACGTACACCAAACCAAAAATGTACAAAAATTAAAAGCACACTAATGTACAAGAATAGATACACGAGGAAATCATGCATAATATTTCTTTATATAAATTCCATTTCAGGTTTTATCTAAAGGATTACCTTCATAATCAATCAGATCATCGGCACCTTTTTGTAAAACACATTTTATGATATATGGCTGTTGAGGAGGTAAATCCCCTCTGCGGACATAGGCGATCCCTACTAGCCCAGCAGGGGTCTAGCAACAATCATCAAATGCTACAGCGCAAGTTCCTAATTGCGAATAAATAAGCCAACGATGGAGGCCTACCTGGAGTCCAGTGCTATGATTCGTAGAAGAGACAGCGTTCCCGTTCCTCAGCTTCGGCAGATCATGATCCCCACGATCTCCATGAATGGACACCTGCACATGCAAGAAACAACACGAATACAAGCATAAAATCTAGAATACGCAACTATATATCAGTCAGAAAGGATATACCTCATCATTATCATAAGTGAAAAACAGAGTGGAACCATAACCGGTAGTCATTCATTAATAAGCAATCGAAAGATAGTACAACCAATGTTCTGACGCTGAGGTCTCCTTCGAAAGGGTCTCTAGTCGTTCACGTCTGCAAAGCTCGCCAGGGAAGGGACAAGCCTCTCTAGAGTCTCTCGACGATGGTCTCCTTGCTTGAGTCGGCCTTAAGGGAAAAATGAGGGCTCTTGCAGCATGAAGGCTCTTGGGAATTTGGAGATTCAAAGCTTAGGCACTTCAAGACTAGCTTGCAATGGCAATGGGCAAGCTTTTATAGAAGGAGGAAGGAGAGTTGGGATCCCTATAATTGTGGGATTGGCCCTATCATCAAGGAAGCTTCCATGAGAGGTGGCAAACCACTTCCCTTCCATGGAACTCCCGGAGCCGAACCTCCCAACTCAAGATAGATAGCTGTTTCTGAGTTTGTTGAAACAAAACTTCCACCTTTCTTATTTAAAAAACACTCCTTAAATTGGCTGGCGCGAGTGCGACTCTGGGACAGAGCGCCAGTTGGCACGGCCTCTTTGCAGGATTTTCCTCATTGGCGCGAGTGATGAACTGGCTTCCCGCGCCAATGCAAAAAGGGATGTTTTTATGATTTTTTGCAAGGAGATGTCTTTAGGGAAATTGAAGCTCATGTTTAGAGGAATGCAATGATGATGGTTTCAAGGCATGACATTGCTCACAGGTCACATAATGGGCCCTCCAATGTGCGGGACGGGGAATGGTAGGGACGGTGACAAATTACTGTGTAACAGATGCCCCCTAAAGCATGAAGCCCGAGAGAGAGAGAGGGGTGAAATGCTTTACGAGAACGTGTCCAACTGAAGCTCCGCCGTCGGAAAACCTGCGTGGAGAAATACAACTGATATCTCAAGTACATGATGTATATGTGGTATGGACGCAGCCATCCAAAACAGAGTATACAATAATCCAGATCCAAGGTATGGTCGCAGCCATCTAGTGAGGATCGATAAATAGACTCAGGTATGGTCGCAGCCATCCAATCAGTGAGTCATGTACATAATGAAAATAATCCACAATATCGCAGCCTGGATTACAACAGACACAATCCAGGGTCTTGCACTCCATCTCGACCCAAACAAAGTACAAGTTCAAGCATGCGAATATGTGAGCTGAAGTCGAACATGCAAGAACATCGTCTGATTACCAGCCAATGATGAGAGCTGTTAACAGACGCGAGAGGAACCACCAATAATGACAATGGCCCTCAAGGTACTATAGGTACAATCTACGGCGTGTGAATCAATGAGCTGGTGTCGAACACCCATAGAATCACTCGATCGGAGGCTAATGATGAGAACCTCATGTCGAATGCGATGAACCTGCCATTGAGGCATGCAGGCTCCAAGGTACCATAAAGGAGTCTCTAGATCAACTTCCTGGATAATGAGCTGAAGTCGAGAGGAAGTGATCTTGATCGAAGGTGGGCCATAATTTTTCCCACATCATCGACACGAGATAGAGGAACATGATGTTTTTGTTGTGAATCAGGATCGTATGAGAATCAGAGGAAGGTTGATATTCGCAGAGGTCAACTTCTCTTGAACATGTAACGGCACTAATAGTGGTTTTTGGCAGTATTTGACATCAACGGATCAGAGGTCATGGTGACAAGGAAATGAGCAGAGGAGAGGTCAAAAAGGATTATCCAAACCCATGGAGGCAAAGTGAAGAAACGAGATGAGATGTCCCCAACCCGACACGAACGCAGACAAGTGCCATGTTCAAGAGTGACATACTACCGACATGACAATGATTACGGTTCCATTTTTCCCCCACCATTTCTGGCGAGTACCCCAATTATTTTTTATAACAAGCTTGAAGGGGATAGCATATGCTTGTAATGTAAGTCCGCCCTTCAGGCGAATCCATCCTAGTACATTTAACGAGCCCTAGGAAGGAGGAACTCGGAGAACGTCATTTCGACTGAGTCCGATCTCATCAGGGTTTAACGAGTCTGACAAAGGAAAAACTCGGCGTCTTTTCATGTTTAGAGAGTTTGAAAAGATAGCAGAAAAGTAAACTCCAAAGGTCCCTTTTCGTAAATAGTTCCCGAGATCCGAAAAGGTAGAAAACAATATCTGGGAAAACCTCCTAGTCGCGATAGGCTAGGGTATTCCTTTTTCGTAATCAATCTATCCCAGCCCAAAAAAGGGGTAAACGTATACTGGGTAGATGTCGATTTGTGTCCATTTTAACGAGATCGAAACGACAAGGGCCTCGGAAATATTTTCATGTTTAGAGAGTCAGAAAAGAGCTGAAAGATGACTCCAAAGTGACTTTTTCGTGTATTTACCGAGTCCGAAAAAGTATAAAATACAACTCGTTTTCACCGTTAAAGTCGCGAAAAACCTGTTGCTGCACATACCAAGCAAGCGTAAAACCCATTTTCAACATAACATATTAAAATATTTGACAAAAATAACTTTTAAAACCTATCCAATGTCGAAAAAGTTATAAATATGCCAAAATGGTAAAAACAAAATTACATTTACTATTTACCTTGGTGAAAAGCAGCAGTGGTCCATTTGGTGTGCAAACTTCTGACGGTGATTGCGACAGATCCGGTTTACCATTCAGGTTCTCGTCTGTGACAGGTAAGAGGTGCTTCCCTGTACTTCATTTCAATCCATTTTTAATAGTTTTCCCTCATGTATCAGCCCTCTGTGGCCACTTCTTGAATTTTTAGGGCTGCGCTCATTGGCGCGGGTATCGGGCACGAACCCGCGCCAATGGGATTTTCCATGTAAAGGCCTCGCACCACGTGGCGCGACTGTTCACAAAATAGCTGCGCTAGCGGCCGAACCCAAATTTCCACCTAGAAATTCAAAGTTTTAATCAATTTAAATGAAATTTGAAGCCTACCAGAGATCTAATTAAGGGTTTGTGACCATGTGGATGCAGGAAATCAAGAAAAATGGTAATCGAGTGGAAATAAAGAGAGCATGGAGAAGAGGATGAACAGGCCATAGAAAATGAGGCTTGCATGAATGCCCTCAGAAACTGTGGGCTGAAGAAGTTCTTCCTAACACCGTGCTTACGAGCTCAACCTGAGCTCCTCCAGTATCTGATCAATATTTGGGATGAACAGGAACAAGTGTTCAAGTTACGAGACCAGGTGTTGGAACTGGAAGTCTCTGATGTGTATTTTATAACCGGACTGTCTCGCAGAGGTCCGGTGCCCATCCTGACTGGGAGCAGACCATCCAGCGAGAAGATGGAAGAGGTGATGGCACGAGTGTGCCCAAGGGCACAAATGGGATCAGGGAGCAAAAAGGTGGATATCCACACCATCCCTGATCTGGCATTGAGGGTTGTCCTACATACCATCACGCGGGCTGCAGGGTCGCAGGCACCGCACAAGGCCACAAAGGCCCAACTCCTGCTGGCCTCAGAATGCATGAGTCCCCTTTTTTTTTACTGGGCTACAACAGTAACAATCAACATGAAGAGACAGCTCACAAAATGCAAGCAAGCCAAACTGAAACTGTTCGGCTACGGTTCCATCTTGGTATCGTTTATTCTGGAACGATTACCAATCTTCCAAGGCCAAGGGGCCATTTTAGCTGAGCCGATTCCATGAGAGCCAAGAATGGCTCGCTGGGCAGCACTAATGCCCAGAGCTGGAGGAGGCCAACAGATGTCGTGGAGGCCGGATTTCTTTGGGTGGTTACGGTGCCAGTTGATTGTAGTGGAGGACTGGCCATATACAGGAACCGATTTCACCGGAGACCTAGATCTCCCACTGCCAGAAGGAGATGACTCGGACGAGGAGTTGGGTATGACCTCATCTCTTTTGATTTTTATGATTTATGATTTTTTTGTTAATACATAATCGTCCTAACACATTTTTATATGTATGCAGATGTGGGCCCCGAGAGACCAGCCGGTATGTCTCCAATCACGCGGAGGACTCTTCTCGCCCCTGATCCTCAGGCAGAGGGCACAGGAGGGGAGGATTTGATCCAGAATCTCGAGGGTATTGCCCAAGGGATCTCGGACTATGCTCGGCTGGTGGATGTACCGATGGTGTACCAACATCATACCGTGGGAGTACCTAGTCGGATCCACCGACTTCTGAGACGCTTAGTGCGTGCAGTTACATGTTATCATGAGCACCATGCGGATTAGACTCTTAGGGCTTTTACCACACATATTTTTTGAGAGACATATCGTCTCCGGATGTATTTAAGACGATTATGTATATTTTGACTTTATGTGACACACTCTATGTAAACACTTCGATATCTATATATATATGCATATCTATTTCTGGATGGATCTTTCTTTACATGTGATGATGATTTAAAAATTGTGCAAATTTCTGTCTAATACCAAATTTTCTACTGCATCTGTTAATGTATTCAAATTCCTGGGTATATTTTGATATGTAATGTAGTCAAAATTCCTTTCTAGTAATCGAATACGCAGATACAGACGTAAAATGGACGGGTTTCTTACCGAATAGTGTCCGTTCAGCTGTAACACTACAAGTTGCGAATCTAGATACACAAGAAATTCACGGATACCAAGGTTTACCGCCTCGATTAATAATTCTAATACAGCACTATATTCCGCGATGTTGTTTGTAGTACGTCCTAGACACACACCTTGCAGGTTGACCAACTCACCAGCAGGATCATAGATTACCCAGGCTGCTGAAGACAGATTCCTGGTACTGCGGGAGGCACCATCCATGAAACCAACAAATGGATGAATAGACATCTACACAACCAGGAAGACCCGATCAGCAGAAAAATGTTTACAAGGCACACCACACCATACATGTACACAAATGAAAAACACACACCTATGTACACACACCACACCAAGAAATCACTTCAGGCATAGTACTTTTTGAGGTACAGCCCATTTCTGGGCTGCGCCAGCGGAACTCCTTCATAATCTATAAGCTCGTAGGCCCCATTTTTCAAAACGTGTTTTACTATATAGGGCCCATGCCACATAGGCTGGAACTTACCGGCTCCAAGCTTGTCATGTGCTTGATCGTATAGGAGGACGAGGTCTCCTTCGATAAAGGAATGGGGGGAAACAGATTGATCAAAATGAGTTTTGACCCTCTTCTTTTGTGCTTCAATAACCAAAGCAGCCAGACGACGGGTTTCATCTAACCGTTCCAGATACAGAAGACGTTCTTCCTCAGCATAAGTATTAGGTAGAAGTTCCACAGCTAATTTCAGAGAAGGAATCTCGCATTCAACCGGAAGAGTTGCTTCCAGACCGTACACCAATTGAAATGGTGTGAATCCAGTTGCACTCTTTGCAGATGTTCGGTATGCCCATAGAGCTGAGAACAGTTGGAGATGCCAATTGGATTTGTGAATACCAACTGTTCGTTGAAGCATAGTGACCAAAACCTTGTTCACTGCTTCAACTTGACCATTCGCCTGAGGGTAATATGGTGTTGAGCTGTCGTGACGCAAGCCCAACTTTGAATTCAGCCATCATATAATCACGGAAATGAGTACCATGATCGGTGACGATGGCCTGCGGAACCCCGAACCGTTCGATAACGTGGTTGAATATAAATTGAGCGGCCGCTTTACTGTCAGCTACTAGTGTAGGCATCGCCTCGTCCCACTTGGTGAAGTAGTCGACGGCGACAATTATATACGCATGCCCCCCCGCCGAGTGAGGGTTACACGTCATAAAGTCCACGCCCAATTTCACAAAAGGGCCGACAGTAATAACGGGATGTAAAGGGAGAGGCGGCGCGGGCATCTTGCGCTGAAATATCTGGCACGCATGACATTTACGGACTGCAGTGATACATTATTTGAATATGGAAGGCCAGAAATAACCTGCTCGCAGAATTTTCTGGGCAGTAGCATATCCGGACATATGTCCACCACAGGCACCACTTTGGCAGTCATTTAGGACCTTTTCAGCCTCCTCGAAGTTTAGGCACCGCCGGAGCACCGAATCTACTCCAATGTGGTATAAGGTATCTCCTACTATACGGTAGGGCTGGGACTGATGCCGAATCTGTCGGCGAGCAGCTTTATCCAACTCAGACCGAAATGTCGAGGTCTGAAGATACACAATTATATCACCGTACCAAGGGTCACGAGTACTGATGAGGAAAATCGTTTCGTCCGGTATATGGTCTTCAGAATGTGAGGGAGCGGAGTCTGTAAGGAGAGAGCATATAAGATCCGCGAAAACCAGTGATTTCGTTGACTTAGCGGTAGTGAAATCTAAGTCAAACTTCTGCAGGATAACAATCCATTTGGAGTACTTGCCCCCCAGTAATTGTCTAGAGAGAATATACATCATAGGGTTGCAGTCTGAAACCACTGTTATCGTACGCAAAAGGATGTAATGGCGAAAGCGCTGCACAGCGTGTACTGCGGCTAATGCCAACTTCTCGACATGAGCATAACGCACTTCCGGATCAAGAAGGTTCCGTGACAAATAATAAAAAACATGTTCATTACCGTCATCGTCATCCTGCACCAAGACCATGGCTATGGTGCTAAATGCGGCGGCGAGATATAACGTGAAGTCGCGGTGGTAGTCCGGAGGACGAAGCAACGGAGCATTGACAAGCAACGTCTTCAGCTTCTCAAAGGATTGCTGAGCGATTTCGTCCCAGTGAAAGGGAACGTTCTGCTTTAATAGACGAGTGAATCTTTTGGCCACCTCGGCATAATTCGGGATAAAGCGTCGAAGAAAGTTCGCTTTTCCCTGCAGACTCTGTAACTGATATAGGGAGGAGGGTGATGGGAGATTAATAATGGCCTCAACCTTTAAAGGGTCAAGGCGAATCCCATCTTTCGAGACTATGAATCCCAAAAGACGGCCAGAATCCACGCCGAAGACGCACTTATGAGGATTGAGTTGAATATTGTAGTGCCTACAACGAAGAAAGATCTGGCGGAGATGTTCGGGATGGTCCTCTCGCTTATCTGAATGAGCTGGCAAGTCGTCCAGATAAGGCTGAACGATATGGCGAATGTCATGAAAAGCGTAGGACATCACACGCTGAAAAGTGGCTCCAGCGTTCTTCAAGCCGAACGAGAGCTTTTTATACGCGAAGGTACCCCACGGACAGATGAACGTGGTCTTGTGTTGATATTCAGGTGCAATATTGATTTGATTATATCCTGAGAAACCGTCCATCAAGGAGTAAATCTCACTTCTGGCACATTCATCAATGATCTGGTCTATAAACGGAGTGGGATAATTATCCTTGGGACAGGCGCGATTGATGTCACGATAGTCAACACAGACTCTAATCGTACGCTGATTTTTATCGACAGGGACGATGTTAGACACCCATTATGTGAGGGGGATAGGATAAATAAAGCCCGCGTTCAGAAGTTTTTCAACTTCTGCCTTAATTGCGGCGGCTTTCCGAGGATGCATGGGGCATAAACGTTGGCGCACGGGCTTCGCACCAGGATAGGTTGGAATCTCATGCACTATGATACTGGGATCAATCCCTGGCATTTCCTCGTAGGAACAGGCAAACACATCTATGAATTCTTTAAACAGATCAGTATAGACTTGAATCTCATCGGGAGAACAAGTCACTCCCACGTGAATATTCTCAACAATCCCTGGTTTAATGGAGACGTTGATCGGGATGGTTTGAGTGATGTTACTCAGGTTACCCTCCGAAAAAACCTCGTGCGTCAAAATAGGCGTTTGAAGAGGAGGGGTTGGAACCTGAGAAGCATAATGCTCCAGACAGTCAGTAATTTCCCCTAAGCTAGGCATAAAAGAGGAGCGATGATGTCCATCGCCCCAAGTCAGCTCCTCAAGAGACATAGTTTCAATGATGGCTTCATCGGAAGGAAAAGTATCTTTGAGAGGATCAGGTGAATCGGCCTGACCAAGCTAGGGGGATTGAGAGTAGACGTCGAGAGCCATGCTCAAAGGAGCATGCTGAGGAGGTGGAGGATCAGATGCGGCAACAATTTCACAGTAGCTGATCTCTACTGGAGTCAAGGGCATTGATTCTCCAAACTCAAACACCTGCTCAGGCGTAAGAATAAGCCAGGGGTCATCGGACCTGGAAATCATGTTAACTTGAGCGGTGTGCGGTGGTGGTGTGAGAAAAATACCCATGAGGACTGGGTCTTTGAAGAGACCAGGTCCTACACTGTCTGGGGGATTTGGAATCTGATCCACGTATGGCACGTTGTTCTCAGAGGTAGAGGTGAAAAATGACAACTGATCCACCGTGAAAATTTTTCCCTCATGAGGGAACTTAAGGAGTCGAAAGACGGTGGACGGCACGCATAGCATGGCATGGGTCCAGCTGCGGCCAAGAAGTATATTGTAGTTGAGCCTGGCGTCGACTACTTCTACTTCCACGTTGACAGTCTTCCCCTATAATGTGATCGCTAGACTCTCGAGAACACCCAGGGGTTTAGATTCCCGACCATCAAATGCCTCTAGGGAATTGGGAGACGACGAAAGGGCTGGAGAGCTGATGGCCTTCCAGCAAGCGGAGGACATAACGCAGGTAGAGGCACCTTCATCCACGATGGCCCTATGAATGTTAAGACCATTAATCCTGACTTGAATAACAAGAGCGATTTGATGTGGAAGTCGGGGAGTGAAATTCTCTAAATCGAAGGTGAGAAGACTCGAGTCGGCGGCAATACCACCGATTGCAGACAGTAAAGCCTTCCGTTGCGAAGGAAAAATTTGAAGAACTTCTAGCGCAGACATAGCGGAAGGCACCTGTGCCAAATCCTCAACAATGTTGTAATGTTGAGTGGCACGAGCGTTTGGATTATAAGAAGATCTTCATAAGACACCTTTAGAAGGTGGCTTCACAACGGGTTTAGGAGTAGGCTTCTTGATTTCCAACGAACCGGAGGCAGGTAGGGGAGGCGATCCATTCGCAACTACCTTCCCGGGTGCCTGTCGCGATTCGTTGTAATCCTTCGACCGCGTAGTGACGGAGATAGGTGCAACACTCTTCATCATGAAAAATTGGGACCCAAATGGTGCAGATGGTGACGGTTGTTCGACCATCTGGGTCTGCTGAGATGGAAATGGCTCCTTTAGAACTGCCAGAGTCCCTTTAGGGCCTTTGAGAAGTTGACTAACCTCGGATCGTCGTGGACAATCCTTAGTATAATGGTCCCCTTCACAAATGAGGCAAGGGTACTTCGGTTTATGCTGAGAGCCATCCTCAGTACGAGATTTGGATTCTGGCCTCGGGGCATCGGGTTTGGATTTACCTTTGCCCTTCTTCTTCCCTTTGGAGGTTTTCTCTGCAAGATTGGCCTGAACGGCGTTCACCTCCGCGGTTTTTCCAGAAGCTGATGGAGTGGGATTAGCAGGAGTATTGTTGGAAGAATTAGACTTCTGCTTCCCATTCGAAGTTTTCTTCAAATTCTGAGAGACAAAACCAATGACACCATCCACTGCAGGGGTAGGCGGAGCCTTAGAGGTTCCAGACCGTGGAGCATCAGGCAAGATATCATAAAGCGTTCCGGAATGAGAATACACAAGATCCAGATATTGGGCACGCACAATGGCTTGTTCCTCCATCACACACGCTCCCATCGCAATATCTTGAGCGATTTTATTCACGAAGGAGGTGGTGAACCAGTTAGTTAGTATCTGATTAGGTATGTGAAACTTGATCAGTCTACGATGGCGCCGCCACTCATGAATGTGATCAGAGATGTGAGTGGCTTTATCCTGCTTCAGAGAAGTCAGGAGGTGCGTCCCGGCTTCATAACGAACCGGTAACTGAAAATGCGTGAGGAAAGCCATGGCTAAAGAATTGAAATCTTGGAAAATTCCACGGGATAACTCTATATACCACTTAGCAGCAGCTCCAGTTAAAGTACGCTGGAAGAGGCGTAGACGAATCGAATCGTCGACCCAAGAGTTAGACGAACACCAAAGATGATACGTCATCACATGCGCCTGGGGGTCCTCTCCAGCTTTTCCCTCAAACTTAGGGCAATCACCTGGTATCTTGGTGGGAACCGGAGGCCAATACTGATTATGTAAAATAAGATCATTGGTCAATTTTGAAACATCCGGGAGTTCCAAGGTAGCCAGGAACGGCAATGGTGGATTAACCGTCATGCTAGGCCCGGGATGAGGTCCGGTACCCATACTCCACAATGGTTGTGAATATCCTTGCCCCCATGGGTTCTGTCCCGTAGGATTCTGACCGTAGGGGGTGTAGGTCATATAACCAGACTGATTTGGATGCTGGTAACCAGAGTGTGGGGCTTGATAACCAGAGTGCGGACCCTGATTATGTGTTGGCCCGGTGTAAGCAGCATTTGGATTTGGCTGCTGAGTGTAGGTAAAACCGGGTGGAGGAGGATAATACTGAGAGCCTCTGGGGTGGTTATAGTTCGGCTGAGATTGACCATGAGGATAATAACCACCCTGAGGATGAGTAGGCTGCTGAAAAGTGGAACCCTACGGAGCCTGATAAGTAGGGCGAAACTGTTGATTTGGCTGCGGCATCGAATGAATCGACTGCTAGGCAGGGTTAATATAATGAGTGGGCTGCCCTGAGTGAACAGGTTGACCTGACTGAGAGGGTTGCCCTGAATGAACAGGTTGACCTGGATAGACAGGCTGCGCCAGTTGCACATGCTGACCTGGCTGGGAAGGAGCCCCAGGTTGTACCGGATGGGCCGGTTGGCCTGGAGGCGGAACACCGGGTTGTACCGGATGAGCCGATTGGCCTGGTGGAGGAATAGGGCCAGGTGGTTGCTGGAAACTGGTTTGACCTGAAGCAGAACCATAGGATGGTCCCGGCTGATATGCAACGTTAGAAACAACAGGATACTGCAGTTGCATTGGTAGAGAAGGCTGGATTTGCCCCCCAGGACCATAGACCGGTCCCGGTTGGTACCGCGGCTGAGACTGGACAGGTTGATCGGAAGGGCTGTAATACTGTCCTTGTGGACCATACGATGGCCCTTGCTAGCCCGCAGGGTAGCCTTGGATGGGCTGCCCCTGTGGGTAATAAGGATAGCCAGGTTGGCCTGAAGGTTGGCCTTAGAAAGGTTGCCCTTGCGGGTTATAAGCCTGGTGATGAGGTAAACCTTGAGCATGGAGGTAAGCCTTAGGAGCGGGCAGACGTAAAATGTCCCCGTGCTCGTCATACGGACCTGGAAAAGCATACATGGGTGTACCATCCTGTGCATAGTGCGAAAAATAAGAGCGGTTGGGATCTTGGGAGGATGGTCCAACCTCAGGGTTCGGCTGTTACAGAGACAACCGATACTCCTCTGGAGAGATATTCTCCGGTATAGCAGTCGCTAGATAGATATCTTCAGGAGTTGGCATAGCCCTGGCAGAGGGTGCTATGACAACAGGAGAAGAGGCAGCCACACAAACAGTGGACCGAACGGGTACAGAGGTAACGGGCGTCTGAGGAGACACCCCGGGTGTAGGAGCAGCTGGCCTCGGAGAAGGAGCTAACACTCCCATAGAGGCTGCGGCGGAAATTATCTGACCCAAAGATCTGTATCTCAGTGGTAAAGAAGGACTGGCTGTCGACATGTCAGCCAGTTCAGAGTTGTCTCCCAGAAACAATCTTCGTGGGAAGAGCTGATAGTCTTCACCAGACGTTGGGATTTCCTCACCAGAATCACTCATGGTTGAGCCTGCCGTTAGATCGCGCAATAAACGGCGAGGACTAGGAGGAAATACAACAGAAACAAAAGGCGAACCCGATGTAAGAGAAAGGAAATCAGCTCCTAATCTCAATTCAGACAGAGGGTCTGAAAAGGGCCAATCGAACTCAACTGGTCCCCCAAAGGGTTGTTCAGAAAAAACTGGTCCCCCGTCAGGAAACTCAAAAACAATAGGCTGCTGTGGTTCAGCAGAGGATTGGGAAACCTCTGATGAATCGTCCGTGTAAGGATTACCAGTAGACGAAACCGAAGGTTCCGCCACTGTGGCAAACGACAAGAGAGAAAGAAAAAACACACACACGGGCTGAAAAAGAGTCAAGACACACGATCAAACGGTCAACAAGAAAAATCTAAGAGGGCATGTAATCGTGGGTGATTAATTTTTTACCACATTGAAAAATAAGAAACTTTACCGTTTCATGTTTTAAGAGTCGAGAAATGATAAAAAGGTGACTCTATCTCTTTCAGATTTGACACAAGCGTGAAAGGACAAGCGCTTGGAGATCTTTTCAATTTTAGGGAGTCAGAAAATATCAAATGACTGCTCAAGAATACTAGGCAAAAAGGGTGTACCAAATAACCGTGAACTGCAATATACACCTTGGTTTCAATAATGAAAGAGAAATCAACCAAGGACTTTCTGTACGTGCAGGCAATCTCCCCGAATGCTGTGTTCGGTGTATCACGGGTATAAGGCGGCAGACTCGGCTTCCTATGGATAAAGGATTGAAAACCTAGAGGGGTCTCCCTTTATATACGCGACGGTACGGGGAGCACAAGTCCGTACTAGCGCTATCTAAAGCCAAAAGGCGAATGACAGCTACTAGGTTTAAAGACACCGGAACACGTCTCTAGCCTAGACCTCTAAATGTGTTTCGTTAGATTTCAATGCTGCCTTAGTGTAAATTGAGTAGATTTTAAAATTGATCTTCAACTACTAAGAGAATGTGGAGGAACAATCAGAGGATTGACTGGACTAACAAAACCCCAAAACTAATAAGGAGGGCTCGATGCACAAAGCCACTAGATGCCCTAGGGCTTAAAACATGGAATCGATGGAGAAAAGCAAACAACCAAAGGACGAAGGCAGATTCCCAGTCAAACAGGACTCCAACACACTCAGGTAGCCAAAAAACCAAGAAGAAAAACACTGACCAAACCCAGAGAGCTCAAAACTGAGAAAACCCTAATGCCTCACAGGAGTGGCGCGACTATGAGATTGAAACTGGCGCCAGAAAGAAATTGGCGCGGGAAATACAAAAGAAACATGCGCCAACTGGCGCGACTGTCGAGCTAAAAAGCGCACCAGCCGAGTTTCTCAGCCAAAAACAAAAAAACTGCTCTAGAAGCAGATCAATGATAACTAAGAAAACCAAGAAGCAAAAAACAGCAAAAGAACCCAGCCCAGAAGGCTAATCAAGCAAGGAAAACCACGAAACAATCAAAACGAGACAAGGAAAGTGAGACAATCAAAACTAAACGATCCCCAGTGGAGTCGCCAAATTTTTGAGGAGGTAAATCCCCTCTCCGGACAGAGGCGATCCCTACTAGCCCAGCAGGGGTCTAGCAACAATCATTAAATGCTACAGCGCAAGTTCCTAATTGCGAATAAATAAGCCAACGATGGAGGCCTACCTGGAGTCCAGTGCTATGATTCGTAGAAGAGACAATGTTCCCGTTCCTCAGCTTCGGCAGATCACGATCCCCATGATCTCCATGAATGGACACCTGCACATGCAAGAAACAACACGAATACAAGCATAAAATCCAAAATACGCAACTATATATTAGTCAGAAAGGATATAACTCATCATTATCATAAGTGAAAAACAGAGTGGAACCATAACCGGTAGTCATTCATTAATAAGCAATCGAAAGAGAGTACAACCAATGTTCTGACGCTGAGGTCTCCTTCGGAAGGGTCTCCAGTCGTTCACGTCTCGCAAAGCTCGCCAGGGAAGGGACAAGCCTCTCTAGAGTCTCTCGACGATGGTCTCCTTGCTTGAGTCAGCCTTAAGGGAAAAATGAGGGCTCTTGTAGCATGAAGGCTCTTGGGAATTTGGAGATTCAAAGCTTAGGCACTTCAAGACTAGATTGCAATGGCAATGGACAAGCTTTTATAGAAGGAGGAAGGAGAGTTGGGATCCCTATAATTGTGGGATTGGCCCTATCATCAAGGAAGCTTCCATGAGAGGTGGCAAACCACTTCCCTTCCATGGAACTCCCGGAGCCGAACCTCCCAACTCAAGATAGATAGTTGTTTCTGAGTTTGTTGAAACAAAACTTCCGCCTTTCTTATTTAAAAAACACTCCTTAAATTTTCTCGCACGACTACGACTCTGGGTCAGAGCACCAGTTGGCGCAACCTCTTTGCAGGATTTTCCTCATTGGCGCGAGTGATGAACTGGCTTCCCGCGCCAATGCAAAAAGGGATGTTTTTATGGTTTTTTGCAAGGAGATGTCTTTAGGGAAATTGAAGCTCATGTTTAGAGGAATGCAATGATGATGGTTTCAAGGCATGACATTGCTCACAGGTCACATAATGGGCCCTCTAATGTGCGGGATGGGGAATGGTAGGGACGGTGACAAATTACTGTGTAACAATGGCCCCATGCCGCATGGGTTCGAATTTTCCTGCCCCTAGCTTATCATGTGCTTGGTCATATAGGAGTACCAAGTCTCCTTCAGAGAAGTCACGTGGAGAAACCGTCTGATTGAAATGGGCTTTGACCTATTTCTTCTGAGCTTCGGTAACCAAAGCAGCGAAGCGTCGAGTTTTTTGAAGTCATTCCAAGTACAAAATACATTCCTCTTCTGGCGAGGTGTTCGGAAGTAATTCTACAGCTAACTTGAGCGAAGGAATTTCACATTCAATCGGTAAGGTTTCTTCGAGGCCATACACTAACTAAAATGGAGTGAATCCAATATAATTCTTGGCCGAGGTTCGGTATGCCAAGAGAGCTGAAAACAACATGAGATGACAATTTGACTTGTGCACCCAATGGTGTCCTGAAGCATAGTAACTAAAACCTTATTTACTGCTTCAAATTGGCCATTGGCTTGGGGGTAATACGGACTTGAGTTGTCGTGATGCAAGCCCAACTGAGAAGTCAGCTCATCCACCATGTAGTGGTGAAAATGAGAGCCATGGTGGATGACAATGTCTTAAGGAACACTAAATCTTGCGATAACATGGTTAAAAAAAAATTGAGATGTGGTTTTACCGTCAGCAACAAGTGTAGGCATCGCCATTAGGGGAATTTTGAGGTCTAAAATGGGCCTCCTAAGAAAAATGTACAACCAAAATAAACCTTATAAGAGCCAATAAGATTAAAGATGATAATTTCAACCATGGGGGATGATTCACCATTTTTGGAGTAAAAAAGTAAAAAGATTAAAAAATAATAAAATAATAAAACTACTTTTTCAACTTATCTTCTGAATGTTTTACTCAAATTTTGAGCGGGAGTACTCGTTGGATGCAAAATTTTATTCCTCATCCAAGGAGTACCCATGTTGCATACTTTCGATGAACCCTCCTACACGAAAAATGAGAAATACATTAAAAAACGTGATTGCAATCATGTTTTCCATGTATTTCTATTTTTTCATGTAGAATGGTCCATTGAAAGTATGAAACATGGGTATTCCTTGGATGAGAAATCAAATTATGCATCCAACAAGTGTTTTTGCTTGAAATTTGAGTAAACACATAGGGAGATAAGTTGAAAATACGAGTTGAAAAAATAGTTTTCTATTTTTTCCCTTTAACATTTGATGATGTAATCAAATATTATCTAATTATTTCCACTATTATTTTATAATATCATTAGGAGGCCCATTTTAGACCCAAAAAATCCCTCAATGCTCGACCCATTTAGTGAAATAGTCCACAGCGATAATGATATAAGCATGCCCCATGGCCGAGTGAGAGTTACATGTCATGAAACCAATGCCCCATTTTGCGAATGGGCCAATGGTAATAACTGGGTGTAAGGGTGCGGGCGGGGCGCACATCTTCTGCTGGTAAATCTAGCAAGAATGACATTTTCAAATGGAAAGGATGCAGTCTTTGAAAATATAAGGCTAGAAATAATGAGCACGAAGGATTTTTTGAGTTGTTTCATAGCCAGACATATGACCACTACATGCTCCAGAGTGGCAGTCATTAAGCACTCTCTCAGCTTCTTCGAAAGTCAGACAATGGCTAAGAATCGAATCAATGCCGATGCGGTATAAAGTATCTCCAATAATACGATATGGTTGGGAATGATGTTGAATCCATCGACGATCAGACTTTTCCAATTCATATCCGAAGGTTTGGGTCCAGAGATACACGATGATATCACCATACCATGGATTGACAATGATGATTAGGAAGAGAGTCTCATCTAGAATGTGCTCATCCAGATCAGATGGAGCGGAGGTTAAGGGAAGGGAGCATATCAATTGAATGAAAATGAATGATTTCTTTGATTTGGCAGCAGTGAATTCCAAATCAAACTCCTACAAAATGACAATCCATTTTGAATTTTTCCCCCCAGCAACTGATAGGTGAAGATATAAGTCATAGGATTTCATTCGGAGATCACGGTAGTCATACGTAAGAGAGTATAATGTCGAAAGCATTGAACATCCTGTACTGCAACTAAAGCGAGTTTATCGACATGGGCATATCAAGTTTTTGTATCCATTAGGTTACGACTCAGGTAATATATGACATGTTCAATACCATCATCATCATCCTGAACGAGTACCATAGCTATGGTAATAGAAGAAGCTGCTAAGTATAAAAAATAGTCACAATGATAATTGGGGGGATGCAGTAAAGGAGCATCGATGAGAACTTTCTTTAGAGTGTCGAAGGAGTGTTGGGAAACTTCATCCCACAGAAATGGGATCCCTTTTTTTAGTAATCATGTAAAGCCCTTAGCAAGGTTGGCGTAATTGGGAACGAAACGAGGTAGGAAATTAGCTTTCCCTTGCAAACTATGCAGCTACGATAAAGAGGAGGGAGGGGGTAAATTGACGATAACCACGACTTTCAAAGGATCGAGACAAATGCCTTCTTTAGAGAGGAAAAACCCAATGATTCTGCCATATTATACACAAAAAACACATGTATGTGGATTCAAAATAATATTGTACTGACGACAGCATAGAAAAATCTCTCGAAGGTGTGCAGGATGGTCGCGACGCTTAGCTGAATGAGTATGGAGGTCATCTAGATAAGGTTCCACGATGTGTTTAATATCATGAAAAGAATAGGACATCACATGTTGGAAAGTAGCACCAACGTTCTTGAGACCAAAAGGCATATTTTCATAATCAAAGGTTCCCCATGGACAGATAAAGGCAGTCTTGTATTGATCAGCGGGTAAGATGTTTATCTGGTTGTAGCCAGAAAAACCATCCATAAAGGAGAATATCTCACTCCCAGAGCATTAATCGATGATACGGTCAATAAATGGAGTGGGATATTTATCCTTCAGGTTGGCCCAATTAATATCTCAATAATCAACACAAACTCGAATGGTACCCTATTTTTTATTTACAGGGAAAATAATGGACACCAAATCTTTCAATGGGATGGGATAAATGAATCCAGTCTTGAGAAGTTTTTCAACTTCTCCCTTAATGGTGGCTTCCTTTCTAGGGTGCACCAGGCGAAGTCGCTGAGGAACAAGCTTCGCATCAGGATAAGTAGGTATTTCATGCACCACTATACTCCGGTCGATGACGGGAATTTCCTCATAGGACCATGCAAAAACATCTCGAAATTCTTGAAAGAGACTAGTATAGAGATTGACCTCATCTGGAGAGCAAGTCACCCCAATATGAATATTCTTGACAATTCCTATTTTCATTGAAATGTTGATAGGCATAGTCTCATTAATACTTCCCATGTTCACCTCAGAGAAAACCTCATGAGTCGACAATGGTGTCGAAAGCGGATCGCGTGGAACATGGGGAGCGAGATTTTCAAGACACGACTGAATTATTTCTAGGCTCAGTAGAAATAATGAATGATGATGATTATCATCCCAGGGTGTTTCTTCAAGAGACGTAGTTTCCATAATAATTTTGTCAGATGGAAACATCTCATTTAGGGGATCGGATGAATCTGAAGAACCCAGCCAAGGAGACTGGGAGTACGCATCAAATTACATGCTAGAAGTAACATGTTCAGAAGGATTAGCCGAAGCCGGCATGATTTCACAATAATCAATTTCTATCGGACTTAACGGAATTACATCACCAAACGAGTCAACCTGATCAGGCGAAGGGATAATCCAGGGATCATAATAAGTGGAGATCATATTGACCTAAACAGTGTTTGGCAGAGGAAGAGAAAATAGACCCATAAGGGCACAATATTTGAAAATATCTTGCCCCACACTTTCATAAGGCGTGGGAATGTGGTCTACATATGGAACATTGTTCTCTGAAGAAGTGGAAGTAAAAAAGGACAACTGATCAATAGTGATAATCTTTCCTTCGTGTGGAAAATGGAGAACACGAAAGAGAGTGGACGATACGCATATCATGGTGTGACTCCAACTACAACTAAGGAGAAGATTATAGTTGAGTTTGGCATCAACGAATTCAACCTCGAGATTGACTGTTTTTCCTTCCAATGTGATAGGTAAGCTAGTGAGGATACCAAGAGGGCGAGGTTATCTTCTATCAAAGGCCTCCAAAGAAAGCATTTTGAGACTCGTTAAGGGCTGGAGAACCGATGGCTTTACAACATGCAACAGACATGATGCAAGTAGATCCACCTTCATCCACGGCTACCCGATGGATATTCTTACCATTAATCCCGACGTGGATAATCAAAGCAAGTTGGTGAGGGAGAAATGGGACGAAATTTTCCAGATAAAAAGTAATAAGGCTCCAATCGGCAGGATCAACTCCTCCGATGGCGGATAACAAAGCCTTCTGTTTTGATGGACAGCTCTGAAGCACCTCTAGTGTAGAGATAGCAGATGGCACCTAAGCTAAATCCTCAACATTATTATAATGTTGAGCAACACGGACGTTCGAGTTATAGGAGGACTTGTGGAGCACACCTTTGGAAGGTGGTTGTACAACGAGCTCAAAACTAGGCCTTTCAATATGAAGAGAGCCAGAAGCGGGCGGGGGAGAAGGAGTAGGAGCATCTGCGATTTCTTTTCCCACCACTTGAAGTAGTTCTACATAATATTTCGATCTGGTAGTGATAGATATGGGTGCAGTACCATTCATCATGAAAACTTGAGAACTAAAGGGGGTGGAAGATAATGGTTGGTCCACCATTTGAGTCTGTTGTGATGGAAACAATTCTTTAAGAATAGTTGGAGTTCCTTGGGTGCCTTTGAGCAGTTGACTTACTTTGGCCCATCGAGGGCAGTCCTTGGTGTAATGCTCATCATCACATATCATACAAGGATACTTCGATTTACATTTGGCTCCATCATTTTCTTGAGGTTTAGAGGAATCCTATTTTGGGGTATCATATTTAGATTTTCCTTTTCCCTTCTTCTCTCTTTTAGAGTATTTGACGGCCGCATAAGACTGAACGACACTGACCTCCAAATTTTTTCCACAATTTTGGGGATTTTGAGGAACAGAATCAGAGAAAGAAGACGATTTCTGCTTTGAATCATAACAAGACTTCAGTTAAGTCTAGGAAATAGAACCTATCATGTCGTCTACCAGTGGTGTCACCGGAGCTTTTGAGGTTGAAGACTAAGAATTCAGGTGCGGGGCATCGGGAAAGATATCATATTACATGTTGGAATACGAGTAAACTAGGTAGAGATACTATGCATGAGCTATAGCTTGCTCCTCTGTGACAACTGCCCCCATGGTGATATCCTTAGTGATCTAATTGACGAATGATTTGGTAAACTATTCCATCAACAGTTGATCAGGAATTTTAGATTTGATCAAACGGCGATGCCTTCTCCATTCATGGAAGTGATCAGAGATGTGCATAGCAGTATTTTTCTTTAAGGATGTCAGGAGGTGGGTTCATATTTCATAATGAACAGGCAATTGAAAACGCGTGAGAAATGCCATGGCTAAGGAATTGAAATCCTGAAAATTCTTGTGTGGGAGTTGGATGTACCACTTTGTAGTGGCACAAGTCAACGTTCTTTGAAAGAGACATAAACGGATGGAATCATCGACCTAGGAATTGGAGGAGCACCAAATATGGTACGTCATAACATGTGCTTGGGGGTCTTCCCTAGACTTCCCTTTAAACTTGGGGAAATCTCTCAGAATTATAATCGAAATAAGGAACCAATATGGATTGTGAATAATTGGATCATTGGTCAATATTAACACATCAGGAAGTTCCAACGTTGCGAGAAATGGAAATTGCAGATTGAAAGGCATGGTGTTGGGTCTTTGATACATGCCCATTTGTGGATGCCAATCGGATTGAGGTTAGTTTTTCCCCCAAGGGTTTTTCCCATAAGGATTGTAACCTTGGTACGGTCCATAAGGGGTGAAACCTTGTGGATTTGTACCATATCCCAGTTGCTGACCCAAAAATGGATTCTGACTTGCAACATACCACCTAGATCTAGGTTGACCATAGTTCCCAACATACGGATTTTGTAGCTACTAGAATTTTTGATATGGATTGCCCTGGGGTTGTCCCTAGGGTTGCCCCTGGGGTTGTCCCTGGGGTTGCTAGATCATAGCCTGAAGTTGTTAAGGTTGACCAGGTTGTATTTTCCTTATAAGCACAATATGAAATGTGGAATGTGGATTGATTAACAATGCTCTCTCAAACATGCATACAAGAGGAAAAAACTTATGAAAATCAAAGGGATATGCGAATCATTTTCTTCAAAACAAAGAACTCTTCATTCACACATTGATAAATCAATCAAAGAAAACAAACTTCAATTGGAACATAAGCAACTGTAATCTATGGTTGATGGCGATAGAAACTCAAGTGCATTTAGAATTGGCACTTGAAACAATACTACCCAAGAGAACCGACTGAGAGACGAAAATCAATAAAACACTAAGCCTAAAAGGAATGACACAAATTGATTTAATGGAGAGTCTGCAGTTCAGCAAAGCAAGTAACCATTCGGATGAACCGAGGATGCCTAGAAACCCTAGGAAGACAAGGATGAAATCAAATTTGCAAGAGAGACAACCAAAATCATAAAAACCCAAACCAGAAATGTCACTAAATAGAGAGGGAACATAGCTAATCAAACAAGAAAAAGCATCCAAAAGGATAAGACTCACTGGCTGATTAAAAGAAGGGAAACCTTAAAAATCCATACACAGGAATTGGCGTGATTGTCTAGGTAGCAACCCACACTCGAAAGGTAAAAGCGTGACTGTGAAAAATGTAGAACACATTGATCAACATGACTCTCAGAGTCAAAAAAATGTTGATCAAGGAAAATACTAAAAAATAAAAAGGTTTTCCATACTGAAATCAGGCTTATCACTTCAATAGAGAGACAAAGGTTTGTAAGAAATTACAGGGGCTACAGAGACAAGGAGGTAGACCTTCGATGAAAATTTAAGACAAGAAAAGAAATAAAAAAATTGAAAATAGGAGACTGGAAGGTTACCACTCCCCAGTGGAGTCACCAATGTTTTAGGCAGGAAATTCCTCTCTGCGGACAGAGACGACCCCTCTAGCCCTAAAGTGGGTCTAGTTACAATAGGGAACAATCAGAAGCCTACTTTCCTAGATTGTAGGTACATAAATATTGTGAATAGATGAGCTACCTCAATATGATGCTAATACCCATTTGAATCCTTTGGTCCTTGGCATTCCGTGGTCAGACCTTCACCACTACCGGTTCTTGGTTACCTATACAAAGGATCAAAATGATAAAAAACGTGAAAGCATAACATATATAATGCATATACAATTTACGTAGTTGATCAAGGAAAACTAATAATCTAATAACACATTAAGACAAGAATGGAAAGCATGCACCAATCATATTATATTAAAATAGAGATGGGGAGTTACAACCTACACCTTGATGTCGCGGCTCTCCTTCACGGGTCCTAATCCAGGCAAGTCTCCAAATTTCTCTTTCAACTTGATATGAGGGAAGAAGGTCTCAACTCTCACTTAGCATCTATAGCAACAAAAAGGTCTCTCTAATGTTCTACTATCACTGTTTTAACTATCAAATCTATGGGAGATTTCCCATTACATAGCATAGGAGGAGAGAGCATGGATCAACTTTAGTTGGGGAAATGGGTTATCCCTTTGGGTAGTTCCACTTTTGTAGGAACAAAGAGGAAAAAGGGAGAAACTCAGGTCTATCCTTAGGAACAAACAACCAGGTCTCTGACACGAAGCTTCCAGATCTCGAAGCTTCACTACCATTTTTAAAAAAAATCCCAGAAGGGGATCAGCGCAAGTATGATCTTTATTCCAGTGCTGATCGGCGCAACCCTAGACCAAAAATAGGACATTGGCCTGAGCAAGACACGGAGAGGGTGTACTGCTCCAAATAGCTAGTTTTACAAGGAGTTGTTCCAGGAATGGCCAAAATATAGTTTGTTCATTGTGCTGAAGAGGACATGAAGGCATATTTTCATGATGGAAAGAAGGCACAGGGGTCACTGTTAAGGGTATCCAAGATAAGGAACAGGGAGTACAGGTATAGTGAAATTTTTTTGTGTAAAATAAAGTAGTACAAATGATCCATTCTATTAAACTGGTTCTTCCACATAGTTATCAGTGTATGCCGGTTGGGGTCAGTGATCTCCAAATAAGATCGAGGAAGGTAGTAACATCAGGGAAATAAAAGTATCCCATGGTGATTATCTAAGAGAAAAGTAAGGAGGAAACTCCTGACCATTTTTGGAGAGATTTCACCATTCAACCCATCCCCGTAACTTCAGAGCCTTTGTTTTCTTCTTCAAACTGGCCTCCCTATCTAGAGAGGCTATATGTGGAGAGTAATGGCCTCATTCCTAAGTCTAGTCTAGCTTTTGAGCTTAGGAATATTTTCATTAAGGTCCCCTTGCTCCAACCTATCAAAGAGATCCCCATCTATACAAAAATAATTAGGGAACTATGTCTCAAGATGCCGAAGGAAAAGAGTAGAACCTCAAACCATTCAATTTGTTGGAAGAGCAGTAGAGTTAATGATAGGGTGTGTGAAAATGGAAAAATATACCAACCCTGGGAACCTTGTTGTCTCTGTTCAGATAGGTGATGTCCTTGTCTCCAATGTGCTTATATACTTTCAAATAGCCATTAATGTTATGACCAAGAAAACTATGGATCAACTTTGGTTGGTCCACATTCACCCTACTCCTACTATGCTTGAATTGGAAGACAGATCTAAAATCAAGCTAGAGGGAGTATTGGATGATGTGTATGTTTCAATATATTTTTGGGAATATCCCGCAGTATTCATTGTGCTTAAGCCAAAGAATCTCGTGGGAGGTCATCCCTTGATCTTGGGATGACCTTGGCTTGCTACATTCGATGCTTACATTGGATGTCGTTCTGGTGACATGTACATTTCCCATGGAGATTCTAGGAAGAAATTCACCTTATATCTGCCTACTAGATCTATCCAAGAGCTTCAAGGTACCTTATGGCTAGACTACATTAGTGACGAGGAGACTCAATTAGTTTTGATGATACATCATTATACTAAGTCAACTCAGGAGGGTGAGATACAAGACTTCTTGAACAATCTAGATACCATGCTTAATTTTGAGTCATTATGTCAAATCTTTAGTTTGAATTTTCAAGAAATTCATGATTCCCAACCTTCCCCACTGCAGTCTCTAGTAGCACCTCTTTGTACTCTCAAACCAGAAACCAATCTTGTTGATATTAGTCCAGGAAAATCTTTACATATTAGCTCAGACATAGATGCATCCCAACAAGAGCAGCTTGTAAAGTTTTTGCAAAACCATCTTGATTCCTTGGCATGGGGATATGAGGACATGAAAGGCATTCCTGCTGAAACTTGTACTCATCACATTTATATTCAAGAGGAAGCCCGACCTGTCCGAAAACCCCAGCGATGCATGAACTCATATCTAAGAGAAGTTGTGAAGGAATAATTACAAAAAATCTTAGATGATGGTTTTATTTATCCTATATCTGATAGCTAGTGGGTCTCTCCATTGGTGTTAGTCTCGAAGAAACATGGGAGATAGCACATTTGCATTGATTCCCTAGAATTGAACAAAGCCACTCTCAAGGATTATCTTCCCCTTTCTTTCATTGAGCAGGTGCTTTATACCCTCGCCGTAAAAAGTACTTCTCTTTTTTATATGGATTTACTGGTTATAACCTGATACAAATCGCACCCGAGGATCAAGATAAAACCACCTTTACAAGCCCATGGGGGACATTTTCATACCGAGTGCTTTCCTTTGGGTTTTGTAATGTCTCACCCACCTTTCAAAAGGTAGTTCTGGGTATTTTTGTTGATATTGAGTGTGTAGAGATCTATATGGATGAATTTTCGGTATTTGGTGATTCATTACCTGAAGCCCTCAAAAATATAGAAAATTTCTTTCTCATTCTCAAGAAGCTCACCTTGCCTTGAGTGACAAAAAGTGTAGATTAATGTGCAAATCAGAAGTAGTTCTTGGCCACCTCATTTCTGACAAAGGTATCCAGGTTGACCCAGCTAAGATAGAGGTTATTTTGTGTCTTCCTACACCCAAAATACAAAGGGAAGTGAGAGGATTCCTGGGACAAGTGGGCTATTACAACAGATTCATTGAGAACTTTTCTAGGATATCTACCCCCCTTTTCCAATTATTAGCTAAGGAAAGTGAGTTTTCTTGGTCCACAGCTTGCCAACAGTATTTTGAGACATTAAAGGAAAAAATAGTACAGGCACCAGTCTTCAGAGGGCTTAACTGGTCCCTTCCATTTCATATTTCCTCTGATGCCTCAGACACTTCTATTAGCACAGTTTTAGGACAATGAGAAAACAAACAATCCTATTTCATCTACTTCATCAGTAAAAACTTGTCGCCCACTTAATTGAATTCTATTGGGACTAAGAAAGAGTTTTTAGCTGTGATTTTTTCTATTAATAAATTCTAACGCTACATAATAAGATATGAAGTCTTTGTACATACTGATCATTATACAATAATATATTTGATGAATAAACCGTTGACTAGAGGTAGAGTGATTAGGTGGTTACTTTTACTTCAGGAATTTAATGTTACTATTGTTGATAGACCAGGAAAATCTAATGTTGTTGTTGATTATCTTTCTATATTAAATAATCCTAGTGAAGTAACTCCTGTTGATGATGACTTACCTAAAAAAGATTTTTTTTTTATGTCAACAAAATCCATGTGGTTTTCTAAGGTAGCCAATTATTTAGTCACCAGAAAGGCCCACCTCACTTGTCCACTCGTGAAAAGAAGAATATCATACAGAAAAGTGTTGCATATTTTTGGGTTCAAGGATACCTCTTTTACATTGAACCAGATCTTATTATCCGTGTATGTGTAAGAGAGGAAAAATTATTTGAAATATTGAAATCTACTCATGACGAACCTTGTGGAGGCCATTTTGCTGATACGAGAACTGCATATAAGATTCTAAGGGCTGGATATTTTTGGCCTTCCTTGTTTAAGGATGCCAAACGATATGTTAAGCGATGTGATAGTTGTCAACGAATGGTCCAACCAAACCAAGCCAATGAAATGCCTTTATGTCCTCAGGTTATGATTGAGCCCTTTGAAAAATGTGTTATTGATTTTGTAGGACCCATAAATCTGACATATTTAAATAAAAATCATATATTGGTTTGTACATATTTTGTTGCAAAATGGGTAGAAGCTAAAGTTGTTTATTTTTCTAATGAAATATTTGTTGTAGACGTTTTATTTATTGGAATATTTACTAGATCTGGTGTGCCTAGAGAAATTGTTTCTGACAAAGGGTCACAGTTTATTTCTAATCTGGTACAGGGTCTGATGGATCAATACAAAATTCAGCATAGGAAATCTGCACCGTATCACCCGCAAGGTGGAATCCACAAATAAGGTAATTGAGTCCATCCTCACCAAAATAGTGAACATGCATAGGAAGGATTGGGCTAGCAGATTGTCGAAATCCTGATGGGCATATCGAATGACTTGGAGGAACAACACGGGACATACACCATATGAGATGGTATACGGGAAACAAGTCATTTTGTCGATAGAGTTCCAGATCAAGAACTTCCGGACTTCAGTTCAGTTGGGACTAGATCTCTCAGAGGCACAGTAGCAACGTCTACTAGAGTTGAATGAGTTAGATGAATTTAGAAGGGAATTTTTTCAAAATAATATATTGGTTCAACAATAGTGTAAGAAGTGGCATGAAAATTCTATAACGAAAAATAGATTCCAACCAGGTGATTGGGGACTCCTTTATGATTCCAAGTCTAAACATTTTAAAGGGAAATTCCACACATGTTGGATGGAACCTTATGAAGTGGTTAAATTTTTTGAAAATGGAACAGTAGAAATATAAAAATATTGATGGGCAAGATTCAGTATTCCTTGTGAATGGGCATAGACTTAAGGTATATTTTCAGCCCCTCACAAAGGAATATTTTATGCAGTAAGTACAACATTAGTCTGAAGAAGAGATGGCAGGTGGTTGTGCCAACCTATTGCAAAATTGATTCTTTCTTTTCCTGAAATAAAAAATAAAAAATTAATAGAACAAAAAAAATTGACAAAAATTAAAAGCAAAAAAAAAAAGAAAAAAAAAAGAGAAAAAATATTTTCCTTTGGTCGTGAAAATCAGTTTCCTGACATAATCACAGAAGGATAAACTTGAAAACCAACATGATGGCAGGAAAATCAAATTTCAATAAAATGGGAATGTTGCTTGATCTTTATATGTGCTAATCGTTACTAGGAAGAAGTAGGTCTTCAATACAAGAACTGATCCCTTATCCAAGTTTGGGATAGCTGACACAAAATTTTTTTTACAAGCTATGCTCAATACCCGCTGCATTTATTTTAGATTCATCACTACTCAGGAAGATTTTTAAGGTAAAATTATGCCCTTCTTCTATTCCCATTTCATAAATTTCCCTCTATTTTTCCTCTTTTAATCCCATGATTTACCAACCCTTTCTTCAAAAGAAACTTTCCTTATCTGATTTCGTATTTCCCTCTTTTCCCCAAATTTTTTTTTACCAAATCCATTTTTCGATATGTCCCTCTTGGTGGTTTCACTCTATAATTCCCTGTTGTAATTTCCTTCCCATTCTAAAAATTTACCCTTTTCCCACTTCTTTTTTCCCTCATGGATCATATTGCAGGATATGATGTGAACTCACAAGTAAGATCGAAAGGCATACATTAATAAAAAAGAATAGAAAATAAAACCTCCTTTGTATGTTCAACAAATCTTGTAAATCCATCCTATGAATTATATTCTATCATAACTTTTTGTTCCCTTTCCCTCAAATATGCTACAAATATCCCTAGTGTAGAATGTGTGTTCAGTGCAGACATGTTTAGTGCAGGATCGTTCAAGTGCAGGCATGTTCAGTGTAGGAATATTCACTGCTCAGCGCGTCCAAATACAAAAACACATGTTCTAGTTCAGGAACAATGGTCTTTAGTGAAAAAATGTATGATACAGTGCAAGAACACCCAGTGCAATAATGTGTGTTGAAAAGCTTCTTCTTCTTTTTTCTGAAATTCTTGTACAAGCAGAATGACTGCACCACCTTTAGACCATGCCATTCAATAATTGGTATTATGGTTAAAATTTGTTTTATCATTTACTAAATTAGGAGAGAAATCTTTTAAGTACAAAGATATTTATGTTATGAAATCTTATTCTTTTAATAAGTACCGTGTAAATCTTCTGTGAAATAATGAAGTGAGTGTGTGATGTGTATGATTCACCCATAATCCAATACTTACCTTTTTGAAAAAAATCGTATCACCTGTTAATGATGACCTTACCTCATATCATACCTTGTATGACTATTATATTGAATCACCACCATAACTGCCACCCTTCACCAATGATCATTGTTGCTTGTACTTGAACCAATCCATGTCACATTCGTCCAAAGGTTGTAATTTTAATTATGGAGCGTGATCATTGGAAGGAGGCTGATATAGCGACGGATGGATAACTAGGCTATCACAAAATATTTCTACAAAGCCTTTCAATTCTTGTTTTTTAAATCCTTTTAAAGGTTTTAGATAGAGATTGATTCAATTCAAATGAAGAATGGCACCTGTGAGAATCGAATGAAGGAGGTAGATAAAACGGTCGAGTACAAGAACAGTCTTGCAATATTGCATGAATCTGGTTTCTTCCCGTTTCTGCAAAAATTTGATGGATTTGACTTAGCTATGGCACTAGATTTTTCTTGGAATTTTTATGGGAGCCAAGCCAAGGTGGGTTTGCTGGAATTTGAAGTCACGGAGGAGTCGATATCACAGGCCATGGGCTTAGCAGTAGTAGGAGAGCAGTGGTTTAAAAAGGAGAATATTGAGAACAAGTTGTGGCACCGAGTTGTGGTCAACAGAAATAAAAAGGTTGATTGGAAGAAAGGACTCCAACGTAATGTTATGCTAGGGAAATTGAAGTACCTGCTGTATATATTGCATAAATTCCTCACTTGCAAGGGTCGTTATTCATTGACATTTCTATACCATATACGACTGCTGCTACATTTTGAGTCGGGTAAGCTTATCAATTTCCCTATTATTTGCTAATAAGCTTGGAGAAAATGTCGAAAGGCATTTAGAAGGGTAAGATGAGCTAGATTCCATGCAAGTTATACCACCATGGGTTGATCGCAATATTAATTAAAAATGAGTTAGAGGTCAAGAATATGACCTGGGAAGGATTTTTGAAGGAATTTCAAGAATGAGGTACAGTGAAGTCGCCAAATAAGAAGAGTGCAAGCAAGAAGGGAAAGCCTAAAACCCTAACTTCGTGCCCTACCAAGACTAAGAGAAAAGAGAAGTTAGTGCAAGAGAGGAGTAGAGGCCTGTTGTTGAAACTTGGTCCTTATCAAAAAGAACAACCCATAGTTCGAGCAAGACGAGGACTTCCTCTTCAAGGGAGGGTCATGTTCAGTCGACCTCTCTAATACAATTGGACAATTCACCGCCCAGTTCACCAGGTGAAAACAACCTTTCGCTCCTTACTAAGGCGGTGGCCCAAAAATAGGTCAACAAAGGCTATCTGGAGGAGGAAGATGACACACCCTTATCGGTATTTCTTGGAAAAATGAAGAAAAGGAAAATGGTGCCGACACCCAATGCAAGTGTAGGAAAAGACTCGGTAGTGGATCAAATGGACGTTGAAGTGCAGGGTACTGAAACCCTCGGTAATTTTGAAATACATGGTACTAAAACCCTCAGTAACTTTGAAGTGCAGGTTACTTAAACTCATAGTAATATGGAAGTGCAGGGTATTGAGACCCTTGGTGACATTGAAGTTCAGGGTACTGAAACCCTTGACAATATCGAAGTGCAAGAACTTGGTGGTCAGGGTAAGCTTGACCCTAATGATGTTGGCACATGTTTAGAATAAACTGCCCAGAAAATTCCTACACCAAAATAATTGGGAGAAGAAAACTCCACCCTCCACCTAAAGAGTGACATAGAAGATCTCAAGCAGCATATCCATGGTTTGGAGATACTAAACCAAACCATGAAAGAGAAGGGGTCAGTGCAGAAACAGAAAAGAAAAAAACTAGTAGAGGAAGTGAGAGAACATAAACGACAAGTAAATATATGGTAATTTCGAGCATCAAAGTGTTATGGGAATCTTGAAAAGGTGACCAAGAAACTCAAGAAGGCTCGAGGCAAGACAGTGAAGATAGTTAAAGCAAGGATTGACATAGAAGTTCAGGGCTGAAGGAAGGCTTCCTTTTTTTGTTTTCTTGCATTAGGTAAAGGTTGTGTGAGGACACACAACAACATAGGGATGGGGAGGATGTTGGTAGGATAAATTGTTCATTTTTTGTAGAAATTAGTTTACACTAAGCATGCATACATCCGTATCTCCCCCGATCTCAATATTTAACTTCGCAAATTAAAGAATCATTCCACTATTAATATTTTGCATAAAATTAATTGCAAACACATGTGAAGCATAAATAAAAATAATCGCACATAACACAAACTTGTTTGGAACGGGAAATCCCGAAGCCGAAACCCCCAAATATCATATATTATGTATCATGGAGATCATGTAACAATATCATACAAATCTTAGTACATCGTTTAAACTAAATTTGCCACACTAACATAGAAGAAATATGCAAATCCATGCACCGATCTCTACCCTCCCGCTAGCCTACCTCCACCGCGCAATCCCCCGCCGAAGAATAACTCGATCGAATTTGAATTACACTTTCCTCGACCGCGCAACTTAATTGAAAACTCCAATGTGTGTGGTGCAATCAATGCATCACTATACTCACAATAGATAATCCATCTTGCCCCTTCACCTATCTCTTCACTGGGTCTCCACCGGAATTGATATGCACTATAGTTAATTGTCGTATTGTTCACTTGATTAATGAGTTATAATTTGTGAATTAATTAACTAATTAATTCAATCCACTCTCACTCAGTGTATCATTCAATTAGACTAGATACAACTAGCTCAACCGAGTCTAACCGAGTTAAATTGAATACAACTCCAAGGAACTACTTTCCAACTCACATAACTTTGCCACTTCCGCTCTAATTGAGTCCTCCATGGCATGAACCACCAAGAACCCTAGGAATTGTGTAATTCCTTCATCCCACCAATTTGCCAAATATGTGCACTAAAACTAAGTGCTCCAAGAGAATAAGTTGTTGTTTATTGTCGATTATTATTAAGAGCTAATAATAATCAACACTTCTATTTTTAGATCGAAAATCTATAAATAGACTTCGCCCAATATTCTAAAATAGAATTTCATCTATTTTTCCAACTTGATCAACCATCCACAAATAGCATCCCGCAACTTTTGAAATATGATCACCATGTCTAAAAATAGACTTGTGCCAAAATAGTCATGGAACCACTTAGTGAAGGCAACTCTTTTCACTAAGCTCATCATCTTTTTGAATCTCAACACTCCCTCAACAAGATAGGGATTATCTTCACCCCGATCCTACCTCTAGTGTATTCGAATTTGCTCCTAGTGAGCGCCTTCGTCATAATATTTGCATCCCGATCCTCCATAGGAATGTATTGAAGCAACATGATCTTCCGCTGCACACAATCTCGATATGATTATACCGGATATCAATATTTTTAGATCTATCATGAAACACAGGATTAACCAAGAGTTTATCGCAACTCCGATTATCATAATGTACCACTATAGGATCTAAATGTGAATTGAACAAACCAACCCAGATCTTCCTCATCCGTATAGCCTCACATGCATCTTGACTTGCTGCCATGTATTCTACTTCCGCCTCGAACCGAGTGCCACAGATATTTGTTTCGTTGTACCAAGAAATTTCCGTAGATCCGATGACTGAAAATCCTCCCGATGTGCTCTTTCGTCCGTTGGGATGCCCGCTCTAATTCGGTGATCCATGAAGCCATGCAACTTCAATTTCATCCGTCTCTGTCCGTACCATAAACCATACTCGCATGTGCCCCTAAGATACCTCGCAGACATGCTTTCCTACCTTCCAAAAGAGCTCGCAGGGCTTAACCATCGCTCGTGGAAAACTCGTTCACCGCATAGCATATGTCCGGTCTTGTATTAACTAAATAGATGAGCGAACCCACCAACTGCCATAAACAATAATTCAATACCCTCAATGATGTAGTGTTCTTCTTTCCTCTAATTTCCTGGGAAGAGGAGCTACCTATAAGCTTGCAGCCTCAGACAGAAACTTCTCCAAGATCTCCCCGGCATACTTGCTCTTTAGACACAAAATGTACTTCACCTTCCCGCTACCATATTTCCAATCCAAGGAAATAATGAAGGGAGGCCCAAATCCTTCATATCTCAAGCTCCTTAAAGACATCCATTTCAGTTGGTATATCAATCAAGCCATCACCCGTTAGTATTAAATCATCAACATAAAGAACAATGATTAAAAGCTTACCCTCCACCACAATTTTGTACAGGTTTGTATCCGATTTCACTCTTGGTGAAGCCAAGTCCAAGGAAATAGCTTCGTCGATCCAAGTGTACCAAGCACGTGGTGCTTGCTTCATCCCATACAACGCTCTTGAGCCCGCACACATGCAACTTGCTGCTGAAGATCTCAAATCCTTTAGGCTCCTCAATGTACACCTCTTCCCTCAATGATCCCATTAAGGAATGCACACATCCATATCCGATGAAAGCCAACCCAGGCCTACGCCGAGAGAGAAAGGATGGTCCGTATGGAAGAATACCTGTACACAGGTGAAATGTTTCTTCATAGTCAATGCCCTCGATCTATGAGAAGCCCCGAGCAACAAATATTGCCTTATACTTCTATATTCTCCCATCGAAACTTGCTTACTCCTTTGTAGATCCATCTTGGGATCCCACAACCACGCTCACCGGCCTTGGAATAATCTCCCTGCTAATCGTTTCGAAATGGAGTCATACTCCTCCACCATGGCATCTACCCATGTGGGCTCCTACACTCGCTTCTTCAAAAGAAGATGGTTCTCCGTCACGATACACTTGCTCATAAGAGCCATGTATATAGTAAATTGGTCGTGTGAATGTCTATGTCTCCGCGCCGTGATGTAGGGACTCCTACATGATATGCCGCATCAAGATCTCGCCCTCAACTTCCGTGGTCCACTCTTCGCCTTGTCTCGATGTTTGCTCCGCATGAGTGGACTCCTCCACTCCATGAATCTCCTCCCCGTGGCTGGGATCCACATCTAGAGGCTCTACTCAACAAGAAGCCCTCCTCTCGAATGCAAGTGCAGCTCCCTCTCAAGTACAACTTCATGGCTTTCCACCTCACTAAATTTTATATCCTCTTTTTGCACCACAAGCCATTCGACTATCTGAAATACACATGATAATTATGGGGTGTTTCTATGTACCCCACAAATATCCCAACTTCTCGCAATCAACTCCAACTTCTTCTCGGCGTCCTTTGTCACATGAATGTAAACAAAGACAGAGCCAAAAAATATTCAAATGAGAAATATCAAGCCTACGCGCAAAAGCTTCTTCAGTGTACTCATGCTAAGTACTTATGAGGACAAATAAGTTTTTCTACATAAACCAATACATGCTTCCGCCCACAAGTGCATCCGTAGGCCCCGTTCTCATGCAAAGACGCTGATGCAAAATAATCACCATCGTCTGCTTCCTCTCCGTGACCCCATTCCATTGTGGGTTATGATGCTAGCTATGAGTTCTCTTCGAATTCTTATTTTCTACATAAGTATTTGAATTCACCTCGAGATGTATTCACCACTACTATCACCCAATAGAAGCTTTCACTGCTTCCCGTGCTCCTTCTTCACCAATGCTTTGAACTCACAGCTGCAGTAACTTGAGAACGTTTTTCTCTTCTTCGCATGAATAATATCTAGCATCTATGAGAATAGTCATCAACAAATATAACATAATACCTGTGTTTTGCTGTTGAAGCAACCGAGAAAGGTCCACACACGTCTATGTGAGTTCTTCCAAGATCACCGAAGCATGGTTCTCTCTCATGAAAGGAGGTCTTCACAAACTTACCCATATTACCTCCTTTGCACTAGTCCGACTACGCAAGAGTACCCTTGGAAGTCCAGTAGAAATATAATTATGAAAATATTCAAAGTGCCATGGTTAAGATGGCCTAATCTCCTATGCCATACTCCGCTCTCATCCTGCCTCACTCACTTTTCCGCTTTGCCCATCATTGCAAGGCAACCATCTACCTCCAGCCTTGTAGAGATCTCTTAACTCAAATCCCAATATTCTTGGCTCTGACTGTTTTATGTCGAAGGAAAGGATTTTCTCTCACTAAAAACAACATCATAACCTTTGTCTTCCAACATTGCTAATCGAGACCAAGTTCTTCTTCAGAATTCGGAACATGCATAAAATCCTTCAACAAGAATGTATTACTGCATCTCTCTCAAAGGTAATGGTCCCAATGCCACCATTGTATCGACCATCGTCGCCCATCTCTATATGCATCCTGAGGTCCTTCTCCAAGTCACTAAACAACTCGTCTCCCGTCATATGGAAAGACGCACCACTATCAAGATACCACACTGATCCCATAAGCTTGAAACCATGAATGCAATCAAAGAGAAATCAAGTTCAATTATGAGGCTAAGGCCTCTCCAAACTCGCACCTCCAAGAAATTCTCTCGTTCTTCTTCTTTTCAGGGGGAAGTTAGTGGCGAAAGGGCCCATGTTCGTGACAAGAAAATATTTCACCTTTGGATAAATCCCCGCTTGCCTTTAGCTTTCTGATTTTGGAGGAAATATCATCTATTTCCCCTTAATTTCTTTGGCAGCCAAAACGTAATTCTCTTCATCTTCATTCTTCAATGAAGAAGCCATCCTCAAATTTCGCTCTCTTATTCTCGTACAAGATCCGACCAAAGTCAATCCCATCCCTACAGCCCCATCCATTGACAGAGTCTTCGTAGCTATTCCAACTCTTCGGAAGCCCAAGGAGAGCCAATCTCACTAAGTCTTCATCATAAAAATTAACCCCCACACTTCCCCACCATCCTTGGTAAAGGGACAAACTTCGTGAGATATTTTGGAATATTGTCGTTGTTCTCCATTTTTATTTTTCTCAGCTTTGTCTTTAAGCGCCTAACTTCCTCTCGTCACTTCGCTTTGGAAAAAATATGTCAAAGCCTTCCACATTAAGAATGGAGTGGCTTTCTCAAGGAAGGAGCAAAATATGGTCCTTCACACTTTCCAACAAAATTATTCTTGTCTTTGCTATCTTCTTTTACCATGGCATGGCACAAAGATCACCGCTAAATCCCGTCTTTAGGAACATCGCTATCGATGAACTCCTTCAGTCCATTATCCTCCAAAGACCGCCTCTCCATCCTATCCTTCTAGGCTATGTAATTCAAGCTCCCATCAAGGGCATACTCCAATCACAACCCATTGAAATACATTTCAATGTGTATTCAACTTCTGCACCAAGAATCTTCGTATCAAATTCAATTGTCCACCTTCAAAGATAAAACGCAACAATTCTTCACAATTACAATCTTCAAGAATTAACGTTAAGCTCGATACCATGTAGAAATTAGTATGTTAATTGGGCATGCATACATCCATATTCCCTCGATCTCACAATATTTAACTTCAAAAAATACAAAATCATTCCAATCGTTAATCTTTTTGCGTAAAATTAATTACAAACACATGTGAAGCATAATAAAACAATCACACATAACACATTTGTTTAACAAGAAAGCTCGAAGCCGAAAACCCCAACTATCATATATTATGTATCATGGGGATCATGTAACAACTTCATACAAAGCTTAGTACATCAAGCCCTTGCTAATCAATCATCACACACCAACATAGAAGAAATCTCGCAAACCCATGCACCGATCTCTCCGCCTCCCGTTAGCTTACCTCCACCGCACAATCCCCCGCCGAATAATAGCTCTAAATGAATTTAATTACACTTTCCTTTGCTGCGCAATTCTCATTAAGGCAAATCTAATGTGTGTGTGGTGCAATCAATGCATCATTATATTTACAACAGATAGTCCATTCGCCCTTTCACCTATCTCCCACCGGGTCTCCACCGGAACTGACATGCACTATATTTAACCGATGTATTGTTCGCTGATTAATGAGTTATTATTTGTGAATTAATTAACCACTAAGTCACTCCACTCTCACTAGTGTATCATTCAAGCTAGACTAGATACAACTAGCTCAATTAAGTCTAACCGAGTTAAACCGAATACAACTCCATGAACTACTCTTTCCAACTCGTCATAACTTTGCCACTTTAGTTCTAACTTCCGTCTCATGCATGAAGCACCGAAGAAACCCTAAAGAATTGCATAAATTTTCCACCACCGATTTTTCAAATCCGTGCAATCGAAACTAAGTGCTCCAAGAGAATAAGTTGTTGTTTATTGCCTGATTATTATTAAGAGCTTATAATAATCAACACTTCTTATTTTTAGATCGACGATCTATAAATAGACTTCGCCAATATTCTAAAAAATAATTTCATCTATTTTTCCGTAACTTGACGATCCACAAATACATCCGCAACTTCGAAATACATCCATTGATATTCATGCAATGATTCACGCTAGAAATAGCCTGCGGGCCCACTTAGTGAAGGCGACTCTTTTCACTAAGCTCATCATCTTGTTGAATCTCAACATATTTAACCCCTTTCCTACTTCAAACTTACGACCTAAGACCTATGTTTTAACTCGTAACCTCCTCATTCCCGCACTATTTCAAGAATCGTGTCCATTCCCGCACTCTCTTTATATTTTCATATTTAAGGCTTGTCATGGAATTAATTATTTATTTTATGGATTTTATACCTTTAAATTATCTTTGAAACTAATATTTTCTTTCCTAAAGTATTCGATGAGCAACATATTAATCATTATGGTAGTATGGTCGAGGGCGGTGTAGGATTCTGATCACTGGCAGCTCGCATTCGTGACAACTCACTACCTACGCATATATCTCGTTAAGGATCAATATCCCGAGTTGGGCTCGGGGAGTGGGAGAGAAATCACCGTATGTTAGAGATTAGGACTCGGAAAAAATTCTTAGATTAGTATCTCATAACAAACGAAAGGCTTAGTTTGTAACACCGTTATAATTCTCGTTACTTAGCGTAGGCCTAAGGTTGTATATAATGTAGAATTCATATAGGAGGTAGCTAGCGATGCTACCGTAATTTTGGTAAACCGTAATTTTTTTGGTATCGCCTCTTTTGGGCTGGATTTAACCTCATAATGTACATTTAATTATTCAAAATATAATACAAAGGGATTTTGCCATGTTGTTTCAATTATGTGCTTCAATTTTATGATGATGCATTGTTGAAAGGCTGGAGTTTCCAAGTTTTTAATAGGGAAATGAGCCGGTTGGTTAGCTCCGGCCCAACCCAACTCATTTTCCCTCGGTAAAGGTGTGTTGATTTTGTTTGATTGGAAAGTGTGAATTAAATAATTATTTCAATTCTTTCACAAGTACACGTTAGATTTTATTTGCAGTCATTAAAGGAATGGATCCGTGGTGTGAAGGCTTAACTAAGTGTGATTTTAACTTCATGTATTTTTTTCATTTTTTAAGCTTATTTTATTTCTCAGAGAATCATGCAAGTACATTTTCCTTTACTAGCAGCATTTTCGCCTACAATTTGATTCCTTTCTGTCTATCTTCGGAGAATTTTTTTTGTTTATTTTCCTTTCCCAAGATATTGATGTATTTCTACAAGTGAGTGTTTATTTATAAGGTAGAAGTATTTTCATACGAAGATTTTAAACCTTAATAATTAATATGCTTTGATGAATACAAAATAATTTATATAATGTATGATATAAAATTCTCTCACTTTTGCACTTTTGAGGAAAGTAATAATTATATTAAAAACTATCAAGTGAACCTTCAAATAAAAGGATTAAAAAGGTGTAGATCTGATCTATATGAATAGCCATTTGTGAAATTAGCATGTTGTCATACTAAAATGGTTTCTTTAATTGCATCAAAGAGTTCCTCGTTTTATGAAAGTGCCTTGAATTTCGAAGTTAATTATTGTTTTGAGGATAAGTTTGAAGTGAAGCATATTTTCCTTGTAAAGCTTATTTTTATAGTTTTGTTCACCTTTGTAAATTATTTCCTTAGTTAACACGTTTTTGGCTATATTTTACAAAGAATCTAAAACTTGGTGTAGGAACTATTTTGGCATGAATCGATATCCCGATATGGGAATAAAGTGCCTCTATTCCCCGAGACTTAGAGCTCCTGTTTGAGGATTAAAATCTTCTATGATAAGTTAGGAATATTAATTTCCAAGATACAAACTTCATTCTAGTATTGCACAACGCCCGTGCAAGAACATTGCTAAAGTACAGGAATGACAATTTAAGCAAGTGTGAAGGAATATCTTTAAAGAAGACATACACCTTTAATAGTCCAAAATATCAATGTTTCATCCAAATGTACTGAAGATAAACATAAATATCTACCCCATCAATCATGATTGTTTGCAGAATCTTGAGATTTCATTTTATTTATTTCTTTTCATAAAAATTTGATTTCATATTCCAACACTAGAATTTCTTTCGTATTATTTTCCGTTTTCTGATCATTCTTTTCGATTCTACAATATTGGAATTAAGAAGTATGAATAGAATAGAAAAAATTTCATATCATTTATGGAATTTCTTGTGCTCCACCCTAAGTTTTACGAAACCTCGAGTTTACAATTAAGTGTTGAAGGAGTCCGTGAACCGCAATTCCTACACCCAACAAGGATGTCACTAAGGAATAATCACAGGGAAGTAATGTATAAAATACATTACTTTTCAATCATCACAAGATGCTTCTTATTCTTGGGAAAAAACATCTTAGCTTGGGGGGAACTAGAAGATTCAATTCAAGGTTGGGAGGAAAGTGATTCACCCAAGTGTAGTTCTAATATAGATATGGTTAGAATTTTATTATTAACCGTGGTTTATGAAAAATTTATGAGTATATTGTTTTATTTTCTAAGAATGTGGTAGGATGTATAATAAGCATATATTTTCTGGTAGAATTATATTTTCATAGTATTAGTTCAGACATGATGGTCATAGAAAGAGGAGTGGTTGTATAATTATGTACAATTGTCTATAGATAGAAAATAAATGATTTTAAGATAAATTTATGAATATTTATGGTTGTGAAATGCCTAAATCATATTATCTTTAATCTAAAGAAAATTTGAGAAGATGAGATAGTGTAATTGGGCATAATTTTATGCCACGGGAAACATGTACCTTGAATTAATATTTTGATGAACTATCTTTAATTTCTAGTGAATTTTGGATGCCTTCGCATGCACCAAGCGAATTTGGGTATAGCCCAACATCATATAACTTTTCTCTAGGAAGAGTGGGGATTTGTTAAACAACTGAAAATAAATCCATTGGTTCATAATTGAAAATAAGGTATAAATTGGTGAAATATAGGTAACACAATTAAATTATGAATCGATACTTAGAGGATTTTCATGGCTATGTTTTCATTCACATCGTATACAAAGCAAAATTCAGGAAACCAAAAATCGCTATACTCTCTAATCATAAATTTCGAGAGAAATATGGTGACAAACTCAATTTTTTTATTTCGAGCAACCAAAAGAGTGGTATACCCCAATTGAATTAAGCTAATAATATAAAGCAAGAGAAAAGACAAAAACAAAATATCACTTAACATAGAAAAAATTAAACCCCGTAATACAGATGATGGGTAGAATATATATATATATATATATATATATATATATATATATATATATAAATTAGTGACAAAAGACCGAGAAAGATAGTACACACTCCATTCTCAACATAGATAAGTGGGTCTCGCAGATTTATCGATCAATATACGTGTACATGTCTATAAAGAAAGGGATGTACTCTCATAATAGTAGCTACAAACACAATTCCGCATTAAATTCAAAATATACAATAATTTCAGTATACATATAAGCCAATTATTTCAAAACATTATCCACACAAAACCGGAACAAAGGAGGAAAATTGCAATTACATGACAAAAATTACGTAACTAAGTATTTCATAAAATAGAAATTAACGACAAGATTCATATAATAATTTTTTTAAGGATAACCTATAATATATATCAGAAGAAAATAAGTCAATGAAATGGTTCCAAAGAGGGAATACCTAAGCCAAGTTCTCGTTAGAGGTATACCTCCTTTAAAAAGAAATTACATGTCCACAGCTCATAAACAAGACTCAAATTAATACAAATAAATAGTTTTGATTCCTATACTTTACCAAATAATTTAATATATTAAAACAAAGGAAACTAATAGACAACACCTAAAAATGATAAATTGCACCAACAGAAAGAGAACACCATCATTTCTTTACACGTGAACCCTCCTTCAAGAAGTATAACTTATACATAAAAACTAACCTAACACGACTGCGTGGATATACCGTAGAAGACAACATTGTACCCATTGCTAAAATTTAGAAGAAACACCCTAAATCCTATAGGTGTTGGAGTTACCTATTAAGGGAAACTATGAGTTAGTGACAATCCCGTTGGGAAGAATAAACTAACACAATTAAGTAGAAAAAAAAAAACAAAAAAGAAAACCTTCAAATCATTTTAGCTACATGTTGTAATGTACCTCACGTAAACCATCTTGTCTTTCAAGGTGCAACATAAAGAGTGAAATATTACTACCTAATGATAATTTTCATAACATCAAAAATGCATTTTTGAAATTATATGAATAGATTTAAATTAGGATAGAGTATATGTGTCACACTGGGTGATAATGAATAAGAAGCAAGGTCAAGAGTAGACTTTCCTGGCCTTTCATAGCGTAATACAGGGTTAGAATTGTCGAAATCGAAGAGGAAAAAAAAGATTCTAATTTTATTGAAATAAAAACCTCATAAATCGTTATAAGAATCCTTGCAAGAAAATCCATGGAAAAAAACTAAGGGCTTTACCGAGGGGAAAATAAGAAATGGAGGAAAGCAAAGCCATGTTTGAACTACAAGTCAAAATAGAGCTCCATCTTGTACCATGTATGGGGTGGTTACATAGAAGAAAACCCTAGTGGGAATCTCAACACAGATCAAAACCAGATATATAAAAAATAATCTTTCAAAGCTAGCGAGGATGAAATACTTACCCGAAACAATGTGAGGTGGAAGCAAAAATCTCGTGGATGCCACCACAACTTGAAAGGAAACCCAACTATTGGAGCTTCTTCTTTTATCACGATATCCGGAGGTAAGAGGGAAACTTCGCTAATTCAGCTGAGATTAACCACCTCTAACCCCAGGTAAGACAAGAGGACCCAAAACCCACATTGGATAGAACACCAACCGAATCCGACCATGTCATGTCCCCAATTCTTGTATTTTTATCACTCGTTTGGTTCATTAATTTGGTTATCCACTTAACTCTATGCTTCTTATGATGTTCCCCGCGGTACTCATGTATGTTTTTAAAATGACTTCTAGGAAGGCTGTAATGAAGTCTTAGTTAAACCTTCACCGCAAGAACTAGGAACTTTGTTTGATCTTCACTAATAATCATTACACCTATCTCTTATTAGTATAATTAAAGGAATCCTAGCCCCTTAAATTTTATCTATGCATAAATAGGTTTGGTTATAATGGTTCCCTAACCATTTAATATTACTAATACATTTACATATACCTTTAGATACATTAGTATTAACCCTTGAATTTCTCACATCAAAGGTATGGTGTTAAAATGTATTGATGAACCAACAGTTTCGTATGGTTTTCTCATCCATTAACGTAAATTCCAATTCTCAACGTACATTTATGAAAAAATTTCCTTCCTTTTCGATGACATGTTCTACTCTATTTTTTCCATCCTGGCCGTGGGCCATGTGACACCCTCCTCTCTTCACGTGGTCTCCAAAACCTCAAGGCATATATGGGAACGATGGATTTACTCACAAAGGGGATCTACGGTCCATGATGGAAATCATAAACTCTAAGGCTATGCTTTCCTTTCTTTCATTTTGACTTCCAATAAAAGGGTATGGGTCAGCTTCCGTTGAGGAGAGGTTGTTCTACCATTTAGACTGGGTGTCACTTAAAGGTTGCTAAGGCAAGGTATCTTTACGCACTTTTGCCATGGAATGGTTATTGCAGAGTGCGTGCGCTGTCTTTTTTTGTACATATTCCATGATTAATATATTGTTTTGTTGCTCGATGTGATTTATGGTCGAAATTTGAAATTTATGGGAAGTCATCTATGTAGGGATTTTTCCACTCCCTTAGACCTTGTGTTCATCCCCGACCGTGGAATACATTATGTTTTTCCTTGTGTTTACCCGAGAATTGAATGTGGCACTTGCCAAAGACAACTTGTCCTAGACTTTTCGTGGAACAGTAATCCCCTCACTTGGGTTTTTCTTTGATTGAGATAATTATATGTTCGTTGTTTTAATTATTCCTTCCCTATTCCAAAGCATTTCTATCTCTCGTTAGCACTTAGCCCAATCATTCTACTTCCTCGAATCGTGATTCATCGGCATAATTCCATCTGCGAATTTTCAATATTGCGTATACAAAGCCCCAAATTTCTAGGTTGCTGTGTGCAACATTTGTTCCATGCCCTCTTCATATGCTCTTCGATGACTCTCTGACCGCATAAGAGGAATTCACCGCCTAACAGACTTGGCCGCATAAGGTACTGCTCTTTCCCTTTTTTTTGTTGGTTAAATTATTATGTCTCTACATTAAAAGTGTGTATGGATAATGATTCTTTCTAATTTGAAGATCCTTTTGATGAAAGCCCTAAAATTTAACTCCGCTCCACAAGTTTTGAATTTGGGTTTCAAAAACCCTAAAATTTGGCTTCTCCTCCAATCGTTTTTGAATATGTGCATTTCCACGCATCTATGGAAATTTTACCTTTTTCAATGTTTACGAGCAAGACTTTATGCTAGATGAAACTGTGCATACCCTCCTCCTCTGCAAATATGGAATTTTGATTTTTCTTAAATACTTCAATTCGTGATGAGGTTTTTCTCGCCTTTAGTTAGAGGACGATACATCACCCCCTCTTTCTTCACAGTAACCTCTACTATCATGTTGCTTCTTTCTATGACATCATCTTTCCTTTTTCTTATTTTACACATGGGTTTGCCATAGGTTTTTTGTATGGCATTAATGGGTTTTAATTTTGGAACAGTCCAACAACATGCTATCTTCATGGGAGTTTTGTGTCTCCTTTTTCGTGTAATAATTTTAATATTTTTTTGTTTAGTATAGTCTAGTTTAGTGTATTTCCTAGTTTAATGGGCTAACCATTTTAGTTATCAATCTATATCAATGTCCTAAAACTAACAATATCACTATATTTTTCAAGTAGTTCCAAACATTCTCGATTTTTTCTATGACGTAAAAAGTATATCTCTCCCCGTCACGATGATTTTCTGATTTGTTATTTTAGTAAGTAAATTCTCTTATGTGTTTTCTCTACTTGGTGTTTCATGTATCATTGCATTCTCAAGAATTTTAAACTAGTTTGTGCAGCTTCCAAAAAGAGCCTTTACGTATCTATGCTCGTGATGCCTTCCGTGTCCGTTGTCCAAAATTATCCGAATTCAAGACATTGATGCTTATGTGCTTATATTCGCTATTTCTTTTGTCAAGTTCCTAGCTTGAATTCTCGCTGTTAGGCCCAACTAGACAAAGTATTAAAGGGATTTTTATGTGTAATTAATAGACTCCTTAAACTTGACTATACGTTGCATAGTACAATTTATTCTTAAACAAATTTTTGAGCAATATTTTCGGTTCTTTCCTTTGATATATTTTTATATAATTTTCTATCATTATTTGTTAAAACTCAGTCACAAAAATAGAAGAAAGAGATATCACTTTAGAAAATAAGCCACTTCGAGGGCAACCTAAAATACATTACATAAATGAACAATTCTTGGATGATACAAATGACAAAACCTCTTTTTTCTATATATAGGAGTCCATGGGGCCACAATGTAATCCTAGTGGGCCATAATGTAATCCTAACCGCGACCCACACACATGTAAGGGCACAATAATAGTACTGGGGTTACAAAGGGCTACACAATAATAAGGGGCTAGACTAACATACAAGGACTACACTATTAATATAGGGGCTTAACATGCCCTCTCCCTCAAACAAGTGTTGTCCTCAACGCTTATTTCTTGATGCTTCTGTATAAAATTTTCATCCTCCCATGTGGAATATTCTACAGAAAGTTCTTCCACTTCTGTTGAGATAATTTGAAATTGGATTGTGAAAATTTTGTCGAGTTCTTGTTTCGTGACTACTTCGAACTTCTTTCAATGTGATGTTGATCTTCCTGGGGTTGTTTCATTTGATTTTGCACCAAATTTAGGTTATCCTTTGAGAGTTGGAGAACTTGTTGCTGATGTTCACCGTGATATTCCACTACTTTATCATCCATAATAGATTTATTTGATTCTTCAAACCATCCAAATTAGCCTCCATTTTTTTTAAACTATCTATGTCATCTTCTTTGCTTGCTCTTCGTAAGATCGAAATTTGTTGCACTTGGTACCGTAATTTTGATATATCATACTCGCAGTTCCTCTTCTCATGCATCATAGTATAGCTTTTCATATTCAATGGGCATGGAATTATTTTTACGAGGCATATTTTAGAATCCAATACCGATATCTATTCTACAATATGCCCTTCAAGACTTATGCAATTCGGAAAACTAAATACACACCTTTTTTTCAAGCTTTTTGAGGAGGTCGATATTGAAATTGGATTATCTCTATGATTTCAAATCTTCAATATATGAAACTTGGCCCTAAAGTAGCCCTCTAAATATTCTTTTCTAATTCCATAGGTGTGACTCGATTTGGATTCTCCAAGACAAAGTTGTGTCCAATCTCCCACAATGACCTAATTATGGACTAGTTCGTAGGAGCGAAATTGTACTACTTTACACGTGTCACTATTTCATCCTTAGGCTTGGAAATTTATAGCTAAGAAACTAAATCCCATGTACTTGTGACCACTTTTTACGGCACTCCAATCCGATGCTCGCAGAGAGAGTTATTGAACTTTTCCCACGATCACTCCTTTGAGATGAAATTCGGGAGCCTGAAAAAAGCACTACCTTCCACAGATCATATCTTTGGAAAATATTGTGAACCAAGCTCTGAAATTTTCGTAATATCTTCCTTAGGATTTTCTAAGCCAAGACTACAAAAATTTCAGCTTCTGAAACTTTGTAGAACAAAAATTTATAGCGAAACTTCCACGATGACCTATTTGGAGTAGCGAAACCCTAGAATCTAAAGCTCGATACCAAATGTTGTGTAACCAGCTCCAAAAAATAGAAGAAAATAGGATATCAACGCCTTTAGAAATAAGCCACTTTGAGGGGAAACCTCCAATACATTACATAAATGAACAATTCTTGGATGATACAAATGACAAAACATCCTTTCTGTATATATAGAGCCCAAGGGCCACAATGTAATCCTAGTGGGCCATAATGTAATCCTAATTGACCTAACAATAATAACAAAATAAATACAAAAATATAGGGGTTACATGGGTACAACAATAATAATAAGGGGGTTAGACTAACATAATAAGGGACTACACTATTAATATTAGGGGCTTAACATTCAACCCATAAGTTTACGCACAAAATTTGTTACATATAGTGTTTTCATACATTTTATATCATTGTGGAAAGGTTATAATAGTTAATTGTATAGAAGTAGCCTAAACACTATGATCATATTTATTAATGTGTTCTAAGTGAGTTATTTTTCCATACTTTTATGTCTACCACAAGCATCGCTTAAATTAAATTACTATGCATGTGTCTAATAGGAATAAATAAATGATATGCGTGAGACATTGGTCGACCAAATATGAGATGTTTAATTAAGAAAGTATATATACCCTTCTTTCCTTATCAAAATTTTATATACGTTAAATATTGTTTTTTTTCTTAAGTTCATGATATCATAAACAAAGTATCATAAAATTTGTAAAATTCCCCGAATATAGTTTACTTCAATGTCTTCGTGGTTGTATATTTACACACTCGTCGAATGCTAATTTCAACTTATAAATTATGAAAGATATTTTGTTATTTACATAGATTTATTTCTATGTATTTATATAATTAATATCGTAAAAAAATCATTCAAATCTAAAAAATTTGTATTAATTTAGATTTAGCTTCCTATTGGGAGATTCCTTATGAAATTTATGCTTCTATTACTCATATATCCACACATCTATCTCCTCTAGAATTACCGATTGCTGTAGATATTCTATATGAGATTATAGTATCATGATATACTAAAAGTATCATCCATACCATACATATTAAATAAAATTTTCAATTACATTTACACTATTAGGTTCTCACCACAGACTATAGTATGTTGTACTACCTTTATCTTATTAAAGGTGGAACCAAGATCGATTTTCACCGTAAAGTCTCGAGGACCTTCACTCCCGACTAACAACAAATATAATTGAATATTAAAACTTATAGCTAAGGCATACTCACTTAGATAATGCATACCAATTGTAAAGATTCTTTTCTCCCATTTTACGAGCTCCTTATATTTCCCCAAACAAGAGATATAGCCTTTTCTCCTGTATTGAAGGGAAACTGGCTTTCGACCATCAAGGCACTTTAAGCGATTTCCCCAACAAATTTGCTAATGGCGTCTTGTTATTATGGGTTGTTGTTTCCCATAGCCTAGGTTTTATTTTTTTTTCACAAAAGTTTTGTTTTAAAACGCACTTTTTCCTCAACGTTGTTTTCATTTTCCTCGGTAACTTTTCCTTTACCGAGGAATACTTAGGTATTTTCTTATATATAATTTTTTCAAGTGTTGGTTTTCCAAAGGAATTTTTTGAGAATTTGTGAGTGTGAAATTCTATCCTATCCTCATGGATTAGAATTTCGTATCTCTCTATACTTTGTTCAATTGGAAGAATTATCTCAATAAATATTAATATATAACAAAATAATTGTTTCATAATTCCACATAGTATTTGTCCTATCTAAATTAAAACATAATAGAAGCTGTGTAAATCTCAAAATACATATAGTCCCCTGAAATAAAAAATGTTGTCCTCTATGTTAGCAGCATAACTATTTATTCTTTGAACAACATTAGGAAAGCTTTCTATGCTTTCTTCACTCCCATGTAGCCTCCTCGTGTGCATAGTGCTTCCATCAAGCCACCCAGCTAATTTTTCTATTCGAAACACGCTTCTTCCCCGCTCTAATATATGAAGTAGTTCGGAAAAAAGTCCCCTTCGGTTTCCATCATATCAAATTTCGCTCAACCACTTGAGAATGATCATGCACATATTTTTCAATATCGAAACATGAAAAAATTATGTACTTTAACATGACTAAGAAGAGCCAATTGATATGCTACCGGACCCACTTTTGCAAAACCTCAAAGGGCCCACAAGCATCAGGTGCTAACTTAGCACAATTGTTTGTTAAGGGTACCTTGCGAGGTTTTATCCCTCATGTAGACATCATCCCAAATCTTAAATTCTTTGTGTGTTATTTTTTTATCTACATAACTCTTCTAGTGGTCTTGGGTTGCCTCGATGTTCGTTGAATTTTTTGTACTTTTTGGTCGATTTCATGTAATGCCTCGGGTCCAAGTACCACTTTGTCCCCCTCGGTTGGCTCCAATTAAGTGGAGTATGGAATTTTCCGCTATAAATCCTCGAATGGACCTACATCTCATGCATGCTTTATCTGCGTGTTATAAAAATCAAAATGCAGAAATCCTCCCACCTTGTGTTCATCTGCATTATGAGTGATAAAAGGAAAGCATGTCCTTTCAATATTTTATTTGTCTCTCGTTAGCCTATCCGTCTGTCCGGGGATGATATTTTGTGCTAAAATTAAGTTTTGTTCCCATCCTCCAAACAATTGTTTCCATAAGATTGATGTGAAATTTTCATCCTCATCGAGATGATCATCTTTGGTATCCCGTGAAGCTCAAAATTTCCTCATAAAAGCATCGTCACTGGGTTGTCACAAATTAGATTGCACCGTATCAAAATGTGCGCCCCTTGGTCGTGTGTCCACTACTACCATAATGGAGTAATGTTGATACTTAGTCTATGGTAGTCCTCGTTATGAAATCCATGGATATTACTTCCCACTTCCATTCCGGGGAACCCAAGGGGGTTTAGCAACCCCGTGGGGTGCTGATGCTCCACCTTGACATGTTGGCACTCTAAACATATTTCTAGATAATTAGTTGCGTCTCTTTATTATGGGCCAAAAAAAAATTCTTCAACGTTGTACCATCTTGCACCATGACCCGAATAAGGTCTCTATGTTATTCATCCATTACCATGTTTCACAAATAGGTATGTTAGGAATTTATTTTCTTTTTTTATATATGATTAATCCTTTTCGGATTTATGGTATACCAGAATACCTCGGTCGTTGTAATTTTTCTATATCCAAAATACTAGGGGTCTTGTTGCAAAAACTTTGAATCCTGTTCTTCAATTTTATTTTTAAGACCGGTTACCTATGTAAGATATATTTTGATCAAAAGGTGTTCACTTAAGGCATCTGTACCCTTTTTTCTTTTCCCTAATATGTTTTATTTCATCACAAACTTTCTAAAGAAATATAACCATCTAGCTTGTCTCTTCCATTCAAATCAATACAAAGAAATATTTCAAGCTAATATGGTCAATTATTAACACAAACTTCTTACGCAACAGATAGTTTCAACACATTTTTAATGCAAGAAAACAGCTAACTCTAAGTCATAAAGTGTGTTATCACAAAATTGGACTCGATAAAGGCCGCTAATCAAATCAATCTCATGTAACTATTTGAAACCAATATTTTGATTGAGGCTTAGCCTCCTCAACATGAGAGGGCTCTCTCAAAGGGTTACTGATTTTTAATAAAAATATAGATGGCTAACTCTATGTGGGGTAATAATACCGTATAGATGATAAATGTAGGTTGAAAAATCACATTAGCAAGTACACATTGGGTTTATGGAGTCAAAATAGTTTCATTAAACCAATAAATCTACTTAACATGAAGTTGAGTATTAGAGTTCTAGTTAAGAAAGACATATGTAACCGTAAAAAACACAACAAATTTTATCTATATAGGAAGTCGAGATCAAAGATTAATTTTGAGTAACATATACAAACACCACTATAATAGGATAATAAAATATGAAATTAGAACAAGAAAACACTAGAACTCCTTATGAATCTCAAGTTGGCTAAGTAGAAATCTCCGTATTAGCCGAAACCACTAATTACAATAAGCACAAGATTTTGATAAAAATTTCCAACCCTAGTACATTCGAATCTTGGCCCTTTATACCATTTAAAACATGAGATAATCTTATCTTGTGCTAGATACATCGAATTCCCCGACTTGACACCTTTGCATAACCATATGACATGGTATTTATTACAAAGACAACTAATCTACTAAATGATTCTAATAATAAATAGGATTCAAACTCCTTATCTCTATCTATAACATCCTTATCTAAACTAAATTACATCATTTTCCAAGTGTATTCACACATGGTCAAATCTAGATGATAGGTTTCAAATCTTTATGACCATAATGTTGACTTCAATCAAAGTAGGAAACAAATACCCTTGTTTTCTAGGCATAGGGTCCTTTTCAGACTTTCTTGAAAATTTTTGACCATCATGAACTCATTATTTTGAGTTCCTTAGCTCTTAGAAATTGAATTAATACATGCCAAACTCCTCCTCCTTAAATTCCAATCACATTCAAAACCATCTCCCAAGCTGTTCAAATGGGTTGTAATAGATTGCACTGCGAAAGCAACATAGTTTTGTAGCGCTCTTTACCCTTTTTTCTTCAAAATCTTAATCTCTTTCCCTCCAAAACTAACTTAATTATATTTAAATACATCCTTAGCATTTTCAATTCTTTGGATTCATGTTTTTACTCCCCAAAATTGGATGAAAAGGCAAGAAAAGCTGCTATAGTGCTTTCATAGCGCTTTTCTCTCTTTTATTAATCGTTCGTTTTGGACAAAAATCGCCGAGTGAGCGCTTTTCCAAAATTTTCCAAAAATGGAAATTGAAAATGTACCAAAACTAAAAAATAAATTGATTCCATCATATCAAAAAGCTATATGAACTCGAAAACACATTCATTTCACCTTCATGAGGTCCCTTCTTCATTTTTGCTTGATTTAGCTTTTGACTCTTCAATGATTGTCATTTTCACACCTTTTGTTCTTTAACTCATCCCGAATCAATTTCCGTTGCTGCTCCAAGTCCTTCACTTGATCTTTGTCTCCCGTTATTAGCTCTCAAGTGAGTATTTATTACTCTAACAAATTTAGACTTTGATGGTCAGAACTGGCCCATGTGAAAAATTGCTCGCATCGCTTGGAGTTTCGTAAATAGAACCGCTTACCTTCCCACAATGCCTTCATTCTTTTTAACTCGCTTTCTCAATAGTGCTTTCTAGCCCTCTTTCTCATCACAACAATTTCTTGGTTTTCCAACCTCAATTTCTCCTCAAGATGTCAGTAACTCGTTATTTATTATTTTCCCTTCTTTGGTTCGTTATTGTATAGTTTCATCGTAGGTGTTGATAAATAAAAACTTCTTCTGTGGGCTTTAGCTTATCTCAATAAAGTTAGTCAACTTCCTTGCTGCCTCTTGAGTTTCTTAACATGCCTAGTTATATTCTTTGCTTATGATGAAAGTTATCTTCCCCAAACTCAAGCCTTTACGTACTTAGCCTTTTTCTCGTTTAATTGCTCATATTCTCCAATGAACTCAAATTGAATAATGGGTGTCTTCTCTATGTCAATTGTATGAAGGATGTCATCTAAATTTCCTTCACTACTCGGGGTTGTCCTTTGTATCTGTAGCAACTATTTTTCTCCTTTAATGCCATTGCTTGGCTTCTTGTTACTCTTTTGATTTCTACCGACATATCTGTTATGTTTTGCCTCTGACAATCTTTGTTCCTCCGTTTTGCAGGTGATGGATTTGGAGTATCAAGCACTTGTGTCTAACTGTCCTTTTCTCATCTTGTTTCCTTGGCTTCATTTTTGCAAACTCTTTGGTTTTTCAACCACAGTTGACTAGACTCTACTACTGTGATGATGGAGTTCCTTAGGATTTAAGGTTTCTAGTAGGAGTTAGGGTTTCCAACTCGTAACCAATTATAAAAAAAAGGATGACCAATCCCTGCCTATATTTTGAGCTCATTCAAAAATCAATAACTTGAATAAATCATGATGAAACAAATATGTTTCACAACCTTTAGATTTGGCTTGTACTTCATCGCCTATTTTTGTAAGACTCCTATGCAAAATAAAAGTGTAAATCAAGTGAAATCTTACCATTGAAATGCGTATGTTCTTTGAAATGATATGTGCAAACCTTATGATATATACCTTCATATGTAAAATACCTCTCAATGTTGAACAACAGCCTTTGCATAAGTGTCTTTGTTGCGCTTTCTAGATAGCATCATTGAGGTCCATATTTGCATACTCAAAGTTTCATGAATTCTTTGGCATGGCTCCATATCAAATTTGAAACCTTCAAACCAAGTTTCTTGACCCCTGCATTCCCCCACAAAAAGATCTGGCGTAACTTCCCGGTGAAATTGACACACTTTGTTGGGAAAAATACCGAGAGGGGGGGGTGAATCAAGATGCATCGTATAATCAAATATTTTTACTTTTTCTATTCCTTAAAACCCATACGCTACTTTCCTTCAAGAGACTAGCTATATACGCGGATCCCCTTTATGAAACTAGCGTATACACAGAGATCTAGATATGTCATTAAATATTCACTTCCATTATTCCATCATTCATTCATCGTATGTTTAATAAACAGTAAACATGTGTAGCAAGAATGCACAAACCATCAAAATCATCACAAGAACACCAGGATTTTTAGGTGGAAACCCAAATCGGGAGAAACCACCGCCGGCACGTTGCTCAGCCTTCAATATTTTATTATAGAGAAAACATCTTACAACATATGTGCTGGCGTGTACTTGACCAAAGACGTTGTGCACCCACCGCGCTCGTTTACCATCCTCTCCCGGGAAGGGAGCTCCAACCCCCCACCTGCTGGCCTGCCTCACCCTGAAGGGAGCCACGACCCCCGATTCAAGCACAAATTTCACCTGGAAGGAGCTACGACCCCCGATCTCGTTTACCAAATTTCACTGAAGGGAGCTACGACTTCCTCGACCGAAGGCTACAACCTTCAAGACCACCTTGGACCACGTTTCATCAATTTTCACACCGGGATCCAACCACTTCAATAGAACACAACTTGTAGGCTAAAATTCATCATATTTCCATACCGAACCCTTTCCATACTTTTTAAGCTCAACCATACACGATCATCGCAGATACATATCAACACAGCATCGACATCGTAGAAACAACAGAACATATCGATATTTCATACCGCTTTCAAAGAACCCTAGTTTGCATACGCTCTTTCCTCACCGATACAGTGTATATACGCGCTTCCGTCCACACAAACCAGCGTATACCTCGTTGTATATTTTATTGCGCATACGCGCTTTCTTCGCTGAAGTCACATATATACGTGGCCTCACAAAAGTAGCGTATAGATCTTCAATTATTACGCAGCACAGCATTTCTCGTATCAGATATTCAGCCGCATTTACCCTTTCACTTCGGTGTACGTATGTTCTGCCGTATTCGCCATCACGCATCTAAGTCTTCCAGGGAGCAGATCTAGTAGATACATTTCGCATCTAGATCCCTTTCTTCATCATTGGTGCATCATCCATTCAGATCTTCAAGTGTAACCTTTCATTCAGCATCTACTTCCGTAGAGAAGTATTCATTCAAGCTCAGACATTTGCACCCACACTCATGATTTGCACAATGAATTTCTTCTCCTTATATATGATTACCCTTTGTCAATACCATGAGCCCCTTTTTTCAATACCATGGATCAAAACAATACCATAAGCCCAAAACTATCCTACTAGTCAATTGCGATCATTACCCAATTCAATGGGTTAATACCATGGTGGTTACCCTTGGTTTTGCACTTTTTGAGCGCTTTTCCCATACGCGACTTGGCACGTGCCTTTCTCGCGTGTATACGCGATTTCCCCTAGGCCAATACGCTGTGATAGCCTCAAGAGACATACTCTTTTTTCATCATACTTTATACATTCTCGAAATCCTTCTTCATAGTCTTCCGTACACACCGTAGAAACATCATATTTTCTTCATCGTAAACATATTCTCTCAAGCACAACTTCATCAAGTAAGTTGTCATCATCTTCATCGTGGGTTTCCTTTCAAGGACAACACATGTCACCGGGGCCGTATGTTCTCATCTTCATTCGTGGCTGCCATCAAGGACAACACTCGCATCATATTTCCAACAATCTCCTTGGGACTTGATGGCAGTAACCATGATGGTGTTTCAAGTTACCACAAACAGATAGATACGGTCACTTCCAAACATTGACATCATTATCTTTCTTCATTCAAACACCATGTCACTTTCCCCTCTTTGACATCAAGGCAAAGGGCGGATCAAAACCAACACTCTCCTCCTTTTCTCCTCATGTGGAAGAAACATTCGGCAGACTGAGCATGCGGCCGAAGTGGCCAAACTCCCCCGAGTTCGCGTCGAATCTTCAAACATATTTGTCAATGAAGTACATGACTCCATGAACTTCCTATCACCAAAGACTCATACTTACATCAATTATCCATCCACATGGATTTGCATATGAGACCTCAACTACCCAACCAAGTGGGTTTACAAATTTGACTCACTTACCCAACCAAGTGGGTTTACAAAATGACAAGTCCTTACATGACCGAATATTACAATTTTACAACATGGGTCTCCACCGACCTTTTCATACAAATACAAATATGACTTTCATAACCCATACCAAAAAGTCTCACATGAGTAGAAATATATTTCTGCAACTCATCATAATGTACAACATCGCATTATACTCAAAGCAAAGCCACGTTCCCCCCGAACTGGCAACCAAGCAATCTTTCCAAAGACGATGTTCCCCCTTAGTTTGCATCCCGAAAACTTCACCAAACAAATCATCAAGGCATCTTCATCAAAACATTAGAAACAAGACTATGAGAACTGAACACTATCGTAGATACTGTACCGCACGTAGATACCAAACAAGACCGCAACAGGTCAAGAGAGCCGAACCAAGCAAAAATTGTCGATTAACCAACCATACGCGGTTTTTCGTGCAGAACTCGCGTACATACGCGACCGTGTTTCGAGAAACCCGCGTATCCCAAGCCATCTTCTAAAATTTATGCGTATCTGATTCTCTATGAGGAAAAGTATACTGTTCGCCTTCTTTCGAGATATTTGATCGCTTTCCCCGACTACGATATAACAGAATATGTAGTTGTGCCTTTCAAGCGTCATCCAAATGGTTGTGGCATAAACCCATTAGTAACCAAGCCTTCGTATCCTTGCAGACGAATACATTCTTTCCAAAAAGAGATTATCATACCGTGAACAAAGATTCGGGATATGTGTCGGGCAATCATCCATGTGGTCCAAAAATCACTCATGATCTTCAAGATGTAACATGAAGTAACATATGTAAGCAAAAGATCTCAACCATAGCAACCAAACTCTATATGATCCAAACAAACGATATCCAACTCATCCACACAAAAATACTTATCAGCAACCAAAAATTCAAAATCTCATCATAATAATCCATGTACCAAATCATCATCATTTCGAGAATGAGTATCACCAAGACCAAAGAATAGGCAAGCCATATTTCCAACAATGCAACCATTAGAATTCAACCTCGCTAATTTCCAAACCAAGGCTTCTTCCCTTAACTTGTGCAATCCGAGACACCTTCAACAAAGAAGTCATCAACAACAATCTCTTCATGATCCGTCCTCATTTCTCAACTGCAGACTTTCATCTCAACAACGAATGCTCTTCATCATAAAGCTACCTGAAGTCATCCATAATCTTCAACAAAAGAACCCATGTATCATTTCATTATCATGAGTATAACTGCATTAGTAATCATTAGTTGTACGACCGATGCTCCTCTCCGGACCTTTGCTTCACCCGCCTATCGATAAATTTTCTTATCATCAATGGCTACTGATCGTGTCGTCGAAATCCCGCGTGTATACGCGACTTTGTTTCCTAGAACTCCGCTGCATGAAAAGTGAAATATAGAAAATTTCACACCTTCATCTCCTCCCTAATTTTAGACAGACTGCCCTTTTTACATCGATACACACAAGTAAACATAACCCGTAATAAACAAATCAACTGTGAGTCATCATGCATCGTCTCCTCATGGACGATACATTACTAGATCTCATAATGTATCTCACATCATTCCCGAAGAATAATCGTAGAAATAGGCTTCAGAGTGGATGACTGCGTAGGGTCCGACTCCCTACGTTTCTGATCGTCCTCCTTCTTTTTCCAAATTTGCTTGAGCTTTCCAACTGTGTGCCGAATATTGTCCACTTTCTCCAGACCGTTCATCCCGCATTCTTTCTCATGTCCATACTTGTTACAAGCATAACATCTCATGTGGCCAAAATAAGCATAAGAATCATAATGAGTATTTTTATTCTTCCTCCTTTTTACAATCAATCGCTTTATGTCCATACATGTTACATGAGAAACAATATCCCCCGAAGAAACTAGAGTACCTTTTCTTACGTAGGATTTGTTTGTTTGAGGTTGAAAATGATCTCGCTTCCCGCAATTTGTCAGTAACATGTCCATAATTATGACATTTAAAACATTCAACGTTCTTGAATGAAGTCCTTTGAGAATTCATGATTGTTGGTTGAGCTTTCTTTGTCTTTTCAATACTTCAGTTTTGTATTGGACATCCTTGAATTTTTGGCACTTCCTTGTGAGCTAGATTCTCCTTTAATAGTTTCATGGAAACCAAGACCATGTTTGATAGCAGTGGAGACCTTGATTATCATCTGGTAGAATATTGTCCAAAATGTTAGTACTATCATGAAACCTCAAAAGTTTAACCTTTTCTTCTAATTTACCTTTGAGAATATTTACCTCAACTTCCAAGGTTTACATTACTATCATGCTTTCTTCTTTTCTTCTTCCATCTTCAACTTGATCCTTTTCGTATTTGTGAATTCTTCTTTCAACCAATCTTCATTTCCTTCACATGTTTGTTGGGTAGCCTTTCATTCTTCTTATTTGATTTTTCCGCATCTTCTTTGAGAGAGATGATTTCTGCTTCAAGGCTTTCCTTTTCAAATGATTGTAGCCCCCCCCCCCCTCTCTTATTTTTCTTACTTGATGCTTCTAAATCTTCCCCTCAAGACAATGATTGCAAATTTCTTCAAGTCCTTCATTCTCTTGTTGATTTTTCATGATCTCGCTTTCTAGATCTTTAATTCGATTGGATGCATAAGTATGAAACTCTTCGATACTTGTCCACTCCGTCCATTCAGCATTTCATTTGATCTTTCATTTCAGAGATCATCTCTTTATAGATAGTTTCTTGCTTATTGTATGAACTTTGTAGCTCTTCTTCTTTAATCTTGAGAGCTTTCTTCTAGATCCACAACTTTACTTTCACTATCTTTACTATTGTTTGCACAAAGAAGAGTATTACACGTGGGTTTCTCCTTTTCTTCTTTGTCATGAGTGCTTGTAGATCTTCGTCGGAATCGTTTCTCTATCTTCTTCACCTCATATATGATTTCGAGGTATCTCTTTCCTTGAGTATCTTTTCTTCTTTGCTTCTGACATAGAGTACTTTATTCTTGGTCGAATCTCTTTCATCTTCACCGGACACCTCATCATCATCTTCTTTTGCATAATAACTCTTTCTCTTTTCAAATTGTTTCCCTTTACCATGCTTTTCTCTATAAGGACATTTAGCAAAGATAATGACCAACTTTTCCACACTCAAAACATTTGAAGGGAAGCTTACCTTTGAATCTTCCAGTTGCCTAGTTGGAGCTTTCTCACGAAATTCGCTTCTTCATCTGACATATAGCCGGGATTCTTTGACAACTTCCTTTTCCTTTCCTTTGTAGATGCTCAAAAGCAGCTTCTCTTACTTGAGAAGGGCCTCTAATCTCATTTCAAAAGGCCAGAGTACCATGTAATTTAACAATAGTAAGCGATTGCGCATCTTGCCTTTTCTTCAATAAATTAAACTTTAGAGTCAAATTTTGAAGTCAAAGATCTTAAGACCTTTTTCTACCAGAGTAGTATCACTCATGGTTTCACCCAAATTTCTCATCCGATTTACAATATCATCTAGACGTAAGAAAGAACCAAAATAATTTTCATCACTATGCATCTTCAAATTTTCATATTCAATTCTAAGAGTTTGGATTTTTGCACTTACCTTTGTGTCTCCTTCATAGCTTAGAATGATTTTGTCCTATGTCTTTTGCCGAATGTAGTTGCATCACTTTAGCAAATTCCTCGATTCAGACATGCTTCCTAATAAGACATTCCCACGCTTTGGCATTGATTTCATAATTTTTTCTTTCAAATTCGCATCTGCAAGAGGGAATACTTGGCTTGGGTATTGATAACCTTCTTCCACGTATCGCCCATACATCTGCGACTCCAAGACTTTGTAGATATGCTTTTGTACGTACCTTCCGGTATCGATTGCTTCCATTGAATAGAGGTATTTATAGACATTGATTCTTCTTGATCTCCTGATTATGACGATCTCCTTCAAGCGATCAAGCTTCTCGTGTATGACCACGTCTGACAACACCATGGGGGTGCAAAATACCGAGAGGGGGTGAAATCGTATTTACCTACAATCAAATATTTTTACTTTTTCATTCCTTAAATCTACACGCTACTTTTCCTTCGCAGACTAGCGTATATACGCGGATCCTTTTATGAAACTAGCGTATACACAGATCTAGATATGTCATTAAAATATCTACCTCCATTATCTCCATCATTCATCGTATGTTTAATAAACAAGAACATGTGCGTAAGAACAGAATAAACCATCACACAACCATCACACAAGAACACCGTGATTTTTAGGTGGAAACCCAAATCGGAGAAACCACCGCCGCAACTTGCTCGAAATTTCTCTCAATATTTTATTATAGAGAAAACATCTTACAACATATAAGCCGGCGCAGACACGCACGTGTGCACCCACTCGCGCTCGCGTTTACCAGCCTCCGGAAGGGAGCTCTAACCCCCGACTCGCTTACCGCCCTCACCGGAAGGGAGCTACGACCTCCGATCTCGCTTTTTACCAGCCTCACCCGGAAGGGAGCTACGACCCCCCGATCTCGTTTACTGCCCTCACCCGGAAGGGAGCTACGATTCCCCCGACCGAAGGCTACAACCTTCTCAAGACCACCTTGGACCACGTTTCATCAATTTTCACACTCGGATCCAACCACTTCAATAGAACACAACTTGTAGGCCAAAATTCATCATATTTCCATACCGAACCCTTTCCATACTTTTAAGCTCAACCATACATCATCACAGATACATATCAACACGCATCAGACATCGTAGAAACAAGCACGCATCGTATATTTTTATACTCTGCTTCAAAGAACCCTAGTTTGCATACGCTCTTTTCCTTCACCGGAGCGTTGCGTATATACGCGCTTCCGTCCACACAAACCGCCGTATACCTCGTTGTATATTTTATTGCGCACACGCGTTTCTCTTTCGCCGAAGTCGCGTATATACGCGCTTCCTCCGTCAAAGTAGCGTATAGATCTTCTCAATTATTACAAGAGCAGCGTACTTCTTCGCATCGATATCTGGGCTCAGATTTCACTTTCACTCTCGCATGAGCTGTTCGCCTAGATGTCGCCTCATCACAGATCTAAGCCTTCCATGAGCATCTAGTAGATACATCGTATCTAGATCCTTTCTTCATCATTGGTGCATCATCCATTCAGATCTTCAAGTGTAACCCTTTCATTCAGGGATCTACTTCGTAGAGAAGTATTCATTCAAGTCAGATATTTTGCACCCACACTCATGATTTGCACAATGAATTTCTTCTCCTTATATATGATTACCTTTGTCAATACCATGAGCCCCTTTTTCAATACCATGGATCAAAACAATACCATAAGCCCAAAACTATCCGGACGGGGTCAATTTCTCATGGATCATTACCCAATTCAATGGGTTAATACCATGGTGGTTACCCTTGGTTTTGCACTTTTGAGCGTTTTTCCCATACGCGACTTGGCATGTGCCTTTTCCGCGTGTATACGCGATTTCCCTAGGCCAATACGCGTATACCAAGAGACATACTCTTTTTCATCATACTTTGAGTACATTCTGAAATCCTTTCTTCTTCATAGTCTTCCGTACACACCGTATAGTTATTACATTTTCTATCAACATATCTTCTGTCACACCTCACTGTTGTCATCATCTTCATCGTGGGTTTCCTTTTCAAGGGACAACACATGTCATCAGCCGCATGTCTTCATCTTCATTCGTGGGTTGCCATCACACAACACTCGCATCATATTTCCAACACACCCTCTAACATCCCAACCTTGTTAGTTGTTCCATTGAAGTTCAAGGCAAATTCTTTGAAACCCGTGTGTGGAAACCCCGCGCAACTTTTCACAAACCGAAGACAACCACTCTTTTCCGAACGCCTCCATCACCGTTGGGTTCAATTATTGCCTTCATATCTTCGTTCATCTCTCAAGTAGTGTCCCCCCTTGTGGATTTTTTCCTCTACCATGCTTCACAAAAACCTCGTCACCTCCTTGAATTTTTGAAACGTAGCCTCGGGCTGATTATTTTATATCAGCCTTGCTTGATTAAGATGTAGAAAACCTTTGTATGGAACAACCATAGGTTTGTCTCTGACACTTCGCAGATTAGACACTCGAATGGGAGGCAAAAAAATGAGAATTAACAATTAGGCAAGATTTTGAATTTGAAATGTCATCTCTACAACTAAATTATGCCTCATTCATACCCTATCATGACTATGATGATCGCAACAAGGGTAAGTACACCGAATCTCATCGTTGACCGACTCATCGTACCACTAACCTATCATTTCCCAACGGATTCTCGACATGTTTCATCTAGATGACAAAAATTAAAAAACCATGCTTTCATAGTAATCGACAATGTATTTTTCTCCCCTCGCTGTTAGAAATGTCGAAAAGCGTAGCACAAATCAACTTTTTTTGAACTAGTGGCGCTAATGAACAAGGTTTTGCCACTGCACAGTTTTGACCCAAAACTTTAGGAAATGACCCACAAATGGAAATTATGGATATTTGACAATGAATGGACCTTAACAAAGACTTTATTTCAAACTTAAGTATGGGATTTGAGCTTATGAAAATATAACCTACCCTTGATCAAATCCTAATTTGACTTCTAAACCGAATTTTGAAACATGACCAAACAACAAACTTGACACAATGATGTTTTGGAAAACAAATTGGGTGATAACAAACTCATAATTTGTTCAAGTGCTTTTTCAACTTCCTAGATTCATAGGCTATCAAAGCATTGTCTTGTAGTAACAATCCTCTCAAATTCTTCTATACAAGCACGTACATACAAGAAAGTATTTTGTTGGATCTCGAAATTTTTAGCATCGAGCAGCACAATTTTTTATTCAAATCTTCTCAAAGCTTTCTCTTTGACATTTGGCTGTCTACTCAAACTTCACCCGCTTTTCTGTAAGAATGTAATGGGATACAGTAAAGTAGAATCCTCCACAAATCTGTTATAATACTCCCTACAATACCCATGAGCGAATGATTATTAACATATCCATGGTACTTTACAATTAAAAATTGTTTCGGTAATTTCTTTCCGGTTCTACCGCACACCCCTCCTTTTGAAATGACATGTCCTAAATACCGAATCTTTGGTCTATAGAATTCACACTTGCTAAGTTTCACATATAGGGGCTTGTGTTGTCTTAGTGTTTCACAGCACTATTTGTAGGTGTTCCCGGTATTCCTCTTTGTTCTTTGAGTCCACTAGAATGTCATGTATGAAAACTAGCACAAATTTATCCAGACATTTGTGCATGAAACTATTCATGAGTACATGAAGGTATGTGGTGTTGAAGAGTCCAATGTAGGAATATGAACTCGTAATGTCCATATCGATTTCTAAAGGTTGTCTTGTGGATGTATTCATCTTTTATGTGAAGCTAGCATACCTGGGCTTTCCGCAAATCAATTTTTGAAAATATTGTTGTCCCCTTACTTGATCAAGCAAGTCATCTATTCATGGTAGGGGGTATCATTTTTTTATGGTAAACTTATTTAAATATCTATAGTATACACATTCTCGAGGGTCCCATCCTTTTTCTTGAAAATAGAACCAAATCTCCCCATGGAGAGACACTTGTCCGATATAGCCTTCGCTTAGCGCTCTTGTAACTAATAATTTTAATTCTAACAATTGCTGAAGCTATTCATATGGGACTTGGGACACTAGGGTGTGGCTCGCGGCATCATTTCAGAGAAATATATATCTCTACGAGGGGGAATATGAGGATTTCTTGAGTAAATACATCCCGAAAGTCTTTAATTACCGCAATTTTTCTATAGAAATATTTTTCTCGTTTTCTATCCCAAGTCTTCAACTTATGATTTCACGTAAACTGCACAAACCTTTCTCATTTTCCACTTCAATTGTAATGCAGAAATTTGTCTAACAAAATAAATAGGTTTTTGTTTCCTCTTATTACAACTAACTATCCTAGTTCATTTTTGGTAAATTTACTATTTTTCTAAGCATTTTACTACTACTTTTTGTTGTTCCAACGAGTCCACACCGACTAGCAGGTCATAAGATACTAAAGGAAGGGTATTCGTGTTCATATATGTGATATACCCATTTATATTCACAGGTTACTTATGCAATTTATGTTGTTCTTAGTATTTAAGTTTAGAAATAACTCGCACTACAAATGCCTAAGGTGTCAAATTTTTCGCCTACAAGCCTATAGATTTCCACTATTTATGGACTAATATAGCTTGGACTAGCTCCAGGATTCACTAAAATAGATACAAAGTTGGCCGAAATATACCTTCAATTTAAATCATGGTTATTGATGTTCAGCCTATTGGTCTTCTAATGCGGTGTCGATTCGTGGAATGCTTCTAGCTACATCGTTCACCTTGCTTTCGGTGTTAATCGTTTGAATGTTTTGAATAGCACCTGGGGTTGTGTTGTGAAACCAACTCCAAAATAGAATAAAATAGAGATCAACACCTTAGAAATCAGCCACTTGAGGGGAAACCTCCAATACATTACATAAATGAACAACTCTTGGATGATACAAATGACCAAAACCTCCTTCTATATATAGGAGTCCATGGGGCCACAATATAATCCTAGCCAACCTAACAATAATAATGTAAGGGCACAATAATAACAATATTGGGCTTACAAGGGTACAACAATAACAATAAGTGGGCTACACTAATATCAATGTTATCAAACTAGGTAATAGGTGGCACCTAACATGCCCTCTCCTTCAAAATGTGTTGTCCTCAACGCTTGAGTAGATCTAGGTGCTCTCCGCATAAAATTCCTCATCCTCCCATGTAGAATCTTCAATGTGTGTTCTTTCCACTTGATGAGGTACTCAAATTGATGGATTTCGTAGCTATCAAGTTCTTGTTTCCGTGACCACTTTGTGTTCCAATATGGTTTTTCCTTCCTCATCAAGTTCTGGAAATATTGTTTGAACTCCAAATACTACCTCAACTTTTTTAAGCATGAAACATGGAAAGTGGATGCACTCACGAAGAAGCAAGAAGCTCCACTCCCATGTTATAGTACCAATCTTTTGCAACACCTTGTAAGGAACATAATAATTTGGAGATAATTTATTATCCTTCATAATGGCCGAGGGACATTTGTTTGTATGTTTGTAGCCGTAAAATACCCAAATATCCTACATCAAAAACTTCTCACGTTGTGTTGATCTTCCCGTTGTTTCATTCGATTTTGTGCCAAATTTAGTTATCCTTTAAGAGATGGAGAACTTCTGTTGATGCTCTATGTGATCTTCCACCGTTGAACCTGAATTTTCTCTTAAAGATGATGTGATGGATGGTGGATGTTACACCATTTTTTGGTCATCTAACCTACTATCATTACATGGACCCAAGTACACCACGTAAGACCAATTTTACCCTAAGTAAAATTGCTTTCACTATGTAAAATAACTTAATAAAAACACATTTATTAGGGTTGTTTATGGTCTAAACAGAAACCCCAAAAGGAAATATTAACGAACCTATATTTGTTTGATTTTCTCGGTCATGTTTAACCCAAAACAAAGAAATTAATTAGATAAATCTTTATTTATCTTATTATTTTCTAGGAATAATTATTTAAATCTTATTTAAATATTCCTTGTTAAATATGGACTAAATCACCCATATAAATAATTAAATAAACAATTATTTATTTGATTATCCTTCAACCACTCCTTAAAATGATAAATAAATCATTTATTTATTTATTATTCACAAATAAAGGGATTTGACCCAAGTCAATACCTTTTTCCTCCAACAAATATAATAAAATATTCCATTAAAAAGGTGGATCTAGATTTGGTTAATGTTATTTTAATCATGCACCAAGATCTAGAATGACCCAATATTTTGTTATAAATAGGAGGGTTTTTTCCTATCATTCTTCACCTTTTGTTGCCTATTAGATCACTCGGGATCTACACTCGGTCACATTCTTCATTGGCTGTGTGAGCCTTTAGAGTTTACCTTTGTCCTGGGTTTTCTACACCAACAAGAGAGAGAAATTTAGATCTCAAGTGTCGAGGACTTCCAAGAACCCATCCCATTGAGGAGAATTGGACACACCCTCTTGTTTTCCTCCCAGTGCCCTTAATACAAAAATTCTTTCAAAAAAATAATATTGTTCTTGTCTTCTGTTTTATCGATGTGTATGGAGCAAACTCTCGATGCATCGCTTAATGTCTTTCTATGCATAGATCCGGGTTTCTTTTTTGTAGCACTTGTCTTACTAATCGCAGATCCGAAGATATTGCGCCCACATTTGATGTTAGGCTAGTAATTTATGCGTTGTACTTAAAGTGGTCTTTTTTCGTACACTTCGACAAAAGATTCATACCAACAATTGGTGGACTCCACACGGGTTTTCAATTACGACCGCCGTCAAGCCATATTCCCGCATATCCAAATACTTCGCACCCTAGGGTTTCTTTTTCGTATTTTTTTTTTCCTATTTTTATGTTTTTTTCACCTATAAAACCCTAAAACATTAAAATTCCTCAACTGGGTGTGTTTCCCCGGCCCTATCGTTGCAGTGATGGCAGACGCCAACCGAGACGGCAACTTTTTCGTAATCCGCCGCCGGACACACGGAAGCTGTGCTGCCTTTTTCAGCCTAAAATCAGACCTGACTCCAGTCACACTTTTGGCCCAAAACTGCGTCTTGGGTAGCCAAAAAACAGCCCAAAAATCAAGTACCCGGGAGCGAAAACAGTCAAAAACCGCGACCCGGACTTTTTTTCTGTAATTTTTTTCTGAAATTTTTTCTCCGGGTTTTGTCTGAACTCGTCAAGGTTGTCCGACTCACCACCCGCATAGACCTATTCTTGTCTCCGTTTTTCTCATCATGGGAATACAGTCCTCCCTGTGGTTTTAGTACCTCCACTTTATGGAAGAGTTTTAACTGCTTTCAGGCCGATTTTTAGTCGAGTTTCAAATGCCTCCTTTTGATCCGATACCTCCTTTTCAGATCCCTTTTAACTGTTTCCTCTTTCCTCCTTTCAAAACACTCTCAATTTTGTTTGGATCACCTTGTGTGGCCTCCTCCTTGTCCCTTCTCGCTTTTAGCCGATTTCCTCCTTTTTTACAGCCACCTTGCCTCTCCGCCTCTCGGGTTGTGTTTTGCACCTCTTTTCAGCAGTTTTCTCTTTAGATCCCCCGTCCCTCCCGACCTTAGATCTATCGGCCTCCTTTTAGTGTGGTTTATCACATTCTTTCCCTCTTTTAGACTAGTTTTGAGAGACCCGCCTTCTTTGGGTTAGATCGATGCATTGTTAGCTGTTAATTTTCAAGGTATTTCGTGGTTAGCACCGTTCTCCATTTATCTTCTTATTTACGCAGCACACTTTTCTTTTCTCTCAAAACGTCCGGGTTTAAAAATTAAAAATTAACGCACGCCACACACTCACCCTAAGCGAAGAAGAGTCCTGTTAACATCACAGAAAGGACTAAAACATTGTAAATCAATTGACACTGCAATCTTTTACTTCTCCTTAGTTTCAACATTGTAATCACTTGGATTCTACACCTCCCCGCTTTGTTGGTCGTTCTTCTCCCCCTTGTGTCGTGTTTGAAAGAGTCACCATTGCCTCCCCAAGGCTGACATCCGGTAGAATTCGCCTTCACCTCGGCCTTCTATTTGGCCGACCTACTCCTTCCCGCCGTCGTCGTCGAGTTAGTCCTCCTTCGAGTCCGTCTTCCGACTCCTCTCTTTGGTTCATTGCCTCTCCTCTTTACTCGGTTCTCCCCCCGTCACCTTCACTATAACCGGTCCAAGGCCTAACGCTAGCGTACTTTTGGCCTAATGTCGGGATTGCTACTAGTGAAACCGGAATCCACTGGCCGCGCCTTGCTCCTTCAGTGTGCCCTTGCACTCTCCCCGATTTGGACCGGTTGACAAATGACCCTATACACCATGACGCTAGTCGCTCATATACCAATAATGTGCTTCCCTTCTCGACATCCCAAAGCTCACAGCCTTGTCAGAGAAGATCCTTCAAATCATGTTCGATCTTTCCACATGTGGTGTTCATCTACCTCCATTACCGATGACTTTGTCCGTCTTCGGTTGTTCCAACGAATGCTTACGCACGGTTTTCATGTATGTTGATCATGTCTTCCTCTAAGTACTACCTTTGCGACTCTTTCCTGTGCTTTTTTTATCTTACTTCAAATTTTCCTCATATGACACCGACTAGAACTTTGACTTTTCCTGTCAACTGACCGTGACCCGCCATCCATCATGTCCAAAGAATGGCGGAGACGAAAGAGCCTATGTCAATCCCCTACCTTCGAAGACCGTGTCTACATGGATTGTCTCCTTAGATCTCTCTTTCCTCCTATCGGGAAAGATGTCGCATCGCATTTCCAAAACCGAAGAAGCCGCCCTCCAACCGGCATTAAAATATGACTTGGATCTACGCCGTACGTGCTATGTTTATATCGTTCTACCGATCTCCCCTGCACTCCGGTGGTGTCAATGTACCTGGGGCAACTCATGTCGTCAACGGTATCGTTGGAACTCTCTCTCATCCATATTCCCAACCTCCCATGGGTTATGTTTTTCCCCCGGGGGAGGCGCACCTCCCGCACTTGTTCCCCTCCCGGTAGCACGTATCCGGTGATGGCCGCATGCCTCCTTGGGCCCAACCCCCGGGTCACCATACTTACTCAACCCCCTTATTATTCGTATCCGCAGCTTAGTGCTCCAGCCCAAAGATCATCACCTCCGCCTCCCCGGGCCTTCTCAACCCCCGCAATGCCAGGGGCCACCGCCCCCTTAAGAGTGTGTGGATGCACAACAAATGGATTCATGGCTACCTACCTACCCTCCGACGGCATGCATGGCCACTGCCAACCTTCCCCTTATGGTTCCTCCAATTACCGGTGACCTCATGATGAACTCTTGGATCCACCTCTAACCGTCGACCTTAACTTTCAAACTCGGTCCCATCGCACCTCCAAGCCTCCCGCTTGTCTCCGTCCCCGAGTCACCTTTTCAAAGGTCTACGCAGCCTCTTCCGACATCCAATGGCGTCCTTTGGCAGTAGTGACCTTCAAACCCAAAGTTGAGGCTGATACCAAGATTCCAAGGGACCATTACGCCGAAAACGCCTCTCGGGTCGAGTCGCTCATTCATATAGCATCGTAGATGATTTGGCACAATCTCCCGTCATTTCAACATCGGAACTCCTCCAAATACAAGGCTTCTCTTCTCCCAAAAGAAGGCTCTACTATCCGCCATGGGTGTTGTAGATCCCGCTTTCGATGACCAAATGATTGTTTTCTCGATGCCCATCAATCAGAACATCCTCCCCTTCTCGCTTCCGTAGCCTTCCAAATCCTGGCCAAAATTGAACGCTAACGTTTCTGCGGTATAATTCATGAGGGGGCATCCACCGTGATGTCCGTCAAGCCTAAAGCAAACTCGGATCTCCCGAGTTGGCCCTTCCAGACCATCACCCTTCGAGGGTGGATGGCCACGCCTCCTAGCCCATTGGCCTCTTCCGTAATTGTCCTATCACTTTACAAGTAAGACTGTTTGCGTTGACGTTGAAGTCATCGACGCCCTCTTGATTATAACATTCTTTTGGGGTGTGCGCGTACTTTTATGCCAAGGCACCGTTGTCCCATCCGCGGTCCACCCCGCAAGATTTTTTTTCCTCATAATGGAAAGATATTCACTCATTGACCAAGCTTGACGTATCATGAGTGCCAAAATCTAGGGCCTCCCGAGTTGGCCATCTCTTCGTAGCCAATCAAAAAACTATCGATTCTTTGACCATGTTGTCTTCCCGCATCTACAAAGACTCTCTTGCTTGGAACCTTCCCCTCGGTCTTCCTCCTCCTATATCTCGAATCTCATCCCCCATCGAATGTTTGCATGATGCAATCGTCTCGGCTGCTCAAGCAACCTCGCCCCGCCCAGCTTCTCCACAACCACGCTCTCCGCAACTTGCTCCTGCATTCATGAACCTCTTTACCCTCTTGGAACGGTTCCTCCAAGCCTTAGCCATTTAGGATCCGTCCCACCCGGCCATTACCCCTCTCGGGTCGATACCATTCCTAGCTCCCCTGCACCAGAGTGTACACGGTGACCTCGTCATGGCCACCCTTCTCTTCCGAACCTAACCCTTGGGATTCCCCGTTCGGCGTCCCTTGATCCCCTCCGGCCCGCATCCTTTCCCGGGTCAACCCAAACCGTATCTTTCGTGACCCCTTGTCCAACCGGTCCCCGCACTTCTCCTTCACGCAATAAAGGCTCGAGTCACCCCCACCAGAACCACCTCCGTTGTGACCGCTTCTGTGGCAGAAGGGAAAAGATCGCAAGGGGGCATCAAAGGACAAGGCTTCCCCAACAAACCCTACCCCTCCTCGGCCTCCAAAGCATACCATCCAGTTGGTGCTTTGTGTGATGTTGTCGGGCCACACCACCTATTCCGTCCCGACTTGCCTCATCTCAAGCTCCATGGTTAATGTCGCGTTCCCCGAGTCCACGGTCCCGAAGCCCTATTCCTTCGCGCGACCGCAATCAAGAACCCCAAGACTATTCACACCAACCACCCCCTTTGCTTTGTGTGCTCTCCATGGCCATTACACCCATCTTTTCCCCGCGCCTTGAGGACTTCCGTACCTCTCTAGCCGCGGTCCACCAATTCGAGTGTACAAGCGCAATGAGTCCACCTCTCCCCTATTTGCACATTTTTCTTCGGTAGAACTACCGTACATGACTGGCCCTATCGATATTCCCCCTCTTGATGTCGAGATGATCGAGGCCTTCATCCACCATTTTCTACCTATCATCATCCATGAGACCCTGGGAACATTCCCTCCGAATCCCCCCGTTGTTTTGCTTCGACCTTCCTTCAAGATCACCCCGGGCTCAACATCGGTAGATCCTTTATCTGGTTACTTTTCCGTCACTCCTTGTGACGATGCGCATGTGAACCTCTTCTCATGATGATGAGTCGTGAAGCCGCCATTACGTGGTCTTTCTTCCACCGCCACCCCATCTTCTATCACGATGACGCATTATGGATGAAATCCCCACCCCTAACTTTAGCTATTCCCCCTTACATCGAACCCATGTGTTCGAACCACATGCACCTTGTGGCTATTACATTGAAACCCAATATTTGGGTAAGGGGGCACCCATATTCGAGAGACCAGGAGAAGAAATTTCCAAAACTCTCCTAGTGTATCTAGTCGTGTTGACTTTAGTACCATTATTCTTCCACATTTCGAAGAACCTCTAGAGTCCCATATCACTTTAGATCACTCTAGGAATGATACCTCTTATCGTTCCCTCTATCTTCCATCAACAACCCAATTCCTTAGACATCATGGTTGACCAACCTATGGGTTTTCTAGGAGAGCATCAGCTCATCATCTCTCGATCCTCCTTTTGGGATATAGGGGACACTGTGTATGCCAACCCAAAAACTTAAAGTCCATTTGATTCATATATGCGCACTAAAAGAGATTGGTAATCCTCCATTTCCTTTTCAAACTACATAACCATAACGAAAAAAATGGCACACCACATCATTAAAATGTGTTTAGATTCCCTTTTTCTAAATAAATTTTGGCATGACCACACCATGTTTGGGGGCACCTATTCCCCCAACCATAACCCTCCTCAAAATCGAATTTCTTCACTTGCAACACTCATACTAGGGGCACCATTCGGGCCTCCATACTTATCCATGCTCTCATGGATGTTCGTCGTGAGTTACCATCTTGTACTCATGTTTTCATGGTCCCCCATCGTTGACCTTGCCGTGTGGCGCGACCATCGTAGTCGCCTTGTTTAGAGCATCCAAGTTGAGTCATCATCACATTCATGGAGTCTATCCCGGTCCCTTTTGTACCCCGCTATAGTCCTCCATCCTTCATTGCTCGGGTCTCACGTGTGTCTGCAGACACATCGAATGGGCCCCACCGTCCCCTATCCCTCATGATACCGGTCGGGCCGTCGCCATGTCATTCAAGTCCTTTATGCTCTAGCAAGGGGAAGTCGTCCATTTGCTACTCTCGGCCCCCTCCATTCCATCATCATCATTGCATTATCGTTAGTCACTCTACTATTTTCTCTCGTGCCTTAGTTGAGGATCTCTCTATTGCCTCACCTATGGTGGACCTCATTTTGTCGACATCACCTCCTTAATTCCAGAGGATGTGTCTAGAGAGGGAAATCTTTGTTCCAAATTTCCCTTCCACTCTGTTTCTAAGTGTTCGGGATCAGAAAAGGGATCTCATTTCCTTTGACTTGATTAGTTTCTCCACTTTACTCTCCTTTCAAAGATGACTGGCATCCGTATGCTCGATGGTCCGTTGATGCATGCCAGCCTATTGGTGATGCCCGGTGTGTGTGAGATGTCTCAACCCTCATGAGGGGGTGGCCTCACAGGTAGCCCCCACATTCCAGGATGACCTTCATTGCAGCCTCATGCAAATTTCCTCCATATATTTGATGATGTCTACTTTGGGCCGCCGTGCTATTCTTTGATTTTCATGTATCACTCGCATTTTAGAGCCCTTTCCCCGCTTGTAGGGGAATTTGGGTTGTATTTGTATCTCATGTAGTCGCATATTATTTTATAAGTCCCGTCGTTATCCTGTGCACAACATGTATATGGGATCCTCATTATATTTCTATCTGGCTCATGTTTATGCCTTCGTTGTACTTTATGGTTCGATCCCTTGTTTAATGGACACACTATTCTTTTGTACTTTGTCTCGGCGGGCATAGAAATGCTTTTCCACCGCCTTTAGCACAAAAATTCTCCTTCATAAAAAGAGACTTGTTGCACTGTGCTTCCCGCCTCTGCATTCAGTTCTTCAAAGACATTGTCTACCCTTAACATTTCTCTCTCTACTTTCGTTTTGATGTCTCAGATTGAGTTCTTACAACGTACTTCGCTCATACGATTTGCTCCTAACACTCACATGCTATAGCAATTTGTTACACCATTTTTTGGTCATCTAACCTACTATCATTAGATGGACCCAAGTACACCACGTAAGACCAATTTTACCCTAAGTAAAATTGCTTTCTACTTCATGTAAAATAACTTAATAAAACATTTTTATTAGGTTGTTTATGGTCTAAATAGGGAAACCCCAAAAGGAAATATTAAATAAACTATATTATTGATTGTCATGGTTAATCCAAACAAGAAATTAATATAAATTTGACATCTATATTTAGGAATATCATTAAATCAATAACAATATTCCTTGTTAAATATGACTAAATCACCAATAAATAATTATGTATTTGATTATCCTTCAACCACTTCCTTAAAATGATAAATAAATCATTTATTTATTTATTATTCACAAATAAAGGGATTGACCCAAGTCAAATACCTTTTCCTCCAAAAAATATAATAAAATATTCCATAAAAGGTGGATCTAGATTTGATTAATGTTATTTTAATCATGCACCAAGATCTAGAATGACCCAATATTTTGTTATTATAAATAGGAGGGTTTTTCCTATCATTCTTCACCTTTTGTTGCCTATTAGATCACTGATCTATACACTTGGTCACATTCTTCATTTGTCGTGTGAGCTCCCTTAGAGTTCTATCTTTGTCTGGCTTTCTACACCAACAAGAGAGAGAAATTCTAGACTGGCGTCGAGGACTTCCAAGAACCTATCCCATTGAGGAGAATTGGATACACCTTCTTGTTTTCTCTCTCCCAGTGCCCTTAATACAAAAATTCTTCTTAAAAAAATACCGTTCTTGTCTTGTCTATTGATGTATGGGAGTAAACTTTGATTTTATCGCTTAATGTCTTTCTATGCATAGTATTTTTGTAGCACTTGTCTTACTAACTGCAGATCTGAAGATATTGGCAGCCACATTTGATGTTAGGGCTATAAGTTATGCGTAGCTAAAGTGGTCTTTTTTCATACACTTCGACAAAAGATTCATACTAACAGTGGATAATATCCATAAAGTGCCATAAATTGGGTCATTTTTGTTACAGTATGGAAGGAAGTGTTATACCACCATTCAACGATAGGTAACCACGTGACCCATTGTGTTTGTTTATCAGATACAAAACAACAAAGTTATCCTTTTCTTAAAAATTTATTCACAATCTCGCTTGATGATTGATCGAGGATGATAAGATGAGCTTTATGATCTAATTGAGCACCCAAACAAGAAAATAAATCTCCGTCCAAAAATTTCCGCAAAATGGGATCTCTTTCGCTCACAATAATCTTTGGGTTTCCATGTAGCTTTTGAATTGTGTCCATAAATGTAGTAGCCTCAGATTTGCTTTAAATGGATGAGATAATGCACAAAAGTGTGCAAACTTGTAACTCTATCAACTACTAATAATGATGACACTCTTCCTTTGGAATTAGGTAAACTCCGTGATAAAATCCATTGAAATCTCCTCCCAACGTTGAATTGGAATGGATAAAGGCTGTAGAAGACCAAGGTCTTAATTGTCTCAACTTATTTGCATCGGGAAAACGAAACATTCTCGCCACAAATTTTTGAATATCGATTTAAGGCCATCCCAAAAATCTTTCTCCCTGTGGTAAGTTTTTTAAAATCGAGTGTCCTCCTAAAGGAGAAGTGTGCAATTACAAAAGAATCTTTTTTTTTAGTTGGGAATTCTTACAAAGATATAAGCGATCTTTGTACCATAAGGAATCATTTTTCCAACTAAATGTATCAGATGTACTAGGATCTTATTGGAACGTTTTAATGAGTGTCCACACTTCTTCGTCCTTCTTCCATTCATCCCTTGCTTTGGTTATCCAATATGGTTGGATAATAGGAATGGCACAAAGAAATGCTTCCACCTCTTCATTCTTTCTTGAGAGTGCATCTGCAACAACATTTAGCTTCCCTTTTTTGTAGATTATTTCAAATTCATAACCCAACATCTTTGCACTCATTTTGTCAGTTTCTTCTCAAGATAGTCTTTTGTTCCAAAAGGTTTAAGACTATCATGATCATTTTTTACCTTGAAGTGTATTCCCATTAGGTAAGGTCACCATTTCTTTAGTTCATGTAGTATTGCTAACATTTCCTTCTCATAAATAGCTTTCGTAAATACTTCTTCTTTGATTGGACGACTTTCAAAAGAAATGGTCTTCCTTCGCATTAAAACAACACCAATTCCATTTCCTAAGGCATCACATTCCATAATAAAGGTTTTTTGTGGAAGTTCGGGTGTAGCTTACATTCCAGGTTAGCAATACTTGCCTCTTTAAGATGTTCAAAGGCCTAAGTTGCTTCATGAGTCCATGAAAATGCATCTTTCTTCAATAATGTTGTTAGAGGTGCTACTATTCTCCCATAATTCTTAACAAACTTGTAATAATACCTTGTTAACCTGAGAAATCCTCGCAACTACTTTATGGTTGTGGGGACTTTCCATTCCTTAATGGTTCTAATTTTTTTAGGTTCTACTTTAACACCCTCGTGAGATACAATATGACCCAGATATCCACCTCTTGTACTCCAAAGAAAAATTTGGATGTTTTTTCATATAATTGTTTCTCCTGCAATAGTTTGAGCACCCTTTCAACATGTTGAACATGATCCTTCCAAGACCTGTTGTATATTAGTATTATCATCAAAAATACTAGCACAAATTTTCTAAGGAAGGGTTTGAAAATGGAATTCATCAACTTAAATGTAGAAGGTGTATCAGAAGCAAGCCAAAAGGCATGACTCAAAAATTCATAATGACCTCATCGCTCAAATTCTATTTTTTTGAATATCTTCAAATTTTCATTCTAATTTGATGATATCCTAAACGAAGATCCAACTTGGTAAAATAAATTGTCTATTGCATCCATCCAATAATTCATCAATCACAAATGAATGGAAAATATCTTTAATGGTGAGCTTATTGAGCTCCCTATATTCCATACACATGCACCATGATCCATCCTTCTCAGGCAGACCATTACTACTCGGAGCGGGGTAGAAAGAACTTTTACTAGGTTGAATTATACTACTTCTAACATTTCGCAATCATACGTTCAATTTCGCTCTTTTGACATAAGGATATCTATAAGGCCTGATCTTTGGAGAAACACTTCCTGGAATAAAATGAATATGCATGATCAGATCACGGACAGGTGGGAGTCCTTTGGGAGTTTCAAACACCTGGGAATAATTGTCTAAGACTTTTTGGAGATCTACAAAAATAGATGATTTTGATGTTGAACTTCTCAGTGAGCATAATTGTGCAATTACGCCTCGTTGTTATTTCTTCAAAAGCTTTGTCATGACATTAGAGCTTATTATCTTTCGCTCCCCGCGATACCCCATAATTAGAATTACTTTCCTTCTGAAAAATTCAAGAAAATTTCTTGAAAAATTAAAAGCTACCGTCCCGAAAGATTGTAACCATTGTACTCTTAGTACAATATTAGTAACCTCCATTTAATTTTGGAAAGAATTGGACTATTCAATAAATATTCCCCCATGGTTAGTTTGATATTATGCAGGCCTTTCCGTATAAATTTATATTTCCTCCATTTGCAACCATCACTGACATCTCCGGTGTTGGGTATAGGAAACAATTCAATTCCTTGGCTACCTCACAATGAATAAAATTATGGGTACTAACAGAATCAACGCATATTACCTTTTCTTCCTTATATGTCCTTCTATCTCGAGAGTTTGAGGAGGGTAATTCCCGCTTAACAGTATTACAAGATATGGCCTGACTTACTTTTCCTGTGGTTGGTTCCTTGTATATCCTCTTATTTTGAAGATTCGTGTTCATTTTCTTCTTCCTCTTCACAATCTATGTAAAATAATTTTTCTCAAAGACACTTATGACCTTAGTGCATTTATCACAACCGTAGCAAAGCCCTTTTAAATCTTTTTTTCCAATTGCTTGTGGTGTCGCCAGAGGTTGTGGATGTCTAGGAGTAGCAACATTTCCATATTTATATATATGGTAGGCTTTTTTTCCATAATTTTTATATTCTGAATTTTTCTTGCCAACTCGAACGAATTTTTCCAATGAATCAGGTCTCCTCTAAATGCGAAATTCATGTTGGATGTTATCCTTTAAAGTCCCTATGAAGACATCAATCTTGTTTTCCCTTCAGAATATATGTTACCCTTATATTCAATTTTTGAAGTCCTCAATGTGCTCTTCCACTAACCCTTTTTGTTTTAGATTTATCAATTGACAAAGAAGGTGTTGCTTTTTGTATCCTCATAATGTGCTATCATTTCTCTCGTAAAAATTGAACAAGGACAATTTTTTTTACGGGAGAAAATCCTTTGATACCATACAAATGTATTTTGTTTCTAAATGTAAAGTTGCAATGCGTACCTTTTGGTGTGTTTTGCACATTATTGAGATCAAAAATATTGCTCCATCCGTAGTATCCATGTTATAGATCCTTTGCCATCAAACTTCCTCATATCCATCTTTGGAATATGGTGGTTCTTCCATCCAACATTAGAGTTTATGAAATCAATGACATTAACATTTATTTGTTCTCTGCTACAGCTCTTCTACTATATTTTAGCCATTATGAAATACTTCATCCACTTTGCCAAACCTTCGATGTCTACTTTTAGATCATTCTTCATGTTTTCCATTTATTCTTGTAGGATAAATAAAAAGACCCTTTTTAACAAACATGGAAAAAGCCAAGGTAATGGTAAGGCTACATGTATTGAAAGCCAAGAAGTAAGTCATCTCAGCTCTGCGCCTATGGGACAAGGAAATACATTAATACAGTAGCCATGGACAAATAAATACCGGGTTTTCATCGATCTTAGCTTCCATGCCAACTTCCATGTCATCCATCTTAACTTCCAAACCATTCATCTTAGCTTCCACGCTGAACAACCAGCACATCCATCTTAGTTTCATGCTTTCTTCAAAACTTCCATTTTCATTTTTGTTTCTCTTTGTGATAAGTGCACTCCTGGCTCTGGTAATTTTGATATCTCATGTTGCATTTCATTTCTTCATGAGTCATAGTAGAGCCTTTCAAGGCTTAATGGGTTTTGTGAATTATTTTTCGGGGGAATTTAGAACGAAATATTGATATATATGCCTAAAGAGTCTTGGAATTAACAACCGATTTTTTTACCTAAGACTTATGCAATTAAGAAAAACAAATACACACATTTTTCTTTCTTTTTTGAGGAGCTCTAATATTGAAACTCAATTATCTTTGTGATTTCGACCTTCAATATCTAAAACTTGGCCCTAATGTAGCCCTCTAACCGCTTTTTGAATGCCACAGTCTAACTCCGATTTTGATTCTTGAAGGCAAAGTTATGTCCAATCTCCCACAATGACCTAATTATGGACTCGGTTCCGCAGAGCGAACTTTTGTAAAACTACTATGTCATTGTTTCCTTCTACTCTAAAAATTGATATATAGGAAACTAAAATCCGTTTACTTGTAGCCACTCTTTACATAATTCCAATTCGATGCATAGAGAGATAGTTATGAAGCTTTTCCCACGATCACCTCTTGAGATGAAATTTGGAAGCCCGGTGCCATAACTTCCACGATCCTACCTCCAAAAATAATGAGAATAAATCTCTTAAATTTTTCCACAACGTTCCTCGTGATTACAACTTCGTGAAAATTTCAGCTCAAACCTAGTATAAAAACGTTATAAAGAAAATGTCGCCATAACCTCGTTTAGGTTAAACGTGTTTCACAAAAGCCCTAACTTCCACGATCATGTCTCCGAAAATATTGTGAACCAAGCTCTGAAATTTTGCGACAACGCACGCCAGGATTTCACCTTCGCGCTCTAAACATTTCAATTGAACCTTCGTAGAAATTTTTTTTTATAGAGAAAATGCTATACGATGACTCCGTTTGGAGTAGTGAAACCCTTAATCCAAAGCTCGACACCAAATGTTGTGAAACTACCTCCAAAATAGAAGAAAAGAGATCAATGCCTTAGAAATAAGCCACTTCGAGGGGGAAACCTCCAATAAATTACATAAATGAATAATTTCGATGATACAAATGACTAAAACCTCCTTCTATATATAGGAGTCCATGGGGCCACAATATAATCCAAGTTGACCTTAACAATAATAATGTAAGGGCACAATAAATAACAATATTGGGGTTATAGGGGTATTAATAATAATAATAAGGGGGCTACACTAATAACAATAAGGTATCAAAATAGTAATATAGGGACCTAAGAGGTGTTGTGGACAAATTCTGGCAATGTTATACCTCGCACACCCCTATCATTTCGGTTCCTTTTATTTTATCGTTGCCTCCCATTTCTTGTTACCTTCTATGGGCTTGGATCTTATATGGGAATGGATGGCTAATTTTCCCGCCTTTGTTGAATTTTTCCGCTAGTGATTTCTACGAGAATTCTTCGTATAGGATGGTTTGGGTCTTTTGAGCTTGTTTCGACTTCCCTTTTTCTTTATTCTTCCAAAGGCGTAAAGTTATCATTCCAAATTTCAAATCTGTTGGTATAAATTTGATTTTCTAAATACCATCCATGGGGCTCCCAGATTATCATACTCAAATATTTTATATATCGTGGTATGAAATTTAATTACCCCTATACCTTCACTTTTCCTCTCTTATATATGGTACATAGCAAAGTAATTTTGTGAATTTCATCATAAATTAATCTATGGTGAGTTGCCCCATCCTTAGCTCAAGAAATTTTTAGCCCTATCGTCATAATACCCTTCACTGAGGTATCAAGATTTAAAATTTTGCCGGAATTATTCCCATGAGACTCTCTTCATCCAAAGGTATAATTTGGTCTCCTCCCACTAGAGTGTGGCTTTACCTAGCAAATTGATAAACCGCTGTCTCTCTCCCTTCGCATTTCTTCCATATTCATATACTGGAAAATATTTAACCATACTTAGGAGCCGTGCTTCCACATACTCTTCCTTTTCTCCATCAAAGGTTAGAGACTTTATCTTGTAACTTCTCTCAACTCCTTCCTCTTTCTTGGATTTAGAGTCTAATTTCCTCAAAGATCTTCCCCACTCTCAAAATTTTATGATTTTTTTTTTATGTCTTTTCTTTTCATTTTTTTTTGTTCTTCCTCTGATGACCGGATTCGCAGGTTAATTCTCTTATCAACCTCTCTTGCATTGCCAGTTTGTCAGAACGTTAATTTCTTGGAAATTTTATCTAAACCAATTCTTGTCAGAATTCTTGACAATTCTCCGTATCTGTGTCCGAATTTGGAGGAGTATCTTCCTCCCCTAGTTCCACTTACAACTCTTTCTCTCGTCTTCCATCACAATGGATGTAAATATGTTTTCACTTTATATCTGATGCACATTCAATAATTTACGTTAATAAACCATAATATTCCATTGATCATCTTTTTGTAAAACAATTTTAACTATAAAATTAAAATTTTCTTTTGTGACAAGCAACTTTATGTTGAAGTCCATAAGCCTAGTGTTTAACTTGGGCTCGATACCACTGGTCATGTCCCCAAATTTTTTTTTTTTTTTAATGACTCGCTTGGTTCATTAATTTGGCTATCCACTTAACTCTATGCTTCTTATGATGTTCCTATAAGACCATGGTATCTTTTTGAAAATGAATTGGGAAGGTTGTAATGAGATTCGAGTTAAACCTTCACTCCAAGACCTAGAACTTCATTTGATATTCACTAATCATCATTACACCTATCTCTAATTAGCATAACTAAAGGAATCCTAGCCCCCTAAATTATATCTATGCATAAATAAGTTTGTTTATAATATTTCCCTAACCATTTAATATTACCGATACATTTACTTATACTCTAGATACATTATCTAATCTTAATTGCAGAAATCTATGGTGTTAAAATGTATTCATGACCCAATGTGTTTTGTATGTTTTTCATGGATTAACTTAAATTCCAAGGCTCAACACTGACAAGAAAACTTCCTTCCTTGATAACGTGTTCTACTTACCTGCTTTCCATTTGTCTGAGGCCATGTGACACCCTCCTTAACGTGGTCTCCAAACCTCAAGGCATAGAAGGGAATGGTGGAGATTTACTCATAGTGATCTAATGGCCGACGATGGACGTCGTAAACCCTTATACTTTCCTTTCTCTTCCTCATTTTGACTTTCGATTACATGGTATCTTCACTGGGCTGAGGAGATTTTTCTTCCATTTTCCGAGGACTTGGGTGTCACTTACACGTTGCTAAGGTGAGCTCTCTTTTCCACATTTTTCCCATGGAATTGTTATTGTGGGAGGTAGAGTAGTTACCTTTTCTCGTATGTATTCCATCGTTAATATCTTGTTCTAGTTCTCAATATATACTTGTGGTTTAAATGTGAAATTTATGGAAATCATCTATGCAAGGGGACTTCCCACCGCTCTTTAGAACTGTGTCTTCCTTATCGTGAATACGTAATTGTTATTCCTTGTGTTTACCTAAGAATTGAATGTGGCACTTGCCAGAGACAATTTGTCCCAGAGTTTTCATAAATGTGCTAATCCCTCACTTGGGTTTTTCTTGGTTTCTCGCATAATTTATATGTTTAGTCTTTTTATTATGCCTTTCCTTACCCTAGAGAAATTATATCTCTATTAGCACTTAACCCAAACTTCATTCTACTCTCCGTAATCCCGATTGATCGATATAATTCCATTCATTTCATTTTAAATATTTTAGAGCACACAAAAGCCCTAAATTTCTAGGTTAAAATGTGACATTTGTTCCATGCTTCTTCATATGATCTTCAAAGGACTCGACCGATTAAGAGGGCTTGATTGCCAGAGATACTTTGTTCTTTCCTTTTTTTTGTTGGTCAAATGATTGCTTACCACATTGCAAGTGGATGGATCATTAGGGAATTCTGAGTTCAAAATGGGCCTCCTAAGGAAATTATAAAATAATAGTGGAAATAATAAACTAAGGTTTACTACATCATCAAATTTTAGAGGGAAAAAAGAAAAACTACTTTTTCAACTCGTATTTTGAACTTATCTCTCAATTTTTTTACTCAAATTTCGGGAGTGGCGGCCTGGGCATTTGCAACTTTAATTCCTCATCCAAGGAGTGTCACTTTTCATACTTTCGATGGATTCAAGTATGACGAAAATGAGAAATACATGAAAAACGTGATTGCAATCATGTTTTCATGTATTTCTCATTTTTCGTGTAGCAAGGTGGTCCATCAAAAGTATGTAACATGGGTACTTAGATGAGTGAATTAAATTTTTCATCCAATGAGTACTCCCACTAGAAATTTGAGTAAAAAATTGGGAGATAAATTGAAAATGTTGAAAAAGTATTTTTATTATTTTATAATCTTTTTACACTTTTACTTAAAAATGGCGAATCATCCACCATGGTTGACATCATTATCTTAATCCTATCGGGTTCTTATAAATTTTATTTTTGTTGTAAATTTTTCATAGTAGGCCCATTTTAGACCTCAAAATTCCCCTAATGAAGGGTTCATTCTAATTCTAGTATCCTTGACAAAAGCCCTAAAATTTAATCTGGCCTCCAAATAAGTTTTGAATCTAGGTTTTGAAAAAACCTAGAGTCTAGCTTCTCTTCCACTTTAGAATATGTGTGTTTCCAATGTAGTATCTTAAGAAAATTTTACCTTTTTCAATGTCAAGGAAGGACTCGCGTCAAGACAAAATTTTGTGTATACCCCTCCTCTCACAATTCTATAATTTCGGTTTTTCTTGGATACTTCAATCAGAGATGAGGGCTTTCACTTGCTAGCAGGACGATACAACATCCCATTTTCTTCATAGGTAACCTTCAAATTATATTCCTTCTTTCTACGCATCATTTTCCTTTGGCAGGACTACAAATTTACGCAGTTTCCCTTGTTTATATAAGTATCGTATAAAAAATAAAAAATAAAAAAATTGTTATTTGAAGCAGAGATCCTGTTAATAACACTCTTATGCTCTTCTACACACACCTATCCAAATCCTCCACAATGTCTCCAAGCGATTTTACCATATGCCCAAATTGTGATGCCATATGATTAAATTCTGATGTCCATGCCACTTCCTCTCACATTCCATGTAATTTTCTATTGTTGTCATGCCACTCTCTACATCTAATAGTAATGCAATATTGTTATAAAATTGTACTAATATCATTACATCAATGATGTCTCGTAATAATAAGAAGAAATTTTTTGGTGAACAAGGACATGCTAGACATTTTCGTTTCATATGCACAATTAAAGATCTTTTGAGAACCATTTAAAGTTCTTGAATTTGTGTACACTGCGATGTTGTAATTTTTTTTATCCATATTTCCGTAAAATTTTTTATTAGGGTATTCCATTCCATTTTCAAGACAACTTTTAAAATTAAACATTTACATTTTCTAAATATGTTTTTTTATTTTTATCTTGTTAAGTTTTTTATTTTATTTTTTAATATTTATTAAATTTCATGGATGATGACAAATATTATTAAAATATGATGATGATGATGATTACATAATGTATAACGCTTCCATCGGAATCAAAATTTGGTTTATCAGACTCATAATTTTCTTAATTCTTAATTGTCTAGCTTCTTGTTGTTGTAGATTGGTGTTGTAGCTTTCTTTTTCTTCTCTAAGGCCTTTCTTCCAACTTCCTTTATCTTGCAGGTTCCTCATCTTTGATCTTGGACACCCGTATCTTACCTTAGATCCGGAGATTCACTTTCTTATTAAGATTATTTTATGTGTGTATTCGAATCCTCATAATTGTTGATGTCGAGGAGCCTGCCGAGTTCGATTTTTTGTTGTTGGTCGGGGGCTTTCCCCGCCTGTCTTGAGGGTTGTTTCTTTCTTGCCTCGATTTCTTGCAATTTAGAGTTTTCCGGAGAGACTTCCGATGACAAAGGTAATGTTCTTTTTAGCCTTTCCCACCATGTAGATCTATGATGATTCTTTCTAGAAGAATTTTTTTGGGTGCTGGTACACTTTGGCTGATGGGTCTGCCTGTGTGAAGATCAATATCTGGAAGAGGATACCTCATAGTTTGCTTCCAGTTCCATATAGTATTTTCACAGGATTATTTTGTAAAATTTAACTGGCACTAAAATCCATTTCTACAGATGCATGCATAGGTGGTTCTAACATATTCCTCTGTTTGTAGGCACCCGCAAAGAAAATTTCCCAATTGCATTTCCAATGGCTTTTTTAATGCAGAGAGATCTAAAGAGATGCAAAAATGTAGGTTTGGCAATCTAACCCAAACTAGTGCCGAGGTTATGACTATTGTTGAGGGATCGAATGATGGATTCCATGGTTTCATGAATAGGCCCAAATTTGCCCAAAACTAAGGCCGTAATCTAAAATGCATTGTCTATTTTGAGTTTTCAAAATCTACTATAAAGAAACCCCGCACAGGGTATATATTAATTTCATCGAGATGAGAGGTTTCCATACCTCCGAGATCCAACTATGGAGAGCCTTAGGAGCCAAAGCCAGCTGAAACGCATTAAGGCACTGTATACCCTGCGGCCTCATCCGGGTTGAGGCTCTGACCACCGCACATGGGAGTGTGGGCTTCAATGACAATATGAGCAGGAGTCAATTCTCAAAGGCAAAAAACACAAAACCTGCATGGCAATACTTGATTTTCATGTTGAACACATCGTGGAAGAGATGCTACAATACATGCCTTAAAATGTTATATGCTATAATTTCCATCTAATTATATGTATATAATTAGTTTAGAATATTTACATCTAATACAATGTTAAATATTATTTAATTATTTTTAAACCAAACGACATTTATACTGTAATTGATGTTTTTTTAACTAATAAAAGATATACACTAAAAATATGAAATCATATATTTCATAAGCTATTGGGTTTAAAATGTCATGCCAATTAGAATTAAGAGATTATATATATATTAGAATATTTAATGTTATTTTTTGTGAAGTAATGATTCACACAAAGAAGAAAATAAAATCTAAAATTATACAGAGAAAGAAATTATTATAATATATATATATATATATATATATATTTTATAATAAACCTTTAAAATTATTAAATTTGGATAGAAATATTTCATGCACGACCAAGATGGATTTATAATGCAATTTGTTATTTTACACTGTCTAATTTATCTTTATAGAAAAAATTTAGATGAAATTTTCTGGTATAAAATTTAGTGGGACAAGATAGCCCCAAGGGTTGGCTTAGTTAGTCAAGTTCTTATTGCTAAGTACCTCGCCGGGTGAGAGTTCACGGGGTCAAATCTCTAACACCCTTGGGGGTTAGGCCCCGCTTGTTTGGCTAGTCGTGTAGATCCCTTCAAAGTTGATCATCCGGATTTTCTCATGGATTTAATCACTATCCAGTATCTGGTGGAACCACCCAAAAACAAGCCCCAAGGGTTAGCTCGTGCTGCCGAGTTCTTTGCTAAGTAAATTTCTAGTTGGGTCACGGGGTCAAATCTCCTCGACGCCCTCGGGGTTAGGCCCTTCTTGTTTGGCCAAAGGGGTAGATCCCTTTAGGTTGATCTTCCTAGATTTTCCCATGGGATGTAGTGGCCACCCAAAGTATCCATGAAACCATGCTTAAAAAAATACCCTAGGTCAAGATATCCTCAATCGGTCGAATGAAGATATTGTTCTCTTATTAGAAGACTTAATTCTATACCCGCAATGAACTAAATTAATATTCTAAGCAATGATTCAAAATTTAGACCTCGATGGCGAGATAAGGGTCATGTTTTAGCTAGTGATACAAAAGAAACTCTAAGACTCGATCAAGAATTCATTTGGTTCTAAGCTAGTCAATCTTTGTTTTCTCAAGACATAATAATTTACAATGGTGTATCTAGCCAAATTCCAACTTGGTGACTTGTATTTATTGAATCAATAGTAGTGCCATCGATGATGTAATATTAAATATCCCTACTTCCAATAAAATAGTAAATTTTGAATTCTTAAATGTGTATGAATCTAACGTCAACTATATTTAACCTTAACTCTAAGCTTTTATGTGCACAAAAACCCCATGAAAGATATAACATCCCCGGCAAAAAATACTCTGTAAAAGTAATAAAGAAAATAAGACCTTGGCCATGGAACACTTATTCCAAGTTGAATTTTGGGAAAATCATCCTAGTGTGCATGTTCATTTGGTTTATTATGGCTATGGAAATTGGAAAGGAGTGGCAAAGGATTTGAAATGCAAAGTGGCATTTATTGGGCATTTTATTGGGTAAAGAAATGAAATTAGGAGAAAAAATGACAGAAAGGTCACATGTTTCATGTGAGGAGGAAAATGAAGAAAGCTAATGAAAATTGGAAAAATTCAGAGACCTCCTTAATAAAATGCTTTAGGAGGACCAAGCCTACAAACTTTTGTCAATTCAGTTTTTGGAGCTCTCATTCTATTCTCTCTCTCTCTCTCTCTCTCTCTCTCTCTCTCTCTCTCTCTCTCTCTCTCATACTCTTTGGAACTTAGAGTTTTCTTTGGAGCACTCTTGAGTGTGGCATACGTAGGATTTGGAGCAAGAAGGGAAAGTAAAGGTAGTAAAGCACAAGAGGACATTGGGATCAATGTTCTTCACAATGGATTTTCTTTGAAGGTACCGAGTTGCATGTATGATTTTCACTAGTTTTGGCATGCATGGCATATGCATGTATATTCATTTATGATGTGTCATTGGCATGGAGGATTTCCTAGATTGATAAAGGTTTTTCCTAGCCTTTCCATTTCCCGATAGCCATGTATGTGTTTTGTTTTTTTTTTTTGGTTGGTTTTCTTATGACTTTGATTGTGGTTTGAGTTATTAGTCTCTCAAATCCATGGTTGGAAAAATAATCTAGAAGCCCAATGCCTTGGGTTAAGTTACCAGTCGAGGAAGCAAGCCTGGGTTGGAAAACGCTCTGAATCCCTCTCTTTTGGTGAGTTGACAGACCTGAAATCCCTTGGGAACCACTAAAAACATGAATCCATATAAAACTTGTTTTTAAAATTCACTGGAGTACAAGAGATTACTGCGTTATTATACCGGCAAGTACATATGATTTCCTTTTCATTCTAATTGAAAAAAAAAAAATGATTATAAGGAAATAATCAGACCATTAAAAATAGACATGTGCACACAACAAGTATTATGTAACACAGTTCACCCCCTCCACTTGGTTACCCCTTCGGATTCGCCTCCAAGATGACGAATCGATCTATTGTCTTTCCGAATATAGGTAAATGTACATTGACTTTTACATCAAGGTGGCCAGCCGAGAACTCTCAACTATACATCCATACTCTAAAATACTTATAAGCCATCCAAGCTCGAGCTATCTAATCTCTTAGCTATCCAAGCTATGCTCAAAAAATCACATTTTCAAGAACCCAAATCTCTTTACTCTCTTCCCCTCTTCCTTTCCTATACATAGAATGGAATTATATAGCTCTTAAGATCCCAAAACTAAGGAGGAAATATCTCCTTATCTCTCGATTTTAAGGAGGAAATACCCTCATATCCCTTAAAATATTCTCATGATATTTCTATGGAGGAAATATCTCAATCTTCTACTTTCAAGGGTCTTATCCCCAAAACCTTAGGATGAGAATAATCTATCAACTTCAATATGAAATTAGAAATTTAATTTTTGAATTGTAGAGGAAAATCCTTTCTAACATTTTCAATTTATATTTTACAAATTTAAATATATGAGAACATTTAAAAATAAATAAACCCTCAATCCCAGTTTGACATGAATATATATCTTTCATAGTGCTCCCTGGGTTGTCTAGCCTCCTAGATCAAACCTCCCCATTAAAAAAATTTAGTCCTCTAAAAAGCATTTAAAAAATTGAAGTTGATTCTAAATTCAGTTCTTCCAAGAATGTTGGGAACAATTTTGTTTTGCATTTGATTTAATCTTTCATGCTACCTGTTGGAGTTGATGCTGAACTTCCATATCGATTCTCCCTTCTCCATAACATGCTTTGAATGTTGCACAAGATCTTAACCAAACAGAAGATGAAAATTTAATCAGGTCCATGATGGAAACCTTGACTAATTCATAAATCGATGTCAAGAGCCCATACCATAACCAATGACTTCCAACTCAACTAGGGTAGAACGAATCTTTCATGCATGAAGACTCCACTGAACAACTCCACGAACAAAGAGTCTACCAAAGTTGACACCCCCATATATTAATGAGCAATCCGAGGTGGTGCAAGACCCGTAGGTACCTTTCGCAACTTCGAAGATATGTTTGCAAGAACTATTTATTGTGCTTGCGTCAAAGCTTTGGATGTAGATCCCAACAATTTCTCCTTTCGGTGCCCATTTCTTCCACAATGAACACAAAAATTCACTTGTCGATTCCTTGGAAGAAATGATTTCAACCTTGATCAGAGAATAAGATTTAGCTCTTTCTTGAAGTGCTCATCTCTTCGTGGCAAATCGCTTTCCATCACCATTACCACCATGATTTGACTTTCTTACCTCTGCTGCATTTGGAACTCTCTCCACTTCGTATAACCTAATCCTCGCCTTATGAGGTTATCTCTTCTCACCTCAATAGTATTGATGATTCCTTGACCATTAACTCCAAGGGCCTCTTCCATCATATATCCCATCTGGTCAACACCTACCATCCCTTGGTATGATTTTCAAAACTGCAGAACATGCATCATTAAAAACATTATTATAAGGTATAGAAATGAAATGTCAATTTCTGTACATAATCTACCAGGAAAATTTGGCTTCTCCACTTTTGACGTCCACTCTCCATTGGCATATTTTGACACATATTCGTCGCAAGAGCGACAGCTTGCGACGCAAATGGCTGGCCACGTCAATTCTGACGCTGAAAGTGTCGACCATCAGAAGACTTTTCCATCGCTTCCAAACAAGCGTCACTCTTCCAATGCTTGTAAACCGTCGCACCCAACGAAATGTGGTCCGACGCTTTGAATGTCGCTCTTCCAATGTTTTTATACCGCCAGCTCTTCCGACGTTTTTAAACTATCACAATTTCGACAAAATGTGGTCCCGACGTTTTGAATTGCCACTCTTCCGACATTTTTATACTATCACTTCTTGAACGTTTTTAAGCCGTCATACCCCATTGCATAAAATGTCGCAAGACCGACGCATTGCAGGCGGTCGAAGAACGACGTTTCCAAGGTTACCGATGATTCCAAAAAAGCCGCCGCAATACTAACCCCGTGAAGAACTCAAGAATAACGACGCATCGTCACAAGACCGACAAAAATGGAAATCGTTTCAAGACGTCGTGAAGACCGACGCTTAAAAAGCGCGTATACCTACGTGGCCCACTTTTTTTTTTTAACAACTTTTTAAAATACGATGTTAAATCTCCAATATTTGTTATTAATTGTGGGCATTCCAATTGTTATGAACATAATCTCGACCGTAAATATTAGCATTAAACCACCGCAGTGCTTCGACTATAAACAATCATATAAACATGGCTCGTATTTCAAAAAATGTGCTTTAAATAGAAACAGGCAACATTTATTTTTTTAAATTGTTATGAACATAATTCGACCATCAATATTAATATAATAAACCACCCCACAACACTTCGACTATAAAACCATAAACATAATTTATTTTCAAAAAATGAAGTTTAAAACAGAAACAATGGCAACATTTTTTTTTTCTAAGTAAAGTTAATCTATTAAAAATGGGAATAAAATTACAAAGATAACCAAAGTCAAAAACATTGCCCATGTAATTATGAAAATTTGTCATCAAAATCAAAAAAGAAGACTACCCTCATAATGGGAAACTACTTGAACGTTTTTCGTGTCGTTGCATTGCCTACTAATAGGAACCATTGTTTGATATCTTTGACGATAACAAGGTTTACGTAATTCAAAAATAAAACGTAGGTCCATCACAAGAATATAGCAAAAACATACCACTAAGTGGGCCACAAAGCAAGAAAACCAAACTAAAGAGAAGTGCCGACTATCCGGTGGTTCTTCGATAATTCGGCACCATCCTTAGAAAATATAAAATGAATGAAATGTGATATTAAATATCCATATTTATATGAAATTGTAAGTTCAATTGTTATGAACATAATTCACCCTGAAATTATTAATATAATAAACCACCCCAGCCAGCCTCTTCATTTATAAACAATCATATAACATAAAATTGGAGCCAAAAAACAGGTTTAAAATAGAAACAAATGGCAACATTTTTTCCAATTGTTATGAACACTCCGACCGTGAAATATTAATATAACAAACCACCCCGCAGTGTCAACTAAAAATTATATAAACATACCAGATTTCAAAAAAACAAAGCTTAAAATAGGAAATAGGGAAAAAAAAAAATTCTAAAGAAAAGAATTCATTAAATAGTGGGAATAAAATTACAAGATGATTAGTCAAAAATTTTAACACTTTGTATACAATTTGTCATCAAAAAATCAAAAAAGAAGACTACCCTCATAATGGGAAACTGGCCTTGAACGTTGTACACAGACAGACGCGTTAGGGAAACCATCGTTTGATATCTTAACGATTGCTGGGGATATTAATTCAAAAATAAAATAGAGGTCTACAGTACAGAAAGAGAAAAACATGCCCACCAGAAAATGTGAAGCAAGAAAACCAAACCAAAGAGAGGAAACTACTCATCTCGGTAGAATTTTTCGAATACCCGACACCATCATTCTGGCTATCCAAGATCTCCAGTGCTATCTCCACATTCACGCCACTCGCCTTCCCCTCCCGAAGGCCTGAAATCGGGCTTCTTTCTGAGCTCGAACCGCGACGGGTGCATTATCTTCCACTTGGGCCTCTTCACGGAAAACCACGGTGATTGAAGTAATAAGGATTCGTGGGCGGTTCGTAGAGAACAAAGGGAAAAAAAGCACGTTGGCGCACGGGAGAAGGTGAAGCGGTGGGGAAATGAGTATGAGCTCATACTCTGCGGCCGATCCTAGAACTCGACCCCGCCCACTTCAGTTTGGATAGCGACCGCGTAATAATTACTAGACCGAAGATGACTCTGCTGAGGGGCCGGAGGGAGCACACAGGGTTTACCTTTTCGTGCTACCGCTACCGCAATGCATCCTTCGATGCAAAGTGCAGGCATGGTACAAATTTCACCAAGGCAACAAGACGAGATGCCAGGAGAAGCCAGGATTTCAAGAAACCGAGGAAGACCGACACGTACCGACCGAGAGAACGCATTTTCAGGTACTGCTGTCCATGTGAAAATGAAATGTGGGTTTTCCTCTTGTCAGTATAAAAGTAAGCAACCCAAGAACCAGAGCATCTACAATTCAGTGCGCCATCCGAAAAACCATAGTGAAAGGCCATTTTATCGACCCGACCGTAATGGTATCAAGAACGTCCACACAACTCATTAATAGGTTTCTAAAGGCCGGAGCATATTGGAGCATGCGGAATCGCTAACAAGAGTGGAGGTTCAATCTTGAACATCGTTAAAACTTAATGTGATTGATGTGAAAACCTTGGAACTTAAATATTGGCTGATTAAACATCATTAAAACTTAATGTGATTGATATGAAATCGCCACATCCATGTCCCATCGCCTTAAACGCCATCAAATGCACCCGCATCCAGGAACAGGGAAAATTTTGATTTGCATATGTGTTGCAAAATTGATTGGGATGATCTTGTTCGTCGCTCACGCGTTGAAAACTGCATCCTAAAATAATAGGCGAATTTGATAAGAAATTCGGCGTCATAAATTCCTCTGACAACCCAAATCTCGACCCGAAAAAAGATTAGGGCGGAATTCATTTGGTTTTTCATGTCACAAAATTGGCCGATCACAGCAGGAAATTTTGGAACGTGAATTTGGTTTGAATTATGGTTTATCACCATTTGAAGTCCGGCAAGCTCCACAGCTAAAGGGTTCGTTTGAAGTTTTGACAAAGGTTTTGTTATATGTTTTATATAACGCGTGGCGGAAGGTCTCACACTAGTTTTGGTAATATTTTGTTTTAAATGTGACGTATATATATATATATATATATATATATATATATATATATATATATATATATATATTAAAACATTTATAAATTGTGGACCCCAGGAGAATTTAATAGATTTTTTATTTGCATAGTTTTTTATGTTTTTAATATATGCGTTGCATATAAAAGAAAGTGCCGTGAGCCCGTTTCTCGAATGTAGTTGTAAAGTTTATTATTATACACAATATGTTGCAAATGTTTTCAAGAGCACAATAGTGCGTATTTTTAGAGACATAGTATCTGATAAATGAGATTTTTAAGAGTCACATTTTGTAATCCTCGTTGAGGAAGAATTTTTAATAGTTTTTTTAGAAGGAATAGGAAATTTTTCAGTGTTGAACTCTGTCCAGAAGAATTTTAATGTTTTCTCTGTTAGAAGAGGAGATACCATTTTCTCCATACATATTTTTAAATTAAATATTCAACACATACAGAAAATGAAGAGATTGTTACGCATCAACATCAACATGTTTTCATGTAGAGCCGCTAATTTGTAACAAACTTCTCTCTGGATGTCAAAATTTGCGTACACCGAAGATTCTCGTGTGATGTGCCCGAAATTTCCATTGAATTTACAAGAATCTTAGATTTGTGACGTAAATCCTTTTGCTAATATATTACCACTTTAAGTTTGTCTCATTCAATTGAGTCAAAATGTTTCAAGGAGTATATGAAAACTAGATTATGTGTGAAGCATAAAATAATTCATTGATAATTTTAAAGTTAAGAAGTATAATAAGAAGTAGATACACTTCTCTAAAGCATAATACCGTTTTTCATGTACAGATAATCAACATGCGGTATTCTAGTGCCTAGACAAGACGAGATAAAACAACGAAAAGGCATTCCATTACTTGCATGAAATATGAGTACCACCTTTTACCAAGTAAGCCGGGGAGCAAGGTCTAGATTTTGACTGCATCGATTCTTTGTGAACTCAAATTTCACTAAAAACATAGTTTTTTGTATGTTTTTCAGCATGGTTAAAAATGATAGTACATCAAAAATCTATATTTTTGGCCGAATATCATATATAATCAAAAATTCTCTTTACCAAGTTATTCGCTTATCAAAACTTATCTTCATGTATATTTTGCTAGATAAATATCTAAGTGGGTTGTGATATTTTAAAACTTGGTTCGATGTATGCTCCAAAAGGGGCAAGTCTATCAAAGCATCTATGACCCGTGTCATTTCATAGTAGCGGATGATTTGATATCATAATGGAGGTGCTCCAATTCAAGTAGTGTAGAAGTGCGGAGCCTGCTGCTGCGATCCAAACTTTGGAGAAGAGCAAGGCGTATTCGGGAAGAACAAGAATTTGGGAATCTCGGGGATCTCGCAGGCCATGATACCAAAGGTTTGTCCCGTTTGTAGATATTTCTCATCTACATTCAATATGCCTCCTTTAAATTCCCACATGCAGCACCGTCTATCGTGTGATTCAAATGCTAAAAAATCCGGGAACAAAGTTTTCCAAGCCTAAAGTGAAGGTGAGAAAAAACGATAAATCCTAGATATAATTGATGCGGCACCTATTTGCATGCTAGAGGATTTAATACAGTACTAGCGCAGCACCCACCTACGATGCACATCCATTTCTTTTGGATCAGCTCAATCTCGGTAGACACCAACAAGAGGCAACATCAATGCAAATATTCAACACTAAAATTAATGCAAAGATCTCACGTAGTGGTAATGCATGTATTTCAAAAGAAACAAATAAAAATGCACATTCTAACCCATTCGAATAACTACCGTAGCAAGGGTTTGCATTCCATTGTATCCAATCCGTATATCGATGGAAAAAAATTAATATAATTACATTTTTCCGTAGCAGAGAAACTTTTCAAAACGTAAAAGGAATATAAACGAGGAAGACAAGATGTTTAGATGACTCGCACAACAATTATTTGTGCTTAGTAGACATAGAACCGTATTCTTAATGCATTGTGAGAATACTAAACATATTTGTCCAAAATTTGAGATGCAACCGTAGGCCCTACTACGTTTGGAAAAATTGGAGGTTTATAAAAGATAAATCACAACAAATAATTGTACCACTATGATAAGAAGCTGTCGTAAGCATTCCTTCGCTTTCACAAATGTGGAACTACCTTAAGAATGCTTATGGTTGATATAAACATTAGAGCATGGCAAGCAAATGTAGTAGTTATATAAAATACCGAATAACATCTTGAGAGTGCGTCTTTCGTATATCGTACGAATGCACAAAATTAAAGTTGTACCATTACTAAATATAAATGGCCAAAAATAGTCAATTTTGATATCGTGAAGTTATGTCTTTCTCAGAGAAAACTCGGGGGATAGGATGGAAAATATGAGAGAACTAAGTTCCAAGGACTAAAAACAAGGCCAACATAGTTCCTCGTCAATCAAAGACAAAAACAAAGTCGCCCAAAATTGTTTGCCACTATCATCACCCCAAGGAGCGAAAATTCAGTTGATGGTGCCAACCATTTAACGAAGGAGAGAAGATTAATGGTGCCAATGGTTGTAGCACAGTTTGTTGACATGAGCCATCATTGTAACAAATCCACTACTGGTGCCAATTGTCGTAGAAGTCCATTAGATGCACCGCCCGTAGCAGAGTAGTCAGAGAGCACCAATAGCTCCTATATATAGCAGTAGTCAACATTTTCCTATTGAACAAGTTTGTATAGTCAAAGCTACAAGAAGATCGTATAGCCATGATCCTAAATGAGAACCAAGAGCCAAAGATAAGACAGACTGATGCTACAGCGTAACAACACAACCATAGCAAAGGATCCGACCACGCAACTGCATCACACAGCATAGCAAGACTTTCGTCTGACCGTGGAAATGTAGAAACCGTACAAGGGCTTTGTTTCCCCAGCAGATTTCATTGTGACAAGAATTTCTATGGTGTTGTAAGCACTCATTAGTAGAATCTTAAAGCTAATTGAATTATTTTAACCTGGAGAGGGTTTTTCTTCAAGTTATAAATCCTCATGTTCAAATTCCATTGTGGATTGGTTGTGTTTGATATTATGTTTTTATCGTCCTCATAAATGAATTTCGTACGTAAAATTATCGCCTAAAGCGGTACTTTACAGATGTTTCTTTTGCTTCCTATTGTGAATTATTTTCGTCGAACTCTACCGTTGTAACGTAGGCCTTAAAAGGTTGTGGGACTTGGGTTTTTTGGAAACAAACTTTAGTTAAGATGATCATCTAAAAGAATGTCATAGTTAGCCTTAGCATGGATTTGGGGAGTACCAATTTGAAGTGTGTAGGGCATTATACACACTAGCTAGATTTCTCGGACCCTAATACAAAAGTTTCTTCTTCTTTTCAAAACGTGTTTCTCGTTTCGTAACCAATGTGGGTCCTGTTCTTGTTTCAATCTGGGGATGGATCAACATTTTTTATTGCTCCATATGATCACACTCGGTAGCCCCGGAGGCTATTTGGGGGTGATGATTCCAATAGGTCTCAATGAACCGTTGCCTCGCCATGTGAATACTATTGCGTGGAATTTTGATACTATTTGATGTTGAATTCCATGATCCTAATGGAAACCGCATCTTCAGCTCCAATACATGTCTTCACAAAGAGGGTGCCATAGTCATTCATGCATGCAGAGAGGGTGAATTTCGTGCATTGCAAATGAGGTGTTGTTGTTGCATTGGCCACTAGATTGTTTGTCCGTTCATATAAGCGCAAAGTATTGAAAAGGACAAACACAAATTTAGTTCGTATATTATGAAATCGCCTCGAATTCACCTTACAAAGAGTCAAAGATGTTACCAAAGACTTTTTTTGAATGTGATTGATAATCGATAATTCGCAAGCAAGGGTAATCTCCTTAGAAACCCAAATTTCGAGCATTTTCTAAAACCTAATGATGTAGCCGTAATGAACAAGCACCTAGGTCCATATTACGTCCAAATATACCAAGCACCAAGATCTATAAAAAAATCCACAGATTCAAGCTAAGAAGAAGAGGCGTAAAATGTATTCCCCGTTTAATTGCTCGAATAGTGGTTGGGGTTTACCATGTTAAAAAATTTGACGAGCCCATGTAGCATTTCTTATCATTGAAATTTTGGCGTATCATTCAACCGGGCAATTACCCGCCTCGCAGCTCCATGACTAAGGGCAAGATCCCTAAAATGTTATAATTTTGCAAGCAATATTTCCCAAAGCCCAAATAGCCTTACACGAACACCAGTTGAACTCAAAGTTGGGTAGTAGTTTTTTAAATCAAATTCCAAAATTACAGACGTATAAAGATAGTTGGGAAGAATAATTTTATGCCTCTAAAATGAACGTGCTACCTGTTCTCGAACATTGTCATTCCCAGAGGTAAGAAGTTCCACAAATATAGGCAGTGCCCCGTAACCAATCAAAACCTTTGTATTCTCAGAGGCTCCAAAAAAACCCAAATATGGTCAACCCTACTACAGGAGGAAGGGCCTGCATTAAGAACTTACCATTTTGCAAGAACTGAGGGCGAATGCTGTTCTGCAAGAGCTGAGGGCGAATGTTGTTCTACAAGAGCTGAGGGCGAATGCACGCGTGATATCAGACGTTAATGTAGTTTTTAAAAAAATCATTTTTATGTAGCGCGCATTTGAATTTTAGCATTTCAAATCATTTTTATTTACATTTGATTTTTGCATTTCTAATACAAGTGACAAACAAATTTCTACAAGAGGTTGAAATTTTTACTAGATAGCGATGAAAGACTAATTAAAATGGCTTAAAATGCAAGTGGAACTTCAAAATAAATGTAATTGAAGGTTCTCTCCACTAAATTTTTGCAAAAGTGCTTACATTATTTAAGTTATCTAGGATATTTTTTTGTATTACACAATCAAAATTAAATAATGAAATAGTTGGGTAGTCTTATTGTTTAAAATTAGGACACAATTTTCAAATGGTGATGAAGTTTCATGTGATGATTAACTGACAATATTCTCCTTTCCTATCCTTGAAAAACTATACAAGGTTCCCTGTTGCCACATGAAACCCTAACTCATGTAGTAGCATAGGACCAGTCCTCCATTTTTCCCGTCATAAGGCATTTTGCACATATTTGATGACTAGAATTTGCGGATTCCCGTTTTCCATGAGGTGCTAGGAAGGATAGAAGACTTAATTTTGACGTTTGAAATTTTTTCAAAAACGTTCTTACGCCCTTTAATTTCCACTTACCAATAATTTTTCAACACTAGTCCTCTTCGCAATTGCAAGGATGTACTCAAAAATTAAGGTGCAAGAGCTAAGGGCGAACGCTGTTTTGCAAGAGCTGATGGAGAATGCGCGCGTGATATTAGACGTTAATGTAGTTTTTAAAAAAATCATTTTTATGTAGCGTGCATTTGAATTTTAGCATTTCAAATCATTTTTATTTACATTTGATTTTTGAATTTCTAATACAAGTGACAAAAAAATTTCTACAAGAGGTTGAAATTTTTACTAGATAGCCATGAAAGACTAATTAAAATGGCTTAAAATGCAAGTGGAACTTCAAAATAAATGTAATTGAAGGTTCTCTCCACTAAATTTTCTCAAAAGTGCTTACATTATTTAAGTTATCTAGGATATTTTTTTGTATTTCGCAATCAAAATTAAATAATGAAATAGTTGGGTAGTCTTATTGTTTCAAATTAGGACACAATTTTCAAATGGTGATGAAGTCTCATGTGATGATTAACTGAAAATATTCTCCTTTCCTATCATTGAAAAACTATACAAGGTTCCATGTTGCCACATGAAACCCTAACTCATGTAGCAGCATAGGACCAGTCCTCCATTTTTCCCGTCATAAGGAATTTTGCACATATTTGACGACTAGAATTTCTAGATTCCCATTTTCCATGAGGTGCTAGGAAGGATAGAAGACTTAATTTTGATGTTTTAAATTTTTTCAAAAATGTTCTTACGCCCTTTAATTTCCACTTACCAATAATTTTGCAACACTAGTCCTCTTCGCAATTGCAAGGCTGTACTCAAAAGGTAAGGAAAGTTACTTTTTTGGCTCACTCAATGATCCAGGTGGATACTGGTGGCCACCCACCTATTCCACTTGGGGCCCCACCATTGTCTCTTTCAGTTTTTCATTTTCGGCACAACTTACTATTTTTAGCAGTTTTTCGGGTCCTGAACTTCCGGAGCCGTTTTGAGGCCCTAAACGACGTTTTTTGGGCATCGCGCCTCCAGAAAATATCATTCTGGAGCATTCCATTTTAGAATTATATTCATGGAAAAATTTGTAGTCCTCGGATAGATCTTTCTAATGATGTATCATGTGCGTCAAACGAAGATAGTATGCCAAAGTTACGCCCCTGGGAAGTTGAAACACCAATTTATCCAAACGGGGCCCATAGTTTTGGCGCTTCATCTCCTAGGGTTATTTTTTTGGATGTTTAGGGTTCTCCATTGTTTCTCAATAATAAATAGGCCCTTGAGCCTCATTTTAACTCAGTTCAGATTCCTGTAGCCGCCACATCTCTCCTTAGAGATAGCTACCAGCGCCCTAGCTAGTTTTATTTCCATTCTATCTGTAAGCAAATTTCAGTTCTTTGATATTAATAAAATGAAGTGTTATTTCCACTGCATCTCTGTATTTATGGTTATTTGTTTATTCTGTTGCGTTCCTACCTAAATCCAGATAAGTGGTATCAGATAAGTCTACTTTTTCTCGATCCTTCTTTGCATGTCCCCAACGAGGTCGGGGAATAAGGAGTTAGGGCTCGATCTGGTGGAACATTTGCAAGATCAGCCTCGTAAGCCTCGACGGACGCCCATGGGGGACGAAAAGAAATATGAGGGAGCAGGAGATCCTATCAAAATATTGCTCGAGGAGGCCCTCGAAAAACAAAGGAACGTGATGATGGTTAACTTTGCCCAGATCCTTCAACGGCTGCCCACCGGTGGCGCATCTGCATCCAGCAGCCACTCTGGAGGTGCGACTCCTTCTAAGGTACAAGTAAATTTTGACATTCCCATATTTGAGGGTCAAATAGATTCAAATTCCGTAGATAGATAGTTGAATCTATTAGAAGGATATTTCTCGGTTCATGACTTTTTCGATAGGGAGAAGATTATTTTTGCACTCCTCAAAGTTGCCCCCCATGTCAAGGACTGGTGGGAAACCCATTGTGAGAAAAAGGAAGAGAAATAACCCTCTCTGTTCTTGGCCGTACCCACTTGGAATTCTTTCTAAGACACCGTCAAGGAGCAATACTATCCTATGGGGAGCTATGAGGACAAGTACATACAATGAACCACACTGTGACAACAAAGGGATCAAGATGTGCATGAGCTGACAAATCTATTCCATACCCTGCACACCAAGTTGGGTATCAAATATTCAGAGAAACATCTGGTGCTAAAGTATCGCAGTTGTCTGCACAAATACATTCAGGAGGAAATGGAGTTCCTCGACATCTCCTCACTTGGCATGGCATACCGGTATACTGCCAAGATTGAGCAGAAATTCAAACAGAAGAAGCAAGAATTTGGATCTTCGAATCAAAAGCAAGGGAAAGGTGCTCCCAAACCACAGAACAAAGGACAGAGCCAAGGCATGGTGACTCAAGACAACCTGTCGAATCCACAAGAAAATAACAACACCGCAAAGCCAAAGAAGGACACGGGAAAGTGGTGTGAGTTCCATAAGAACTCCACTGTTAGGTCCCTATATCACTAGTATAGCCCCTTATTATTGTTAGTGTAAACCCCTTATTGTTATTTTTGTACCCTTGTAACCCCCCTTTTGTTATTATTGTGCCCTTAAATTATTATTGTTAGGTCGGCTAGGATTACATTGTGGCCCACTAGGATTACATTATGGTCCCATGGACTCCTATATATAGAAAGGAGGTTTTGTGAATTATATCATCCAAGAATTGTTCATTTATGTAATGTATTGGAGGTTTCCCCCTCGAAGTGGCTCATTTCTAAGGCGTTGATATCTCTTTTCTTCTATTTTTGGAGCTGGTTACACAACATTTGGTATCAGAGGTTTGGATTCTAGGGTTTCGCTGCTCCAAACAGGTCATCGTGGCATTTTTGCTATAACTTTTTTTCTACAAAGCTTCAGAAGCTGAAATTTTTAGGGTGCAAAGCTGAAATCTTGAGGAATTTTTTATAAAAATTTCAGAGCTTGGTTCGCAATATTTTCAGAGATATGATCTGTGGAATTTAGGTCTTGTTTCAGGCTCCTAAACACGTCATCGTGGAATTTGCGCTATAACTTGTTTTCTACGAAGGTTCAGAATCTGAAATTCGTATGGTGCGAAGCTGAAATCCTGAGGAAATTCTTCAAAAAATTTCAGAGCTTGGTTCGCAATATTTTTGGAGATATGATCTGTGGAAGGTAGTGCTTTTTCAGGCTCCTGAATTGCATCTCAAAGAGGTGATCGTGGGAAAAGTTCAATAAATCTCTCTCTAGAGATTGGATTGGAGTGCCGTCAAAAGTGGTCACAAGTACACAGCCTGTAGTTTCTTGGCTATCAATTTCAGAGACAAAAGACAAAACATTGACACGTGGCAAGTCGTACAAGTTCGCTCTACTGAACCAGTCCAGAATTAGGTCATTGTGGGAGATTGGACACAACTTTGTCTTGGAGAATCCAAATTAGGTCAGACCTGTGGCATTTGAAAGAAGCTTCAGAGGGCTACTACATGGCTTAATTTCAGATATTTAATATTTTCAATTACAGAGATAATTCAATTTCAATAGCGAGCTCCTAAAAGCTAGTAAAAGGTGTGTATTTTCTTTTTCCGAATTGCATAAGTCTTGTTTGAAGAATCAAGTCGAATTGATTCCAAGGGCAGCTTGTAGAATAGATATCAATATTGGATTCTAAAATGGCCCCTAAAAATAATTCAACACCCATTAAGCCTTCAGAAGGCTCTACTATGACTCATGAAGATGAAGAATTGCAACATGATCTATCAAAATTACAAGAGCAAGTGCAACAAATTTCACTCTCGCAAAAAGCAACAAAAAATGAAATGGAAGTTTTGAAGAAAGGCATGGAAGTGAAGATGGACAGTTTGAAGAAAGGCATGGAAGCTAAGATGGAAGGCATGGAAGTGAAGATGGACGGTTTGAAGAAAGGCATAATGGATGGCGTGGAAGCTAAGATGGATGACATGAAAGACAACATGGAAAACATGAAGAGTGATCTAAAAGCATACATGGAAGGCTTGATGACAAGATTAAAACCAGAAATGATTCCTAATGGCGGAAATATAGGAGAAGAACCTCATGATGAGAACAAAATAAATGTTAATCATGATTTCATAAACTCGAATGTTGGTGGGAAGAACCACCATATTCCAAAAAATGGATATGAGGAAGTTTGATGGAAAGGATCCTGTAACATGGATACTACAGATGGAGCAATATTTTGATCTCCATAATGTGCAAAACACACAAAAGGTACGCATTGCAACTTTACATTTAGAACAAAATACATTTGTATGGTATCAATGGCTTTGATCCCGTAAAAAAATTGTCACTTGGTCAATTTTTACGGAGGAAATGATAGCACATTATGAGGATACAAAGAGCAACACCTTCTTTACCTAATTGATAAATCTCAAACAAAAGGGTTTAGTGGGGCAGCACATTGAGGACTTCCAAAAATTGAATATAAGGGTAACTGATCTTACAGAGGAACACAGGATTGATCTCTTCCTAAGCACTTTAAAGGATAACATCCAACATGAAGTTCGCGTTTTGGAACCTGATTCATTGGAGAAGGCATTCAGGTTGGCAAGAAAAGTTGAATGTAAAATTATGGCGACAAGGAAGCCTGCCACTCAATTCTATAAAGAAGGAAGTGTTGCTACGCCTAGATTTCCACAACCTACAAGGTTGACACCACAACAATTGGAAGAAAAAAGAGCAAAAGGGCTTTGCTACGGTTGTGATAGAAAATACACTAAAGGTCATAAGTGTGCTGAGAAGAAATTATTTTACATAGATTGTGAAGAAGAAGAAGAAAATGAACAAGAAGAGGATATACACCAGGAACCACCCCTGGAAGAGGAAGAAATGAATCCGACCATATCGTGTAATGCACTGGCAGGAATTACCACTCCTCAAACTCTCAAGATAGAAGGACATATAAAGAAGAAAAGGGTAATAGTGTTGATTGATTCAGGTAGCACCCATAATTTATTCATTATAAGGTAGCCAAGGAATTAAATTGTTTCCTATGACACCGAGGAAACAAGAGGAGGTTAGGGCTCGATACGGTGGAACCTTTGTCAAGATCGACTGTAAACTTAGATGGATGCCCATGAGGCCAAAGAAGATGAGGGAGCGGGAGATCCTGTCAAAATGTTATTGCTCGAGAGGCCCTCAAAAACAAAGGAACGCAATGATGGATAACTTTGCCCGGATCCTTCAACTGCTGCCCACCGGTGGCGCATATGCATCCAACAGCCACTCTGGAGGTGTGACTGCCTTTAAGGTACAAGTAAATTTTGACATTCCCATATTTGAGGGTCAAATAGATGCAGATGCCATAGATAGATGGTTGAATCTATTAGAAGGATATTTCTCAGTTCATGACTTTTCCGATAGGGAGAAGATTATTTTTGCACTCCTCAAAGCTGCCCCCCATGTCAAGGACTGGTGGGAAAGCCACTGTGAGAAAAAGGACGAGACAAAACCCTCTCTGTTCTCAGTTGTACCCACCTGGAATTATTTTCGAGATGCCGTCAAGGAAAAATAATGTCCCATGGGGAGCTATGAGGACAAGTACATACAATGGACCACACTGCGGAAAAAAAGGGATCAAGATGTGCATGAGCTAACGAATCTGTTCCATAACCTGTGCACCAAGTTGGGTATCAAAGATTCAGAGAAACATCTGGTACTAAAGTATCGCAGTTTTCTGCATAGATACATTCAGGAGGTAATGGAGTTCCTTGACATCTACTCGCTTGGTATGGAATACCGGTATGCTGCCAAGATTGAGTAGAAATTCAAACAGAAGAAGCGAGACTTTGGATCTGCGAATCAAAAGCAAGGAAAAGGTGCTCCCAAACCACAGAACAAAGGACAAAGCCAAGGCACAGTGACTCAAGACAACCCGTCGAAGCCACAATAAAAGAACAACACCGCAAATCCAAAGAAGAACCCGGGAAAGTGGTGTGAGTTCCATAAGAGCTCCACTCGCAACACAAGTGAGTGTCGGGCCAAGTAGTCGCTGGTGGCCGAGATGCGGGCTTCTGAGTCAGATGCATGCTCTGACTCTGAATCAGAACCTAACAAGGGGAATTACAAAGGGAAACAGATTATTGATGCGGAGCCGAATTCCACTGTTGCCACTACAAAGATCCAGAAGGAGGAACATCTCTTCCACTCCCAGATGTGGGTAAAGGGCTCCCCAGTATAGTTCATTGTCAACAATGGGAGGCAAAAGAACCTCATTTCGGCAGATGCCGTGAAGCGGTTGGGCTTGCTGACCAGAACTCACCCACATCCATAAACCATCGGGTGTCTTCACCAAGGACAAGATCTCCACGTCAGCCAGCAGTGCCGCCTTCCCTATAGCATCAAGCCCTTCATGGATGAGGTATTATGCGAAGTTGTTCCTATTGATGTTTCTGATGTATTATTAGGACAACCATACTTGTGGAAGCATCATGCGGTGTATGAGTCTCGACCTTGTGCTGTTATTGTTACTTTGGGAAATAAGTTGTACAGGATACCAGAGGTACCACCTCCTGCTACTATCTCTTTGGTTACTGCAAAACAATGCAATAAGCTCATTTCCCAAACTAGGAAATTCATTTTCCTGATGATCCGCCCCCAGGGCAAGAAGAAGACTATGGCCACGACCTCCAGAAAAGGCTCCTCTGCACGACAACAACAAATGGATAAGGTTGTGGAGGAGTACGGGGACATTTTCACCTCACCCACAGGGGTTCCTCTACACTGTCAAGTCAAGCACCTGATTGATCTGACCCCAGGTGTGCCGCTACCCAACAGACCGATCTATCAGTGCTCTATTTTGGAGAACGATGAAATCAAGAGGTAGATTCAGGAGCTACTGCAGAAGGGTCACATCCGACCAAGTTCATCGCCCTGTGGGAGCCTGATAATTTATTATTTTGAAATCATAGTTCTAAATTATCTCTTATTCTATGAGCAATGTAATCTATTAATTGTAAGTAGATTCATTATAAAAATTCAAATTGATTTTTAGCATGAATGATGACAATTTATATATTAATTGGTTTTTAAGAGTATTTGTATTATGTAGGAGCACTGGAAAGATAAATCAGGACTTCATTTTCTATTTTCCTTATTTTATTTGGCTGAACTGGAGAAAATTGAATATGAATAGTGAGTTAATTGTAAGATCAATGGGCCAAGGCCATACATCAACATTGACCACAGTGGGGAAGTATAAAAGCATGTATATTCATGTAAGTATAGTTCTTAATGTAAGATAAAAGTTAACTCTTAGCTTCACTAAAGAAATAGAAGGAAAAGATCTAGCATCAACTGAAATTCATGTGAAAAAGTAGATGAAAAATGTACAATCATCCAATGGAGAGGTAATCTATAATTATCCAGTAAGACTCTTGGCTATGCCTTGAGACTAAACTAATTCTCAATATTTTTGAATAATCATCCATTGGAATTTAGTAGGAACACCATAGTAAATCATTGTCCAATGGCCATGCAAAAATATAAAAAAAATAATATTTGTTGGTTGTTTTTCAATAGGTGGACCATGATGGGACCACTGAGAAGGTGGGGGTGTTTTTTTAATCATGGAAGTGAGGTTTAGTATATTGATAGTCAAGTTACCTTTCCCTATAAATTTTCTCGATCAAGTTATTCATTCATTGAACTTTGATTCATTCCTATTGTTTTGATACACAATCCAATCTAGTTGAGTCTTGAGTATTCATTGAGAATGGCATTCATAGGTTGTCAAGAAAGAGGTTATCATGCACATGCACTCTTATTTTCTTGGTATCTTTGTAACTATGTTCAGCTTGAGTTCTATATTTTTAAATTATCATAATAGTTCGTGATTATTAGGATTTTATTTTTTCATTTAAAAATTTTAATTTAATTACTATTAATCATTAAATTAAAAAATATATACATATACATATATATATAGTTATTATAGTTATTAAACTTTCAATGGTACATCAACTTTCATACATGAGAACCCGGATGTGGGTGAATTTGGAAGTGTTTAACGTGATGGGATGGGGGTGTGGCATAAGGGGAAGCTACTTGCCCACCCGCAAGAGTGTTGTCATTCAGTTCTTAATGTCGATTGATCGGTGTTTAATGCCATTTACTCCTGGGGCTCGAATCAACCATAGTCCCGCTCCTCGATACACATTCGCATGCCGCGACATAGCTCAGCCTCCAGCTCATACTTATGGTGGTTTATTGCAGTCGATTCACAGTTGCACGGTAGACTGGGTTGTTATTATGGAGCGTCCCTCTAGTCTGAACAGAATTCCCCCGCCTGTGAATCTGTGGTGCGCTCCAGGAGCAGGGCTTTCTAATGTTCGGACTGTAACTGGTAAGAGGATCTATCTCAATTGTTGTTTGGATTTTGGAGAAAATATCCACTTCTCCCACACTGGTTCCTGCAAGCTTGCTTCTGTCACCCTGTTTCCCCTCTCGCCTCAGTTTTCTGTCCATCTTTTGCCTCCCTGCCCTGCTGTCTCGAGTGCGACTATGCCGCGCCTCAGGTAGAGAATGCACTGCCGAAGAGGCTCCATGAGGTGCCAAATTTGACGCTCTCCCTCCACCTCTGGCACCTCCTCTGTGTCTACCTCCCACTCTGACAGTCAACCTAGAGGGCGCCTTCTCCGCTCGGGCCGTCACCTTGCTTCCCCCACTCCTCCTGCTCAAACCCACACCACACATTTTTCCTTTAACATCACTCTCAATTGACCCAGGGTGACTGCCTCAATTATGGTCGTATTTCGTGAAGAGCCTCAAGAAATTATTCCTAGTTCTCGCTCGGCAGAATGCAACGTCTCGGCGACTCAGGATTCGGTGTGGTTTGTTGGGCTGAAGCACCCTGATAGTGCGGACGTGCAGGGTCAGATGGGCAAAGCCACGCAGGACCTGGCGAACAAGGAAGTGGTGGGTCAACCTACTGAGAGGCAGGATGCAGTGCAAGCGAGCGAGGTGCAGATTACTCCTCCTCCTCCCGGGAAGGTGATCCATTCTATTGCTGACCTGTATAATGTTGACGGGGAACCAGATGAACCCTGGTGCAGAGTTGTCAATGAACCTCCTGATGAGTAGTTCCTCCTCTTCACTCTGGTTTTTTGCTCTATTTCTTCCCATTCTCACGGGCCTGTTCATGTGTTTCCTGCTGTCTCTGAAAATGCATCTGTTTTTTTTTCTTCGATATGGTCTCCAGTACTACAATTCTCTGGTTCCCCTGTGCGGGATTTTTCAAATGAACTGTTTCAGACTGGTTTCCCTCTTGCAGGGAAGTATTCAAACTATGGTTTTTTGTTTCAAATGCCACAACACTCGGCTATGATCAGGCTTCGACCCGCTTTACTGTACTCCTTTTGTTAATAAAATTACTTTTACTTAGAAAAAAAAACTTTCATACATGAGAAAATAGATACTGACAAATGGTACATCATGGCCTGATTAATTTCGCTCAGCAATTTCAAATGGTATAACATTTAGTCAACAGTAATCATCAATTTCTGCACACAGTGACTAATTTCTCTGGAAGCCTGAGATTTCTTTGGCTTGTTATTCTTATAACTACATAGACATAATTAATAGAGAGATTAAGGATAGAAAAAAATCTAGCGCTTATTCTCCACTACTCAACATGATTTTGTGAGAAATAATACATAGATTGATTTCTCTGAGTGCCTTAGGATTCTTTGGCTCATTTTTTTAATCACAACAACAATAAAAAATGCACTGAGGATTTTTTCTTAGTCCGATTATGCAATTTTTATAAGACAGATTATGCAATATTAATAATAAACATAAATTTATTGCAATTTAGGGAAAGCTCGTTCATGTTTTTTTCTTTATATTGGAAGGTTACTTGATTTTTGAAGTAATTTTTTAGTAGATCATAACATATATTGAGGAAATATTATTTTGAAAAGAATCAGTTATTTCTCTTGAAAATTTAGGTATTAAAATTCCATGACACAGATATATCACACTCCAAAATCCAAAGAAAATGGAAGAGCGTTCAATTTTTTTAATCAAAATTTTATTGGTGAAGGGTTAATTTATTACGATAACATCATTAATGAAGTGAAAAATTTTAAACGTAACATTTATTGACTAGAAAAATAATGACCAAAACGTCAAAAAAATTTGTGTGACGGGTAAAGGGAAATCCAAATTCCAACCCTGCCTGCCACTTGTTGGTGAGTGGAGGTTATTCACTTTTCATTTACAGCTTACCAGGTTACTCATGTTACCAATATTTTTACATGGCTCATTTTTAGGTGACTACTTATTTTACTTCTTCTTTATAAAGAACAATTGGTAGATAATTGTATATATTATTTGAAATCTATAACAAATCCAGGCAACAAAATTACAACAAATAGAAAATTATGCAAAAAATTGACCAAGGCACTACTAATGTGGGGATACCCTATCATTTCTTAGATCCTCATAACTTACCAACACCTACTATATTGGTATACACATAATATGGCATTTACCTGAAGTATTTCATATGTATATAGAGGTAAATAAGTTGTATGACAATTGTTATGGCAGATATAAGATGTGTATTATAGTTTATATTTCAATTCTTCTTAAGTAGCATGCATGTGCGGTCCATATAGTGACTACAATTACCAAATATATTTCAGTGAATATGTGAAGATGATCTCTCATTGGGTCCCAATTACTTAAAGCATCATTAATTAGCTTTCCAAATGAAGAAAATTTGTTAACAAATTAGTAAAAACTAGGAAAACAAATCATGCTTTAAAAAAATATGGCACAACGAGTCACACTCTGAGATTTATTTAATTACTCATCAAGTGTCGCTACAACATATATGATCACCATTACCATATAAATGGGACATGTGACCACCATTTTGGTTTCGCCAATGACATTCCACATCATGAGCATTGTTTAGGGTTGATTGTGTTGATTTTTTTTAAACAAATCATTTATACATTTTATGGAAATTATAAACACAATTTATAATCACATTACAAGATCATGATGTATGGATATTCCTTATCATTTCTTAGATACTCACAACTTACCAACACCTAATAGATTTATATACACATCATACAGAATTTACCCCTAGAATGCCACATGTATCCTAAAACAAATTAGTTGTATGGAAATTGTTATGGTGCATATATGATGTGTATTATAGTTTATCTTATAATTTTGTTGAAGTAGCATACAACAATTTACATAGTGATATGAGAACCACTCTCTAGAGTATACATCGATTTTGTACACATGGATTTTCAGTTGCTTTTTGAGATATATCATTGGTGATGCTCACATGATTATATAATGAACCATTAAGTTGAACTATGAAATTATTCCTCACAACACACACATATTGATGAATTAATATTTTTTCTCATATAATTTTTTTAATCTATTTTCAAAAATAAATAAATTATATATAATTATTTCTAAGAAGAACAAGAGAGATTTCCTTACCATATCTTCATAAAAAATATAATAGCGAAATTTGGAGGCAATTGCGACGTTTGGAGGCAGCCGTCTAGCGATGCTTTGGGGCATAATGTCACAATTGTGACACTTTTTCTACGTGTCGGTATTACGACACTTTTCTCTAAATGTCAGTATAGCGACAGTTTCCCAAGATCAATGGCCCAAAGTGAACCTGATAACTTACCTTTTCCCTGCACCTTTCCTTTTGATCGTATCCATTCACTCGTTAAATCCAGATCCGACGGTGCTAATACATTTTCGCGCTCATAAAGTAATTGTTTGATGTTTTGGCAAAGCCGCGCGAAATGGGTGGTTTTTCCAAACCACCTGCGCTTACGTGTCACCACCACGTTGTATCGCATTCGAAAAGCTAGTTTCCGCTTACCACCATTTACCCTCGCGAATACCACTGGAGGTATTCCCTAAACCTCACCCATTTAACCCGAGTTTAATGTCATTTAACTATGGTTATACCATCGTTTAATACATTAAACTGATATTTTTCATTCAAATTTTCACCTTTTTTCTTTAAACCTGTAAAAACATTACAGAACCGTTTTTCCTCAAAATCACGCCGTTTGAACCCTGAGAAACTTTGCAGAGCCATTTTCAACCTACCAGTACCATTTTTCGACGCCCATTGCCCTGAATTTCCATTACAAAGTACTACATTGTCCTCTGCGAAGCCATTTTCAAAAAATTGAAGACTGAGCACCTCTGCAACGTCTTCAACTGAATTTCGCTGGTTCTCCAGGTACTTTTCTTCGAAGTTGCCCTCTGAGATTTCAAAATTCCTGTCGATTTCAAATAATTACCAAAGTTACTAAAAAAAGTGTCCATTTTTCAGGGGAAACTCTATCAAAATTTCCCTGGAATCCCTAATTGCCCTTTCTCGCAGTTTTTTCCATACCTTGGTCCATTTTGCTGTTGAAATTGATTTTAAATACACGTTCTGAGCTTTAAATTCCTTTCATTTTCTAAAAACCCTGCTCAGAAACCGCATTTTCAATATAAATTCGCCAAGAAACCCCTGTTTCTCGTAAAGGAACTTAGCAAACCATTTAATCTTGCTTCGTTCATTATTAAAAATGACCAAGAAATAGGTAACCCCCAAGAATGGAGGCCCAAAATCTCAAAATAAGTCTTCTGCAAAGATTCCTCAGCCTATGTCCTTCAAAATCGAAAAACCAACTCCTGTACTCACGGCTGATTCTACAGAAGTGGTCAGACCTGTCATTTCTCTAGAGAACAACCCTTTAGTTGATCTGGAATATAGAATACTAGACCCTAATGTAGAATTCAACCTATTTGATGTCTATAATTGGTGCTATGGAAAATCAGTGGAAAAGAGTGACAAAGATATTCCAATTTGGGAATCCAATCTGCCTAGATATATTGTCCCTCTCACTCATTCTGTTCCTGACTTTATCAGATTATTCCAAGCCTATTATATGCCATAACAAAGATGTATTGTAAACAAAGAAAAATATATCCTGTTTTACATCACCGAAGAGTCGATAAATTCCATGCTGCAAATGAATCATGACCCCAATTCTGCTTCCCTATCAATAGAAGATTTAACCTAACTATATCTTGACTTGGAGTTCAATACTAGATTCAAAATATACTAGAATTTTTGTCCAAATCAAGTTGATATTCCTAAGTTAAATCCTCCTTTCGACACCGTTGATTTCCCAGATGAAACTAGACAAATTGTCTCAATGCTCTCCTTCATACTAGGATACACCAGTGATGAATTCACTGATGTGGCTATCCTAGGTTTTCTGTCAACTCTAAGTGCTGGTCAATCACCATCCATTCAGTTCAATTTTGCTAGATTTATTGCTGACATTATGCATTATCAGTTATCTAGATTACCAGACGAAGGAGTTTTCAGATACTCCTCTTATCTACTCCACCTCTTCCTATATTATCAAATAGATAAGTTTCCAATTGAATGTGAGAAAGTGGATGCAGAAGGAAAAGTTCTATCAGTAGTATTTTGGTCATCTATTCTAAGGAAATGGAACAAAAAGTATAGTTTTACAGATTTCAATGACCCATTTATAGCCCCTGATATGTATCTCTTCAAAAAAGAGGAGATCCCTAGGATCAATGATGAGACAAGAAGAATTATGCAATTATCAGAGAGCTACAAAACTAGAGATTGGTATTTATATAAAAATCATACAGAAATCAGAGTGTATGGCTCATCCCTGGCCCCATATAAGTTACCCAGATTTGTTACTACAAGAATATTTTCTTTAGAATATCTGAGACAACTATTGAATGTAGATGAAATCAACTTCATAGCTTTCAAGAAAAAGACCCAATTTAAGCTGAAAAATCAAATTGGGCCATTCATTGTGAATAACAAAGAAGCTGCCAATAAGATAAATGTCAAACTTAAAGAGTATAAGTTCCCATGTAGTTTTACATGGAAGTATGACCCACAAGGTATTTTGAGTGCAATAAGGGTAAAATGTAAGTTTCCTGTTTACTTGCATGAACCTAAGCCCCATATTGAAAGATATGTAAATAAAATTGAATGGGAGCCAAACACCCTATCTGATGATGATTCACAGGCAGTACAGGTAATACAGGTAGACAGTGGCAAAGGAAAACAAATTGAACAGATAGTACATGTGGCTTCTACAAGAAAAGATACTGATAATGTACATAAAAGAGACAGAGAAGGAGATAGTTTCATAGCTGAGACTATTGAGGACATAAAATTCAAAACTCCTTATAGTAAAAGAAGCAATTCAACAGAATAAGAAAAGGATAAGGCTATAAATATTGATATAAATGATGAAGCAACAAGAATAGTCACTCAAACATTAAAAGAGCTTCAAAATGTAAAAATTGGAACACAACAAAAAGATACAGTCATGAAGGAAAACTAGGCTACTGTCGATTTGCCTCCTTCTTCTCGGGAAACTGACAATACAGAGTCAGAGATTCAGATCAGATTCAGACATATTAAAGAGAAGAATGAAGAGCTCAAGAATCAAGCTCATTCTAGATTTCTTAAGGAAAATCCTGGAAACAAAGACAGGCTTCTTTCAGCATTTGATTATTCATCCAATAAATTGGTAATGTCATTCTTGAAGCCTACAGTGGCTGAGCCTAAATCAGTGGCAGATTATTCCAAAACAGATCTTGAACTGGATGCAGATGCCATTCATGAATTAGATCAAATTGAATTTCATAGGAGCAATACTGAAATACTATATTCCAAAATTGTCAGTAAAACTATGAAATCAATTAGGCTTGAGAAAATAGTGCTCAACCTCCAAAATCAAATGAGGTTGGACAAAGCCTCACTGTATGATAATAATTTAAGAATAAAAGCACTAGAAGATATAGTGATTGAAGCAGGGGGTGACCCAACCAACATTGAAGGGGAAAAAGTCTTAATTAAACAGAAAAATGAGCATATAGTTGCTCTTAGAAAACAGTTGAAGTTGCCTCAGAGTGAAAACTCTTAAGAAAAAGAAATTCTATAGCAAAAAACAAAGAATGATGATTTAAAGCAGCTTGTACATCAAATGACAGATCTGATAAAAACAATGGAAAGTCAAATAGAATCTCTAATGAAAGAGAATGAAGAACTAAGAAAAGCACAACCAATGGTCATTCCTACAGTGATCCCCACTGTAAACACTACTATACCATCTACTTTGGTAGAAAAATTGGCACCGAAAGGAGTACTGCCAACTGCAGTGCCAATTAATTTTCTTATATTTGCCTCTTCTTCTTCATCCTCACAGAGGAGCACACTACAAGACCAGGATAAAGAGATTCTTAGTTTGAAAGGCACTATTAACAATTTAGAAAAATCCAAAAATGATGCCTTGATTACTTCTAGAGGACATGAGCAAAGGGCTGATCAACTACAAGAATAGGTAAAGATTCTGCAAGCACAAGTAAATCTTATAGATCAAGTGGCCTTTATAAAAAATTATTTATGGACCAAAATTATTGATGGCATTCATTCTCAATGGCCTTCAATTCAGATAATTTATGAACAGAGGGAGTTACTTCAAGTTGCTAGTGCAGAGATTGACAAGACTAAGAGGGAAATTGACAAAAAACTAGCCCAAGCAATCCAAATCATCACTTTTTTAAATATTAAAACCAGGGAAGAGTTGGAAGAATTGAAAATTTTTGATAGAACAGAAACCATTCTTAAAATCAAAAAGGTCCTGAACAAAAGAAACATAATGAGTAATCTAGAGGACCGGTGTAAAGACATGAATTTATCCAGCTCAAGATTTTTAGCCAAATACAAAACATTGTCAGAAGCAGGTTTGCCTGATATTCACGCATTTAATGACAAGTTAATGCCTCAGAAATATTATGATCTGAAAATCAGAAATCATGCAAAAGAGAAAGCCAGACAACAACTGCCTCAAGGATCACCAACAGACAAAATACTTCTTCAGTGTTTTGAAAATCTGTTCTTTTTAGATAATGAGATCAGACATATGTTCACTATCAAGCCTAACTTTTCCAAGTATACAAAGGCATATGAAAGTTACAGAAAATTGAAGACTGTGAAGATCCCCTCTGCAGAAAAGTGGCAAGAATTCACAGATCTACTGTGAATTTAATGGATAAAAAACAGGAAATTCACTTGGAAATTAATTTTTTACTGTTACCTCAAATGGTAAAAATACAGGGCTAAAGTGCACAACAACAATCAGTTCAAATTAGAATAATCAGTTGTATTTTTGCTTGTAAAAAGGTAACATCTTGCAAACTATTTTGCAATTGTCCCTCTTTTTAAGTTTTCTTTCCTATTTTTTATTAAAACATTATCTCAATTCTTGAGATATTTTGTAAACATTTTTTTGTATAAATACTTCACAATTCGAAGTATTCAGTGTGAATAAAATCTCTCAAGACAACTATAGTTCGTGCTCTATACTTGGCATTTTAATGTTTTCTACTTTGTTCGTGCTCTCTACTTGGCCATTAGCTTGTGGGTGATATGGAGTTGTAACCTTGTGCTGAATGTGGTAGTTTTGCAATGTTTCAGCTAATTTATTACCTACAAATTGTGGTCCTCCATCTGTGATTATGTCCCTTGGGAGACCATAGCACACAAATCTTTGTAAAAGAAACTGTACTACATAGTCCTCTGTAGCTTTTGAAAGTGCCTCTGCTTCGACCCACTTAGTGACATATTCGGTTGCAACTAGGATGTATGTTTTTTGGTCTGAGGGAGGACTAATAGGGCCAACAAAATCAAGTGCCCAATGTTCAAATCGTTCAATCACTAGTTGAGGGTTCAAAGGCATTTGATCAGACTACCCAGGGCGCAGTCCTGCCCTTTGGCAGCTATCACAGGCCTGCACGAATTTTTTGGCATCCTTAAATATGGTAGGCCAGTAATAGCCTGTTCGTAAGACCTTATGGGCAGTTCTACGGTTCCTAGTTAGATCCCCTTCTTCAATCTTCTGAGATTCCATCCACTCCATCAAATCAAGCCTATACATAGCCTTAGAAGGTTACCTATCTTGCCCTTAGCACATTTGCATCTCTGAGCCTTATTTCTTAGTTCTTCTTGCCTAGTGAGTTGAATCCATTGCCCAATATTCTAGTAGATCTTTCTGGTTTACCTTGAAATCTCTTTATTCCCACCAATCTTTTAAAATTAAACCCAAATACAAAATCATAGCTAGCCTAATATTTGTTACTAAAACAAAGCTAAATCATATGGAGAGATCCCTCTCTAGAGTTCAAGAAGGCTAGATCTTGAATTCCCAAAGTGGTTCTTGGTTACCCCTGGTGTTCTTAACTACAAAAATCCCTATCCCACAACCTGAGAATTACTAGGGTGATAACAGGCCTTGGCGGTATTATGATCCTTGGAGGAAACTCCCACAGCTAGAAGAGTTGACAGAGAAAATTGGATCGAGTACAAAGGTGTGGCAGGTGGGTTTTACCCTGCACCAATTGTTATGGTGCATATATGATGTGTATTACGGTTTATCTTATAATTTTTTTGAAGTAGCATACAACAATTTACATAGTGATATGAGAACCACTCTCTAGAGTATACATCGATTTTGTACACATGGCTTTTCAGTTGCTTTTTAAGATATATCATTGGTGATGATCACATGATTATATAATGAGCCATTAAGTTGAACTATGAAATTATTCCTCACAACACACACACACACATATTGATGAATTAATAATTTTTCTCATATAATTTTTTTAATCTATTTTGAAAAAAAAATAAAAATTATATATAATTATTTCTAAGAAGAACAAGAGAGAATTCCTTACGATATCTTCGTAAAACATATAATAGCAAGAAAATTAATCTATTGAAATTTCATTTCCAAACATATTCATGGAGTAAAATGAAGATTAAAAGGAGATATTCATGGATTTACCTATAACATCACCTCATAATTAAGAATGTAAATTACATAGGTTAGGAGAAAATTTATCTATTGAAATTTCATTTCCAAACATATTCATGGAGTAAAATGAGGATTAAAAAGAGATATTTATGAATTTACTTATAACATCACCTCATAAAAGTGTAAACGTCCAATATTGATAAAATTTATTTATATATGATAAATAATAAACCTTTATCTCACATGTATCATATAATCTTATAAACAAACAATTGCACAGGGGGTGCAATCCTCAAAACTTTTAAACTGTCTAATGTATATGTACCTATTTAAAGTATTCAAGGCCCACACTACAAATGCCCAAAGTGAAATATTTGCACATATGTTATATATGAGCCAATGGTTTAAATAACTATCGGGCGGTGAAACAAAACTTATAACAAAATTTTAATAAAACTATATCATACGTCCGGACTTAAAAAAAAATAAAACCGATTTCAATCACAAATTCGCGTTCCAAAATAGCCTGCTGATGTCACCCTAATTTGTGACGCGAAAACTTCATAGAATATGCCATATAAAAATTCGGGTCCTTTTTTTGGATTTTCGTACAGAGGAAAACTGTGACGTGAAAATCAAATTAATTTCGCCCTATAATGTTTCGGGTCCGGAATTCCACAATCCAGACGAGCCAAAAAATAACGCGATCGAATCGCCTGCTTCCACGTGGATGGCTGATTTGGTCTGTGGTCTGTGGGACCACGTTCTTCTGAATTAAAATCTCCCGCTTTTACTATTAAATTGCTCTGTTTCCAAAACAATACAGGGCTCTGTTTTTAAGTGTGCAGGGACTGTGATTTCAAAACCAAAATTGACTTTTCATCAGTTTTAGAAAGCGTCTGTTTGACAGAGCCATTCAAACAGATTTAGAAAGTGGCCAGAGGATAGGGTAGGTAGTTGAAATTAATATTTCAACATCCCTCATTCACTGAGAATACCCTCCTTTTTGCCTTCTTCATCGGACTATGATGTGTTCATCAACAGTCGTGAACCCGATGTCCGTTTGTTCGCCAGGCATCTTCACAACAGTCTTGTTTCCAGAGGATTGCGAGTCTTTCTCGTCAGCATAGAATTTCAGGCTGGAAAATCCATACCTTCACAAATCAAAGATGCAATTAAAGGACCCTCTCTCATTATTACTATTTTCTCTCCAAATTATTCGCAATCGCAAAGGTGCCTCCATTAACTACTCACGCTGCTCTGTAAGCCGACCATTTTTGCAAAGGCATATAACTGTCGTTTATTGCATATAAGTGTCGTTATACCGACAGCGGCTAGAGCATCGCTGACGGATCCCTCTAAACGTTATAATTGCGACACTTAGACATTGTGTCGCAAAAAAAGAGTCGTTATTGCGACGGCTACCTCCAAACGTTGCAATTACGACACTTAGACATTGTGTCACAATTGCGACGTTTGGAAGCAGTCGTCGCAATAGCGACGCTTAAGGTCATAGTGTCGCAATTGCGATGTCTTCCTTCAAACGTCACAATTGCAACACTTTTTCTAAGTGTTGGTATTGCGACACATTTATCTAGACGTCGGTATAGCAACGGTTTCGGGCGGGATTGAAAAAATTTGGGGAAATTTCTGGGATTTGGTCAAAAATGTCGGAACCAAGTGTTAGAATTTCTGCCAAATGTACTAGTGGTAGCACAACATTAGTTACAGAAGAAAGCTTCCTATGCTCTCTACCTGGCATAACCCTTGTGATTAGTCCACCTGACCTAGGAATCCAATTCCAGGCCAGTAAAGTAGTCCAACTGAATTTAGCTAGGCTAGCTCATGAGGCCTTGTAGGGTCTCCACACCTCTGTATTTTAGGAAATTCACCATCGAGACCCACAAGTGTACCAAGAGCTCAGAGTGGCCGAAAAAAAAATTGATGCAAACAATGTTGAAGTGTGCCTTGCCACCACGAAGCACATGGAGCTCGAAAACATGATTCACCAACTTTTCACAAATGTTACCACATAGATCCCAACCATAGCCACCACTCAGGCAAAGGTTTAAAGGGTTGTCACAACACTAAAGGCCTCCTGAGAGGAAGTTTAGATGGTCAAGGCATGAGTGGAGCAGCAAATTTCTGACCTCCAGGCTAAGTTGTTGCCTGAAACACCTCAGGAGGTACGGGCCTAGCGAACTGTGTTGGTCACTATGGCTACGAAAGCCAATATAGGGAAAATCTCAAAGGGTGAAAAATTATTATAAATATCCATGCAGCTATGGAGCAAGGTCTAGCGTGACCTGATCTTGCGTGGCATCAATCGGGACCTACGGCAGAAAGAAGAAGAGTTTGAGACGTTGGAAGCCACCCTGCCCACTTTAGTTCCTACTCAGCATTGGACATGACTGCACACCATTCATGCCCTCCATGCTGATATGCATGAGCTCCAGCAATAGAAGAAGGCCCTCGGTGACTTCTTGAAGCCTTGGGCTTCTTAGGCCCTCAAGCTTTCACAAGATGTTGATGTTGCAGTTAAGCAGCTGAACCAGACTCTATAGAGTGTCACTGCCACAATGGAAGGTTTGATTTCATAAAATTTGGTAGACGTCAGACAGAATGTCGCTACTCAGAGTGAAGGCATGTTGTGTCCATTAGCTGAGCTGATCATATTGTTGTAGGTGCAAGTGGAGAAGCCACCATCACATTCACTCAGGACGAGTCACAAGATTGTGTTTGGGGATTGTTGGAATAGGGTCTCCTAAAGCTGTGAGTTTTGTCCATTTTTTCAATATTTAGTCTAACATATGAGTTTTGGGGTGGGTCAAAGCCCCTAATGAATTGAAATGGGTCAAGGGTAGACCAAGAGTCCACAAACCATGGTTTTCGGATCATTGGATGTGTAGGCTAAATCAGTATAAATAGAGTCACTATGATGATGGGGTATCCACCTACACCTCCACCACCAGAAGATGATATGGCCTCGTACATGAAGCTACCCACCTTCAAAGGCATAGGATATGAAGATATGGATCGTTTATGGTTTGTTTTAGGATCGGTATGGACTACACAGAATGTAGCTAGTGATGTGGTGAAAAGAGCACATCTATCCCTTACCTTCGAACGAAGGGCCTTGGACTGGTATATGGGGTATATCAACCAACATGAAAATGCAACCATTGAAGAAATAAATAATGCTTTGAAACAATAGTTCAAGAAGCCCAAGTCCTACTCTCAGATAGTGAACGATCTAAAGGATATCAAGCAAGGACCATCCGAATCCGTATGGGAGGCTGACCAACGATTAAAGAAGGCAATTAGAGAAGGAGGATTTATATACGATGATAGCCAGCACACGAAATTGTTCATTTCTATGCTGCTACCTCACCCGCGCATGCTAATGGGACATCAAACCATTGAATCGCAAGAAAAGGCCTTGGAAATTGCAATGAAGCTAGAAGCTGTACGAAGAGATGATACCCAGTTAGCAGTGCATAAGATACAAGGCGAGCTAGAAGCAATGCATATGGATATCCAAAAATTGTGGAAGGAGCGAGGAACGGAGGCTAGCCCTGAAATATGGTGCATACGATGTAGGGTGAATGGACACACCAAGGATAAATTTCCTTTTCTAGCAGACTACATACAGGCTGGGGGACCTAGTCCGTTGCAACCTAGGGAAGCTGTAGGGCCAAGTGGATCGATGCTTTGGTGCGATGATTGTTGTGTTGCTGGGTTGCACGATACTAACCACTTCCCCTGGCTTGCCACATATGTATCAGAAATCAAGCAACAATGGTGTAGGTTCTGTAGATCTGTAGGCCATGATGAATAGAACTTCCAAACGTATGATTTGATTATAGATCAAGGAAATATATATAGGGTAAATTCGGATCCATCCTTGCAAAGATCCCCGTCGAGCATAGGTGGCTCCACAGCTAGGGTCAAGGGAGTGGGCCAGGGTGGAAGCGCGGGTAGAGGAAGAGGACAAATGATTTGATATAACTATGGAGAAATAGTGCACTTTACAAGGGACTGCTTAAACCCCTGCAGATACTATAGAAAACTAGATCATGCGATTGAATATTGCCCGATTTTGATGGCCAAGGTGTAGGAGAAGTGGAAAACACCTACAAAAAATGTACAAAGGGTCTCGTTATGAAGGACCACGTGTTAACATTATAACAGGCAGCAACATGGCCACCAGAGGAGCTACGGAGAAGGCTGAGATGGAGCCTCTCATCCATAAAGCGGTTGTTAAACAATAAGGTTTGGACTTACAGAAAATGAAACCTTTGTCGCAGCTTATCAAGATTTTTCTATGGCTGACACACCTACTCCTCACGGCCCTGCAAACCCCAAAGAATATTATGAGGTCAAACCATTCCTGTAGGCATGTATGAAGTTGTTTCACAACCAAAGGGTCATGGAAAATCTCCAAGCCTTGATAGATAGCTGCTCACAGAAGATAACCCTAGCTATCGAAGTTAAGGATGTGCACAAACTATATAAGAATAAGAGATGCACTTGCAGGGAGATGCGATTAACCGCATAGATTGGTGACTATGAGATGGATCAAGTTATTCTTGACATAGGCTTAGATGCGGATTTACTACCTAACCAAACCTAGAAAAAAATGGGGGAGCCTAATTTAGAATGGTCCACTATCCAGCTGTGCATGGCTAATTAGCAGAAGATCATACCTTTAGGAATTTTATCAAAGATCGTGGTAGACATCGCAAGGGTCAAATTTTGGTCTCATTTTGAGGTTATTCAGATCGTAGAGGATGCATACCCCTATCCTACGGTCCTAATATTGTAGTAGGCCATCGATATGAGCGGTATTATCAATTTGAAAAAAAGAAGCAGGGTGTTTGAAAGTGAAGGAACTCGGGCGATTATACCACTAGACCCCGCAAGAGGAGAAAGGTATACATAACTAGTGTGTGAGGAAGAAGAGATGGATGAAATCTATAATTTAACTGCGAGAGATGAATACTGGATTAATCCTAGGGCTGATGGTGTGCTTTTTTGGGAAAGAGATAGCGAATGCTTCTCCGACTTCGATGAGGAAATGGAAAATTGGAAAAACTGGCTACATGATGTCTCTATGCTGCGTTGTATGCGAATCAACAGGGACTTCCGTTGCATATCCTCCAAAGTAAGAGAACTACCATACTTTAATGGTTCCGGTAGTATAAGAGAATTTTTTCGGACATTTGATGCTGAGGTTCCAAGGGAATGAAGGCTATGGGCCCTTAACCTAGCTCCGTGCGCAATGCCTTCAAGATGATGGGACACACATAAGGAGGCATTCCAGGAATGGGAGGAATGTTGGGATATGATGGTCCTACGATTTGAGCCTCTGGCCAATGTGCACTTCAATATATTCCATGGCCCAGGGGATCCGCGTGGACATTTTTCCACTTGGATGGAGAAATGGTGTGATCGTACTACAGAAGAATGGGTTCACTTGTTGATTCATGCCTTGGGACCAATTCCCACCGCACGGTACTTGGATGCGGAGCTACATCAATGCACCCGCCAATGAGAAACCTTAAAGGATGATTTTTTTGGGACATTCAGGTTAACAGGAGGGTCGAGGCACTTGATGAAGCTCTGCAGGATATTGATACCTTTGTATTTGGTGAATCTAGCCCCTACGTAGCATATGGGATACCCACATGGGAAACACAGATGCAGGATATTGTAAATTATCAAAATATAACTATAGGAGAGTGCGATGAGGATCCATGCAATCTCTCTATCCCAGAATCAAAGGGGGGGCACGTAGTTATGGGACCTCCATTGCAGATTGGGGATGTGACGAAGCCTCTCAAACTGCAGGAGGAAAACATTGGCATTATCGAGCAGTCTAATTTAGCTAAAATTGGGGACTACTGGGATGATGACACTGTAAGAAAAGTTGATTAATTACTCACAGAATATCAAGACTCATTCTTAGAAAAGTTTTCAGAGCTCAAAGGGATCACAAGAGACCTAGGGATTATGTGCATCACGCTCAACCCAGATGCGTGCCCTATAAAGAAGCAGCTTTATCAGTAGTTGGATTGGGTAAGTCCGATGGTGGATCAACAGTTGGATTGGGTAAGCAGAAGGTTACACAAGAAATCGATAAAAGGCTTGCTACAATTATTATCGAGCCGTCCGAGTAGTTGGATTGGGTAAGTCCGATGGTGGATCCTATGAAAGTGGTTGTAATCATCAATCTGGAAAAGGCTACATCTGAGAAACAACTACATTCGATCCTTGGCCACACAGGCTAGTACAAAAACTTCATTCAGGGATATGCACTGATCACCAACACCTTTGGAAAAGCTGCTTAAGAAGGATGTTTCATTCCTTTTGGATGACAAGTGAGAGAAGAACTTTGAGCTACTCAAGGCAAAGATAATATCTGCACCTATTCTTATTTTTCATGATGGGGCAAAGGTATTTCATGTTCACATTGGTGCTTCAGGGATTGCCTTGGGGGTAGCCCTTACGCAACCCGACATCCTCAACAATGTTCACCCCATCACATTTGATAGTCGGAAACTCTCGAGTGAGGAGCACAATTATTCCACCACGGAGAGGGTAGGGCTAGCTAGGGTCTATGCACTACAGAAATATCGGCACTATCTGTTGAAAGGACACTTTAAGATGTTTACAGATCATTCGGCATTAAAGTACCTAATGCATAGGCCTGTGTTGGGGGGGGGGGGGAATTTTCAGATGGTTGTTGATGTTTCAGGAATACGATTTTGAAATCATAGTCAAGCTGAGGAAGTTGAATGATGCACTGGATAAATTGTCCCAAATTAAGATGGGCATGAAACCCACTAACTTGGAGGAAGTATTTATTGATGCGCAATTGTTTTCCATTAAGTTCGTTGATGCACACTTCGCTGATATCATTTAGCTCTTAACTACAGGCATGGTACCGATAGAATATTTGGTACAACAAAAGAAGGAGTTGGGTACCCGGGTGGAAAATTTTACCATTATCACAGATCATTTATATAAAATAGGTGCTGATGACGTACTACACAGATAAATTCTGGGGCATGAAAGGCCCACTATCTTGGTAGATGATCATGAAGGCATAGGAGGAGGTCACTACTCAGGCAAGGCAATTACATAAAATATTTCGCGGGTTGGGCTATGGTGACATAGAATTACATTTGGAAGGAATAGGCTCAGACTGAAGCCGGTGCACTTGGAGCGTAGGAGGTATGCTCAATTTGCAGGGGTGCGCTAGGGGCGCAGGAGGTATGCTCAAAGCGCAGGGGTGCGTTGGGAGTGCAGGGGTACGCTAAGTGCACCCAGGGTGCAAAAACTAGCTGTTGGAACAGTAAAATCAGGTAAAAAGAAAAAATTACTATTGCATGGGGCGGGCGGGCGACATTTAATGAGTCGATTTCTGGAGATTTTTTACCATTTACTTGATGGTAAGTTCCATGTGAAATCTACCCTACCATTGGGTGATCGCCAAAGCTATAAGACAGGTGGGCTAGATCAGAAAAGGGTTCTGTATCGCTTGAATAGCTCGTACTTGGCATGTTTGTCCTGGACAAATTTGTGTTGTAAAAATTTCTGTGAATATAACATCTCTTTCATGTATAAGCAACCTACTCCCTCTAACAGTGGCAATCCCATGTTTGTCTTTCATGTGAGGATCATAGCTATGAATCCTGTTGAACCATCAATCTCGATAGAACAAGGCACTAAGGAAGTGGTGGAGATTGAGTCTGAAGCTGAAGAAGTTTTCTCCACCCAAGTCACAAATAAGGGCAAGGAAAAATTAGAAGGCTTAGGGAAGCCCCTGAAACCTGCAAAATGGGTGGGTGGGAAGCCTCGTACTTCCCCGCAGAACATAAAATCTCCGAAGGTGACGCCCTAGGCGTGTGCTTCTCAGGAGAAGGCCCATCTTGTCGGCCCAATCAACTGGTTACCTCCCTTTGTTCGGCCACGCAGGACCTTGATGCAGATGCCGAAGAACCTAGATGGCCTAATCACTTATTTTCATATGCTGCTAACCTCGGGAGAGGTCCCTATCATTGGTAAACTTGTTGGGAAGCTTCACGAGATCAAATTTGACGATCACAACTTGGCCAGTGTGGAGGCCTTCCCTGAGCTGGTGCCTGAGTTATACCTTGACACAATTCAGGCAGACGATGGAATCAAAATTGTTCCTCAACACTAGGTGCACAGATTGGCCAATTTTGGGCTCCTGAACTTGCTAAGGATGCCACACATTGGTCGCTACAATGTCCCAGACTGGCTAGCTCGAAAATTTCTTGCCCTAATTCATGATGGTTGCCTATGGATCTAGGATAGGATCCCCATCGATGTTGCACTGGTTGATATAATTACTGGCCTTCCCATGCATGGCCCGAACCCTATGGAGTGCGTGGGTAAAAATTATGAGGCAGAAATTGCTGAGTATGTGCGCAAGACCTACCATGTGGAGCGTAATACTCAGGATTTTATAATCAATTCTATCAGTGTCCAAGGCACGTAGTTGGGCATGATGTTGCTGGCGTGTAAAAGGATGAGAAAATTTTAGGTCACTTCTGTCCCAGCATACGTAATTCAGTTAGCAAGGAAATGGAGGAAAGGAGTATGTTTTAATTAGGGCGGGTATTTGTGTGATAAGTTTTTGACTAATGTCCACAAATCCCAGGAGCAGGGCTGTGCCTTTTGTTATTCCTGGTTACTATTCCTTACAGCGTTGGTTTCCTAGGAAGCCCTTGCGGAGTCAGTCCTCCCTGATCTTACCTCGGAAATGTGCAAAGGGGCTCCCTATGCACACTTATGGATTCTAAGGATCCGCAACGTCTTGAGGAAAACCAAGTTTTTTGGGACCTCTTTCAGAGTAGCTTGGCCGCAACCATTAACTCCTGACAATGACTGTCCCCTACCATGTATGACATATACAAGGGAATTGCAGCATTTAAAATCACTATGCAAAATGCCCAGATCAAAGCACAAAAGGATAAAGCCTGGAATTTGCTCCCTTATATGGTGGTGGATGAGGAAGTTGAAAACGTCATTGCACTCTGGCCTCCTAACTGGAAGATCGGCTTCAGAACTAGTGCGAAGGCCATTGAAGGAACCAACACATCAAAATTCACCACCCCTGTCGTCATTAAGGATACCAAAGGTGTGTTCAAGAGTAACAAACAAGATACAGGCATAGGCGCACAACAGGATGTGTAGCAGAAGTAGACCCTTGAGAAGGACGTCGAGGTGGAGACTGAAGTAAATTTGCAACCAGACCTGGGCATAGAAGGATTGGAGGTAGGAGGACCTGCCTCCCCCTGCGGTACAAAGAGAACAAGCGAGCCTGTCAAAACACCCCGCAAGAAGCAACGCTCTCAACATGCAAAATGAGACAAGACAGTCACATTGAGTTACAGAGACCTTGAACAAATCGCTGATGCGGTCACTCTGGCCACAAAGGATAGGTGGATAGCCTTAGAAGAGTAACAGAAAGTTGCAATCAACATAATCCAGGCCGAGCTCTGTGCACTACAGTTGAAGACAGATACATTGTAGACCATTATAACTCAGGTACGCACACCCTTAGCCATCGGTAGTGCAGCATTAGTTATAGATGAAATCCATCTCTGCTCTCTACCTGGCATAGCCCTTGTGATCAGTCCACCTGACCTAGGAATCCATGTCCAAGCCAGTACAGAAGTCCAACTGAATTTAGCTAGGCTGCCTCATGAAGCCTTGCAAGGTCTCTACACCTCTGTATTTTAGGAACTTCACCATCGAGACTAGCGAGTGCACCAACAGCTTGGAGTGACTGAACAAAGAATTGATGCAAAGAATGCTAAAGTGTACCTCGCCACTGTGAAGCACACAGATATTGAATACATGATTCACCAACTTTGTGTAGATGTTACCACAGAGATCCTGGCCATAACCACCCGTCAAACGAAGGTTGAACGGTTGGCTGCAGCACTGAACACCTCCTGAGAGGTAGTTCATATGGTCAAAGCACGAATGGAGCAGCAGATTTCCAACCTCCAGGCTAAGTTGCAGCCTGAACCACCTCTGGAGGTATGTGCCTAATGAACTGCACTGGTCACTGTGGCTACGAATGCCATTATAGGGAAAATAGTGTAGGGTGCCAAATTATTAGAAACGACCATGCAGCTATGGACCAAGGTCTAGCGCAACCCGATCTTGTGTGGCATCAACTAGGACTTGCGGCAGAAAGAGGAAGAGTTCGAGATGTTGGAAGCCACCTTGCCCACTTTAGTTCCTACTCAGCGTTTGACACGGCTGCGCACCAGTCATACCCTCCAAGTTGATATTGATGAACTCCAACAAAATAAGAAGGCCCTCAGCGACCGCCTAAAGCCTTGGGCTACTGAGGCCCTCAAGATTTTACAAGATGTTGATGTCGCGGTTAAGCAGCTAAACCAGACTCCGTAGAGTGTAATAGTCGCGACAGAAGGCCCGATTTTAGAAAATTTGGTTGACATCACACAAAATGTCGTTGTTCAGAGTGAAGGCGTGCTACCTTCGTTATCCGAGGTGATCATATTGTTGTAGGCGCATGTGGAGACCCCAGTATCATAGTGACTCGGGATGAGTCACAAGATTTTGTTGGGGTACTGTTGGAGCAGGGTCTCCTAAAGCTTAAAATTTTGTCCATTTTTGTATATTTTTGTAATATTTAGTCTAACACAAGGGTTTTGGGGTGGGTCAAAGCCCTTAATGCATTGTAACGATTCAAGGGTAGACCAAGAGTCCACAAACCACATTTTGTGGATCATTGGATGCATAGGCTAAATCAGGTATAAATAGATAAACCTTTTTGAGTCATAGTTAAGAAAGAATAGAGATTGATGATAGTTGCGAATTGTTAGATCTACTTGGGTTGATAGGGTGAGGACTCCTGCTGGCTGTGTGCAAGGAGATCCTCAGTCCTACTGTGTTCAGACCCTGCTGCTTGTGTGCGCAGGCTATGTCAGATTGTATTGGGTTTTGCAGGCTAATATATGTGAATCTGGTTAGAGTACCTCTGGGTTATCTGAGTTTATGTAATGATGTTGATGCGAACTGTTGAATTTGTTACACTTACTGTTGTCACTGCGGAACTGTATTTATTATAATACGAAGTATTACTGTGATCTATTGTTCATGCATTTATGATATTACATATTATAGTGTTGATGCGAGAATGAAGAGTAGATCTGTTAATTGTGGACTATACTGATTAGTGAACCTGTGAATAGATCTGTTTTATAGCTGTGAGGGTATCCTTTTTCTTGTTATATGAATCTATGACCTGTTGATCGCTGTGATTATAGTTTTTTTACTGGTATATTGGTACTATGCAATTGGATGCAGAGGTAATTAGTAGGTATGAGCTCTGCGAGATCAGTCTGTAACTAGATCTGTTAAATATGAAGTTGATAAGATGGGAACATAGCTTTGGTTAACTTACCTACTCTCTCTCAGGGTGCGGAAAGATGGTTCCATCTTCCTTCCATACTGCTTCGAGTGAGACTTTGGCTTGCACAAGTAGGTCACTACCGAAAGGGCCAGTAGTATAGGGGGTTTTTGGCAAACCTTAACCTCTGAACCTGGGTTAGGACTGCTCGAGCCAACAACCACCGAAGGCCCTACTTTACAGAAGTTAGTTGAAATTGCATAGAATGCTGCTATGCAGAGTGAAGGTATTTTTCTTCACCTCATCGTCACCATCAAGTAGCTCCAAGAGAATATGCAGGCCCAACGACTACTGTGACTCAGGATGACTCATAAGATTGTGTTGGGGACCTATTCAAACAGGGTCCCCTAGTTGCGTTTTGATATGTTCCAACACTACGTTTTGATATAAATTTTGTAATAATTATCCTAGCGCAGGGGCTTTAGGGTGGGTCAAAGTCCCCAATGTATTGTAATGGGTCAAAAGGTAGACCAATAATTCGAAAACCACAGTTTGCGGACCATAGGATAGTGTAGGCTAAGATGCTATAAATAGATGGATAGATCGAGTCTAGAGGGAAGCAAAGTGTGATTTATATTAGTGGCGAACTGTTGGGATCTATTTTTTGTTGTATTTGGATAAGGACTCCTACTGTCTGTGTGCATGAAGATCCTCCAACCTGCTGAGTGAGGACCCCACTGGATGTGTGCATGGGGTGGTAATTGAGTCTGTAAGTCAAATCTGGATGTTAATGAGAAGGTTGTTTAATGGTAATGGAAGTATCTCTGTGTTATGAGAATTGACTATGTTTATGTTATTTCTGTGATTAAGTTGGTTGATGACTATTGATGTGCATGTGGATGCGATGCTATGAGAAAAGGATAATTTAATAGATCTAGTTATTAGTAGTTTCCTTACTTTTGTTTACATGCTCTCTATCGATTTATAAGCTTTGCATTGTGCAAGTATACTTTTAAGGGTTCGGTGATAGGACCCCTTCTATGAAAATATGATATATCTTAACAAGGCTGCCTCAATTAATTCTCTTTCTCTCAAGGTGTAGAAACCTGGTTCCAGCACCCTCCCATACTACTTCGGGTGATACCTTGGCATGCACAAGAAGGTCATTACCGAAAGGGCCAGTAGTATAGGGGTTTGTTGGAAAACCTTAAATCCAAACCTAGGTTAGGACCCCTCAAGCCAACACATCATCATGATATGTGGAAGTTGGTGATAGGTTCCACCTCTGACCCATTTTTGGTAGTTTGACCAGTAATAAAACACTATTTATGCTTCCCACGTGGTTGTCCTCGAAGGTTCTATGTCACCTTGTTGCCATCATCTTGATCACAGGTAAATGCATCTCATTTGTAATGTCATCTCCTTTGACTGACCATAATTTTCCATTTTTTTGAGCTGCCATGTCATAGCTGACTGTGCATGAGGCCCATGTCATTGCCACATCATCTTTTTTGACCAAAAAATAGACACCACATGTCACTATAGGATTGGGACAACATAGAGGGTTGATATTAGTTAAACACTAGGAAATTTGATCTTCCATATACTTTAAATTCACCATTTAGTTATTGGATCCCTTAGTTATGATAAAACATTCTTGAACTTTAACACTGTTAAATTTCATGCAGGTTGGATTGATATTTTTTATCAATATTTTACAAGAACATATATCCACTTTAAAACATGTGCAATGTTTAAAAAAATCGGGATTTGTATATTTTTCCCCATATATTATACCCTTTGCTAATGTTGATCTTCAAATGGACATAATATCTCAATTGGGAGGAGTTTTTTGGAGTGGGATATATTGTTAAAAAGGTCTTACTAAGCACTCTATAACCAAGCAATCCACATTATTATTAGGAAATCATAACTTTGGAAAAAATCCATTATAATTCAAATCTATTTTACTTCACTTTATGAGGACATGCAAGAGACCATACCCTCATACTGCTTCCTTCAGATGTTTTTGTTTCCTTCATCATCCCCTTTGACATCAATGAAAACAATATTTGCAACAACTAGGAAGAATAAATTACTAAGAAACTAGAATATCTCTAGTTCCATATTTTATTTCTTGTGAAAAATATTTGGTATATTTCTAGCCATATAATTGACTATGAACTCGGTTTTTCAAAATATTGTTCAAAGAACATCACATGGCTTTAAATATTATGGAAATTTGAGTTCATATATAATATGGCTATTCGCTAAAGACTAAGAATCATCCAATTTTTCAGAGAATAACCTCCCTAGTGACTCTATTATTCAATATTTCCATTTTGAATAAATGTTCCTCGATGAATCAATTAAAAAGTTCTCAAATTTTCAAAGGTTCACAAATCATTATGGCGTGTTACACAGTGTTGTCATCGATAAAAAAAATATTTCATTGATGTCAAAGGGAATCTTTGGGATAGTAGTTATATTACTCATAAGGTGAAGGAAGCAAATTAACATATGGTTACCTTATGTACTCACATCTAGTGACTAAAGGGGGTTGTAATTTTTTTTAAAGTTTTTGAAAATATTGTCATGTCCTAATGATTGTATAAATAACATGGTTTCATAGATCTAATCAATACCTTTCCAACAGTATATCCCATTTTGTAAAAATCATCCCCAATGATAAGTTATGACCACTCTAATTTAAACTTTAATAAAGGACCCTAAGACAATAGAGAAATGATGAATTGAAAAAAACATATATTACATTTAACTTCGTTAAAAATTACACATATTTTAAAGATCGAATGCATCTCACAACCAGAATTAGAGATTGGGAAGTGGATATGACAACCTACATGATAATTAACAAAATCCAACATGCCTCTTTGGTTCCCACAAATTTATACATGCTGAGTGTTACACCATTTTTTGGTCATATAACCTACTATCATTAGATGGACCCAAGTACACCATGTAAGACCAATTTTACCCTAAGTAAAATTGCTTTCACTATGCAAAATAACTTAATAAAACACATTTATTAGGTTGTTTATGGTCTAAACAGGAAACCCCAAAGGGAAATATTAAACAAATCTATATTTGTTTGATTTCCCTCATGGAATAATTGATTAAACAATAATTTAATTATTATTCCTGGTCATGTTTAACCCAAAACAAAGAAATTAATTAGATAAATCTTTATTTATCTTATTATTTTTTAGGAATAATTATTTAAATCTTATTTAAATAATATTCCTTGTTAAATATGACTAAATCATCCATAAATAATTAAATAAATCATTATTTATTTGATTATCTTTCAACCACTTCCTTAAAATGATAAATAAATCATGTATTTATTTATTATTCACAAATAAAGGGGATTTGACCCAAGCCGAATACTTTTTCCCTCCAACAAATATAATAAAATATTCCATAAAAGGTGGATCTAGATTTGGTTAATGTTATTTTAATCATGCACCAAGATCTAGAATGACCCAATATTTTGTTATAAATAGGAGGGTTTTTCCTACCATTATTCACCTTTTGTTGCCTATTAGATCACTCTGGATCTAAACTCTTGGTCTGACTTTGAGCCATTATCATTGTCATATTTTCCACTATTTGTTGTGTGAGCTCCCTTTGAGTTCTATCTTTGTCTGGGTTTTCTACACCAACAAGAGAGAGAAATGCTAGATCTGAAGTGCTGAGGACTTCCAAGAACCCATCCCATTGAGGAGAATTGGAAACACCTTCTTGTTTTCCTCCCAGGTGCCCTTAATACAAAAATTCTTTCAAAAAATTGTTCTTGTCTTGTCTATTGGATGTATGGAGAAAAACCTTATTTTTACTGCTTAATGTCTCTTTATGCATAGATCTGGTTTTTTGCAGCACTTTTCTTAATCAACTAACTGCAGATCTCAAGATATTGGCAGTCATATTTGATGTTAGGGCTATAAGTTATGCGTAGCTAAAGTGGTCTTTTTTCGTACACTTCGACAAAAGATTCATACTAACACTGAGCCTATATTAGATAATGTCAGTGATTGGGTAGACACATGGCGAGTCTGGAGTGGCTCATGATTGGTGACTGGGTAGGCACATATCAAGCCTGGAGTGACTTATCTTTATGACTAGAATGACACATGACAAGCTCAAAATGGATCTTTTTGAAATCACCAAGAGATGCCATGTGGCCATGACAAATGGCTCACTTTTATTGGCAGAAAGCTCAAAAGTGGATGACTCATGGCACCCCTCAAGAGCTGCCATGTGAAATGATGAAATCATGCTAACATCATCATATGGATGACCAAGGACCCTAGGGACTTAGTCACAAATCCTATTCGTATGAGACCAAGGCACTAATTTTAATAAGAAAATACAAGTGGTTAAAATATAGAAAGTATATGGTCACATGGTAGGGCACCACCCTTGGTCATATGAAATCAAACCCAAAGTTGAGTGGTTTACCCAGGGAAGAGGTAAGTTCACATGATAACGACCAACACTTGGTCATATGGCATCTAAAATGGATGAGGATGTTAAACTAAAACAAAAATATAGATGATAGGACCCAACCATTGCTCGTATGAGATGACCACTAGACTAAGAAATCCATGGCTCACATGCACCCTTAATAACAACTTGTTATATGGACCTATGGTCCACCTTTCATAATATTGGGAATGCAAGAAAAATATAAATACACAACTAGTTATTCATTCAAAAGGAAAATAAGAGAAAAATGAAAATATTTCATAGCTTGGATACATTAATCAGTGAAGGTGGAAACTCAGTGAAGAGAACACATTTTTTTATAATTATAATAGTTTTGGTTATGTATGTAACAACCCTCATCAAAATTCCATGCAATAAAATTTAATAAAGGAAAAATATTAACCAAGGTCATGGAACACATATTTCAAGCTGAATGTTGGGAAAAACGTCCTACTGTTGGTGTTCATATGGTTTATTATGGTTATGGAATTTGGAAAAGGCAATGCCTAAGGCTTTTGAAAAGAAAAGTGGAATTTATTGGCATTTATTTATGAAAATAATGGAAAATGGGAGAAAATGGAGATTAAAAATCACAGGTTGCATGTGAGGAGGAAAATGAATGAAAATAATGCAAAATTGAAGAAAATATAGGCCTCATTGATAAAAAGGATTCTAAGGATCAGTGGGTAACCTTTTGTCAGTTATGTTTTGGAGCTCTCATTCTATTCTCTATTGCTCTCATACTCTTGGACACTTAGAGATTCTTGGTGCACTCTTGGAGAGTGTGGTATACTTGGATATTTGAATAAATAAGGCAAAGTAAGAGTAGGAAAGTGCAAGAGGACATTGGGATCAACAACTACAATGGGTTTTTCTTGTAGGTGCCGAGATACATGTATGTTTTCCTCACTAGTTTTGGCATGCATGGAATATCCATGTGGTTTCTTGGCCATGATATATCATTGAAATGGAGGATTTCCTTGATTGGAAGTGGATTTTCCTACACTTTCCATTTCCTGGATAGCCATGGTATTGTGGGTTCATTTCCTTTTTTTTTACTTTTTATTTTATTTTTTAAATTTTTTATTTTATTTTTTTGGTTTGTTCTGATGTACCTTGGGTTGTGGGTTGAGTTATTATTTCTTGGAAGCCTTAGATGGAAAAATTCTTTGGAAGCCCTTGGTGGGTTGAGTTACTAGTCCTGGAAGACCTAGTTGGACAAAGTCTCTGGAAGCCTGGAAAAAAATATGGGTTGATTTACTAGTCCTGGAAGCCATATTTGGAACAAAACCTTTGGAGCCCTAGATATCTTGGGTAGAGACCAATATGGTGATGGTTGTGATGTCTGACTTTGAGGTGGAATCACTCGTTGAGGGTTTAGGTGTTTTGCCCTCTGGAAGCCCTAGTTTGGTTTTGATTGATGATTTTTATGAGATACCACATTCATGCTTGGAATGTGGAACAGGGGTGACTATAAGAAGAGAGATTTGTCTTAGCCATGTCTATGGTCAGGTGGAACGTGGAAGTCCTAGACTTGGTTGCATTTTTATTATGGCCATAAGAAATCTTTTCCTATTGTATTGATGGGTAAATATGCTTGGAATTATGTGGATTATATGGTTATTATGTGCTTGTAATGTTTGTTATTTATATGCTCATTATGAATGTGTTTTATGATGGTGATGATGTATGGCTATCATCATGTTTTGAGTTGTAAATGAATGAACAACATATGTATGACCAAATAGATGATAATGCACTTAATTTGATGAGGCATCAATGCTCCTTGGAAATTATCAGATAAGTATGAGACCCCTATGCTCAGACTTGTTTCTTAAACCTATATATTACATATTTGTGACATGTTTTAAGAAATGCTTGTCATGGCTAGTAGGGTTTCAGTCAAGTCCTTGTTCAAGTGTTTGATTTTACATCATTATTTCATTGTTATATTTTAGTTCTAAAAGTGTCATGGAGTTCTAGGTAATGACATGGGATCTCGGCCTGAAAAATGGCACAAAAACCAAGGTCTTAGGCTTAGAATAATAGGAAACTTCCCCAGTCGCATGCATACCCATGTTGTGCATGCTATTGGAGGTTTCTAGTTGCACTCTTTCACATGTGAAGGGAGCGACTGGGGGATTTATGCATGAAAAGGTCAGGTTGAATTAGGGGCTTTCCTCCTGGAAGGTAGGGATGGATACTAGGTGTCTTATATCATGTGTAGAAAGTATGTGTTGTGGTGTGGTGTTGGTTCCACTTCCTTAAGGTGACCTAGGAGGTTGAATCAAATCATAGTAACTCTTCATCACATGTTTACCCTGATTGACTAGTTACTTGGGTAGATGTGTGAGGAGGGTGTTACAAAGTGGTATCAGAGCATGGTTCACCCCTTAGAGTGGACAGGAATTGTGTTGGTCATCAATTCATGTCGATTTCATATGTATTACTCATACTTGTGGTCTATGTGCTTGTTGTATCCACACGGTGTTGGTCATTGTTGCAATGATGTCACCATGGGAAAACTGATGGTGTTGTTGTGAAATATTGTTCCATGATTTTTTGGCTATTTATGTGTTGTTTACACATGTCAAGTTCTTCTGTATTGTCAGTTTACATTGGTATGGTTTTTGTTGTCATGCGTGAGGTCATGGTATATGGTTGATATGGTCATGCATTGATGATTGGACTCTAGATAGAATGATGTTTATTTGTTGATATACTTATGTGTTATATTTCTATATGGTGTTATTATTATGTCTACACATATATTACACTGACTGGTTGATCTTGCAGATGTGATATCCTCCCCAAAGTATGCTAAGGTAAATTGGTTTATTATGATTTGGTATTGCTGAGATGAGATGCATTGCAGGAAGAAATCAAATATGACTAGAAATATGGTAGAAAACAAAGATTGTCCCTATGATTAAAATGAGAAGCATGGTGTTGGGAACACTTTTGACTTATGAAACACACTGAGAAGTTTGAAGGAATAAAGGAATTGTAAAGAAGACAGTGACATAATCATATAGGCACAATAGAAACAAGAAGTTAATGTAGTAATCCTTCAGAGTTTGTTATAGTTTTGGAAAAAAGTACTACCTTGGATCAACTATGGACAGGAGGATGGGAATAATAGGTCATATGGCAGTAGTTATCATAGTGGTCATAGTTAGGAGAGATATTATATGATCATATATGGAATATTCTTGGACACTCCATATAGGAGAGGTGATAGACACATGTACTATTCTAGTTCTAGTTCTGACAGGCACTATGATCATCATCATTATCATCCTTAGAGGAGGACTGACAAGAGATATTTTTCATATGATTTTAATAAATAAAAATAACCTAAATTTGATTGAGAGATGAATAAATCACATGATGTAGAAGCATGGTTTCTTGGTATGAGGAATTTGTTTAGGTTGCATGATTACTCATAAAACATGAAAGCCAAAATAGATACATTCAGCCTCAAAGGTAAAGCATATATTTGGTGGGAATATGTGAATAATGTCAGGGATATTTATGAGAAGGAATTGACTTGGAGAAAATTAAAGAGACTATTCTAGAAGAAGTATATATCGGAGAGATCCTATAGTGACTAGGAAAAAGAGTTTTGTGAGATGAATATGGGATATATGACTAATGAGGAGTACACTTGCAATTTTTTGGATTTAATGAGGTATGTACCTTAACTCAAGGAGGAGTTATAATAAGGATTAATGTTGGAAGCCTATACAATTTTTTACTTGTGGCAAAGCTCATTGCAAGAGATATTGTACAAAACAATGTGGTGGTAGACTGTAGATCCCAGTGCTCAAGAGGCACAGGCAGTGGGAGTTGTTTTCCATGGTATTCCTACGATATATGCAGTGCTAGATAAAAGGAAAGTATATCACCAAGCATATATTATTGAGATGGATGGAAAGCTTTGTGATAAAGTTATTTCTATTTTGATTTACCCTAGATCTAATTATAATTATGTTAATCCTGACCTGATGGATAAGTTTGGTTTGAATAAAGAAGTGCATGTAGAGTATTGGTTAGTGTATTTGGCTACAAGTACCAAGAAGAGAGTTCATCATTTGTTAGGAGCTTGTGCATTTGAATTGAATGGTATGTCTCGGTCAACGAATTTGGATGTATTTCCATTGGGATCGTACAACATGCTTTTGGGTATGAACTGGTTGTATCTTCATATGATCAAGGTCGATTGTTATGAAAAGGTTATTGAGTGCTTTGATGAAAATGTGGAACAAAGACTCTCACAGGGTAAGAAGAAAGCAACATCAGTTAGGATGGTGACAGTTATGCAGGCGAAGTGTAGTCACAGGAAAGGGTATGTTTTATTTCCAGTGCATATTTGTAATGACAAAGGTAAGGAATTTGAGGATGTATATCTTTTGAGGAGGTACCCAGCTCTATAAGACTTTGAAAATTTATTTCATGTAGATATTTTAGAGTTTCCACCTCATAGGAAAGTAGAATTTTCTATTGAGTTGGTACCAAGGGGAGCGCCAACATTCAAGGCACCTTACATGATGAGCAGACCATAATTGCTAGAATTGAAGTTTCAATTGAAGGAAATGTTGTACAAGGGGTACATTAGGCTACGTGTATCACTATGGGGTGCACCAGTATTTTTGTGAAGAAGAGGTATGGTAATCTCAAGTTATGCATTGTTTATAGACAGTTGAAAAAAGTGACCATCAAGAAGATATATCCATTTTCGAGGATTAATGACTTGTTTGATCAATTGAAGGGAGAAGAAGTGTTCTCAAATATTGATCTGAGATCATGGTATCATCAAGTATGAATTAAGGAAGATGACATTCACAAGAAAACTTTTCAGACCAGGTACAGAAAACATGATTTTGTTGTAGTTCCATTTGGTTTGACTAATGCTTCAACTACTTTTATGTGCTTGATTAATAGTGTGTTGCATCCTTATTTGGACAATTTTTTCATTGTATTCATTGATGATATATTGGTATATTATAAAAATGAAGAAGACATGTCGAAAAATTAACAATAGTATTGAGATTGTTGAGAGAGCATCATTGTTATACTAAGCTTAGCAAGCGTAGTTTCTTTCAGACAAAGGTACACTACTTGGGCCATGTTTTCTACAAGGAAGGCGTAAAAATAGATCCAAAAAGATAAGGGTTATCATGGAGTGGGAAAATCCTAGGAATGTGGATGAGATAAGATCATTTATGGGGTTAGTAGGTTATTATAGGAGTTTCATCAAGAAATTCTCACAAATTTGTTATCCTATTACATCATTGCAAAGGAAAGGTAAGAAGTTTAATGGACAGAGGATTGTGTAGCCATTATTGAGTATTTGAATAATTTTTTACACATGCTCCAGTCTTAAAGATCATAGATCATAATAAAGAGTTTGTGGTATGTAAATATTCTTACAAGAGAGGGCTTGGTGGATTCCTTATGCAGGAAGGATAGGTGGTATGTTATGATTCATGTAAACTAAATGAGCATGAGAATCTCAATGGATTTTGGTATCTATTTTACCAACTGAATCTGAATGCCAGTGAGCCTAGATGGTTGGCCACGATCAGTGAGTTCAACTTTGATATTAGGTATATTAACGGTAAATAAAAAAGGGTTTTAGATGCTCTTAGCAGGCATATACAAGTGAATCATATAACAAATTTTAGTTCCTATGGGGCAGATCTATAGGATAGGATCTTGAGGTGAGGTTAGCTGGATGTCAAGTATATGGAGCTTAGGAACATATTGCAACATAATTCAAGTACAGGTATAGGTGCACAATATTTGGACTATCATCTTACAGTGGATGGCTTGATCAGGTTTAGATATAGGATATATGTTCCAAGCAATAGTGAACTCAAGAAGGTGACCTTGAGGAATTTTCATGCTAAACCATATTCAGGTCACCTAGACTATCAGAAGATGCTGGAGGCAGTGAATAAGTTTATTATTGGTTGAATTTGAAGAGAGATATAGTAGAACTTGTGGCTAGGTGCTTGGATTGTCAACATGTTAAGGCAGATTTTAAGCATCCAGATGGACTATTTCAAACGATTGTGATTCAAAAGTGGAAATGGGAGGTGATTTCCATGGAATTTATCACAAGTTTAATAAGGAATTATAGAAAAAATGATTCCATCATGTTTGTGGTGGAAAAGTTGACGAAGGTAGCACAATTTCTTCCAGTGAAGTCTACATACTCAACGAATGATGTATCATTGGTCTTTATTAAGGATGTGGTCAGCTTGTATGGCATTTCATAGAAGAATATGTTAAATAGGGATGGAAAGTTCATTTTCAAGTTTTGGAAGGCATTTTTTGCAAGTTTGGGCATAGAGTTGGCCTTCTCTACATATTATCATCTGCAAATAGATGGATAGACAAAGAATATCAACATGATATTGGAGGATATGTTGAGGATGTATGTGATGCATCAACATCGAAAGTACGAGGAGTATCTTCTAGTAGTAGAGTTTTCTTACCACAATGAGTATCAAGAATATTTAAGGATGAGTCTGTTTGAGGAATTGTATGGGCAGAGTTGCAATACTCCCATAAGTTGGAGTGATCAAGTTAACATGGTGTTAATTGGACCAGACATGTTGGAAGAGATGGAATAGGAAAGGTAGGTAATCAAGAATAATTTGAAAGAAACACAAGATATCCAGAAGAGTTATGTATATTGAAATAGGTTGTTTATAAAGTTTCAGGTTGGGGAACATGTGTACTTGCACATCAAGCCCAAGAGGAGCTCCTTGCAGATTGGATCATGTGGCAAGTTGGCACCGTAGATTTTAGACCTTTCAAGATTCTTGAAAGGGTTGGATCAGTAGCCTATAAAATCTCATTTCCTTCGACAATGAAATTCCATGATGTTTTCCATGTGTCATTTCTTAAGAAGTATGCTAAAGACAATGATAATGTGATTTCCTAGTATGTATTGTAGGTGGATCTAAAAGGAGAATTCAAGTACCTCAATGCACTTTGTAGAGAAATACGTTCATGCTCAAGAATCAATAAATCGAGCAAGATAAAGTGCAATGGAGGAACTTTGGGCCTGATGAAGCTACATGGGAGATGGTGGATCAGATGTGGGCTATGTATCCTTCCTTATTCACTAGTTGAGCGAATGTTTTGGCATGTATTTTGGTAAATATTTTTATTATAGGTTGGTATGATTTTTTTGGTATATGTACATGTGTATATGCATATAAATACCACCATGAGCTATGTTATAAATCTCCAATAACTGGAATGGGTGTCTTGTCATTATGATGTTATAGTTGTCATGTGGTCATATTGGTTTGATTCTGAGCAGGTTGATCATTGTAAATATTGCAACGAGCTAAGTTATAAAGCTCCATGGGCACTATGTTTTTCTTACAACAGTATTGTTGGTTTTAAGTGTCGTTGAACCCCAAGGGGGAGGGTTCTGTAGCATCCATGCTAAACATTCCAGGTAATAAAAGTTAATAAAGGAAAATTAATAAGCAAGCTCATGGGATATGTATTCCAAGATGAATGTTGGGAAAATAATTCTACTGCAGGTGTTCATATGGTTTATTATGGCTATGGAAATTGGAAAAGGAAATGGCTAAGAATTTGGAAAGGAAAAATGGCATTTATTGAAATTTATTTACGAAAATAATGGAAAATGGGAGAAATGGAGGTGAAAGGTCAGAAGTTGCATGTGATGAGGAAAATGAAGGAAAATAATGGAAAATTGAATAAAATAGAGGCCTCAATGATAAAAATGATTATGAGGATAAGTGGGTAAAATTTTTTCAGTTCAGTTTTGGAGCTCTCATTTTAGTTTCTCTCTCTCATACTCTATGACAGTTAGAGTTTCTTGGAGCACTCTTGGAGATTTTTGCATACTCGGAGATTTCGAACAAGAAGGAAAAGTAAAATAAGGAAAGTGAAATAGGAAATTGGGATCAACAACTATAATGGGTTTTGCTTCCAGTTACTAAGTTGCATGTATGTTTTCTTCACTAGTTTTGGCATGCATGGCATATGCATGTGGTTTAATTTTTATGATCTCTCATTGGAATCGATGATTTTCTGGATTTTTGGTGTATTTTTATCAATAGCCATGGTATTGTAGGTTCATTTCGTTGTAGTTTTTCTAGTTGGTTTTCATATGCCTTTGGCTATGGGTTGAGTTACTAGTCTTGGAAGCCTTGATTGGAAGAATTATTTGAAATCCATAGGTGGGTTGAGTTACTAGTCCTAGAAGCTATAACTGGACAAATGATCTAGAAACCAGACGACAACTTTGGGTTGAGTTACAAGTCCTAGAAGCCCCGGTTTGATAAAACACTCTATAGTCCTTGAAAACCTAGGTAGAGACCAATATTGTGATGGTTGTGATGTTTGACCGTTAGGTGGACTCACTCATCGAGGGTGTATATGGTTTTTCCTCTAGAATCCCTGGTTTGGTTTTGATTTATGATTTTTATGAGATGCCACATTCATGCTTGGAGTATGGCAAGGGGGTGACTACATGAAGAGATATTTTTCTTAGCCATGTCTATGGTCAGGTGGAAGGCGGATGTCCGAGACTTGGTTACATTTTGGTGATGGAAATAAGATCTATTTTCCTCTTGTATTGATGTGTAAATATGCTTGTAATTATGTGTCTTGTATGGTTGCTAAGTGCTTTTCATTTCTGCAATTTATATGTTGGTTATGAATGTGTTTTGTGAATGTGATTATGTATGGCTCTCGTCATGTTTTGAGTTGTAAATGACTGAAAATTGTATCTATGAAAAAATATATGACAATTCATTTAATGTGATGAGGAAACAATGATTCTTATAGATTCTTAGACAAGTATGAGACCACTATGCTCAATTTTTTTGGTTAAACCTATAGATTACATATTTTTCACATGTTTGATGAAATTCCTATTATGGCTAGTAGATTTCTAATCAAGTACTTGTTAAATTTTTTGATTTTAAATCATTATTACATTGTTATATTTTAGTTATAAAAGTGTCATGCCGTTCTGGGCAATGACCTGAGCTCTAGGCATGAAAAAGTGGCACACAAATCGGGGTGAGGGGCTCAAAACTACTATCAAAATTCCCTAGCTACATGTATACCCATGTTGTGTGTGTTACTGGAGGTTTCCAGTCGCACTCTTTCCCATGTCAAGCGAGAGGCTAGGGGATTGATGCATGAAAAAGTCAGGTTGAATCAGGGGCCAACCTCCCAGAAGGTAGGGATGTCTCTTGAGTGTCATGTAGCATGTGCAGAAAGTTTTTTTTGTTGTGTGGTGTCAGTTCCACTTCCTTAAGATGGCCTAATAGGTTGAATCAAATCATAGTAACCCTTTGTCATATGTTTACCCATTCTGGTCAGTTACTTAGGTAGATGTTCGAGGACGATGTTACAATGTCTATGTTGTCACCCTTTAGTGGCATAGTCTGGTTTAGAAGGCTCACATGATTCAAAATCAGGTTTGAAGCCTTGGCTCAATCTATGGTTCTAAGCCTCGGCTAAATCTCTAGTTCATGAGGTTGAGGAATTGTAAGGTTGAGACAGTGGGTACGAAGCCACAACCAATTCCACTATGGCCTTGATAGGATTATGTGGTATGTTATATAAGATGCATGATACATTTTGTTAATGCACAATAGAGACCTATACGAAGATAGGTCCACTCAATCCATGACATCATTCACACTTTCCCTACTTGGAATAATAACACATTATATATATGGAGTATTGGTTAGAACACTAATAATTTTTATGCATTAGATCGAGGATCATATTGAATCAATGTAATAAATTGTTTTATAAGGAAATTTTTTGCCCCTGTCCTCAAATAGAATTAACTTTATAACCATTTCAAAGGCATAAAATTTCAAGGAACATGAATATAATGGTTGGTGGAACAATAGTGTTGTATTTTCCAAGACCTTGGTTCATGACCATACGCTAGTCAGGTTAGAGAATTTTTATTTTTTCCACAGTGGTTCATTTTGTCAAATCTTTAGCAGGCTAGTGATGTACTGTTAGGTCCCTAAAATACTAGTGTAGACCCCTTATTCTTATTATTGTGCCCATGCAATCCCCATATTGTTATTGTTTTTCCCCATAGAAACCCACTATTGTTATTGGTGTACCCTTACATTATGATTTTTATGTAGCCTCTCATTATATTGAGACCCCACAGAATCCTATATATACAAAGGAGGTATTGTCACTTGTAACATCCAAGAATTATATATTTATGTGATGAAAAGTAGGTTTCTCCCTCGAAGACACTAATTTAATTCATTGATCTATATTTTCTTCTATTTTGTGAGTAGCTTGCATAACATTTGGTACAAGAGCTTTCGATACTAGGGCTTCGCTTCTTTAAATAGGTCATCTTGGAATTTTTGCTATAACATTTTTCTATGAAGCTTCTAAAGCTAAAACATCAAACCCATGGAGCCAAAATATTTTTGAACCTCGTGTATGAATTTCAGATCTTGGTTCGCTATATTTTCAAAGATAAGATACAAGGAATTTAGGGTTTTTCGCAAGCTCCATAATTTCATCTCAAATAGGTGACCTTGGGAAAATCATCATAAATTTAATTTAATGCATCATATTTGAATTATGTAATAGGAAACCAAAATTGCACACATTGTATTGTTTCCTATATAAATTTCAGATCCAAATGTTGAAATAGTGACACATGGCATCCAATACAACTTTTCTCTACTGAACCAGTCCATAATCAGGCAATCGTGGGATATTTTGCATATCTCTATATTCAAGAATCCAATATTGGTATGACTTGTGGAATTAGAAATACAATTCTTACGGCTACAATAGAACCTAAATTCAAACATTGGAGATCCGAAATTACAGAGTTACAACCATTGCAATATCAAGCTCCTGAAAGAAAGAAAAACATGTTTTTTTTTAAATTGCATAAATTTTGTTTGAAAAAATTGTTTTAAGTGATTTGAAGGGAATATTGAAACACAGATATTAGTATTAGGTTCTAAAATTCCTCCCAAAAAAAATTTCCACAGTAATTAAGCCCTTAGAAATCTGTACTATGATGCATGAAGAATAATAATTGCAACATGATATATCAAAATTACGAGACCCAGTGCAAAACATTTCGCTTTAAAAAAGAGAAACCAAATATGAACTAAAAGATAACATGGATGATTTAAAATGTGACATGGATGTTCTAAAATGTGACATAAATGGTTTAACAAAAGACATGGAAGGTTTGAAGGAAGGTTTTACAAAGCTACTACAAGAAAGGCTTCCTAATGGTCAAAAGGTATTTTATGAATACCATGATGAGAACAAAAGAAACGCCAATTATGATTTTAGAGACTCTAATTTGTGGTTTGAGATCCACCACATTCCAAAGATCAATATGAGGAAGTTTGATGGAAATGATCTGGTAATATGGATACTATAGATGGAGCAATATTTTGATGTCCATGATGTGCAACACACACAAAAGGTACACATTACGACTTTATATTTAAAACCCAATCATTTTGTATGGTATCGATGGATTTTTTCTCATAAGCCACTTGTCACTTGGTCAATTTTTACAGAGTAAATGCTCGCACATTATGAAGATACAAAGAGAAATAGCTTCTTTATCCATTGATAAATATCAAACAAAAGGGTTCAATGGAGAAGCACATTGAGGACTTCAAAATATTAGATATTATGGTAACTTACATTCTGGAGGAGAATGTTATTGATGTATTCATAGGGAATCTAAAGGATAATATCTAGCATGAGGTTCTCCTTTGGGAACCTGATTCATTGGAGAAGACATTCAAGGAAAGTTTAAAGAAAAATTATGGAAACAAGGAAGTCTACCACTCAAAACTATAAATATGGAAGTGTTGTTGCTCCTAGCCTTCCAAAACCTACTAGTTTTACACCACAACAACTGGAGGAAAAAAGAGAAAAAGGGATTTGTTATAGTTGTGATAGAAAATACATTAAAGGTCATAAGTTCACTGACAAGAATTTATTTTACATATATTGTAAAGAAAAGGAACAAGAAACATCAAAATATGAGGATATACACCAGGAACCAACTCCAGTGAAAGAATATAGTGAATCCAAACATATCCTGTAATGCATTGACAAGAATTAACACTCCTCAAACTCCCAGTGTAGAATGATATATCAAGAATAAAAGAGTAATAGTATTGATTACTTCGGTTAGTACCCATAATTTTATTCATTGTAAGATATCCAAGGAATTGAATTGCTTCCTATATGTAGCACCAAAGTGTCAAGTGATGGTTGCAAATGGAGGAACTATAAATTTCTCTGGAAAGTGCCATAATATAAGGCTAACCATTGGAGAATATGTATTTCATTTTCCAATTCCTTCCATTCCAATGGGTGGTGTTGATGTTGTACTAGGAGTCCAATGGTTACAATATTTGGGGACGATAGATTTTAACTTTCAAGAAATTTTGTTGAATTTTTTGGGGGGAGGAAAGGAAGTTGAATTAAACGGTATCACAGGGAAAATAGGAAATATGATCATCTCTAATGTCATGTAAAAGCTTCATAATAAAGAAAATGAGGTGTAATTGCACAATTATGCTCACTAGAGGTTCAAACATTGAAATCATTTGTTTATCCAGATCTCCAAAAAGTCTTGGAAAATCATTCCAAGTCATTTGAAACTCCCAAAGCAATCTCACCTATTTGTGATCATGATCATGCTATTCATTTGATTCCAAGAATTTTTCCTCCAAATATTAGGCCCTATAGATATCCTTATGTTCAAAAGAGTGAGATTGAACGTATGGTTGTAGAAATGTTATAGGATGGTATAATTAAACCTAATCAAAATTCTTGCTCTGCTCCAGTAGTATTTGTGCACAAGAAGGATGGATCATGGTGCATGTGTTAGGATTATAGGGAGATCAACAAGCTCACTATTAAAGATAAATTTCTCATTCTTTTCATTGATGAATTGTTGGATGAATTACATGGAGAAATTTAATTCACCAAGTTTGATATTTGTTTAGGATATCATAAAATTAGAATGAAGACTAAAGGCATTCTGAAAACAACATTCAGAACTCATGAGGGTAATTATGATTTTTTGGTCTTGCCATTTGGCCTTACTAATGCACCTTCCACATTTCAAGGTTTGATGAATTCCATTTTCAAATCCTTCCTTAGAAAATTTGTGTTAGTATTTTTTAATGATATACTAATATACAACAAGTCTTGGAAGGATCATGTTCAACATCTTGAGAGTGTGCTAAGAAAAATTGGAGGAAAAACAATTATATGAAAAAACCTCCAAATATCTCTTTGGAGTACAGGAGGTGGAATATTTGGGTCATATTGTATTTCATGAGGGTGTTAAGTTAGACACTAACAAAATTAAAGACATTAAGGAATGGAAAATGCCCAAAACCATAAATCAGTTTCAAGGATTTATCAGGTTGAAAGGGTATTATCACAAGTTTGTTAAGAGTTATGGGAGAATAGTGATACATCTAACATTATTATTGAAGAAAGATTCATTTTCTTGGACTCCATAAGCATTAAGGCCTTTGCACATCTTAAAGAGAAAATGTACCAAGCACCGGTCTTAGCTACACCAGACTTCACAAAAACCTTTATTGTGGAATGTGATGCCCTGGGAAATGGATTTGGTGCACTTTTAATGCAAGAAGGAAGACCCATTGCTATTTAAATTCATCCAATCAAAGGAAAGTATTTATAAAAACCTATTTATGAGAAAGAAATGTTGGAAATACTACATTCACTAAAGAAATGGTGACCTTAGCTAGTGGGAACACATTTCAAGGTAAAAAAATATCATGATAGTCTTAGATACTTTTTGGAACAAATATTATCTTCATAAGAACAACACAAATGGGTCACAAATATGTTGGGTTATGAATTTGAAATCACCTACAAAAAAAGGAAGCAAAATTCTGCATATGCACTCTCAGGAAAGGACGAGGATGTGAAAGAATTTCTTTGTGCCATTTACTATTATCCAACCTTTCCTATTATCCAACTTGAGTGGATAACTAAAGTAAGGGATGAATGGAATAATGATGATGTGTGGATACTCATTAAAAAGTTGTAGAAAGACACTAGTACATCTGATACATTTAGGTATAAAAATGATTCATTATGGTACAAATATCGCTTATATATTTGTAAGAATTCCCAACTCAAACAAAATATTATTTTGTAATTTCACACCTCTCCCTTAGGAGGGCACTCAGGATTTTTAAAAACTTACCACAGGGTGAAGAAGGAATTTTTTTTACGATGGCCTTAAATATTATATTCAAAATTTTGTGGCAGAATATTTGGTTTTCCAACAAAATAAATTTGATACAATTAAGACCTTGGGTTTGTTACAACCTTTAGCCATTCTATGTCAGCGTTGGGAGGAGGTCTCAATGGATTTTATCACAGGTCTACCCAAGTCTAAAGGAAAGAGTGTCATAATGGTGGTAGTTGATAGACTTAAAAAGTATGCACACTTATGTGAATTGTATCATCCTTTTAAAACTAGTATAGTTTCTACTGCATTTATGGAAACAATTTAAAACATTCATGGAAACATAAAGATTATAGTAAGAGACAGAGATCCCATTTTGAATAGAAATTTTTGGATGGAATTATTTTATTGTCTTGGTACTCAATTATCTCATAGCTCATCTTATCATCCTCAATCTAATGGGAAAATTAAGATATTGATTTTTTTTTGGAAGGATATCTCCGTTTCTTTATATCTAATAAACAAACACAATATGTCGAGTGGCTACCTTTAGTTGAATGACGGTATAACAAGTCTTTCCATACCACAGAAAAAATGACCCCATTTACAGAACTTTATGGATATCATTCACCATCCATAATATCATCTTTAAGAGAAAAGTATAAGGTTTAAGTAGTGGAAGATCACATTGAGCATCGACAACAAGTTCTCAAAGTTATAAAAGATAACCTCACTATGGCACAAAATCGAATGAAACAACATGAAGAACAACATCAAAGTGAAAGAATTTTTTATCTAGGTGACTGGGTATTTTTATGGATACAACCATACAAACAAATGTCCCTCAAGCAAGCTAATAAGGATAATAAATTATCTCCCAAGTACTACAATCCTTACAAGTTGTTGAAAAACATTGGTACTATGGCATACAAATTGGAGCTACCTGGATCTTCCGGAGTAAACCAAGTTTTCCATGTTGCATGCTTAAAGAAGGTTTTTTATGAAAATATTCCATTTAAAATAGTTTTTCTAGAACTTGAAAAAGAAGGAAAAATCATATTTGAGCCTGAAGACGTCAGGAAAGTAAGAACTTGATGACTGTAGAATCGATCAATTTCAGAGTATCTCATTAAGTGGAAGAACTTTCCTGTTGAATATTTTACATGGGAGGATGAGAATTTTATAAGCAACCATCTAAAACTAATCAGGCATTGAGGAAAACACTTTTTTTATGCGGAGGGGTATGTTAGGTCCCTAGAATACTAGTGTATCCCCCTTATTGTTATTGTTGTGCCCATGTAGCCCCCATATTGTTATTTTTGTTGCCCTTAAATTATTATTATTATGTAGGATTTGATTATATTTTGACCCCTTAGACTCCTATATATACAAAGGAGGTCTCATCATTTGTAGCAAACAAGGATTGTACATTTATGTAATTTAAAGGAGTTCCCCCCCTCGAAGATGCTAATTTTTATGTTTTTGATATATATTTTCTTCTATTTTATGAGTTGGTTGCATAACATATAACTTCTATATCACCAACACTGAAATTTGAGCATTTTGTACAAAAGTGCCTAGGAAGGAGAAATCTGTAGAACCCTTAATTTATTATATAGTTTTGTATGGTTTTTATGAGTTTTTGGGTTCATTATTGGTCCAAATTGGATTTGGAAATATGCATGATGATAAATTATTTGAGCTGAATGCTTTTGGAGGCATGGAATGTCTTGTTAACAAATAGTTGATGGCTAGAATATCTACTGCATGGCTTTAAGGGTCCATGAGAAGGGTGTAGTGGTTTTTTATGTATAGTGACCAAATTGTTGAGCATGTTAAAATATAATAGTGATAGGGTATGATAGGGTATGAAATTGTTTTGAAATCAACAATCTAGTCAGTTTGAAATCATACCTTGCTTGAATAGGAGGTGGATATAGTTTCACATATTTTGAAAATAGGTCCATGAGGAGTTGCAATAGGAGATGGGTGCCTCCACTATGGTTGGATACTCAATTAATTTGGATCCCTATCATAATCAAGGTTGGTTTATCTATCATGTTGGATCCCAGAGTAGGATGGATCCTGCTAATCATCGATTTTGGTTCCTCAATCAGGTGGTAACCTACACTAAGGAGTTTCTTGTATACTTTCAAGGTTTGTTACTTAATCAAGTTGTAGCCTATCAAAAGTGGAATATTTGATATCATGCTGGTAGTTTTCTCCAACATGTTATAGCATTCAAAACTATGTAATGAATTGAAGATAAATAAGAAGAATGATTTTTGGTTTTCTCCCATATGTGTTTCCATGTAAAAACATATGTCTCTTGATGTGTTGGCTTCTTAATATATCGGTGTGATGATAGTTTTATGGTCCACTAACTTACATATAGATATAATAATTATGATTATGGATCATTTTATTATTCTTTATTGGTTATGAAAGCTTATGAAATGGTAAAATTTCTCACACACTAATTCACTCCCCCCTCCACCAAAGTGTAAACCACTGGTCCAACATAGTGACTCCAGTGAATAATTTCATCCAGGTAATGATGAAAATATTCCTGCCATCCAATCCCAACAATATTTTTCTAATATATGGAAGAAACAAAAGGTACCCAAATAAATAAATTGTATGCAAATTTCCCTTAAATCTCCAAGGAAAGATTCATCCCTTGCCAAATATTTCCATGGAGATGTTTCCCAACTTCTTTGAAGATATTTTAGAGGATGTAATTTTTTTTTTTGGCTAATTTTGATAATTTCTTTGATATTTATAATGTGTTTTAAGATTATTCTTTTTTTGTACTATTTTCCCTAAATCTACAAGTAAATTCTTATGAATGGATTTATTCATTTCTTCCTAGAGCCATCACAATGTGACAAGTATTAAAATACTTATTTGTGGAAAAATATTTCTCAAATAAATAATCATGTTCTCTTCTATTAAAGACGGTTGAATCCAAAAACATGAAAAAGATAAAATTAAATACTTCACTTTCATATTTATGAAATTCCTTCATAATATTCCTCAAGATATGTTTCCAAGAAATTTCATCATTTTTAGATGCTATGAAATATTTTTACCTGCAAATCTAAGATATTTTTTAAAGAAAGAGAAGAATTTCAATTGGAAAGAGTTAATGGAGCTAGCCCAAGTCATTAAATAAAATATTCATGAAATTAATATTTATCATATTTAATTTCCAAAATGGTTTCAAGGAAATAAGAAGGGGAATTTAGAAGAGAAATTACATGAAATATGTGAAAATTTATGTACATAAGATTATGTTCCCCAAGATGAGAGTAAAAATATTTGAGAGGAATTCCATTGGCGACATGATAAGAATTAGTTCAAATATGGATTGAATGAGACTAATATACTATACACATGAAGGCTTCATTCATTATGAAATGAGCAAGAGTTATCATTTTACATCTAACTTTCAAACTATTGATTTTTCATCTCGAGTAAAGTTTAATGAAAAAGATGTCTATCGAATATGAATAGAAAAAACACATCTACAACAAGAGGGATGCATCATATATCCTATTCTAAAATGAAACATGTTCATTGGTAGACATAAATAACCATCCCTCCATTTCTCTATATATTTTGAGCATCGATTCATTTTCTTAGAGCTGTCATTGTAGAATTATTTTTTCTTTATAGGGGAATGTCCACATAACATTTCCAATAAAATATTATTTTCAAAAATCACTACAAGAAAGAATGTAAATTTTCTATGTACATGGGTCCATTGGGAGTCTACTTATACTTTATATTTTCCATTCTCCCCTTCATATTTGATGAAAAAGATTCAACTATTGAATAACTTAAAGAGCTTGATAAGTTGAAATTGGTTCAATTGCATGGGATTCTCAAGGCATATAAAATAAGGATTCAGAAAGAGAATACATCAAAGAGAGAAATATCCTCCAAAGCCTAAAATAAGATTAAGAAAAGTGAACACGAATCAAGTGATAGCTCCAATAGTGAATAAAATATAGAGGAAGCAAATTTTGTGAGAAAAAAATAAAAAGGGAACTATCAAATACAAAGGTAAGCTACCCTTTAAATGCTTGAACTATGTGATGTAAGGATAGTTTGTAGCTAAATACCCATAAGAAAATAATGAAAGTAGTAATGACGAACAATACTATACCATAATGGAATGATGAAAATATCACTAGTACAAAAGAAACCACAAACAAGGAAGTCATGATGAGAAGAAATATTACAAGCAAAACAAGAGTCTCTACTCAAAAGGGATTAGTAACTTGTCTAAAGAAATAAGAGACAACAATTTTGATAATGGTAGAAAGGAAAATCTCTTTTATAAAGTCGAAAAAAATAATGTCTTGTAAAACAAATAACAAGGGAAAGAAATGATGGACTTAGAAGAAGAGGATAACAATAAAATAGAAGGGGAAGCAAACCGTCAAGAAAAAATGATCAGTTACTTAAGTGAAACAAAAAAAACTTAAGAAAAATAACTTGAAACAAAAGGGGTATTTGTAAAAATATTAGAAGAAGGATTGTGATATAAAAGAAAATATGTTACAAAACATTGAAGAAATAGAGAATATTATTAGTAGTCTATTGATTCAACTAGAAGAGAAAAAAAATATGGAAAACGTATTGAGAATCCAGCTGAAGGTAAAGGAATAAAATTGTTATGTAAATTTATAGAGTTAAACTATATAGATTTTTTTAAAAATTTAGATATTTTGAAAATGGAATAAAAAACTGTTTCGGTAATCAAGGAATGGCGAAAAAAATTTTCAATTGAATAGAATCTTAAAGTTTGTAAAGAATTATGAAATTGATGAATTGCACCATTCAACTACTAGATCTGACAAATTTGTAGCTGAATAAAGAGGTTTATCATTTACACGCGACAATTAACTTTATGAAGAATATTCTTCACTTCAAATGGATCAACTTCATGTTTGATTAGGATTTGAAGGAAGATCATGAGCCTTTATTGTTGCATCTCACAAAGCAGGATGACAGCATTAATCAACTACTCCATGTTAAGAAGAAGGTTGTCAATGACAAGAAAATATGACATATATGAAATATTTTTTTTATCTAAGAACAAATGTCTCTCCGTTTAATTCATCCTTGGCATTACTATTCATCAATGATGTTTTTTGAAACTCTGAAAAACGCATGACAAGTATTGATTCTCTACTTATCAAAATAATGGGATACACTATTAGCTGACTTGGAAGGAATAGACAAGGAATTTATGCCCCTATTAATCCCAATATATGGACATATAGAGTAAGAATTGGATATAATGTTGTTTATGCCTCATTAGCTACACCTAGAATTATTAAACACAAGGCCTGATGACAGTTTTTGTTAGTGCGATTCAAACTAAGGAGAAACCCCCCGCTAATTATGATGAACATGTTGATGAGTTGGTTGTTCTAGAAACAAAGAATTTTTATGATGAAATTATTGATATGAAATTATTTTTCAACTCCTTTTCATAAATCATATATTTCCAATAATCTAATATACCAAAAGTCTATTCCATACATCTCTCTTTATCATAACAATTAGAGACATTTCACCAAGAACCAAGTTTCTTGGAACACTATCGATGGGTTGATGGATGGTCATGGAATGATTTGAAAAAATACTTAAGGACTTCATACATATCTATTTCCTTATTTGTATTTCCATACAACACTACTTTTCCTCGAGGGTAAATAATCAATACTGGTCGATTAAAGATACGAGTCAATTTAGTTTCAACAACTTGTTTTGTCTATTGTTATTTGATTTTTACCTCAATTCCAAGGGGGAGTATCAAAATTACTATTAAAAACCCAATTAGTTTCAATTAGGATGACTGTTATTCAATTTATTAATTTTACTAAGTTATTAACAAATTAGTAAATGCATCAACTAGGTACTACTAACTACGAGGGCAAATTTTAATGATGTAAAATAATTTTAAAGTTTAGAAACCTTGGGGAATTTAATTAGTCCATAATATTGAATCTATAAAATGTTTGATAATATTTTCATAAAAATATTCAAATTTCTAATAATTTCAAGTAGTCTCTATATAAAATTTTGTCATTTTTAAGGCAAAACATTTTATATTATAAAATTTGGGCGAATAATTTTTAGAAAAAATGGAAATTACTGAATCTTTATTTTGGAAAAATCATGAAAAATTAGCCCACTTGCAAATATTAGTCCCTGAAATTTTCCCTTCTAACTACATTATGTTGCTAACATATATTAATGTTCCCTTGTCTAGTAAACTAATCAACTAAACCATGTTTTCTCATTGTCTCATCGACTTCTTAATTGGGAATTTTATTTGGAAATCAATTAAGAGAAGCATAAGTTCATGTGGAGCATTAATTTTTCACTCATGTTAAAGGGATAGAGTTGTAGATTAGGGGGATAATATTTTTTTAATAATAACTAAGTATTTTGTATTAAAAGGAATTTGAGCATAAGGCTCATGTGAGTTTTATAACAAAATTCTTTAGTGAGATTGGTTTAAAATATGGAATTTGCTCCTAAACTCAATCTCTCTTTTCTACATACATAATTTTTAAAACTTCATATTTACTAATCTCTTTGTAACTCTTGTATGCACGCAAAAAACAATCAATTAGGAAATAAAAATTTCATTTCATGAAGATGTTTGAATTTGATTGTATAATTGCTGATCATTGGAACTAATTTTGGCTTCATATTAGTCAATTATTAATATCCACCTATTTCTGGAGTTCATCGAAAGGGAAATACCATACTTTTAATTTTAACATCAGTCTATAAGAGCATAATTGATAGAGAAGGAATCCTTCCAAAGTGGGGCATGTATCTTGGAGAACTTATCTAGGACATTGATATTAAACTAGAAAATTTATATTTTGAGTAATCATAATCACTTAGAAATGATGCGAGGGCATGTTGATATTGATGCTCATCTTTAAATAAACCCTATATACAAGAGTTTTGAGTATTAGCAGGGGAAGCATTAGCACCATTCCTCCATGAATAATAAAAATATAATCATTAGACAAATAAAAATGACCATACTTTAGAGACGATCATTGAAAATATGTATTGATGAGGCATGATGAGGGGAAAAGGAATTTTATCATATAAAGGAACATAAATCCCAAGGAATATAGAGAGATGATGAAGAAATCTAGAGAAAAAGGTTCCAAACCACCAAGATGGGTGAAAAATCATATTAAGGGCCACGCTAAACCAAAGAATGAAGATAAACATTAATAACCTCCACAACGCATAGGAGAACTTATGAGAGGAAAAATACCATAAAACTAAGAGATAAATAGCTATGAGGAAAGGATAAAGTTTTAGAAATATTAGAAAAAAGTGCTCCAAAGGAGGTGCAACATCAAGGTAATAAAGCATGTGTTTAGGATATCCAAAAAAAGAAATTTAAAGAGCATGTCATGCTAATGTGGATTTCCTATGAACTTCATTGGCCACCTATAGTCATAGTTGATATCAATACCTTTATATACCTCTAAAATCATGTTTGGGGGAGTTATCTCCTAAGGATTACTAGTCCACTTTTGTGGATCATTCAACGAAATTTTCATATTCAAATTTTGGTGTATTTATTGGAGGTAATTATCTCTCATGAATTGGAAAGTGGAATTTTACACTTAATGATCTCCCTTACCTCCATTTCACGTGTTATCCTTGTGGTGAAATCTTAAGGAATTATCGGGTGAATCAAGCATAATGTACCACATTGTTGCCTTGTGTTGATCTATGATGAACCAAGGGGGAGCTTCCTTGATATGCTCACTAGCATCAACAAAGTTTCACCCTGTATGATTCATGATTTTCATTAGGCAAGAGGGTCCTTTTGGGTTGGAAATTTGAAGACTAGTCCTCCTTTGGGCAGAGTATCTCCATGGTTGGGTAGTTCATCAACTACTAAATTTTTCCCTCACAAAACATGGGAACATTTCTTTTGTGGAATGAGGCTGACAATGTTCAATACCCTTTTGATAATCTAAGCAAGTTCAAGTTCATTAGGAAGGGATCTATTTAGAATCCTAGATAGAATTATAAGTGAATCCCCAATCGCTATAATATTTTGTATGTTTAAATTTACTACTTGTGTTATTCCCTGATAGAGAGAATATTATTTAGTGATATTGTTGGTCACTTTTAACAATTCCAAAGAAAATTTTATTTCCATATTGTTCTCAGGGTGAATAATCACCCCCCTTTACTCCTACCACCCCTCGGTTTCCTTCCATTGATCCACCAAAAGAGAGGAGAAATCGCTTGTGTCCATAGATCACTTTCTTGAATTCCTCTCATTCACTTTTGATTTTCCAAGTCTTCCAGAGTTTATGGATGCCTAAGAGATTTTTTGGTATGTTAAGGGAATTAACCCATGCTAATTCCTGACGATCCAAATTTGTATCTTCATATTTTATTTCTTTGGCCCTGTAAATTTCCCCTATTAATTTAATTGTCTTTGTAGAAACTTTGGTGCTATTTTCCTCTTCATTCGTGAAGATAATTTTGTTCCTAGCTAGGAAGAGCTTCCAATACACTAATTTTATAGTATTTTCCCATATTATTTTCATTTTCGCATTCCATGCAAAGGATCCCATATATTCCCTTTCCCATCTCCTCACCAAATCTAGAAAAATGTTGGGTGAGTTAATTTTGTTCCTAAGAAAGTGTTATACCAAGCTCTAAACTTCCAAAGAAAAGGGGCATTGGAGAAAAATATAGTCTATGATCTCCTGATTTTTTTTGCATAGAACACACCATGAAGGACCCTAAATCCCTAGCTTTGAAATATTTTATGTATTCGATATATTCTTATGATCCAAGGTCTAGCATAATGCATGTATATTGGGGAGGAAATATACCTCGGATATCCTTGAAGGTGAAGATGCTTGTATAGGATTCAGATAGAGGGCATACCAATTTTTTACCAGGTAGGGAGTATAACCCCAATTATGTAATTCAACCCGTTATCACCAAAATCATACTTGATTAGCTGCTGATCAGACAACTTCAGTGTAACTATTTCAAACCAATATTTTCACTGAGGCTTAGCCTCCTCAGCCTGAGAGGGCTCTCTCAAGGGTTAATGATGTGGAATAAAGATACAGATAGATGGATAACTCTATGAATTAAGTATTTATCTTGTATATTTGAAGGTTGAAAAGATGAAGGCTAATACTACCATTGGGCTTATGGAGTCAACAAATTAGTAGGTTCAGTGAAAATGTTTCTTGACATAGAAGCTGAGGCAAATAGGGGTCTTAAACAAAGACAATTCACTCAAAAAAATAGGTCAACACAATCATTTCATTACTAAAGGAAGTCAAAGAATAGAGTTATGAATTACGAGTAATAGCAATGAAATATACTGATAGTGGTTCAAAGGAAATTCACTCATAAAACACAGAAAAACACAGTCATCTCATTACTAAAAGAAGTCGGAGAATAGGGTTATGAATTCCGAGTAATAGCAATGAGATATAATGCAAGTAGTTAAAAATAATAGGGAGATCAATAAAACATTAAAAAACCATGATAATCTTGGGTCTATCAAGAAGAAAACCTCTCTGCATTATTGATCACAGTCAATTACATAAAGCAGTAGTTTTGACAAAAAGTCTCCAACCCCCTCACTAATTTGACATCTTGGTCTTAAATAAACCTTTAAAACATGAGATGAACTCATATTCTGATATATAGTTATAATTCCTAACTCTTGACACCTTGCATAACCATATTACATGGGATTTATTACAAAAGGACGGGTAATCTACTAAATAGTCTTAATACAAAAAGGATTCAAAATCCTAATCACCTATCTATAACCTCCATATCTTAATTAAGTTACATCCTTTGCCAAGTGTACTAACACATGGTCGAATCCAAATTATAGAATTCAACTCTTCATGACCATGATGCTGACCTCCATCAAAATAAGAACAGTCTCTTGTTTTCTAGGCATAGGGTTCCTTGCACTTCTTGAAACCTTCTGACCACCATGAAATCATTATTTCGAGTTCCTTTGTAGTTAGAAACTGAAATAGCACCTACAAGAATCCTCCCTAAGCTCCTGGTGTCCAAAAACAATCATTAAATTGTTCTAATGAGCTAAAGTAGACTACGCTACGAAAACAACACAGTTTCGTAGCGTCTTTCGTAGCACTGCTTTTTAACCCTTGTTTCTTCAAAATTTTGATTTCTTTCCTCAAGGATTGTCTTGATTATCTCTTAAAACATATTCCTTAGAAATTTAGCATCAGAATTCAAACTTTTTCCCATCAAAATTTTAAGAGAAAGAGTGAAAAAAGTTGTTACAATAGTTTCATAGCGCTTTTCACTCTTTTTACACTGTTTGCCCTACAAAATTGCTGAGTGAGAAGTTTTGTCAAAAATTTTCTAAAGTGGAGAATGAAAGTGTGCCAAAAACTCAAAATCAACCTGATTCCATCATTTTAAAAACATATCAAGTGAAAAACAAAATCATTCTAGCCTTTATAACTTCTTAACTTCTTGTAGATTTCTCCTGTTTTTATCTGAATAATAGGTCTTGCGACAGAGATTATATCTCATAATACATGATTTATTTTGAGAAAAAGAAGGAGGTTTTTGTAGGCCATTATTTCTTGAGTAAAAACCTCTCTTGGTGTTTTGAAATAAATCTCCTTATGTCCAAAAAATGCCTTTGAAAAACATGTGTAAAACAGGAAAACTCTGTTTTCTGAAAGTAGGGCTTCAAAGAAAGCCTTTTATCTCCCAACTGATAACACTTGTCAGAATAGTGAGAGAGGTTATTGTATCCGGGGCGATGATAAAAAAAAACCTCTTTCATAATTCCAAAATAATTTTTCATTTAGCCATAAACTGAACTTTAAGTTGACTGCTAAACAGTCATGTACAGGACAGTTTTGTAATCGCAGTTTCGTAGTACATTTTAATTTATGAATTTCTCCAACATCCTAATAAATTTGAAGAAATGGAGAGAGGTTTTCTTATTCAGTTCTGTTAGGAAGAAAATGTCTTTCAGTTTTTCCAAATTCATTTTCAGTTGCTCAGAAACCTCCTTGGAAGTTGATTGCTAAAAAACCGGAAAATAGAGTTTTTGCTTCATAACTTTCAGCAGTTTCTTAGCGCAAATCAACTTTTTTGAACTAGTGGCACTGCGAAAGTAAGGTTTCTTGGCTAATTGACTAGTTTTGACATGATACTTTAGGAAATGACACACAAATGGAAATTATGGATATTTGACAATGAATGGACCTTGAAAAGACTTTATTTGAACTTAAGGATGGGCTTTGAACTTATAAAAATCTAACATACCCTTAACCAAACCCTAAATTGACTTATAAACCTAATTTTAATCATGACTAAAAACAAACATAACACAATGATGTTTTTTTGAAAATTTTTGGGTGATAACAGTGGCTCCACTTGGGATAGTATGCCCCTATGGTACACTAAGAATGAGTAGTTCCAGTGCTGCTATCCATCTTATTGGAATAAAAAATTTGAAATTTTACCAAGTTTTCTTCAAACTCTTATAGCCTTAACCTTGGGCTCAAGCTTGATGATCACTGTAGAAGAACCAAATATGTATCTATTGAAAATATGCTTAATCAACTTTAAGCTTATTCGCACATTCCTACCTACCCTATTAGCTGCAATCTCCATTTATAACTCAAGGAACATGAAACTTCTAATGAAGCCAGTCATTGATCTGATCTGACACTTGAATCTCTTGACTGTGCTTGAACCAAAAGTCAACATGATACTGAAATGACCAAGGAAACATGAGATGTAACTGATATTCAAAATGAAAATATAGATGGAAATCTGGACTGTAGAACCTTTCCATGTAGTCAACTATAAGATAAAAGAATAAATGATCTGTTTGATGCTTGTTATGACATTCTACACCTTTTGACCACTCATACATGCTTTGATCAACCACATAAGACGTCATTTGTGTGCTCTCAAACTTCTTTTCAAACTGATTTTCAAAAACAATGTATTCGTCCTCAAACTCAAAGGAGAAAGGTGGTAGCACCCTCTCTTTGTTTTCTGGCATAAAAATCATTTGAAAAGACTGATATTGATCATGAATATTATGAGATTTAATTTTATATTCTAAAAATTCAATGTATTTTTCATGGTTCTTAGCAACTTCATCCATAAATTGAATCTTAACTTCTGACTTGCACTCAAATGATTTGAGATTAGAAGACAAGGATAAATAAAAATTTTCACCTACATCTTCGTTATTGTGATCATCATTTGATGTAGGATAATGCAAGAAATGACATGAAGAATCAAATTTTTCTTGTTCTTGAGGATTGTAGCAAGCATTTTCCAATATTTCCTCTTGCTGTTCGAAATGATTCTCATACTCCCAATGATCAAAATGCTGACAAGTCTGCTGCAACTTTTCAATAAAATCAGAGGATGTAACATGATTATCATAAATAAACTCCTGCTGTGTTTCATTTTCATCCAAGAGAGAGGATATCCTTTCTTCTTGGTGATGAAAGGTATCGTCATGAAGGGCCTCTAAAATTTTCTCATCCATGAACTCATCATCTTCATAACAATTCTCCAAATATTCAATAAAACTCACAGAGTGTTTACAACAGCCTTTGACCAACAATAAGGAGGGATGACACTCTTTATACATCTCATAAAATGCAACATGGAAATCAACAAGAGAATATAATGAACCATTTGGCAAGCATTCATACCAAGACCATGCTTTTCCTTCTAAAATGGCCATAAACATCTTCATGCAACAATCCTCAAGGAACTGAACCTTAAGACTGTGTACATGCATATGGAATCTAACCAAATGAAGAGTAGCATTGTCTTTCTTTTCATCTTTTAATATAGGAAGATCAGTTAACCATTCAACCTTTGGCATAGGATTTGGAAAACCAGGGATGTGAGACCAATTCATAAGGTCATACGTGGCATTTATTCTTGCAATGGAACTCATTCTGAAACTTCATCAAGCTACTGATCTTCAAGCTGTGAAGTCACCTTCCAATTTTTAATTTGATGTGTGGATTCACTAAGGTAGATGAAACCTCGAAAATCTTCCTGAGCTCCTGCTACCTTTAGAAGTTCAACTTCAAAATATCGGGAAAGTATAATCTTCAAACTCCCATCAGACGCACCAAAATGTTATCACCAAAATCATACCTAATTGGCTACTGGTCAGACAACTTCAATGTAACTATTTCAAACCAATATTTTGACAGAGGCCTAGCCTCCTCAACTTGAGAGGACTCTCTCAAGGGTTAATAATATGGAATAATGATATAGATAGATGGCTAACTCTATGAATTAAGTATTGATTTTTTATATTTGCAGGTTGAAAAGATGAAGGTTAATATTACCATTGGGCTTATGGAGTCAACAAATTGGTAGGTTTAGTGGCAAGGTTTCTCGACATGGAAGCTGAGGCAAATAGGGGTCTTAAGAAAAGACAATTCACTTAATAAAATATGTCAACACAATCATTTAATTACTAAAGGAAGTCAGAGCATAGAGTTATGAATTCTGAGTAATAGCATTGAAATCTATTGATAGTGGTTCAAAGGAAATTCACTCATAAAATACAGAAAAACACAGTCATCTCATTACTAAAAGAAGTCAGAGCATAAGGTTATGAATTCAGAGTAATAGCAATGAGATCTACTGCAAGTAGTTAAAAATAATAGGTAGATCAATAAAACATTAAAACGCCATGAGAATCTCAGGTCTGTCAAGAAGAAAACCTATCTGCATTACTTTTCACTGTCAATTACATAAAGCAGTAGTTTTTCCAAAAGGTCTCCAACCGCCTCACTAATTCAAATTATTTTTCTTAAATATACCTTTACAACATGAGATTAACTCATATTCTGCTAGATACTTCGAATTCCTAACTCTTGACACCTTGCATAACCATATTACATGGGATTTATTACAAAAAGACAGGTAATCTACTAAATAGTCCTAATACAAATAGGATTCAAAATCTTAATCACCTATCTATAACCTCCTTATCTTGATTAAGTTACATCCTTTTCCAAGTTTACTAACACATGGTAGAATCGAGAGGATAGACTTCAACTCTTCATGACCATGATGCTGACCTCCATCAAAATAGGAACAATCTCCTGTTTTCTAGGCATAGGGTTCCTTGCACTTCTTGAAACATTCTAACCACCATGAACTCATTATTTGGAGTTCCTTTCCTATTATAAACTGAAATAACACCTGCAATAATCCTCCCTAATTTCCAGGTGTCCAAAAACCATCATTAAACTGTTCAAATGAGCTAAAGTAGACTGTGCTATGAAAACAACATAGTTTCGTAGCACCTTTTGTAGCACTGCTTTTTAACCCTTGTTTCTTCAAAATTTTGATTTCTTTCCTCAAGGATTGTCGTCATTGTCTCTTAATACATCTTCCTTAGCAATTTCATATCATAATTCAAACTTTTTCCGTTCAAAATTTTACGAGAAAGAATGAAAAAAGATGCTACAACAGTTTCATAGCGCTTTTCACTCCTTTTACACTGTTTGTGCTACAAAACTGTTGAGTGAGCAGTTTTTTCCAAAATTTTCTAAAGTGGAGAATGAAAATGTGCGAAAAACTCAAAATAAACCTGATTCCATCATTTAAAAAAAATATCAAGTGAAAAACACAATCATTCCAGCCTTTATAACTTCTTAACTTCTTGCAGATTTCTCATGTTTTTATCTGAAAAATAGGCCTTGAGACAGAGCTTATATATCATAATAAATGATTTTTTTTGATAAAATGAAGGATTTTTTTTAGGCCATTATGTATTTCATAAAAACCTCTCTTGGTTGTTTGAAATACATCTCCTGTTGTCCCGAAACTAGCTTTGAAAAACATGTGTAAAACAGGAAAACTCTGTTTTCTGAAAATAGGGCTTCAAAGAAAGCCTTATATCTCCCAACTAATAACACTTGTCAGAAAATTGAGAGAGGTTATTGTACATGGGGTTGTGATAAAGAAAAAACTCTTTCCTAATTCCAAAATACTTTTTAATTTGGCCAAAAAATGAACTTGGATTTGACAGCTAAACAGTCATGTACAAGATAGTTTTGTAACAGAAGTTTCATAGTGCATTATAATTTATCAATTTCTCCAACCTCCTAATGAATTTGAAGATACAGAGAGAGGTTTTTATAGCTAGTTCTATGAGGAAGAAAAAAACTCTTTCATTTTTTCCAAATTCATTTTCAGTTGCTCAGAAACCTCCTTGGAATTTTAATTCTCAAAACCGGAAACCAGAGTTTTTGCTTCATAACTTTCAGCAGTTTCATAGCGCAAATCAACTTTTTTGAACTAGCGGCACTACAAAATTAAGGTTTCTTGGTTAAATGACTAGTTTTGACATGAGACTTTAGTAAATTACTCAAAAATGGAAATTATGGATATTTGATAATGAATGGACCTTAAAAAGACTTTATTTGAACTTATAAAAATATAACCTACCCTTAACCAAACCCCAGATTGCATTCTAAACCTAATTTTAACCATGACCAAAAATAGACATAACACAATGATGTTTTTTTGAAAAATTTTAGGTGATAACAGTGGCTCCACTTGGCATAGTATGCCCCTGTGGTACACTAAGAACGAGTAGTTACAGTGCTGCTATCCATCTTCTTGGAAAAACAAATTTGAAATTTTACCAAGTCTTCTTCAAACTCTTATAGCCTTCAGCTCAGTCTCAAGCTTGATGATCACTACAGAAGAACCAAATCTATACCTACTGAAAATATGCTCAACCAACTTTGAGCTTATTCACACAATCCTACCTACCCTATCAGCTACAATCTCCATTTGTAACTCAAGGAACATGAAACTTCCATTGAAGCCAATCATTAATCTGATCTGGCACTTGAATCTCTTGACTGTTCTTGAACCAAAATTAAACATGATAATGAAATGACCAAGGCAACATGAGATGTAACTGATCTTCAAAATGAAAATATAACTGGAAATCTCGACTGTAGAACCTTTCCATGTAGTCAGCTATAGGATCAAAGAAGGCATGATATGTTTGATGCTTCTCATGACATTCTGCAACTTTTGACCACTCATACATGTTTTGATAAACCACATAAGAATTCATTTATGTGCTCTCAAATTGCTTTTCAAACTGATTTTCAAAAATAATGTATTTTTCCTCAAACTCAAAGGAGAAAGGTGGAAGCACCCTCTCTTTGTTTTCTTGCATAAAAATCATTTGAAAAGACTGATCTTGATCATGAATATTATGATATTTAATTTTATCTTCTAAAAATTCAATATCTTTTTCATGGTTCTTAGCAACTTCATCCACAAATTGAATTTTAACTTCTGACTTGCACTCAAATGATTTCAGATTAGAAGACAAGGAGAACGAAAAATTTTCACCAACTTCTTCATTACTGTGATCATTATTTGATGTAGGCTAACACAAGAAATGACATCAGGAATCAACTTTTTCTTGTTCCTGGGGATTGTAGCAAGAATTTTCCAATATTTCCTCTTGTTGTTCGAAATGATTCTCATACTCCCGATGATCAAAAGGCTGACAATTCTGCTGCAACTTTTCAACAAACTCAGAGGATGTAACATGATTATCATAAATAAACTCCTACTAGGTTTCATTTTCATCCAAGAGAGAGGATATCCTTTCTTCTTCATGATGAAAGGTATCGTCATGAAGGGAATCTAAAATTTCCTCATCCATGAACTCATCATCTTCATAAAAATTCTTCAAATATTCAATAAAACTCATAGAGTGTTTACAACAGTCTTTGACCAGCAATAAGGAGGGATGACACTCTTTATACATATCATAAAATGAAACATGGAAATCATCAAGAGAATATAATTAACCATTTGGCAAGCTTTCATACCAATACCATGCTTTTCCTTATAAAGTGGCCATAAAAATCTTCATGAGAAAATCCTCAGGGAACTGAACCTTAAGACTGTGTACATGCATATGGAATCTAAGCAAATGAAGAGCATCATTGTCTTTCTTTTCATATTTGAATATAGGAAGATCAATTAACCATTCAACATTTAGAATAGGATTTGGAAAACCAGGGCTGTGAGACTGATTCATAAGGCCATACCTGTCATTTATTCTTGCAATGGAACTCATTCTGAAACTTCGTCAAGCTACTGATATTCAAGCAGTGGAGTCACCTTCCAATTTTTTATTTGATGTTTGGAGTCGCTAAGGTAGATGCAGCCTCGAAAAGCTTCTTGAGCTCCTGCTACCTTTATAATTTCAGCTTCAAAATATCATGGAAGTATAATATTAAGAATCCTGACAGATGCACCAAAATGTTATAACCAAAATCATACCTGATTGGCTGCTGATGAGACTACTTCAGTGTCACTATTTCAAACCAATATTTTGACTGAGGCTTAGCCTCCTCATCCTGAGAGGGATCTATCAAGGGTTAAGGATATGGAATGAAGATATAGATATATGGCTAAATCTATGAATTAAGTATTGATTTTGTATATTTGCAGGTTGAAAAGATGAAGGCTAAAACTACCATTGGGCTTATGGAGTGAAAAAATCAGTAGGTTCAATGGCAAGGTTTCTTGACATGGAAGATGAGGAAAATAGGGGTCTTAAACAAAGAAAATTCACTTGAGAACATAGGTAAACACAGTCATTTCATTACTAAAGGAAGTCAGAGCATAGAGTTATGAATTCTGAGTAATAGCAATGAAATCTACTGCTAGTGGTTCAAAGGCAATTCACTCAAAAAACACTGAAAAACACATTCATCTCATTACTAAAGGAAGTGAGAGAATAGGGTTATGAATTCTGAGTAATAGAAATGAGATATAATAAAAGTAGTTAAAAATAATAGGTATATCAATAAAACATTAAAACCCCATGATAATCTTAGGTCTATCAAGAAGAAAACCTCTCTGCATTACTGATCACAATCAATTACATAAAGTAGCAGTTTTTCCAAAAATTCTCCAACCCCCTCACTAATTTGATTTATTGGTCTTAAATAGACCTTTAAAACATGAGATGAACCCATATTCTGCTAGATAATTTGAAGTCCTAACTCTGGACACCTTTCATAACCATATTACATGGGATTTATTACAAAAAGACAGCTAATATTCTAAACAATCCTAATACAAATAGAATTCAAAATTTTAATCACCTATATATAACCACCTTATCTTAATTAAGTCACATCCTTTGCAATTTTTACTAGCCCATGGTCTAATCCAGAGGATAGACTTCAACTCTTCATGACCATGATGGTGACCTCCATCAAAATAGGAACAGTCTCATGTTTTCTAGGCATAGGGTTCCCTGAAATTATTTAGACCTTATGACCACCATGAACACATTATTTCAAGTTCCTTTGCTATTGGAACCTGAAATAACACCTGCAATAATCCTCCCTAAGCTCCAAGTGCCCAAAAACCATCATTAAACTATTCAAATGAGCTAAGGTAGACTCTGCTATGAAAACAACACAGTTTCGTAGCGCTGCTTTTTAACCCTTGTTTCTTCAAAATTTTGATTTCTTTCCTCAACAATTGTCTTCATTATCTCTTAATACACCTTCTGTAGCAATTTCAGATCATAGTTAAAACTTTTTCCCTTCAAAATTTTATGAGAAAGAGTGAAAAAAGATGCTACAACAGTTTCGTAGTGCTTTTCACTCTTTTTACACTGTTCGCGCTATGAAATTGCTGAGTGAGTAGTTTTGTCCAAAATTTTCTAAAGTGGTGAATGAAAATGTGCCAAAAACTCAAAATCAACTTGATTCCATCATTTAAAAAATATATCAAGTGAAAAACACAATCATTCCGGTCTTTATAACTTCTTGCAGATTTCTCTAGTTTTTAACTGAATAATAGGTCACGAGACAAAGCTTGTATCTCCTAATACATAATTATTTTGAGAAACTGAAGGATTTTTTTGTAGGTTGTCATGTCTTCAATAAGAAACTCTTTTTTTTTTTTGAAATACATCTCCTTCTTTCCCAAAACAACCTTTGAAAAACATGTGTAAAACAAGAAAAATCTATTTTTTGAAAATAGGGCTTCAAAGAAAGCCTTGTATCTCCCAACTGATAACACTTGTCAGAAAATTGAGAGAGTTTATTATAGTTGTGGCTATGATGAATATGACCCTCTTTCATAATTCCAAAATAATTTTTCATTTGGCCAGAAAATTAACTTGAAGTTGAATGTTAAACTGTCATGTATAGGATAGTTTTGTAACAGTAGTTTCATAGCGCATTTTAATTTATCAATTTCTCCAACCTCATAATGCATTTGAAGAAACAGAGAGAGGTTTTTGTATATAGTTCTATTAGGAAGAAAAATATCTTTCATTTTTCCCAAAATATTTTTTAGTTCCTCAGAAACCTCCTTTGAAGTTGACTTCTCAAAACCGGAAAACAGGGTCTTTGCTTCATAAATTTCAGCAGTTTCGTAGTGTAAATCAACTGTTTTGAACTAGCGGCACTAGGAAAGTAAGGTTTCTTGGCTAATTGACTAGTTTTGACATGAGACTTTAGGAAATGACTCACAAATGGAAACTGTGGATATTTGACAATGAATCAAGCTTAAAAAGACTTTATTTGAACTTAAGGATGGGCTTTGAACTTATAAAAATATAACCTACCCTTAACCAAACCCTAAATTGACTTCTAAACCTAATTTGAACCATGACCAAAAACAAACATAACACAATGATTTTTTTTTGAAAATTTTTGGCTGATAACACAACCTCTATGAATAATGCCAAAGAATAATGTACTGTAAATGTTTCCAATTTTTTCCTTGCCCTATTTTTCTTGCTAGAATACAACCCCAATTCAAGGACTCTCACACTCCATTTTCCGAACAAAATGTGACATCCTAGAGAGTGTATTTCTTATTTGAAGATACCCAATATAAGAGGGGGGAAATGGAGGGGTTTAGTCCTAGGGGAGACCTCCCATGATTCCTTCATGTCGAAGGTATATTTTCTTTATGTTTCCTGGGATATAAGTTAATTTGGATTGGATCAAAGGCATATATGCTTCTATTATTTTTCATATCTATGAATTTTGTCTATTTGGGATTGGATGAAAAATGAAAAAGTGTCTTTATTTGGTAAAATATTTATTGGGAAGAACCTATTTCCACCAATCTTAGTTACTATTTGTGAGTCCCCAAACCAGTTTAGGTCCAATCTCAATGTTAGTGGGGGTGGGATATTTGATTCCCAATCCTCCTAGATTTTTGGGAAGGAAAACTAAATTCCAATTTTTTAGATGATGTTTCTTACTATTTGTTTTTCCCCCCATTCTAGAGAAATTTTCAAAGTTCCTACACCATTTTTTTTTTATAGTTATTGGAGCTAAAAGAACCAAGAACATACAAAGAGAGAGCATAGAAAGTAAATATTTTATCCAGATTATCCTTATTGAATTTAACCAATGGGCTCCCCATTTCTGAAATTTAGATTTAAATTTTCAATCATGTTGTTTCATGAAGGGTTAGGGAAAGTTTTTAAGCATATGGGTATCCCCAACCATTTCAAACCCATCCAAAAATATTTAGTTGATGTGCCAAGGATATGTAAATCCTTATTTGTAAACCTCTACAAATATTCCATCTAATCAGGTGACTTTTCCCTTCATTTATTTACACACTAAAACAACCATAAATTCATTGAGTTTGAATATTTAACCTATGATGCATGAAGATCGCCGTAGTAGAATGGTTTCATAAAAAGAAGTAAGAATGATTGATAATATTGATACCTACCATAAATCAAATTCGAGGGAAGTGGTTGGAAATTTGATCACGTTCAAGAGGTATGATTAATAAATTTTCCATCAAAATGAAAATATTATTTAAGAGGGGGGCACCATTTTCTAAAGTCACGATATACTCTAAATAAGTCTATGAATCTAAGATTGACCAAAGGGGCTATTTAAGGAGACAAAATAAAAGATTTGACCCATTTTAAAAAATCATTACAAATTCCCATTTTCCTTAGAACCAACAAAAGAAAGCAATTTATAACTCAGTAAAAGGAATTTTCTAGATCCATTTTAATCACCATTTATTTATCCCCTCTATATTTTCTAGAGTAGATTTGTTCTTGGACTAAGAAAATATTATCCATAATTTTTCTTTGTTGAATAATTCCTCCTCGATTTTCTAAAATTAGTTGGGGGAGGAAAGGTTTCATTCTTTGTGCCATAATTTTAGTAATTATTTTGTACTAGAAAATATATAAATAAATTGGAAATAACTTTTCAAATGAAGAAGGATTTACCTATTTTGTAACTAGCACCATAAAGGAGGAGTTGGGAGCTCACCCACTAGTACAAAATGGTTAATTAGTTACTAAAAAATGGCCAAGATTGGCATATAAATGACCATTTTTCAGTCAATGACCAATAGCCGATAATTTATAGTATCTTGTAACACGACCAAATTTTAGTGATTTTTAGCTTAGTCATTAATTGGTTGCCTCAATTTTATCATCTAGTGGTATATTTAGTCATAAATTTGGGCATTAATTTAGTCGTTGATTTAGTAATTAATTGACGCAATTAATGACCAATTAGACAACAAGATATATTACTTTACAATTATCCAATAAAACCAATTAATGAAAAACTAAATATGACCAAAGTGTTAGTCGTGTTATAGGATATTGTAAATTAGCTACTAATAGTCATATATATGCAAATTTTAATCATATTTTGAAACCAACTAATGACCAAAGAAATATGACTAAATTTTAGTTGTGTTATAATATACTATAAATTAGCTACTAATAATCGTATATATGAAAAATTTAGTCATCATTTGTAATCAAAAATTTATTATATGCAGTAGTCATTTATCTTTTTTTGGCAGTTTCATATTCATTATATAAACGAATGATTTAGTATTTTCTATTCATTTAATTTAATTTCATTCATAATAATTATAAATTACTAATTTAGTCATATATTCATTTTATTTTTTTTCATCATTAATCAATATAAACTACTAATTTAATAGTTTTATTGATTTTATGTGTATATTATTAATCGACATATATTAATTAGTATGATTTTGCGACTAAATTAAAAAAACAAAAAAACGTCACACAATTTTCATGTTCATCTAATATGATAACGCAAAGTTACATATGTTAATTACAAAACTAAATAATATCAAGTGAAAAAAAAATTAGCCATATAAATTTACAATATGAGTTTCCAACTTAGTATTGGTTGGACTACAATTTACACATATATTGTTTCATCATTTCAAAACATTATCACTGTGTTGCCAAAACATTGCAAGTGAATTCGTCAACTCTGAATACTTAACCATCAGTGTCTATTTGTGTATTTTATGCAAGATATTGGCTCTAAGGGTATCTCTATAACGGTTCTCTTTTCTCTCATTTTTCATTTTTCGCTCAAGTGTTATTGTTCTTGTCTTTCCTCAATTCCTACTTCTTACCATCAATATTGAGTTCCTCTCCTAAAATGAAAGAAGATTCAATGCAGAGTATAAGACATGAAAGATGATGGATAATTTTATATAAAGTAAAGTAGACTATAAAATATGTATACAACATATCCTCAACATCAGCAATGTCAATGTCATTTTCCCCCATAAAAACAAGAAACTCGAACAAGTTTTCTTCAGTTAGGGATAGTGGCCATTATGTGGCCATATGACCTATATAAACAAAGCAAATAAAACATCACTATAGAAAATAACACCTTATTAGCTTAGTTATATTCAACCTTCATATAAAGCTTAGGCACAATCATGCCAACTAAGTTACATGTTAAAAATCTTAGGTTGTAGATAACTTGTTAAAACAAATAACATGAGGTGTGATGTTTAACGATTCTCAATTTATTCCCAAAAACATTTCATTCTCTAATCTGTGAAAATTTTCAAGTATATATACAACCTATTCTCAAATAAAAACATGAAAGTAAACTTTTTTAATAGTCGTGAAAATATTTTAACACAAAAGAGCTAAAAGGATTTCAATTAATATCATGTAATATTAAATGCATTTTCAAGCTTTAGATGTTTTTTAAATGGAAATGATACCAATTATTTTCAATTCATATTTAAAAGATAACAAAGTCAAAAGAAACATTCAAAATACAATGAAATAATAAAAAGAGGATATCATGGAATGAACATTGCAATTATAAGAAATTTTTTTACCTGTTCACCAGTGTTTTTTCTAGCATTCTTAAAAAAATTTCTTGCCCAAAATAACCATGAGGTTAAAGGATCACAACATTAAAAACCATATGAATCCATACTAGAAACATTTCCAAAGTTCATGGCTCAGGTGCCTGAAAGATCTCCAACAACAAATGAATCATATCCAAGACATGCTCTGAATTTTCTCCCCGTCCTTTTTCCAATCCCATTTCATGTAACCTACCGACACTAAAGTCAAGTAACGATAAAATTAAGTCATTGACATTTTTTTAATATTTTATATCTATAGACTTTGAATATAATTTGTTTTAGGAAAACATTAATTCATATTTAAAGCCTTCTTTTCATGAGAAGGTATTAATCCAGTAGAACATCAGAAAAATTGACCTTAATGAGGTCCTAAAACGATTCCTACCATATCAATATTTTTCTTGGTGTGATATCTTGGGTAGAAAAAACAACATATATTCAAAAGAAAAATCCATGTGCTACTTGTGTTCAAACTCTATATATGGTGTATTCGTAGACAACTTTTCAAGATGTTCTTCTACCTTCACAAATGCAAACTGTAGCTTGGTTAAATTATATATCATATCATTCAACATCAATTTCTCCAATACAGATGTCACACATTATTCTTTTTAATTTCTCAACATGATACAAATGATAAATTCAAATTCACACAAAACCAAGAGAAGACCCTTTTTCTAAAAAAAAGACAAACAAATAGTACCTCTAATGAAACTTCACACCTCGGAAATTACTCTGCCACGTTCATAGGCTAAATCTGAGATTCTTTGAACCATATTTAGGTCATAATTAATGGGATATTCATATGTTTATTGTGATGTAAATTTGGTATTAAAAGAAAGATATAAATCTAGGTTATTATTACTGAAATTCAAGTATAATTCAAAAAAAATAACACCATTGCAAGGTAGTGGAGAGATAAACATATTCATAATTAGGCTTCTCTATTTTAGTTTGATTTGAATTTATTTCATATTTGAATATATTATTATCTGTAAAGAAGTGAAATAGAAATATGAGAATCGAAATAGCGCAGAAAATATCGAACCTTCCTTTCCTTGTAATCCATACCTATCTGCTAGCCTTGTTAAAATAATGTTCTTTAAATTATTCAAATATTAGAATGAATTGGATACAAAAATAAGTGTGGTCATCATGATATTAATAATACGATCGACAAAGAAACTTGTCAATTGTGTTTATCTCTGGTGGTTTTCACGAATGATTGTTATCCTTCCCACCTAGTTTCAATTTCCATGAGTGACGTGCTACGCTCATAACAAGAAAATTTGCGCAATGACATTGAAACTTGTTGTTTAGTGAAATACAGTAAGGTAAACGTTTTGGTCACCATTATTTCTATTTCACTCCAAAAAATATTGGCTATTTTCTATGTGATTGATGTCATAGATGCTACTTGTGAATTTTTCCTAGCATATGGCTTGTTTCATTTTGGCATTCATCTGCCTTACCAAAACATGTAGCTTACTTATTTCCTATATTCAATGAAAATGTGTGTGGTATTGACAAGTTCAATTCAGCTAAATCACCCATTTTCAACTTCTGACAAGGATCACTAACGATTTTATGATTCACTCTTGATCTCAACTCCTCTTGTATTGGAAAACCAAAATATGTAAAAAGTGAACTAACATAAGTTTTTTTGTCTAGAAAATATGTCACAATTGAATTTGGAGGTAGTTCTTGCATATTCATCTATTTAACAACAATAAGCAATCCTTTATTCATGAAATTTATATGATGATAGAAATTTCAAACAACATACATAAAAAAATTGTGTAAAATATTAGCAAATGAATTTCTAAACAAGAAGATTGCAAAGAAACTACATGAAAATATGGTGTTTTTAAGAATACCATGCTCACTTTATCATCTTCCAACATAATTAGAAGGATAATATCATTTGTGCCGCATGGTGGGATGCATAATCTATGCATATGTGGGAAACCATGTTTATGGTAAGGGAAAGGGCTAGGTGGTCTCATGTCTGCATCCTAGGGATATAATCATATTTTAGTGTCCATAATCTCATTTTTCCACATTAGCACCCATCATGCCCACTCGACCATCTGAACAATAAGGGAAGAGTGTGTTTCTTCACCCTCCTTGTACCTCCAATGTTCAACAACTCCAAACTCAACTTTTTGATGCATTTCTTTAGTCTATTATTGTATTTTCAGTGGAAGACCATCATCCCCAAAAACAATAGTATGCAAATACTGATACCTAAAGAATTTGGACCACAAAATGCTTTAGGAGTGTAACCCAAAAAATCCCATCGGCTAGTGCCTAACCTAATATAAAAATGATGTAACTTGAATAGATCGGAATGATGTATATCCCAAATCAAGGAAATCATAAAATATATATCCTTTACATACACAAATGTAGTGCTAAATTAAGATTTATATATGTGAGGAGTGGTAGCAATGAAAAAGCTTTTAAAATGGAATGTTGATGAATGATTTAAGTATAACCATTCATTTTCCAACATATCCAATGGAATTTTCAAAAAAATTAACAGTACCTTATCAAGAAATAGTGAAAATTATGACACCACCACCATGCAAAAGATGTTGATGTGCCACCACCCAAAACTTATCGATATGATTTGTGATATGAAATTTAAGTTGCACAGTCTCCTATTATACCTCAATAATGTCATCCACAAATTTACAGAAATTTATTTGAATTCCCTCTCTCAGTGTTATGAAACCAGCTCCAAAAATAGAGGAAAAGAGAGATCAACGTCGTATAAACAAGCCACTTCAAGGGGGAGACCTCCTTGACATTACATAAATGAACAATTTTTGGATGATACAAATGGAAAAACCTCCTTATATATATATGATTCCATGGGGTCACAATATAATCCTAGAAAACCTAACAATAATAATGTAAGGGCACAATAATAACAATATGGGGGTTACAGGGGTATAATAATAACAATCTGGGGGATACACTAACAACAATAAGGGACTACACTAGTAATAAAAGGACCTAACATGCCCCTCTCCTTCAAAAAAGTGTTTTCCTCGATGCTTGAGTAGCTATGGATGCTTCTGTATAAAATTATCCATGTAGAATCTTCTGTGGGTAAGTTCTTCCACTTGATGAGATACTCTGAAATTGATCAATTTCATAGCTGTCGAGTTCTTGTTTCCATGACTTCTTCAGGTTCCAATATGATTTCTCATTCCTCATCAAGTTCTGGCAATATTTTTTTAACTAGAAGTTTGTCACCTATAACCTTCTTTAAGCATGAAACTTGGAAAACTGGATGCACTCGCGAAGAAGAAGGAAGCACCAATTTGTATGCCATAGTACCAATATTTTGCAACACATTGTAAGGACCATAGTACTTTGGAATTAATTTATTATCCTTCTTATCTTTCTTGAGGGATATTTGTTTGTATGGTTGTAGCTGTAAAAATACCCAGTCTCCTACATCAAAACTTCTCTTGCTGCGATGTTGATGTGCCTGTTGTTTCATTCGATTTTGTGCCAAATTTAGGTTATCATTTAAGATTTGGAGAATTTGTTTTTGATGCTCGATGTGATCTTCCACTGCTTTAACCTTAGAATTTTCTCTTAAAGATGATGTTATCGATGGTGGATGATATCCATAAAGTGCCAAAAATGGGGTCATTTTTGTTGCAATATGGAAGGAAGTGTTATACCACCATTCAGCCAGAGGTAACCACTTGAGCCATTGTGTTTGTTTATCATATACAAAACAATGAATATATCCTTCCAAACATTTGTTCACTATCTCAATTTGACCATTGAATTGAGGACAATAAGATGAGCTATGAGCTAGTTGAGTACCCAAACAAGAAATAATTCCATCCAAAAATTTCCAGTAAAAATGGGATATCTGTCACTTCCAATAATCTTTGTATTTCCATGTAGCTTTTGAAGTGTTTCCATAAATACAGTAGCAAATTTACTTCCTTTAAATGGATGAGATAATGTACAAAAGTGTGCATACTTGGTAATTCTATTGACTACCACCATGATGACACTCTTTCCTTCAGACTTAAGTAAAATTGTGATAAAATCCATCGAAGACCCGGGCGGGGTCTTAATTGTCTCAAATTTACTTTTCTGGGAAACCAAACATTCTGACATAAAATTTTGAATATAAGATTTAAGGCCATCCCAAAAAAAATCTTCCTTCACCCTGTGGTAATTTTAAAAAAATTCAGAGTGTCCTCTGAAAGGAGAAGTGTGTAATTCCAAAAGAATATTTTTTTTTATTTTGGAATTCTTACAAAGATATAAGTGATATTTGTACCATAAGGAATCACGTTTCCAACTAAATGTATTAGATGTACTAGGATCTTGCTGAAAATTTTGAATGAGTGTCCATACTTCTTCGCCCTTCTTCCATTTATCCCTTGCTTTTATTATCCAATCTAGCTAGATAATAGAAATGGCACAAAGCAATGCTTCCACCTCTTCATATTTTCTTGAGAGTGCATATGCAACAACATTTAGCTTCCCTTTTTTCTAGATAATTTCAAAGTCATAACCCAACATCTTTGTGACCCATTTATGCTACTCTTCTGAAGATAGTCTTTGTTCCAAAAAGTGTTTAAGACTATCATGATCAATTTTTACCTTGAAGTGTCTTCCCATTAATTAAGGTCGTAATTTATTAATGCGTGTAGTTTTGCCAACATTTCCTTCTCATAAATAGCTTTTTGTAAATACTTTCCTTTCATTGGATGAATTTCAAAAGAAATGGGTCTTCCTTCTTGCATTGAAAAAACACCAATTCCATTTCGTGAGGCATCACATTACACTATAAAGGTTTATGAAGTCTGGCGTAGCTAAGACCTATGCTAGGCACATTTCCTCTTTAAGATGTTAAAAGGCCTTAGTTGCTTCAAGAGTCCATGAAAATTCATCTTTATTCAATAATGTTGTTAGAGGTGCTGATATTCTCCTATAATTCTTAACAAACTTGCGATAATACAATGTTAACCCGAGAAATCCTCACAACTGATTTATGGTTGTGGGAACTTTCCATTCTTTAATGGCTTTAATTTTTTAGGGTCTACCTTAACATATTCGTGAGATACAATATGACCCAGCTATTCCACCTCTTGTACTCCAAAGAAACATTTGGAGGTTTTTGCATATAATTGTTTCTCCTCCAATAATTTGAGCACCCTGTCAATATGTTGAACATGATCCTTCCAATACATGTTGTAGATTATTATATCATCAAAAAATACTAACACAAATTTTCTAAGGAAGGGTTTGAAAATCAAATTCATCAAACCTTGAAATGTAGAAGGTGCATTGGTAAGGCCAAAAGGCATGACCAAAGTTCATAATGACCCTCATGAGTTCGAAATGTTATTTTTGAAATATCTTCAGTCTTCATTCTAATTTGATGATATCCTGAACGAAGATCCAACTTGTTAAAATAAAATTTTCCATGTAATTCATCCAATAATTCATTAATCAAAGGAATGGGAAATATATCTTTAATAGTGATATTATTGAGCTCCCTATAATTACACATGCGACATGATCCATCCTTCTTGTGCGCCAATTATACTAGAGCAGAGAAATAATTTTGACTAGGTTGAATTATACCATCCTCTAACATTTCTGCAATCATACGTTCAATTTTTCTCTTTTGGAAATAAGGATATTTGTAAGGCCTGATGTTTGGAGGAACACTTCCTGGAATCAAATGAATAGCATGACCATGATCATGAATAGGTGGGAGTCCTTTCGGAGTTTCAAAAACCTTGGAATTATTGTCGAAGACTTTTTGGAGATCTAGAGAAATAGATGATTTTGATGTTGCAAATTATAGTGAGAATAATTGTGCAATTATGCCTCATTGTCCTTTATTCAGAAGATTTTTCATGAAATTAGAGCTTATTATCTTTCCCGACTCCCCTGTGATACCCTGTAATTCGAATTCCTTTCCTTCCAACATTTTCCTAAAGAAAAATTCTTGAAAATTAAAATATACCATCCCCAAATATTGTAACCATTGTACTCCTAGTACAACATCAACACCTCCCATTGGAATGGAAAGAATTGGACTATTCAATACATATTCCCCCATGGTTAGCTTGATATTATGTCATTTTCCTCCATTTATAGTTCCTCCATTTTCAAACATCACTTAACATTCAAGTGTTGTGTATAGGAAGCAATTCAATTCCTTGGCTACTTTACAATGAATAAAATTATGGGTACTACCCGAATCAATGAACACTATTACCTTTTTCTTCTTGATATGTCCTTCTATATTGAGAGTTTGAGGAGTGGTAATTCCTGCCAATGCATTACACGATATGGTCGGACTCATTTCCTCTTCCTTTAGGGTTGGTTCCTGGTGTATATCCTCTTCTTTTAAAGTTTCTTGTTCATTTTCTCCCTCCTCTTGAAAATCTATGTAAAATAATTTCTTCAAAGCACAGTTATGACCTTTAGTGTATTTTATATCACAAATGTAGCAAAGCCCTTTTTCTCTTTTTTATTCCAAATGTTGTGGTGTCAACCTTGTAGGTTGTGGAAGTTTAGGAGTAGCAACAATTCTATCTTTATAGATGTGAGTGGTATGCTTCCTTGTCGCCATAATTTTACATTCAATTTTTCTTGCCAACCTGAACGCGTTCTCCAATGAATAATGTTCCCAAAGACGAACCTCATTTTGGATGTTATCCTATAAAGTCCCTATGAAGACATCAATATTGTGTTCCTCTAGAATATCAGTTACCCTTATATTCAACTTTAGGAAATCCTCAATGTGCTCCACCACTGAACCCTTTTGTTTGAGATTTATCAATTGGCTAAAGAAGGTGTTTCTCTTTGTATCCTCATAATGTGCTATCATTTCCTTCGTAAAAATTTACCAAGTGACAATTTTTTTACAGGAGAAAAACCATAGATACAATAAAAAAGTATTTTGTTCTAAATATAAAGTTGCAATGCATACCTTTTGTGTGTTTTTCACATTATTGAGATCAAAATATTTCTCCACCTGTAATATCCATCTTATGGGATCCTTGCCATAAAAATTTCTCATATCAGTCTTTGGAATATGGTGGGTCTTCCATCCAACATTTGAGTTTATGAAATCATGATTAACATTCATTTTTCTCTCATCATGAGTTTCCTATACTATCTTTTCCCCATTAGGAATCCTTTCTTGTATCAACTTTGTCAAACATTCCTTCAAAACTTCCATGTATTCCTTCAAACCATTCATATTAGCTTCCATGCCCTTCATCAAACCATCCATCTTAGCTTCCATGCCTTTCTTCAAAATTTCCATTTCATTTTTTGTTGCTCTTTGCGAGAGCGAAATTTGGTGCAGTTGCTCATGTAATTTTGATATATCATGTTGCACTTCTTCATCTTCATGAGTCATAGTAGAGTATTCTGAGTACTTAATGGGTGTAGAATTATTTTTAGGGGGGATTTTTGAACCCAATACTAATATATATGCTTCAATATGCCCTTGGAATAACTTCAAAATGATTTTTCAAACAAGACTTACACAATTTGAAAAAAAAATACACACATTTTTCTTGCTTTTGAGGAGCTCAATATTGAAACTGAATTATCTATGTGGTTTTTGATCTTCAATATTGGAAATTTAGTGTTGAATTATCCCTCTGAGTCTTCTTTCGAATGTGGCACAATTCTGACCTGATTTAGATGCCTCGAGACAAAGTTATGCCCAATCTCCCACAATGACCTAATTATGGACTCGTTTAGTAGAGCGAACTTTTACGTCATGACACGTGTCATTGTTTCCTCCTTTGGCTCTAGAACTGATACACAGAAAACTAAATTCCGTGAAATTTCAACCACCTTTTATAGAATTCGAATCTGATGCTCAAAGAGAGAGAGATATGATGATTTTCCCATGGTCTCCTCTTTTAGATGAAATTCTCAAGCTTGCAAAAAAACTAACTTCCATAGATAATATCTCTGAAAATACTGCGAACCAAGATCTAACATTTTTACATGAAGTTACACAGGATTTCAGTTTCATGTGATACAAATTTCAGCTTCAGAACCTTTGTAGAAAAAATGTATAGCGAAAATTACATAGTGACCTATTCGGAGCAGCAAAACAATAGCATCCAAATCTCTGATACCAAATGTTATGAAAATAGCTTCAAAAATAGAAGAGAAGAGAGATCAATGCCTTAGAAATAAGCCACTTCAAGGGGGAAACCTCTTTTATATTACATAAATGAAAAATTCTTTGATGATACAAAAGACAAAACCTCCTTCTATATATAGGATTCCAAGGGGTCATAATATAATCCTAGCCCACCTAACAATAATAATGTAAGGGAACAATAATAACAATATGGTGGTTACATGGGTACAACAATAACAATAAGGAGGCTACACTAACAAAAATAAGGGACTACACTAGTGATATAGGGATCTAACACTCACAAGAGATTTCAACATATGATTTTCTACTTCAAAACGTATGATGATCATTAAGAAGGGATTTGTTAAAATAACCTTCCTCACTAATTCTACCACTATATGATCTCCCTTGTCATAATTTATTGACTTCCTTGAAGCTTAGGCCTTTCATCTCAAGAACAAAAGAAAGTAAAAAAATGAATGTAACCCCAACAATAGCAGAAAATAGTATAAATGTTTTGGATGTGCCCAAAAAATCAATAAAAGATAGGAATATCTATGAAACAGTCACAATAAATATCCAACAAACTATTTTAGTAATGCCTCTAGACATACTTCTATATTTTTAAGGATAGATTTTAGAATTGATTTTCCATGGAACTAGTCCCATGGCAGGTAAGAATAAAGTTGTATATAAAACCAAGCCATGAACAACAAGCCAAACATTGCTAATTGGAACCACATCATTGTACCAAGAATGAAAATTATGGAAATAATATTGCTTGAATGTTGACCTTTTTATTAATGAGGTCTGAGGGCATTATTTCTGCCATAGCCCTCAGTATAGCACCCAACACTATAAGGAAAAGACCCTCTAGCAGAGGTTATAACGGAGGTTTTTAGTGTTATAAAATTGGCCAAAATTGTCAAAAAGACATATGCTACCACATCTGTTTATCATTACAGATGTTTTGGCAGAGATTTTAATGGAAATTCAACACAACTAAAAGAAGATTGGCCACCGAAGGTAATTATGGATGTTTTTTTTCATCAGTACACTAATTAGGATTTAACGCATAGGTGTGTACCTGTAGCCGAAGCCCCGAGGCGGTCGAAGGAGAATGCACCGGGCCATTAAGGTACAAAACAACACCAGGCATAGTGTTGGTGATACAACGCATGGGGCCATTCTAATTGGTCTTGGGATTTGAGCGTTGCTTTATAGGTCGTATCAATGCACCGATGTGTAGACTTATAGAAACGCACTAGTGAGCCCTTTCACACAAATGCACCAAGATTTATATTTGGTATCGGCATTCGTGCGGTGCAAATATGTCATACAAATACACCATTGTGTATAGACACATAAACTCCCCAATTCAAAATATCACACAAATGCATCGAGATTTATAATTGGTATCGGTATTCATGCGGTGCCCATAGTTCGTCCAAATGCATCGGTGCGTATAGACACAAAAACTTCCCGGTGCATAGTATCACACAAATGCACTGAGATTTATAATTGGTATCGATATTTGTGTGGTGCTAATAGGTCGTAAAATGACACCAGTGCTTATATAGACATAAATGCATCGGAGCACCATACCGCACAAATGTCTCAATATTCCTAACCGGATTTGTTATTTGTGCGGTGCCCATAGGTCATAAAAATGCACCGGTGCGCTTAAGAATACAAATGCACTGGTATAAGAAAACATGCACCGGTTTTCATTTTGTATTTTTTAGAAACATCGACATGTGACAGTGTAGTTATTGTGATTGTTTTAAATTCATTATTCATCAAAATTTGACACATCTTATAACAATATTCATATTAATTAAATTTTTACTAATACATTTGAATGTGATGTTTGGATTAATTTGTTATATCATATCATAATTATTGTGGTTTTTTAAAATTCATTATTCATCATAAGTCAGCACATATATATCTTATAACAATATTCATATAGATTAAATTTTTATTAGTGCATTTGAGAACGAAAATGGAGAACACAATAGCGATAATAGAGAACGCAATAAAATAAATTAAAACATTTTTTATTATATATATATATATATATGAATAAGACACTCTTTTTCATACAAAATGGGACAGTTATTGGTATCCCTTTATCTTTCAATTGGGACACTATGACCATTACATTAATGAAAATGACTGATTTCACAGACATTTTTCAAAAAATACAACGCCTTGCTTTGATATCCAAACATAGTGTTCATCATTTTTCGCTTGAACTACTATCACTGCTAAAGCTACTTCCATGACTTGGGTTATTTTCAGGAATGTTTTTTTCATGGTGTTGATTGTTTACTTCTTCTTCACCTTCCATCTGAAAACAAAAAAATAAACAGTAATGAGTGTATATACATTGGTGAGAATAATGAAAATTTCAATATTAAATAATATACATCAATGTAAATCGAAAAGAAATGACGTACCAATGCAACAATTGACTCATAAACTATACAAATTCTTTTAAAACCATGTAACATGCCATCTTTCAAGATTTTATCTGTTGGCACAGTGCCATACTTTGTTTCCTGCAAATTTTATACCCCATACCAAATCATATATTTAATATAAAAGATTTATTTTTTCTATTAATTATAGACGGAGCTAAGTAAAACAAGATTGATAGATGCTTACAAATTCCACAATTAAGTTATGATATGCCAACATATACTAACAACCCATATTTAACCCGATTTCAATCAATTCCTTTGATGGTTCTTCTTTGTATGTTGGCACCTGTTTGAAGACATTCAATGATGATTTTTGTAAAACAACTTAAAAAACACAAAAATGAAATCCAATTAAGTTTTTATAAGGAAGTAACAATTACTCACAAACTTAGATATCAATCCTTTTCTTCTTTGTCGTCCTGTTTTATGTGCTGAATGGGTTCCATTTTCTTTTCTTTTCTGCAAGAAAATATTTAAAAATTAATATTTAATGCTAAATTTTTTATTTATTGTACCTAATGCTCGAAAACTTCAATGATTACATATTACAGTTGAAGCACATTGCTGTTGAGATGGCTCCTCCCGTGATGCAATTCTGTCCATTTCTTTGACCTTCTCCTTGTACACCTTTTTGGACATTCCTATTGGCATATTTCTGATATCAGCTCGTTCAGTTTTTGAGATTTTCATAATCTTCCTGAAAATGTAACATGACAATAAACTATTTAATTTTTATATTGATATATGAAAAGTAAGTATAACAAAAGTGATATTTATAAATAATTGTAGAAAAAAATCTAAAGGAATATTACTTTTTCATTCCTTCTTTTTTGTTTTTGTACTTTTTTGCTATTAAAAGTCTGCCATGTATCATTGACCAATTCTCTGGAAACTCTTCCTATATTTTAGATAAAATTTGGTTCTTGGAATCATTGGATTGGTTTTTGTATTATAAGTGGAAATAATGTCTATAGATTCATTCCACTAGATCCCTCAAACTTTTGTAAAAAATTCCCCCCCTTTCGTTAACCTCTAGCACCACTCAAGATGAGTTAAGGAGCAATTCATTTTAATTTGGATGTTCTATTTTTTTCTTTTCTTAGAAAAACATTCCTTTTCTGAGTTGTTGGTCCTTGTAGAACATTAAACAGATGTGAATTAATAGACCGTATCACATATGTTATCTAATAATTTTAATTGTATTATTAATGAAAACTAAAAAAAGAAACTCATATTGGATCGATAGTATTTTTTCATTCACCTGATTCATCCTTTTGCAATTTTTCCATCAAGCTTTTATGCTCTTCTAGTACTAGATCAAAAATAACCTTATCGATCTTTGTCATTTTGTGGCTCTGCATGATAGAATGTAAGCAATACATATTAGTTAAACTTACATATAGTTCAAAAATAATATCTTTTGTAAAAAAATTACAAGGAACTCGCCTTTTTTTCTTTTCTTGATGTGTTATCAGTATTTTTGTTACTTGATCTCTTGTCAGTCATTTCTTTATCAATCTTAGAACTGTACCATATCATTCATTAATATATTTATAAATAAATTGTCAAATTTTCAAGTAAAAAAAAAAATCTCAAGAAACCGGTGCACCATTCATGGTGTACACACTGATGCCAGTGTGTGGCTGTGTTCCAAATGCACCGCAAAAATAGTATAATATACCAAATGGTGCTCTATGTAAATGAGGTGCACCGGTGCATTACAAGTCAATCATTGCACCGGTTAACCATGAAAAAATAATAAAAATCGTCCAGTATTAATTTTTGTAGCATAAACTAGTGCCATATTTTACATATGGCACATCGATAAAAAAAAAAATGTTTATTAATTTTTTATCACATTACTTATGCAGTGCGCTTGTACAATACAGAGCACCAGTGTCATATGTTACACCAGGCACGCCGATAAAATAAATCTATTTTTGTTAAATTCATGCAAGGGCCCACATGGATTGGTATCTGACTATCATAATCATCCCATCGGTTGAGTGTCTTAGTTCTATATTTAGAAATAAAAAACCTATAAATCTAAATTGAAAAGCCCTAATTTTGAAATCACAAAAAGAGGCAGAAGAAAGGGAAGAAAAAAAAAGAATGTAAGGTTTGTATTTTTTGAAAGTTTTTTTTTCGAAACAAAACGTTCGCGGTGCGCCATAATGAAATAGCGCACTGGCTACATATTTCATAAATGGTACACCTAGAAAAAATATTTTGTTTTTCTAATTTTTTATCACAGTACTAGCGTAGTGTGCTGGGATAATAGAGCGCACTGGTGTGCTCCGGTACACAGGGCACACCGTCAAAAAATATATATATTTTTAATTTACACAAGGGCCGACATGGACTGGGATCTGACTATGTAGGTCCTCCCATGGATTAAATGTCTTAGGATTATATTTAGCAATACAAATCCTATAAATATATATTGAAAATCCCTAATTCTGAAATCATAGAAACAGGGAGAAGAAAGGGTAGAAAAAAATGTAGGTTTGTTTTTAAAATGGTTTTTTTTGTAAAACAACACGTTTGCGGTGCGCCATAATGAAATAGTGCACCAATGCCATATGTTACATATGGTGCACTAATAAAAAAATATTTTGTTTTTATTTTTTATTTTTAACACTGTACCTTTGCAGTGTGCTTGTATAGCAGAGCGCATCGGTGCACTATGTTATGCAAGGCACAATGACGAAAACAAATATTTTTTTTCTTAGATTGACGCAAATGCCAACGTGGATTGGGATCCGACTATGCAATTCATCCTGTGGGTTGGATGTCTTATGACTATAAAAACCCTATAAATGTAAATTGAAAAGCCCTAATTTTGAAATTACAGAAACAGGGGGAAGAAAAGGCAGAAACAAAAAGAATCTAGGGTTTTGTTTATAAAAATGGATTTATTTTTTTATTTTATTTCTAAAAATTGCAGAAAAGGTAGAAAAACTGTAGAAAAGAGTAAAAAAAACAATAAAATTTGATTTTGTTATTTTAATTCATAAAAAAAATACAGAAAATGTAAAAAAAAAGAAAAATAGACTTTGATTTTTTCTTTTACTACATAAAAAGAAACTGCAGAAAAGAGTACAAAAAACAATAAACTTTACTCACATCATTTGAAATTCTATAGTACAAGGTTTGAAGCACCAGAGGTTTGGAATTTTGATTGTTTGAATACTTCTATTCGAGCGTATTTCCCTGCTCCACAGTGCTTTCGTGCTCTATTTGCTCCAGGTATGTATCCTGCAAATATTTGGCTGGAAATTTTTGCAAAAATAGTGAAATAATGAAAGGTGTTTAGTATTTAAAAAAATGTTTTATGAAATTAGATTTTCGAAAATATTTTGCCTCCCATTTTTCAATTTATTGCTTCTTTTTTTCACTTAAGTAAAATAGGGTTTCGATTTTCTTATTTGCGGTTATTCGTTTACCGGTGTGTCCTTTAATCGAATTACACGGGTGCATCGAGTTATAAAACGGAACTAGTGCCCAATACAAAAAATGCACCGGTGCGGTTATATGTACATTACGCACCGAAATTACATTTAGGTTTCTGCACCAAAATTTATTGTTGTTTTTCTCAAATGCATGGAGAAAATATCATATATTATATGGAATGGAAAATTCTTCAAAATCCAACTCGTTCCATAATATTTCTCAAATTCCATCACGGAGTTCTTCCTATCCATCTAGAGACGTAATATTTACTTCAGATTTGTTTTATTTTTTCACTATCTAATTGAATTTATGTTTTTTATCCATGCAATCAATCAAGCACTAATTAATTAAATTTATAATGTATACAAATTTTCACATTCATGTAGATTCAACATCAAATTCAGATGCACAAAATATTCAAACTGCTTCAAAACGTTGGAAGTTCTTATCAGGAGCTGCATACTACAAGGTGCATTTGGTAGATCAAAATGGATAGCTGCTTCACCCTACCAATTGTAACAATATTGCATCTTCTAGCCACAATCCCAAGACAATGATGGTAATTATAATTATAATTTTTTGGTATATATATTGATTAGTATGTAATTATTTCAATGTGAAACCAATTTATAATCATCCAATATTGTCAACGTGGTTACTAATTGATATCATATATTTTGTGCTAATCATGTTAAATTTTTTTTTTAATTATTAGGATTCTAGTGATGATGAACGATCTACTTACCATATTTTGTTGCACTCCATGACAATTTCAAATCAAGAGAAGAATGAATTAAGAGAAAAAATCAGAGAGGAATGATACTAGGAATTGTTGAATCAACCACTGATTCAATTCCCGCTACGTCCAGATTCACCAATTAGGAATGACTACAACAATAGTAGTTCTTCACAAGCTGGAAATGGAGGCAATCAAGTATAGGTTGGTAGAAATGATTACTTAAGGGGTACGACTACCATGGAGACAATTTTTTTAGATGCATTCCAAAATGATGATCAGCTACGGGACGATGCTCATATCACTGACACCTTTTTTGAAAGCCTTAAATTTGGTTCCACCACCCCTCTCTTTGGACCTGGTGGTCAGTCAAAGTCCACCGAGTTGGGGACAATGATGTTACCATAAAAATTGAAAGTAAATTTTGGCTTGTCAAATTCATGTTTCTCGGAATGTTTGAGGTAAGTTACCATAAAGTACTCACCTTATATAAATTTGAAATATAATCAGTACAATGCAATGAAAATTACAAATGGTAAATTTTATGAACGTTAATAATTATATCGACATTAATGTACATTTATTAATATATTTTTCCATGATCATCAACTATAGGTTATTCAAAGATAAGGTTCTTCCGAGTGATAATGTATTTCCTGGTAGCTGCGAAGAGGCAAAGAAATTGTAGGAAATGTTGGGTGTTGAGTCCATATCATATCATGCATGTCCAAATTACTGTATTCTATATAGAGGAGAATATGCAGACAAAGAGATGTGCCAAAAATGTGGGAATGACAGGTATGATAAGTCAAAAAAGAAGGGTAAATCATGTACTGGTCCTCCTTTTAAGATATTGAGGCACATGCCTATAATCCCAAGGATTCAAAGGCTCTTTCATTTCAAAGAATTAGTTATGTTCCAGGGATGGCATGCCTCACACAGAATTGAGTTGGGAGTCATGCGAATCCCAAATTATTCAATATCCATGAAGCATATAGAGGATACATGGGTTGAAAAATTCAAGGATGAAGTACGAAGTCTATGACTCAGCATATCCATGGATGGCGTTAACCCATATTCTCTCCAAAACACCAACTATTCTATTTGGCCATGTAGTAGTGATCAATAAAATTATCCCCCCATGGTTCTTTGTGAAGAATTAACATCTTATTTTGGCTCTCATAGTCCCTGCTAGAAGACAAGTGAAGAATATGGATGTCTACTTACAACCAATGGTAGATGAATTGAAGGAATTATGGGATGGGATAAATGTATACGATGTATCAAGACCCATCGCAGCAGATAAAAGTTTTACATTGTATGGCATATGTGCTTACATGACACATGATTATCGAGGCTTAGGAGTTTTCTCTGGTAAATTACATGTTTAATTTATTGATTTGTTTACATATGTAACAATATTCTTTCACATATTAGTTATTTAATTTTTTGTAATATTTGTTATGATCTTCATGATATTCATTAATGTTCCATGTATATTAATTAATGTATACAAATATAATCTCGCGTGGCTTGTAATAAAAGGGTATTTTGGATGTAAATGTTGTGGACCTTCTCTTAAAGCTAGATGGTCCAAGGACCTACAAAATCCAGTGTATGATTTATCCAGGGTATTCCTACTAGAAGAACACCCTTACAGAAGAGCAGCATCTTCTTTCAATGGTAAACGATAGAGAACCCAAAGGCCTCCAATAATGACAACAGTTGAATGCCTTAAAGCATATGAGAGAGAGAAGGATGAGTTCATAGAAATGTTCGATTCAAATGGGGAGCCTATGTTCAATGATCCAGATTTCTTCAACACCTATGTTTAGAAATTACCAATTAGGATGAAAAAGAAATCTATCTTTTATGACCTCCCATATTGGGAGCATCTTAAGATTGCCCACTTATTAGATCTCATTCATATATTTGAGAATGTTTCTTCTTCTTTATGGAGGCACATATCATCGAAACAAAGTGACACATTGGCTATTAGGAAAGATCTTATTACTTCAAAAACTAAAAAGAAACATTGGCCAAGATGATTAGAAAGTACGAGATCAGAGGCAAGCACTGGTCCCTCTAATTCATGGTTTTTTAAACAAGGTGATGTCCTATGGATTTAAAAAAAATATGATCTATCTTTGGCAAAGGAAGTTATAATGGATGTCAGGGTGCCAACTTCATACGGGTCTTCACTACAACGCTGCTTCACCGTGGATGACCATTTGTTGGGGTTGAAATTGCATGACCATTTGAATCTTCTAAGAGTATGTATAATGTCAAAAGCACGATTTTATTATTTTTTATATTAATAAATTGTATCCCATGCGGGGATCATAAAACACAACTAATTTTGTATATTATTGCACATGTTTATAACTTTGTAGTGTCATTATCCTTTTTTCATGCGTGGGTGTGTGAAACATGATTTCCCTCAAGACCTAGGACATGTCATATCTAAATTATCTGCATTTGTACGTTGGATCATGTCAAAGGAGATTCATGTGGCTAGCATTCCATGGTGGCATCAAGAGATAGTTGAGATTGTTTGTATGTTTGAGAAGGAACTGCCGACAAGTTTCATGGACTTACAGGTTCATTTTCTAATCCACTTGGTAGATGAGGTTGAATTAGTTGGGGTTGTTTCTTGTCATTGGATGTTCTTTTTAGAGAGGTACATGAAGAGTTTTGTTCGATAAAGGAAAAACCCAAGGGGCCTATGCAAGACGGGTACATATTGTATGAGTCTTTCTATTATGGCAGTGATTACACCAAACAGATTGACAACAGACCAGGTGCGGTGATTTGGGACAATGAAATGGATCAAGAAAAAAGAGAAGGAGAGTTTCTCCAAACGAGTGGAAAAAGTGCTTGATAAAGAGTAAGCGACTTATAATTTTTCAAATTTACAAAAAGGAATTAATATTCATGTTGAACTTCGATATAATGTATATTTTGATCTCTAAGTAGTATATAATGTTGGTTTTATTTCATGAGAGAATGCAGAAATTGAAGCAATCAATAAATTCATTATTTACAATTCTGAAGTGACACAACCGTGGGTTGCATTGTACGAAAAAAATAGGATGAAATGGGATAGCAACAAGAAAGAATTTAGACATTTGAATGGTAGAAGTATGCCCTATCCTAATCATTTAAAAGAAAATATGCCAAAACTATGCCCCAAAAATTGGGTTGCTGACCAAGTCAAAGAGAAATACGGTGCTATTAGTCGTTACCCACGTACTGAAGAGGATGCGCTAAATGTACGGATTGGGTGCAACAACTCGGTAATAATATTTTTAATTTATATGTAAATTTGAAACTTATATTAAGACATCTACATTTCATATTTTAACTGTTGCATTATTATTTATAATACACATGACACTATGATTTTTTAACTTTTTTATAATAGATGCATTTTTTCGCATCTATGTGGGAATATGGACACCATTTTCACACAGAAAATGCTAATGCGGGAAACATCACAAAATACTATGGAGTGGAAGTCGAGTTTGATCAATCTAGTCAATGTAGCCATCGTGATCGAAACCTAGTATGAGGGACGTTAAGTTACGTCAGAAAGATACAAGAGATCATTGAAGTGGATTTTTCTTATTTCCAATGTGTTATTTTAAGGTGCAAGTGGTGGGACACCTTTAATCAAAATAATGTAAAGGAAGATCGTGATAGTAGGCTGATATGTATCAACTCTAGAAAGATGTGGGATGAAGCTAAGGATCCCTATGTTTTCCCTAAACACTGCAACCAGGTGTTTTTTTACCCAAATGTGTTGGGTATGGATTGGTGGTTCATATTGACACATGACCCTAGATCAAAACATATTTTTGAGAACGATAGTGTTATCATGCCATGCGAGCTAGAAGATAATGAGGGTGATCATGAGAACCGAGAGTGATAGGGTACATGTGTTATTTCATCAATATTTATACGTTATAAGATGGGTTTTTCGAAATATTAATATAATATGTATTTTGAATTAATTAGTAATTTTCATTGTGTTAATGTTAAAATCAATAATTCACTTGATAATTTGCAATTATGTTGAACTAAAAAACAATGGCAACTGTATAAATTAATTCTTTTTTTTGTATCTAAGATCATAATAAAATAATGATAATTCTAAAGTACATGAATTTATTTTCATTATTTTCTAAACTTTATTATGTTACAATAAATCATATTATTCTAGATTTATTATTTTACAATTATTTAAAATTACAAATTTACAAATTTAAAAATTTTAATAAATTCATTTCACATTAATACAATTAAAATTTTACAAATATTTTACATACAATTACAATTACAATTACAATTACAATTACAATTTTACAATTTCACGTACAATTACAATTACAATTACAATTTTAGAGTTTTACATATATACAATTGCAATTTTACAAATTAAAAAATTACCAAAAACCATCATACAAACATCAAATTTGACTAAAAAACACATTATACAAAATCACTAACTGCATCATCGTGATCATGATCATCTAACAAAACAAAATTAACATTATATATTAACATCATCACAACAAAAACATCAAATATACGTCTCATGTCAAATAAATCATGCTATCACATACACATCTATCTACAAGCTGCACTTTAAACGAACATATCTAACATGACCTAACAACATACACATCATGATGATAACCAACATGTAAATTAAGTACAGTTTCAATATGAACATAAAACACATGGACCATATATATATCTATATATATCTATATATATCTATATCTATATATATATATATATATATATATATATATATATAACTGAATAATATAAAAAATATACAGCTGTAATATAAATGTCATGGATCTGCTGGTGGTAGTACAACATCAATATCAGTACTAATGGCCCATGGTCTAGCCTCATCTCCATGATGACTCCTGCTAGATGCTAGTGGAGGCTCATGCTCATCTGGCATGGCACGAGGTGAACGATCATGAGATGATGGTACGCTGTGCCTCGTAGACTATCCATCACATGTTACGACTCAATCATAATGTGCAATAGTCCTTGTCAGTCACGTAAAATCTATCGTAACTCCTACGACATGGCACATCAGGCTGTACGTGTCATGCAACATGCTTCTCCACATATCTAATAGCCTATATTCAACCTTTATGTCTCTGTAATGAGCGGACCTGATGCCCACCTAGAAAATCAATGCAATGAGTTAGTCACCCAACTCAATCTTGTATCTAGCATCACCAAGTCGACCACACACTGGCGCACTAGTAGGAGTAGGAATATGATCTACACCAGCCTCGTGATGATCATCGGAATCTGGCATGCCCTCATCGTCATCAAGATCCACACTTGGATCAGGTGGTGGTGGAGGCATCTCCTTGCCATCAAAAGAGCCGATGTCTGAAAAATACATATAAGTACACAACAATAATTAGACAATTTCATTACACAATTTAATAAAAAAAAGTGAAAGAGCATGTTAGAATAAATTTAAATAAAACAGTAATATTACCTCTATCATCTTGTGGCTCATGAGCTATGAAGACGATGTTGGCACAACCTCACCAATCCAACCTCGCATAAGGACAGGGGACCATAATGAAGGGATGCTCATCAACACTGGCTAGCAACTCTACTGCATCATTTGATATCCTCGATGGAAAAAGAGTCTCCTCCCTCTTGGCCATCATCTACCCCCACATGTGCATACGTGCCTCAGTAACTAGCCTATGAGGCTACCAAAGAAAACTATGTCTCATCTCTGGAAGCCTCTCAAAAAATAAACAAAATAGCTCTGAAGAAAAAGGGAAGTTGACCCTCCCCTATGCATGAACACGACATCTATATAAGGACGTACAAATATACCACAAAAAAATGGCAGACCACCTAACAATTCGTGGTTGTTGTACAAAAGAATCAACATAATATAAAAGCGAGCAACTAATGCATTTCCCGTCACTCGTGTCGTGCGAAATGGTCGAAATGATAAGTGAGAGGCACTGCACGTCGTGTCTACCAAATGCACCAAAATGTAACTGACCTCCAGGTACCTGAAACTCTGAAGGAGACAATACATGTGCTCCAATGTATCTCAGGGAGTAAACTAACTGAATCCCTGCCACACAGCTAGCTTGAACCTCGGGGAATGAGGGAAAATCCACCCCTCTCCTCGATAGCCTTGTAATAAAATATACATCCTCCTCAGTGGGTGTGTACCACTGGTTGATACCAAGCCAGAAAGCCTGTCGCTGGGCATTCCACCTTCAAATAAGATGTCTCAAAAAAAAAACTATGGGACTTTAGGGAAGTAGCCTCCTCATAGAACTTGATTAGGCCTACCTGACTTAGGAGCCCCTACATTGTTGTTGTAATAAGGCAAGGGTATGCATCTTTCTCCCTCTCTCTTGCCTCCCACAAGCGAAGCATGTTATAGTGTTCCACCTGTTGTTGTTGTTGTTGCCCCTCTTCTCTCCTTTCACGTCTCTGAATGACTGAAATATTAAACACAATTTTTTTTACTAAATGACACATGTATTTAGAAATATACGTATATAAATATTTTTTGAAAAATAAATAAAACAATATTTGGTGCACAAAAAACACAGTCATGCACCGGTCCCAGTGCGTCTTTCAACAGAGTGCACCGGGTACGATGCACCTTATTATATGCAGCACACCAGGGGCAGTGCTCCAGAAAATGTTTTTAGCACACCGTTCAGTACGTGCGGTGTCAAGAGGGCAGTGTGCTGACTACACTATATGCCCCGAGGCATATATCTATGTTAGCGCACCACCCTCTTTCCATGGTACATAGTCATCAATGCGGTATTTTAAAAGTCCGCACCGTTGATGTAGGACAAATACGGTAACTCGTGCACTAACAAAAATATTCATCCCGAGGAAGTTATTTCGGTCAGCACACCGCTCACCACTATTCAACTAGGTCGACGGTACGACCAGGTAACCGATTGCACCGCTCTTTATAAAGAAATTTAAAATAACACGGTGCGCCTTTGGTACCACCCCAGAACTGATGCGGATACCCTTAGTATGTTTTACCAGGCTGAACCATTGAAAATTTCAAATTTCAGTATGCAGTGCGCTGACCACATTACATGCCCCGAGACAGATAATTCCATCATTGCATCAAATTTTCGCGATAACAAATTTTCAACGATGCAGCTTGGTAAACGACCACACCGTAGCTTTTAAATTTTTTTAAAATAACACATTGTGCCTCGCGGTACTGCCCTGGAACCAGTTCAGATACCGTTAGCACTGGTTGTGGTGTGGCCTGTAAATTTACAACCAGCACTGTAAACCGGTGCAAACCGAACGGCTTGAGTGCACTGTGCGACAATTTATTTTTCTTTTTTTCTAATGGTTAATTTTAAGGTTTTTTGAAATTCTAATCCGCTAAAAGGTTTAATTATGGAAAAACAAGAAAAATACCTGTACATTTGCCCATCGAGGAGTCATATTTGCTGTAAAATTTTCAAAAGAAAGATTTTCCACTATTTTATAAAATTCAAGCTGGAGATTGGTGGAAATGCAGAGCAGCAGTGCGTGCAATAAGTGCAATGGGAGCACGGATCTCAGGGCGGATCAAAAAAGGATAACTTGCACTGATGCTAAAGAGCTCTATAGCACTAAAAAAAGTGAAAAATACAGTTTTTTGGCTGTAATTTTTTTTTTGTTTAACCATGTTCTGCTGCACGGGGTTTTTACTGGCATACCAGTGCATTTGCAGTATGCTGCCTCGTGCAGTTTCTATTTTCACGCACTTTTATGAGGCATCGGGGTGGTGTATCTGCAACACATCGGTGCTCTATAGTAATATGATGCACTAGGCACAATGTTCGGTGAGCCAATGATTTGTGCGGTTTTTTGGCCATAATTTTTTTTTATTTAACCGTTTTCCGTTGTGCGACATTTATGGGGACCCTGGTGCATTTCCGTCATTCCACCCAGGGCAGTTTTTGTTCCACACAATTTTTATAAAGCACCGGTGCTGACGAGTTGACATGCATCGGTGTTATTCCTTAATTTAAGGCACTGGGCGGGTGTGTATGGAGCGCATGGTTTCTGGTGTGCCAATGTTTTGTGCGGTTTTTTAGCTGTAATTTTTAAAATTTAACCATCTGCCAGTGTGCGGGATTTATGGGTGCCCCAGTGCATTTGATTTATTCTAGACCAGGCGGTATATATTTTCGTGCATGTTTTTGTAAGCACCGATGCAGTAGATATGTAAGGAACCGGTGTTGTACAGGAATATGACGCACTAGGCACGTGTGTTAGTAGCGCACGGTTCCCAGTGTGCCTATGTTTGTGTGGTTTTTTGGTCATAATTTTTTATTTATTTAACCCTGTGCCAGTGCGCGGGGATTTTAGGGCGACTTGGTGCATTGGCGACTCGGTGCGTTTAAGGGCGACCCGGGCGATTTTAGCTTTTGTGCACTTTTTATGAGGCGTCGGTGCGCAATTTAAGTAAAGTACTAGTTATGTATAAAAATACAACGCACCGGGCGGGTGTGTACATAGCACACGGTGTCCGGTGTGCCAATTTTTTAACCGCATCGGTGCTTTCTTGTGTTGAACACACCGGTGTGTTTTATGGTGATAAGAGAACCAAATGAAAAACATTCGCAAAAACCTCCACCCGCCAACCTCCTCTAGGAACCTTCACTAGAAATGGATGTCTGGGGTATTTTGATAAGGGGTTCCTCAAAAACATCTGCTAGAGGTTCTTTTCCTTATAGTGTAACATTATCTTTTTTTGACATGACATATGGGTTGGAAAACCCAAGCGAAAATGGAACCATGGTAGGGAAGGCCTCATACTTCTTTGAACTCAACAATGAACTTAGGCCCTATTGGCTATATAGAGATGCTAAAATAATGAGTTTTAAACCTTATATGATCCTTAAAGCCCTAGCAATTGCAACAATACCCGTATTAAGAAGGCTTGAAATTAGAAATATTTTAGGGAGATGCCAAGGGTTTCATTCCATAAGGATATAATATTTTGACCCTAGGACTTATTATTTTCTTGATCATGCTACCAGGACGAGATATATTTTAGCTAAGGTAATCTCCCAGAATCTCAACACTGAAATTTTTTAAGAACAAAAACAATGTGTTTACACTAAGGAGTTTAATTTTAGTAGTCTTGCTACTATCTGTAAGTTTTTAAAGGGACACTATTGGGATATGTTGGAGGAATTATCACCTGAATTGATTCCATGTGTTGTAATTTAAGTATTTCTTGAAATCTAGGATAATGTTGGATTGGAATTGTAATTATTTAGTTGGTTAGAAAAACAACATATTCAACAAAATATACAAGTTCACTTAACTCTGTTGAGAATTTTCTTTCAAATCTTGCACATATAAGGTAGGATTATCATACTTCTTCAAATAATGGTCTTCTAAAACCCCTAAATGGCTAAAGCTTCAACTTACAAACCCTACATTTATGCCTAATTCCATGTTTGTTCCACGAAAGCATTCATTTTCGACTACCACAACCATCATCAACAAAGCCCTAAGCACATCTCTTTGTGTTTCCATATTTCAACACTTAAAGGAGAAAAAAAATTCACAGGGTTGCCTTTAACTCAACACACATGTGCCTGATCCATAAGAAAATTATATCAATCTACGCGTAGAATTACAGAGATTCAAAATTTAACAATACCCCCTCTATGCCTATAATGACATTGTGTTGGTTTTACCCAACCTAAGGATGCATGGTGTTACTAAAAAATGTAATTGATTTAAGGCCTCACTAATTTCCCCAATGGCCTTCATTTTTGTGTTCTAGACTCCACCACCATAGGAAAGCCAGATATATCACATAGAGGAACACCAAGTTTAAGCCTATAAGAAATAGTGGTATGGCTGTAGCATACATTGTCATTCACACTTATCTTAAATGAGCTTAGTTTCTTGATAAAAGTTTTTATGAATGGAAGAGGACTTGGAAAAATTCTTTAACCTATAATTTTGGTTCCTTACTGGAACTTGTTGAACTAAATTTTCAAAAGAAAATTGTGCAAAATCTTCTTTGCAACATCAGCAAGGAGTTTCTGCCTTGTTTATCTAGAAATACTCATTTTTATGACTAGTGTCTTGTAAGGACCTCAAGAATAGATTCGATGAATATGCCAACAAGTGTAATTCTACCTCAATTGAAGATATGGAACCATGGTTTACAGCTTGAAAGTTTGGGCAACATTTCCAATATAACAAGATATAATTTTCCTCAAACAAAGAAACAAGCTTACTTTATGCTTACCAGATATGCTTGGCCATTACTTTCCATGCACCATCAACCAATCAAAGTGAAATAGATATATAAAATACCAGATCCACATGACATAGTGTGTCAATGTATCAGTACTTCATAAATGTAGGATAATTGATTTGGGTTCACGTGTGAGAAGACTGCTTCTATGAAATTCTATGTAAACATAAGCCATGTCATAAGGGTTGAAACCTTTTCCATCATTTTCATACTAGAATGAATTAGGATTTAAAACATTTAGATGTAAATGCATACAAAGTAACACCATGAAGATGTCGAATACTCTATAACATCATTAGAATGCCTTACTATTAATTTTGGACAACTAGGTCCAAAATCCATGTTGTGATGCTTAGATGAATATGCCAATATGTTTATTGGACTACTCTTTCGGAAAGGTGCAAGATCGATCTAAATGTCATCTTGATCCGATGAGTAGAACATTTATTTTGAATTTATTCAAAATATGTGTAGGTCAACCTGAAATGAAACGCGGGCTTGGAGCCCCAGCAGTTGTGTCACACACCCTCATTGATGGATATAAATTGGTAAATATTGGAGGAAATTTCACTCATGTCATACTCACACATTTCTCTCTCCTCATCGGATTGGTTTGATCACCTTGGAGGCTCTTCTCTTCACACGTGGGAAATTTCAGCAAGCATCAAATTCTGTTTTCAGCCTAGGGTTTCTGCAACATTGTTGACCAGCGTTGAATTTCGTCAATGAAAGGTCAAATTGACTTGAATCTCTCCCAAACTCTCGATTTTTTGAATCCACATTTTTTGGCACAATTCTTGAGGCTAGACGTTGACTTTGACTTGGATGCGTTGACATTGCTGCTGCTACTATTTGCGTTGACCATTGACTGATAACATTAAATTTTGTTGACTTTTGTGGTTGACTATTTTGATTGTCCTAGAGGGTTGTGTGACACTTCTGGTTGGATGACCATATTGAGATTTTGTTGGTTGAAGAATTCTGCTGACCACCATAACGCACCAACACACTTATATATATATATATATATATATATATATATATATATATATATATATATATATATATTGGCTCGTCTTCTGTCGATCTACTAGTATGTTATTTTACTTTATTTTTTATGTGATTGCTGACTAATATTGGGATAAAAATTAAAGTTGAATAAAGCATAGAACATCTACAAAACTTTACATGGTATCAGAGCTAAGGTGAAGATAAAGCCCTGGTTTTTAACAATCACCAAAGAAGAGCACGGGTTGCACAAACTACAATGGCTTTAAAGCTGATGACAATATGACTGGGAAGGAAGACTTCCATACCTAGAAGATGACATTGCATCTTATGTTGGAAGACCGAGATGTCATGGACTATGTGCACGGTAAAATCCAAGAGCCTCCATCCACTACAACTGTTGCTGCCAAATCAAAGTACAAGGGGGAAATCAAAGCAAAGCTGATGATCAGGGACTCTATTCATAAGAGTTTGGTCGCCTACATCTTTGAGCTAGGCACATTCAAAGAGATGTATAATAAGTTGGTAAACATGTTCAAGGAAAACAATGCAAATCATGTCCTATTCTTCAAAAACCAATTGAACAATCTGAAGAAAGACAGGGATGAGTCTGTTCAATCATATTTTCTGAAGCTGACCGAAATCAAGAATAATATTCTGGCTATTGGGGAGACAATAGCTAATCAAGAGATGGTTTTCACCGCACTTGGAGGTCTCTCATCCAAATGGAATGTATTCAACACTAGCATTCTCGGGTGAAAATGTGAAGTTGGGTTACACTTTTTGCCCTTTTTTGAGAAAAAAATTCATTTTTTTCAGTTTTTCAACTTTTTGCAAGCTAAAATAATTTTTTTGTTTAGAATTTCATTTTGAGATAAAAATAAAAGTTGTCAGAAATTTTGTTAGCTTTCTATTACTTATTTTTTGGAATTTTTTTATACTCATTTGTTATGTCAACTTAGTGTTTATTTGAGTGTGTGTTTTTTAACAATCAATGGATTCATAAGAATTCATGTTAATACGCAATGTTGTATTCTTTGAAAATTTGTGTTTTTGAGAAACAAAATGTGTTACAACAATCTAGACAGAGTCTACTTCAGTTTCGTCATATTTACAAAGCCAATGGATGCATATCATAATTACTAAATTTTTTTGAACTGATCCAATAAGAAAAACTGCATATTTTGAATATGTTTGGCGACGCAAGAAATTTCTTAACATATAAGTTATAAGCTAAAAATCCAATGTAATGTACGATAATTTTTTCAATTTTTTTACAATGTTATTTGCAAGATACAAAATTTTGATTTCATTGAAACAAAATGACCTTGAGAAATTGTTTGCATCCATTTTATTACAAAATTAATTAAAATTAGTAAATATTTATGAAATTCCATAAAAGTTATATTTCCTGAAAGTAGATTCAATTCTGAAAATGCTTGTCTTGGTTCCAACAGTAAATTCAGAATGTTTCATGGAGTTTAGTCAGTCCAAATTTGCAGAAACATATTCAGGGCTCGGCTCTGCGTAACTGGTGACGCGTTAGTTCAACCGAACTCTTAAACAAAGTTCGGCCGAACTTTTACTTAACTTTCCGTTGGTCGGAAAGTACTGCCGAGCCCCTCCAAAAAATCATTTCATGAAAATATAAATTTCCGTGAAGCCATTCATTATTTTCGCATATTTTCGCACTTTTGGTATGATTTTACAGAAGTCTTGATCTGATTTTGCAAAGAATTGTTTTGGGTTTAAGGAATTTTCTTGGAGGTACATTCAAAGGAGTTCAAAGGAATTTTCTTTGAGACACATTATTTTCGTACATTTGATCTGATTTTGCAAGGAATTTTTTTGGGTTGAAAGAATTTTCTTGGAGGTACATTCAAAAGACATTTCTTGGAGGTATGTGATACAATTTTTTGGGCCTTTTTTTTTAAAGTATGGATTTGGGTTTAATTTATAAAGGACATTTTTTGGTTTTGGGTTGAAGTAAATCTTTTATAATGATTTTTTAAAATGAGTTTTTGTGTAACTTCTTAAATGAAATTTTTTTGTAGGACTTGGAAGGAAATGTTTTGAACTTCATTTCATTTTTATGAGACATTTTTTTCTTGAATTTTTTAAATTAAGTGTTTTGGATGGGAGTATGTATTTTTTGCAAAGAATTTAAAAATGATTTTTTTTTAAATTAAATCTTTTGTGATGTTTTTTTTAATTGAGTTTCTGTCTAAACTTTTGAAGGAAATTTTTTGAACTTCATACTCTATTATCATGGGAAATCGAAGAAATTGTACGATAAAATATGATCGAAAAAGAGACCCTGAGGAACGTAGAAAAGAGACGAGACAATCTCGCAAAAGAAAGATAGAAGCACACTCAAATATTGAAGGGAAAAATCAACCTCAACTAGAAGTTGAAACAGGGATGTAAATGTAAATATTATGATTTTGATATATTTAAAATTTTCCTAGTGTAAAATGTGAAGCTTAATTTTTATTTGATGAACTAATTTGAAAAATATTTTGCAATGTAAACAGAGAGAGATATTCCTCAAAAATTTGATGATGAGATACAAAATTTTGAAAGAGAAAGTGAAAGAGATATTGAACCAATGATTGAAGATGGTGAAAATGATGAAAGAAATTCAAGTGAAGAAATTGAATCACAAGGTATGTACACACACACACACACACACACACACACACACACATAAGTTTAATACATGCACATATTATTGAAATTATACATATATTTATTAATTTAGTTATTTATTGAATATGTAAACTTATTATTTACTATTCATTCGAATATGTACAAATGAAATCAATGTCGATGACAAGATGTTAGAAAATGTTGACACTCACACATATGGAGATAAAAAAGCTGACCATTATATACGATATTGTGTTAACTGCATTTTTTAGAAGTATTTCATAAAGGAAAATGTGACAGTTCAAGCCCAAATGTTGAAAGGTCTCCTATCATTAAGGAAATTAAAAGAAGCTATGACTTTATTGGGTATTCGAAAATCAACCAAAGATTAAAAAATGAAGGAAAATGTGATACAAAATATAAATAGAGTTATAAATTCAATGAAAATATCTAGACAAAAAAATGTTTCAGTTGTACGTAGAGCAATACATATGGCAGTGGTTTCATCAAGCACTAAAGAGAATCGCTTGGTAAAATCTATTGCACGAGCATTAGGAACCTTGCGGAAAACTTTGCACAAACATCGGAAATTTCGGTTGCAAATGGATGTAAATGATGAACTTGCTTGTTGGAGAGCTATTTGTGGGCAACCATATAATGATAGACTTGGAGAAAATGTTAAAAAAATAATATATGAATATCGGAAGAACAATTCGCATGTTTCAACAACTACAAGGCATGTGATGCGAAGAAGAATAGCATGAAATCAGTACGAAGAACATGAAAAACATTTCTTGGAAACCACTCAGATAGAGTTGTTCAACAAGTTCAAAGAAGAGAATCATGAAATTCATGTTTCAATCAGTGCTTTTGTTCAACAAAAACCATGGTATGTAAAACCTATCACTGTATGCGACACTTGTTGTTGCTGTTATCATGTGGAATTTGAGTTATATTATGACACATTCCTTGATTTTGGTAGAACATTTTGGAAGGATTCACCTCCTCCTTCCACTATCTGTGATTTCATATCTCAAATTCTATGTGAAAGAGAAAGCGATGAACTATTTTATGAAAAGAAATGTGTTGGTGGTAAAAAATGCGATGATTGTGGAAATTTGACTAAATTTCAAAACAAATATCGTACTGATATAAATGATCAATCATTGTCCAACATGAAAGTGATTTGGAAGAGATATGAATATATCCATACATCGATTCAATGTGCAAATAGTGTTAAAAGAATTGAATTACGAGAAGAAGAAATTTTTGTGATAGACTTTTTGAGAAAGTTTGAGGCAGAAATTTACAAATACACCAAGAATTCCCATAGAGTTCAATGGCAAGACTTGCAATTCAAAAAATCCCGTGAAGTTTTTCCACCAGGGTCCATTTTGTCAGTAATTTATTTTGTAGAAAACTACACATTTGTTCCACAAAAATAAATTCAGAGTGAATATTATCATTCTGACCAAGTCTCCATGCTCGTTCATATTCTATGTAGACATGTTGAACAAAATGTTGATCATATAGAAAGCACTAGTGAAAATCGACATATTATTAAAGAATATCACTTTTATATCAGTGACGATCGTACACATGATACATATTTTGTACAACATTGTTCTGGAAAAATTTATGATTCCTTGAAAAATCGTGGAACAACATTCAATGAAAATTGCATATGGTCAGACGGATGCACGGGATAATTCAAATCTGCACGATCATTCTTTTGGTTGTGTTGTCTTCATAAGAAAACCTGCATTAAACATTTTTGGAATTTATTTGAGACTGGCCATGGAAAAGGAGAACATGACGGTGCAGGGGCATGCATAAAATGAGCACTTCGAAGATATCAAATGAACCCCTCTGCAAGCCGACTTGTGGACATGCAAAAAGTTGTTCAATGGTGCATCGCTGCTCTAAGCCATGAGACTAACCGATCAAGGGAAGTGTGAAGGTACATTCAATTTAATTTTTATTGAATATCTAATTAAATAAACAGTGTACATTTATCACAATGATTATCTTTGATTGTATTTTGATATCATATTTATATTCTTCTTTAAATTTTCCATATAAAGTTTTTTTTCGCATATTGTGATCGAAGACATAGATAGATCAATTGGAAATGACATTGAAACAATAAAAGGGACTCGAAAATTGCATTCAATTAAAACAAAGTCATTTGGAAATATGTTTGCATTGGATGAAAGAAAATATTCTAGTTTTTTTCTTGTTTGCATAGACAACACAAAATCCAGTGACGTTTGTGAAAACAAAATGTATGTAAAATATTGGAAACATACCGAGCTAAATACAAAGGGCTAAATGTCCATTACAATGTTTGAAAAAATGCAATCAGAGGAGACTATAATATCATCTGATGGTGATCGAGTTTCTGATCTTGTTAGAGAAGGTAACATTTGAATTACTTTCTAATGATAAAGATCTAGAAATAAATTTGAATATGTATAATATTGTCAAGTTTGTTTTATTGTGCAGGAGATGTTTTTGCTGTAATTTCAACTACTAACAATGATGAAAATGTGAAGTATTATTTGATGCATTGCACTGAACGAAAAATGAAATTATTAGAAGACTATCATGATCACGGATTTCCATATGAAAGAGGATCTATTATATTGAAAGGTTATTTTTTCAGACAAATTAATCAAAGTGGGAATTTTGTTTACTTTGAAGACTATGAACTTGATTTTATAAGTTGTCAATATAGTCACTTGGTGTGTACAACACGCATAAAGTTGATCGAGGTTCAATCAAAGAAAAAAACGAATATTAAGAAATGGAAAATGTCAAAATCCGATCATGAACGGATTATTGAAGATGGCATTTCATTGAATTTTTTTTTATTGAACTGCCCAACAATTTATTCTCTTTGGATTACATGTTCTAGAGCTTCCAGTACTCAATTAAAAATTGAGCTGCCTTGTTATGTTATTTGTGCACGTGTTTGCACATGTACAAATTGTTTTGGCACATGCACACTCTAGTATCAACTAAAAGTAGCTTTTTTATACATGCATTGATGAAAAATGTTGCATATGTGTGTGTGTGTGTCTATGTGTGTGTGTGTGTGTTCTAGAATGCAATTAACTGTTCAAGTAGTTTTACTATGTGCATTGATGAAAAATGTTTCACATACTCAATATATATGTTCTAGAATGCAATTAACTGAAAGTAGTTTTTCTATGTGCATTGATGAAAAATGTTGCATGTACTGGATATATACACAAACTCAATGCACGCAGTTTTTCTTGTGGGATTTTTTGGTAAAAAGTATCCACAATGTAAATAAATTATCCGCAGTATAATTGTGTATGGAGATTCATTTTAGACAAGAGACTCGGAGCACTTCTTCGACTTTTGGTGGAATTTGACCCACATCTCTATTCATGATTGAAAATCTAGTACAAAATTTTTCTGTCCAATGGTCGAATATGTTCTATGTGCATTGATGAAAAATTTACATACTACATATTATTGTTTGAGTGATTTTTTTTTTTTAAACTTACCAAATGTACTTCAACCATGTATAAAACTTGAATTTTAAAAACTTTTTGATTATATAAAAACAAATTACTTCACATGTCATGCCAATTGTAGTTCAACTATCTAGTAAAATCATTAACCATTTAACATTATATCACATGCCAAATGTAGATTGAAATGGTATCCAAAACTTAGTTTTAAAAACTTTTTTATTATATCACAACATTACTTCACATGATTAATGTACTTCAACCATCCAAAACTTAGGTTTTAAAAACTTTTTGATTATATCACAAGATTTCTTGACATGCCATCCAATTGTAGTTCAACTACCCAATAAAAACATTTAACATTATATCACATGTGCCAAAGGTATATTGAAACCATCCAAAACTTAAGTTTTAAAAACTTTTTGATTATATACCGTGCAACATTACTTCACATGTCATGCCAATTATAGTTCAACTATACAATAAAAACATTTAACATTATATCACATGTGCCAAATGTAGACTGAAACAATCCAAAACTTATGTTTTAAATTTTTTTTATTATATATCATGCAACATTACTTCACATGCCATGTCAATTACAGTTCAACTATCCAATAAAAATATTTAACATTATATCGCATGGCAAATGTAGATTGAAACCATCCAAAATTATAGATTACAACATTACTTCACATGCACGTATTACTTCACATGCCATGCCAATTGTATTTCTTGACTATCCAATGAAAACATTAAACATTTAACATTAAATATCACATGCCAAATGTAGATTGAAACCATCCAGAACTTGATTGTTATAAAATTTTTGATATATATCATGTAACATTACTTCATATGCCATGCCAATTATAGTTCAACTATCCAATAAAAACATTAAACATTTAACATTAAATATCACATGCCAAATGTAGATTGAAACCATCCAAAAATTGAGTTTGAAAAACTTTTTGATTATATCATGTAACATTACTTCACATTCCATGCCAATTATAGTTCAACTACCCAGTAAAAACATTAAACATTTAACATTAAATATCACATTCCAAATGTAGATTGAAACCATCCAAAACTTGAGTTTTAAAAACTTTTTGATTATATCATGTAACATTACTTCACATGCCATGCCAATTATAGTTCAACTATCCAATAAAATCATTAAACATTTAACATTAAATATCACATGCCAAATGTAGATTGAAACCATCCAAAACTTGAGCTTTAAAAACTTTTTGATTATATCATGTAACATTACTTCACATGCCATGCCAATTATAGTTCAACTATCCAGTAAAAACATTAAACATTTAACATTAAATATCACATGCCAAATGTAGATTGAAACCATCCAAAAATTAACTTTTAATTTAAAAAAAATATATATAGATCACAACATTACTTCACATGCCAAATGTACTTCAAGCATCCAAAACTTAAATTTAAAAAACAAAACAAATTATAACACATCATTACATAACATGCAAAATGTAGTTCAGAGGCAAAACATTAATTTATAGATGACAACATTACTAGTAGTTCAATTATCCAAAACTTAAAAGTTTTAAATACCAAACAAATTATATAACAACATTACTTCACATTCGCATGCCAAAAGTACTAAAACCATCAAAAACTTAACCTTTTGGAACAAAACAAATTATATTAACACTGTAATAAAATATGTCCAAAAATTGTTGCAGATCTCACAAGTATCAAGTATCAAGTTATATATATATATATATATATATATATATATATATATATAGTGCATCTAGATAATATATAAAAAAGTAAATTTAAGACTATGTAAATCTTGCAATCAAATCTACATATCATGTCCATCAAATAGAGATGGATGTAGTGTTTTTCCTATCAGAGTCTTAATCTGTGCACTATGATGCGAAGCATGGGAAACCTGTACAGAATGCACATGTACAAACATTAAAATTTGATGTTTTAAAAATGATTTAGAATATATATAGAACTTCATGTAAAAAACGAAATATAAAAAAAATCATGCATCACCTCATGAGGTTCCCTCTCCATTTGTTCACCTGCTACAGGTTCCCCCATGGGAACATCTCCAACGATAAAAGGTATCCCTACAATTTGTACGTTCAATATATATATATATATATATATATATATATATATATATATATATATATATATATATATATATATATATATATTAAAAAATTTCAGATGAAAATGCACGTGTACATATATAAACTTATTTTCAATAATATTAAAAAAAAAGTTAGACAACTTGTTCAAATGGTTAAAATGGTGTGGATGTTCCTATCTCCGTCGCTAGAGTTCGTGGATTAAAGAAATCTTCTATAGAAACCTAAAATTCAAAATTTTAAAAGTATAAAATAACTCAAGACCAAGATCTCAATTTATAATAAAACTTAAATAAACTTCAATTTATAAATTATAACTAAATTAAAACACACACACACACACACATATATATATATATATATATATATATTTAAAAGTGAAAAATTGAATACTTCTACAGGTGAATTTGGGACATATCCTAAGAGAGGCTCCAAATGAAAATCTCCAAGAACTTGTTGGGAAAAATACTGAGAGGGGGGGGGGGGGGTGTTGTGAATCAGTATTTAGAGCTAACTGATAAAAATTTTACTTTTCTTTTCTCAAAACCCATACGCTACTTTACAGAACAAAACTAGCGTCTATACGCGGATATCCTTAAGGAAACTCGCATATGCTCAGAGCTCTTATTATGTATTTGATTCTTAAATCATTGCATCATTTATTCATCAGATGTTAAGCAGTAAGCATGTGCAGTAAAAACAGAATAAACCAACACACATAAAAAACACACATGAACACCAGGATTTAAGGTGGAAACCCAAGTCGGGAGAAAACCACCACTGTCGTCGTCTCAATCTTCAATATTTATTATAAAGAAAACTTCTTACAACCATGTGCTAGCGCAGACTCATACTAGCACGCAGGCACCCACCTGCAGAAGGCTACAACCTTCTCTCGTTTACCAGCCTCTCCTGGAAGGGAGCTACAACCCCCTGCTCTCGTTTACCAGCCTCTCCTGGAAGGGAGCTATAATCCCCTGCTCTCGTTTACCAGCTACCACTGGAAGGGAGCTACTACCCCCTCACTGAGGGCTTTGACCCTCAGCACCACTGCAGACCACATTTCATCAATTTTCAAACTGGATCAAACAGCTTCAACACAACCCTTCACTTATCAACAAATATACTTTGCCCAATGCTTCAAACAGAATAGTGAAACCACTGTAACCAGAATATCAGAGATAACCCAGACTTCATAATAGATATGCAGAAACACATTCAACCTTGAGCAATCATTATTTCAGATACCATACGCGCTTTTATTTAATCAGACCCGCGTATACACGCGCTTTTCATGAAACGAACCCGCGTATACATCTGTGCATTTTTCAGAAAACCCTAACTTCCCATACGCGCTTTTATTGAATCATATTCACATATACACGCGCTTTTCATGAAACGAACCTGCATATAGATCTATAAAAGATAAACTTTGTAGAACAGATCAGATCTATGAACTTACCCAGATTTCTTCAATTTCTTCATCAAATCTGTGCCAGGTCTTCATCACTTCTTTTCAGATCATCCTAGAGATTTATCATTTCTAGATCTAGAGATCTTGAACCTTCATCATATTCATAGGTGCATCATAGATTAAGATCTATCAATTAAGAACAGAGTTCAACCATGCAGATATACTTCAGAGTGAAGTATTCATTAATGCCCAGACCATTGCACACACCTTTGCACTATGATTTTCTTCTCCTTAAATAGATTTGGCCTTTTTCAATACCATGAGTCAAAACCACTCAACCACTGATGGTATTCCTGGACGGGATCAAATAGATAATCAAGAGCTCAATACTTTGGGCCAATACCATGGTAATGCCCCTTGGTTTTATAAAAATAGAGCGCAAATTGGCATACGCAACTTGTCACGTTCATTTCTTCGTACATACGCGACTTCTCCTTAATAAAACCGCGTATGCCTTGTGACATACCTTGTTCAACATTATTCTGGCACTTTCTGAATTCCTTTCTTCATCAAAGTCAATACATTGTATCATATTGCTGAGAACTCTCCCCCTTAACTCATCAAGTAGGTTTCCATCAAGTTCAGCAGGTTTCCATCAAGAAAAACTCCATCAAATGGATTCATCAACTTTATCAAGTAGGTTGCCATCAAGGACAACACTGCATCATATTGCTAACAATCTCCCCCTTTGGACTTGATGGCAACCATGATGGTGTTTGATCATCGCTATAACCATTATGCAAACATCATGAAACTCTCCCCCTATTCAAACACCATGTTACTCTCCCTCTTTGACATCAAGGGAAAAGGGCGGATCAAAAACCAAAACAAGGTTTTTCTTCTCATGTAGAAAGAAGAGCTCTGTAGATCTGATGTGCACTGAAGTTACCATGCTCCACCTGAGTTCATGCTGAGTCTTCAAACATATTTTTCAATGAAGTACATGACTCTATAACCAAGGACCCATACTTACATCAAAGATCAACCAAGTGGATTTACATATATGACTCTTGTACCCAACCAAGTGGGTTTGCACATTTTGACTCAACTACCCAACCAAGTGGGTTTACAAATTTGAACGAGCCCTTTACATGACTGAATATTACAATTTACGTCATGGGTCATAGCCTTTTCATCAAATTACACATATGAATTTTTATAACCAAGATCAAAAATACCTCAAGAGAGATCATATTTCAGAATCATCATAATGCCAACAATGCATTACATTCAGTGAGGCTAATGCTCCCCCTAAAACTGTGCATCCAATGCATCCATTCCATATGACCAAAACTCCTCCTTAGCTTGTGCAACCTGAACACTTTCAACAACCAATCATCAAGGCATCTTCACCCAATATCAGAGAATGAAACAAAAATATAAGAGCTAAAACATCATCAGAGATACCATACAGCATCAGAGATACCAAACAGCACTGCAGTTGTGCTGAAGAATGCTGACCCCAAGTAAAATTTGTCAGCAACTAACCATACATGGTTTTCTTTGTATAAACTTGCGTATATACGCAACTGTCTTTCAGGAAACCCACGTATCCAATTTAATCTTCTGAATTTAAGAAGTTCTGATTTTCTGCATGGCAAAGATTACTCCCAACTTCTGTCTGAGATATCCGAACGCTTCCCTGGGCAGAGGTTTGGTCTGTATATCAGCAACTTGTTCTTTGGAGGGAACATACTCCAACTTCACCTTTTGTTCAAGCACTTGTTCACGTAGGAAGTGATACTTGATGGGAATGTGCTTGGTCTTCGAATGCATAACAGGATTCTTTGAGATACTGATGGCACTTGTATTATCACACATAATGGAGATAGGAGGTGAAAATTTGATTTGAAATTCTTGCAAGGTTTTCATCATCCAAAGGAGTTGAGTGCAACAAGATGTGGCAGCCACATATTCTGCTTCTATTGTAGATAAAGCAATATAATTTTGCTTCTTGCTGAACCAAGATACTAATCGGGGCCCCATATAGAATACACCACCACTAGTGCTTTTTCAATCATCAACATTTCCAGCCCAATCTGCATCAGTGTAAGCATGAAGAGTAAGATCAACATTCTTTGGATACCATAGTCCAAAATCTTGACTTCCTTGTAGATATTTGAATATTCTTTTGACAACCTGAAGGTGAGACTCTTTTGGATTAGCTTGGAATTGTCCAACAATCCCAACAGCATGCATAATGTCCGGTCTAGTCCCAGTGCGATAAAGTAGACTTCCTATCATTTATCTGTATTCTGGTTGATTCACCGTGGGAGAATCATCATGAGAACTGAGATTGCATCCGGTTATCATTGGTGTACTTACAGGTTTGCATTCTTCCATGCCATCCTTATTCAGAATTTTCTTAAGATATTTTGCTTGTGATAGGAATACACCATCTATAGTTTGATGCACTTGCAAGCCAAGAAAGAATGTTAGTTCCCCAAGTAAGGACATTTCAAATTCCTGCTGCAAGACAGAAGAAAATTTCTGACTCATAGATTCTTCATTACTTCCAAAAATGATATCATCAACATATACAACCACAATCAATAGTTTGTCATTTTCATTTTTTGTGTATAGGTTGTTATCAGCTAACCCCTTTGAAAATCCTTGTTGATGAAGATATTTTTCAAGACGATAATACCATGCCCTTGGAGCTTGTTTGAGACCATATAGAGCCTTTTTAAATCTACAAACAATATTTTTATCATTTCCCAAAATGAATCCTTCTGGTTGTTCTATATAAACTTCTTCTTCTAGATCACCATTGAGAAAAGTGGATTTAACATCCATTTTATAAAATTTGATTTGTTGGAAGCTTGAAAAAGAAAGAAACATTCTGATGGCTTCAAGTCTAGCTACGGGAGCAAATGTTTCTTCAAAGTCTATACCTTCTTGTTGAGCATACCATTTACAAACAAGTCTAGCCTTTTTTCTAATAACATCTCCATTTTCATTTAACTTTTTTTTGAATATTCATTTTGTTCCAATAACATTTTTATCATGAGGTATTGGAACTAGTTCCCAAGTATGATTCCTTTCAATTTGATCAAGCTCTTCATTCATGGCTTGAATCCAACATTCATATTTGCTAGCTTGATTGACATTCTGTGGTTCAATGGTGGATAAAAATGCTAGGTAGCTAGTAGACCCTACAAGAGTCCTTCTTGTTTGTACACTTGATCCCTTATCTCCCAAAATTTGAGATCCTCGATGATTATTTTGAACATATCTGGATGGAGCTTTTTCAGATAAATCATCTTCAGGTTCTTCTTTGGGTTCACTGTTTATATCATTGCTATTTGATGTAAAAGGACATAAGTCACCATCGTCTTCATTTGTTATTTGTTTTTCTTCTTTTGGGGCTGCAGGAGACTCATCAATAGCAACATCAATACATTCAACAATCTTGAAGTATTTTATTGTAACATTTATAGGCTTTACTCATAGAGGAGTAACTTGAAGTATTCCTTCATCCTCTCTAGGTTCAAACTTGCCAAGCTTTTCATCATTATTTTTGATAAAGCATTTACTTCCAAAAACTCTAAAATGCTTCACAGAGGGAGAATTACAATACCAGAGTTCATATGGAGTTTTGTCACTATTTACACGAACATGTGCTTTGTTGAGAATGTTTACCGTTGTATGTGTTGCTTCTCCCAAAAATGTGTCGGGTGTTCCAGAATCATCAAGCATAGCTCTAGCCATTTGTTGAACTGTTCTATTCATTCTTTCTGCCACACCATTTTTTTGTGGAGTGCCAGCTACAAAGAACTGTATTTTTATGCCATGTTGTTCACAAAATTCAAGGAATTTGTCTGAAGTATATTCTCCTCCTCGACCAGATCTAAGACATTTGAGTTTTAGATCTAATTCATTTTCAACCAGAGCCTTGAAGATCTGAAATTTTTCAAATGCTTCATCTTTGTGTTTGATCAACCCAATCCAACACATTCTAGAGAAATCATCAATGAATAAGATATAGTATTCTTCACCATGTGGTGACTTTTTCCTCATAGGTCCACATATGTCGGTATGAATGAGTTCAAGAGGTTTACTTGACGATCCTTCCTTGGCATTGAATTGCACTTTGGTTTGCTTACCGAATTGACAGGATTTGCATATGATACTTTCCGGTAGAGAAATCTTGGGAAGACCACGAACAACATTAAGTTTGCTTGATTTGTTGATTTGAGAGAAGCTTAGATGCCCCAACCTTCTATGCCATAGCCAGTTTTTTGAAGATTTACTCAAGTAACATTGTTCCTTGCAATTCTTCAATACATACAGGTTGCTTGGAGTTCTTTTTCCTTTTATAATTGTTTTACCTGTATCAAGATCACGAACCACCCATTCTTTTGAACTAAAGACAACTTCAGTTCCTTGATCACACATTTGAATTACACTTAATAGGTTATGCCTTAAACCATCCACATACATGACATCATTAGCCTTCACCTTTTCTTTTAGAAACATATACCCTTTTCCTTTAATTACAGCCAGGAGTATCATTTCCAAATGTAACTTTCTTTTCCTTTTATAGAGAATTATATGCAGAAGTTTAATTTTGTCTTTGTCATGTGTCTTGAGCATCCGCTATCAATGTACCATTGATTTTCTTCACCTTCTACGATTAATGCTATGCCACAATTTTCAACCTGTAATTCCTTCGTTTTCCATACTTTGGATCTTGAAGGAAAATGCTCTTTTGGCTGAACTTTGATCCTGCATTCAGATTCTTCATGCCCAAATTTATTGCAATAAGCACATTAAACTTCATTTAGAAGAGGAGAAAATTTGTTATAGGTATTCTTCTCAAATTCAATCCTTTTCTTTCTTTCTTATCTAGTCATGATAGTTTTATATGCAACATATTGAGCTGCTTTATGACCAAAATTGTGACATGAGAAACATTGTCCATTGAAGAAGAAATTTCTGCTATCATGAAATCTTCTACTTGGATTTACTTGTTGATTGGTGTTTCTTTGAGAGATATTCCTATTAGTGTTCTTTGAATTGAGATGATCATGCTTTACCTGCAACGATTCTTTATTCCCTTGCTGAGTGGCAGAATTTTGTAAACCAGCTGTAGGCCCCCCTTTAGATAAACAGCTCTTTGAAGCACGAGAATATGCTCCGGTTTATCAATTTTGTCTTTATAAGAGGAGAACTTTGTACCTTGATAATCTCCTCTAAGGTTTCAGATCCTTTAGCAAATCTAAGATTTGGAGTCTTTACTTGCTCAAAATATTTTCTTAGACTTACCACTTCACATTCCAATTTCTCAATGTGTTTCTTTGCTTCTTCAACCTGCTTTTCCAGAGTCTCTATGGTTATTTTCCTTTCTTCTAAGAGTATTTTACTTTCTTCTAAGCGTATTTTACTTTCTTCTAATCGTACTTTGAGTTGATTTTTTTCTTCAATAAAGTCATTGTCCTCTAGAGCATCCATAAAAGTATCATTTTCTTCTCTAGATTCAAATGCCATGAGAAGTCTAAGATCTTGTTCACATTCTTCCTCACTATCAGATATCCCATCATTGTATTCATGAGTATAGTAAATTTTTCTAGTGTTAAACTGATTCTTATTCCTTCTTGCTACTTCCTTCCCTTTTGCAGTTGTTTCTTTATGAGGACACTTAGTAGCATAATGACCAATTTTTCTACACTCAAAACATTTGAAAGGAAGCTTACCTCTGAACTGTCCTGTGCCAAGTTGGAGTTTCTTTACAAAATTTGCCTCATCTTCTTCTGAGATATATCCTGATCCTTCCGCTTCTTGTACTTCTTTCCCTTTTGTAGAAGCTATGAAGACATCCTCTTTGACTTCATATGATCCTCCTCTTCTCATTTCATATGCGGTTAGTATGCCATGAAGTTGTACCATAGTAAGATTTTGAAGATCCTGTTTTTCTTCAAGAGCATAAACTTTTGACTCAAATTTTGCTGTTAGCGATCTTAAAATTTTTTCAACCAAAGTAGATTCGGTTATTGTTTCTCCCATATTTCTCATACGATTTACAACATCATCAACACATAAAAAGAAACTAGCAATATTCTCATCACTATGCATTCTTAAATTTTCATATTCAATTCTGAGAGTTTGAAGTTTTGCACCTTTTACCTTTGCATCACCTTCATAACTCAGAATGATTTTGTCCGAAATTTCCTTTGTTGTATTTAGCTACATGACTTTGACAAATTCAGATTTAGTCAGACTTCCCATTATAGCATTGACCACCTTTGCATTTGATTCATAATTCTTCTTTTCAGTCGGATCCGTTGGTATTGTAGCTAGATATTGATATCCTTGTTCAACAATGGCCCATACATCTGTTCCCATAGACTGAAGATAGGATATCATCCTTGTTTTCCAGAAGATTAAATTGTTTCCATTAAAGAGTGGAGGCTTGATAGATGTTGTTCCATCTTGATTGCTCATCTTGCTTGATCTTCCTTCTAGCGGCTAAGATTTTTCAGAAGGACCTGCTCTGACACCAATTGTTGGGAAAAATACTGAGAGGGGGGGGGGGGGGGGGGGGGAGTAAATTAGTATTTAGAGCTAACTGATAAAATTTTTACTTTTCTTTTCTCAAAACCCATACGCTACTTTATAGAACAAAACTAGCGTATATACGCGAATATCCTTAAGGAAAATCGCGTATGCTCAGAGCTTTTATTATGAATTTGATTCTTAAATCATTACATCATTTATTCATCAGATGTTAAGCAGTAATCATGTGTAGTAAAAATAGAATAAACCATCACACATAAGCAACACACATGAACACCGGGATTTAAGGTGGAAACCCAAGTCGGGAGAAAACCACTACTGCCGTCGTCTCAACCTTCAATATTTATTATAAAGAAAAATTATTACAAAAATGTACTGGCGCAGACTCATACAAGCACGTAGGCACCCACCTGCAGAAGGCTACAACCTTCTCATTTACCAGGCTTTCCTGGAAGGGAGGTACAACCCCCTGCTCTCGTTTACCAGCCTCTCCTGGAAGGGAGCTACAACCCCCTGCTCTCATTTACCAGCTACCACTGGAAGGGAGATACTATCCCCTCACTAAAGGCTTCAACCCTCAGCAGCACTGCATACCACGCTTCATCAATTTTCAAACTGGATCAAACAACTTCATCTCAACTCTTCACTTATCAACAAATATACTTCGCCCAATGTTTCAAACAGAACAGTCAAACCATTGTAACCAGAATATCAGAGATAACCCAGACTTCAGAATAGATATGCAGAAACACATTCAACCTTGAGCAATCATTAGTTCAGATACCATACGCACTTTTATTTAATCAGACCCGCGTATACACGCGATTTTCATGAACCGAACTTGCGTATACATCTGTGCATTTCTTAGAAAACCCTAACTTCCCATACGCGCTTTTATTTCATCTGATCCGCGTGTACACGCGCTTTTCATGAAACGAACCTCCGTATAGATCTATAAAAGATAAACATCGCACAACAGATCAGATCTATGAACTTACCCAGATTTTTTAATTTCTTCATCAGATTTGCGCCAGGTCTTCATCACTTCTTTTCAGATCATCCAAGAGATTCATCATTTCTAGATCTAGAGATCTTGAACCTTCATCATATTCATAGGTGCATCATAGATTTATATCTATCAATTAAGAACAAAGTTCAACCATGCAGATATACTTCAGAGTGAAGTATTCAGTAAAGCCTAAACCCTTGCTCAATTTCTTGTACTATGATTTTCTTCTCCTTAAATAGATTTAGCCTTTCTCAATACCATGAGCCAAAACCACACCACTTCCGATGGTATTCCTGGACGGGATCAAATAAATAATCAAGCGCTCAATACTTTGGGCCAATACCATGGTAATGCCCCATGGTTTTATAAAATTAGAGCGCAAATTGGCATACGTGACTTGGAACGTTAATTTACGCGTACATACGTGACTTCTCCTTAATAAAACCGCGTATGCCTTGTGACATACCTTCTTCAACATTATTCTGGCACTTTCTGAATTGTATCTTCATCAAAGTCAATACATTGTATCATATTGCCAACAATCTCCCCCTTAACTGATCAAGTAGGTTTCCATCAAGTTCAATAGGTTTCCATCAAGAACAACTTTATCAAATAGGTTTCCATAAACTTTATCAAGTAGGTTTCCATCAAGGACAACGCTCTGCATCATATTTCCAACAATATCCCCCTTTGGACTTGATGGAAACCATGATGGTGTTTGATCATCGCTATAATCATTATGCAAGCACCAATTCTCCCCCTATTCAAACCCCACGATACTACCCTCCACCTTTGACATCAAGGGCAAAGGGCAGATGAAAACCAAATCAAGGTTTTTCTTCTCATGTAGAAAGAAGAGCTTTGTAGATCTGATGTGCACTGAAGTTACCATGCTCCCCCTGAGTTCATGCTATATCTTCAAACATATTTTTCAATGAAGTACATGACTCTATAACCAAGGACTGATACTTACATCAAAGATCCAACCAAGTGGATTTACATATATGACTCATGTACGCAATCAAGTGGGTTTACACATTTTGACTCAACTACCCAACCAAGTGGGTTTACAAACTTGAACAAGCCCTTTACATGACTGAATATTACAATCTACATCATAGGTCATAGCCTTTTCATCAGATTACACACATGAAATTTTATACCCAATATCAAAAAGACCTCAAGAGAGATCATATTTTAGAAACATCATAATGCCAACAATGCATTAAATTCAGCAAGGCTAATTCTCCCCCTAGAAATGTGCACCTATTCTTGAGCCATTTCACTCCTTCATCTCCCCCTTAGCATGTGCATCCTGAACACTTTTAACAACAAATCATCAAGGCATCTTCACCCAATATCAGAGAATGGAACAGAAATATAAGAGCTGAAACATCACCAGAGATATCATATAGCATCAGAGATACCAAACAGCACTGCAGCTGTGCTGAAGAATGCTGACCCCAAGTAAAATTTGTCTGCAACTAACCATATGCGGTTTTCTTTCTATAAACTCGCGTATATACGCGACTGCCTTTCAGGAAACCCGCGTATCCAATTTAATCTTCTGAATTTAAGCAATTCTGATTTTCTGCATGGCAGAGACTACTCCCATCTTCTGTATGAGATATTCGAACGCTTCCCTGGGCAGAGGTTTGGTTAGTATATCAACAACTTGTTATTTTGAAGGAACATACTCCAACTTCACCTTTTTTTCAAGCACTTGTTCACGTAAAAAGTGATACTTGATGGGAATGTGCTTGGTCTTGGAATGCATAACAGGATTCTTTAAGATGTTGATGGCACTTGTATTATCACACATGATGGAGATAGGAGGTGAACATTTGATTTGAACGTCTTGTAAGGTTTGCATAATCCAAAGAATTTGAGTGCAACATGATGTGGCAGCCACATATTCTGCTTCTGTTGTAGATAAGGCAATAGAGTTTTTCTTCTTGCTGAACCAAGAAACTAACCGGGGCCCCATATATAATGCACCACCACTAGTGCTTTTCCAATCATCAACATTTCCAGCCCAATCTGCATCAGTGTAAGCATGAAGAGTAAGATCAACATTCTTTGGATACAATAGTCCAAAGTCTTGAATTCCTTGTAAATATTTGAATATTCTTTTGACAGACTCAAGGTGAGACTCTTTTGGATTAGCTTGGAATCGTTCAATAATCCCAACTACATGCATAATGTCTGGTCTAGTCTCGGTGAGATAAAGTAGACTTCCTATCATAGATCTGTATTCTGGTTGATTCACCATGGGAGAATCATCATGAGAACTGAGGTTACATCCGGTTATCATTGGTGTACTTACAGGTTTGCACTCTTCCATGCCATACTTCTTCAGAATTTGCTTAAGGTATTTTTCTTGTGATAAGAATATACCATCTGTAGTTTGATGCACTTGCAAGCGAAGAAAGAATGTTAGTTCCCCAAGTAAATACATTTCAAATTCTTGCTGCATAGCAGAACTAAATTTCTGACTCATAGATTCTTCATTTCTTCCAAAAATGATATTAATTCTTGCCAACCATTCCGACAATTCTTTGCATGTATTCGTAGACATTCAACATTCATTTTTCAATCTCTTCATCTGTACAATACACAAAATTGGCACGTGCATTCTCACGTGCTCTTTGTCGATTTAGACAAACATCAACTTCACCCAATCCGCTCTAAACATTGTCAATCATGACATCCCTTGCTTCTCGACTTATTTGAGAAGTCGCATCCATCTCTGACCGTAGAGTTTCAATCGGAAAAGGTCGACTCACCAATGGCAGCTTAGGGCGAGGAAAATCCACATCTCACTTAGCGCCCTTATGGTCATACAATCAACCTTTCCCTGGACAAAAAAATTCTGATGGAAGGTCGTTGTAATTGGGTTTCATTTTCAAAAAAAAAATTACATAAAACAATTGTGAAAAATAAACAGGAACCTCGGCGTTCCATGGGAGCCTTCCATAGGCCGTAAGGTGCCTATCATACAAATAGTGAGCTATATCGGGGTGCTTGAAATATTGCACCTTCAACATTTTTCTTTTTGGCCCTTCCTTGAAATTAAAAATTGACTTGGCCATATATTTTGTAACTCTTTGTTTTACATCCTCCCATTTATTGGGACCCATTACTATTTCCTTTCTCTTTCTCATGATTTCTACAAATGTATCAGTCGTTGGCCCAAGATTTTTGTACACATTTACTATTTCACCCAATGGATGTGTAACTATTTCGAGGCTTTGTCGACTCTTAGCAGGCAGAGTCAAAGCCACGAGATCTCTCCGCAATTTTGCATGAAGTTGTTGACACCTTTGTAAGGTGCATTGCACCATGTTTCTTTCCCATGATATATCAGGAATGTCGGCTGGATAATTTGTGGTGGGTAGAAAACCTTCTTCTTGAATGTAGCGTTCTGCCCTGTGTCTATTTTGACCAATATTTGGAACATTTTTAGCCTCTGCATCAATATATATATATAATTTTTTATATTAGAAAAACCACATGTAAAAAAATTTGTACAAATTCAATGAAAAAATAATTGAAATTAATGGCAACCTCGACGTAGTTGGTTAGAATTTTCTCCACCCTGAAACTATTGAGACCCAGAACGACCCTGCTGAGAACCAACACCACTAGCTCTTTATTGGCCTTCGGGAGAATAAATATCACCCCCTTCACGGAACCTGCTACCACTCATTGATGGCCCTCTAAGGGGATTTGAACCACAACCAACCTCTCGAGAGGATTGATAAGCTTCATAAACAAATGCAAATTTATAATCAATTGAAAAATACATGCATACATATAAATACATGTGTGCATATTCATTGATTAAGTTGTGTTAAAACCATAACACCACTGGGTGAAACATCGGCATCCATGGCTGGAGTAGAGACCATTCTCTTCTTATTAGCTCCTGAAAAAAAAAATGAAACTTATTAACAACTAATTTAACTCACAAGTTGATAAAAAATCAATTCCATATGTACACACATGTATGGAGATTTAAGATTATATTTAAGTTTACCATGAATAGGACTCGATCCCGATCCCTGATCCTCCCCTCTCGTAGAGATATGGGATTCTGTTGATCTTGGTCGTTCATCCTCCATGATATATATATATCTACGGTGGACATTTACAATTTATTTTTTAAATAACTAATTTAAATTAAATTCAAGATAAAGTTTAGAAAATTAATTTGTTTAATTTAGTGTAAACAAATTATGTAAAACACAACTTTCAAAGCACTAATTGATGTGTGAAACTCAATTTAAGCGAAAAAAAGTTATAAAAATGATAAGTTCACCAAATTGTATTTTACATGAAAATTAATGTAATTTAGTGTAAACAAATTATGTAAAACACAACTTTCAAATCACTAACTGATGTGTGAAACTCAATTTAAGCAAAATTTTTTTATTAAAATGATAAGTTCACCAGATTGTGTTTTACATGGTGGGAGCACACTTGGTACAAAATTGAAAAAAACACATTGTCATTAAAAAATAAGTGAAACTCCATTTAAACACAAATTTGTTGAAGTCCCTGCATTTTAATTTCATAAAAATGTGAATTTCACCACTTGTTGCAAACGTGAAGTTCACCAAGTTGCGCTTTACATGGTGTGGTGGGAGCACACTTGGTATATAATTGAAAAAATCACATGGTCATTAAAAAAGACACATTTATAAGTACACAACACACACATATCCAAGATATGTTATAATGTCCATCAATAAATTTTGAAGGAGAGCGTCTCAACGCTAATTCATCTTTGAGAGACGAATCTTGAATTTTTGAAGAAGAGCATCTCAAAACTAATTCATCTTTGAGAGATGAATCTTGAATTTTTGAAGAAGAGTGTCTCAAAACTAATTCATCTTTGAGAGATGAATCTTGCATTGGCATTGCTCCGTATAATTCTAATTCATCTATTAATTCATCTTTGATAGATGAATCCTGAATTTGCATTTCCCCACGCAATAAATCAACAAACATCTTATTCACATTTGTACAATGCCTTATACTAAAAAATTGAAATTGGCTAACAATATTGTTTTCTATTCCATACAGTTCTTTTAGCCTCTCCTTCTTAACTTGGTATACGCCATTCATCTGGTTGCACACAAGTTCAGAATTGGTGAAAACCAAAATTCCATTTGATCCATACTCCATCGTTGTTGCCAAGCCTTCTATGAACCCGATATAATATGCCTCATTGTTTTTTGTTCTTCCCGGTATATTAATTTTCGTATGGATGACTTTGCTAGTCGCAATATTGCAAAGCACATAGGTAATCAATGCACTCCCTGGATTGGGATAGCAAGAAACTTCTATGCATAATTTTCATTTTTCAACCATATTTAATGGTTTTCCTATCCCTAAAGAAAACAAATTCAATAAAAATATATATATTAAATTGACATTTATTGCAAATGCATGGGAAAAATGAAAAACTTATATTTAGATCTATTCGAGAGATTGACTGTAGGGACATTTACTAGATATGTCACTTTTCATAAAAGATGAGATCCAAAGACTACCTGGCCCTTTACAGACTCTGCCTATAGAATTACCATGGATATGAAAATGAAAAACTTCTAATTAGATCTATTCTAGAGATTGAATGTAGGGGCATGTATTGTTAGGTTAAAACCTATGTTTTGTATCAAATCACTTTTGGTTTCAATGGGAAACTTTTATGGCTAATTTGTGTTTTACATGTTGAATATAAAATGTTTTTTCTCTCTGATTATTTGAGGCCATGGATATGAAAATGAGAATCTATATACTTGGTTAAAACCTTTTTTTTTAATCAAATTACTTTTAATTTCTAAATACTATATACATGTTGACTGTAGTGGCATTTACTATAGGGGAATTTAGATCTATTCCAGAGATTGACTGTAGGGACATTTACTAGATATGTCACCTTTCATAAAAGATGAGATCCAGAGGCTACCTGGCCCTTTACAAACGCTGCCTATAGAACTACCATGGATATGAAAATGAAAAACTTCTAATTAGATCTATTCTAAAGATTGAATGTAGGGGAATTTACTATATTAGGTTAAAACCTATGTTTTGTATCATATCACTTTTGGTTTCACTTTTATGGCTAATTTGTGTTTTACATGTTGAATATAAAAGGTTTTTTCTTTCTCATTTTTTGAGACCATGGATATGAAATTGAAAAACTCTATACTTGGTTAAACCTACGCTTTGTATCAAAATAATTTTTGTTTCTAAATACTATATACATGTTGACTGTAGGGGCATTTACATCTATTCCATAGATTTACTGTAGGGGCATTTACTAGATATGTCACCTTTCATAAAAGATGAGATCCAGACGCTACCTAGCCCTTTATAGACTCTGCCTATAGAACTACCATGGATATGAAAATGATAAACTTCTAATTAGAACTATTCTAAAGATTGAATGTAGGGGAATTTACTAGATTAGGTTAAGACCTATGTTTTGTATCAAATCACTTTTGGTTTCAATGGGAAACTTTTATGGCTAATTTGTGTTTTACATGTTGAATATTAAAGGTTTTTTCTCTCTCATTGTTTGAGACCATGGATATGAAAATGAAAAACTATATACTTCATTAAAACCTATGTTTTGTATCAAATTACTTTTTGTTTCTAAATAATATATATATGTTGACTGTAGGGGCATTTACTGTAGGGGAATTTAGATCTATTCCAGAGATTGACTGTAGGGGCATTTACTGTAGGGAAATTTAGATCTATTCCAGAGATTGACTATAGGGGCATTTACTAGATATTTCACCTTTCATAAAAGATGAGATCCAGAGGCTACCTCACCCTTTACAGAATCTGCCTATAGGACTAGCATGGATATGAAAATAAAAAACTTATAATTAAATCTATTCTAAATATTGAATGTAGGGGAATTTACTAGATTAGGTTAAAACCTATGTTTTGTATCATATCTGGAAGGATGCTATGCACGAAGAGTATGAGTCCATAATGAAGAATTATGTCTGGGATGTGGTTCCAAGACTAGAGGATAAAGTGGTTGTCACCTCGAAATGGCTCTACAAGATCAAGCATGGATCTGATGGAAGTGCTGAAAATTTCAAGGCAAGATTTGTTTCCCATGGCTTCTCTCAAAAGTAAGGCATAGACTATGATGATATATTTTCACCTATGGCTCAATATACCACCATCCTATCTATCATATCCCTTGCTTCTATGCAAGGATGGAATCTTCATCAGATGGATGTAAAGACCAAATTTCTGCATGGTGCGATAAAGGAAGAGGTGTATGTGGAGCAACATCTAGGGTTAGAAGTCCAAAATGGGGACACTTATGTCTGAAAGTTGAAGGAAGCCATCTATGGGGTGAAGCAAACACCTAGATCTTGGTATGAGAGGACAAATATCTAGTTGATGAAGCTGGGCTTCACTCATAGTAATGCTGATCCAAACCTTTACTTAAAGGTTGATAGAGAAAAGCCTCTCATTCTGGTGTTGTATGTGGATGACCTCTTCCTGACACGCACTGACCCTCTCATTCACCAGTGTCAAAGGGAGCTCGCTGCTAAGTTCAAGATGAAGGGCCCAAGACCGATGGACTACTTCCTAGGCCTAGAGGTCTGGTAGATACCTGGCGAGATTTTCCTTTCTCAAGGAAAATATATTGTGAAGCTTTTGGAAAGATTTGGTATGGTGGAATGTAAGTCCATTTCAACCTCGATAGAGTTCAAATTTAAAAATTTGAGTGGCAGTGCTACTGGGCCTGTGCTAGAAAATCCTACTGAGTATCGTCAACTCATAGAGGCCCTGATATTCTTAGTGAACATCCGTCTAGACATATGTTTTGTAGTGAAAACTTTGAGTCCACATATGGTTGAACATCATCACTTTCACTGGGTTGGTGCTAAGAATCTGTTGAGATATCTTTGGGGCACGATAAACCATAGGCTGAGATACACCGCTAGGAGCGTGACACTCCATGGATATATTGATGTCGATTAGGCTGGCATTGTGGTGGATCATAAGAGCACATCAGGATGCTGCTTCACACTTGGTTCTACTCCGATATCATGGATAAGTAGGAAGAAAAAGTTGGTGGCTTTGAGCACCACGGAGGGAAAATACATTGCATCGAGTATGGCCTATTGTGAAGAAATATGGTTGCGAAAGCTCTTCATTGAGTTATTTGGGCATGTGCTAGATACCACCGTGATACTTTGTGATAACCAGAGTGGGATTCGGTTGTCCGAAAATCTCATGTTCCATGATCAATCTAAGCATATTGATATTAGGTACCACTTTATTTGGGATATGGTATAGCGAGGTGCCGTAAGGTTCGATCATATAGGAACTTATGAGTAGGTCATGGATATTCTCACAAAGCCCCTGGGGAAGGTGAAGTTCCTAACCTTTAGTGATAATCTTGTTATCATGGAACGAACCTATTCTGAGGGTATTGTTGGATGATGAGCTCTAGGAGCTCTGGCAGTCTTTGGGGATAGCTTCTCAGAGCTATCAGCACTCACAGGGCTAGGCTTACTAAACCTTGTGGTGCTTCTACCCCACCGTTATGATGTTTGAGTTGGTTCACCCCTCATGATTTGTGCCCCATATGCATCCTACCCATTGAGTTCAGGGCTCATGGGAAGTACCTCTCATTTGGCCAGTGAGGTGGGAAAAGCTAGAGACTACTAGCAAAGACTGAGAGATGCATCATATATTTCCATACTCTCTATATAGGATGGCACGTGTCCAACCACTTGATTTGGGATCAATTCTAGTGAGGTTTCAAACCTCCTACTAACTTCATATCAGATAAAATAACTTCGGGTTGGTATGAGACTCTTTGAGTCCTATAGAGGTTTTAGACCTCTATGCTGAATTTTTCAACCAAGAATGATGTCTTTTTGATTGACCAAATTCTGTTCTGAAATAAAGAAGCCAACAAAGAAAGTAAGGCAGGATGATGAACGATGTTTGGATTGCATAGGTGGATGGATTTCTCCCTAGTTGAGAGGGAGTGTCAATTTTGGACAACTACGTCCAAACTCCATGTTGTGATGCTCAGATGAAGATGCCAATATTTTTATTAGACTCATATTTAAGAGAGGTGCAATATTAATCTAAATACCATCTTGATCCGATGAGAAGAACATTTATTTTGAATCTATTCAAAATATGTGCAGGTCGGCCTGAAATGAAACGTAGGCTTGGAGTCCCAATAATTGTGTCACTCACCCTCATTGATGGATATAAATTGGTCAGTGTTGGAGGAAATTTCACTCATCTCATCCTCACACATTTCTCTCTCCTCAACTGGTTGGTTTGATCACCTTAGAGGCTCTTCTCTTCACACGTGGGAAATTTCAACAAGTAGCAAATTCTATTTTCAGCTTAGGGTTTCTACAGTAGCATTGAACAGCATTGACTTTAGTCAATGCAAGGTCAAATTGACTTGAATCTCTCACAAAATGTTTATTTTATGAATCCACATTTTTTGGCACAATTCTCGAGGCTGAATGTTCACTTTGACTTGGCTACGTTGACCTTGTTGTTGCTGTTGTTTGCGTTGACCTTTGACTGATAGCATTAACTTTTGTTGACTTTTTGGGTTGAATTTTTTGGCTTTCCTAGAGGGTTATGTGAAATTTCTGTTTGGTTGACCGTATTGAGACTTTACTGGTTGAAGCATCCTTCTAACTGTCGTATCGTAACAACACACATATATTTTGGTGTGTCTTCTGTCAATCTACTATTATGTTCTATCAACATTTTACTTTATTTTTTATGTGATTACTAACTGATATTGGGATAAAAATTAAAGTTGCATCAAGCATAGAACATCTACACTGAAATTTACACTTACCAATCAAAGGCATTGAAATGTGAAGAAAACTATGAGATGAACCATTTACCTCAACAATGCACCAAGGAGAGATTGATTATGCCCCACTAAATCATTATCCAATCAAAGGATGATACTATCTCCTAGTCAAAATTTTAAGTATGTATTTCATGTCCACCAGTGTCCCAATATGTGATATTTCATTCTGCACTTAGAGTGAAAAATATTGATTGATGACTCATTCAGTTCATAACATTGAGTCATCTTGTATGATCTGAAATGGATTTGAAAAGTGAATTGTTGTAATATTCAGTACAGTAGTCATACTTCTTTTGTTTAATAACTTCCTAGATATGGGAACAAACAAAATCAAAGGTCTGGCAGCAATGAAAGAAATGGGCAACACATTTCAAGGAGAAAAATTTAACTATAGAACATAATCCTAAAATTCGAATCAATCTTCTTTTTATGAATGTTGAGATAAAAAAATACAGGATGGAGTATGTAATGCCCCAACCTCTAAGGAAATTATTTTTTCAACCTTTTGTGGAAGTTATATTCCATCACCTATGTAGATTATCACTACACCTAATTTTGTTTTAACAACATTGTTCATTATCGGTGCTTTAGTAGTACCATTTATCCCTGTTAACTCTCTTGCTGAAGATAGATGATACATGTTCTCATATTGACATACAGAGAACTATAGTATTAACAGATGTTTAATTTTCAAATGTAGAAGATGTACATAAGAAGAAGGAACCTTAATTGGATCCATCTAGTGATAAATACCACTAGAATAGTAACCACCAAAAATTTCTATATGGTGAATGATATGATTAATATCATTCCTATGAGATCACAACCTCAAGATAAAGAAAAGTTATAGGCCCAAGCTATATCTACATCTATAAAACTCATCTCTAAATATGCCTGAAAAAAAAAATTCTTTTGGTTAAAACCAAGTAAAAGGTTTCAAGCTCAAAATTTGAAATTTCTTGAATAAAAAAATCTAGGGGAATATTTTCCCACCCAGATTAGAACTCTTCCCATAGGTGTGGTATCAAAAAAGGCCATGGGCGCCCTCAACAATGAATATTGAATTGATCCATTCCAGGGAAAAAGGCCTTTTAATCTCACAAGCTAAACAACACAACAAACTAAGCCTTTTCATAGACAAAAGATCCATTACATAATGAAACACTTGCATATGTTCCTATCAAAAAGAGCATTATCAATATGTGGATTTAGGATTTTTGATCTAAGCCAATATTTAGATGATATTTGTCCAATAGTAAAAGTTCATTTTGACAGTACAATGCAGAGGAAGAGCAATTCCACTCTTGCTACATGAATGTAATCACCAAATGGTTTCCATATTAAATCTCCCATTTCCTTCTCTTCTTCTAAAATTAACTGTCCAGTGTTTAGATACATATATTCTACACTTTCTTCTCTAACCAATGCATTTTCACTCTACATCCTCAAAATTTCTAATGGGATCATACGATTTTGTTGAGATCCAATTGAAGCATGATAATTTGTTAGGTCATCAGAAAATTGGTCAAGAAATATGGATATTAAATCTAAGGGAAAGGACTACTAGAATTGGAAAGTATCTACCTAACTGGCGGAGAGGACAAGAAAAGGAAGCTCCATATTTCTATAGGTGACATGGTGACAGGTATTGCCATTTTGGCTATGGAAGAGAGGTTTCTTTTACATATGATTCCATCTTAGCATCTAAGTATATTTTTTAATATATTTATCTAGATATATAAAGCTATCTAATAGATGATTCATGAGATCAAGGTACGGTTAGTGACTCACCCGAAAAAGGATGAAAGGAAGAGGAAATTTTACTTAATCGACAAGCTGCCTCCCATTTTTTGTCTCTAATGAGATATTCACAAAATCGACCCCAAAAGCTAAATCCATGATTGTGATTTTAATTTTAACGACTCTGTGATGGTTGTGTTACTACTACTTTTAATGGATGTCTATAATGCACGGTCAATTTAATTGGTCTTTGTGTAGAGGTTTTAATTATGGTGGATGTTAGTAATAGGTGTTTTTAAGAAGGGGATCTAGCCTTTAAAATAAAACTCTAAACAATAAGATAATATCAGGCTTAACTACCATACAAACAAACAAAACTTAGAAAAGGAAAAAACTCAAACCAATAAAAGGAACAAGAGAATCACTACATCTGTTAAGTCTATTGTGTTTTAAAAGGCAAAGTGAGGTCATCTATTTACAAAAAACTAAGAGAATTCTAGGATCTTACAAGGTGGTTTTCTAGTATATGAACAGATAATTTAATAATTTACCTAAGTGAACTTAAATTGGGTGCATACATACTCCCCCTTGAGTGAAACTCAACAAAGTATAAAAAGGAGGTTAAATCTCAAAAATGGGTCCCAATTATAAGGCCATGATAGGTATCCATGTACATAATTATAAGAATAGTAGGAAAAATAAGAAAGAGGACTAAGACTACCCTCCACCCCCTCCCAGGATAAATTTCTTCACCCCAAGCAAGATATGAAGTTGTACATATATAATATTTGTCAAGGGTTTAGTAAATATTTTAGTGACCTAAAATTGAGTGCAACAATACCGTGAATAAATTATTAGATGTAATGCATGTAGATTTCTATATTCTTGGTGTATTGATGCTACTAACTGGTTGGAAATATGGATAGCACTATGATTAGCACACCAAATTATATATTTTTCCTATTTAATCGATCAAATCCAAATAGATTTATTGGCAACAATAACAATATCTTGGTACTCTACATTTGTAGAAGAAAGGTACATAACCAATATGAAAGAGCTAGATGTGGACTTGCAGTCACAAAGGTCATGAGCCCAATTGGAATCAATATAGCCAACTAGATTTTCATTACCATTGGAATAATATTGAATTTCACATGTGTGTCACACTAATGTCGCAAATAATTCTCTTTTCAGTATTTCAATGAAGCTCATGTGGTTCTTGCTTGATTTGGGAAACCCAACCACATACGAAATATTGGGATGACTATAATATTAGTACATACTACAAAAAGTTGTAAACATTTTAATAATACAATGTATCATCAAAGAAAGCAGTGGAACACTTGGTTGGAAACTTGACCCTTGAAACAAATTGCACGGGTGAGAGATATATATCCTAGATGTATATTGAGTGATGTTTGATAAAATAAATTAGCGATATGTTGTGTTGAAATTTTTATGAAGGGTGGAATTTCACATGATCAATCAAGGCAGGTGAACTCCCATTGAGAATGAGATCATCCACATAGATAGCAAGTAGCAGGAGTTCATCGCCTTGCCACAAAATATAAAAATTTGGTTCAGAGTGGTAGTGAGAAAATATTGAGAAGAAAATAAACCATCTTCTCATACCAAACCTGAGGTGCTTGTTTGAGTACAAGGAATTTTAATTTTGCAGCCAAATGAAAAGTCTTAGATAAAACTAGGTGTTGGATCCATGTATATCTCTTTGTGTAAGTCTCCATAAAGAAAGGTACCTTTCACATCCACTTTTATATGCAACTAGATAATGAGCAAGGAAAATATAATTTAATTTAGCCACAAGGGCAAAGGTTTCAAAATAGAAATTTCATTGACTTGAGAAAAACCTCTAGAAACCAATGCAGCCTTGTAGTTGTCTACAATACCATCTGCTACATACTTGGTTTGAAACTGTGATATACCGACTTAGGAAAAATGAATTTTATACGTATATACAATATCATCTGCTATTTATCATCAAGGAAAGATACTAATATTCCATGGTAATATCACACTCTTCAACACTATGGACCTCACTAAAGTCATTTGTATCTAAAGCATAGGCCATAAATACTTCAGGAGTCTTTCAAGAAAGGACCTAGTTCTTCATTCATCTGAATTACGAAGTGGTAGAAGAAATTCACACATTATGCTTAAATAGAATGATAATTAGCTAGATAAGTTAATTTTAAATAATAAAAAACATGTGAAGATTCAAGAAGCTCACAAGAATGCTCATCAAAACCAACACTCCCTATGATGATTAACTTGTGTGTTAGGAAGAAGTAATATTTACCCTTTAACGTTTTTTGGGTAGCCAAAAAATATGAAAGGTTTATTTTGTATATCAATTTCCATTCATTTTTCTTTGGGAATGTGGGCCAATCATTACACCCAAAAAGTTTGAGATGGCCAATGGAGGTTTTTCCTCTTCAAGCTTCCTCAGGGGTCACCACTTGGAAATCTTTGTGAGGTGTGCAAATGCGAACATCATTGGTACAATTGATGGCTTCATCCAAAAATAGTGGGGTAAGATTTGTAGAATGGATCATACATTTTCCCTTCTTCAAATTAAAATTCCTTTTTTTTAGAAAAATTACTTTTCTGTGGATAGAAGGGCACAATATGTACCATCTATACACCAATAGAGCATTTAATAATTTACCAAGATGAACTTAAATTGGGTACATACATACACCCCCTTAACTGAAACTCGGGAAATTATAAAAAGGAGGTTAAATCTAAAAAATAGGTCCTATTTACAAGGCCATGGTAGGTATCCATGTACATAGTTCTCATAACAGTACGCAAAAAAACAAGAGGAATAAGACTACCATCCACACCCTCCCAGGAAACTTTCTTCACCTCAAGCAAGATATGAAGTTGTATATAAAGAATCTCTATCAATGGTTTAGTAAATATGTCGGTGACCTACAACTTAGTGCAACAATACCATGAATCAACTATCTCATGTAATGCATGTGGATTTGTATATTCTTGGTGCATTGATGCTACTGTCTTCTTGGAAATATGGATAGCACTCTCATTACCAGACCAAACTATATATTTTTCCCGCTGAATCTTTTGAATCCAAATAGATTTATTGGTAGAATTAAAAAAATCTTGGTACTCTACATCTATATAAGAAAGGGCCACAGCCAAGACTAAATATCCATATGTGGACTTAAAATCATCAAGATTACCGGCCCAATTGGAGTCAATATAACCAACTATATTTGAAATACCATCGAAAGAATATGGAATTTCACATGTGTATCCCTCTAATGTCACAAATAATTCTCTTTTCATCTTTTCAATGAATCTCATGTGGTTCTTGCATGATCTGGAAAACCAACCCAGCTACATAGGAGATATTGAGATGACTATAAGCTTACTACATAAAGTTGTCAACAATGTTCTAATACAATGTAGCATCAACCAAAGGAGTGGACCACTTCGCTGGAAACTTGACCCCTCAGAAAAATGGCATGGGTGCAAATTTTTAATCCTACATGTGAAATATGCTTAAGACATACCAAGGCATACTTGGGCTGAGAGATACCTATCCTAGATGCATACTGAGTGATCTGTAAACAAATAAAATAGTGAAGGAGCCCTAAGTTTGTTTTGTAGAACTGTTGATGAAGGGTGGACTTTCACATGATCAATCAAGGTAGGAAAACTAATGCTTACATCCTATTTGATAAGTTGGTTTGATGGTTGAGAAATTCTCTCAACCTCTCTCTCTAATTTAGGAATAAGTTGGATCTTACAAACTCTATTTAATAGAGTGATCTAAATGTAATATGTGTGTGTGTTTTGATCACATACAACTTCAGTGTGCAATATATGAGTGTTCTAAACCATTATTTATCATGGTATCAGAGCTACTATGGGCCTGAACCTTGTCTTCCTTATGAAATAGAGAGAGGATGGTATGATGCAGTGTTTCTCCTTTCAAATGAAAAATCCTATATAAACATGGGCATGATTTGCTAATATATGATAGCCTACTGCAAGACATATGACAATCGACTGTATCTCCTCCTGGTGATGCATCCTACCATGTGCTTCTTCAATGGATTATAGAATCCGTTTCCACAAATTTCTCCTCATAGTCTTTAGAGGTCGTGGCTCCAACCACTATGAAGTTAACACCGGTAGTGTTAGCCATGCTCCTAGCCACTGCCAATAGATAATAGATGAAGCTGTGTGTTAAAATTTTGCAGTCTGGCAATGTTTTGTTGACAGCGTTAGTGTACTGTCCATTGATTTGGATTCTGTGATTTCTCTTAAGAACTGTTGTAATGGATTTATTCCATAAGTGGGTACGTCAATATCAAACAATCTAACATCAGCGTGTGTGAGAAACTCGACTCTTGACCTTTTCATGGATCAAGAACACTATATTTTTTTTTTGTGGTCTGGTTGTGGACATAAATTAACCCACTCTCGAGGAGTTGGCTACAAGTGAATGTTGTGTACAATTTTTTCAAAAAGAAGTCAAAGGTATATTTTTTAAATTGTAGAAGGGTACATTGGTGTTGAAATTTAAAAAAGTATTTTATTTTTCATTTTTTCATCATGGAGTTTATGGTGTTAGACAAATTCAGTGGTTTGAATTTTCCCTCATGGAAAGTAAAAATACAAATGAAATTAATGAATAAAAACTTGTGGGGCATAGTGAATGGTTCAGAAGTAGCACCTACAGATGCCAAGGAGTTACTTGAATGGAAAAATAGAGATGAAAAATCTTAGTCTATTATTGGACTTGCCCTTTCTCATTCACAATTACATCTTGTAGATCTCACTAACACATCAAAGGAAATATGGGAACATTTGGCTCAGTTTTTTGGTGTAAAATCTAGAAATGCAAATTTTTCCATAAAGCTGCAATTATTTAGTCTGAAAATGAATGAGGAGACATCTATGTCAAGTCATGTATATAATTTAATGTCTCTTTTAAGACAATTAGTTGAAGCAGGTACTAAGGTGGAGGATGAAGATGCTAAAGCGATATTACTAAATAGTCTTCCTTCAAGTTATAGTAATGTTGTTTTCACTTTGAGTCAAATGTCTACACAAACATTGTATGAGACAATTGCAACACTTCTGGCGGAGGAAAAGTGACTAAAACCAAAGGATGCAGAAGATAACTCTCGTGTAGAAAATTCATTGTGGATAAAGTCAAGGATGAGAAAGAAAAATTCAAACAAAGGTGAAATTGAATGATACTATTGCAGGAAAAATAGGCATACATCATGGAATTGCAAAAGTCGTGCCAGTGATGTGTTAAAAGTGAAAGAATCACCAAATATAACCATAGATGAATACCAATTGAATTCCGATGATGAATTCAATGAAGATTATGAACCTCTTAAACTCTTTTAAGAACAACTACAGTTCATGCTCAACATGGATGGTTGTCGAGATAGTATGGAAGTTGTGGATCTAGGGAAGAATCCCTCATTAGTCATAGACATGGAGTGGTATCCTAATGAGGTTATGCGACAGTTTGGGATGTTTTCCAGTAATTGACTTCATGAGGTCCTTAATTCGGGAGTTCAGTAGCTGAGCTCGAGAATCCAACTTACTAACTACACCTTTACAAGGGTTATGAGGAAACTTGATGGAGCCTATATTGATAAGCTGAAATCCAGTTAAAGAATGATTGATTATTTTTTTATTTATGAGTGATTTCAATAAATTCATGTAATGTAATCATTAAGCAGGATGTTGGAGTTAATGCTTACATTCTATTTTAGAAATTGGTTTGGTGGTTGAGAAATTCTCTCAACCTCTCTCTCTAATTTAGGAATAAGTTGGATCTTAGAAACTCTATTTAATAGAGTGATCTAAATGTAATCTCTGTGTGTGTTTTGATTGCATACACCTTCGGTGTGAAATATATGAGTGTTCTAAGCCATTATTTAGCATGAAATCCCATTGAGAATAAGATCATCCACAGAGAGAGAAAGTAGGAGGATTTCATCACCTTTCCAAAAAATATAAAAATTTGGCTCAAAGTGGTAGTGAGAAAATCTTGAGAATAAAAGAAACCATCATCTTGTACCAAGCCTCAAGCGCTTGTTTAAGTACAAGGAATTTTATTTTTGCAGACAAATGGAAAGTCTTAGATAAAAATAGGTGGTGGCTCCATGTATATCTCTTCCTATAAATCCCCGTAAAAAAAGGTACCTTTGACATCATTTAGTGTACTACGCACTTTGAGATGAAACTAGAGAATGAGAAAGGAAAATATAATTCATTTTAGCCACGAGGGAAATGTTTCAAAATAGAAATTCCTTCAACCTGATAAAAACCTCTAGCAACCAATCAAGCCTTGTAGTTGTCTACAATACCATCTACTACATACTTGGTTTTAAAATATGATATATTGACTTAGGAAAAATGAATTTTATACTTATCTACAATACCATCTTCTATTTCTCATCAAGGAAAGATACTAATCTTCCATAGTCGTATCGCACTCTACAAAATTTTGGACCTCACTAAAGTCCTTTGGATCTAAAGAACTTGCCATAAATACTTCAGGAGTCTTTGAAGAAAGCACCTAGTTCTTTGTTGACCCCAATTAGGAAGTGGTCAAAGAAATTCACACATTCTGCTTCATGAGAATGATCATTAGCTGGAGAAATTAACTTGAAAGAAGATAAATCATATGAAGATCCAAGAAGCTGGCAGGAATGCTAATAAAATCCAATAATTCATCTATTGGTTAACGTGTATGTTAGGATCAAGTAACATTTACCCTTTAAAATTTTTCGGGTAGCCAACAAATATGCATGGTTTATTTTGTATATCTATTACCTTGCATTTTTCTTTGGGGATGTGGGCCTAGTCATTACACCCAAATAATTTGAGATGGACAATGGAGTTTTTTCCTCTGCAAGATTCCTCTGGGGTCACCACTTGGAAATCTTTGTGATGTGTGAAACTCTGAACATCATTGCTACAATTGATGCCTTTAACCAAAATCAGTGGGGAAGGATCTGTAGACTAGATCATACATTTTTCCTACTCCGTCAAAGTAGAATTATTTTTTTTCAACAACATTATTTTGCTATGGATATACGGGCATAGTATGTAGTAGCTATATACTAACAGATTATTTAATAATTTACCTAAGTGAATTTTAAAATCGGTAGGTACATATGCACCCTTAAGTGAAAATCAAGAAAGTATAAAAAGGAGGTTAAATCTCAAAAATGGGTCCCTCCATCCCCTCCCAGGATAAATTTATTCATCCCAAGTAAGATATGAAGTAATACATACAGAATGTCTGCCAAGGGTTTAGTAAATATGTCAAAAAACTACAAATCAGTGCACGAATACCATGAATCAGCTATCGAATGTAATGCATGTGGAATTATATATTCTTGGTGCATTGATGCTACTAACTACTTGGAAATATGGATAGCACTCTGATTAACACACCAAATGATATAATTTTCTTGTTGAATCAATCGAATCCAAATACATTTATTAGCAGCATTAACAACGTCTTGTTGCACCTTCTCTTGCATATCAACTTGCTCAATTCCTAGAAAATTTCTTAGTAGTAACCTTTAAGAGTTTGACCTTTTGATACAAACATTAAATTAATATTTTAAGAAACAATATTTTCTGTGCTAGGAAATTGCCTTCATAAAACTTGGGTGCCTCTCTAATTAAGTTCTTTTGATTTATTTGGGAGGTAGGTGGGAATTGATTTTCCACCTATCTCCTTTGTTGATTGTGTTTGCACTGGATGTGTTCTTGGCATACATCCTCAAAATACTTTTTATAAATATTTTTTTTGGAAAGCTTCAGAAGCTCTTCAACTTGTTCACAATGATATTGCATGGTCTTTCCCTATATTGTTTTTTCAAAGATCACGCTATTTCCTTACATTCGTTGATGACTACTCGAGAGAAACTTGGGTCTACCCATAATTAACAAAATTGAGTTTGTTTGACATTTTTATTATGTTTGAAGCCTTAATTGTAATGGAATATGGAAAATTTACAAGATGTTCACATATAGATAAAGGTTGTGAATAAATCAACCAAATATTTGAGGAATATTGTGCCATTTAAGGTATTCATCTGCTACATATTGTGCCCTCCTATCCACAACAAAATAATTTTGCTGAAAAAAAAGAGTTGTACTTTGAACGAGAAGGAAAAATGTATGATCCATTCTAGAGATCTTACCCTACTATTTTTGGTTGAAGCCATCAATCGTACCAATGATGTTCATAGTTGCACACTTCAAAAATAAGTCCAAGTGGTGACCCCAGAGGAAGCTTGAAGACGAAAAACCTCCAATGGCCAACTGGAATTATTTGGGTGTAATTATTGGGCCCACATCCCCAAAGAAAAATTCAAGTGCAAACACAATCAAAAAAGGAGATAGGTCAAATAGAAATTCCCACCTGCCTCCCCAACAACTCAAAAGAAAATAATCAAAGAGGCACACGAGTTTTATGAAGGCAATTTCCTAGCACAAAAAAAATGTTTCTTAAAATATTAATTTAATGTTTATACCACAAGGTGAAACTTTCAAAGGATACTAATGAGAAATTTTCTGGGAACTGAGCAACTCAATATGAAAGAGAAGTTTTAGTAGTTTAGAGGAAGGTTGTGATGTGTGAGGTCTTTCACAAGGAGAGCCAAACTATCTGCAAAAAAATGCAAGAAGTGGCTAATGATGATCATGAGCAGCAACTGCAAGAAATTCCAACAAATCTATCAAGCCAGAAAGAGGGGAAACTAGTTAGATGGTGTTGTAGCGACCCAGCAAATATCATACCTTAAAATGGAGGTGCCCAAGGAATATGAAGGAAAATGGTGCCCTATAACTGTGGTACCATGTAAAATAAAACTATAGACAATAATATAATATCAGGCTTAGCCTTATATAGACAAAAGAACATAGAAAATGAATAGAGACTAAAAAATAATGTAAGGAACAAGAGAATAACTGCATTTTTTAAATATGTTGTCTCTTAAAATAGTGAGGCCCTATTTACAAAAGAGTGGGGGGAATCCAACATTAAAGAAGGTTATTGGTGGGTATACTAACTAAGCATCTAATAATATATCTCAATGAAATTAAAATGAGTGTGTACACTAACATGGACAAACAATTTATGTAGTAATACATAATATAAAAGGACTAAATGCAAACTATAAGTCAAAAGGTAAAAAATAACCAAAATTCTTACCTAAAGGTTCTTCTAGCCACCCTTCCCAAGCCCTAATCCTATATGACTAGTAAGTATATTGTTATACATAGCGAGAGAATATTTGAGAAAATAAACTACCTATTGGAACATGATAAAATCGTATATTCAAAGGTGAGGTGGAGCCAAAAAGAAATGGGCACATTAAAATAATTCAAGTACAAATTTGTAAATACATTCAATGCTTAGATCCTTCTGTCCCGAAGGTAATAATATTACTATCAAGACATGCTTGTTGGGTAGAGCTATCCCTTGAAACTCTGGCCCATAGAGCTCCAATCAAAAAAATATTGTAAGGGGGACGTAGGTGAGGTACAAGAGACAACATGCGACAATAATATTATAAATAAAATCTTCAGATAGAAAAATACCACACTATCTACAACTTATTATGATAAAATTAGCATGTATATCCTCAAGGAAAGTGTTAGTTCTAGAGGAATCCAAAGGATTTTATTGAACGTCACTTGAAAAAATAATGTTTTTCACCATCCATTTCACTAAGAAGGAAAGCATGGAAAATTCATTCCCTCATTGCAGCAACAACACAAGTCTTGGATTTGGTTTATCTCTCATGCTTAAGGCTCACTGTAGATGCCCATATACTCACATCACCCAAACTCCTTCAGATTAGAAAATCCTACTAGAGAGCCATTATATTTATAAAAGAAAATAGGAAAGGACAAAGAAACAGAGTATCCATACATCCTTTCATTGTATTTTCCTCCATGGTTCAGCAAAAACCTGGTTATCGAAATGGTGCACTTGAGGCATCCCAAATCCATAAAAATAACCTCCAAGTTTTCAACATAATATCTATACCATTGAGTGAGACATTGAGATATCCCAACAACTCCAGCTCTAAGTCAAAATTTCAGATGTCCCATCTTGACAAAATTAATAATCCATTGCATGATATCCATAGACAATTGATGAGTCAATGAGGCAAGCCCTATGCCACCTGAACAAAATTATACAAAAGCCATCTCAAAGTCAAGATAAAACTATCACTAGATGGGGTTCCATCCAGACTACCCCAGGACAGGTGAAGCATGACCCCAATCCCTTAATAAATGGCATTAAGTGGTTAGGAAAAATGGAATTTAGCAGGTTCAATCTTGGGAATGTATTACACAGATGTCATATTGATAATGATAATTTGTACCAAAGTGAAGGTAATAGTGCTCAAATATATCAGAGGGAGATAAACATACATAGGAGGCTAAAGTAGATATTTTTATATGATGATAATTTTATTGTCACTGTATTCCATATATAGGAACTAGCAAAGGAAATTTTTAACAAATACGTTCAAGCATTTTACATATACTAAAAAATAAAAACAATGATGTGTAAGGTCCTAGTTTAAATAATCAAACAACAACAAGAGATTTTGTTGTCTACGTATGCCATATAGCAACAGGTGTAGAATATGGACAATGGGGTCACTCAACTCATAGAATAAGTAGCTAATATAGGCTCACAAAGACTGGAGAAGAGGATAAGCCAAAGAAGGCCAGTGATGTCACAATATATGATTAGGCATGCACATTATTTTCTTTTTTGATATACTTCTATTTCATATTATAAATGTTATCTAAACTAGTATAGTTATGATGGATAGAACAAAATTTGATTATGACAACAATCTGGAAGCTACTTAGTTTATTTTAGCATCTAACTTAAATAGATCAGACTTTAGCTATAGCAAAATTCTGCAATTTATGTTGTGTTTGACCAAAACACTGGTTTAGTTTCCTAGTAGAAGAGCAGTAGCGAGGCATGTATTTTTTATCATGCATTGGATTAATATATAATATCAAAAAGGAGCCTACCCCTTTAAAAAATACAGAATAAAGAAAAAATAGTGAAGATAAAATTATATAAAATATACTCTTCTATTGTGGATCAAGGGACCATGATAGAAGAAAAGAAGCTAGAGAAAGAAGACCAGCTCAAGAAGACTAATGGATACCTTTTTTAGAGAATTGTCTCAAGTGACTTGTCAACCAAAACGTTCTATGTGTGGGTAATATAAGTTCACATGTTTGATTGAATTATATTTTACACCAAGAATTAAATGGAAACAATTAGACCATCTCAAAATACTTTTCAAGAGCTATTGAGCTGCAATATATAAAACTGTTATTGACAAACTACATTTTAAATCTTAATTTGATAATTAATTTGTTGATTAATAATCCTATGAGGTGTTGCATACCCTTCAAAGGATATTCATACTATCATTAGCATAGATCAATCTTAACCCTGAATCTATCAAGGATAGACCTGCTGATCCATGCCAAAATGTGAAAAAAAGTGGGCAGGTTTGCCATATTTGCTTGGACCAAAAAAACATTTCATAACAATATAAATTTCCGCAAAGCATTCATTATTTTCGCATATTTTCACACATTTGGTCTGATTTTGCAAAGGTCTTGGTATAATTTTGCAAAGAATTGTTTTGGTTTGAAGGACTTTTCTTGGAGGTACATTCAAAGGACATTTTTGCAAAGGATTGTTTTGGGTTTAAGGAATTTTCTTGGAGATGGGTGAAAATGTGAAGTTGGGTTACACTTTTTCCCTTTTTTGAGAAAAAAATTTCATTTTCTTCTATTCTTCAACTTTCTGCAAGCCAAAACAATTTTTCTGTTTAGAATTTCATTTTGCGCAGTTAACTACCTCTCATGGAAATGGTCATTGATGAATGAATTTCTTAATGCAGTTGAATCCCAAAAACAATATCTAATATAATGCACTGTGGAAACCCCTCATACTTAAAATACAAAGATTAAATGGATCTCTACTTGAATGGTTCATGAGGCACAATACTTGCTAAGGTTTTGCAAATGGGGTAGCAAGCTAAGTGGGCTTGATTGTGGGAAAAACTTCACAGTTAAGCGGGCTTGAGCCAGAGGATTTCTGGGATGGGTGACCTCCCAGGAAGTCCTGGTTATCAGGTGCAAGCCCCGGAAGTGATGATTGACACTATGTGATTGATTTCACTAATTTCAATCCCACTTCTTCACCCCTGTTATCATCACCTGATGCAATGAGTGCTAAGTGGACGATTCAAAAATCATGAAAAAATAGTCAGTTACAACTACCTCTCTTGGAAATGGTCGTAGATGAATGACTTTCTTAATGCAGTTGAATCCAAAAAACAATATCTAATAAAAAAAAAAGTTGTCAGAAATTTTATTATCTTTCTATTTCTTATTTTTTGGAATTTTTTATACATATTTGATATGTCAACTTAGTGTTTCTTTGAGTTTGTGTTTGTTAACAATCGAAGGATTCATAAGAAGTCATGTTAATACACATTGTTGTATTCTTTAAAAATTTGTGTTTTTGAGAAACAAAATGTGTTACAACAATATAAATAGAGTCTACTTCGGTTTCGTTATATTTACAAAGCCAACTGATGCATATCATAATTACTAGAATTTTTTGAGCTGGTCCTATATGAAAAAAATACATGTTTTGAATATGTTTCATGACGCACAAAATTTCTTAACATAAAATTTATAAACTAAAAATATAAAAGCTACCCATTACAGACGACGGACAAATGTAATGCACCATAATTTTTTCAATTTTTTTTATAGTGTATTTTGGAAGATACAGAATTATGATTTCACTGAATCATAATGATCTTCAAAATTTGTTTGCACCCATTTTATTACAAAATTAATTAAAATTAGTAAATATTTATGAAATTCCATAAAATTTATATTTCCTGAAAGTAGATTGACTTCTGAAAATGCTTGTCTTCTTTCCGACAGTTAATTCAAAATGTTGCATGGAGTTTAATCAATCTAAAGTTGAAGATATGTATTTAGAGCTTGGCTCTGCGTAATTGTAGACATGTTAGTTTGACCGTACTCTTAAAAAAACTTTGACAGAATTTTTTTTTGCGTCGATGACCCGTCAAGTCTAACGACATAAAAGTTCGGCCTAATTTTTTATAAAATTTTGGCCGAACTTTTACTCGACTTTCTGTTGGCCAGAAAATACCATGAAGCCCCACATTCAAAGGAAATTTTTGCAAAGGATTGTTTTGGGTTTAAGGATTTTCTTGGAGGTACATTCGAAGGAAATTACATTCAAAGGACATTTCTTAGAGGTGTGTGATACATTTTTTGGATGTTTTTTGGGCTTCATTGTTTTTGAAGGTATGGATTTGGGCTTAATTTTCATTGTTTTTAGAGGTTTTGGGCTTAATTTTGAAAGGAATATTTTTAGGCTTAGTTTTGAAAGGACTCTTTTTAGGCTTAATATTCAAAGGACAATTTTTGGAGGTATTTTTTAAAGTGATATTTTTTAGAGGCTTTCTTAAAGTATTTTTTAAAGTGGCATTTTTTAAGAAGTTAGAATTAATTTTCAATGGACATTTTTTGGAGGTATTTTTTGAAGTGACATCTTTTTAGAGTACGTGTTTTGGGTTGAAGTAAATCTTTTATAACGATTTTTTAAAATGAGTTTTTTTTTTTTTTTTTAAATTTTTAAATGAATTTTTTTTGTAGGACTTGGAAGGAAATATTTTGAGATTCGTTTCATTTTTATAAGACATTTTTTTCTTGGATTTTTTAAATTAAGTGTTTTGGATTGAAGTATGTATTTTTTTCAAAATTTTTAAAATGAGCTTTTTAAAATTAAATATTTTGTGATGTTTTTTTCTAATTGATATTTTTTCTAAATTTTTGAAGGAAATTTTTCGAACTTCATACTCTATTATCATGGGAAATCGAAGGAATTGCACGAGAAAATATGATCGAAAAAGAGACCTTGAGGAACGTAGAGAAGAGACAAGAGAATCTCGCAAAAAAAAAGAGAGAAGCACTCTCAAATATTGAAAGGGGAAATCAACCTCAAATAGAAGTTGAAACAGGTATGTAAATGTAAATATTATGAATTTGATATTTAAAATTTTCCTAGTTTAAAATGTGAAGCTTACTTTTTATTTGATGGATTAATTTGAATTTTTTTTGCAATGTAAACAGAGAGAGATATTCCTCAAAACATTGATGATGAGATAAAAAATTTTGAAAGAGAAAGTGAAAGATATATTGAACCAATGATTGAATATGGTGAAAATGTTGAAAGAAATTCAAGTGAAGAAATTGAATCACAAGGTATATATGTGTGTGTGTGTGTGTGTGTGTGTGTGTGTGTATGTTGAACACATGCTTGTATTATTGAAATTATACATATTTATTAAGCTAGTTATTTATTGAATATGTAAACTTATTATGTACTATTCATTCGAATATGTACAGATGAAATCAATGTCGATGATGAGATGTTAGAAAATGTTGGCACTCACACATATGGAGATAAAAGAGTTGACCATGTTATAATATAGCGTGTTAAACACATTTTTGATACGTACTTAATAAAGGAAAATGTGACAGTTCAATCCAAAATGTTGAAAGGTATCATATCATTAAGGAAATTAAAAGAAGCTACGACTTTATTAGGTATTTGAAAATCAAGAAAAGATTAAAAAAAATGAAGGAAAATGTGATACAAAATATAAATAGTGCTATAAATTCAATTAGAAGGTCTAGATAGAAAAATATTTCAGTTGTATGTAGAGCAATACATATGGAAATGGTTTCATCAAGTACTAAAGAGAATCACTTGGTAAAATCTATGTCACGAGCATTAGGAACCTCACGAAAAACTTTTCACAAAGATCGGACATTTCTGTTGCAAATAGATGTAAATGATGAACTCGCTTGTTGGAGAGCTATTTGTAGGAAACCATACAAAGATAGACTTGGAGAAAATGTTAAAAAAATAATATATGAATATTGGAAGAACAATTCGCGTGTTTCACCAACTGCAAGGCATGTGATGCAAAGAAGAATAGCATGAAATCAGTACGAAGAACATGAAAAAAATTTCTTGGAAACCACTCAGATAGAGTTTTTCAACAAGTTCAAAGAAGAGAATCGTGAAATTCATGTTTCAATCAGTGCTTTTGTTCAACAAAAACCATGGTATGTAAAACCTATCACCATACGCGACACTTGTTGTTGCCGTTATCATGTGGAATTTGAGTTATATTATGACACATTCCTTGATTTTGGTAGAACATTTTGGAAGGATTCACCTCCTCCTTCCACTATCTGTGATTTCATATCTCAAATTCTATGTGAAAGAGAAAGCGATGAACTATTTTACGAAAATAAATGTGTTGGTGGTAAAAAATGCGATGATTGTGGAAATTTGACTAAATTTCAAAACAAATATCGTACTGATATAAATGATCAATCATTGTCCAACATGAAAGTGAAATGGAAGAGATATGAATATATCCATACATTGATTCAAGGTTCAAATAGTGCTAAAAGAATTGAATTACAAGAAGATGAAATTTGTGTGATAGAATTTTTGAGAAAGTTTGAGGCAGAAATTTATAAATACACCAAGAATTCCCTTAAAGCTCAATGACAAGACTTGCAATTCAGAAAATACCATGAATTTTTTCCACCAGGGACCATTTTGTCAGTGATTGATTTTGCAGAAAGCTACACATTTGTTCCACAAAAAGAAATTCAGAGTGAATACTATCATTCTGACCAAGTCTCCATGCTCGTTCATATTCTATATAAACACGCTGAACAAAACGTCGATCATATAGAAAGCACCAGTGAAAATCGACATGTTATTAAAGAATATCACTTTTATATCAGTGACGATCGTACACATGATACATATTTTGTACAACGTTGTTTTGGAAAGATTTATGACTCCTTGAAAAGTCGTGGAATAAAATTCCATGAACATTGGATATGGTCAGAGGGATGCACATGACAATTCAAATCTTCACGATCATTCTTTTGGTTGTGTTGTCTTCATAAGAAAACATGCATTAAACATTGTTGGAATTTCTATGAGACTGGCCATGGAAAAGGAGAACATGACAGTGCAGGGGTATGCATAAAATGAGCACTTCAAAGATATCAAATTATTTCCTCTGCAAACCAACGTGTGGACGCTAAAAAAGTTTTTCAATGGTGCATCACTGCTCTAAGACATGAGACTAACTGATCAAGGGCAATGCGAAGGTACATTCAATTTAATTTTTATTAGATATCTAATTTTAAACAGTGTACATTTATCACAATGATTATCTTTGATGGTATTTTGATATAATATTTACATTCTTCTTTGAATTTTCCATATATAGGTTTTTTTGACATATTGAGAACGAAGATGTAGATAGATCAATTGGAAATGATGTTGAAACAATAAAAGGCACTCGAAAATTGCATTCAATTAAAACAAAGTTGTCCACAAATGTGTTTGCATTGGATAAAAGAAAATATAATTGTTTTTGTCATGTTTTCATAGACAACACAGAATCTAATGGCGTTTGTGAAAACAAAATGTATGTAAAAGATTAGAAACATACAAAGCTAAATACAAAGGGGAAAATGTCTGTTGCAATGTTTGAAGAAATGCAATGAGAGGAGACTACAATATCATCTAATGGTGATCGAGTTTCTACTATTGTTAGAGAAGGTAACATTTTATTTGCTTTCAAATGATAAAGATCTAGAAATAAATTTAAATACATAAGTTTGTTAAGTTTGTTTTATTGTGCAGGAGATGTTTTTGTTGTAATTGCACCAACTGACAACGATGAAAATGTGAAGTATTATTTGATGCATTGCACTAAATGAAAAATGAAATTATTAGAAAACTATAATGATCACGAGTTTCCATATGAAAGAGAATCTATTATACAGAAAGGTTATATTTTCAGACAAACTAATCAAAGTGGGGATTTTGTTTACTTTGAAGACTATGAACCTGATGTCATAAGTTTTCAATATAGTCACTTGGTGTGTGCGGCACACATAAAGTTGATAGAAGTTCAATCAAAGAAAAAAACGAAAATTAAGAAATGGAAAATGTCAAAATTCGATCATGAACGGATCATTGAAGATGGCATTCCATTGGAATTTTTTTGATTGAACTGCCCAACAATTTCTTCTCTTTGGATTCATGTTTTAGAACTTCCAGAACTCAACTAAAAATTGAGTTGCCTTGTTATGTTATCTGTGCAAGTGTTTGCACATGTACATTGTTTTGGTACATGCACACTAGTATCAACTGAAAGTAGCTTTTCTATACATGCATTGATGAAAAATGTTGCATGTATTGGATATATATATGTTCTAGAATGTAATTCACTCAAAGTAGATTTTCTATGTGCATTGATGAAAAATGTTGCAAGTACTGGATATATATGTTCTAGAAGTATTGGATATATATATGTGTGTGTGTGTGTGTGTGTGTTCTAGAATTCAATTAACTGAAAGTAGCTTTTCTATGTGCATTGATGAAAAATATTGCAAGTACTGGATATATATGTTCTAGAAGTATTGGATATATATATATATATGTTTTAGAGTTCAATTAACTGAAAGTAGCTTTTCTATGTGCATTGATGAAAAATGTTGCAAGTACTAGATATATATGTTCTAGAATGCAATTAACTGAAAGTAGTTTTTCTATGTGCATTGATGAAAAATGTTGCATGTATTGGATATATACATGTTCTAGGAAATTAACTGAAAGTATCTTTTCTATGTGCATTGATGAAAAATGTTGCACATATTGGATATATATGTTCTCGAATACAATTAATTGTTCAAGTATTTTTACTATGTGCATTGATGAAAAATGTTTCACGTACTGAATATATAAGTTCTAGAATGCAATTAACTAAAAGTAGCTAAATTCTATTTTCATTGATGAAAAATGTTGAAGTATTGGATATATATGTTCTAGAATGCAATTAACTTAAAGTAGATTTTCTATGTGCATTGATGAAAAATGTTGCACGTATTGGATATATATGTTCTAAAATGGAATTAACTGAAAGTAACTTTTCTATACATGTATTGATGAAAAATGTTGCATGTACTAGATATATATACATTATAGAATGTATTTTTAAAATTTTATGATTTTTTGACACACTAACAAGACCTATAATCTTATGATTGTTTATATATATATATATATATATATATATATATATATATATATATATATCTATTTTACTTCAATCGTTTTAACATATATATTCAAACATGTGTACTTGAATCATTTCTACATGTACATATATTCATGTGAATTTTTTTTTGTTTGGAAATCGACAACTTGAATTTTAAAAACAGAACATTATATCATAATCACATGCCAAATGTAGTTCAACCATCCAAAAATGGAGTTTTAAAAACAAAAACATTATATAAAAACATTACTTCACATGCCAATTGTAGTTCAACTATACAATAAAAACATTTAACATTATATTACATGCCAAATGTAGATCAACCATCAAAAACTTAAGTTTTAATTTAACAAAACATTATAGATCACAACATTGCTTCACATGCCAAATGTAGTTCAAAATAAAAACATTAATATAGATCACAACGTTACTTCGCATGCCAAATGTAGTTCAACCATCCAAAACTTTAGTTTTTCAAAAGAAAAACATTAATATAGATAACAACATTACTTCATATGCCAAATGTAGTTCTTGACCATCCAAAACTTAAGTTTTAAAAACAAAACAAAGTATAACACAACATTACTTCAAATGCCAAATGTAGTTCAACCATCCAAAAATTGAGTTTAAAAAACAAAAAATTATAGATCACAAGTATCAAGTATCAAGTAACATTACTTCACATGCCAAATGTAGTTCAACCATAACACTTTAAAAACGAAACAAATTATTTAACACAATCCTACTTCACATCGCATGCCAAATGTAGTTCAAACATCCAAAAATTGAGTTTTAAAAACAAAAAAAATTATATATAACATTGTAACATTACTTCACGTGGAAAATGTAGTCCAACCATCCAAAACTTAAGTTTTAAAAACATTATATATCACATGAACACAATGTACCAAATGTAGTTCACATACTATATGTCCAAAATTTGTAGATCTCACAAGTATCAAGTATCAAGTTATATATCACTGCATCTAGATAAGACTATATATAAAAAAAGTAAATTTAAGACTAAATCTATTGAAAATATAATGTTGCATGTGTGCATGTGCATCATCCATCAAATAGTGCATGTGCATAGTCCATCAAATACAGATGGATGTAGTGTCTTTCCCAGCAAAGTCTCAATCCGTGAGCTATCCTTTGAAGCATGGGGGACCTGTACACAATGTGTACAAACATTAAAATTTGATGTTTTAAAATTGAGTGAGAATATATAGAATTCCATGTAAAAACAAAATGTAAAAAAAAATCATGCAATAACTCATGACATTCCCTCTCCATTTGTTGCTTGTTCGCTACAACTTCCCCCACGGGAACATCTGCAATAGTAAACTGTAAAATATATATATATATATATATATATATATATATTAAAAAATTTCAAATGAAAATGCATATATATAAATTTATTTTCAATAATATTAAAAAAACGTTAGACAACTTGTAAAAATGGTTGAAATGGTGTGGATGTTCCTATCTCCTTCGCTAGAGTCCACGGAGAAAATAAATCCTCTATAGAAACCTAAAATTCAAAAAAATTAAAAGTATAAAATAACTCAAGATCAAGATCTCAATTTATAATAAAACTTTTAAACTTCAATTTATAAATTATAACTTAAAACATATATTTAAGTGAAAAATTGAACACTTCTATTGGTGGATTTGGCAGTTCTCCTAAGAGAGGCTCCAAAAGAAAATCTCCAGAAACCTAAAATTCAAAAAATTTAAAATAACTCAAAATCTCTAGATCTCAATTTATAATAAAACTTATAAGCTTCAATTTATAACTTATAACTTAAAAACACACACACACACACACACACACACACACACACAGATATATATATAAGTGAAAAATTGAATACTTGTGTTATCGAATTTGGCACATCTCCTAAGGGTGGCTTAGAAATAAAATCTCCAAGAACCTAAAATTCAAAAAATTTAAAAAAACTCAAGATATAGATATATCTCATTTTTTAATGGAACTTTTTGAGATTGAATATTTAACTTAAAAACATAAATTTTCAAAGTGAAAAATTGTCCATACTTGTGGTTGTGGATTTGGCACATCTCCTAAGGAATTAGAAGGTACATCTCCCAAGGAAGAAGAAGGTACCACCATCCCAAAAACATCGAACGGAATCAGAATCTATTAAAACATTTTGTTATATATATGTACATGTAAATGTGTGCACAATTATTTATTTTAAAAGTATCGCTTAAAAAACACTAACATTTGCCAACATATCTTGATGGTGAGAACCATCTTGATTGTTTGCACCAGAGGCAGCAAATGTGAGATTAACATTTTCTTCATTCATCAAGCGTGAAAACTTCAAATGGTGTTAACATATAATGATATACTTTTTTAGATTAATGTATACAAATAAATGTATGTATATATGTATTTATTACAAATTGTACATGTGTTAAAATAATTAAACCCTAACCATTAAATCATACCATTCCCATGCCCTCTTCCTCATGAAAAATTAGGTCATGCCAACCATTACGACAATTCTTTGCATATGTTTTGAAATCTTCAACACTCATGTTGTCAATCTCTTCATCTGTATAATACACAAAATTAGTGTGTGCATTCTCACATGCTCTTTGTCGATTCAGACAAACATCGACTGCACCCAATCCACTATGAACATTGTCGATGATGGCATCCCTTACTTCTCGACTAATTTGAGAAGTGGCTTCCATCTCTGACCGCAAAGTTTCGACACAAAAAGGTCGACTAACCAATGGTGGATCAAGGCAAGGAAACTCGACATCACGCCTAGCACCCCTACGGTCACACATTCGACCTTTCCCAGGACCAAAAAATTCAGAAGGAAGGTCATTGTAATTGGGTTTCATTTACAAAACGAATTCTGCATAAAATAATTTTGCAAAATAAAGCGGAACGTCGTCGTTCCATGGGACTCTTCCATAGGCCGCAAGTTGTCTATCATACAAATGGTGAGCTATATCAGGGTGCTTGAAATATTGCACCTTTAGCATCTTTCTTTTTAGCCCTTCTTTGAAATTAAACATAGAATTGGCCATATCTATTGTAAAAATTTTTTTAACAACCTCCCATTTATCAGGACCCATCACTGTTTCCTTTCTTTTTCTCATGAATTCTACAAGTTTGGCCCAAGATTTCGGTACACATCTACTAGTTCGCCTAAGGAGTGTGTAACTATTTCCAATATTTGTCAAATATCAGCAGGTAGAGTCAAAGCCACGATATTTCTCTGAAAATTTGCATGAATATGTTGACACCTTTCTAAGGTGCATTGCTGCATGTTTCTTTCCGAAGGTATATCGGAAATTTCTGTCGGATAATTCATGGTGGCTGGACAACCTTCTTCTTGAATGAAGCATTCTACCCTATGTATTTTTTGACCAATATTTGGAGCATTTTTAGCCTCTGCATCAATATATGAAATTTTGTATATTAGAAAAAACACATGTAAACAAATTTGTACAGATTGAATGAAAAAAATATTCAAATTGATGGCCACCTTGATGTGGTTGGCTAGCATCTTTCCCATACTGAGACTGTTGAGAACAAGAATGACCTTGTTGAGAACCAACACGCCCATCTGTTGATTGGATTCTGGGGGAATACATATCACCACCTTCACGCAACCTACTAGCACTTATTGATGGCCCTCTAAGGGGATTTGAACCACTACCAACTTCTCGAGATGAGAGAGAAGCTTCATAAAAAAATATGAATTTATAATCAATTCAGAAATACATTCATACATATAAATACATGTACATATTCATTTATTAAATTATGTGAACCATACCACGACTGGATGAACCATGGGCATGCTCCATTGATGGAGTAGAGACCCTTCTCCTCTTAGCTCCTAAAAAATAAAAAATGAAACTTATTAGAAACTAATTTAACTCACAAAGTTGATAAAAAATCAATTCCATATGTACACACATGTATGTATATTTATGGAGATTTAATATTATTAAATAACATGAACATCCCTTGATCCCTGATCCCCCTCTCTCTTAGAGATATGGGTTTCTATTGCTCTTCGACGTTAATCCTCCATGATATATATATATCTATAGTGGACATTTACATTTATTTTTTAAATTACTATTTAAAATAAATTCAAAATAAATTTCAGAAAAATAAAGTAATTTAGTGTACACAAATTATGTAAAACACAACTTTCAAAGCAATAATTGATGTGTGAAACTCAATTTAAGAAATTTTTTTTATAAAAATGTCAAGTTCACCAAATTGCGCTTTACATGGTGGGAGCACACTTGGTATAAAATTGAAAAAAACACATGGTCATTAAAAAAGAAATGTGAAACTCCATTTAAACAAACATTTGTTGAAGTCCTCACATTTTAAGTTTATAAAAATGTGAATTTCACCACTTGTTGCAAATGTGAAGTTCACCAAGTTGCACTTTACGTAGTGTGGTGGGAGCACACTTGGTATATAATTAAAAAAAACACATGGTCATTAGAAAAGACGCATTTATAAGTACAAAACACACACATATCCAAGATATGTTACAATGTCCGTCAATAAATTTTTAAGGAGAGTGTCTTAACACTAATTCATCTTTGAGAGATGAATCTTGAATTTTTGAAGAAGAGCATCTCAAAAATAATTCATCTTTGAGAGATGAATCTTGAATTTTTGAAGAAGAGCATCTCAAAACTAATTCATCTTTGAGAGATGAATATTGCATTTGCATTGCCCCATATAATTCTAATTCATATATTAACTCATATTTGATAGATGAATCCTGAATCGGCATTGTCCCACGCAATAGATCAACAGACATCTTATTCAGATTTGTACAATGTTTTTAACTAAAAAATTGAAATCGGCTAACAATATTCTTTGCTATTCCATGCAGATATTTTAGCCTCTCCTTCTTAACTTGGTAGACACCATTCATCTGGTTGCACAAAAATTCAAAATTGGTTTAAACTACAATTCCATTTGATCCATACTCCATAGTTCTTCCCAAGCCTTCTATCAATGCAATATAATATGCCTCGTTGTTTGTTGTTCTTCCTGGTATATTCATTTTCCTTTGGACGAATTTTCTAGTCAGAATATTAGAAAGCACATATGTAATCAATGCTTTCCCTGGATTGGAATAGCAAGTAACATCTATGCATAATTTCCATTTTTCAACCATATTTAGTGGTTTTTTTATCCCTGAAAAAAAAAACAAATTCAATAAAAATATATATTAAATTGACATTTATTGCAAATGCATGGGAGAAATGAGATATGTGCATGAGATAAATGACATCTGCATGATTTATCTGAAAGCTTGACTTAAATTTTATGGTAGAATTCACATCTAGAAATGAGATGTCTTAAAGATTGCATTGCCCGGAGTTTAAGGGAGATTTATGACACATATACACAGTTCATGCATGGTTTGCATGAAATTTTTCCTTAAAATTTATGGCATAAATCACATCTAGTTAAATAACATGCATTAGGAAAGGATGATATCGAGACTTTAGAACTTGTAGAAGTTAAGACTCAGCCAACAAACTAAAATCCTATCGAAATTCAGCCACTTTAGGTTTAGCTTTTAGGCCTTAAATTTTTCCTTGAATTAATGGGGGAAAGCCTTGAGTTTGTAGGATACTATCCTATGAGAGTTTAGCCACTTTAGGTTCAGTTTTTAGGCCTTAAAGTTTTCCTTGAACTAATGGGAGGAAGCCTTTAGTTTTTGGGAGAAATGACATTTACATGGTTTTCAAAATTATTTTATGCACTTACTAAAACAACTAGTTATGTCAAAAGTCACACCTTTATGAGTTTGTGGGAGAAATGAAATAGAAATGACACATGCCTTAAATTTTGCTTAAAATTTTATGGGATAAGCGATAAATGACACATGTACAAGGTTTGCCTTAGAGTGGTAGTGGTTTATGGATATTAAAATGAAGAACTTCTATTTAGATATGTTCTAGAGATTTACTGTAAGGGCATTTACTAGATATGTCACCTTTGAGAAAAGATGAGATCCAGAGGCTACCTGGCCCTTTACAGACTCTGCCTTTAGAACTTGTAGAAGTTAACACTCAACATACAGACTAAAATTTTATGTAAGTTCAAAATCCTATGAGATTTCAGCCACTTTAGGTTCAATTTTCAGGCCTTAAAGTTTACCTTGAATTAATGATAGAAAGCCTTTAGTTTATGGGAGAAACGACATTTACATGGTTTGAAAAATTATTTTATGCACTTACAAAAAAATCCTTCAAAGTTAATGGGATAAAGCCAACACGACATATATTCTTTTAAAACTTTTCCTAAGAATTTATGGGATAAATGACACACGTACATAGTTTTCCTTAAAGTGGTTGTGGTTTATGGATATTAAAATGAAGAACTTCTATTTAGATCTATTCGAGAGATTGAATGTAGGGGCATTTACCTGATATGTCACCTTTCATAAAATATGAGATCCAGATACTACCTGGCCCTTTACAGACTCTGCCTATAGAACTTGTAGAAGTTAACACTACATGTCCCAATTATACCCTATGAAGTGTGTAGAGGACCTGTGGAATCACTCACACTACTTTACGTAGACATAAGGGTGTATAAGAGTGTAATAAGTTAAAAAATATGGTCATATTATTGGATATCTTTCCCACGAACCCAAATGTACTCCTTAGGTATATGTGGGGTCTATATAACCACCTACAAAAACAAGTGATTCTTTCCAAGCTAAGGATAATGTAGAAGCCATGTGTATAGGCACATTATCTAGAAACCATAAGCCAAAATAAATGGTACTTAAGTGGTTTGAAGAAAAAATAGCACCAAGAATCTTTGAAGGATGGGAATAAGAACTGTAAATAGGAAGATCAGAATAAAATATCCATTACACATCCATGAAAGGGTAGTAGTCATAATTCTAACCATTGCAACATTGGTAGTCACATTAAGGAGAATTATTGGATGTTTGGTATGTGTTATATTCTTTATGTGAATACCCCCATGCACCATATATTTTTCTAAGCATAGTGGTGGGAATAAAATGGGCGGAAAGGAACCCCACTTTAGGGTTTCATATAGACGAAAAATTCTCCACACACAGGTGTTCAGGGGTAGTGCCCCAAAAAACCATTTTTGAGAAAAAATACTCTCCCTTTATTATGGCTTTCATCACATGGTTTTTTCTTTTAGCATTTTTCTAGTGCATGGTAGTTTACCCCATGGTTCTACAGTTTCAATTCAAGAACTAAATTTTTATCTGATCAAAGGTAATAGATTGGTATTTTATAATTTTCGTGGGATATATACATATATACACACATAAATATCTGTGTGTGTGTGTGTGTGTGTGTGTGTCTAATGGTATAAAAATCAATATACTAATAAAACATATTATCTTCTCGTTTTGGGTTTCTCAAGTAAAATATATGTTAATGCATGTGTTTTACATTGATATTTTTTCATTTTTAAGAATCTATTTGAAACAATTAACTATATAAGGTTAAAACCTATGTTTTGTATCAAATTACTTTTAGTTTCAATGGGAAACTTTTATGGATAATGTGTTTTTCAATGTGATAGACCCCAATAAAATGGGAAATGTGATAGACCCCACTAAAATGGGAGATATATTGAAATGATTCCTATGGTGTAATAAAATAGTTGATTAGTTTAAAGATATAGATGCATAAATTCAATGAGGATACTTTTGAGATATATAAGTCCAAAATAAAACAGTTGTTGCTGAACAAATATTAGTGGATTACTATGGCTATATCTAATTCATTAAGAGGGATTTTTCCAGAAGAATGGACTAAGTTGGAAAGAAGGGAAAATATCACAATTATATGTTAATGTGCATGTGTTTTACATTGAATATTTTTCATTTTATGAAGAATCTATTTGAAACAATTAACTATGTAAGGTTAAAACCTATTTTTTGTATCAAATTACTTTTGGTTTCAATGGGAAACTTTTATAGCTAATGTGTTTTTCTCAAAATGTGATAGACCCCATTAAAATGGTAGATATATCGAAATGATTCCTATGGTGTGATAAAATAGTTTCAAGTAGTTTAAATATAGAAATGCATAAATTCAATGAGCATATTTTTGAGGTATATAAGTCCAAAATGGAATAGTTATTGGTGAACAAATATTAGTGGATCACTATGGATATATCTACTTCATTAAAAGAGATTTTTCTAGAAGGATGGGCTAAGTTGGAAATAAGGGAAAATATGACAATTATATGTTAATGCATGTGTTTTACATTGAATAATTTTCATCTTACTAAGAATCTATTTGAAACAATTAACTATATAAGGTTAAAACCTATGTTTTGTATAAAATTACTTTTGGTTTCAATGAGAAAATTTTATGGCTAATGTGTTTTTCTCGAAATGTGATAGACCCCATTAAAATGGGAGATATATCGAAATGCTTCCTATGGTGAAATAAAATAGTTTCAAGTAGTTTAAATATATAGATGCATAAATTCAATGAGCATAGTTTTGAGATATATAAGTCCAAAATGGAATAGTTGTTGGTGAACAAATATCAGTGGATCACTATGGATATATCTGCTTCATTAAAAGGGATTTTTCTAGAAGGATGTCCACTAAGTTGTAAAGAAGGGAAAATATCACAATTATATGTTAATGTGCATGTGTTTTACATTGAATATTTTTCATTTAATTAAGAATCTATTTGAAACAATTAACTATATACTTGGTTAAAACCTATGTTTTGTATCAAATCGCTTTTGGTTTCAATGGGAAACTTTTATGGCTAATGCTTTTTTCTAGAAATGTGATAGACGCCACTAAAATGGGAGATATATCGAAATGATTCCTATGGTGTAATAAAAATGTTGAGTAGTTTAAAGATATATATGCATACATTCAATGAGCATAGCTTTGAGATATATAAGTCCAAAATGGAATAGTTGTTGCTGAAGAACTATCAGTGGATCACTACGGATATATCTGCTTCATTAAAAGGGATTTTTCTATAAGAATGTCCACTAAGTTGGAAAGAAGGGAAAGTATCACAATTATATGTTAATGCATGTGTTTTACATTGAATATTTTTCATTTTATTAAGAATCTATTTGAAAAAATTAACTATATAAGGTTAAAACCTATGTTTTGTATCAAATCACTTTTGGTTTCAATGAGACACTTTTATCGCTAATGTGTTTTTCTCGAAATGTGATAGACCCCATTAAAATGGGAGATATATTGAAATGGTTCCTATGGTGTAATAAAATAGTTGATTATTTTAAAGATATAGATGCATAAATTCAATGAGGATAGTTTTGAGATATATACATCCAAAATGGAATAGTTGTTGGTGAAAAAATACCATTGGATCACTATGGATGTATCTGCTTCCTTAAAAGGGATTTTTCTAGAAGGATGGACTAAGTTGGAAAAAATGGAAAATATCACAATTATATGTTAATGTGCATGTGTTTTACATTGAATATTTTTCATTTTATTAAGAATCTATTTGAAACAATTAACTATATAAGATTAAAACCTAAGTTTTGCATCAAATTACTTTTGGTTTCAATGGGAAACTTTTATGCTAATGTGCTTTTCTCGAAATGTGATAGACCCCATTAAAATGGGATATATATCGAAATGATTCCTATGGTGTAATAAAATAGTTGAGTAGTTTAAAGATATAGATGCATAAATTCAATGAGCATAGTTTTGAGATATATAAGTCCAAAATGGAATAGTTGTTGGTGAAGAAATATCAGTGGATCACTATGAATATAGCTGCTTAATTAAAAGAGATTTTTCTATAAGGTTGGACTAAGTTAAAAAGAAGGGAAAATATCACAATTATATGTTAATGCATGTGTTTTACATTGAATATAAAAGGTTTTTTCTATCTCTCATTGTTTGAGTCTTGATCTTATAAAATGTTTCCACAAAATCCATTCCCAATTACTTTTCATGTGAACCACATTCCCAAACCCACCCATCTATGTACCTAAGAGCCAAACCAAGTGTAAAAAGGGCTTGTTTGGTATTCTAATTTAACACCTATGTGATTAATTATCATTAGAATTTATACGGTAAAAATACGTAAAAATATTAATCCTTAGTATATATCTATTTTGACTTTAAGGAATAAAGGGAAGTTTTTTATAAATTTTATCTTAGAGGTAGAACTAAAATGTCTATAACCCACAAAAGAAAGCATGGCTCATGAGAATCACATGCAAACACAAGTTACTCCCATGTTTGAAACACCACCTCACATCATCATAAGGGTTGGAAACCACTAATCAACTCATACTAAGTTCCCTAGAAGGGATGAATATCATATTTAATGATTGGGTTTATCTCCAAGGTCAAAAGGAAAATAAAATTTAGGAAAGGGAATTAGAATATAAATTAAGGTAAGATTATGACCTTTTACCCAATATTGAATGAAGGTGAGCAACCATAGATATCATGAAGGATGTTCAAGAATCCAAACTATCTGATATGATAGGTAAGAGTGTAACGTACCTCAAATACATATAAAGAAAAAATTGTTCCCTTTAACACTACTATAATTGTGCATGCATAAGAAATATTATCTTTTTTGCAGAGGCTTAAATTCATGAAAAGATCATGAAAAAGTGGAATATTTATTGTGTGCAAAATAGTCGTAGATCATGATGACCACTCTTTCTTTTCCAGGGATGATCAACTCATGAATATCACATGATATTGTTGATGAATCATGAGAGTAGATGTGAGTCAGATGATTTTTATTATTATTTTCCTTCCCAAACAGTATGAACGATTTATGGGTTTCATCTTAAAAATGTATGATTTATCGATAATAAAACACAAGAAGCTGTTATAGAGGACGCTATTGAGATAAACCATGAATCAATGATCGACATATGTCACCCCACTATTGACGACTAGACTCTTGAACTTGATGGAGGATATCAATCTGTTTTGTTTGTATGGTAGGAAATTTTTGATTTTGAAAATGCCAAACAGGTTTATGATTAAGCTTTCATGATGATTTTTTCTCACAAAACATATATTGGAATGATATCTGATGATGTCAAGAACAATAGCTAGAGAGGCATAGTAAGAGTTTTTGTATGGGAATTAGAAATTGTAAGTAATTTCTTTGAACTTTAAAAGAAACTGTAATATTGAACAGTATAAGTATTTTGAGTTGTTACTAAATATAAACCAGCATTTTTTTTTTTCTTGAAAGAAAAAACATATGATAAGGAGATATAAGATGTTCCAAAAGAATCAGTGGAACATGAGACAAAAAATGATGACGATGATGATGATACATAAATTTATGTTGATGATGACTCTATCGAATGGATAAATGAAACTACTAAAAAATGTACGATTTATCGAAAATCAAACACAAGAAGTTGCTATAGAGGACACTGTTGAGATAACCCATGAATCAATGATCGACATATGTCACCCGACTATTGACGACTGGACTCTTGAACTTGATAGAGGATATCAATCTATTTTGTTTGTATGGTAGGCAGTTTTTGATTTCAAAAATTCCAAACAGGTTATGTTTAAGCTTTCATGAGGATTTTTCTCACAGAACATATATTGGAAGGATATCTGATGATGTAAAGAATAGTACCTAGAGAGGCATAGTAAGAATTTTTTTATGGGAATTGTGAAAAACTGTTGGTTTATATTTAACAGAGGATTTCATACCTGGAAATTCGCAAACGAAGCCACAACAAGGATGAAGCTAGGAGATCCCTGAAGACGGCGTGGAAGACACATACCAAATTCCCTATGAACAAAAAAAATTAAATTAAAATCAAACGAAAAAAATTCAAAAAAAAAAAATTACAAAAAAAGAGAGGAACTGCAACTGCAAAATCAACTGTAAATCAACAAAAATCACCTCATCGTCGTGGCACAACTACAAATCAAAAAAAATAACCTCGTCATCGCAGCACAACTGGAAATCAACAAAAATCACCTCGTCACAGAGCGTAATAGAGCAACAACAACACCTAGAAAGAAAGATGCGCAAGACAGATGTGAATAAGGAACCTATAAAAATTTGCGGGCCGTTATATTTATAAAATACAAGTTCAGTCGAGCTAATAGTTCGGTCGAACTTTTGTTGCCGGTTTTCCCATATCCAGCCAAAAAATTGTTTTCCCACGTTGTCAGTACACCGTCAATGTAAATGGCAGAATGAGTTCGGGCGAACTAATTTCGGAAGTTCGGACGAAATCTCAAACAGTTAGGCCAAAATTTTATAAAATTTTGGCTGAATTATTGAGAAAAAATGCTTTCCACCCCCGATTCTCACAAAAGTGTAACCCAACTTCACATTTCTACCCCAATTCATTATTTTTTGTTCTAGAAACTAACTCACTAATGGTCCTTCAGCCTTGCAAGCATCATATGAAGATTCAATTCACCAAATACATATAATTGTCCCTACCTCATCAGATCCAACCAAAGCTTCTAATAATGTGTCATATTATATTATGGTGATATGCAAGTAAAGAATACATTCGTAATTGGAAAATTGCTAGATTATTTATCTTAATGTTCCAAACCAGATACTTGGCATGAAATATTGGATTTTATCATTATAATAATTAATCTTTGAAAATTAAAATAAAAAACCATCGGTTTTACCTTCGCATATGATATATTAATGTCCAAACTATCATCCACGCAGAGATTTCCAAACTGATTACTAGTAATAGAGTTACTAAAGACCATATCCGAGGACAATTGGATGTGGTTAACGTGCAATAAAGAACATATGGGACAACCATATGCCTAGCACTCATTTTATTATAGTGGAAAAATTTCTCCTTAGCATTGCTCCATGCTATTCTTACAGACTTGTAGATTTACAGATGAGATTTAGCCGATAAAAATCATGCTAGAATAAGGAATTTAAAAAAATAATTAGGCACTCTCAATGCACACATTTTAACTCTTCCCACATATGTTTAAATTTTATAGGACCAAATTCGCAGTTCTCTTCTTCTTCCAAGTAAATCCATATTTTTTTTAGCATGAAAAAATAAGATAATACAAGATTTCCAAAAAAGACAGTACAAGCTTCCATGTAATAGAGAGATTGGGCAGTGATATCAAATGGCACTGTTACCCACAACTTCATGGGTAATATCCCTAGGAGAATTTTTTTCTCCATGATGGACCTCAGCTAGTAGCTAGCAACCCCTTGCATCCCTCAGTTAGCTCATTGTTCCATTTCTCCACCACCGGAGCCAGCCATGTGGTCCATCACTCATATGTCTTGATTGCATGTTTAAAGATGGGCCTCCTGAACCTAAAGGTATTTCTTGTCATTTTGTAATTGAGTATCGGGTTTAATTTTCATGGGCACTTTTGAACATGGATTGATGGGGGTATTCAGTGAAAATAGTGGACTTGGTTCGTGCTCATGTCCCCTTGACCTCTTTTGCGTTGTTACCCTTGTACTTTGTCCAGTGGTATATCCTTTACTGACCATTTGGTTTTAGGGTGATCCCCCTTGGGAAACCCCAATGTTGGTTGCATGGTCCCACTCCCATATTCACCTACATTACCCATATTTCCACTCACTATAACCCTATTCATCATATCTCCCATCTGGGTCCACATTCCCGCACTAGGTCCACATAGGGTTAGCCTCCACTCTCCCATGCCCCCACCTTGGATCAGGCTTGGAATGATGCCTTGGAGATTTAAGAAAAAAAAATAAAAGAAAAAGAAAATATGGCCACATTCAATAGGAAAATGTACCATAAAATGAAAAAGATGGCTGGGAAAAAATATATAGCACGTGGGCAAAAGTTGATACATTAAGAGTACCCCATTCCCATGGCCATCACCATGGTTCTATAGGTACTATATGAGCCTCCTTTATCATTTAGGAACCCTTGGTTTTCCAAACTCCTAGAGGGAAATGAACCACCCTGCCAAATCTGGGTACTTACTGCTATATATGACACATCATTTTTTTCCTTTGATCCTCAAGCAATTTATTGAAGAAAAATCATAAAAGGAAAAATGAATGTAAATAAGGGTGAAAAAAATAAAGGTCGGGGAACCTCATGTACCATGACTTCTCCCTCCTACACATTATATAGCCAAGTGTGGGCTTCCCTTATTCTTAACTACCCCTATGCCTCATATATGGTCAAGGGTTCTCCCTCTCATTCTCGACTACATTCCACACCTTGATCATATGACACCACCATTGGAGGGATGGAACTTGGGCATACCATCCCCCTAAAAGTGTGAAACCACCTAATAAGGTACTTGGCTACCCCCCTTTCGAGCCTGGAGACATTATCACATCCCAAATCCAACTATGGAAGGGCATGCCATTATGAAGTGTCCACTTCTTTTCCATGATTTTTCAATCTCTTTTATTCGATTACTCTAATGACTTGTTGTACTCAAGGGATAGTGAACACATTTGATCTTATACAAGATTGCAGGTGGTGTCCATCTTAGGTTTGGTCTCCCTATACGGGGTCCTAATTATCTAGATGGACACGTTGACATACATAGGGTGTGTTTTGAGATCCATGGGCCTCTAAAGAAATAAAAAACACTCCATGGATCCCTTCAGTTGTTTAGAGATTGCTAGATATCCACTCTTGTATGAGGAAGATGCATTATGCCCATTTGACCCCATGGGTGTAGCACACACTTAGAAGGTTCCCCAGGGCTTGTACGACGATATGAAAAAATTTATTCCAATATCTGAGCCTTCACAGGGCATATACAAACATCTTCGACTCATTTGGGGACCCATGAGGTCATTTTCATTCTCCCACACCCACAGGGAGCACCACAGATTTATTGTGTGGAGCACAAGGGGCCACCCCATTGTCAAACACTTTTGATGGGTCTCATTCACTATTGTGGCACTTATGGACCCTGTATGCCTCCCAGTAGGCCCTACGACACCAGTTGACGTCTTATGAGTCTTATTATTCCATGTATGAGCTAGTTTGGTGGGCTTGTCACCAAAATCTAGGGTTACATGCAAACTTTTCTATGTTTAGGGGCTAATGTAGGCCCATTAAGCTAATTTAAACTCCTAAAGAGGGTATAAATAGGAGTTACCTACATCCATTTGTATCACCATTGGATTTTGGGATCTCTCCATCATAGAGAACTTGACATTTTTCCTTGGAGGATATATTTTGGATAACGGATGAATTTTGATGTATGGATTTGGACCAATTTATCTTGGAGCTCTATTTTGCAAATGAAATACTGGTTGGATATACTCTCTAACATTATAAGTGAATTTTAACATTTTTATTCTTGTTTGTGCATACTATTGAACTTCTCAATTATAATTAGGGTTAATTTTTGCATGATGTGAATGTGGAATTAACTGTCTATTTATCTCGTTTAATGGATGGGCCATTGTTAGATAAATGAAATGTCCTATAGATTATTTTTCTAGATAATATTTCATCATTTGTACTGAAGTATATATGCTTGAAGGTCACTTTTATTCTCTCTCTCTTAGAATTGGACAAATTTGAGTTTATGGGCCTCCTTGATCAAGAAACCAATATCCTTACTCATTATCATCCTTGACTCCATAACCCCAAGTGAATTAGGCACTGGTCCCTCAAAAAGTGTGATCATTTTCCTTACCTTTTTCACCTTTTCTCCATTTCTCCTAGGTCTAGCCCTAATAAGTCACCTCGGGCATCGATTTCTTAAGAATCTACCCAAAAGAAAACTTTTATCTCCTAGAGGCTACTACGTTGGTGGTTCCCCTACCTCTCCTCCAAATTTGAGTCAATTCTAATAGTGAAATCTAGGGAATATCAAGCCCTAGCTCTAGGACCATGTATTGCAACTTTCCTAGGTGTTCCCAAGGATACAACTTAGAAAGATCAATTTTAATTATTTAATTAAAACTTCTTATTGATCCTTTCCCCTCACCTTGTCTAGGATAGGAACATCATTGGTTGCAATATTCCATCCTTGAACCTAGGCTAGGTCCACTTGGCCCTGTGCGGTACCACTTCTCATCGAAGACTATTTATCAAGTATTTTTTGGGAATACAAGTTCCCCAAAGATTTTAGGGGTTGATAGCCCCATCTATAATCTTATTACTTCTACCTCAACCTTCTAATATTCATCGCTTACCCCTAGAGGACCAACTCCCTTTCTTTTTAAGCAAGCGAGCTCCATTCTTCACTCCATCCTAGGAAAAAGGTTTGTAGGGTCATTTCCCACCTATCCATTGATATATACTTTAAAAATTATTCATACACTACCAGGACTTCTCCCATCAGTGAAATTCCTTAAATAATATCGAGCCTTAGATGTGGTGCTAGTGGGCTCAGCCTCCACTATTTCCCTTAACCTAGCATTTTCCCTCTTAGAAAACCCTTTTAGGTCCCCTGCTAGTTTGAGTGATAACAAGAACCTAAAAATCATATTCACATCTCAAAATTTGGATCCCCATCATCAGAAAAACTTATATTTAAATTTATGTTGAAAAATTAGATTTCATTTCAACCCTTCAATAGTGGAGCATTTTTTATTTTGGAACACCAATCCCATAGATAATGATTGTACATGTGACTGTTGATAATGAACACTAGTTCAACCAAAACTCTAATATCGTGTGGACTCTAATAGAAGTATAACCAAATGAGTGAAAGCATATCCCAACCACTTAATTTTTATGGATGCAAACAAAAGTATGCTTTCACCAATTATTTTCCATCCTGCCTTAAATTTTGGAAAATGAAAATAAGGGATATGCAAATTCTCCAAGGCAATCAAACTAACTTTGAAGGATTCTCATTCAATAGAAATCATGAACAGGGCATGATGGTAAAAAATAATCATATCAACTTCATTTTGTAATACCAAAATTAGATCTGATTGCGCCCCAATGTACACTAACAATATCCCATGTATTGGTCAAAACAACAGGTGAAGAAATAGTGACATGATTATATTTTTTCTTGATTTTATAAATTGTTGGCTAGATTGAATTCACTCCTTCAAGAAGTGGAAATTAAAAAAATAATGATAACCAATTAAAGTCAAAAAAATTCTCCATGCCCTCTTGAAAACAAGATATATCAATATTCACATTCAACATTAGTGTACTTTTTTGGTTGTGTGCTTACCCCTTCCATATTTTAACTAAAATCAATGCCTTTCCAAAAATGCCCATTCCTGTAGGAAACATTATGCCCATAATTTGGACTGAGCCATGTTCTTTCTCCATAGATAAATCTATCCTCCCCCTTCCTATTGGTAACAAGGGCTTTAGTAACATATCTCCATGCTAGAAAATGAGCAATAAAAGTGATGTGGATAGAGAGGAGAAGCCAGAAAACAAAGAGACAAATGATGATTTCCCCACTTAGGGCCTCAAAATTAATATGATTGAAGGAAAAATCTATGAACTAAGAAGTGAAGACCCTTATTATGATTTGGATGATGAGATTCATGGTGAAAATATTAATATTGGGGTTGATAATCACTATGGAAAACATGTATAACTATATGCAGTGAGATACCATGTCCTATATGACACACAATATGCACTAGAATCTGATTGGAGCATAACTAAATAGTCCATTGACAAAGAGGTTATAAATATTGGTGATTGGAAATAAGTTTTTTAGAATCAGAAAGAGACAGAGAAAAATTCTATATTTTAAATTTCACCATAAATGTATTGTTGCACTGAAAATAGAGACTAGCCTTGGAAATTTCAACAACAGGTATCAATAACATAAAGTGGTTGGTATGGCGGGAGAACACCTAGAATACACAAGTAACAAGGATGAGGAGGAAGCCTACAATTCAGAGGATGTTGCTGATTATTTCAAACCCAAGGTAGAAAATGGATATGTTAAAATTGATGACGGGTTTGATAACAACATCTCTAGTATCTTGGAATATAAATTGGGTCAATTTTTAAACATCCAACTATAGGTCCCTTCTCTATTTCCCCTAGAATTCAAAATGTTGTAAATATCAAAATGGGACAGCCCTTTCAATAAAAAATGAAATGAAAATGGGACAACCCCATGCCACAATGGTGATGAAGGTACAAAACAAAAATGTGTCTCTAAATACTTTGAGAAGATAGATGTTTTGATGTTCAATTATGTGGTCACACCCAGCTCAAAATTCTCTAGTAGAACCAAAATTGAAAACTACAAGGGGAATGAGCACCAAGGGCTAAAGTAGACGCCTTGGTTGTTAAAGACATTCCAATGTTGTTTCAAACTGTTAGAATACTTTTTTAGTTAAGCTGTCTGGATTTCCTCTATTTATTAGTAATATTTCCTTCCACCATTGATGTATTATTCCTTAATGGCAATATTGAAGAATCCTCGTATTTCCATAAAAAAAATTTCACTAGGTAATTTTTTTTTTCTCTTAGATAGAATCTAGTGAATATATTAGTATTTTGATTTTTTTTGGATCATTTTGTATTGATCAACAACTGTTAGCTTATTCTCATCTGCCCAAAAATATATCAAGGGTATATTTTTCTAACCCTCTAGTAGGTATCTTGCAAGTCTCCGATAGTTCAATGCTGGTAAATCTGAAAGTTTTTTTCGAGTTTCATGCTTTGAATAGGTGTTTTGTAGAAATGATTGGAAATTCATGGAAAAAAAACTCATCATTCCTACTTATAGTATTGTCTCTATTTTTTTTTCTCATGTAAGTATTCGGTTCTGATATATTAGTCTTCTCTTTCTTGTAGATATGTCTCTGCTATTTTTTCTTGTGTAAGGATTCAAAACCCATCTTTTCATGATTCAACTTCTTCTTTTGTGAGTGACAACCCCTCTCTCATGATTATATTTTTTACCTAGAAGGTTTGAAGCTAAGTTATTATCCCAAGACACCCATTTTCAACCACTAAACCTTCTATCTATATATATAAATTTTGCATATATATTTGGGGGTTTTTCTTCCAAGAACACACAGTTAAAATTACAATGATACTGGTTGTAAAATAAAATTTCATAAAATTTCATTGATTATAAATAGTAACTACTTCACAAAATAAATAGTTTCTGTGAAATAAATCACCTATATTTCATTGATTACAAAGAGCATTTACTTGCACAAAAAAAAGTAGTAAGGAATAGAATGGTTTTAGATGAACATTGATTATGCCTGAGTTGTTTTTGTTAACCAGAAAAGAGCAGGTAGTAGAGCAAGTTTTCAATACAATCATTTCACATAATTCTCATTTAAAAGTGTTCATTGTTATTGAATTTTTCATTCAACTGCAAAAACTCACATACATGTTATACTATCATCTTGTCTTCTATGATCGCACCACTCCTCGCACCCATGCATCCTATAGAAAATATCATTGTGGTTCTTTGAATCCTTGGTGTTCCTGGCATCAACCTTCAATGACCTCGTGACTCTACTACGAATCCTTGGTGTTCCCGACATAAACATCCAATGACCTTGTGACTTATTTAGCCATAGGGTGAAGATGACCAAACTATTTAGAACCTATAGAAAAGAAGATAAGAAAGGTTATAAATGATGTATAAGAAACGTTGTTTACTCATTCTCTTATGGAATAGTATATTTGGGGAGAAATTGATTACATTAATGACACTTATAGTGGCTCATTATTTGGGTGTTGGGTGTTCTACATGTTGGAGAAGATGTTAGGTCCCTATATTACTAGTATAGTTCCTTATTGTTGTTAGTGTAACCCCCTTATTGTTATTATTATACCCATGTAACCCCCATATTTTTACTATTGTGCCCTTAAATTATTATTGTTAAATCGGCTACGATTACATTGTGGCCCCACTAAGATTACATTGTGGCCCATGGACTCCTATATATAGAAAGGAGGTTTTGTAATTTGAATCATCTGAGAATTTTTCATTCATGTAATGTATTGGAGGTTTCCCCCTCGAAGTGAGTTATTTCTAAGGTGTTGATATCTATTTTCTTCTCTTTTTGGAACCGATTTCACAACATTTGGTATTAGAGCTTTGGATTCTAGGGTTTTCGCTGCTCCAAACTGGTCATCCTGGCATTTTCGATATAAATTTTTTGTATAAAGGTTCAGAAGCTGAAATTTTTGTAGTGAAAATTCAAAATCCTGAGGAACATCTTCACACAATTTCAGAGCTTGGTTCGCAATATTTTCGGAGATATGATCTGTGGAAGGTAGGGCTTTTTTCAGGCTCCTGAATTTAACCTAAAGAGGTCATCGCGACATTTTCCCTATAACTAGTTTTATACAAAGCTTCAGAAGCTAAAATGTTTAAATATCGAAGCCAAAATCAGGAGGAACATCATCACAAAATTTCAAAGCTTGGTTCACAATATTTTTGGAGATAGGATCTGTGTAAGTTAGGTCTTTTTCAGGATCCCGAATTTCATCTCAAAGAGGTTATCGTGGGAAAATTTTCATAAATCCCCCTCTAAGAATCAGATTGGAATACTGTAAAAAATGGCCGCAAGTACATGGAATTTAGTTTTTTTTCTATCAATTTCAGAGCCAAAGGAGGAAACAATGACACGTGGCAATTCGTACAAATTCGCTCTACTAAACTAGTCCATAATTGGGTCATTGTGGGAGATTGGACATAACTTTGACTTGAAGAATCCAAATCAGGTCAGACCTGTGACATTTGAAAGAAGCTTCAGAGGGATACTACAAGGCTGAATTTTATATATTGAGGATCCAAAATTATAGAGATAATTCAATTTCAATATAGAGCTCCTCAAAAGCAAGTAAAAGGTGTGTATTTGTTTTCACAAATTGCATAAAGTCTTGTTTGAAGAATCAAGTTGAATTGATTCCAAGGGCATATTGTAGAATAGATATCAGTATTAGATTCTAAAATGGCCCCTAAAAATAATTCAACACTCATTAAGCTTTTATAAGGCTCTACTATGACTCATGAAGATGAATAATGGAAACATGACATATCGAAATTACAAGAGCAAGTGCAACAAATTTCACTCTCGCAAAGAGCGACAAAAAATGACATGGAAGTTTTGAAGAAAGGCATGAAAAATAAGATGGATGGTTTCAAGAAAGGCGTGGAATCTAAGTTGGATGGTTTGAAGAATGGCATCAAAGCTAAGATAGATGGCATGGAAGCTGGCATGGAATCTAAGATGGATGACATGGAAGCTAAGATCGATGAAGAAATGGAAAACATGAAGAATGATTTAAAAGAAGACATGCAAGGTTTGTCAAATTTGATACAAGAAATGTTTCCTAATGGTGAAAAGATAGCAGAGGAAACTCATGATGAGAACAAAATAAATGTTAATCGTGATTTCATAAACTATAATGTTGTTGGGATGAACCACCATATTCCAAAAATGGATATGAGGAAGTTTGATGGAAAGGACCCTGTAACATGGATACTACAGATGGAGCAATATTTTGATCTCAATAATGTGCAAAACACACAAAAGTTACGCATTGCAACTTTACATTTAGAGCAAAATACGTTTGTATGGTATCGATGGCTTTGCTCCCGTAAAAAAAATTGTCACTTGGTCAATTTTTATGGAGGAAATGATAGCACATTATGAGGATACAAAGAGAAACGTCTTCTTTATCCAATTGATAAATCTCAAACAAAAGGGTTTATTGAGGGAGGACATTAAGGACTTCCAAAAATTGAATATAAGGGTAACTGATATTCCATAGGAACACAAGATTGATATCTTCATAGGTACTTTAAAGGATAATATCCAACATGAAGTTCGCATTTTGGAACCTAATTCATTGGAGAAGGCATTCAGGTTGGCAAGAAAAATTGAATGTAAAATTATGGCGACAAGGAAGCCTACCATTCACTTCTATAAAGAGGGAAGTGTTGCTCCTCCTAGATTTCCACAACCTACAAGGTTGACAGCACAACAATTGGAAGAAAAAAGAGAAAAAGGGCTTTGCTACACTTGTGATACAAAATACACTAAAGGTCAAAAGTGTGCTGAGAAGAAATTATTTTACATAGATTGTGAAGAGGAAGAAGAAAATGAAAAAGAGGATATACACCAGGAACCAACTCTTGAAGAGGAATCAATAAGTCTGACCATATCGTATAAAGCATTGGCAAGAATTAACACTCCTAAAACTCTCAATATAGAAGGAAATATCAAAAATAAAAAGGTAATAGTGTTGATTGATTCAGGTAGTACCCATAATTTTATTCATTGTAAGGTAGCCAAGGAATTGAATTATGTCCTATGCCCAGCACCACAATGTCAAGTGATGGTTGCAAATGGAGGAAATATAAATTTCTCTAGAAAATGCCATAATATCAAGATAACCATAGGGGAATATGTATTGAATAGTCCTATGCATTCAATTCCTATGGGAGGTGCTGATGTTGTACTAGGAGTACAATGGTTACAATCTTTGGGGACGGTAGATTTTAATTTTCAAGAACTTTTCTTGAATTTTTTTTCAGAAGGAAAGGAAGTCAAATTACGGGGTATTTCAGGGAAGCCGGGAAAGATAATAAGCTCTAATGTCATGACAAATCTTCTAAAGAAAGAAAAACGAGGTGTAATTTCACAATTATGCTCTCTAGAAGTTCCAACATCAAAATCATCTACTTCTATAGATCTCCAAAAAGTCTTGGACAATCATTCCAAGGTTTTTGAAACTCCCAAAGGACTCCCACCCATTCGTGATCATTATCATGCTATTCATTTGATTCTAGGAAGTGTTACTCCAAATATCAGGCCTTATAGATATCCTTATATCCAAAAGAGCGAAATTGAATGTATGATTGCAAACATGTTAGAGGCTGGTATAATTCAACCTAGTCAAAGTTCTTTCTCTGCTCTTGTAGTATTGGTACACAAGAAGGATGGATCATGGTGCATGTGTCCGGATTATATGGAGCTAAATAAGCTCACCATTAAATATAAATTTCCCATTCCTATGATTGATGAATTATTGGATGAATTACATGGAGCAATTTATTTTACCAAGCTGGATCTTCGTTCAGGATATCATCAAATTAGAATGAAGACTGAAGATATTCTGAAAACAACATTTCGAACTCATGAGGGTCAATATGAATTTTTGTTCATGCATTTTGGCCTTACCAATGCACCTTCTACATTTCAAGGGTTGATGAATTCCATTTTCAAACCCTTAGAAAATTTGTGCTAGTATTTTTTTATGATATACTAATCTATAGCAAGTCTTGGAAGGATCATGTTCAACATGTTGACAGGGTCCTCAAACTGTTGCAGGAGAAACAATTATATGAAAAAACATCCAAATGTTTATTTGGAGTACAAGAGGTGGAATATTTGGGCCATATTGTATATCATGAGGGTGTTAAGGTAGATCCTAACAAAATTAAATCCATTAAAGAACGGAAAGTCCCCATGAACATAAAGCAGTTGCGAGGATTTCTCGGGTTAACGGGGTATTATCGCAAGTTCATTAAGAATTATGGGAGAATAGCAGCACCTCTAACAACATTATTGAATAAAGATGCATTTTCATGGACTCCTGAAGAAACTAAGGCCTTTGAACATCTTAAAGAGTCAATGTGCATAGAACTGGTCTTAGCTATGCCAGACTTCACAAAAACCTTTATTGTGGAATGTGATGCCTCAGGAAATGGAATTGGTGATGTTTTAATGCATGAAGGAAGACCCATTGCTTTTGAAAGTCGTCCAATCAATGGAAAGTATTTACAGAAAGCTATTTATGAGAAGCAAATGTTAGAAATACTGCATGCAATAAAGAAATGGTGAAATTACATAATGGGAGGACACTTCAAGGTAAATACTGATCATGATAGTCTTAAATTTTTTTTGGAAAAAAAGAATATCTTTAGAAGAGTAGAAAAAATGGGTCACAAAGATGTTGGGTTATGACTTTGAAATAATCTACAAAAAAGGGAAGTTAAGTGTTGTTGTAGATGCACTCTCAAGAAAGAATGAAGAGGTGGAAGCATTGCTTTGTGCCATTTCTATTATCCAGCCGGATTGGATAACCGAAGCAAGGGATGAATGGAAGAAGGACGAAGAAGTGTGGACACTCATTCAAAATTTGCAGCAAGATCCTAGTGCATCTGATACATTTAGTTGGGAAAATGATTCCTTATGGTACAAATTTCGCTTATATCTTTGTAAGAATTTCCAACAAAAAAAAAGATTATTTTGGAATTGCACACTTCTCCTTTAGGAGGACACTCAGGATTTTTAAAAACTTACCACAGGGTGAAGAAAGAATTTGTTTGGGATGGCCTTAAATCTGATATTCAAAATTTTGTGGTGGAATGTTTGATTTGCCAGCAATATAAAGTTGAGACAATTAAGACCCCGAGTCTTCTACAACCTTTATCCATTCCATGTCAATGTTGGGAGGAGATTTTAATGGATTTTATCACAAGTTTACCTAAGTCTGAAGGAAAGAGTATCATCATGGTGGTAGTTGATAGACTTACCAATTATGCACACTTTTGTGCATTATCTCATCCATTTAAAGCAAGTACAGTTGCTACTACATTTATGGACACAATTCAAAAGCTACATGGAAACCCAAAGGTTATTGTGAGAGACACAGATCCCATTTTTACTGGAAATTTTTGGATGGAGTTATTTTCTTGTTTGGGTACTCAATTAGCTCATAGCTCATCTTATCATCCTCAATCCGATGGTCAAACTGAGATAGTAAATAAATGTTTGGAAGGATAACTTCATTTTTTTGTATCTGATAATAAAACACAATGGGTCAAATGGTTACCTCTCACTGAATGGTGGTATAACAGTTCCTTCCATACTACAACAGAAATGACCCCATTTATGGCACTTTATGGATATCATCCACCGTCCATCACATCATATTTGAGAGAAAATTCGAAGGTTCAAGAAGTGGAAGATCACATTGAAAATCAACAAGAAGTTCCCCAGCTCTTAAAGGATAACCTGAATTTGGCACAAAATCGAATGAAACAACAGGCAAATCAACATCACAGTCAGAGAAGTTTTGATGTAGGAGACTGGGTATTTTACGGTTACAACCATAGAAACAAATGTCCCTCAAGAAAGCTAAGAAGGGTAATAAATTATCGCCAAAGTAATATGGTCCTTATAAGGTGTTGCAAAATATTAATACTATGGCATACAAATTGTAGCTTCCTGCTTCTTCACGAGTGCATCCAATTTTCCATGTTTCATGCTTAAAGAAGGTTATAGGTGAAAATATTCCAGTTCAAACAATGTTTCCAGAACTTGATGAGGAAGGAAAAATCATATTGGAACCTAAAGCGGTCATAAAAACAAGAACTTGACAACTATGAAATCGATCAATTTCAGAGTATCTCATCAAGTGGAAGAACTTACCCACTGAATATTCTACAAGGGAGGATGAGAATTTTATACATAAGCACCCAGAGCTACTCAAGCATTGAGGACAACACTTTTTTGAAGGATATGGGCATGTTAGGTCCCTATATTACTAGTATAGTCCCTTATTGTTGTTAATGTAAACCCCTTATTCTTATTATTGTACCCCTGTAACCCCCATATTGTTATTATTGTGTCGTTAAATTATTATTGTTAGGTTGGCTAGGATTACATTGTGGCCCCATGGAATCCTATATATAGAAAGGAAGTTTTTTAATTTGAATCACCCAAGAATTATTCATTCATGTAATGTGTTGGAGGTTTCCCTCTCGAAGTGGCTTATTTAGAAGGCGTTGATATCTCTTTTTTTCTCTTTTTGGAGTTGGTTTCACAATAGAAGAAAAAATCAGTGCCCACTAATCGAATCTGATGTGTCGTACCCGTTGGAGAGGAATCAATCAGTGCCCACTATTCAAATCTGATCTACATTGGTGTATAAAGAAAAATGACATGTTGTAGAAGAAACAAAATAGTACCCACTATTCGAATCTAATCTAAGAAGAGATTTTTTTCATGGCATTGTGGTATATTCCATACCAAACATAATACTAGTTCTGAACTTTATTAACAATTCAAATAACATGTTACATTTGAGAAAGTAAATTTTTATTTAAAAATAGAATATTTTTTTAGAAATTCCACTGCACCAAAGCATACAGGTCAAAAAACTAAGTTAATTCACAACATTGAGAATCATTTTATGTGATTTAACAGGAGCCCATTATAATATCCTATAGAAAACAACTTGAAGAAGAGAAAGTGAAAAAATAAATATTCATTTGAACCCCATCTGTGAACATACAAATAAATATATAAATAATATTAATTTGACCGTTGACATAGAGATATTATAAATACACATTATATTTATAAATTAATATTCAAGAAAAATAAAGAAAAATAAATGTAAATGTGCAAAGAAAATTTAAAATGAAAATAAATGTAAGAAAGAAATTTAAAATTAAAAATAAAATGATATTTGTGACCACTAAAAAAATATGGAGGGAAGTAAATAAAGAGGATTTTGTTATAGTTTTTCCAATATTGTAGCTTAAAAGTAAAAAAAATCCAATTTTATATGTTTAAGTGTTTATGTAATATCCCCAAAGGGATAATGCAGTAATACAAAAACACAATATAAGTAATGCGACAATGTAAACAAGTAATCTAAATACACCATACAAATGCATAGAATAGTTGAGACTTTTTATTATATAGGAAGTGGAATACAAGTACAACAGTGCTCAAAATATGAGAAACTCAAGCCAAACAGTTCGCCTAGAATAACTCGGAAGTGCTCCCACAAGAGGGACTACGTAATAATTGGACTATTGGATGTAATAATGTGATGTCCCTAATGCAAATGTCAGAACTACAACTGTCGAGAAAATATAGAACTATGGATCTGTTAGTTCTGGAGCTTAGATGATGTCGGGATTTTAGATTTGGGCTCTATGATGAATACCCAAGATAACCCAGAAAGGATTTCTAGATCTGACAATCTTGGAAAATCACCCTCTTAGCCCTGCAACTATATGATTGTTGGGTATGCAGATATGAAGCATGAACTAAATATATGATATCTACAATTATGTATAATCAGTTCCATTCTTGAAGGTTTGATCCCTTCACTAGATCCTCAAGCTAGAAGCTTAAGATCTAGCTCCTGCTTCCTCCTCCACTGATTGCAATTGTTGAATACACAACACCTGAAGAAAATTGTGTTTTCAAGGATGGAGGATCTATAGTATACTACTAGATAATGAAAATCACCTCAATAATGATGGAAACAATATGCCCAAAGTGAAGGAATGGTCCCTCACAGGATTTCCAGTTGAAATGCTGGAAACTTCCCTCCTCCAATAGATCGACAGGACTAGACTACGCAATCCCTTGAGGAATTTCTATTGCATGGAGTTGTGTAATGTTGGCCTCAATTTCGGATATAAATATACATCTCCTAGAAGACTGGTCTTGAAGAGCAAGGTGAAAGGATGAATCCTCCAACAGTTTCCTAACTGAAATGTTAGAAACAACCTCGTCCTTTCAAACCCTCAAGCAGGAATGTGTAATTCCTGAGACTGAATGTGAATATGATAGTGGTTGAATGTGGCATCAATGCCTGATGATGTATGGAAGCTCAGAATAGCCTTCCTAGATTAGGCGCTCAAAGTCCCCTATGGGTCAGGGTGGGATTTCCACTCAGAAACACCCGTGTGTTAAACAACACTACAGACTTTGCTAAACAACTGAAGCATGCATAGAAATGTACAAAGACCAATCTAGATCTAAACAGATCATAAATAATAATATAAATATTTCCTTCTATTGCTGCCTTCATCTCCATTATATGCTTTGTGAGCCTTCCATCTGCCCACCTCATAACTGCGTTGCACATGTGGCCACTAGCCTCCATGAAGACTGTGATGTCTCTCCATGTTCTCCACCATCTATGCATTTAATTCCCACTCTCTCCATCATTTGTGCATTAGATGCACAAATTCCTCCACTATTTCATCATTAGTGCTCTATTATCTTACTTTGAATGCACCATGATCTCATTTGACTTCGTCCATGATCTCCATGATCTATCATTAATGTGGCATGATCTCCCCTCCTCCTTCATATAAGAAGCTTCTCCACTACTCCATAATGTAAATCTTCTTCTATATTATCAACATACACACATAAAAATTGGATTTTATTCATATATAGGGTTTATGGGTCCCTCCACCCTCTTATTTAATTAATTAAATAAGAAAATTAAGAACTCTAATATTGCAATTAACTAGTGGAAAATTGGGGAATATTACAGTCCTCCCCATGAAAATATTGTTTGTCCTCAAGAAACTGCAAAATTGGGTGCTACAAAAATCCATCTCCCTCCAAATTTAATTCTCATATGGAAGCCCTCCCCCTCTGCTACAATATGTAATGCATGCTCATCTCCAAAGATGCCTCTCTAGAATGTCTAGAATGGCCTCCAACTGAAAAGTTAGATGCCTTCCTTCATCAATAAGTCTCCAAGAGACAACCATATGCTATCCAATATCCTCCTCTATGCATGAGATACATAAAGTGAAGTGGTCTCTTTCCAAGGTGGAAATACCCCCATCATAAACCATCTCTCCATCCCATGCTACATGAGGTATATTGTATCTCTCCATGCTTCCATCCTTGGCCCTGTTGGCCTTGTTGGATCCAAGCAACATCCCAAAAATGTAAAAAATAAGAAGTAGGGACATATGGACGAACATGCATAATGTCAAACAATACTCTCCCATAAAAACCACCGCAACGAAGCCTTTTTCTGCCATGCCAAATCATCATTAAACCAAGTAAGAGAGCCATACTCTCTCAATAGAAGCCACCACAACAATGCCTCTTGTTGCCATGCAAAATCAGCATCAATATAAGTATGAGCGTCATACGCTCTCAAAAGAATCCACCGTAGCAATTCCTCTCACTGCCCCATCACACCATCATCATACTAACTAAAATTACCATAATCCCCCAATAGAAGCCAATGCAGTAAGGTCTCATGTTTCCATCCTCCATTAATAGCATGCAATGTATGGAGAGAAATCAACCCATATTCTCCCAATAGTAACCAAAGAAAAAAGGATTCTTTTTGCCACCTTACATCATCATGATGCAAGTCATGGAGAAACAACATGTTGATTGACATGTGGAATGTCACATCAAAACAATACAAACAAGCTCCCTGCTGCCACATCATGTGAGAGTTATGCCATGTCCCAAACCCAAGTAAATACATGAATATAATATGTATCCCAAAAAAAAGTGCATTCATGGACATGAGACATATCCCAAACAGAAGTAAATACAAGGACATAAGATACATCATGTGATGACCAAACTCTCTCAACAATAACCAGTGCATCCATGCCTCCTGCTGCTACATAATATCAATGACATCCATGGCATGGACCACACAAATTTGAGCTGTTGGATAGTAGCCATACTCACTAAAAAGCAGCCATCGCAACCATGCTTCTTGGTGCCCCGTATCATAGATCTGCAAGAAGGCTCGAAACCTCTTGCTCCTCATCTGGATCCATTCATCCCAATGTGTATGTTGAATCATAATATGCTCAATCTTTGTATCTACCAAAGGTATAATACCACTCTCCTCCATATGATAAGATTTTCACTCCATTATATGTTGAAGTGCACCTCCTTTGAGGTCTCCCCATGAGATCCTCTCATCAATGGCCCAATAGAACCCATAATTCTCCATACATGTTGTAGGTAGAAATTCCTCTTTGAGCTGTGAGCTGCTCATCAAGGAAACTCCATCTTGATAATGGGGAAAGCTCTCCATCATAAGTTTTCTACCATATATCATCTGTCCCTCCAGTGATTCATGAGTGAAGCTATGTTTAGAATGCTCCAAGAATAATGGGGCCCTCATCTCTTCACTATGCTCAATGACAGCATTGTAGATCTGCATGGTGATACATCTACTATATCATGTCCATACACAATGCTAAACACATACTTCGGCACTGTACTAAATAGGGTTGTGCTCCTCCAATCCTCTGAAACTCCACATTTCAACACAAAGTTTTGGGTGTTGCTCAACCATGATAAATTGGGATAGCTATACATCTTCTCCTTGATCAAGTCAAGGGTCCTCTGTGGAGTAATAATTTTCTACTCCAACTCATCAAGGTGCTCTAATTCTTGGTCATGTAATTTCCCTGACGGCATGGTCTCACAAATCTCAATATGAGGTACTGAAATAATATGAGATGAAAGTGTTTTCAAACTTCGGATAAGCTGAATCTTGGGAACATCTTGCACATCTGCAAGAGTTCCTCGAACCAGTGAAATGGGCTCTCCAACTGTTGGTAATGGTGATGAATGCTCTTGTTATACAGTTCAATGCTGGTATTTTCCTCCTCCTGCTCATGCATCTCATGAATCTTACATGGGGCTCCCAATTCCAAGAGCTCAATACCATCTTGCAAAGGTCCAAGTGTTCATCCTCTTGATGTGAGTACTTCTGCAGCTGGTGGTGGTGGTAGAGGCTCCTCTTCTAGAGTGCTAATGAGGACATATTCCTTTGGTTCTTCATGTAATATCTCCTCCATGGTGGGAAATGTCTCTAGTTTCCTTCTACTAAAATTCTTCTTCAATCTTTGCATGAAATCTGCATAAGTAGACACTTTGGCATGTGACAAATGACTGAAGCACCAATCTTTGGCTTCACCCTCAAGGTGAAGCGCTACAATCTCAACAACCTTTCTTTCTATTTCCTGACATAGATGAAAGAATATAGCTAAATCTTCCCTTGAGGCCCTCAATATGCTTGTGGAAGACCCCTCAGATGTAGGCAAGAAAAATCTATGCATTTTTCTTCTATTGTTGCTGCGAGTTCTACTCTCTTATTTGAGTTGTAGAAACTGTTAGAGATAGATTCTCCTTAAGTGCTCTAGGTTGCGCTTTGAACTTGGAAATATATTTACTTAGGGTCTCATACCCCAAGTCTTCTTCATATTCACACCATTCACCTTCCTTCTCAAAGGAAGTGGATCTAGTAGAATAATCTAGAGTTCTTTGCTTCTCTGGTTTCTTCTTCTACTGATAGGAAGTGTTGGCACCTGCCTCTTTTTGAATTCTTCTTGGATCCTCCTTTTGCCTTTATCTCTTCATTTGATTGATCTCCTTGGAGAGATCTTGCATAGATCTAAAGAGAAGAGTGGAAAAACTGCGATCATCCTTCATTATAGCTCTCTACTATATGCTTATTCTTTTGATGTTAAAGATGAAGTGCCCACAAGCTGAGCCAAAGATCATGCTTTGATACCACTATAATATCCCAAAAGGGAGAATGCAGTAATACAAAAACACAATATAAGAACTGCATCAATGTAAACAAGTAATATAAATACACCATACAAATTCATAGAATATTTGAGCCATTTTATTATACAGGAGGTGGAATATAAGTACAAAAACACTCAAAATATGAGACACTCGAGCCAAAAAAGTAGCCTAGAATGACCCTGAAGTGCTCCCACAAGAGGAACTGCGTAACTGTTGGAATGTTGGAAGGAATATTGTGTTGTCCCTATTGCAAATGTTGGGATTGAAACTATTGACAAAATATAGAAGCATAGATCTGGCAGTTCCAGAGCTGAGATGATGTTGAGATTTTAGATCCAAGCTCTATGAAGAATACCCAAGATAACCGAGAAAGGATTTCCAACTCTGAAAATATTGGAAAATCACCCTCTTAGGCCTACAACTATATGACTGTTGGGTATGCAGATTTTAAACATGAACTGAATATATGATTTTTTCAATGATGTACAATCAGTTCTATGCTTGAAGGGTTGATCCCTTCACTAGATCCTCAAGCAAGAAGCTCAAGATGTATCTCCTCCTTCCTCCTCCACTTATTGCAGTTGTTGAATACACAACATCGAAAGAAAATTGTGTTTTAAAGGGTGGAGGCCCTATAGCCATATACTAAATAATTCAAATCAGCTCAAAAATGATGGAAATAGTATGCCCAAAGTGAAGGAATGGTCCCTCATAGGATTTCCAGCTAAAATACTGGAAAATTCCCTTCTCCAATAGATCTACAAAACTGGACTGCACAATCCCTTAGGGAATTGTTGTTCCATGGAGGTGTGTAATGTTGGAATGAATGTCTAATATGAATATACAGCTCCTGGAAGACTGATTTTGAAGAAAAAGGTGGAAGGATGAATCCTCCACTGGTTTCCTAGTTGAAATTCTAGAAACAACCTCCTCCTCTCAAACCCTCAAGCAGGAATGCATAACTCCTGAGATTGAACGTGCATATTAGAGTGGCTAAATGTGGCACAAATGCCTAATGATGTATGGAAGCTTAGAATAACCTTCCCAAAGTAGGCATTCGAAGTCCCTCATGGATGAGGGTGGGATTTCCACTCGGAAACACCTGTGTCCCAAAAAACACTGCAGACTTAGCCAAATAGTTGAAGCATGCATAGAAATGTCCAAAGAAAAATCCAGATCTAAAAAAATCAGAAATAATAATCTAAATCTTGCCTTCTATTTTTTCCTTCATCTCCCTTATATGCTTTGTGAGCCTTCCATAGCCCTGGCCCACCTCATAACTACGTTGCACATATTGCTACTCGCCTCCATGAATAATATGTTGTCTCTCCATGTTCTCCACCATCTCTCCATTTAATTCCCACTCTCTCCATCATGTGTGCATTACATGCACAACTTCCTCCACTATTTCATCATTAATGCTCTATGATCTTACTTTGAATGCACCATGATATCATTTGACTTCCTCCATGATCTCCATGATCTATCATTAATGTGGCATGATCTCCACTCTTCCTTCACTTAAGAAGCTACTCCACTACTCCATAATAAAGATATACTTCTAGATTATCCACATACACACATCAAAAGAGGATTTTATTTGTCTATGGGGTTTATGGGTCCCTCCACCCTCTTATTTACTTAATTAATTAAGAAAATTAAGAACTCTAATATTCCAATTAACAGGTGGAAAATTGGGAATATTAAAGTTTATTCTACATTGATACATATATTTTATTATTCTATGTATATTTATATATTTATTTTTAAAAATTAAATTATAATGAAAATGTGGTAGATATTAAATTATTGAAAACTAGAGTGAAAATGTGGTGGATATTGAATTTAAAAAAAAAAAAATTAGACATAAAATGTGGTGGTCATGATAGTCATTGAGAAGAAGCTGACAAGTATATTGACCATGTTAATATGTGTTGTGGTTAATCATTTTAATAGAAACTTCTATGTTGGTTTAGTAGTGATTGTATGAAAGTGTTATAAATTTAACATTATAGATGGATTCATGGACCCCTTTAAGAGGGTCGTTGAATCCATCTACCTAAATTTTAACATTGCATACAAGGGTATTTAAGTTTTAACACTTTATATGGACTCAAAGACCCATTTATCTCTAAATTTTCTACTGCAGATGGATTCAAAGAAGGGGGTTTATGAATTCATCTGCGTTGTTAAGCTTTAGAGACAAAAGGGTATTCATAATTTTAACATTGTAGATGGATTTAGAGACCTCTGTAGTGAAATGTTACACTTCAGTATCAAAATTTAAATTTTCCATTTCTGGAGTGACACAATTAAAAATTACTAGCATAAATCACTAATTCATATACTTGTTGTACTTGTTATTTGGTCATATTTTATTCTTGGAATATAATAGTCATTTACGTTAATCATTATTAATTTGATCACTTATTATCTAGTCATATATTTTATGCCTAGACTAAATTAGTCATTTAAGTTAGCCATTTTTAGTTTGTTCACTTAAAATTGCTCAAGTTAGTTGTAATTTACTTGAGATAATTATGATGACTAACATTTTTAGTCACCTAGTCTCTAATTTCATAATTTTCTACTAGTGACCTATTATTCTGAACCTTTGGACAAATGGAACCATGATGAAGAAGTAAAATTTGATTACATCATAGAATGTTTGATGAAGTGAGATTTTGAACCCTTAAGGTCCTAGAGCCTTATCTAATTTAAAGGAGCAAAGCATATCCCATATATTTTCTTCATATATCACTTTCGCGAGTTTCATTGATATCTAGGGTGACTAATTGAGGAATGTGGTCCAACTAGATTGAAGCACTTTGAGATTTCACCTCTCCTTCGTCCTTATACAAATTTTGAAAGAAAAAGAGAGCCTCTTTTATTTTATAAATTTTTGTAATTATGTTTCTATTCGCTTGAATTTGATTGAATCTACTTCTATTCTCCCTCACTTATTTTTTCCTTTTGGAAGAATTTGGTGTTCTTATCTCCTGATTTTAACTAAATAATTTTTTATTTCAGTCTCTAAATCTCTTCTTCAATTTTTTTTTTATACTTATCTTCATAAGTTTATTTTTCAATGAGAAGTAACTCTTTTTTCACTATAAGGTCATCCATTTTATGAGGAATCTCAACTAAATGAAGTTGAAGGATACGAAATTCCACTGATTTGGATTTTTACCTATCACATACCTATTTCTTTATTTCTTCTTTAAGACTTTTTATTTTTTGTTCCCAAATGCATATAGGAGAGACAATGATCCATTTTGATCATGTTCCTAACCAAGGAAAGGCATTTAATCATGACTAATTCATCCATAGATGGTTATATCTAAAGGGAATGGGTTTGTTTTTTATAACCACTCAATGGTCAACTTGACTTGAAAATGATCGAATCCCCCATATCTAGATGGGAGGAGGATAAAGAGATATGTTGGTCGAGAAATTCATTTCCTACCAAGAATTAATCTAACCATATTGCTATGAACCCTAGTCTAATTCTCTTGTTTCTCTAGGTGAACTTTGATAATTTAGGTTTTATATCAAGGAGATATAGTTCATATATATGTCTTTCTATCATTTCTTGGAGTTGATCGCTAAATGGAATTCCTCCTTTCCTCTACTATTGATTTATGGTGATTTTGAAGTCCCATCATATTATGATATTGGAATTTTTGACCTGACCTTTATTCCTTTGGAGTGATCCCTATAATTCCACTTTGTATTGATATTTGTTTGGCGTGTATATGTTGAATATGTTGCATATTTTTCCAAAATGGATATGAATGAACTTGGTGTTGATCCAGTGCAAATTTTTCTCTTTCGAAAGCAAGAAAAAGAGTGATGTGGAGCATATGGAGAAAATACTCCCGTATGTTCCGCTAGATATCAAGGGTATAGCGTTGGAGTAATTCCATATTATTCAAAATTTGAGGATGGATTCTACCTATCCAATTTAGGTCTGCTAAAGAAGTAATATGTTGGAATTTTATACTCTTAAGAGATTTATAATCCCTTGTTCCCTTTTTTCATTTCCCATCACCCTGAAATTCTAGGATATTATATTCATTATTTACTACTTGTTTTCACACCATGTTCATGGAATGGGCCTATTGGGCTACTTTTGTTGTAATTTTTGGGAATTTTGTACGATGGATTGATTATTAACCCCTATGTTTTGTTTTTCTTTTCCCTTTCTTCATGTTCTTATTGAACTTCACTATTTTATTTTCTTCCAACTTTCCTAGTTGTTTTAGTTATTACCATCTCTCTCTTCCTCTATTTCTGATTTTTCCTTATTTAAGATGACGTTCTCGTGGTTGTACGTCCTTGTTTGAGGATTTTTGTATCCCTCTTCATATTTGACACTTGTGTTTCCATCAAATTTTGGATTATTGGGGAATCCCCAAGATCAGTCATGATTTTTTCATCTATATTTAAATGTATCTCCTATTTTTCATGTTCTTTCATGTTTTACTATGGGTGTTGAGACTCATCCCCAATATCTTCAACTCCAAGGATAGAGAATGGATTATCAGGATAAAAATTTGACTCATTTTCTTCTCCCTGCTTCGTCACATCAATTTCTTCCCTATGAGAAGGGACTGGGGGGAGTGAACCTCATTTATTTGACTTTGATTAGAATTTTGGCGTGGATGGTTTCTTCTCTTTTATTATTTTTACCCTTTAATTTATTCTTCTTGATTAGGGTTCAATCCTTCCTTATTTAGGAATTTATTGGTCAAATTCCCATATTCATGGTATAAACGAAACTTTAATAGGATTTTTTCATAATCCATAGGCTCGATGAAGGACCAACTAGTTAGAGAGAGCTACATTGGCTTAGGAAAACATTCTCTAAGATCAAATTCAACACAAATTATTGCACAAGTATTCATTTATTCTCTTATTTTGCCTTTTTTTTATTTACTTTCCAAGGGAATTTCTAATATTTTAAATAGTTTCAACATCCGAACAGTGGAGAGGAAGATGAGGTAACTTCACCCAAATGGGAACAATTGAAGGAAAACCATTTTCATGATTAAAATATGGGGTCCATTTTTCAATATAAATAACTTTGGATCCCATGAAGTAAGGCCTATTTCTAAATATGTTATCTTTATCCACCTTTAGCTTAAAGAAAAAAATGTAAAATCCTTTCCCAAAAAAAACAGTTTCATTATCACATTTAACTAAAGGGTTCTAGTTTCAATAAACACGTTGGTGACGAGTTATTAGAGATGTCTAGATCTACATAACCTAACCCACTAAACCTCTTTCAGTTTTATACAAATATTTGAAGCCCTAGATTTTATAGGTTATACTTGAACCTTTGGAATTTTCTCCAATTTCTTCACAAATATTTCTGGTTTTTGTATGATCCTTTTTAAACTTGATTGAACCAAGTTTTTAAATATTGTAGTCTTGAAATGAAGAGAGTGATTGGGGTAAGAGAGGGGAAGGAATATATTGCCTCCCATGGAAGAAAAAACAATTATAAAACCATATCGGTGTTAGAGGAGGCACTTAAGTGTCGCAAAGATAAATTTTCCGATGATTCAATTTCTTACTATTATTCATTCTTTCTTAGTGGATTTCAATCCTAGTTATAGGTATATATAGGGGGGATATTATAGTAATGGGGATAATTAATCCATTTCTTACAAGGGGAGTATTAAAACAAGAGTGGATAATTATTTCTCTTCTTAGTGGATTATCTATTTTGTTGTGAGATTACTATCAATGGAAAAAGGGAAGATTATTGAAAAAAATATTTTCATTGATGTCAAAGATATTATTATTATTATTTTATACTAAAATAAATGTGCTCATGAAAAAAAATTGTGAAGCCAAAATAAAAAGTGAAATGTTGGTTTGAAACCCATGGTTTCAAAATCCCATGTTATTTTCCCATTGCATTTTAAATGTAAAATAAAAGGGGAAATAGTTATTTAATTAATTAATTGACATGTCTTCTTGAATTAACATGTATTTTCATGAAGTTATATGATAATGTATGAAAGGAAAAGCTATAAAAAGGAATGTGTGTGTGTGTGTGTGTGAAAAAATGCAATTTGTGGAGACAATAGGTCATGTTGGAATTTTTCTATAATATTTTTTTCTGGAGTGTTCAAAAGGATCAAATTTTGAGAATATTTAAGAGAGATCAAGGGGAACATCTAGTTAGTATTTCATATATATTTTTTGGTATACTTTTGGATGCTATGGAAGTTAAGGTTGCGAATGGTTTTGAAATCAATTTTAAATAAGTGATCATGAATTTTTTTCTATAATTCAATTTTTTGTGAATAATTTGGAATATTCAGAAAATATCTCAAGGTTCATATGGTAAAAATTTGATATTCTAGTTCACTACAATTTCATAAATATACCTTGTGGAATTTCAGGTTTGTGAATGGTCTTGAAATGAATTCCAAAAGAGTAATCATGCATTTTTATATATTTATTTTTTGGGACACTTTAGATTGTGAAGATTTTATATATTTGAGGATACATATAAAAGTTAGTTAGGAAAAAAATTCAAGATCAAATATAAATAATTGGATATGAAATGTTATACAAGTTTTCTCTTGGAAAGAGGGAAAAAGATCAGATATTTTTGGGAATGTTATCATAACTTTCACATGTAACATAAAATTATTTGAAGTGTTAAACAAATATAAAGAAGTGGAAAGAAGATTTGATTTTCTAGTGATCATACCATTTTTGAAGAAGTTTTATACATGTTTGTGCCATGCAAACAAAGTGATTATCATCTTTTCCTAAGTTGGTGCTTAGCAGTGCATATTGGTGTCTTGAGTATATTGGGGTCTATAAATATCTAGAAGATTATTTCAATGCTTAGTAATCCTTGTACCAATGGGGATTTGTGTGTTTAGTATGTTGGTTCTTACAAATATTTGTAATAGTAGGTTGGTTCCTACAAACAATTATAAGATTTTTTATGATTTCCCCTAAAAAATGGTTTCCATGTAAATATTGTACTCAATGTTTTGCAGCTGATAAATGTTATATGTGAATTTTATCTTATCATTCTTAAAATAAGTAAACAATGTCTTATATTAGTTCACACCCATCCAATTAGTATAAGTATGTGCTCAACATTTTGCGCAGTTATCTCATGGATGGTGGAAAATAACTTTAACTCATTTTCTTTGTCCATAATTGTGCAACAATGAAAAATGAACTTCACTTTTTGTATGATTCCATGTATGAATAGAGTTCTGGAATGTATATCCTTTCTTATCCTTATTTTTCCATAAAATCATGTTTATCTACTCTCCTTTTTTAGTGTTAAATTTTTTTACATCAACATGATTGATATACATTAATCTATAGAATAAATTTTGAATTGATTTAAATAATTTATAATATAAAATATGGAAGACTAAGTTAAGCACTTAAAAATCAAGTAAAAACGAACTCCTTCAAATGAAGTAATCACTAAAATTTTAGTAACACCCTAGCCAAACATAATCCATATATTAATATAGTATTTAATTATCAATGGAAAAATAGAAGATAAAGGATAGAAAATTTGTATACCAAAGTCATAACCTTCAAAGGAAATGGTGAGGAAAATTCTATCATATGGACAAATTTATTCTCCTAGATGTTTATAGTACCTAAAATTTATTAGTGACAACATAGTTGTGATAATCTTCATAAATAAATTTATCGGGAAAATTATTTCCTATAAAAAAATTTAGTCTCTTAGATGTATATAATACCTACAAATTTACAATAGCTTTATTCTTTTTATTTAGTATTATAATACAAATGTATCTCCCATGAGAGAGGTGGCATGCTTCATATATAGCATCCCCTCTTCAAAATAATATAAGGCATGTGTCTCTTACACATATGGTTCTAACAAGAGTCATTCATTTATTTTCCAAATCAAGCTTAACTTTCTTTGAATTAGCTAACAAAAAAATAAGTAATTACAAATTTTAAAAAATATCATTTGTATAGGCACATGTTTTTAACATATGTATAAGAAAAATATTCTTGTCTGCTAGAACTCGTATCTAGCTTTACCAACATTCCCTCACGTGTCTTAGTCTTATTTGACATTAATTAATTTTTTTCTGTATTTAGGAGGGAAATGGTAAGAGTCATGTCACCATGGAAAATTCTAGGGGCTAATATTTGTGGGTGGGCTAATTTTCCATGGTTTTTCCCAAAAAAAATATTCTCCAATTTCCATTTTTTCTAAAAATAATTTTCCCAAGTTTTATAATATAAAATTATTTTACCTTAAATATCACAAAAATTATATAAAAACATAATAAATTTGAATGTTTTTAGAAAGAAATTACCAAATATTTTATAGTTTTCATATTAGACACTAGCAATATTCGTTGATGTTTCTAAACATTAAGATAAATTTCTATCCTTAACATTTTCCATGCATGTCACCACTATGACACAGTTAGTGACATAAACGCCTCCTAAAATATTTTTCAAAACTTAGTTGTGGTTGTGATGCAATATTCATGTAGCTCGCTACAAAATTCTTACATCCCTTTTGCATCTCAGTCATGATTCTATTAGGGGATCCCTAAGTATTTCCTATAGGTTAGTTTTTCCACATGATCCTTATGTAGTAAAAAATATGCAAGAAATACCAATCCATGGTAAATCTCAAAATGACTCTAATTATTACCTAATATTCAATAGGAGTTTATAAAAAATAGATAATTAATACATTTTTCTGAAAGTAATTTTGAGTGAAAATTTGAGGAAAAATATGGGAAAGGGTATGTAAAATGGTATGCTAAGGAGTGTCAAAATGGTGCAAAAGTGTGCCAAAATAGGGGCTTTTCATATCCCACCAAATGAACCTATTGCATGTCCTAATGCAATTCTATTGACTACTTATCATCTAATATCTATAATTGCGGGGTTGGTAAGAAAGCCATATTTCATTTATAAGAAGGATGACCTTCTTCCTCTATCTTGTAATACTCCAAGTTCTAACCAATAGTAAACCAAAAATACTCCTCATCCTTCCATTCTTATAAATGGCTCCATCAAATGGGAAAGTGATACTTTAATCCAATCTAATGTATACCATGTTTCTTTAAAAAAATGATACATTGTGGAGACTAGTCCAAAACAATTTCAAGCATGGAGAGTATGAATGGTTCCATCAACCATAACCACTACGTAAAGGATCCCTCCCTCCTTCTGTGTCCTATGAGGGATTCTAACCTACTAATAACTAACCAATTTCCATAGTCTTATATGGAAATATTTTGATTATTTTGGACAAATGAGACAAATAGTTGATCTTGTAACATCCTAGCGTTCCTTATAATAAATTTTACTAGACTCAAGCTATATTTTATCCAAAACACATCATTCTACTTTGAATATTTTATGAATGAGAGTGTAACATTCAATTTATTTGATTCCACATAAAAGAAATGAATTCTCACATTTGGACATCTTCCAACACTTTGTTAGGATCCCAATCATTATAGTTAGTCATGATGAATTTATGGAGGTACCACTCACATTAAAAGTCCCACTCTTGTTCAATTTTGTTACAAAAGTAAGTTATAAATTGTTTTTATAGCATGATGATATTATGGTTTCAAAAATTTATGGGCTTGATATCAAAATATACCAATTTCTCATTTAAATAAACTAATTGCATAAGTGAAGGTACACAATGGTCTCTCAACTTTTATACTACGAAACACATGTATTGTTTGTCACATTTTAACTATTGCTCCTCCATATTGAGTTAATTCTAATTCATTTATTTTTAGGTTATCATCCTCCACTATCTCCTTTATCTTTCTTTTCTTCCCTTATAAAAACCAATTCCATATCTATGTTTTACTCATCCCTTACGTGCAACAACATCCTTCTCTAATTGTGTGATCTTCGTTAAATTAGACAATTTTCTTCCTAGTTCCTCTTCCATTGACTAAGTTTCTTCTTATTTTTCTTACTCTACTAGATCTACTTATTCTACATCTATTTATTTCTCATATTTTATTATTTCTACCTTAACTGCATTAGGGACACTCCCTTATTTTTCATGTTGAGCTTCCTCTAATTCCATTTTTTCTATTCTCAATCTTCTAAGGTTCTTTGCAATTAATTTTCCAATTTCATCAATAATTATATCATTATCTCTTTTAATCCTTATATCATCATGGATTTTAGTATTCCCTCCTTCAAAAATCCTATAGGAAATATATTGTTTTTCCTCATCATACCCAATCTCCTAATTGGAATGAACTAGTGCATCTCAACCTTGTTGGGCCTCGTAAATTTTTAGTCTTTCATATGCAATGCTTAGTTTTTTTATAGAAGACCATGCAAGACTTCCTCAAATTTCTATGATTTTTTCTTAATTTTTTTTCTTCTTTAAATATTTAGTTAAAGACAAGGCTTAGAAATTAGCAATCAAGATGAAATTCCCTCATTTCTCATATTATATTTTCCTTTATTAGTGTTATGGGTTTCGTGGGTTGTGTATATATTTGGTTTGGTCAACCCCTTAGTACGTTAGACTTCTTCCTCAAATGCATCATCCTCCACCATTTATAGGAAAAAATTTTGTAGCTCCACATCATCAATTGGGATTTACTGCTCTGACACGTTGATTACATCAACATTCTTTCCACTTGGTGTGGCCAACTACATCTTTGGCTGCTTAGAGGGTATCAAAAACCTCTAGATATTTTTTTCACCTATATTTATCCATGTTTTGCATGAATGCATCTCTAGGTAATAGCTTCATGTATAGCCTTAGTTGGTGCCAATTGGATATCAAGGGATCTTGTATCTCGTCAATAGTGCATAGTTTCACTAACCCATTATCATAGAAAATGTTTTTCTCATATGGCCCTCAATAATATGTCTGAATAGTCTCTTTAAAATCCTTGAATTTGGAGTCCCTTAGGGGAATTTTGAGGTCTAAAATAATAAAACTACGGTTATGAATTTTTAAATGAGGAAAAACAATTATTTTCCTTTTAATTATATTTTTAGTTCATATCCTTATAGGTTTACTCAAATGTCAAGAGTAGGAACCTATTGGATGTGGAATTATTTTTCACATTCAATAAGTATTTCTGCTAAACATTTGAGTAAAAATATAAGGATATGAGCTAAAAATACAATTAGAGAAGTAGATTTCTTCTTTTACATTCCAAATATTTACCAATGGGGATGATGTTGTCATCTTGAATCTTATTGGTTCATTTAAATTTGATTTTGTTAGTACATTTTTTGTTTTAAGACACTTTTTTAACCTTGAAATTCCCTTAAGGATGATGTTACAACAATTACCAATCACTTGCTTTGAACCTATTTTATAGATTATGTTGTCATGCTATTTGGCCCTTGTTTTTTAACAACATTAAGATGGTATAGTGTGGCTTAATAAATTTCATCATTTTCATTGATCTAGTTGAGGCATTTTTAGTGTGCTTCACATAGATCCATGAATAGTTGAAGTGCCATCATCATTTGTTTTACATCGGTCTCAATAGGAAACATAACTTTCTCACCATATAGAAGCTCATAGGGTGTGAATCAAATGTCATTTCATCACATAGTACATTAAGCCCATAAAGCCTCTATAAGTATGTCTACCCAATCTTTCAAATGTCACTAGTTAGTCTTGATTAGAATAGATCTTGTGATCTTATTTTTTTGGCCACTTTCATATTGTCTTGCAGGTGATATAGATTTTTTATCCTATGTTTGATGTGGTATATCTCTGTGATGGATCTTACATGGTTCGAGGTAAATTTTTCTCCCCCATTTCTCGCAATTTCTCATGAAATCCCAATTTTGATGAATATTTCTTTGTAGTGGAAATTTTTCATTGTTTTCTCTATAGCATCTAGGATCACTTTGGCCGCAACCCATTCAGTGATATAGTCCATGTATACAAGTATGTAGGACTTATGTCAAGATGGCAGTTGAATGGAACCCACAAAATCTAAGGCCCACTTTTCAAAGGGCTCCATTAGAAGATGTGTTCAGAAAGGTATTTCATCAAATCGGAGTGGTCCCGTCCTTTGTAAATTGTCACATTTTTTATCATACTCTATGGCATGTATTAAGATCATAGTTCAGTACTTCCCCAATGGATTATTTATAAGGAAATTATTTTATCAATGAAATTCCCACTACAAGTCCCATCATGGAAAGCACTCGAAATGTCATGGATCTCATCTTCTCTCACACATAGTCAAACTACCACTTCTATAATAGTGTAAAAGTGAAACCCTTTGATTTATGAGTACTTGTCACTTTTTTCATAATCCTTTGTCATTCTTTTGTTGAAATATTTACTAGAAGCTTTCCTACAATTAAGTAATTAAGAATATCTACCAATCATGATGTATTAGTAAATAATTCAAAAAAGTATTTATAAATTAAGAATATCTACCAATCATGATGTATTAGTAAATAATTCAAAAATATGTTTAAAAAAAATAATATATGAACATTCCTCAATAATAATAATGATAAAAAATATTCCCAAAATATTCCCAAAATATCATAAAATAATATTAAATATATAATAAAAAAATTTATCCCTTTCCCAAAATATCTATGACAAGTCCATAAATATCTTTGACATGTCCATATATATATATATATAAGCAAAAAAGAGTGAGAAACAATAGGCAGCCTTGTTTAACACTAGTTAGATCCAAAACAAACTTAAATGTCCAAAGGCATCCCTTTCGTATAAAATTTACATGTCTTTCTAACAATAGGTAGCCTTGTTTAACACTAGTTAGTTCCAAACGAAATTTAAATTTCCAAAACCATCCCTTTTGCATAAACTCTACATGTCTTTCCAATTTTGAGGTTTATGTTGTGCATAGGGGCAAGCTCATGATTATTTCTAAAACCATCATGACCCTTCGTATAAAACTATCTCCGTATTTAATTTTGAATATATAAACAAATCTTCTAAAATAAATTTGATAATTGAGTTGGATATTTTATCCAATGTTTCTATAATATTTGATAACTGAATTACATATCTTAAACAACGTTTCTATAATAGCCATGTCATTGGTCTGGCTATCAATTTTTGGTTTAGCTTTTTTAATAATTTTAGTTTCTTTCTGAAAGACCATCACGTAGCATATATCATTACCAATCATCAAATTCCATCACGTAGCATATAGCATTACCAATCATCAAATTTTAAACTTATGTTATTCATTTTATTTCAAAAAGATAAATCAATTAGTAGCAATAAATGTTTATGTATTTCTTTTTGAAACTAATATAAATCGTATCATCTTAATCAAAGAAAAATATAAAAAAATATTAAAATAAATTATAACATAACTAATAATTTATAAATTATTTTATATACTGTAACTATTTTTAACAATAAGATTATTTTTAACAATAAGATTATCGTTTTTTAATATGGATTACACACTTCAAAATTTTAATTCAAATAAAGTATTATACAACTCTAAATTATATTTGCAATAAAAAAAAACAAAACAAAACAATGAACCTATACCAAAAATTTAATTCAAATTAAAAGAAACAAAGCATTTGATTCCTTTTTGAGGTGGAAATGTCATTTCAATCCTAAATTAGTCTAATTAATCTTTATCTATATAGATTAAATTTCAAATGTTTGATAATTTGAATATTTTATTGCATTTTTTACATAATATAATATCATATAGCTAATTGTCTCACATATTTTATACCATAATTTATGAATTTAATTATAATATCTATATATAATTTTTAGATATTTATATAGTGATTTTTTAAGATTTACTATTGATTATCAAACAAAATATATTTATATTTTTGTGCTTACATAAGTAATTAATTTATCTAATTCACAATTTAATTTATTAATTTTTGTTATATATATATATATATATATATATATATATATATATATATATATATATTATTAGTTTTTTAAACAATATAATTTGATTAATATTTTTTAAATAACTTTTTAAAATAAAATTTACTTGAAAGTTAACACATATTTAAATAAAATTTAATATGTGTTTAAATGTAGTAATAAAAAATTGTTAGGCAATCGCTAAACCAAAATTTATAATTAAAGAAATCTCTAATCGACCTCAAACACATTATGAAAAACTTGTAATAGTAACACTAAAGCTATAAAGAAAATCAAGCAAACGATGCTCAAAATGTGTACTGAATACTTCCAACGAACTGCTTACCTCGAATTCCACTTGGTCTCCCGAGGTACTTCCGTCTCCTAACATACTTGTCTCTCTCCGACCCTACAAGTTCATTTGTCATCCATATTTCCTATGCTATTCGTTTTTTATAGAGCATTCGCTATTTAATGTTTAATAATAGATTTTAATATACATCAATCATACCTTTTTGCATCTAGGCATATTATGGTATTTCTATCCATTTCTCATGGCTTTCCATCTCATATGCATGTATTTCAGTGTCCTATGGTAGTCTGTCCATTCCTTATGGCTTGAAGTGCATCCATTTATCATGACTTCACATTTCACCTTTGCCTACCTAATATGTTATTTATGAAATTTGAATGTAAAATTTGGGTGAATATTGAACACACGACGTAATTTTTTAATGAAATTTTCTCAAACTTACCATTCTTTAATTTAATCTTACTCCACCCTATTAAATACATTCATTTGCTTTGTGGTTTGAGTCGAGTGTGGTTCCAACACTCCTCTCTGACTTTTGCGCCAGATAATTTAGACACCTTGCAAGATTCACACACATTTATCTTTCTCTCTCTTTCAAATTGTAATCCTTCATAATAGGTATCAACCTTCTATTATGTAATCTTCTAAGATTCATTTCCAATTTGGCTTTTTGTTCCAAAATAATGCAATAAACTAGAGAAGAGACCTCTCTTGACCTCAAGAAAATCACCATGGAGATATGTCCCAGGTGAGGTCTCTTTTAGCCTCAAGAAAGTCACCAAGGATATATGTCCCAGATGAGGTGTCTCTTTTACCAGATACACAAAAGGTTGGCACCTGATTGGCACCTGGTACTAATAGCCTTTGAATAAAATGGATGAGGTGATACTCACCTCGTAATAGGATTTGTGTGTCTTTGATGACAAATTCATGAAGTAAATTGGCTTTAAAAACACATAACAACAAGAAAATTGCAGAGAATATAATACACAACACACACACTACACAGTAGTGATGAATGATTTCACCCCTCCTCGGCTACGTCCCCTTGGACCAGCTTCAATGGCTTGGCCCTCATTGATTGACTGATCAAAATTTTGAATACAATCATTTCCTGAGCTCTGATGCCTCTCAAACCTGCTCCAAACTGTTTAGAATATCCAAAAATTCTAGGATAGACTCTTTTTGAGCCCAGTTTGGTCCAAATTTTCTCAAGTTATGGTTTCATCAAATTTTCCTAGGAAATCTCCTCTAAAATTGGAGTAACTCCAGTTAACTACGCCAAAACTGGAGATCCCACCAAAATTTCCAGACTCCGCTAACTTAAACCACATGGATAAACTCGCATTAACTAGAGATTAGTGGTGGTTAATTGTGGTTTAGACATGTTTAGAGCGCTAACTCTGCGATTAGGTATAATCCTCTACCGAGGTTGTGAGCCGAGGGTCTCGTGGTAAGGGGTTGGCCCTACAGGGCTGGCCCCTCTTTTCTTCTGACGAAACATATTTGAAGCTTCATATATAATTTTTAACCTTAGTCTTATAAGAACTAATGTTGTGGTTTATTGGTATGACGGTTCCATGTTGCGAGCGAGGTCGTGGGGTTGACCTCAACCTCCGCCCATCCTCCCATATGAAATTTTATTTGAGCATACAATTCCATTTCGACCTTTGGGAGGGGGCATGTGGCAGCCCCTGGCTCCACCATGCGTCCTCATCCCATTGGTTCATTCACAAACCAACCAAACTTTGCCATGTATCCTAGAAATTCATTCCAACAACAATCTGGCAAGTGTTAGTACACCACTAGCTCGAGAAAAACCCATTTTGAGCAAAAATTGACCCCTTTGACCCTGTTTGACTTTTTTTTTTTTTAAATTCGCCTATTTGGAAAAGCAGACAACATACTCTAACTTTCTCATACGGGGTCGTTTTTTTATGAAACAAAGTGCATCGGATTGAGGGTGGCGAGCATTTCACAGTCATTTTAGTTTCCAGTGATTCTGAGAATTTTCATTTTTTAGCAAATTTTTGCCCCCAATTCAGTTTTTTATCATTCACCATCTCACGGAAAATATTACTTGGGCACGCTAGAGACCCGATTCAGATGGGGTTCAACTTAGGTGCCTATGTGTGCGGTAATATATGGGGCTACCCAACTTGTATAGTGCTCGGTACTAATGATTGATTACCAAGAAGATAAAGACTTGATTGTCCGTATGAGATGAAGGTGTCCCAATAGCCAAATTTTAGGGCATATTTCACTATAGTTGGAGGTGCAAGAAGCACTAAATCCTCATTCATTACCTTAGTTGATTCCTTTGGTTGTTGGAAGTGTCGCCAGTTGTTTTAGGACGTAGCCCCAGTACCCCTCATAAAATATGTCTTCGTAAGGCCTAGTTACTTTGAGAGTGGAAAAGATGAATAGGTCTTAATAGAATATTTTATCATGCGCAAAATAAATAAAAATCATTTTTCTTGTTTAATTGCTCACATAGCATAACTTAAAGGGAAAGTAACTATTTATTTTTTTCTTTGTTTTATGTATGTAATTTATTTTATTTAATACATATCCCTCCCCTAATGACATAAGTGACACACACTCCATTTCAACAATATATAAATACCTTACTTTTTCATATTAAAAACAATATGAAGATTATACACAAACAATTCAAATTCTTGTTTCAGGTGAATATACATTGAAATAAATGATACAAATAAAAATTGAAATGAAATATTTAAGTTTACCAAAAAATATGTTAAATAATAAAAACATTTAATAAAATTATAATTAATTAAGATAACTGAAACCATTAATTATATTTTATTAACTATAATTATAAAGTATACTTCTAAATAATGCTCTTGTTTCTCCATTACCTATCGTGGAAATGTAATTATGATTGTAAAATAATATTATTAATACCAAAATTTAATACTTTAATCAAATTCAAATTATCCATTAAAATAAATGAAAAGAAGTGTAAACTTCATAATATATCTTGTACGATTGAAATATGTTCCCAAAATACGATTATTAATATCTAAATGTAAAATTTGTTATACTAAAATGTGAATGATAAATATATAACCAGTTATGGTTTATTAAGTTTTAGGTCTCAGGAACCAAATCATTGTTTTTGACATTTATTATAAGTGAAGAAATAAATATAACTAACTCAATTTAAAAAAAGAATGAGAATATTGAATAAATAACTTGCTAAATTCATCAAATGAAGTGACAAAAGTAGGATTACAATTCTCCCAACTAAAAAATTTGGTTGCAAAGCTTATGTTTGGTTAGAAAAGTTCAAAATAATAAAACTAGTGCATCCATATAAATGAGATGACTAATAAATATTGGTAGACATCAATTGGTAACTAATAAAAAAACACATATACTTTAGTATATCTCATATTATTAAGATTAAAAACACATAAAAAATAACCAAATTATAATTTTATTTTAAATTATTATTATTATTATTATTAATTATAATGTAAATAATAGTCATTGAGATTTTGAAATTTATTACTAAATGATATATAACTCGTTATGGTTTACTAAGTTTTATGTCTTAGAATTCAAACCAATGTTCTTTCATTTATTTACAAGTCGAAAAAGAGATATCACTAATACAATTTTAAAAGGCATAGATATATTGAATAAATGGCCTATTGAACTAGTCAAATGTAGTGACAAAAGCAGGACTACAATTATCAAAAGGAGACATGCTTTTCTCTATATATATCAAAGTAAAAAGTTTACTTCCAAACTTTTGTTTTGAAAAAAGATGTCCCAATAGAAAAGTTCAATAAAACTAGTGCATCCATATAAATTAGATGACTAGTAAATATTGATATACATCAATTCATAATCAATAACAAAACATCAGAATTTAGTATATCTCATATTATTAAGATTAAAAAAACATAAAAAACAACTAAATTATAATTTTATTTTAAATTATTTTATTAATAATAATAATTGCAAAAAACAAGTAATACATAAATTAAACATATAAACATCTAGAAAGACATGTAACAAGATTTTTATTCATGGAGATTCAAACTCACTTTACCATGGATATTTGATAATGTAAATAAGCTTTGGTACAATGCCAAGGCTTATCAATACCACATGACCAAAAACCACAATTTGTTTTATATGAAACTTGGTTGCATGACATTTTTTTTAATGAGACAATTTAATTAAAAAGACAAAAATAACATAAATATTCAAGAAAATTCTACGAAAATTAAATCCTTACGACTAATAATTATTGATGATTAAATCAAACTTCTAAAAACTCTTACTACTTTTCTTAACTTACTAATCAACATGTTATAGAGTGGGGTGGTGGGTGATAGAGGGGTTATTACAGATCCTATAGGATTATTTGAAAGTGCAGTGGTATGGGTTCTTGAAATTTCAATAAAAAATCATGCTAAATCTTATGCACTATGGAAAGTTTTGAAGGCTTCCATCAACTTTGGTTTTAAAATTTTGAAGGTGATGATGTATTTTTATAATATAACAAGGCATATTTTTCACATTACTCCATCGTACACTCTTTTGGCTTTAATAATAAAGTCGGTGAAGGAGGTATCCAAGACCTCTCTAGGGTTAACTTCTTGCATGCTTTAAGGGAGAATAATGCTTTGATCTAGATTTATGCAAATCAGTTCATTAGTACTAAAATATACAAGGGCTTGATTATCAATGAGAATTTGGGCCTTTATCCGATCCCCTATTTTTTTCATGAAAGGAAAAACATGCATCTCTTATTTATGCAGGCACATAGTAAATCTAATAGTCATATTGTGGGGCATATAGTGTGAAGAGACCCATACACCCCCCCCCCCCCCCCCCCTCATTGGTTACGTGAGAAACTATTTGGTTCCACACAATTTTGATCTGGTGAGAGGTTCCACCTTTTATTCTTTAGGGATTATGGTTATAGGCTTTGAATTTTCAGCTAGAGGAACTATATTGCAAAATGAGGTGTGGTTTGGGTGAGTTTTGGCTTTTTGAGCTTGTTGATTTGCATGGTTCTTATCCTATTCTATAAAATTAATAATTCACCACCATTGTGTCTTGTTTTATCAAAATATATTTAATAGAGGGAATTTCCTCTTGTCTTAATTAACAACATTTTTTAGTGGTTTTACTCTCGATATTGGGGATTTTTTTGGGGATAGGTGTTATGTCTCTCCCTTTGATCCCTCTTTGAAGGGAACCCATTAGCACAACATCTCATGCATTAGTTTTAGGCAGTGCCCTTCGACCGCTTCCACCTTAGTGACTCATCACAAGTCACCCCTTGACATTAATATGGTGGCACCACCTCCACAAAGACTTCATATTCCATACATGGTTAGTCTAAATCTGTCAGAAATATATAAGTTGATTAATGACCCAATCTCTTATTATCTTTCTTATCACACAATGTTTTTTTCACGAGGGGAAAGCTCATGGGAAACTCGGGCGTACTTCCCTAGAATTTCTGGATGGTACGCACGGTAAACCGTTCGGCCGACTTTCGGGGCCTAACCCCAAAGGACTCAAGGATCGAACCCGTGACCTCCCTCAACAGAGAGGACCACGTATTGGCTCACTACCACTTGAGCTAACCCTTGGGGCTTATCACACAATGTTATCTAAGATCCCCTCAATATTACTTAAGCACAAAGAGGTTTACCTGAAAAGTATAAAATATTTACCTAAAAGTGAGACCTACTTGTTTAGTGATATGCTTTAATCAAGGCTATAATATTTACTCAAAATAAAGTATTTTCAATGCAATTTCTATAGGTATTTGAAGAATGACTGAGTGGGAGAAAATTAATGAGTTGGAAGCTGAAGATCTAGAGGATATTATACTATTTTCTGTCGAAGACTTAACATGGGCAAAGGTTAATGGGGACCAAGTTGCAGTTATTCCGTATTTCCGAATTGATGATTTTATAAGTGGAGAGGAATCAAATGAATTTGCACCTACTCTGTTTCTTCTTAAGTCTCATCGAAGTAAAAATGTATAGGATATCAAACACACATATTTTTCAACATATCTCGAGCATGCTATGTGAGTCTCTATATATTTTTTCAATATACGTCTAATTATTTCAATATGCATAAATGTTATATTTAATTTGTTTTACTTTTTTTACATATAGTTATTGGTGTGCATATGGTTCGCAGTCGCAAAACAAAATTATGAGTGCATCCTCATATCAAAAGAAAAATTGAAATCAACATGAAAGTATTAAAGTTGGTTTTCAATGTCACTTCATTATGCGATGACTTCAACTTAGATCAGATGATGTTGTAATAATGTATACTGCATGTAGGCATATTGATAAATCTAATTTTGTTTTTCATGGGAAAGATGAAATCGATAGGCCTATGATATTTAATTATGCACCAAATTTAACAAGGGATATGTGATCTAGTGTCCAACATTTCATTCAAAGAGGTTCTAATGTTTCAATGATATGGGAGAAGTTCATCTCTGATGTGAAGGATGGATCTGGTGAGTTATACACATAGATATCTCAAGATACATACATGAAAAGACAAAAAATATTGAAAATTTACAATTATACCATAAGACTAGAGTATGTTAAATATCAAAGTGATCCAAACAATGTAGAATGTTTATATAAGGAACACCCTATGAGTTTTTTCTTCTACTAGAAACAAGATCTTGTTGAAAACATCCCTTTTATCATAGGCATAAAAACAAAGTGGATGTGTTCAATGATGTCAAAATACTCTCACAATAATATTATCTTAATGGATTCAAAATTTAGTACAAATAAGTATGGGGTGAGTACATATTTATCCTAGAATTGATTAATTTATTCAATCTCATATTAATGCATGTAACTTATATAATTATAATTATGCACATTTTTTGTAATGTAGTATCAACTTCACACCTTTATGGTTTTCGATGAACATCACAATGGGTTTCTAGTAGCTTGGGTGATATCATCACACAATACTATAGTTGATATTTCGAAATGGATATTGGCCTTATTTTCCATTAGAAAGAAAAAGCGACTAGATTTGCATGTTCAAGCCTTCATCAGAGACAATGCTACTGCTGAAATTGAAGCGTTAAGGTGATGTGTTTATTCTTTTTATAGGAGGCATAAAAAATATTTTTAATATATATTCTCTCTAAAAATTATGTTATTCCAAGTCTTCAATCAACTATACAATATTATTATGTGTGGGGCATGTCCTTGTTGCATGGTTGAAGAATGTTGGAAACAAGGTCCACAAAGGAAAACCCAAATCCGCATTTTTAGTACTTTAGGAGAAATCATGCACATATGTCATGATGATGAATCTGTAAAAAAGAAAGTTATATGACTTTACCCATTAAAATTAAATTCTTTTGACTTAACACTAGAGATAATATATATATAAAATTGATATTTATTTAATAAATCACAAAAAAAAAACTAAAACAAAATAAATTTAGAAAAAAAATACTAAAACAAAATATTATATTGTCTTCTAAGTAATCATAAAATAAAGACTTTAAATTTAATATTAATAATTTATATAATTACGTTGTAAAGTGTACCTATTTGAAAACAACTTTCCTAAATAACTATGTGTAATATTATAGACCCTTGATTTTAATGTTAAATGATTGAAATAATCTAAGCCTTTGGATTAAATAATATTATTTTTTATCAGTTATATGGCGTAAATATATATTAACGAACATCAGATCTCCGTGAAGGCTTCTACCGACATCGAACTCATAAGGCTTTCTTCTCTCATACATCGAGCTCATTTACTTCTCTCATGGCTGCGAGCTCATTTTCTTCTTCGGTGGCTGTGAATTTGTTGACAAGGGCAAGGGCATTACTGCTGCGAATTTTTTGACAAGATCGACAAGGGAATTACTCATTAATTCATCGAGATCATTGGAACCTGTGACTTGTTGATAAGGGCAGCAAGGGCATTACTCATTAATTCATCGAACTCATTGGAACCTGTGGTGGTGGACATTAAATAAACATCGAAGGATTATGTGTTCTACGCCGACGTTTCGGGCCTGACTAAGTCTGACATTCAGGTAAGTGGAAAAAATTAAATCTAGTCAACAGGAATCCTTAATCAAGGTTTCATTTTACTGACAGGGAGGGTTAGTGGTGAAAATTAATTCCAGTGAGTAGTGTTGCTTAATTAGGTTTTCATTTTTGTAACACGGAGGGTTTATTTTTTTCAGGTATATGTCGAAGAGGAGAAGCTGCTGGTGATAAAATTCCAGGGAGGAAAGTCGAACCGCGACGTTGTCGAGGATGAGGAGGGCTAAAAATATCTGCGAATGGAAAGAAATAGAAGCCCTAAGTTCTTGAGGAAATTCACATGCCTGGCGATGCCAATGTCGAGGGCATTTCTGCGTCATGTGTGGATGGGGTTTTTATTGTTATTGTGCCCAATGTCATGAAGGCATGTTATAGTTTGGGTTGGGGTTATGTTTGCATGGCATATTTACGTTTGCCTAATTTGTGCCTCATTTTGTTGTGCAGGACGCTGAAAATGTCACGTCCTCTGCTGCTGCTGAAGCCAGTATAACAACAAACAGACAGAAAAAATGATGAAAATGTACAGGTGAATTCATTATGATCATATCTCTGTGAGCATCACTTTCCCTAAACCCTGTTTTCGTCTCTTCATCTCTCTATAACTAGGGTTTTTTCTTTAATTAAGTATGCTTTGTTGCTTGACCATAAGCTTAACAGAAATTTGTAATTGAATAATGTGATACTTTAATCCAAGAGGAAACTCCCAGAGGATAAAGAAGTTCAACGAAGGCTTAAGAGTAGGAAACCATGGCTTGTTAGTCGTAGTGGTAATAAAAACACAAATTATTTTAATATTGGTAATTTGGGAAAAAACTCTAAATACCATAAGGGAATGCAAAATATTGGTAAAAGAAAATCAAAGTTTTCCAAAGAATTTGTAGAGCTGGTTATATCTCACTTTAAACTTCTGTACAAATAAAAACAGAGTAAACGTAGAAGAAATACTGAAGATAACCTCAGTCTTTCAGAGCATTGTTGGTGAAGAGGATAACTAATTGCTTGTGGAGGAGGTGTCTATAAAGAATTAAAGGTTGTCCTCGCTATTCTTCAGAAAGACAAGAGGACTGCTCTAGATGGATGGATTGTGGAGTTCTTTTTGAAATTTTATGATTTTTCAGGTGAGGCACTGTTAAGGTCAGTGTAGGACACAAGAAGAAAAGAGATGTTTTTAGGTTGGGCTTTAATCTCACCTTCTTTCTATAATCCTCAAGAAAGACACTCCAATTTCTTTTGCAGTCTTCAAGCCAATTTCACTATGCAACTACATTTATAAGATCGCTGCATAAATTAATATAGTTAGGGTGCACAATATTAATTTGAGGTCATCTCTAAGAAGCAATTTGGCTTCCTAAATGGTAAACAAATCTATGAGGCCATAAGTCTGGCAAAAGAAGGATTACATTCAATTAAATCTAATAAAATCAAAGCAATGGTAATGAAATTGGACCTCCTCAAGGCATTTCATAGATCTAATTGGCTATACTCAAAACTTATGTCAATTCATATTGACTTTTGTCTCGAGATGGTGAACTGGATAATGGGACATTTATCCTCCTATCTATTTTGTTGTTTTATATTAATGAATTTTCCTTTGAGTTCTTTAGGCTCTCTAGAGGACTGAAACAAGTGTATTCTTTGTTTTTTATTATTATTTTTAATTATTGTTGAAGGGTTTAGACTAATTGTAGAGGCAAAATGCATACGATCTCTAGACTGCATAAAGATGGTAGATCTTTCATCTTGAGTCAATTTTTTTTAACAAAGCATAAAGGTTGTTTAGTCTGGTTGAAGAACCCAATGCTTCGGATTTATGCTCCAAGGTTGGGATGCAAGGTAGTATTTGTTATTCCAAAGTAAGGTGAGGTGGTCTGGTGGTGGACGGCTCTGTGGAAACTCAATAGTCCCACTTAAAATCAAATTTTATATGTTGGTTCGTGCTCAGGAACAAATTGTTAAACATGAGATGTCCTTCAAAGGAGAAGCAGAGAGGACTCTCAATGGTGTATCCTGTGTACATGGGAGGAAGAATCTTTTGACCATCTTCTCATTGAGCAACGTATGAGGAACTGGTTCCAGCTAAAATATCTCAAAACGTTCTGATCACAACAAATGGTATTTGCACGGCGCATTTAGGTCGCCAAAAATGTTGAGATGTTCCAAGGCAAGTCCCGGCTAGCATTTTCATGTGCATCTCATATCAGGTCCTTCGATGGAACCTTAAAGGCAATCTACAAAACTCTGAAGATAAGGACTTTGGTATAGCCCTCAATCGACAAACATTTGAAGTTGAGGGCTCTGGTACAGCCCTCAATCGACAAGATCGAAGCCTACGACCCTTTTGATGGTGCATGCCAAGGCCAGCATTTGCCCCTATGGGGCAGGCAGCATATTATATTTGGATGAAACTTACTATATTACTTTCGATGTAGGATTGGGGTCTGGCTCCAATAACTATACATATTAATATATTATTGAAGCTGGTAGCAGAAAAATATTTACTAAAGGTACAGGTGTATGGAGAGTTGTCAGCTGCAATCAATTAGACGAAAAGGATAACCTGAGGCTTCTTCCTGTTCTGAACAAGGGAAAAATAATGAAGTCTTAGTTTGCATGTAATCCTTCCATCATTTCTCTAGAAGTGTATAGAGGTAAATGATGTAGTAGATGCTGTATTAAAAGGAGGTCTGTTCATGGAGACTAACACAGGGAAATGAAAGAGTACCAAAATGGAGCCTCTCTGACAGGCAGCCCAATGACATGATATGATTATGGATAAAGGAGTCCGTAACGGTGTAAATGTTAGTGGGGATGGAAGAATGCATTTTGGTAAGATAATTGGATTGTTCCAGCAAGCTGGAGTGGTACTGACAGAAAACAGAGACCTGGGGGAAGGGTGTTTGTCAACTATAATTGGACAAAATGGCGTATCTCTAGATGCCAAAGCTCCATTATAGACAGCATCTCTAATTTGCTAAATGAGTTCTGGAATTAGCACTTGTTAAACACTATCATCACTTTTAAACTTCATATTATAGTGCAGTTGTTCGACATAATGTTTATGTGCAGTTTTATTTCCTTCTTTGAAGATATAGTAGCATGCTCAAACAGGGATCGTCATAGAGATTATTCATAGATATAAGAGTCAATACTTAAGACCTACTTTTTGTCTCTGCTCCTTATCTTCGAAGAATCTTCTGCGAGTTAGGCATAAATATGTTATCATTTTATGTGAAGAAATCTGTTATTTTCTTGACATGTGGACAACTCCATCTTCTACATGTCAATAACAGAACTCCCTTCCACATTTAAACTCGAAGTACCCATCACACAAGCTTAGTGATAAGGTTCTGCAAGCCATTTCTGCAGTGTCATCTGAGCAAATTTAATACCAGAATCTATGATCTCTTGAAGGAGCACCTCTGCTTGAGGGGCTGCTTCGGTGAAGACCATCAATCGAGTATTGCCAGAAACCAGAAAAACCCATACAAGGTCTTTGTAATATATGATCAAGTTTCATCTTCCAATCTTTCAATGGCTCTGGGCGTGCAGGTGGAAGATGTAAGTGGATTGTTAGAGGAATCGATCATCAACATAAATAAGAGGAAGAGACGAAGGATGGCCACTAATTACTGTAATTCTCTCAGCTTTTCCAAAAGTAGCAGTGGGCTCGGTTGAATTATTGTGATGTTGCTTATTCTTTATATAAAGTGTATTCAGAGTGTAATGTTTTTCCTTGTAGGTGTTATGTACAGACCACTAAATATAATGCATGTGCCCTCTACGATATCATTTTTAAAGCATTATTATAACCAATGGCTGAAGGTATTTAATTTATTTATTAAAAAGTATTGGACAAGTTGGTGGAAGAAGGGTTGTTGTGCATTGGAATTAATTATTTTTAAATATTTAATGATAGTTGGGCTTTTGAATTAATTATTTTAAAATATTTAAAAGGTATTCGGCTAGTTGTTGGGAGAATGGTAGATGGGTTTTAAATTAGTGAGTGTAAATCGGTGGGTTTAAAAAAATATTAAGTTCATTGGAAGAATAGTCTGTAGTTATAGGAATAGTTCTTCTTTTAACTTGGGTTATGAAGTCAAACCTTATTCTTAACATTATTAACTGAGGTTGCATTAGTTAATGCAGATTGCAAGGCAGCATGTGGAGAAAGATGCAAAGATTCATCTCGTCAAAAGATATGTTTAAGAGCTTGTGGCACCTGCTGTGGAATATGCAAGTGTGTTTCTCCTGGTACATCTGGAAACGAGGATGTCTGCCCTTGCCATGCTAACCTGAAAACACATGGCAATAAACATAAGTGCCCATGAATATGACGTTGGTAGTACAAGCATTAAAGTTTTAAGACTTGTAAGTTTTGAATCATAATTCCGATGGTTGCAAATAAAATATAATAAAGCATTTACCAGACTGAACTAGATTGTGTGATCTTGAATCACTAAAGGTCGGAAATCTTTCTCTTGATATTAAAGATTTGTGTTTTGATGAAATTCTACATATGCTTTACTATCGATGTGTCATAATAAGGAAGGACTTCTCATAATGACGAAGGACAATGTTGAGATATGAATTATTTATTTGATATAGCAATTTGATTTCGATTTTTATTTTTTCTGTGGTTTGGGTTTTTGAAATTTTCCCAATGGTTTAATATGGAAAGTGTTATGATTTGAAAATATATTAAACTACATTATAATAAATTAAATTTATGTTGTGAAATAAAAGGCTTCCTACATGTTCAAATGAAAGAGTTTGATTTGTAAACCATTTCTATTTTTTAGTAGTTTTATATTAGTTATAATTTTTCCGCATAGTTTTACAATATTTAATTATATATATATGTCAATTTTTAAATTTAATATTAATGGTAATAGGGGTAATTTATAAGTTTTGAATAAACTACACTTTGTGTAACTTTGATTGAAATTTTAAGATTTTTTCCTCTATACTACTATTTCCTATATTATTGCTTTACAGCAACATCGGGTGCAATTACTAGTTTACCTAATTTGTAGAGTTTTAGATGATGGAAAAGTTGAACACTTTTCAATTATGATACATCCGTACATCCGTATTTTGAGGAAAAAATAAAACATCTAGATTTTGTTTAATGTGTAACATAGCTTTATTTGAAAATAAGATGTATGCCAAATCTATGACATGACGGTTTCATTTGAATATGATATATATGCCACAGCATGGAGAATAGAGAGGAATCCCATGAACTTTTATTTTATTTTAATCTAGAAGGTTTTATTTTAATGCAGGAGGTATGCCAAGCATGGAGATTAGAGCCGTATATCATTCTTCAAAACTTACTCAAACGCACTACCATGTGAAGATGCATGGAGATTAGAGCAGGATATCACTCTCCACAATGTAACCAAACACAGTACCATGTGAAGATACAGCATTGTAGCTTTCAAAGCGTACTCAAACTTTCTGGCATATAAAGATGAATGGAGAGTAGAGCAGGATATCAATTTCCATATGTTACTGAAACACATTATTATTATTATTATGTGTCACTGTAATCTTCTACATGCTAATGAAACACATTATTATGGGCCAGCTTAATCAAATTTTATATTTTGATATTGTTTAATTAATTTTGTTTAAACTTTAGTATTCCGATTTCATTCAGCCAAATAATAATTCTTAGGATTCCGATTTCATTCAGCCAAATAATAATTCTTAAGATTCCGATTTAATTCGACCAAATAATTCTAACAGCGAGGAAAAAATACAATTTTATTAAACCACATGACAAAGTGTCAAAGTGACCCAGTTGCTGAAGGGTTCACTCTAAGCCACATGAATGGCGGCTATCATCTAAATATGGCCTCTAAACATTTTCCAGGTTAGGGCTCCATATAACAATATTGATAATGAAGATATTGTATGTCAGGCGGGAACTGTATAGTGGCCATGAAAATCTGTAGAAGTGGAAGAGGGCTTTTGAGCGTCTTCGGGCGGTATCCTTCTTCCAATCCACACGCCTACCCTGATTGCAAACTGGATCGTATCCACTACTGTCTCAGTGAGACACTGACTGCCTCTGAACTGAGGTTGTCCAGACATTATGTAAGTGCTCAAGCAGTCGAGTAGCTTCTGATTGCACTGGACGTTGAGATAATCGCCGGAGTGTGCGATGCAATAGTCATGATCCTTGCAGCAGGAGTCCAGCCCATCACAGGGAGCTTCTCCATGGCATCCCGTGTAAAACAGTCCGCAGTATCGCCCATACCTAAGAAACGGGGCCACTGCCAGTAGAATGTGACCATACTTTAATAGAAAAATTATCGTATGCCATAATAACTCCTAACGCTCCCCAAAAGATACTGAAATTAAAGGTCATGAGGCAGACCTGTACAGAAGTTCGACTCGCACCCATTGCTACATTCATCCTGCACTCCCAAAACAACAACACAATTCAATAATATTGTATTAACAGTAAAGGACATGGGAGATTTGACCCTATAGATCCATTGACTGAATATTGTTTTGAAAATAGAATGATTAGTCTTAGGGTCTGTTCTATTTGTTATTGTAGTGATGTGAAGTGGTGTAAATCAAGAGATCCAAAGTTCAATGGCATGGTATTGGTGTAAATCAAGAAATCCAAGGTTCAATCACAAGGTCGTCACTCTATCTACTGAAAGTGAAATAACAAGAACGGAGAGGACAAGTTGTTAGATTGTTTGGTAATGAACAGGTCATATGCCTAGAAGTATAATGGTAGCTGCCAGAACCATCAATATCAAGAAAGTAAAAATATAATGGTAGCTACCAGAATCACCATTGTGAAAAAATTAGATACCCACTGGCCATAATCAACCCATACCAAACTGACTCAGTTGGGTTGCCCGATACCTCTGGTTTAAAAGAAAAAGAAAAAGAAAATGATTAAACTAGCAGATGATTTAAAAACATGAATATGATTACCAGCGAGTTCGAAGAACCGAGAAAACGCGCCAATAGAAGGCATAGCAGTAAACCTAATCGCATTCCAGGAAAAGTCATGGTTCTTCAGCTGGTCTTATTGCAAGACATTCATTCTATTTCTGTATATCCTGTTCTTGCCTGGTTGCTTTTCACTGCCCCTCCTTGGCTGCTTACAGAACTCAAACTCATGGACAGTTGGCATCACTTTTCAGCTCGTTTGTGTCCTATCTCAAATGATTCCACCACTTTTTGTCACGGGGAACATTTCATAATTTTATATACTTATTCGATCAAAACAATCCAGATTTGTCTACGGACACCATGTGGAAGCCAAAATGGCACGTATTTTCTAAATATTTTTCGATAGGCGTGTAGTGTTACATTAGCACGCAACCACATATGTTTTTTTCGTGTTTGTGTTTTTGTTTTTTTTTTTTTTTTTGTGTTTGTGTACTTATATATGACTTATTTTTTTGGGTTTTTTATTTCTTCTTAGGGAGAAACAGACGGGGAAACTCTTGGTTCGTGATTATTCCAGTATCAAAAGATGATAATAAGATTTTACCCACTACCATAAATTTGAGAATCTTCTCGTGATGGTGGAGCATATTGCACATGGAGAGACTTCAAGAAATAGCTGAAATGAGATTAAGAGTATTTAACCGTTATTTCAAAATTCAAAATACTTTTTTAAGATGTCTGCCATGGATTGCAGTGAATTATATATGGTTAAACTATGGTTGTATCTAGCCATTATTGCAAAGCTTAATGGCTGAATCTGGCCATTATTTCGATGTTCAAGATGGTTGCCTAACATGGCTGCTATACGATAGAAAGTAGTACACGTCTTTAGTGGTTTTTGTAGTCGAATAATTTGTTTCCCAAAAAAAATTCAAATTTCATTGCCTTCAAGCGGGGAAAGCACCTTGATCTCATATTTCACAGCAGTGTTGAGTTTGGACATCTGCAATAAACTTAGAGTTCACAGCATCTATCAAATTCTTAGTTTTTCTTAGAATCCTGGAATTTTATATTATATAAAGGAAGTCGAAAGAAAGAGCAAACTCTATTATTATTTTGTTAAGTTTAGAAAATTATCTAGATGACCTTTTTCTCTTACCAGTACATTATGTATTTTATAAATCATTATTATAAGTAAAGGTGAAAATAATTTTAATAATATCAAATTAACTGATAGTCATTAACATATTAAACATCGATTATTAATAGGCATCTCGAGTGGTTTGGATTTCGTTTTCCTTCCTACTTTGTTGGACTTTAGCCTTTATCCCCTATCCTCTCTCCTCCCAATCTTATAGTCATAAACATATTAACTACGCATCTGGAGTGGTTTGGATTTGGTTTTCCTTCTTACTTTGTTGGATTTTAGCCTTTATTCCGTATCCTCTCCCTTCCCAATCTTACAAATAGAATCATTTCCCATTGAGATGGCTAGCTAGCTAAACTCAAGAAAGTTTGGTGAGACTCTACTCAAATACCTACCTATTGACAAGGCTTTTGAAGGTAAGGCATTGGGATGAAGGAACAAACTGGAAGGGGACTTATAACATCAAGGATCAGTTGTAACCATTTCTTTCATGGTTAATACATTTATGCATTTATTTCCCATAAACATTGTGTACATTTGATATTTTTTATTCCATATCTCCTTGATCATGTCCATAGGTATTTTCTAGATCATATTTGTATATTGGTACTTTGATCTCTTGTTCGTTTGTGGCATCTACAGGTTCTTTCAACATGAAGGTTGAAGATAAATATGGGGGCTAACGATTACAAGAAACTAGTGAGAAAAAAAATTGATTAACAATCTATGAAGCTCTCATCCCATTGTTGCTCATATATTATTTGATCATGTTAGACATAGGGAAAGTTTTCCATTCCTGTTTTGTTTGTTCTAGGTCTAGGTTCCAAGCCTTTGGAGATTACCCTTGTCTGCAAGAGGGATTTATCGATCAAACAAAAATGGCTACTCCACTAGGGAATGATCATGTTCTTTAGATTCATTATAGTTCTTTGAATCATTTTTTTATTAAGTCTCCATGCTTTCTGAATCACTTACTAGCTAGATATGACTCTTAGATGTCACATCCTTTTTAGATTTTGGAAAAAAAAAATTATGTTTGTTTTTTATTTTTCTGTATTGTCGTACTTTTCTTTCAAAACGAAAGCGAAACTGTTGCACCTGGGTAGCTTTAAACTCATGACACTACATTACTATTGCATGGTGTTTTACTTACATACTGCAGGTGTCTAAAAGTCAAAAGTCTCCTAGGGTTTTACCCAAATTTATCTTAGATATGTCCTTGATGTGGCTTTTAATTTTGTTTACTATCTATTTGCAGTGTGAACTTTTTAGATTTGGTATTTTGTGTGCTTTTTTGGATTTTCTTTGTGTGTTGGAAAAAAAAATGCATTTGTCTGCTTTTTTGCATTTTCTTTGTGTTGTGGAAAAAAAAATGCATTTGAAGTGTATTCTAGTACATTTAGAAAGAAAATAGAAAAAAGGAAGAATATTGCATTCTAGTTCATAGGTGGAATATTTTTTAGCTTGCATTTTTAAGCAAAGTAATTTACATCTAACAAAAAAATCCTTCACATTCGAGGGGGAGGAATCATGCATCTTGTATTTTATTTGATTTGCATTCAAAGAGTAGTTCATGTTTATTGCATTGAATGTTACACATGTTTCTTTGCTTAAACATTGTCTTCCCTACTATAGCTAGAATTTGTCAAAATAAAGTCTTGCATTTCATTTTGTTGCACTTGAGATTTGAGATGTGTCAAAATATCATTGGTTTCAACTCCATATTCCTATTGAGTAAAAGAAAGCCATAAAATTAACGCTTAATAAAATTGATTCTACATTTTTACATTTCTTTGGTAGCATACATACTTTAGCTTAGGTTTATAGGACCTTGGAATAAGTGGTGAGTTTGAACTCTCCAACGCTACAAAAAAAATCCTAGAATATTCAGTTAGGGAGTGAACATCCATTTACTGCATCGCATTTCTACGAAGCTCCTCTCACACATGAGTTAAGCAAGAGGTCACATTAGTCCCAAAAATGTGATCTATCATGCTTTTTTGTTCTTGGTGGCATTGATCTCCACATATTACAAATTTTGTTGAAAAATGCTTGGGGTTGACTTAGGAGGACTACCCTCACTTTGAGGAACCTCTCAGTTGAATTTTTAGCTTATTACCTTGCCCTCGTTTGTATGTTTGACTGACGACCGTCCCCCAGGCTAGGTTGTTGTAGGTGGTGACCTCAGTGGCCATAATCCTAGGGTTCATACAGAAGGTGATGGTTAGGGGGATGTCCTCGTTGTACCTGGAACAAACATTGGTCAAAGATAGTCGAGCCTTCCTGGAGAATGCTCCACTTCTTAGCAAGAATACTTAAACCAGGTTTGGCAAATTAATTAGGTCTTCAATGTAACTAGTTCCACCCAATCTGTCTCTAACCACTTTTCATATTGATCTTACGATGTTAGATTTCATCACCAACTAGTGTGGTCATTGTGAGAAGGTTTGTTTGTATGTTTTATTGTTTAGATTTGATAGTGTGTGTTGTTTTCTAGAGTTTTCCAATGAAGGAACCCCTTTTAATAAGAACCCTGGTCTTTTCCCTTATTTTGGAAATATTTCTCCTCCTTATATGGGTATGTTGTCCCTTCTCAAAATCATAATATGTTTACTAGTATGGTTGTTTTCAACTTCATTGGTTCCATAAATCCATGCTACTCCTCAACTTAGTTCTCCACCTCAACAACACCAACCTCATGTTGACTATTTTTCATATTCACCCATTGTTTCTTCTCCCCTTTCTTCTTCCTTGTGTGGCGAAAGTATTGATTTTAATAATTAGGTAGTTAAGAAGAAGAAGAAAAGGAAGAATAAGAAGAAGCAGAATAAGCAAGGGGGAAACCAACCAACCATTGTTGTGAGTGTTGATAGAGTTGATAAATATTTTGACATACATCACAAACTCAAATTCCTTTTGCAAATATTGTAAGGGTGACCACTTTCACAATGATTTCCTTATTATTTCCACATCTCAGAAGTGTGATCTAGGGATTTTCATCAACCTATTGTTGGTTCATCAACCAATGATTATTAGGTTTAATTTTAGGCTATGTGAAGAAGGTAATCATACCCACCTTTTCCCTCGTATGGATGATGCTTCAAAATTGTTGGAAAACCTTGTTTTTTTTCAACAACAACTACCAACAGGTTATCGTAAATTTTCTCCCAACCCATCGCTAGTTGACGAAGTGCTGAGTCTGAGTCCATCATCGGTCAATCGCACTCTTCCCTTGAAGAGTGAAGTTGAAGTGATCAATCCAATTCTCTCATTGATTGATCCCACTCTCCCTTCATAGACTGAAGTTGATATGGGTCACACTTTTCTTCTTACTTTAAATTCCATCGTACAAGAATATATTTATTATTTTCTCATGGAACCCCCTCCAAGTACTTAGGTCTCTCCCTTCGGTTGGAATATTCTAATAGAACCTCATCTCCCTTCACAAATGCATTTCCAAATCATTGTGTAGGCTTGTAATAATAGAATATATTTCACTCTTATAGATGAAGGAACTTTTGTTAGTATTATATCCTCAATTTCTTAGCAAGATATAAGTTCCCCTCAAATTGTATATGTTACTTAGAAATAGATGGCTTTTAATAGAAGAACCAATGAGCATTTAGAGATCCTTCCTCAAATTTCCTTTACCTTAGAAGGAAAATTTGTCTATATTGATGTCATGGTAGTCCAAGGCCCTTTGGATTTCAATTGCTCCTTGGGAAATATTATGTCTATACCATGAAATTTATCATTTCCACACTCCTTCGAGTTATGTATTTCCCTCATCATGGAAATATTGTGACTATTGACTAGATTCTGTTCATTTTCCCTGATCTCACTACTAACCATTTGACCTCCCTAAACATTCCTTATATAAAAGTGGTATCCCCTGAAGCATAGGTTAATTATGTGGCAACTTGTCCCATGTATTCACCTATAGATATAAAGGAGTCTCTCACTATATGTTCAATTTCTTTTCATCTAGATCTGGAAGCTTACATTGTGAACTATTCAATGGGGACATTAGAGCCTAATCTTCCTAACCCTATTGAGTCCCTTTAAATGTATTCCTTCCATAGTATTGTTCTTATGTATGATGAGGACCTCTTGGAAGCCATGATCATGGTGTGTTCCTTGGTATGTATTCCTCCCAAATAGTTTTCCCCTTGGAAGGCATGATCAAGGTATCCATGGGAATAGTTCCTTTTTTTGTGTCAAGTTCATTAAAAAATGAAACATATCCCCCTCCACTAAAATCTCGGGGGCATGTTCCTTTGGTGATCATGTTGGAATTAAGCCACTAGCCTCTGCAGGCCATGTTGGGGGCAAGGTAACCAATATCCAAGCATGTTTATTTTTAGTTTCAAGCTCGCATAAAAATGAAACCAACCTCCGAGCATAGTTATGTTTGGTTTCAAGCATGCTAAAAAATGAAACTAATCCTAAGCATAGTTATTTTTAGTTTCAAGATCACTTAAAAATTAAGCCAACCTCTAAGCATAGTTATTTTTGGTTTCAATCTCACATAAAAATGAAACCAATCCCAAGCATAGTCATTTTTTGTTTGAAACTCGAATAGAAATGAAACCTATCTCAAGCATAGTTTTTCTCCATTTCAAGCTTGTGTAAAAAAGAAACCTATCTCAAGAATAGTTTTTTCCATGTTTCAAGCTTGTTTAAAAATGAAACCTATCTCGATCTTGGCATTTTATCCTTTTCATGCTCTTAAATGCATGAGAATAAGATATCGGGTATACTTTTATCATCTTTTCAAGATTGTAAAAACTATATGAAAAAGGAACATTGAGGATTTTCCTTTAAGCTCTTTTTAGAATCCCTAAACATGAAAAGTTATACTCAATGAACTTTTTCCCTTTCATGCTTGTTAAAAGGATTAGAGAGGGTCTATGTTCGATGTAAGTTTATCCCTATTTTGGATGGGATAGACTAATTATGAAAAAGGTATACTCTAGTCAATCATGGCTAGAAGAGTTTTCCTTTCTATTGATTTATCCTTTTTCTTCCCTAGGAAGCTAAATTTATGAAAAATAATTCCCTTGGATTCTTTTTTATGTTCTTTTCAAACTCCCTAAATTTAAAAAATCATCAATCTTTAATTTCTCCAACCTCGTTAAAATTTTACATTAAAATAATATACCGAGTTATCCTTTATCCTCTTTTCAAACTCGTTAAATCTAAACAAAAAAGCTCATTTTGGATATTTATTTTGATTTATTTTAAAACTCTATAAACATGAAAAGGTGTTAAGTTATGCCTTCTTTGGACTTGTAAAATTTAAACAATGAAGCACCATTTGTAGATTAGGACCAAACCACTCCTTCCTATGGTTTGTTAAAAATACTATGATGGATGAGCTTATACTTTGAGCATATTTTATCCTCCTTAAGTGCACATAAAAATAAAGATGTGCTTGCTAGAAATGGTAGGGAGAATTTAGGAAAGAAATGTATATCTTTTTCATGGCAGCAAGTCACTCTTGAACATGATATCCTTTCACTCCTTCAGTCAAGGTTGGGAGATCCACTTATATTTACTTGATCATACCGCTTTGAAAAATATGATACTTTGGTCAGTGATCCACTTTTTGAGTCAATGCTTCCAAGACAATTTCCATATTGTTAATATGTTCAAAAGGTGTTTAACTTGATCTCGGTTACTAAGCCTTTTATCGTGTCAACCATATCTTAATTAGCTAGTTTTAATAGTCCTTAAAGCCCTATAACATGTTGGCCATCCCTGAGTGAGTCCTAAATCACTTTTTTCTCTATTCCACTTCAAATTGTATTATAGGTTTCATGGCATTGATAGGGGATACATCAAGGCCCTCGTACAGTGAGTCACTTACTATCAACTTCAGTACATTACCTGGGAAGTTGATTTAGAAACCATCCAGTGCCTTAAAGCTTTTATGCCCTAACGATATGTTTTCTTTCCTTAAAATCATTTATTCACACTTCATAGAATGTATTCAAGTAACTTAAGAACCATTGTCATTATTGGTGGTCTATTCTGCATCTATTAATGGTTTTCATCATTGTTAGGGCCCTATATTACTAGTGTAGTCCCTTATTGTTGCTTTTTTTTCTAAGTAAGTCTAATTATATTATATGGTACAAAAGAAATACATTTCAATAATTTCCCACTGAAACTGCAGCACTAGCCAATTCCGGTAGGGAGAGTGTTCAAAAAAAGCAAAATTGGGACTACCCCTGTTGGGGAAACCAGTATCGAAATTAAACCAGTTTTGAGTAGAAGTGCTACCCCGGATGGGGAAACTGGCACAAAACTTAGTCAACCAAAATTGAAACAAACTATGCAGGAAAGAGTAAAGCAAAAAAATAGCATTGGAATTGTTATTGGCAGAGATGAGAGGCCTCGTGGCATTATTTCTTCTGCGGCGTGTCATTCTTCATGTCTTCAGGAGGTGGGTCTTCCACAATGAAGCAGTTGTAGTCTTCTGAGGAGTCATCATCCTACTTTGAAAGCTGGGTAGTTGGCTCTGGCATGAAGGTAGAGCAAGTTCCTGGAGCTACAACATTTTCATCCTTGGTTGAGGTATCACCATAATCACTGCCCGAGGAGTACTCAACAGATTTTGTGGGAAGACACCAATTTTCTAGGTTGCTGAAAATAGGAAGGAATCATGGTGGATTTCCTCATTTTTTTCCGAGAGCCTAAGCCAGTGGAGCTGGAAGGGACATCTGGGAGGCACAGCGAAAAGAGGGCAGAAACTTGTTGCAGGCCTGAAGCCTCTGTTAATTCACATTGAATGTGAGGTCAACAAGGTCGTCATCGTGGATGGTGATATAGTCATCATCGCGAAGGGGGATAGGAGGGCGAGAGGGCTGGATGCGTCCTTGACCTCTGTGACACCTCATTCTATGACGACATGCCATGGAGGCGTCGAACTACTCAAGCGAGGAGGGATGGTAGGCAGAATTGCGAATGGAGAAAAGGCATGAGGCCTCAAGCTGAATGGAGGGCCAAATGGAGGGATGAAGAGAAAAATCTACAGGGCAGTGTCTAGCCACCTGAACAGAAAGGCGATAGGAAGAAGCAGAGGGATGGACTTCACCAGAGGCCATGAAATAGTGAGGTTGGAAACTACAAGAATGGATGGAAAATCCAGGAGCCGGTGGAAGAGTAATGGCACCAAAGAGATGGCTACAGGCCTTAATAGCTCCCTCGTGTGAGCCATGCGCAGCCATGTGGTCATGCCAACTGCTGTGCGGAGGAGCGGTCAAGCTATGCATTTGAAATGACACCCACATCCAGGAATAGTCCCTTATTGTTGTTAGTGTAGCTGCCTTATTATTATTTTTTTACCCGTGTAGTTCCCATATTGTTATTATTGTGCCCTTACATTATTATTTTTAGGTTGGGCATGATTATATTGTGACCCCATGGACTCATATATATAGAAAGGAGGTTTTTTCATTTGTTTCATCCAAGAATTGCTCATTTTTTTAACGTAAAGGATGTTTCCCCCTAAAATAGGCTAATTTCTAAGGTGTTGATCTATCTTTTCTTTTATTTTGTGAGCTGGTTTCATAGCATTTAGCATTAGAGCTTTGGATTCTAGGGTTTTGCTGCTTCAAATAGGGCATCGTGGAATTTTCGCTGTAACCTTTTTTTCTATGAAGGTTCAGAAGCTAAAACAAAAACCTATTTGGGAATAAATACTAAGGAACGCAGTGTAAAAATTTTAGATCTTGGTTCGCAATAGTTTTGTAAATATGATCTATGGAAGTTAGGGTTTTTGCTGGCTCCTAAATTTCAACTCAAAGAGGCGGCCTTGGGAAAATCATTATAACTCTATCTCTGAGCATTAGATTGGAATTCTATAAAAAGTGGCTGAAATCACACGGACTATAGTTTATTTTTACCAAATTCAGATCTGAATGAGAAAATCCTGACACGTGGCACACCGCACAAGTTTTCTCTACTAAACTAGTCCATAATTAGGTCATTGTGGGAGATTGGGCATAAAATTGTCTCGATGAATCCAAATCAGGTCTAACCTGTGGAATTGGATAGAAGATTCATAGGGATACTAAAGGACTGAAGATAAAATATTGGGGATAAGAAATTACATAGATACATCAGTTTCAATATCGAGCTCCTCAAAAGCAATAAAAAGTTATGTTTTTTTTTTAAATTGCATAAGTCTTATTTGAAAAAACAGTTTGAAGCGATTCCAAGGGCATATTGAAGCATAGATATCAGTATTTAGTTCTAAAATCCCCCCTAAAAATAATTCAACACCCATTAAGCCCTCAGAAGGATCTACTATGACTCATGAAGAGGAAGAAGTGCAACATGATATATCAAAATAACAAGAACAAGTGTAACGAATTTCACTCTCGCAAAGGGTAACAAAAAATGAATTGGAAGTTTTGAAGAAAGGCGTGGAAGCTAAGATAGATGGTTTGAAGAAAGGTGTGGAAGCTAAGATGGATGATTTGAAGAAAGGCATGGAAGCTAATATGGATGGTTTGAAGAATGGCATGGAAGTTAAGATGAATGGTATAGAAGGAAACATGGAAGATTTTAAGAAAGACATGGAAGGTTTAAGGAAGGTTTGGCAAATTTGCTACAAGAAAATCTTCCTAATGGCGAAAAGGTAGTAGAGGAAATTCATGATGAGAACAAAAAAAATGTTAATTATGATTCCATAGAATTTAATGTTCGATATAAGACCCACCATATTCCAAATATAGATATGAGGAAGTTTCATGGCAAGGTTCCGATAACTTTTATGCTATAAATGGAGCAATACTTTGAGCTCCATAATATGAAAAACACAAAAAAGGTATGCATTTCAACTTTATATTTCGAACAAATCAGTTTGTATGGTATCAATGGCTTTATTCTCGTAAAGAACTGGTCACTTGGTCAATTTTTACGGAGGAAATGATAGCACAATATGAGGATACAAAGAGCAACACCTTCTTTAGCTAATTGATAAATCTAAAACAACATGGTTCAATGATGGAGCACATTGAGGACTTCTAAAAATTGAATATAAGGGTGAATAATATTCGAGAGGAACTTAGGATTGATGTCTTCATAGGGACTCTAAAGGATAACATCCAACATGAGTTTCTCCTTTGGGAACCTGATACATTGGAGAAGGCATTGAGTCTGGAAAGAAAAATTGAAATAAAAATTAAGTCGATGAGGAAGCCTACCACTAAAAACTATAAATATGGAAGTGTTGCTACTCCTATACTTCCAGAACCTACAAGGTTGACACCACAACAATTGGAAGAAAAAAGAGAAAAAGGGCTTTGCTATAGTTGTGATAGAAAATACACTAAAGGTCATAAGTGTGTTGAGAAGAAATTATTTTACATAGATTGAAAATAGAAGGAAGAAAAGGAACAAGAAACTTCAAAAGAAGAGGATATACACCAGGAACCAAACCTAAAGGAGGAAAAAATTAATTCGACCATATCTTGTAATGCATTGGCAGGAATTACCACTCCACAAAATCTAAATATAGAAGGACATATCAATAATAAAAATGTAATAGTGCTTATTGATTCGGGTAGTACACATAATTTTATTCATTGTAAGGTAGCCAAGGAATTGAATTGCTTCCTATACCTAGCACCAGAGTGTCAAGTGATGGTGGAAAATGGAGGAAATATAAATTTCTTTGGAGAGCACCATAATATCAAGCTAACCATGGTGGAATATGTATTGAATATTCTAATGCTTTCCATTCCAATGGGTGGTGTTGATGTTGTACTAGGAGTACAATTGTTACAATATTTGGGGATGGTAGCTTTTAATTTCAAGAACTTTTCTTGAAATTTTTTTGGAAGGAAAGGAAGTTGAATTACGGGGTATCATAGGAAATATGGGAAAGATAATAAGCTCTAATGTCATGAAAAATCTTCTGAGAAAATAAAAAAGATTCATCATTGCACAATTATGCTCACAAGATGTTCCAACATAAAAATCAACTATTTCTCTAGATCTCCAAAAAGTATTGGACAATCATTACAAGGTGTTTGAAACTCCTAGAGGACTCCCACCTATTTGTGATCATGATCATGCTATTCATTTAATTTTGGGAAGTTTTACTCCAAACATTAGGCCTTACAGATATCCTTATGTCCAAAAGAGTGAAATTTAACGTATGATTGCGGAAATTCTAGAGGCTAGTATAATTCAACCTAGTCAAAGTTCTTTCTCTGCTCCAGTAGTATTGTTGCAAAAGAGGGACGAATCATGGCGCATGTGTCCAAATTATAGGGAGCTCAATAAGCTCACTATTAAATATAAATTTCCCATTCTTGTGATTGATGAATTATTGGATGAATTACATGGAGAAATTTATTTCACCAAGTTGGATCTCCGTTCAGGATATCATCAAATTAGAATGAAGAGCGAAGACATTCTAAAAACAACATTCAAACTGATGAGGATCATTATGAATTTTTTTTCATGGATTTTGCCCTTACCAATTCACCTTCTACATTTCAAGGGTTGATGAATTCCATTTTCAAACCCTTACCTAGAAAATTTGGGTTATTATTTTTTGATGATATATTAATCTACAAAAGTTCTTGGAAGGATCATGTTCAGCATTATGACAAGGTGCTCAAACTATTGAAGGAGAAAAAATTATATGCAAAAACCTCCAAATGTTTCTTTGGAGTACATGAGGTGGAATATATGGTCATATTATATCTTAGGAGGGTGTTAAGGTATACCCTAACAAAATTAAATTCATTAAGGAATGAAAAGTCCCCAAAACCATAAAGTAGTTGCGAGGATTTCTCAGGTTAACAGGGTATTATCTCTAGTTGGTTAAGAATTATGGGAAAATAGCAGCACCTATAACAACATTATTAAAGAAATATGCATTTTCATGGACTCCTGAAGCAACTAAGGCCTTTGAACATCTTAAAGAGGCAATGAGCCAAGCACCAGTTTTAGCTACGCCAGACTTCACAAAAACCTTTATTGTGGAATGTGATGCCTCAGGAAATGGAATTGGTGTTGTTTTAATGCAATATGGAAGACCCATTACTTTTGAAAGCCATCTAATAAAAGGAAAGTATTTAAAGAAAGCTATGTATGAGAAGGAAATATTGGCAATACTGCATGCACTAAATAAATGGCGACCTTACCTAATGGGAAGACACTTCAAGGTAAAAAATGATCATGGTAGTCTTAAATAATTTTTGGAACAAATGTTATCTTCAAAAGAGAAGAAAAAATGGGTGACAAAGATGTTTGGTTATGACTTTGAAATCATCTACAAAAAATGGAAACTAAATGTTGTTCCAGATGCACTCTCAAGAAAGGATGAGGATGTGGAAGCATTTCTTTGTTTCGTTTCTATTATCCAACCAAATTGGATAACTGAAGAAAGGGAGGAATGGAAGAATGAAGAAGAAGTATGGACGCTCATTCAAAAGTTGTAGCAATATCCTAGTACATATGATACATTTAGTTGGAAAAATGATTCCTTATGGTGCAAATATTGCTTACATTTTTGTAAGAATTCCCAACAAAAACAATATATTCTTTTGGAATTGCACACCTCTCCCTTAGGAGGACACTCCATATTATTAAAAACTTACCACAGGGTGAAGAAATATTTTCTTTGGGACGGCCTTAAATCAGATATTTAAAACTTTGTGGTGGAATGGTTTTTTTTCCAGAAAAAGAAAGTTGAGACAATTAAAACCCTGGGTCTAATACAACCTTTATCCATTCCAAATCAAAGTTGGGAGGAGGTTTCAATGGATTCTACCACAAGTTTACCTAAGTCCGAAGGAAAGAGTGTCATCATGGTGGTAGTTGATAGGCTTACCAAGTATGCACACTTTTGTGCATTATCTCATCCATTTAAAGTGATTACAATTTATGTTGCATTTACGGAAACAATGCAAAAGATACATAGAAACCCATAGATTATTGTAAGTGATAGAGATCCAATTTTCACTATAAATTTTTGGACGAAATTATTTTCTTGTTTGGGTACTCAAATAGCTCATAGCTCATCTTATCATCCTCAATCTGTGGGAAAACTAAGATAGTGAACAAATTTTTGGAATTATATCTTCCTTTCTTTGTATCTGATAAACAAACACAATGGGCCAGTTTGTTACCTTTGGCTGAATGTTGGTATAACACTTCTTTCCACATTGCATCAAAAATGACCCCATTTATGACATTTTATGGATATCATTTTCCATCCATCACATCATCTTTAAAAGAAAATTCTAAGTTTCAAGTAGTGGAATATCACCTCGAGCATCAATAATGAGTTCTCCAACTCTTAAAGGATAGCCTAAATTTAGCACAAAAATCGAATGAAAGAATAGGAAGATCAACATCGTAGTGAGAGAATTTTTGATGTATGTGACTGGGTATTTTTATGGCTACAACCATACAAACAAATGTCCCTCAGGAAAGCTAAGAATGATAATAAATTATTTCCAAAATACTATGGTCCTTACAAGGTGTTTCACAATATTGGTACTATGGCATACAAATTTGAACTTCCTGCATCTTCCCGAGTGCACCCAGTTTTCCATTTTTCATGCTTAAAGAAGGTTATCGGTGACAAAATTTTGGTTCAACCAATATTTCCAGAACTTGAAGAGGAAGTAAAAATCATATCGGAACTTGAAGCAGTCACGGAAACAAGAACTCGATAGCTATGAAATCAATCAATTTCAGAGTATCTAATCAAGTGGAAGAACTTACACACAAAAGATTCAATGTGGGAGGATGAGAATTTTATACGGAAGCATCCAAAACTACTCAAGCATTGAAGAAAAAACTTTTCTGAAGGAGAGGGTAATGTTAAGGCCCTATATTACTAGTGTAGTCCCCTATTTATGTTAATGTAGCCCCCTTATTGTTATTTGTGTGCCCCTGTAGTCCCCATATTTTTATTATTGTGCCCTTACATTATTATTATTAGGTCGGCTAGGATTATATTGTGACCCCATTGACTCCTATATATAAAAAGGAGGTTTTTTCATTTGTGGCATCCAAGAATTTTTTATTTTTGTAATGTAAAGGTGGTTTCCCCCTTGAAGACGATGATTCTAAGGTGTTGATCTATCTTTTCTTCTATTTTGTGAGTTGGTTTCATAACAATCATTGAGGAGAAATCAAGACGCTTCTACCATGTTTTACCTCAACACATTTATTCACATGGTTATATTCGTAATATGTCATGACAAATATGAAGACCTTGGACCCTTTCCATTATGTCCAAGTTGTGATGGGGTTATAGTATTTATGATTGTTTCATACATCCATTGTGTATGCCTGGTGGCTATGTTAATATTTAGTTATGTCAGCATGGATCCATGATGTAGCTTGGTGGAAATGACCTTAATCATTTGACATGGATTTTTGCATATCCATACTTGTATTTCAAGTCACTTATATTTTGATTATGTTTATAGCTACCTTATATATGATCATATGATATTATTTTATTGTAATTCCTTTATTTTTGTTGGTAGGTTTCTGACTAGTTGATCCCTTGCTCAATGCATTTGCATGATAAAGTACTTCAGTCATCACTCCATTTCTAAATTCATAGGAATTCCATTACACATTATTTGGTAACACTTATGATTTCATACCTCTATCCTTCATCATATGAAGCCTAACGTCCATCAATCCCATAATAATATCAAAGAAAAACATTACTCAGAAAGATAAGAATCTCATGAAAATAACTTTAAAAACCTTAATTTTAAAGGGTTTCGCAGGTGGTACCATAATTATATGCAAAATCCACTATTTTGTCACATTGTGTATATCTATTTGCATGTGACATTGTTAGACTTTTCCATTTCATAAGGTGTGACATTATTTTAACAAAGAAAAAATAGAAATAATACGAGAATCTTCTATTCTATAAGCTTTTTGCATGGCATCTCATCCGATCAGTTTGGATTTGGCTCACCTCCCTAATTTTTTGGACCTTAACCTCCATCCCTTAGTCTCTGCCTATCCTTTCCCAATCCCACAAATAGAACCATCTCCCATTGAGATGGCTAGTTCGCAAAACTCAATAAAGCTTGTTGATACTCCGCTCACATACCTACCTTTTGACTATAAGGATTTTGAAGGCAAGACATTTGAATGAAGGAATACACAACAAAGGGAATTAAAACATCAAGGCTCAAGTTGTACCACTTGTTTCATGATTAATAAATCTATTCATTTATTTCCCATAAACATTTTCCAGATTTTGTGGTTTTTATTCCATATCTCATTGATCATGGACATATGTATTCTCCAAACCATAATTGTATGTTGGTTCTTTGATATCTTTTTTTTTTCCATCTACAAGTTCTCTCTCCGTGAAGACTGAAGATAAAGCTTGGGGATAAATAAAAATAAATTAGCAAGGAAAAAATTCAATTTACATGGTACGAAGCTCTCATCCGATTGTTGCTCATATATGATTTGATCTTGTTAGACCTAGGGAAAGTTTTCCATTATTATTTTTTTTCTAGGTCTCAGTTTCGGGCCTAGGGAAATCAATCTTATCTACAAGAGGAATTTATCTGTCAAATAGTAGTGCTCAAATGGGGAGATGGTTTTAGAAATTAATACCCAAGTGTGAGGGCTTCTCTCATTATATCATTGTTGATCTAGGTATTTGAAGAGGGTTTAAATTATTGATCTATCTAAACTCAAAGCTAAGTACATCAAGAAAGAGTCCTGAAATGGGGATTTAAGTTATTCTATTGGATGGAAAAAATAATGGAATAAATTAAATGAGTGGCCTCTAGAAACTAGCTAACCTAGATAGGTGAGCAATGGAGTAATGACTCTTCAAAGAGTAGTATGAAAGGCTTGGGTATTGATCTCTCCCCTATGAACAATAACAATTTTTAAAAGTTACTCGCATGATGTAATAGTTCCAACCAATTATGGAAAAATACATGTTTGATAACTACATTCACCAAAGGTAGAAAATGGTAATAATTTGAAATGGAGAAGAGATAGATGTTGAAACACATTTTTTAAATATTTTAGTTGAAATTTGTATGAACTCTTGCTCTTTCATTATTAATTATTTATTATGCCTACAAGTAAATTTTCAGATTTGATTTGGATTATATCATTATATTTTTTGGCATCCATCTCGATGCTTTAATAGAGGAAAATGTGGAGGAATAAACTCCCAGGACAATTTTTATTGGTGGAAGCCAGTTTGGAAAACTAGGGTATAAAACATGTTAGACATATTTTGAGGCATGAAGTGACACTTTTTGGGGGTAAAACCATGTATCTTTATCCCCAAATATTTTTTTTCATATTTTACACATAGAGACCATTCCAGTGACACAATAATTTCCTCAATTGATGTCCATATGAAAAACTTATGTCACTCAGAAGTTGACCTTCCCATTTTGACCACCATAATTATATATGACGCTATGTGAGCCCCCATAACTCATGGAAAAGGGTCTAGCCACATGATCATGATGAATAAGACTCTATTGGATTCCATATTGTAACTTCAGTTAAGAGTTTAAGGATTCAAACTTCACCACTAGGGCATTTTGTTCCATAGGTGAGCATAGTATTCAAAAGGGATAGGGAGCGAGCATAGAAGAGGATTTTTGCACAGTAGTAGCTCACAGGACACTGGCCTTATTTATTTGTACTTTCAACCATTTTATATTCAAATAAAGAGAGCATAGTGACCTCACCTTCTAGTTGGTTTTTCTCCCAACAGAGTTTCCCAAGGTATATCTTATGTCAATTGTGGTTTCTAAGTTGTTATTTTGTGTTAGGTCCCTATATTACTAGAGTAGTCCCTTATTGTTGTTATTGTATCCACTTTATTTTTATTGTTGTACCCCTGTAACCCCAATATTGTTATTATTTTTCCCTTACATTATTATTTTTAGGTCGGTTATGATTATATTGTGACCCCATGGACTCCTATATATAGAAGGAGGTTTTGTGATTTGTATCATCCAAGAATTATTAATTTATGTAATGTAAAGGAGGTTTCCCACTCGAAGTGGCTTATTTCTAAGGCATTGATCTCTATTTTCTTCTATTTTTGGAGTGGGTTTCATAACATTTGGTATCAGAGCTTTGGATTCTAGGGTTTCATTGCTACAAATAGGTAATTGTAGGAATTTTCGCTATAACGTTTTTTCTACGAAGGTTCAGAAGATCAAATTTTTATCACGCGAAGCTGAAATAATGAGGAAGTTCATGTAAAAATTTTAGATATTGGTTTGCAATATTTCTAGATGTATGATATGTGGAAGTTAGGGTTTTTTCAGGCTCCCGAATTTCATCTCAAAGAGGTGACCATGGGAAATCATCATAACTCTCTCTCTCTCTCTGAGCATTCGATTGGAATTCTGTAAAAATTGGAGCAATTACACATAATGTAGTTTCTTTTATATCAATTTCAGAGCCAAAGGAGGAAACAATGACACGTGGAACGTTGTACAAGTTCGCTCTACTAAACCAGTCCATAATTAGGTCATTGTGGGAGATTGTGCATAATTTCGCCTTCAAGAATCTGAATCAGGTCAGACCTATGGCATTCGAAATAAGATTCAAAGAGATACTACAACACCAAATTTAAGATATTGAAGATCCTACATCATAAAGATAATTCAGTTTCAATATCAAACTCCTCAAAAGAAAGAAAAAGGTGTGTATTTTTTTTTTTAATTGCACAAGTCTTGTTTAAAGAATTAGTTTGAATCGATTCCAATGGAATATTATAGAATATATATCAGTATTGTATTCTAAAATTCCCCCTAAAAATAATTCAACACCCATTAAACCTTCAGAAGGCTCTACTATGACTCATTAAGACGAATAAATGCAACATGGCATACCAAAATTACAAGAGCAAGTGCACCAAATTTCGCTCTCGCAAAAAAATATATGGAAATTTTGAAGAAAGGTGTGGAAGCTAAGATGGATGGTTTGAATAATGGCATGGATGACATGGAATCTAAGATTGATGAAAAAATGGAAAACATGAAGAATGATCTAAAAGCAGACATGGAAGGTTTGACAAAGTTGATACAAGAAATGTTTCCTAATGGTGAAAAGATAGTAGAGGAAACTCATGATGAGAAAAAAATAAATGTTAATCATGATTTCATAAAAGCTAATGTTGGATGGAAGACCCACCATATTCCAAATATCGATATGAGGAAGTTTGATGGAAAGAATCCCGTAACATTGATACTATAGATGGACCAATATTTTGATCTTAATAATGTGCAAAACACACAAAAGGTATGCATTGAAACTTCATATTTAGAACAAAATATAGTTGTATGTTATCAATGGCTTTTCTCCCATAAAAAAATTGGTCAATTTTTATGAACGAAATGATAGCACATTATGAGGATACGAAGAGAAATATTTTTTTTAGCCAATTGATAAATCTCAAACAAAACGGTTCAATTGTGGAGCACAATGAGGACTTCCAAAAATTGAATATAAGGGTAATTGATATTCCAGAGGAACATAGGATTGATGTCTTCATAGGAACTTTAAAGGATAACATCGAACATGAGGTTATCATTTGGGAACCTGATTCATTGGAGAAGGCATTCAGGTTGGAAAGAAAAATTGAATGTAAAATTATGGCGACAAGGAAGCCTACCACTCACATCTATAAATATGGAAGTGTTGCTACTCCTAGACTTCCACAACCTACAAGGATAACACCACAACAATTCGAAGAAAAAAGAGAAAAAGGGCTTTGCTACATTTGTGATAGAAAATACACTAAAGGTCATAAGTGCACCGAGAAGAAATTATATTACATAGATTGTGAAGAGGAGGAAGAAAATGAACAAGGAACTTAAAATGAGGAGGATATACACAAGGAACCAACCCTAGAATAAGAAGAAATGAGTCTGACCATATCATGTAATGCATTGGCAAGAATTACCACTCCTCAAACTCTCAAGATAGAAGGACATATCAAGAAGAAAAAGGTAATAGCGTTGATTGATTCGAGTAGTACCCATAATTTTATGCATTGTAAGGTATCCAAGGAATTGAATTGTTTCTTGTACCCAGCACCATGATGCCAAGTGATGGCTGCAAATGGATGAACTATAAATTTCTCTGGAAAATGTCATAATATCAAGCTAACCATGGGGGTATATTATTGAATAGTAAAAAGCTTTCCATTCCAATGGGAGGTGCTGATGTTGTACTAGGAGTACAATGGTTACAATCTTTGGGGGCGGTAGCTTTTAATTTTCAAGAAAATTTCTTGAAATTTTTTTCGGAAGGAAAGGAAGTCAAATCATGGGGTATCGCAGGGAAGCCGAGAAATATAATAAGCTCTAATGTCATGAAAAAGCTTCTGAAGAAAGAACAACGAGGTGTAATTTAACAATTATGATCTCCAGAAAGTCTTGGACAATCATTCCAAGGTGTCTAAAACTCCAAAAGGACTCCCACCTATTCATGATCATAATAATGTTATTCATTTGATTTTAGGAAGTGTTCCTCCAAACATTAGGCCTTATAGATATCCTTATGTCCAAAAGAGTGAAATTGAACATATGATTGCAGAAATGTTAGAGGTTGGTATAATTCAACCTAGTCAAAGTTCTTTCTCCGCACCCGTAGTATTGGTGCACAAGAAGGATGGATCATGGAACATGTGTTCGGATTATAGGGAGCTCAATAAGCTCGCTATTAAAGATAAATTTCTCATTCCTTTGATTTATGAATTATTGGATGAATTACATGTAGCAATTTATTTTACCAAGTTGGATCTTCATTTAGGATATCATCAAATTAGAATGAAGAGTGAAGATATTCTGAAAACAACATTTCGAACTCATGAGGGTCAATATTAATTTTTGGTCATGACTTTTGGCCTTACCAATGCACCTTCTACATTTCAAGGGTTGATGAATTCCATTTTCAAACCCACCCTTATAAATTTTTTTCTAGTATTTTTTAATGATATACAAATCTACAGTAGGTCTTGGAAGGATTATGTTGAACATGTTGACAAGGTGTCAAACTATTGGAGGAGAACAATTATATGAAAAAATCCAAATGTTTCTTTGGAGTACAAGAGGTGGAATATATGGGTCATATTATATCTCAGTAGGGTGTTAAGGTAGACCCTAACAAGATTAAATCCATTAAGGAATGGAAATTCCCTAGAACCATAAATCAGTTGCGAGGAATTCTCGGGTTAATATGGTATTATCACAAGTTTGTTAAGAATTATGGGAGAATAGAAGAATGTCTGTTGTGAAACCAGCTCCAAAAATAGAAGAAAAGAGATATCAACACCTTAGAAATAAGCCACTTCGAGGGGGCAACCTCCAATACATTACATGAATGAACAATTCTTGGATGATACAAATTACAAAACCTCCTTTCTATATATAGGAGTCCAGAGGGCCACAATGTAATCATAGTGGGGCCACAATGTAATCCTAGCTGACCTAACAATAATAATTTAAGGGCACAATAATAACAATATGGGGGCTACAAGGGTACAATAATAACAATAAGGGGGTTACACTAACAACAATAAGGGACTATACTAGTAATATAGGGACCTAACATGCCCCTCTCCTTCAAAAAAGTGTTGTCCTCAACGCTTGAGTAGCTCTGGGTGCTTCTGTATAAAATTCTCATCCTCCCATGCAGAATCTTCAGTGGGTAAGTTCTTCCACTTGATGAGATACTCTGAAATTGATCGATTCCGTAGTTGTCGAGTTCTTGTTTCCGTGACCGCTTCCGGTTCCAATATGATTTTTCCTTCCTCATCAAGTTCTGGCAATATTGTTTGAAATGGAATATTTTCACCGATAACCTTCTTTAAGCACGAAACATGGAAAACTGGATGTACTCGCGAAGAAGCAGGAAGCTCCAATTTGTATGCCATAGTACCAATCTTTTGCAACACCTTGTAAGGACCATAGTACTTTGGCGATAATTTATTATCCTTCTTAGCTTGCTTGAGGGACATTTGTTTGTATGGTTGTAGCCGTAAAATACCCAATCTCCTACATCAAAACTTCTCTCGCTGCGATGTTGATCTGCCTGTTGTTTCATTCGATTTTGTGCCAAATTCAGGTTATCCTTTAAGAGTTGGAGAACTTCTTGTTGATGCTCGATGTGATCTTCCACTACTTGAACCTTCTAATTTTCTCTTAAATATGATGTGATGGATGGTGGATGATATCCATAAAGTGCCATAAATGGGGTCATTTTTGCTGCAGTATGGAAGGAAGTGTTATACCACCATTCAGCAAGAGGTAACCACTTGACCCATTGTGTTTGTTTATCAGATACAAAACAACGAAGATATTCTTCCAAACATTTATTTACTATCTCAGTTTGACCATCAGATTGAGGATGATAAGATGAGCTATGAGCTAATTGAGTACCCAAACAAGAAAATAACTCCGTCCAAGAATTTCCAGTAAAAATGGGATCTCTGTCGCTCACAATAACCCTTGGGCTTCCATGTAGCTTTTGAATTCTGTCCATAAATGTAGTAGCAACCGTACTTTCTTTAAATGGATGGGATAATGCACAAAAGTGTGCATACTTGGTAAGTCTATCAACTACCACCATGATGACACTCTTTCCTTCGGACTTAGGTAAACCTGTGATAAAATCCATTGAAATCTCCTCCCAACGTTGACTTGGAATGGATAAAGGCTGTAGAAGACCCAGGGTCTTAATTGTCTCAACTTTATTCTGTTGGAAAACCAAACATTCCGCCACAAACTTTTGAATATCAGATTTAAGGCCATCCCAAAAAAATTCTTTCTTCACCCTGTGGTAAGTTTTTAAAAATCCTGAGTGTCCTCCTAAAGGAGAAGTGTGCAATTCCAGAAGAATCTTTTGTTTTAGTTGGGAATTCTTACAAAGATATGAGCGATCTTTGTACCATAAGGAATCATTTTTCCAACTAAATGTATCAGATGTACTAGGATCTTGCTGCAACTTTTGAATGAGTGTCCATACATCTTTGTTCTTCTTCCATTCATCTCTTGCTTCGGTTATCCAATCTGGTTGGATAATAGAAATGGCACAAAGCAATGCTTCCACCTCTTCATTATTTCTTGAGAGTGCATTTGCAACAACATTAAGCTTTCCTTTTTTGTAGATTATTTCAAAGTCATAACCCAACATCTTTGTGACCCATTTTTGCTGCTCTTCTGAAGATAGTCTTGGTTCCAAAAAGTGTTTAAGACTATCATGATCAGTTTTTACCTTGAAGTGTCTTCCCATTAGGTAAGTTCGCCATTTCTTTAGTGCATGCAGTATTGCTAACATTTCCTTCCCATAAATAGGTTTCTGTAAATACTTTCCTTTGATTGGACGACTTTCAAAAGCAATGGGTCTTCCTTCCTGCATTAAAACCGCACCAATTCCATTTCCTGAAGCATCACATTCCACAATAAAGGTTTTTGTGAAGTCTGGCATAGCTAAGACCGGTGCTAGGCACATTGCCTCTTTAAGATGTTCAAAGGCCTTAGTTGCTTCAGGAGTCCATGAAAATGCATCTTTCTTCAATAATGTTGTTAGAGGTGCTACTATTCTCCCATAATTCTTAACAAACTTGTGATAATACCCCGTTAACTCGAGAAATCCTCGCAACTTCTTTATGGTTGTGGGGACTTTCCATTCCTTAATGGCTTTAATTTTGTTAGGGTCTACTTTAACACCCTCGTGAGATACAATATGACCCAGATATTCCACCTCTTGTGCTCCAAAGAAACATTTGGATTTTTTTGCATATAATTGTTTCTCCTGCAATAGTTTGAGCATCCTGTCAACATGTTCAACATGATCCTTCCAAGACCTGTTGTAGATTAGTATATCATCAAAAAATACTAGCACAAATTTTCTAAGGAAGGGTTTGAAAATGGAATTCATCAACTCTTGAAATGTAGAAGGTGCATTGGTAAGGCCAAAAGGCATGACCAAAAATTCATAATGACCCTCATGAGTTCGAAATGTTGTTTTCGGAATATCTTCAGTCTTCATTCTAGTTTGATGATATCCTGAACGAAGATCCAATTTGGTAAAATAAATTGCTCCATGTAATTCATCCAATAATTCATCAATCACAGGAATGGGAAATTTATCTTTAATGGTGAGCTTATTGAGATCCCTATAATTAAGACACATGCACCATGATCCATCCTTCTTGTGTACCAATACTACAGGATTAGAGAAATAACTTTGACTAGGCTAAATTATACCATACTCTAACATTTCTGCAATCATACGTTCAATTTTACTCTTTTGGACATAAGGATATCTGTAAGGACGGATGTTTGGAGGAAGAATTCTTGGAATCAAATGAATAGCATGATCATGATCATGAATAGGTGGGAGTCCTTTGGGAGTATCAAACACATCAAAATGATTGTCCAAGACTCTTTGAAGATCTGGAGAAATAGATGATTTTGATGTTGGAACTTCTAGTGAGCATAATTGTGCAATTACGCTCCGTTGTTCTTTCTTCAGAAGCTTTGTCACGAAATCAGAGCTTATTATATTTCCTGGCTTCCCTGTGATACCCCACAATTTGATTTCCTTTCCTTCTGAAAAAAATTTCAACAAAAGTTCTTGAAAATTAAAATCTATAGTCCCCAAAGATTGTAACCATTGTACTCCTAGTACGAATTCAGCACCTCCCATTGGGATGGAAAGCATTGGACTATTCAATACATATTCCCCCATGGATAGCTTGATATTATGTCATTTTCCAGAGAAATTTATAGTTCCTCCATTTGCAACCATCACTTGAAATTCTGGTGTTGGGTATAGGAAACAATTCAATTCCTTGGCTACCTTACAATGAATAAAATTATGGGTACTACCTGAATCAATCAACACTATTACCTTTTTCTTCTTGATATGTCCTTCTATCTGGAGAGTTTGAGGAGTGGTAATTCCTGCCAATGCATTACACGATATGGTCGGACTCATTTCTTCCTCTTCTAGGGCTGGTTCCTGGTGTATATCCTCTTCTTGTTCATTTTCCTCTTCCTCTTCACAATCTATGTAAAATAATTTCTTCTCAGCACACTTATGACCTTTAGTGTATTTGCTATCACAACTGTAGCAAAGCCCTTTTGCTCTTTTTTCTTCCAATTGTTGTGGTGTCAACCTTGCAGGTTGTGGAAATCTAGGCGTAGCAACACTTCCTTCTTTATAGAATTGAGTGGTAGGCTTCCTTGTCGCCATAATTTTACATTCAACTTTTCTTGCCAACCTGAATGCCTTCTCCAATGAATCAGGTTCCAAAACGTGAACTTCATGTTGGATTTTATCCTTTAAAGTACCTATGAAGAGATCAATCCTGTGTTCCTCTGGAATATCAGTTACCCTTATATTCAATTTTTGGAAGTCCTCAATGTGCTCCCCCACTAAACCCTTTTGCTTGAGATTTATCAATTGGCTAAAGAAGGTGTTGCTCTTTGTATCCTCATAATGTGCTATCATTTCCTCCGTAAAAATTGACCAAGTGACAATTTTTTTATGGGAGCAAAGCCATCGATACCATACAAATGTATTTTTTTCTAGATGTAAAGTTGCAATGTGTACCTTTTGTGTGTTTTGCACATTATTGAGATCAAAATATTGCTCCATCTGTAGTATCCATGTTACGGGATCCTTGCCATCAAAATTCCTCATATCCATCTTTGGAATATGGTGGTTCTTCCTGCCAACATTAGAGTTTATGAAATCACGATTATCATTTATTTTGTTCTCATAATGAGTTTCCTCTACTATCTTTTCACCATTAGGAAATATTTGTTGTATCAACTTTGTCAAACCTTTCATGTCTGCTTTTAGATCATTCTTTATGTTTTCCATTTTTTCATCCATCTTAGCTTCCATGCCAACTTCCATGCCATCCATATTAGCTTCAAAACCATTCATCTTAGCTTCCACGCCTTTCTTCAAACCATCCATCTTAGTTTCCATGCCTTTCTTCACAACTTCCATTTCATTTTTTGTTGCTCTTTGCGATAGCGAAATTTGGTGCACTTGCTCATGGAATTTTCATATCTCATGTTGCATTTCTTCATCTTCATGAGTCATAGTAGAGCCTTATGAAGGCTTAATGGGCTTTGAATTCTTTTTAGGAGGCATTTTAGAACCCAATACTGATAGCTATGCTCAATAGGCCTTTGGAATCAACTATAACTGATTTTTCAAACAAGACTTATGCAACTTGAAAAAATACACACCTTTTTCTTGATTTTGAGGAGCTCGATATTGAAACTAAATTATCTTTGTGATTTTGGATCTTCAATATCTGGAATTTGGCTATGAAGTCACCCTTTGAATCTTCTTTCGAATGACACAGGCCTGACTTGATTTGGATTCTTCAAGGCAAAGTTATGTCCAATCTCCCACAATGACCCAATTATGGACTGGTTCAATATAGCGAACTTGTACGACTGGCCATGTGTCATTGTTTTCCTCCTTTGGCTCTGAAATTGATAGACAACAAACTAAAGTCAGTTTACTAGTGGCCAATTTTTACATCATTCCAATCCAATGCTCAGAAAGAGAGTTATGAAGGTTTTCCCATGATAACCTCTTTGAGATGAAATTCGGGAGCCTGAAAAAGACCTAACTTCCACAGATCATATCTCCACAAATATTGTGACCCAAGCTCTGAAATTTTGCAACGATGTTCCTTAGGATTTTGGCTTCTCTCTCTAAAAATTTCAGCTTCTGAAATTTCGTAGAACAAACGTTATAGTACAAATTTCGTGATGACCTGTTTAGGTTAAATTCAAGAGCCTGCAAAAAGCCCTAACTTCCACAGATCATATCTCGAAAAATATTGCAAACCAAGCTCTGAAATTTTGCGACGATGTTTCTCAGGACTTTGGCTTTGCACTCTCAAAATTTTAGCTTCTGAACCTTCATAGTAAAAAAATTTAGAGCGAAAATGCCACGATGAACTGTTTGGGGCAGCGAAACCCTAGAATCCAAAGCTCTGATACCAAATGTTGTGAAACCAGCTCCAAAAATAGAAGAAAAGAGATATCAACGCCTTAGAAATAAGAAACTTTGAGGGAGAAACCTCCAATACATTACATGAATGAACAATTCTTGGATGATACAAATTACAAAACCTCCTTTCTATATATAGGAGTCCATAGGGCCACAATGTAATCCTAGTTGACCTAACAATAATAATTTAAGGGCACACTAATAACAATATGGGGGTTACAAGGGTACAGTAATAACAATAAGGGGGGTTACACAAACAACAATAAGGGACTATACTAGTAATATAGGGACCTAAAAACCTCTAACAACATTATTGAAGAAAGATACATTTTCATGGACTCTTGAAGCAACTAAGGCCTTTGAACATCTTAAAGAGGAAATGTGCCTAGCACCGTTCTTAGCTATGTCAGATTTCACAAAAACGTTTATTGTGGAATGTGATGCCTCATGAAATGGAATTGGTGTTGTCTAAATGCAAGAAGGAAGACCCATTTCTTTTGAAATTCGTCCAATCAAAGGAGAGTATTTACATAAATCTATTTATGAGAAGGAAATGTTAGAAATACTACATGCACTAAAGAAATTGTGGCCTTACCTAATGGGAAGACACTTCAAGGTAAAAATTGATCATGATAGTCTTAACCACTTTTTGGAATAAATACTATCTTCAGAAGAGCAACAAAAATGGGTTGCAAAGATGCTGGGTTATGACTTTGAAATCATCTACAGAAAAGGGAAGCTAAATGTTGTTGTAGATGCACTCTCAAGAAATAATGAAGAGGTGGAATCATTAGTTTTTTCCATTTCTATTATCCAACCAGATTGGATAACCGAAGCAAGGGATGAATGGAAGAAGGACGAAGAAGTGTGGACACTCATTCAAAAGTTGCAGAAATATATTAGTACATATGATACATTTAGTTGGAAAAATGATTCCTCATGGTACAAATATTGCTTATATCTTTGTAAGAATTCCCAAATAAAACAAAATATTCTATTTGAATTGAACACTTCTCCTTTAGGAGGACAATCAAGATTTTTAAAAACTTACCACTGAGTGAAGAAATAATCTTTTTTGGGATGACCTTCAATTTTATATTCAAAATTTTGTGGCAGAATGTTTGGTTTTCCATAAAAATAAAGTTGAAAAAATTAAGACCCCGAGTCTTCTACAACCTTTATCCATTCCAGGTCAACATTGAGAGGAGATTTCAATGGATTTTATCACAGGTTTACCTAATTTCGAAGGAAAGAGTGTCATCATGTTGGTTGTTGATAGGCTTAAAAAGTATGAACACTTTTGTGCATTATCTCATCCATTAAAGAAAGTAAAATTGCTACTACATTCATGGAAACAATTCGAAAGCTACATGGAAACCCAAAGATTATTGTAAGTGACAAAGATCCCATTTTTACTAGAAATTTTTGGACGGAATTATTTTCTTGTTTGGGTACTCAACTAGCTCATATCTCATCTTATCATCCTTAATCCGATGCTCAAATTGAGATAGTGAATACATGTTTGGAAGGATAGTTTCATTTTTTTGTATCTAATAAAAAAACACAATGGGTCAAGTGGTTTCCTCTCGCTGAATGGTGGTATAACACTTCCTTCCATACTGCAGGAAAAATGACCCCATTTATGGCACTTTATGGATATCATCCACGGTCCATCACATCATCTTTAAGAGAAAATTCTAAGGTTCAACGAGTGGAATATCGCATCGAGCATCAACATGAAGTTCTCCAACTCTTAAAGGATAACCTAAATTTGGCACAAAATCGAATGAAACAACAGCCAGATCAACATCGCAGCGAGATAAGTTTTGATGTTGGAGACTGGGTATTTTTACGGCTACAACCATACAAACAAATTTCCCTCAAACAAGATAAGAAGGATAAGAAATTATCACTAAAGTACTATGGTCCTTACAAGGTGTTGAAAAATATTGGTACTATGGCATACAAATTGGAGGTTCCTGATTTTTCACGAGTGCATATAGTTTTCCATGTTTCATGCTTAAAGAAGGTTATCGGTGAAACTTCCAATTCAAGAAATATTTCCAGAACTTGATGAGGAAGGAAAAATCATATTCGAAGCTGAAGTGGTCATGGAAACAAGAACTCGATAACTACGAAATCGATCAATTTTAGAGTATCTCATCAAGTGGAATAGCTTACCCATTGAATATTCTACATGGGAGGATGAGAACTTTATACAGAAGCACCGAGAGCTACTCAAGCGTTGAGGACAACACTTCTTTGAAGGAGAGGAGCACATTAGGTCCCTATATTACTAGTGTAGTCCCTTATTGTTGCTAGTGTAGCCCCCTTATTTTTATTGGTCTACCCTTGTAACCCCAACATTTTTATTATTGCTCCCTTACATTATTATTGTTAGGTCGGCTAGGATTATATTGTGACCCCATGGACTCCTATATATAGAAGGAGGTTTTATCATTTGTATCATCAAAGAATTGTTCATTTATGTAATGTAAATGAGGCTTCCCCCTCGAAGTGGTTTATTTCTAAGGCATTGATCTCTCGTTTCTTCTATTTTTGGAGGTGGTTTCATAACATTTTTTTGTACTTTATTTTTTTCATAATTATCATTTGTATGCATATGTAATGAAAAATAATTTACATATCCAAAAATATAAAGATAAATAAACTCTCATAATGTAGATTTTTTATTTTTAAGTACAATTTATTAGATCTATTGTGACAAACTGTCCATTGGAATATCCATGGAAATTTATAGATCATATTGGTATCAGAGTAGCTTTCTTTGGGTATATTATGGGGAGTTACTATTGGAAAATGCAATGTGGTAACTATGAATTCCAATTTTCCATTAACCTTAATCTTTTCTTGTGAAATTAGTTAGTCTTCTTATGTTATTTATTTAGATATTTTCATCAAGAAAATATCAAGAACAAAAATAGTAACAAAAGAGGACACGGAAATTAGGCTCTCAGCTAAAGGAAAAAACCTCCAAGGGGAAAAGCCAAAAAACTCCTCTTTTCATAGAATATACTTCAAATGAGACAAAAAAATACCAAAACCATAGACCAAGTGCTCCTCCAAGTACCAAGTTAGCCATTTCAATAAGTCCATCCTTAATTTAGCACCAACCAGCTTCAAATTGCAACTTCGACCTTCCAGATTCAATACTTCTACTTCGGCCCTGTAGTTGTTGCATAAACATTAATCCCACTTTCTTTTTTTGGCCTTCCTTGAGCAAGACAACTCCTCCCACAGTAAATGAGGTAAAGATAGAGTATCCCTCCTTCGAGCAACAAGATAGTACACTTCATCCTAATGTGACTCGGACCTGTAATGTTGACCTCCTTTGTAGCTGCAGAAATCCTATATTTTCACACATGTGAGAAATATAGCCCAAAAAAAAGTCTTCTTCTTCTTAAAAACCTTCTATCTTCTTTTCTTCTTGCTTCCAAACTACAGATCTAACTTTTTCCTTGAGATATAACATTTATGTGTGTGAGTACCAAATGAGGTCGAACTGCTCCTTTATATATCCTTTCCAAGGGGTCAACTTCCCTCCTTTTGATCGTCTTAAAGCTTCCAAGGCCAACTTTTAATTTTGGAGTTTCTAAGTCGTTCTAGACTGAGAAAAAATGTTTCTCCAATTACATTTTCCCAAAAAGGTCTTAAGAACATGATTTTTACTCTTTGGACTCATGACAATAAAGCCTATGACCTAAAAAACCCTCGAAGCATGAAGAATGTGTTTTTACCTAGAAGACTAACAATAATGAGCATGAAACCCATGCTTTAATAATAATAATTTTTATTTTCTTCTTTTGTTTGTTACATAGGATACATATTGAAATTAGTACAACAACAATTATGAAGATCAAAATTAGTTACATTTCCAACACTCCCTCTTAACTAGGGAGGTATTCAAAATTGTACAACTAGTACAACATGATTCTCAAATTTAAGAGTTATCATAAGGAGAGTCAATTTGATAAGGCAACTGTAAGCATCATCATTATAACCAACATTCTCTTTTAGGCATAAATAGACAATATTTACTTCATTCAATAGCATTGTGTTGGGAGGATTTATATGTGACACCACACTACCTATACAAAGCACATACCACATCCGAATGTTCACAAGTTATGTCCCTTTATGACTATTATTATATTAGATTTCAAAACCTGAAACCATGAAGAATACTGATCCTCTTAAACCACTCTTATCTTGGACACCTATCCTATCCTCAAAAAGTGACGGTCCATTTCTTGTCTTGGATGTTATTCCTTAAGGAAACCACATATGCTTATCCAATCGTCCACCATTCTCTCTTCGCGACATTCACTTAGACTTACGGTTGTTAGTCATGGTCAAGTTCCTAAAACACGAAGAAGATAATGCACACGTGATGTCTAACATAACTCCCTCTCAACCAGAGAGGATATACCTATTATGTTTTTTAATACAGAACAAATCCTTGCTCCTTTTTAAGGAGACTTCCTTTGCTCCTTCTCAAATCCAGAGTATTTTCATGACTTCCTTTCAAACGTGGAAGTCAACACCACAAGCCTTATAGCTTGTTCTTCATAAATACATGGCTCCCTATCTTCTTTGCATCTCAACATTGCTTCGTTTCTGATGTATCATGGAGATATATTCATTCTTCAATCTTGTGGAACAATCTAGTTTATTTCTCTTGCTCATCACTTTCATCTTATCATGAAGGCATAAAATTGATCTCCCTTGTTAACCTTTAGATTATCTTCTCCAACTTCTACCTTTCGATTTCAAGATGTATATATCATTACTTCACAGTTTTTAGGTGTCATATACTAATATTACCTCAATATATTCTTGCCTCAATTTTCATCATGTATTCCTACAATATTCTTCCAGATAGAAAAATAATGTGTTAATCAGATAACAAACAATAATAGAAAATAGACATACCTCCTCATGATGACCTTCTCATCTAAGCATTAACACCCTTATGATCCATCTCCACAGACATCTTCCTTAATGCATTAAAGTTCCGAAGGATCGAACTTCATTACCAAGTTAGAACATTCTTTCAGAGATTATATTGAATATTAACCATTATTCTACATTATATAGAGAAAGAATTAAATTTTTATTTTTGTTTGAGTAAGTCAAACTCTTCCTTTTAGACATGAAATCTACAAAGCATGTTACAATATTATTCACATATGAATATTAACCAAGAGATACATTCAATTTGCATTCCTATATTTTTTATTCCATCATCTAGTTATATGTATCATTGCATTCCTTCATCCCGTAAACAATTTTTCCATACTATACGAAATGTATAATAAATTTGTCATAATGCTTCTTCCAAGAACATTCAAAATGATGCTCCTTATAGGATCATTATGATTCACCTCAGCAACATGACTACCTCTAACATAATGTTATATAATTCCTACATGAAAAATATTAAAATTGGTCTATCTATATTTCTTTAAGGACTAGATTATTTTTACAAAGAAATATAACCAAACAGACTCTAAATATGTTACTATCACATGATTCTCTTTATGATGCTATACAAAATCAAGATTCTTCTAGAGTAAACAAAAATGTATATTATTCTAAAGGAAATATTAATCTTCGTAGAGAACCTGACAACCAGAGTGCCTTCCTGAATAGTAAATATCTTTCACATCTTCTTTCTTCGGCCTCTTATGAGTTTCTCCCATCTCCTCAACTATATGATAATTTCTCCTTTCATTAATTTTGTTGTTTTCTTGGCTTGGATATTTCCTCTTAAATTTTCCATACTCATTTAACTTTGGACATATATTTCTTCTTAGACTTCCTGAACTTTCCCTTCTTCAACTTCTTAACTCTAGCTAGAAAGGCTTGAGATTGTTCATCTGATATAATGTCATCCTTTACCTTGATCCTATATTCTTCCAAAATTCATTGATCCCACAACTCATGAAAAGGAGTTGAATATTTCTTAGAGTAGATTCTTGTTGCAAAGCTACTCCATTCTTATGGAAATGCATTTAATACGCAAATGGTAATTTTCGAATTAGAAATACTCTCTCCAAGCCCCTGTAAGTGATATCTTAATTGAGAGATCTTCATTTGAAATCATTTCATGTCCCCTTCCTTTGACTCCACTATTTTATATAGCTTATTCCATAAAGACATCTTCTATCCAGATGTACTTGTTGAGTACAAATTCAACATCTTGTCATACATAGCCCTATAATCTTTCAAATTTTCAACAAATAGAACAAGAGGATCCTTAATGGATTCAAATATGATCCATTATTCCCTTACTTATCCTTTCTTATACTTATCTATATCTTGAGTCTTGTCTTTTCTGGGTTCAGTGATTTCACCAATAACATATTCTAGTATCTCATATTTTGTAATTGCCAAATCAATTATTTTCTTCCCAGCTAGGAATTTTGATGATCCAATGATCTTACTGCTCTCCTTGCAGAAAGAAACCATTATATTACCTACATATTCTAACATAGAGTAATGATATGATACTTACTTGATAACCAAGATTCTTCTCTTCCTTTATTGTATAAATTATACAAACAATATCTATACCAATGGATTCAATCTGATCATGCGATATGGTAAAACAAGATATTGAATCCTTCTACAAATTAATTGCGGAAAATAAACATGATCACATAATCACAACAAGTAAAATAAAGAAGAAAATGTATCCACAACACAGATATCTTTCCTGAGGAAAGCTTGCTTCTCAAAACCCCTCTTTCTCTATTGTATATTCAACCAAGGAATCATGAAACAATACAATCCACTCTTCTCACAAGAGTCGGTTTCACTCTACCGACTATCTCACACTGATCCGGAAAAAATCAACCAAAATTTAGTGAATTTCCTGCCTCTGCTCAACCTGCCTTTCTTATGCAATTCTAAGATAATTAAATACCTATTATTTATGAATTTCAGCCTTCCAAAAATGCACAATGCTCATGGGAAATCCTATGTGTGTATTACTACATCTGGGCAATTTGCTAAGAATACAATTGATAGTTAACAACCCTTTAACCTTTGTCTCAACTGGGTTTTCATCACAACTCACATGCATGCAACTATTAATAGTAAATCATCACTCATTTGACAAATCACTGCGTGTGAATTAAATCTAATTTAATTCACTTGACCTCTCACTAGTGCAAAAATCAGTTATAACTAGTTGGATGGACTTTAACTTACTTAATTGAGTTAACTGATTTCTCATGCATTAAAATAATACACTAACTGCAACTTGGACTCTAAAACAAATATAATCTCTCTACATGCCTTACCAACCACCATCAACTTGAATTTCATCAGCTAACTGAGTCTATCATACTCAGTTAACTATTACAAGTGATTATGAGATAAGATTACAATTTATTGTCCAAATTAATTAATGGAAAATTAAACTAGACACACATTTCTTGTTGACTTTTCAACACTCCCTCTCAACAAGAAATGGATTATTGGCTACCTCAATCCTTCCTCTATGGTATTCAAATTTTCTGTTGGTGAGCACCTTTGCCAGAATATTTGCATCCTGATCCTCGGTGGGAATGTACTAAAATAACATAATGCATCTCTAAACACAATATCTGAGATGGTGGTACCAGATGTAAATATGCTTGGACCTGTCATGGAATACTAGATTAACTGAGAGTTTTATGAAACTCTGTTTATAAAAATTTATCACCGTCGGATCCATCTAATGACCAAACAAACCAATAAGTATATTCCTAATCGAGATGGCCTCACATGTTTCCTGACTCGCTACCATGTACTTTGCCTTAGCTGAACTGAGTGTAACTTATTTCTGCTTCCTGATGTACCAAGAAATTGTTTCCGATACTATGCTGAAGATCCCTCCTGATGTGTTCTTCCTATCTGATGGAATGCTTGCCCAATCTACATTGGTGGAGACTTGAAGCTTCAATCCCTCTGTCCGTTTGTACCATAATCCACACACTGTAGTGCCCTTTAGATATCTCAAGACATGCCCCCCCGCCTTCCAAAAGAGCTTGCTCGGATTAACCATATCTTGACTAAGAGGGTTAATTGTGTAGCATATGTTTGGTCATGTGTTCACCAAGAAAATGAGTGAACCCACAAGCTTCCTGTAAACAGTAGCATCCACTACCTCACCTGAAGTAGCATCCTCCATCCTCCAGTTTTTTACAAGAGGAGTCTCCATGGGTTTACAACTCTCAATGTGGAACTTCCTCAAAATATCTTTGGCATACTGGCCTTGAGAAACAAATAGCTCCCCATCCTGATGCCATATTTCCAAACCAAGGAAATCGTGAAGGAGTCTTATGTCATTCATCTCAAACTCTCTTGCAAGATCCTCTTTGCAAGAAGTTATGAGTTGCTCCTCACCTGTCAGAATATGATCATCTACATAAAGTACAATAATCAGAAGCTTACCATCAACCACAATCTAGTATAGGTTCACATCTACTTCACTCTTTTTGAAGCCCAAACCGGTGAAATAGTTGTCAATCCTGGTGTACCAAACATGAGGTGCTTGCTTCAGCCCATACAAAGCTCTCTTGAGTCTACACACATGCAACTCCCCGTCAAAGGTCTGAAAACCTTTTGGCTGCTCAATTTATACTTATTTCTCAATAAGTCCATTAAGAAATGAAATATTCACATCCATCTGATGTATCTGCCACCCCATCTACACTGAGAGTGCAAGGATATATCTAATTGATGAGTACCTTGCAACTGTTGGGCCGTTAATATGCCATTATTATTATCACTTTTGAACACTTATTCCACCCATTTCTACTATTCTTCATCATGTCATTTATTATAATTTATTATATAAATCCATTTTATGATGATTTATGCTTCTATGAATGAATATTATTTATTCTCCTTTATTTCTAATAAATTGATGATTGTGCATGATTTTATCAATGATAGTTTTAATAAATCAGTTGTAACATTATTCACCATTTTTAGCCTCCAAGATAATTTCCAGATTGAAGATTTGATCATTAAAAGTGCCAACTCAGAAATTCGCTGGAATAAGAAGTGACGGTTTTGCGGTTGAGATTTCGAGCAAATGAAGCAGAATCTGGAAAATCCGGAACATGAGTTTTGTCCAGAACGTACCCAATTAACTTTAGTAAAGAACTCGAGCAAATGAAGCAGAATATGGAAAATCCGGAACATGGGTTTTGTCCAGAACGGACCCAATTAACTTTAGCACAGAACGGTTTGCCCAAATTCGGCTTGTACTGAGAGAAACGCAGGGTTCTTTGAGCATGATTTTCTCAGATTTGTTGTTGCGGCCGTCCTCCAAATCTCAGCTGCAAAGCCAAATTCGCCTTGTTCTTGTTGATCAAATGGTTAGAAGCAAACCACTTTTGTAATAGAAATCATGTTATACTTATCTTTATTGTAACTTCTCTCTGATCTCTCTCTATTTAAATGAAAACAGAGATCAGAGATGGGGATGATTTGGGGATGAAAAATGATGGAAAAATGATGAAGAATGATGGTGGATTATTCATGATAGGATAGGGATTGTTGCATGCTGTAATTCTCAAGCCTTTGTTGTTGTAATGATTCCACAATTTGCTAATTAATACATGATTTGGGAGTTGCTGTTCATTCTTTTCATTCTGAAGTAACCCAGCAGCGTCCGCTGGCGGCTAAGGGCCCAGCCTCTGGTGGAGTACGCTGCTGCTGCTGTGTACCATATATTTACAATTGCTGCTGTGTGATGGTTTGATTTATTTCCTATTCTTTTGAATTGCATTATTTTACAGTTTCATGTTTTTATAGTGTGCTGTTAGAATATTTTATGGAATTATTTTATTGCACAAGTTGAGATTGAATCGTGTGGATGTTGTTTTCCATCATAACAGAGATTATTATCCTTTTCAACTTATATTGTTATGTTGTTCATTTCAAATGTAAAGCTTCGCTGTTCATTTCAGATTGTTGGTTATTCGATTCCACTAATTAGAGTTTGTTGTTCAGATTTATTAAATATGATTCGTTGTTTAATTCCTTTAATTATAAGTTTGCTGTCCATTTACTTCGCTGTTTAGTTTGGTTGATTAATTGCAAGAGTTTGCTTTTAATGAGTTTTCCTAGTTTATTTTCAATGGTAGCTTTAGCTTAATTTCTATTTCCTTTTAATTGCTTTAAAGCAGGACTCTCAACTGTAGAGAACATTGGTTATTGCTTCCTCGTTCCTAGATTGATTGTCTTGTTCCGGTTTGATTTCAATTGCATCAATATCCAGAGGAATGAGTTATTACTACTGTATCCTCGATTGATGGTTGTTTGAGTGAATGATTTAGTTTAGAACATTTCAGTTTCTTGCTGTTCCAATTAGATTTTGTTTCCAGCTTTCATTTACTTTTGCATTTTAAGCACTATACTGCAAAACATTACTCTTGAATAAATAGCCGCCTCAGACTGAGTACACTCTTGAAATAAAAAGTCGTCCCTGGGTTGACAATTAATGTGAAGGTAATTAGGAGTTAAAAAGACACCTTTTTATCGCTCCACATTTTGGCGCCGTTGCCGGGGAGAGTGTAGCCATTTCTAAAGAGTAGTGTGAATCTGATGAGTGCCTGCTAGGAGAGAATTGGGTATTAAAAACGAAAGGTAAGAACCTGCGTACGGAGCATGTAACAGCCCTGCTCCCTCGCCCGCTTTCCGGCAGATTTGTTAATTTTTTGTGTAGAAATAGATGTTTGAATTTTTGTGTGAATGACTAGAAAAAATATAGAAATTTTTAAAAAACGAATCACATGATTTCACTCAAGTGGTGATGTAAGCACCACCCATTTCACTAACTAATTGACAGGAACATTTGAAGAAGGAGCCTCGAAGAAACACATGAAAAACATCTTATATTATGGTAAGAAATGACTCACGTTTCTACTTTTGAATTTCCTATCAAAGATCTAGGAGGAGTGACACAAATGCACATAATTCCCCCATCTTTACCAAATTTTCATGGTTTAGCAAATGAAGATCCAGATACATTCTTATTTGAGTTCAAAATACTTTGTAGAGGATATGATTATTGTACTAATGATCAAAGATTGAAAGTGTTTCCTCTTACTCTAAAAGGAGCAGCTCTCCGATGGTTCATGAGCCTAGGTGGGAATTGCATCCAATCATGGGGGGACATGAAGAACATATTCTTGAAGAAGTACCAAGACTATTGCAAATCCAATGAAGATATTTTCGGTATGATACAAGGGGAAGATGAAAGTTTGGAGGACTATGTAGATCGATTTCATTATAACCTTCAAAAATCAAAGCATAAGCATTTGGAAAAAGAGATCTTAAAAACACTCCTTAAAGGAATCAAAGATGAATTTTTAGAACTCTTAAATCTGATAGGAAAAGGTGATGTTTTTCAGTTATCATATGATGATGTTTGTGAGTTGTGCATAAGGTATTCAAGAGGAATCTCCAAGGCCGGTAAGAATTCTAGAGATGTTTGTTCTTTCTTTTCCAAATCTGCTACAAGAATAGGAGACATAAGAGCTGAAATCAATGATTTATTTGAAAATTTTAAAGTTGATTTTATTAGCTCTCTAAGCTCAAAATTGGATGTTTTGCAAGTTCATAAAAATGAAGAATTTGATGAAGTGTTTTTCCCTCATGACCGAAAGGAGCAGCCCATAGATGGTTACTCTTCCTTATCTAGGATGGAAGTATCATATCAAAGAGGTGAGGAAGCTGCAACAAGGTCAAAACCATGGAAATCATGGCCTACAGGTATGGTTCAAAACACTTCTTTTCCATTCTCTTACTTGCATATTCCATTATGGAATACTCATGTTCTAGGGCAGCCATGTCAATTTCAATATAACCACCAATCTTATCTACAAGTTTGGCATGGTTCACCTTATGATTGCATGACTACTCTCCCTCATCTTGTAGCACAAGCACATTCTCCATATTCTCCACCAGCTCTTTCACAACATCCTGCTTGCATATCAAATTTATCCACTCAACCCAACCAATCACATCATCACAATGCTCCATTCCATACACAATTTCCTGCTCAACTAATTCCACACCCTCACCACAATAAACCAGTACAACATGCTTACAATGTTGAACTGCAAAATTTACCCATCCTTCCCACCCATTCTATCTCACATGCACCAATGGAGAAAACTTACAATGAGATTCGGAATGTTTCAAATTCAAAAATTGTAGAAGCTATGGAAGAAAATGAGGTTTCTTTTAGTATGCATCAACAAGTCATTTTAAAAGCTCAAGAACTTCATGATATGATGGCTATGGGAAATCAAGAAAGTAAAGGATATATTGAAGATTGGTTTCATTCCATCACTTGTTTGCAGCATCACTCTATACTTCAACAATTTCTGACAACATCTTTTCAAGGGAAGTTGGCTTCTCATACCCTAATTTTTATCAACATGCATTTTTCAAATATGGGTATGTACATATTTGAAGCCTTATTTCGAAAATGGTTCCATTGGAAGTACTCCTATACATAGTCATATTCATATTTAAATCAAAGTAGGTTAGTGAAAAAATAAAATAAAATAAAATAAGAACATAAATAAATGCATTTTGTTTTTTTTTGTAAAAATAGTTGTTTTTTTTGTTGCAACACGCTATCGAAATCAACATCGGTGATAAATATTTCAATTTATTTGTGTATGTATATGAATCATAATAGAAATAATAAGTTCTACAAACACTCATTTTTCATTTTTATCACCAATTTGAAAAAATGCTTGAATATCATTTTTTTGGCTTGCGGGCTTGATGAACTTTCTGGAAAAACAGTCGGGACAGTCATGTTTTGAGGGACCAAAAGTGAATATTTTTAAAACCTGTTTCTATCCTAAGTAGCCCTTGATTTCTACTTTCCAACCCAATTTGAATCACTCAATTTGGATTTGAAACAAAAAAGTTAGAACCAAAACATTCACAGGGTGTCTAGCGGGCAGCTTAGGAACAGAGTTGGGACAGTCAGTTTTTGGAGGCCTAAATGTTTGAATTTTTAAAACCTGTTACTATGGTAGATTCCCCTATGAATCTAGTTTACAATTCAATTGGAATCACTCATTTTTGATATCGTATGGGGAATTTATGATCAAAATACTGACTGTCTATCGTAAATCAGCACCCTTAAAACTATGTCTTTCTGGCTGTTCCTTACAGTATTTGACCTATCAATTCTTCTTGTCTTCAAAATATGTTTCTATTGGAAATAAATAAATGAATATAATTTCATTTCCAATTTGAATCATTCGAATCCGACATCAAACGAAAAAGTTACGCTTAAAACATTAACTGTTGATCTGAGCTGGGTAATTGAAAATGACTATGTTATGCAGGTTGTTCTAACTAAAATTGACATATCATATCATTGAATTTCTAAAACCTGTTGCTACTGGAGATAAACCTTTGAATTAGCTCTCATTTGGCTTTGGAATCACTCAATTTCGATGAAAAAAAAAGAAGTTGTGATTAAAACACTGCTGGATAGTATGGTCGACCACTGCTCTCCCGCAGGTGACAAATAAATTTTACTTTGTTATTTTCTCAATGGATTTTTTATATAGAGTAACTACTTGTTGTTTTTTTGCATCATTCTTGGATTAGGGGAGCCCGATCACCTCTCTTTCTCCATGATTTAATGTTTTATTGCAGGTAGATACTCGTTTTTTGCAGGTCCTGGGAAAATAAAGAAGGTCAATTTATGGACGAGTGATTCTTGAAAAAAAAATTTAACGAAACAAAGGAATTTCATCTAAGTCATTACCCAATGGATTCATAATAGAAGAAATGAAGAATTGATTTCGATTTGAAGATTCATGTCTTGTCACTGCTGCCAAAACATTCTTCAAAAAGATCATTTTTTTTTTACATAATATCATAGCTGTTGTAACTTAATTTACATATTGTTTTTAAATAAAATGTTGTTTCTTTTCTAATTTCTTTTATATTTTGTGTTTCAGGTGTTGTTTCATTCAAAGTGTAACTCATCCTCAGCATCAATGCTGTGAACAGCGAATTTGTTTTTTTTTTTGTATGTTTGCATTTTATGATTGTCCACTTTGTTGTTCCTTTCCGAATGGAACAACACTTCTGCACTTTCACGTTTTGCTGTTCCTTTTCGAATGGAACAGCACTTCTGCACTTTTCATTTTTGCTGTTCCTTTTCCAAAGGAACGGCACTTGCGTTTCTGCTGTTCCTTTTCCAAAGGAACGACACTTTTAGTTTTCGCTGTTCCTTTTTCCAAAGGAACGACATTTGCATTTTCACATTTTTTTATGTGTATTTTTGCTTTTTGGTGTGCATTTCCTATGCTGTTCCCTACACGGAACACCACTTTTTGAGTGTTTTTGTTGTTCCTTCAAAAGAGCAACCCTTTGGGAGTATTTTTGAGAGCAACATTTTCTTCCTCTTGTGGGACTATTCCTAGTTCATCTCAACCACATTTTACTGATTCCCCTTCATGGCATGAAGTACACTATTTTTACGAGGACAAGAATTATGGATTCTATTGAAGCGAGTTAATATCATTCACGTTATGATCTTTAACAGGACAGCTCCTTGATGATAGATTATTTTCAAAAAGGACACAATTATTTATATACTACTTTACTGCATTGTTTTCTGTTGAACATGATATTGATTGATCATCTTAATACCATGTTGGTTCCACCCTTCTGGATTATAATCTTCTCTGTCTGTAATAAATGAGATTATGGGTATATTTTTCTATTGACATGTTCAACTTCTTCCACCATCCCTGCTCTTAAGGAGTATTGAGCCTCCCTCTTTTTATCATAAAATTGTGTAATAACAACAAAATTTTGTTCACAGATGGAGGATAGGGGGTCTCATTACGAGCCAGTCTACCATGTTCATAAGGTTGTAAGAAAGTGACATTCCCATTATGGCCACCACACTAGGGTTATGATCCATTGGATAGTCAAATTATCCTTGGAACAGGAGGTCTCATCACGAGCCGGCCTGATCACTTTTGCTACATCCCAGTGAATGGCAGTGTGGTTATCTGGTTACCACGCCAGCACATTGATCTCTTCTGTAGAACAACACTGTAACTCTCCATTTATAAATCGAGGATCCTGGCTCATATGGGTTAAAAAGCAACCCTGCCGAGGCTATGGACGCCTGCTGGCAGCAGTGGCTCTGCTTATGGTATTGAAGTTATATCTTATCGTCAATTATTATTATAATACCCTTTTCTTATTTTTTTTTCTTTTTATCAGAGAAGTTATTTCCTTAACTTTTTCCCTGTTTTGAACCTTTATGCATGAGAAATTGTTTTATGATCAATCGCATCATTTTCAGCTAGCATACTAGTAGTAAAGCATCTTTTTGGCATATTGTTGTTCTTTTTCTCTTTTTCATCACCTATCATCAATTCAAAGCGTCCTATCTCTTATTCATAACTATCTTTACACACTCTGCTCTCATTATAACCATAACTCCCGCTATCCTATCATTGATATGTGTACTCTGCTTCATTCACTGCTATATTGTTCATTCCCTTACCTTGCCATCAGCACAACACCTCTCATATGCTTTATGGTCATGGAATTCATTTTCCAATTGGAGGGGGGAATATATGCATTATGGGATTGCATGCGATATGATTACTGCACTCTGCCATCACTTGTTGATTTGCCAAAATATTAGTATTGCATGTATACATAAGTTTTTCTGATTGGAATTTTTGCATGCATCTTATCTATTGCTTACACTATGGATTCAAGAACATTGTATGCCAAATAGTGCTTTGTTTGCAGGAAAACAACAAGTATGGGCAGAATTCTATTCATAGCATGACCACACTATTGCACTTAACAGAAGAGGCTCGCGCACGTGAAAAATTCTTCAGACATGATGTGCTTACCTGGATTCCACCTTTTGTATCACTTTCAGCACCAACTCTGCCTACATCAGCTTCAACAAATGCCAGTCCATATATGTCATTCCACATTTTTTCTTTTTGGAGGTAAAACTTGAGGTAAAATAGCATAATTTTCTGATTTATTACGAATTTAGGAGAATTTACTGAAATCCATTTTGAGCATTATTTATCATCCTTCATTCCACATCTTTACCACTTTTGCTTTTTCAGCGGCATATCATCTTTCAGTTTGGGGGAGTGTTGCTTTCATTCATTTCTTTCTTATGACTATGCCATTCATATTCTTTATCATCCATTGCTATTCTTATTCATTCTCAACACCTCCCTTATTCCATGTTGTTTTACACCAAGCATAGAATTCAACAGCTGGTAGCAACCACCTCTATTTTTTTCTAGCATCGCATGAGGGCATGCTAATTTTTCAGAGAGGGGAGGAATTGCTACGCATGATGGATGTTTTCTATTTTCTTTCTCATTTAAGGCATACAATTTCAGTGTAGAAATTGATTTCCATAATATTTTTAAAACTATGAACTCAATTCTTGTGATTTTTGGAAAACACAGACGTATCATTAATACAAACCTAGACAATTTCAAGATAAATTGGTTCATAAAATTTCGGAAATCATGCACTCTCAGCTACAGTCATTTTTTTTATATCTCATGATCCATGCATCAAAACAGTCTGATTTTTGGATCATAAAGGCATTCATATATTATAAATTTACTTGCCAAATTTCAACAAAAGCTGGTTTGTAGTTTTTGAGAAAATGGTTAATGAAGTTTGATGTTACTTATATCATATTTTGTTGCAACTTCATATATACATATAGTTGAATGTCAATATAAAAATTGTTATGCCTTCATCAAGATTACCGTTAGCGCTCAAATCTACCTCAGGCTTAAATGAAGTAAACTCAAGGCTACATCAAACCACGCTCAGCCTCGTAGCTAGCCCTACGAGGACAGGAGAGGGCTCTCTCCGTCAATCTCGAGAAAATGAGAAATAGGATGCGAGATGACTTACAATAGGAACTGATTTTAGGCTAGTAAAGAGATAGGTATGTTTGATTTTTTGGTTTTTGGGTTTTTGCTGGAGAAATGGGAAAACAAATTTTGGGTCCGGGGATAAGGTCAGACCTTTGCAGATTTCAAGTTGGGGCGAGGTAGGTGAATGTCTTGATGCTTTTGATTGGATATATGGACAGATTAGACTGACGAGGAGCTGAAGAGGGAAAAGAAGAACTTGGATCCTCTCCAAACAGCTGAAAACATATAGAACTAACTGAATTCAAAGGCCAAGCACTGTAAACAATGGATTCAACCTTATTCACTCATTCAATTTAGTTCAGAAGCATATGAAAGGATGACATACATTAAACATGAAGAAACTTACAGTAAACAAAGAAGAAACACCATCAAGAACAGAACACCACAAGGATCCCAACAAGTGCCGCAAAACCCCTGATCTTTCCTTAGCCAAAATATGAAAAATATGTACAATGATATCAAAAGTATCCCAAGAGTCCAACCTCTCCAACCTCTTAAAATGATTGAGAAATTACAATATATAGATCACTCTAACACCTTTCCCCACCTCTAGGGGTCGAATTCCCTCTTCAGGGATCAGTTTCAACCAATTCTAATCATGGAACCTACAATCTAGGCATCTAAACAACTTGCCTCACAAAGAGTGAAGCCAGTTCATTTACATGATTTTCACTCTTTTGAGAGTGAATCATCTAGAATAGATAAAAATAAGCCAAAGTTACATGTGTATACATTTACATCATAAAAACCCAAGAGATTCCATCCACAAAGCAAAGTTGGTCCAAGCGGCCATCTGTTGGAAGTTGAAAATTCAGCGAAATTTAAGTGGAGTCGCGCCCCTGAGCCCAGATAGGTCGCCGCGCCTTTCAGCCTGATTTTGAAGTACTTTAGGCATCTAAATTGAGCTCATGATAGCTCGTTGGAAATCCCTGGATGTTGACTATCCAACCCAAGTGGAATTTCTGAATTTGGAGCTCATTTGACCATCAAACTTCTCTCCCGAGAGAAGTACTTCCTATGCTTTGTGCAAAAGTGGCGGTGCATTTTCATGAGTGTTTTTAAGCTTTTTTGACCATCAGTTTTGATGAAATACTTAGGTGATTTACGAGGATGCATAACTAACCATGACAAATCCAAAAATATAAATTTTTCCTCCATCGAGTGTCCAAATCATATGGGTTGGCGCCTTCGGCCGTTTTGAAGTACTTCCGATATCCAAATTGAGCTCATGATAGCTCGTTGAAAGATCTTGAAGTCTACTTTCCAACCCAAGTATAATTTCGCAATTTGGAGCTCACATTTACCTATCAAACTCAAATATCCCAACACTACTTCCGGGGGAGGTGCATCGGTTCCCTTGAGCAACGGTATTTTTGACATTTCTATAAAACCATGATACACTGTGTAAAAGTGAAAGGGTTTTCTTCCGTAGGACGTTTTAGACAAAAACCTCTCTCGGTGTTCCAAATTCATCTTTTATTGCTCTGAAACATCTTTTTGAGTGAAACGAATCCGGAAGTGTGGCAAACGAGGGATCTTGTCGAAATGAAGCGAAATGAAGGGGATAAGGAGGCTTCCTAAATTCTTGGGGAAATTTTTGGAAGTAGGGAGGGATGTTAGGAAGCGCGGGGGAAAGTGGAATCACGGACATTGAGTGAGGGAAGGGGTCAAAGGAAAAATACGAGGCCTAGCACTGAAAATTGCCAAGTTTGGCAAGAAGCTGAGGGTTTGTGCAAAAATGAGGAATTTGAGGGATCTAGAGTGATGGGAAGTGTTTAATAAGGTATATTAAGGATAGGGGAAGGTGTGAACATCGGATACAATTTTTAAGGTGATTTGACCATCAGGAAAGGAAATTACCTCAGAAACCTAGGAGGAAATGGACCTTACCTAGGCACAAGCAGCAGCATGAACGAGATGTAAAATGACTCAATGGAACACGAAATGATGATGAAAACCCTCACAGATGATGGTACACTCGGCTGAATGGTGACATGGATGAGCATTTGGACCTTTGGAAAGAGTGAAAACAAACCCTGAACTACAATGCACAGTGAGCAAATTTTGCTTGAAAACTCTTTGAAATGACAGAGAATTTTTGACCTTGACACCCAAAAATCACTTTGTAAGAGCATGTTTGATCAACGGAGGGGAAAGGCTGCAGTGACTCTAACATTGGCTCGATGGGGATGGTAGCTCGACAAGTGAGTGCGAAACGACGGGAATCTGCGGGAAGCGGATCGGTGCCTTCATCCATTGGGCGATGGAATCATTATTTTAAACGGATAACACCAAACCTTTGACATTTATTGAATGAAAACTTGATTGAAGCGCGTAGAAACTTAACTCAAACCAACTCGTGTGGCGAAATAACTTGAAAAAGCCATTTCAATAGGATAACCACAGAATGACTCATGGCGACTTAAACAAAACTTTACGAAGCTTTTTGGAAAAAGGCAGCGGTCCATCAAGATTTGGAATCATGATGACAACCACACCTGTCTTTGATGTGATATATACAATCATGTGTAGTGGGCCTTCCAATGTAACCAATCGACGAGATGGCTACACCCCAAATTTACGCTCTTATTCTCCACTGACCAGGCGAATTGATGAACATGGGCAACTCAAAATAACCACTTGAAACCAAATCTTATGATAATGAAACAAGCAATATTTATCCTTTCTAATGTTTGGAAGAATCTTGAAGGGGTCTTGAAAATCTTGAAATAGCAGCTTATCACGGAGATCGATTTGCAAAATGCAGTATCCACTTCATTCGATGCGAAAAGGAAAATTGATTTACGAGGGGATAGAAATGCACAAATACATAGCATACGAGTGTTGTTTGTAAGTTCCTTGACCATGAGAAATTCTAGCATATACTCTTCAATTTCATGATCTAGGTCATTCTTAAACAAAAAACAATCTTCAAGGTTATCAAACATGACGGCCTTATCATCTTTGTGAAGGAAAAAAATTGTCTACATTTGCTGATACAGCCAGTTATAAGGCAGTCATCTTTTTCAACGAGAGGAAGAAGTTTCACCAACTTGTACTACGATTATGTGTACCTTTGCAAATCTCGCGTAGCTTGAGGTGGCAACAAGACCTTTCAAAAAGGTGATCTATCTCATCTTGAGACAAAGGAGACAATGCCCTTTTTGTTTTCTTAGCAACGGTAATTATCTTCATATGACGGGGCATTCAAACTATCATTTATTCTTCCCGAGTTATGGAAAGGAAATTTATCACTTACTTGCACAAGATCTCATTTTTGGTTTTCTGAATAAGCTGGATTGCTTCTTCATGAAGGGTTTGTGTTCTAATGATTGGTGATAGTATGTTGAGAACATTTGGATCCATTACTGTGTCTGCATCCTAGATGATTTCTTATTGAGGATTCTCCTTGATAGGCTTCAACACAAGATATGCTTGGTCATCATGATCGAATACGAATGCGAAGTAGTTGTACGGACATTATCACAATCTGCAATTAGAGCAGGACCTACTTGCATCTGCTTTGTCTTGAGTAGGCGGATCCCCGAAATGACACTCTCCACTCATCATTTTCGACCATATGGCCATGTTTCTTTGCCAAGATCTCCACGAGCATCTTGATGGGTATCCTTTGAGTTCTCTTCATATTCTTCGAAATGGATTATCATATAGAGAGCCTCCATGATTTCATCATCCATGAAATTATCATCTTCATAATATTTCTCAAGGCTTTCAATAAAAGTAGAAGCATGTTTACACTTGATCATGAACTAAATTTAATGATGGATAAAATCCTTGATATCTTTCAATGAACGGGGCATGAAAATATTTTAACCGGTAAATACGGGCCAGCGACAAATTTTCATACCAAGATTGGGCTTCACCTTCGGAGTGGCTGAGGAATATCTTCATCAAAACAATCTTGGAAAATCCACTTTGACTTGCGAATATGCATATGAAATCTAACCGGATGTAAACGACATCTTTCTTACACATCATCATTAAAAGTAGGCGAGATTCTGGACCAATCTACCACTTAGGCATCTTATTCGGAAAAACACAGAATGTGATCTCGGCTCATGGGCAGTATCTTCTTGTGATTCGGTCCATCTTGAAAATCTCGGCCTACGATCTCCCTGCGGTGGAAGTCTGCAAACATCGATTTGCAGGTTTGTTCGATGAATGAAGTCACCAAGTGAATGATTTCGGTATTCTTATAATACGAATTCTTTGTCCACCATCAACAATCGGATGCGAACTTGATACAACGTCTTTGGGGCAAGACAATCTACAAGTTGTGGTGTCACATTCACAAGCCTAAGCTAGGAGATCGTGGAAGCGACTTTTTATCTGCTACGGGCATGCATAGCAAAAGCGTTTGACTACACAAGCGTGACTTGAGACTCCGTCTATAGCTAATGAAGCAATGACATCAACAAGCAAACCAATTCTTCCCGGTATGGTAACCACCCTATCTTCGCGCTCAAATCTACCTCGGTGGAAATGAAATAAACTCGAGGCTACATGTTGACCACGCTGACCTCGTAGCTAGCCCTACGAGGGACGGGAAAGGCTCCGTCCAATCTCGAGAAAATGAAGCGATGGGATGCCGAGATGACTTACGATAGGTGATTTTAAACTAGTAAAGAGATAGGTATGTTTGATTTTTTGGTTTTTGGGGTTTCGGCTGGAGAAATGGGAAAACAAATTTGAGTCAGGGGATAAGGTCGGACAACTGCAGATTTCAAGTTGGGCGAGGTAGGTGAATGTCTTGATGTTTTTGATTGGATATATGGGCCCAGTTAGGCGACGAGGAGTTGAAGAGGGCAAGAAGAACACAGATCCTCTCCAAAGCATTGGCTGTCTCGTGGCCAGATTCAAGCTGATGCCTTAAACAATGGATTGACCTTATTTCTCATTGAATTAGTTGGAGAAGCATATGAAAGGATGACATACATTAAACATGGAAAAACTTACGATCAAGCAAAGGAAACACCATCGAAGCAGAACACCACAAGGATCCCAACAAGTGCGCAAAACCACAGTCTTTCCTTAGCCAAAATATGAAAAATGTGTACATTATTATTCAAAAGTATCCCAAAGGTCAACCTCTCCCAACCTCTGAAAATGATTGAGAAATTACAATATATAGATCACTCTAACCCCTTCCCACACCTCTAGAGGTTCGAATTCATAGCAGGATCAGTTTCAACAAATTCTAATCATGGAACTACAATCTAGGCATCTAAACAACTTGCCTCTAAAAGAGTGGAAAGCGGATTCATTTACATGATTTTCCCTCTTTTGAGAGTGAATCTTCTAGAATAGATAAAAAATAAGCCAAATTTACATGCCCAACATACATTTACATCAAAAAAAGCAAAAATTCCATCCTGAAGCAAAAATGGTCCAAAAGTAGAAAGCAGAAAATCATTTGGAAGTTGAAAATTCGACGAAAAATTTAAGTGGGTCGTGCCCACACAGGCCCAGAGTGGGTCACGCGCCTTTCCAACCTGCTTTGAAGTACTTTCAGGATCCAAATTGAGCTCATAATATCTCGTTGGAAGCACGGATGTTGACTATCAACCCAAGTGGAAGTTCTGAATTTGGAGCTCATTTGACCCTCAAAACTTCTTTCTCCCAGTACTTCCCTCTTTTTGGTGCAAAAGGTGGCGGTGATTTTCATGGTGTTTTTGATGACCATCCAGATTTTGATGAAATGCTTAGGTGATTTCAGGGATGCATAACTAACTATGAAAAATCCAAAAATATAAATTTTTCCTCAGTGATGTCCCAATCATATAGGTCGCCACAGGCAAGTGGGTGTGCCTTTATTTAGATTTTGAAGTACTTTTCCAAACATCAAATTGAGCTCATGATAGCTAAGATTCGAAATATCTTGAAGTATAATTTTCAACCCAAGTGGAATTTCTCGAATTTGGAGCTCACCCTATCAAAACTCAAATCTCCCAACACTACTTCCAATGGGTGCATCAATTCCCTTGAGACAATTATTTCTGACATTTCTCTAAAACCATGATACCTGTGTAAAAAAAGAGTGAAAGAGGTTTTTCTTCAGCAGGATGTTTTGGACAAAAACCTCTCCTCAGTGTTCCAAAAATTCATCTTTTATTGCTCTCAAAAATCTTTTGAGTGGCAGATCTAGATGTGTGAAGCAAGGGATCTTGTCGAAATAGAGCGAAATGAAGGGGATAAAGAGTTCTAAATTCTTGGAGAAATTTTTGGAAGTAGGGAGGATGTTGTGACGGGGAAAAGTGGAATCACGGAGATTGAGTGAGGGGAAGGGGTCAAAGAAGACAGAAAACCTGTGAAGGCCCTAGCACAAGAAAATTGCCAAGTTGTGGCAAGAAACTAGGGTTGTGGCGAAAAATGAGGAATTTGAGGGATATCAGTGATGGGAAGTGTTTAATAAGGTATATTAAGGATATGTGAAGGTGTGTGGTGTCGGGATACAAGTTTTGGAGTAGTTTGACCATCCAAGAGAAATTACCTCCAAAAACCTAGGAGAGGGAAATGGACCTTACTGCCAAACTGTTGAAGCATGAACAGATGTAAAATGACTCAGTAGGACCTGAAATGATGATGAAAACCCTCTGAATGATGGTACACTCGGTACCGAATGGTATGGACCGCATTTGGACAACTTTGGAAAGAGTGAAAACAAACCCTAGACACAATGCACAGTGAGCAAATTTTGCTTGAAAACTCTTTGAAATGACAAAATTTGACCTTAACTTACTTTAAAATCACTTTGTAAGAGCATGTTTGATCAACGGAGGAAAGCTGCAAAGGCTGGCTCTAACAATTACTAAAAGTGAATATTCATTAATTAAGGAAGAATTCATTTGTTCTATCCATTTCATGAGTTGAGATGAACATATTTTTTTTATTGCTTGGTTAACACATGGGTTTTTGTCTTTGGGTTGCATGAGGACATACGATATATTCCAGTTTCGTTGCATGAGGACATGCAACATATTAGTGTGGGGGTATGTTGGGCACGTTAATATGCCATTATTATTATCACTTTTGAACACTTATTCCACCCATTTCTCATATTCTTCATCGCTGTCATTTATTATAATTTATTATATAAATCCATTTTATGATGATTTATGCTTCTATGAATGAATATTATTTATTCTCCTTTAATTTCTAATAAGTTGATGATTATGCATGATTTTATCAGTAGTTTTAATAAATCAGTTGTAACATTATTCACCATTTTTAGCCTCAGAGATAATTTCAGTTGAAGATTTGATCATTTAAAAAGTACTGACTCGAAGTTAAACTGGAATAAAGTGACAGCAGTTTTTGCGGTTGCGATTTCGAGCAAATGAAGCAGAATCTGGAAAATCCGAACATGGGTTTTGTCCGAGACGGACCCAATTAACTTTATTAAAGAAGGTTTCCCAAATTCAGCTTTACGGAGAGAAACGCAGGGTTCTTTGAGCACGATTTTACGAGATTTATTTGTTGTGATCCTCGAATCTCGAGCTATGAAAGCAAATTCGCCTTGTTCTTGTTGATCAAATGGTTGAAGTAAACCAATTTTTGTAATAGAAATCATGTTATACTTATCTTTATTGTAACTACTCTCTGGTCTCTCTCTATTTAAGAAATGAAAGCGAGGTCGAGGAGATGGGGATGATTTGGGAATGAAAAATGATGGAAAAATGATGAAGAATGATGGTGGATTATTCATGATAGGATAGGGATTGTTGCATCTTTAGCCAATTCTCAAGCCTTTCTTGTTGTAATGATTCACAATTTGCTAGTTAATACATGATTTGGGAGTTGTTTGTTCATTCTTTTCATTAGAAGTAACTTGACGTCGGAGGTAAGCGTCTAAGAAGACTGACCTCTTGGTGGAAGTACTGCTATTATTGTGTGTATATTCCCCAATTGCTGCTATGTGAATGGTTTGATTTATTTCCTATTCTTTTGAATTGCATTATTTTACAGTTTCATGTTTTTATAGTGTGCTATTAGAATATTTTATGGAATTATTTTATTGCACAAGTTGGGATTGAATCATGTGGCTGTTCTTTTCCATCATAACAGAGATTATTATCCTTTTCAACTTATATTGTTATGATGTTCATTTCAAATGTAAAGCTTCGCTGTTCATTTCAGATTGTTGGTTATTCGATTCCACTAATTAGAGTTTGTTGTTCAGATTTATTAAATATGATTCGTTGTTTAATTCCTTTAATTATAAGTTTGCTGTCCATTTACTTCACTGTTTAGTTTGGTTGATTAATTGCAAGAGTTTGCTTTTAAGGAGTTTTCTTAGTTTACTTTCAATGGCAGCTTTAGTTTAATTTCTATTTCCTTTTAATTGCTTTAAAGCAGGACTCTCAACTGTAGAGAACATTGGTTATTGCTTCCTCGTTCCCAGATTGATTTTCTTGTTCCGGTTTGATTTCAATTGCATCAATATCCAGAGGAATGAGTTATTGCTACTGTATCCTCGATTGATGGTTGTTTGAGTGAATGATTTAGTTTAGAACATTTCAATTTCTTGCTGTTCCAATCTGTTCTAATTAGATTTTGTTTCCAGCTTTCATTTACTTTTGCATTTTAAGCACTATACTGCAAAACATTACTCTTGAGTAAATAGCCGCCTTAGACTGAGTACACTCTTGAAATAAAAAGTCGTCCCTGGGTTGATAATTAATGTGAAGGTAATTAGGAGTTAAAAAGACACCTTTTTATCGCTCCACAGCAACCAATGCAAAATTCTCCTCATATTCAATCCCTTCAACCTGTGAGAATCCCTGGGCTACAAATATAGCCTTGTACTTCTCCACATTCCCATATACTGCCTACTTAACCTTACAGATCCATCTAGATCAAAACACTGACTTCCCGATTGGTCTTGGGACAACTTCCCATGCATTGTTCCCGATGATGGAGGAATACTCCTCAACCATGGTGTTAACCCAAGTTGGTTGCTGCACTGCTTCCTCAAAAGAGCATGGTTCTATCACAATACATTTTCTCATAACAGCCATGTATCCAGTATACTTGTTTGGTGATTGTCTTTGTATGCGCAGTGATGTAAGTGCTCCTACATGTTATGTTGCATCAAGTCTCAATTTGTCAGCCTCTGTGGTGCACCTCCTACCATGTCTGTTGGATGGCTCTACATGAGTGGTTTCTTCCACTCCATGATAATCCTCATGTGACTTCTCCACATCTTGAGGTTCATTCTTTGGAACCAAGAGTTCCTCATCTACATGCAAATCAAGCTCCCTCTCAAGGGTCAATCGCATGGCTTTCTCCTCATCAAATTTTACATCCTTTTTGACAATTGTCATCCTGTTGTTCACAAAATACATTGGATCATTTTTGGGAGTATCAGTGTACCCCACAAATATCCCAATATATGTTGTTGGTTCTAGATTCTTTCTGGAATATTTGGTCAGATGGAAATAGACGTATGAGCCAAAAATTTTAAAATATGAAATATCAAGTTTCTTACCAGAAAAATCCTCCTCTAGTGTACTCATGCCAAGTATCCTATCAGGACTATAGTTCTGTACAAATATCATTGTGTTGCATGCCTCTTTCCACATATGAAATGGTAGGCCCTGATCATGTAACATAGCTCGTGTTGCACCACGATTTTTCTATTCTTTCTTTATGCAACCCCATTCTGTTGTGGGTTATGAGGCACAATCAACTCTCTCTGAATTTCTTCTTTGGCACAAGATTTCTTGAATTCATCGGAGATGTACTCAACACCATTTTCTCTCCTCAGAACCTTCACCTACTTCCCTGTATCTTTCTCAACCAGTGCTTTGAACTCACAAAACTTTGAGAACGTCTAATTTTTCTTCTAAATGAAGTAGATCCAATAATTTCTAGAAATATCATCAACAAAAATCACATAATACATGTGCTCTACTATAGAAGATGTATATAATGGTCCACACACATCTGAGTGAACTCTCTCAAGGATTTTCGCTGCTCGGTTCTCCTTCTTGTCAAAATTGGCCTTTGAATACTTCCCCATGGTACATCCCTTGAATGTGTGTATTTTTGCAAGAGTTCCCTTTGGAAGTCCCATAGAAATCTGTTGGATGACCTTCAAAGCACTATGGTGTAGATGGCTCAATCTCCTGCGCCATAACTCACCCTCATCCCAGCTCACCACTTTGTCCACTTTACTCATCAATGTTGCACAACCATCTACATAAAGTTTGTAGAGGTTCTTCACATGAACCCAAATATTCTTAACATGTCTTGTGGCTTTGTGACGAAGGAATGCTTTCCCTTCACTAAAAACCACATCATATCCTCTATCCTCCAGCATAGCAACTGAAACTAAATTCGTTTTCAAGACTGGTACATGCATGACATATTTTAATAAGAAAGGTTTACCTGACTATATTTGGAAGTTAACTGTACCAATCCTGGTAACGCTAAACCTCCTGTCATCACCCATCTCGATGTGCATCTGAAGATCCTTCTCCTCCAAGCTACTAAATAGTGCTTTGTCTCTCGTCATGTGGAAAGATGCACCACTATCCAAGTACCACACTGATTCCATCACACTAGAAACCATGCATGCAATGAGTGAGAATTCCAACTTGAACTGTGAAGAAAAATCATCACTCGCTGCAGATCCTGAAGCCTACTTGTTGTTCTTCTTCTTCTGTGGACAATTAGTGGCAGAATTTCCATGCTCATGACAGTGAAAACATTTCACTTTAGAAATGTCATGGTTCTTGCCTTCTTTGTCAGTTTCAGATTTGGAATAGGATTTCTTTCCATTCCCTTGCTTTGCCTTACGATCCAAGGCATAATTTTCCTCATAATCTGTCTTGGATGAGGATCCATCCCTCGTATTCTGCTTGAATTCTTCTTATACAAAATCTAACCAAAGTCGCTCCCAATCTAGTAGCTTCTCCCTCCCATTGATAGAGTCATGATAACTATGCCATCTCTTGGGAAGGCCTAGAAGTGTTAGGCTCACCAAGTCATCATCCACTACAATAATCCCAACATTTCCAAGCTCATCTCAACATTGGATGAACTTGGTCAAGTTTTTCGGAATATTGTCTCCTTTCTCCATTTTGATTTTCCTGAGCTTGTCCTTCAATGCCAATTTTTATGGTCACTACTATTTTGAAATAGATTTGTCAAGGCCTTCCTCATTACATATGGAGTCATCTTTCCATGGAGACTCAAGAAAATGTTATCTCAAACTCTCTCTAATAATATCCTCCTTGCCTTTACAACCTTCTTTTTCCAAGCATCAAGAAGAGTGGTGTCTGCTGCTGCAAGCCTTGGAATATGAGTGTCGATAAATAATTTCAACCCGTTGTCCTCCATAACTACATCCACTCTTTATTTCCATTCAATATAATTAAAACTTCCCTCAAGTGCATATTCTAATCTTAATTCATTCAAATCCATCTTGATCTTCCTATCGCACCAAAGAATATTTTTTCAAATTCAAATGTTGTTAAGCACCAACTCAATTTCTTCTCCACTATAGTGATTTGTGGCAATGTGATACCATGTACAAATTATACAAATAATATGTATACTAATGGATCCAATCTAATCATGAATTATGCTGAAGCAAGATACTAAATCCTTCTACAAATTAATTGCGGAAAATACACATGATCGCACAATGACAGCTAGTAAAAGAAAGAAGCAAATTAATCCACAACACAGATATTTTTCCTGCAGAAAGCTTGTTTTTCAAACCCCCTCTATCTCTATTGTATATTCAACCAAGGAATCATGAAACAATACAATGCACTCTTTTCACAAGAGTCTGTTGCACTCTACCAATTGTCTCACACTAATCTAGACAAAATTGACCAACACTTAGCCAATTTCCTGCCTCTACTCAACCTACCTTTCTTGTCTAATTCTAAGAGAATTAAATCCCTGTTATTTAGGAATTTCAACCTTCCAAAATTGTGCAATGCTCATGGGAAATCCTATGGGTGTATTACTGAATCTGGCAGTTTATAATAATACAACTGATAGTTAACATCCCTTTAACCTCTTTCTCAACTGGCTCTTCATCAGAACTGACATACATGCAGCTATTAATAGTAAATCATCATTCACTTGACAGATCACTGCATGTGAATTAAATCTGATTTAACTCACTTGACCTCTCACTAGTTCAATAATCATTTACAACTAGTTAGACTGACTTTAACTCACTTAATTGAGTTAACTTATTTCTCATGAATTAAAATAATACACTAACTGCATCTTGGACTCTAAAAAAAAAAGAATCACTCTACATCCCTCACCAACCACCCTCAACTCGAATTTCATGAGATAACTGAGTCTATCACACTCATTTAACTATTACAAGTGATTATCAGATAAGATTACAATTTATCATCCAATTTAATTAAGGGAAAATTAAATTAGACACACATTTCTTGTTTTCTTTTCAACATTTATGACATATTTCATCTTCTTTGATGCCTGCAATACCTTTTAAGAAACTTCAATAATGTCCATAAAATATGTTTCCTAGGATTCCTCCAACAACATATTCCAAGAGTGATGAATGATACCAATATTCTTTGATGTTTCCTCCAAAGATACATTTAAGTATATCTCCTTATCAGTGATATAAAAAACCTTATTGTTGTCCTTCTCTTCATGCTTTCCTTTGATAAGGACTAGATGTAGTCATTGAAGATTTTATGAATTGGCCCTTCTTCTAGATGAATAGATCTCCTTTTCTTCTTCCCCTTAACAAGAAAACCCTTCTTTGTGTCCATAAGATTATCCTTCTTGTTTCCTTCTTTTTCACCTTAAATTTGAAATCATGTTGGATTAAAATGCAATGTGACAACTACTAATGCTAATTTTCCATTAACCTTAATATTTTGTTGTGAACATAGTTATTCTTCTTATGTTCTTTATTTAGATCATTTCATTAAAAAAATATCAAAAACAAAAATAGTAACAACAAAGGACACATAAATTAGGCTCTCAAATAGTGAAAAACACTTGCAATGGGAAAACCTAGAAAACTCTTCTCTTCTTATAGAAACTGATTCAAATGTGATAGAAAAGACACAAATCCTAGACTAAGTCCTCCTCCAAGTACCAATTCAACCCTTTAAATAATTCCTTCCTTGATTTAGCACCGATGAGCTTTAAAATACAACTTTTAACTATTAGCTTCAATACTACTACTTCAACCTGCAACTTCGACCCTATAGTTGTCGTAGAAAGCATAATATAGCTTTCTTCTTGTGACCTTCATTGAGTAAGATAGATCCTCCTAAGGTCATCGAGGTTAAGATAGGGCATTTCTCTTTCCAACAACAAGATACTCCACTTTGTCCCACTTTAACTTAGACCTGCAATTTTTCCCACCTTTGTACCTGCAGAAACCCTATATTTCACACGTGTGAGAGAGATAGACAAAAAACAAGTATTCTTATTATTCTAAATATTCACTCTTCTTGTCTTCTTTCTTCCCAGCTACAAATCAAAATTTTTCCTTAAGATATAAATCCTAGGTGAGTGAGTACCAAATGAGGTTGAATTGGTCTTTTATATAACCTTTACAAGGGTTTTAATTCCCTCCTTTAGGTTGACTTGAAGCTTACAAGGTATACTTGTACTTTTGGAGTTTCCAAGACTTTCTAGACAGAATATATATATATATATATATATATATATATCTTTTTCCAATTACATTTTTCCGCAAGGGTATTATAAACATGATGTTGACTCTTTTGATTTGTCAAAATAAATATTATGACCTAAAAAACTCTAGAAGCATGAAGACAATTATTTTACCCAGAATACCATTAATAATGAGCATCAAACCCATGCTTTAATAATAAGAATTTTTTCATTTCTTCTTTTGTTTTCTTCATAAGATATATATCAAAATGCATAAAAAAACCATTATAAACATTGAAACTAGTTACATTTCAAATAGTTATAGGGGATCTAGATCAGTTAAGAAGAAATTCCGAAAATCCCAATCATGGTCGATGAATTTTTTAATAACCCTTCTGATCCCACAAAAGAGAGGCTTTCACAATTAGATAGACAAGTTGTAGATATAAAATGTAATGTGAACCTCATCACGGTGAACTTGACCAATAAACCTAGGTTGTTCATAGAAGATGGAAATTTTAGTGTAGATTTCCAATTAGAGGGGAGATAAGGAGATTGCGAAGAAATAGAGAAGGAGAAGAAGAAAGAAACCAAACAATATCAACCCAATTTGAGTGTTGCGAAAAATTCAAAATACTTATTCAAAATTGAAGTGAAGTTTGATATCAAGACATATCAAGGTGAGATCAATTTTATGATGCTAAATCATTTTCTGCATCAATTAGAATTTTATTTCATTATTTTTCATATAGAGGAAGAATAGCATATTTAATTTCCACAATTGAAATGAGATGGCCATGACCTGACCTGGTGGGAAATCCATATGAAGACCTTGAGGTTGTTGGGATATCTTCTAGTGACTAAGTGGGAGTACTTTAAAACCCCCATAAAGTCACATTTTACCCTATCATGTATGTAGAGTACCAATGGATCTAGAGGAACTACTTCATGTAGCAGCAGGGGCAGAGTGTATAGGATTACACCATAGAATGTAAAAATATGGCTATAATTCTAGGTACCTCCCCAAGGAACCTAAATGTACTCCTCAAGTATCTTGGGGGGTCTACAAAGCCATTTTTGAAATAAAGTGATGTTGTTTAAGCCCATATTGGTGGAATAGTCTTGTGTATAAGTAAAATACATAGAGAAAATAGGCTTGATGAAAGGTTATTAAAGTGGACCGAAGCAGAAGGAGCATGAGGAAAATTCTGAGGGGAAGAAGAAGTGGAAAGGGGTAAAATATAAAAATATGGTAGTCGTAACACACTAGTGCAAAGATCCTAGAAACCACTACAACCACTATACATTAACGGTCATACGGAGGAAAATTGTTGGGCGTTGCATCTACAGTTTAACCCAAAGAACAAAAAAAAAATTAATAATAAGAATAATCTCATGGCCACTAATTTGAGAAACCAGGTTAAAAGAATCTCAGATGTGGATGAGAATATCCTATGTACATCAGAGCAGAAATAGGTGAATCAGAATAGCCTTTAGCAATAGGAAGAGAATGAAAATACCATACTCTTTATTATAAATATATATGTTAAAATACTAATATTGATGCTCTATTTGACTCAAGATCACATGAAAATCTCATTGTACTAGATATGGTCGACGAATTGGGACTGGAATTTCATGATCATCCAAGCCCATATCCATTGGGATGGTCAATAATGATGCGAAAATAAAGGTAAAAAAAATAGTGAAACAACATACTTTCTATGATTATTAATTTTATTGATGAGGTAGAACTAGATATATTTCCCCTTAATGCATGTGGGGTAGTGTTTGGAGGTCATTATATGTAAATGTGAGATGTAATATTCAAGTGGAAATTCTACTAGTACCACCTCATTAAGGATGGAAAAACATTCACCATCAACATGCAAAAAATCTTGTTGAAAATAAGTGCCAACTAAGAAAAGAAACTGTTCATTTCTAGCACGAAGTATGTTTTATTATTTTTAAATGAAAAACAGTCTTTAGAAGAATTGGTGAGAGTAAAGGAGTCCCTCGAGTGGTGCACTAATAAAAATAAAAATAATTTGAAATATTATTTAAGGGAATATAGGGGTACTTTATAAGAGCCTAAAGGGCTACCACCCAAGTGCAAACTAGAGCATAAAATTCCATTATTGTTGGATTTCTTATTTCCAAATGTTGGGCTATACAAACAATATGTAATAGAATCAAGTGAGGTGAATAAATAGTTACAATAACTACTATAACATGGTGTCATTTGACCATGTACATCACCATGTGGGTAGCCCATCATCATTGTGCCACTGAAGGATAGAACTTGGTGATTATGGATAGGCTACAAGGCATTAAAAATTAATAAAATTAAGAATAGGTACCCCCTACCCATAATAGATGATTTATTGCATCAGTTGCAACAAGTGAAATACTTCACGAAGTTGAACTTAATGTCTGGACATCACCAATTTCAAGTTGGAGAAGAAAATAATTAGAGGATTGCCTTTAAATCCAGGAAAGGTTTTTATGTGTGGTTAGTAATTCCATTTATCCTATGCAATGCACCAGGTATGTTTATGAGGCTCATGAATGATATACTGAACCCTTTTATAGATTCATTCGTTATTGTGTATTTGTACGCTATATTGGTATACAATGTTTCCTGAGAGGAACACATATCGCAATTGACATAGGTGTTGGATACATTAAATAAGCACCAAAAATAGAATACATCAGGAAATATGAGTTTGTACAACAGTATTTCATGTATCTGGGGTATGTGATAAGTGGAGAAGAGATTAAAATAAATCCTTCCAAGATGGATACCATCATGAAATGGTCAGTGCCTACTCATGTTTTTAGGGTCATGAGATTTTTTTGTATAGCATGGTACTTGATGAAATTCACAGCCTCATTTTCAATAGTAACAACACCACTCCATGCCATAACATTAAGTTTCAAGAGTTTCTAATTGGGAAATAGTCACCAGAGGACCTTTGAGTTAATGAAGAAGATCAATCAAGTACAAGTTATAACATTATCAAAATTTAATCAACACTTAGAAGTGTAGAAAAATGTGAGTGGGTATATTATGGGAGTAGTCTTGATGTAAGGAAGGATGTGTTTATGCTACCATTACGAAGTATTTCATAGGGAATTAACCACCCTTCCTATGACAAGGACCTCTATGCCCTAGTGAAAGCTGTGAAGAAGTGGAAACATTATCTAATGGGAAATGAAATATTAATCCACACATATCACTAGCCATTACAGTACCTATAGGCCCAAAGTAAGGTACAACATACCATACATTACAAATGGATTGTGCTTCTACAAAAATTTCATTTAGTGGTAGAGTGTAAGAAGGGAAGCTCAAAAAAGTTGGCCAACATGATTTCACGGAAATGCACATCAAATATCATAGCTTTGGGAACTCTTGTGCACATGGATTCACTCACCCTTGATTCATAAACAGAGGCATGTTTAGAGGGTGAAAAATTCAAGGAGGTTCTTCCAAATTTGTGAAGCTAAAGTCATGTGCATAATGTTGATAACACAATCGACTACCATCTCTAAGACGAGTTACTCGATAGGTTAGATAAGTTATGTGTTCCTAAAAGTGAGCAAATGTGATTGATTAGAGAGACTCACATCTCCAAGGTTTTAGTTTACTTTGGTGTAGTGAAGGAAATATCCAACTTGTAGAAGTATGTGTGTTAGCCCAAGATGCAAGAACAGGTAGCTAGGTTCATAATAGGATGCACACTTTGTTGTATCAACAAGCCTAGTAACATGAAACCTGGTCTATATCATCCCTTACTTGTACCCACTCATCCTTGGGAAAGCATATCCATGGAATTTTTGTTAGGTTTACTAACAACCAGGAAGGTAGATGACTACCTATTCGTGGTAATTGGTAGATTCAAAAAGATGTGTGTTTTGATGCCGCATAAAATTACCATTAATGGGAAAGAAACAACGGACTTGATCTTTGGATATTTATGGGTGCACTTTGGGATACTGAGGAGAGTCATTTTATATAAGGAAGCACAAATTATCAGTGCATTTTGGAATACATTATGGGAGAATATGGACACGAAGTTAAAGAAATTTACAACATTCCATCTTCAAAAGGATGGGAAAATAGAAGTAGTCAATAGGACTTTGGTACATCTTTTAAGGGGTTAAAAGCATCTAGAGAACTAGGATTAAAATTTGGTATATATACAACACTCTTATAATATATTAGTTCACACTTCTACTGGTAAGTATCCATTTGAAACTTTTTTTGATATTTTCCACCTTCACCTTTGGATATTACATATGGGAAACAAGGAAGAGTGAAGGTGGATCTTATAGGGGATTCCTTGAGGGCATAAAAAATTATGGATAAGATCAAGAAAATACATATATAATTATATGATACATTTCATAAGTCACAGGAAAAATACAAGGTTGGGCATGATAAACTGAGAACGTAGAAGTCATTTAAGGTGAGAGACAAAGTATGGTTACAGTTGAACAAGGAGAGGATACATGGTTTTGGTAATAAAATCAAGGTTCTATGATATGGTCTCTTTGAGATACTTAAAAAGGTGGGAGATAATTTTTATATCCTTACTCTACCCCAATACATGCACATTTACTAAGTTGTGAATATATATAATCTGGAACTATATGAGCCTTCCATGTTAGATCATGAAGACAAACGGGTCTTGCCTTCTATAGATTATTTGGCACCAAATTATCAAGAATAGTTAATGTTGGCTTGAGGTGTCCTGACCCAAGTTTGGATTTAGCACGTAACCAACAAAACCCTCCAACTACTATCCCTTTCGGCAACGACCTGCTTGCACAGATCAAAGTCTCACCTGAAGCAGTATGGGGGGGTGTTGGAACCATGTTTCCCCACCCTGAGAAAGTTTTTGATGTAGTGGTCCTAAATAGACTTATAACCAATAATATAACTAATGCATCCATCAACAGTCAACAGATATATCCCTTCACAGATTATCACATAATACTTTACTATATTTTGCGCATAGTAATTACATATACTTCAATCTGATCTATTCATCTAACATCAACTAATATTTGCGCAGATGCAATTAACCATTAACAGAAGTAAAGAAAAAACAAATTCAAATCTTAAAGAAAATAAAAGATAATCAATACAAAAATCACATAAGATTCTAGGTTCACCAAACTTGTCTTATTTATTAAGAGATCTATCAATTCAAGTACGTTTAATCCTTATGCGCACACAACGAGCAAAGTCCGCACACAGCAAGGACTTAGGTCTCCACGCACATAGCCAGCAAGAGCTTTTCTACCCAAAAAACAATGACTTATATCAAAACCTTAATCAAAATAGGTCACCATGAGATGTCTTTTCTTGAATCAATCCTTACATATTTATACTATCTATATGCGCATATACCATGGTCTCAAATCGTGGTTTGAGACTCATGGCTTTCCCTTTAAACCCATTACAATAATTCAGGGACTTTGACCCATTCCAAAGCCCCTTTGACTCTTTCACGCAATGCACACAAGAAAACTTATACAAAAATTAACACAAAAATGTACCCCAGGTGAACCTACTCCAACAAGCCCCCAACACAATCTCGTGACTCATCCCGAGTCACTACGGGGTGGTCTCCTTCATATTTCCTTTTAGTGCTTCGACATAGATCTTATGCGGTAAGATAACTTCGATGCTCTGCACAGCAACACTCTGCATTTCATCAACCAATTTTTTTATCATTGACCCCTCGACTTCCAAATTAATGCTTTGCTGTGTTTGTTGGAGGATATTAAGGGCACCATCAAGATTCTGTGAGATCTGCAGGGCTTCCTTGGCCCAAGGTTGCATCCTTGTTTCCAAAAGCTTCTCTCGATAGCGCAAGTCTTCAATTTCTATCTGAAGAGCCTTTCCTTTATGTAATCAAGAAAGTCTCTACGATGTTACCGAAGTGGGCACCGCCATCTGGATTTTTGTAAATTTTTGTTCCTCGATACACAACTCATTTCCCAGCTACTGTACCATCAGGTCATTTTGAACAGTTGTCAAAACTCCCATGGCTTCATCCAATAAGGTTATGCATTATTCTATTGTGGCTACTACATTATTTGTAGCTTCATTTACCTATGTGACACACTGCGCTTTGACCTCCGGTGGTGTCTCAAGCTGGATCTTCATCTGTAGCTCGGCGATCTGCTGCTCGAACTATGCCAAAATGGTCTGAATATCATTGCGCGATGCCTTGAGAGCAATGGCCAACTCTCTAATTTTATTTTTAGTGTGCCTGATGTAGGGATAGTGACCTCTAGCATATCACCACATACTTGATCGATCATAGCCTCCAAGCGCACTAATCCTCAGCTACGCAACACACCTCTTCTATTGTCTGCTACTTCTATAGATCCACCGATGCTTGCTATTGAGATTCATTTGCAGAGTGGAAGGCATGGGCCTCTCGGTACTGTAATTTGTCCATAATCATGTTGTAAATCGCATGGAGCTTTCCAGCTGGTATCACTTCCATATCGATGCTAATTTCTCCATGGGATCTCAGGGTTAAGTGAAAAGTGGTCACTCCACTATAATGGTTGCTGCGGGGATCTGAAGTAGCCGGTTATCCTCAGAATATGGAAGCACCATGCTGATGGGCTACGCATTGGAAGTTGTCACGCTTGCTCGAAGCTGACTCACTTGATTCACATGCTCTTGAATCTAGATCGCTTTCATTTTAAGCTCTTCGATACCCAAGTTTAGTCCCTCGAGAACATATTTATATTGTGCTTCCATGTCTATCCATATATCCTTTGTGGCTGACTTCATTGTGTTTTCAATCTCGGTGAAGTCATCCTCCGTGAGCATGAAGTCCTCTGTTCCGGCCAATTTAGACCCCTTTCTCTTCTTGCGTAGACCTCTCGCGACGTGAGAACTGTGCTTAACACCTTTCATGGTCTGCATCTAAGGACCCTCAGTGCCTTCACTATCCTTTTTTGTATTCTTCTTCAAGTTTAAGGTTTCTCCTATCGTTATCGGCTTAGCCTCGGCTTCTGCATCTTTTCCTTTCCGCTGCATATCTTTTGTAGTTATTGGCTTGGTTGGAGTCTTCAATACAGATGAAGAGGCACCCCTAGTGGTGAACGGCTCTAACTAGGCAGGCAGTTATTCTTTCGTGATGCGCACCAGGTCATTCTCTGTGACGAAATACGGTAAGTCATACCACAGAACTTCTACAACAACCTTAGAGTGGATATGCATATTAGTAAATGTTTCTTTGAATTCTGCGATTAACTTATACTTATCGTATAAGGTAGGGGATATCCTTGGCTTTAACTGAATAGATTTGGAAGAGCATGGAGTCAAAAATAACCCAATTTTTTTTATTTTCCGTTACTCTGCCTGGGATCTTCGAACTCCATAGGGTCACGTAGTGCGTGGCTTCTCACATGTCTAGCTCTATATCCATAAATTATGTGTCTTGAGGCATCTTCCATCCGATGAGTTCAATAAGGAGTAAAAACTAGGCATAGTAAAAATGTTTCCCCTCTTTGTGTGCCTTGTGCATTTTCTACGGTAATTATTTGCACCGGTATTGAGCCCAGATGTACTACATTCCCTTCTTGCACTTAATAGCTAAATAAATTACATGGTCTGCGAGCTCCTTTGGCCTGCACTTCCTCATCATCATGCAGGCGAGGATGATCGTGCCAAATTTCACTGTGGGATCATTGATTTCATTGACATGGAATCTCTGAGTGTTGCGTGAGACTTTATAGTCTTTCTTTACTTTTTCTATGAATTTATTCTCTTGGCCTTTGCCTCCAAAGGCTACCACAGGGTCTTCCCCCTCGTTGGGCAAGCTAATGATCCAATGGATTAGCGCGACATCTATCGTAATGCGCTCCTCGAGCCACAAATAGTCATTGTGAATGAGCGCGAGCAACTATCGCACAAAAATGTCATTAATTGGGCTGTGCCCGAAGTGTGGAATCTGTAAGAGGTTAAACAACCCTCATTTGTGTAGGCCGAGCACCCAAGGCTTTGACTCAATGTGCATTACTCCTCTGTCATAAGGAACATGTTCTAAGTAGATACTGGGCATGAGATCTGGAAATGTTTCTTGGTCTGACAGGTCCCAATCCTTCATTTTTAGCAACAGAATTTTGGTGAACATATCGCCTTCAAAAGGTATGTTCTCTAGAAGAAATGACATATTAATGTATGAACACAATTTATCAATATCCTTCGGGACATTCACAGAAGCTTTGCATGATTCGACATATGCAAGCAACCGTGAGCTGGGATGAACAATTTCTACAACATCCTCCTCTATTATAGTTTCCATCAACTCCTCCATAGGCTTCTTTTAGCACTCCGCAACAGTGGAGTGTGACCTTGGGTCTTCTAACGGGCGATGTTCGGGACCCTGAGGAGTTTCCATTCTCTGTTTGCACCGATGCAGGGGACACAGTAGCCTATGCAGCAGTCTCTTCACCTAGCATCGGAGAAGGGGTAGGCTTGGTGGCAGTCATGCTTGGTGGAATCAAACCTTGGTGGCGCAGCTCCTTCTCAAAGAGCAGATCAAGGCCAGACATAGGCTTCACACAATATTGAGAACCAAGAGCACAAATCACAAAAGTAGCACATAAGTCAAAGGGATCTAATGTGACCCCTTTGGTCATATTTATAGCATAGGCACACCTTAAACGGTATTTTATGCATTAACGTAGCCCAATAAATGCTAAAAAGGCTCCAAATCTTGCGTAATATCCTCATTAAATGCAATTTAGAAGCTCCTCCAAATGGTAATAATGATGTATTGTCCATAATTATTGTTCCAACGGCTATATTCTAGCACCTATGTGACCTAGTCAACCTCTTTGCACAACTACTGCATGCTCGTTTTAGTTGTCTGCACATCCACCATCCTTGCTGCGAAGATCCATATTTCTAGCTATATAGTCATTTGGTGTACGCATGGAGAGGGTCATCCCTGTATGATTTCAATCAAATTCCATAGACATACCCAAGAAGGTTTTCTCTACTTAATGTGGCCAGGCATACCGTGCCTCCGTATGTGATTTCCTTGACAACATATGGTTCGAGCCAATGCATTTTGAACTTCCCTAGGTGGCACACAAATTTCCTATCATACAACAAAACCAAATCTTCTTCCTTAAATACCTTCTGTCAAATATGCCCATCTTTCATGCACCTTCTGCACCTGTTAATGGAAACCTGCAATAAAATGATCCTATTACAGTACAACCAACTATGACAATCGTTCTTCCATAATATCCTTTTCTACCATATTAGTGAACATTGCAATGCACAAACTTGGAACAATGCACTCCATTGGCATAACAACTTCTTGCCCATACACCCTCTTGAATGGTGTCTTTCCTGTCAACTTCCTGCATATGGTTCTATATGTCCAAAGAACCACAGGTATGCACACATACCAATCATTAATATCTTATTAATAGCTTCCATTCCACCGTTCTCTTGTGGGTGATATGGAGTACTCTTCTGATGATGAATCTGGAATTCTTCTATCAAAGCTTCAATAGTTTTTTTGAAAAAATGCTTTCCTCGGTCGCTCATATAAATATTAGGGAACCCAAATCGAGTTAATATGTTCTCAAAAATGAAGTGCGCAATTGTTTCTACACTACAATCCTTCAAAGTGTTAGCCTCAAACCATCTGGTCATATAATCTGTCACAATGATTATGTAACTCACACCTATCCTCTTTCCTGGAGGGTCAATATGTCCAAAAAAATCAATGTCCCATTTATCAAAAGCTTGCAACGCCATTTTTGGGTTCAATGGAATCTCATCTCTACACAACGGTTTTCCTGTCGTTTGGCATACATCACAAGCAGAAAAATATGCATGTGCGTTGTTGTGCACCGTGGGCCACCATAAACCAGCTCGGAGGATCTTCTATGCAGTTTATTTCCCTGCATAATGACCTCCAAAAACCCCTCAATGAGCCTCATCTAAGGTATCTCGGTGTTCAAATTCCAACACATACCTTCGCAGAACTTCATCTTCACCCATCTTGTACAACTAACCGATGATTAGAGTAAATTCAACTACGTGCGTGACTAGATCTTTCTTCTGTTGCAGCGTATACTCCATGGGCACACTTCCAATGGTCAAGAAATCAATAATATCTGAAAAATGATCATCAAATACCTTTATAGAAAATAGTTTCACATCTGGTAACCCATCTTCAAAGCTAGTTGGCTCTTCTCCATTTTTAATGTGCGACAGGTGGTCTGGCCCAGCATTCAGTCTCCAAAGTTTCACAATTACTTCAAAATCGTACTCTTCAAATAAGAGCAACCATTTGTAGATCTTCCCCTAGAACACAGGCTTATTTACTAGGTACTTCATCGCAAAATGGTTAGTAAACATCTTAAAGTGGTCTCCTAACAGATAGTGGTGGAATTTTTGCAGCCCATAGACCATAGCCAGTCGTTTAGTTATGTAGTTGAATAGTTACACTCCACGCTTGATAAATTCCTACTTACAAATGAAATAGGGTAGTAAATCTCCCCAGCTCCTGGTTGCACTAAAATAGCTCCTAGCGTAATGCAGGAGGCATCAGCATGCATATGGAATACCTTTGACCAATTTAGAAAGACCAATATGGGTGCAGTGACCATCTTCTCCTTAAGAAATTCAAAAATATTTTGGAATTCTTCGTCCCAACAGAATGATACATCCTTCTTGATAAATTTCTCCATTGGCGCAATGATCAATGGATAGCCTTGAATTAACTTCTGGTAATACCCTGTATGCCCCAAAATTGAGCGCAGTTGTTTCACATTTGCAGGAACTTCCACATTAACAATAACAACGATTTTTGCGAGATCCACCATCAATCCTTGCTGACAAAAGATATGTCCTAGAAAGATCATGAATGACACAAAAAAGATGCATTTTTTCAGATTAAGTGATATTTGATACTTCCCACAAGTATCTAGCATTAGGCACAAACTTGATACATTCTTCTTCAACAACCCAAAGACACTCCAATCATCAAATTATAATTCTAATAACTTATGGATGTATTCTTTGAAAGCCGCTACTACGACGGATTAGAATATAGATGGCGCATTCTTCAAATCGAATGGAATGACTATATACTGAAATGATACCCATTCTGTCACAAAGGTTGTATTACTTCTCTCTTCCGGCGCGATTATGATCTCGTGGTATCCTGAGAAACCATCTGTAAATGAATAAGCTTCATGTCCTCATACATTGTCTAGGATATCATCAGAAAATGGGGTCAGGAATGGGTCATGTACGCAAGCATCATTCAATTTGTTCAGATCCATGAAAATACTTATTCCTCCCTTAGTCTTCTTATCTTGCACCACCATGGGACTCACCCAATTTGATTCCTCCACTTGTTCTATAACTCCTTTAGCAACCATTTTCTCCAATTATTCCTTCACTTTCTACTTATATTTGGGATTCAACCTATATGGGCGCTGCTTCACAGGTCTTGCATCAAGTTTCAAAGTAATATTAATCACACTGATATCTCTTGTTATCCCCTTCAGCTTAGAAAATTTCGTAGGAAACAGGTCCTAATATTCAGTGAATAGCTCAATGACTTTTCCCACCCTATCATCATCCTAGTAATCTCATATCTTCGCTAGTTTCGGTTGTTATTCTGAGCCAATGTTCACTTGCCAAATCTTCAGAGGCTTAGTGACATCTAGTGACTCAATTGTAGGTCCAACAATTTCACGTTGTCCTTCATATTCATGGATCGTAATGTTCCTTCGGTCTTCCTCATTCTCTTCAACTGTCAAGTTTTTGCAATTACCAATTTCCTTCATCTACACATCCCATGCTAGTAAGGCACGATCCACCTTTCATTTAATGGTGTTAAATATAACATCTTGAATATCATGTAGTGCTTTTCCCATGCATTCGAACCCACTTTCAAAGCTAAAGGTCAAGATAAAAATTTCTGTCAGTGGAGTCCATTCATTGGTTCCTTGTCGTAACTCAGTTTATAGCTACAAATTTGTAGGCACCTTCCCTAAAGTGTGGATGAATATATGCACCCATTCTCGTCTCGACTCTATACCCCATGCTTTAGTCCATTTAGCCAAATGTTTACATGGATCATATTTTCTGGAATATTTCTCTTCCATTCTAGTATTTGGATGCTCAAATCGTAGTCTCATTATACAGGTGCACTCTTCCCAGTTACCCAAGTTCCCTTTTGCGTATCCCACCAGCGTGTTGGGGTTGAGCGCAGTGCTATATCATGTGCATGGAATCTTTTTGCTTCTTGAACAGTTTTTTCTAGTTCTACTAAAAACATGTTAACATTAGTCATACCATCATAATAAGGAAATTCTCGTACCTTTGACGATATGCACCGAAGATATCTTATCACTCGATTGGAGCGCAGAACTGATACGTCATGTAGTCGATTCTGCACATTAGGGGAATTTTTCAGACTAAAAAGGGCCTCTTAAGGAAATAATAAAATAATAGCTAAACCAATAAAATAATATTTATGAATTTTCAATTCACTTTTTGCACCAAAATCCATCTAACCATGGTTAAATTCCATTCAAAATTTGTACTAAAATAAAATTAATAAAAAAATTGTATTGATGTGACTATAAATAAGAATGAGATTTTCAAGAAAAAACCATTATCATTGCACAAATAATGCATTTGTCCTTTGTACTTAAATAACTTAAAATAAAATATAAATATAAATTCATAAATTGTTAATTATAGAATATACTATTAATTAAAAGTTATATGATTTAAATTATATAATAACATGTAATTAATATGCTATATACAAATAATATAATATAATATATTGTTTTATGTATGAATTTTATATTACATATTGAATTGATTTGATTTATAAATAAATATTTGAAAATATACAAATATAATATTTACTGAAAAGTGTGTAAATACATGAAGATTGTGTAGGGATATGCATTGTTTCTTTCAGAAAATATGAAATGACAATAATAATATTTTATTCAAAAAGTGTGAAATGACATTTATTATGAGTACTTTACTTTATGACTTTAAAAGTACTAAGAGTACTAACATGGTTAACCACGATTTTTTATCCAGCATTAAGAATGTGACAAGTAAGTACCTTTAACTCAACCAATGTCACCTCAACCATTAGGGATGATGTCATCCCCTAAAATTTGATTGGTTCTCATCAAGTGAATTTTGATTGTACATTTTCCTTAAGAGGCCCATTTAGACCTCAAAATTCCCTTCTTCAGTTCTTCATTTGAATCTGAGAAGCAGGAACTATCGTTTTCCCAGTTGAGTCTTCCATCGGCTTTTGATTTGATCCAATTGTCATCTTGCGCAGTCAACTTATAGATATGATCGACATCATTGCATGCGTGCACCGACTATGTATATATTTCACCAGCTTCTACAGGATCTATGGGAACCACAACTCTGGTTCTATTATTCTCAAATACCATACTTCTTCGCTTAAGATTGATGATGCCATCCATTTCAATAGCCCAATCCAAACCCAAAAGTGCAAGATACAGATTATTATCATCCATAATCTGTATGACTTCAAAATCTGCGAGCACTTTTACTCCTTCAATGTCTACTACAACCTGCAAGAGTATTCCTAAGGGGATGCTATTTTGTTGATTTTCCATGAGCAACTGAATAATAGACCATTCCAACTTAGGTTCTTCCATGAATTTCCATGTATTCTTTGCTAAAACATTCACATCAGATCCTAGATCCAGAATGACCTGATCCATCTCATATGCACCAATCTGAGTAGTCATGCACATCTTTTGCCCAGTTCCTCTTTTTTCTTATAGGTCTTATTAAAAACTTTATGATCCATCCAAGTTTGTTCTTTCTCCACACAGTTTTATATCAACGCTTGGAGGTTATCAATTGCCTTCTTATTGCGCAAAAATTTGATACAAGCTTGTAAGAAGGGATTTATCTCTTCATCTACTTTAACCACATCCATAGGTTTACTTGATGTTGATGTGCTTAATTCCATGAACCCCTTTTTTTCTTATACGAAGGTGTATTTTCGTGCTGTAAGTTGAATCATTCCTTCTTTTCAGGTGATTTTCGGATCCACAGATCATCATCTAGCTTCCTCCCTTTGTCTTAACCAGTGGCTGCACCACTCCTAGTGACAACATTCACACTTGGTTCTTCTTCGGGAAGCTCCGCTCTTACCATAGGAATATTCTGAGTAGGAATCTGTTTTTTCTTTTCTTGCATCTTTGCAATCAAGACATGACAATCTTCAATAACATGATCAAATTTCCTATAGTGCTTGTAGGACTATCATGTTGTATTTGGATAGTTGCGCGCATAATGACCAACGTCTCCACAACTATAGTAGATGAGCTCCCCCTTCCTTGACCAACTTCTCCTCCTCTTCCTCATCCTGTAGTTCGAAATCCACCATGCCCAGATGAGGATGCTGGTGAGGTAGGTTCAATGTTCATTCTATATAGGTCATCTCGGTCAATCGTCTAGTCAAAGCTCTGAAAATTGTGTTCATCATCTCCCAGTGATGAGAAAAATTTACAAAAAGGTTGATTTAGCTTAGTCTTATATTTCCAATCCTTCGACAGTAGTATGTCGCATACACACCCATATCTTGAAAAATTGTGCAACATAATGTAGGATTCCAACTTGGTCTGGCCACGCCCTTCAGCGGGCTTGGTCCTCCACCTTGCAAATAATCATTGAATACAGGACACTGGTCCTTATGATGCTCAACAACTTTGCAACATATGCACCATACATATGCGCATGCCTCCTTTCCGTTATCCTTGCACAGAATTTGTATTTATAGATGCATCGGTTCCAACTGGCTTTAGATCTGTTGAGTCCCAATCTGGGTAACTGGTACTAGTGAATCCTCTAGTTTCATTGCAATCTCTACAGCTTCGGCCTACACAGCAATATTCTGCTGACTCAAGGGCTAGTGCAGATGTGGTAGCATCATATAAGTAAACCATTCTTTATGTTGGGTGTCATCAATAGTGAATCCGCCATCTCTGATTACGCTTCAACCATTGATTTGCATCCCATACAGATTCATTCAATTATTGATGAATCTCTTTCAGCTCGGTGACACATTGTGCAAATGATTTTGGTCTCTTGAATTGGTCTTCTATTACAGCCTTCAAATTATTAATATTTACACTAGGATTCATTACTGCATACCTTATATGCCAATCCAGTGCGCGATCTTGAAAATCAGTAGCTAGCTGCGCTTTCTTGACATCATCATTATTCACCTACTGTGTTGTCTACACAGTGTCAGTGACAAACCAAAATTGGTCTATATATTCATTCCGAATACCATGGAAAGTAGGTAACTTCATGGAGGCAACCATCTTTGAGCTTGGTGGTGGAGGTGGAGGTGGAGGTAGAGTAGATGAATTAGAGTGATTTGTGAGATTTCTTCTTTAAAGTGTGCAGATTCACCAAAGCTACTGGTTTCTAATTCTTCATCACTGCTAGATTTACCCTTCAGAGGACTGTAAATAATACCTTATTCTATGTCTACGTTGTAAGTTATTCCATTGCTCGTAGTCGGGCCTCTTCGGTACATTCACTCTATATGACTGCACAGAATACCCTGTTCACACAATAGCATTTTAATCCATAGCTTCAGTGAGCGCAAGAACTTACCTCTAAGACCCTTGAAAAACCTTCGTTCAACCTCAGAATAAGATACAAATTGATCAATATAAAATTTAGTCACAAATCCTCCCAAAACACGATCAATCTAATGATCGACCGCATGGGTGATCTTGTTGCTAGTATTTTCTAATTGTTGTACTAAGTCCGAGGTCCACTGAGTGATCGCATTGTCCTTCGTGCATGTTTGGAATTCGGTAAGTCAAGACAAACACATATGAAATTCAGTCACAAAGGAAGAAAATAAAATTTTGTGGACCTCTCTATAGATATACTTTTGTACCCAATCTTTGGTAGACAATTTATAGATTCGATTCTCTTGGATCACAAATTCAAGTATCTTCGTATCAAGCCCATCTTGTAATTCGTTTTTCATAGGATGCCAAAACATCAAATCTCCCTCAAAATGATCATGATCCTGGCAATGAAACCATTTGTTGGCTTGAGGGATCCTGACCCAGGTTCAGATTTATCGCGCAACCGACAAAACCCTTCAACTATTGGCCCTTTCGGCACTGACATGCTTGTGCATATCAAAGTCTCGGTCGAAGCAGTATAGGGGGGTGATGGAACGAGGTTTCTGCAACTTGAGGAAGTTTTTGATGTAGTGGCCCTAAATAAACTTATAACAGATAATATAACAGATGCGTGCAACAACAGTCAATAGATCTAGCCCTTCGCAGATTATCACATAAAACTTTACTATATTTTGCGCACAGTAATTACATATACTTCAATCATATCGATTCATCTAACATCAACTGATATTCGCACAGATGCAATTAACTATTAACAAAAGTGAAGACAAAACATATTCATAACTTAAAGAAAATAACAGATAATCAATAAGAAAATCGCATAAGAGTCCAAGTTCACCAAAATTGTCTTCTTTATGAAGAGATCTATCAATTCCAATACGTTCAATCCTTTTGGACACATATCTAGCAGGATTCTTTCTACCCAAGAAACCCCTTCTTATATCAGAACCTTAATAAAACAAATTCACCATGAGATGTCTTTTATTGACTCAATCATTACATATTTATACAATCTAGATGCGCATATACCATGTTCTCAAACCATGGTTTGAGATTCCCCATTACAATGATTAAGGGAATTTGACCTGCCCCAAAGCCCCTTTGACTCTTTCGCACAGCACATACAACAAAACATATACAAAACTTAACCCAAAAATGTACCACAGGGGGACCCTACTCCAATAATAAAAAATGGGTAAATTTTTCACAAGAGGTCCAGAAAAACAAGATAAGGGAAACATTAACTTTATCTAATTGGGTTGAAAGGACAACTTCTAATCAAAGCTAAATGGTAAATCCTAAAGAAGGTGGATGAAAAAATTCTTGAACTCATTCAACAGAAGCTTTTAGGGACTGAAAGCCTACAAAAATGTGTAGGTTTTATTTTTTTTTTATCATTTTATTTTTTTCATCCATCTCGATGTTTTCAAAATGGAAAAAGTTGAGGAGTTAGTGCATAGGACCATTTTTACTAGTGGGGCCAAGTTTGGAAAATTCTAGTATGAAACCTCCTAGGAACAGTTTGAGGAATTAAACAACATTTTTTTGGGGGGTAAAACCTTTTTCCTCTTTAATGTGACACCACTTTATCCTATTCTACACATAGATACCTTTCTAACGGTGCAAGAATCACCTCAATTGGAGTATGGAGTATGTATGCAAGAGTTATGTCACTCCAAAGTTGACCTTCCTATTTTTACCACCATAATTTGAGAGGATTCAATGGTGTCGCCATTACTCATAGAAAATGGGCTAGCCACATGATCATAATGAAAAATACTACAAAATATTTCATATTTTAACTATAGTTATATTTGAAGGAGTCAAAATTCACTACTAGTAGGCTATCAGGCTATACTATAAACAATCCATTATGAGGAAAAGGGGTTCCATTCTTTTCGAGGGAATTTTATTCCATTAACAAGAATAGTAGTCAAGATGGATAAAGAGAGAGTCACACAAAGAGGATTTGTGCACTATAGTATCCCACAAGCCACATACCTTACTTCATTTTACTTGTAGCAATTTTTTATTAAGAGAAAGAGAGAAAATTTATCTCAGCTTCCAACTCACTTTTATCCCAAAAAGGTTTCCCTAGATATATATTGTCACTTTTTATTTTATTTATTTTTTAATTGTTTTCTATTATCTACATAATTATAATTTGCATGTGTACACAATAAATATTAATTTACACATCCAAAAATCTAAAAAGAAAACCCTCATAATATATATTTTGGATTTTTAAATATAATTTATCAGATTCTTTGTTACTAAGTGCCCAATAAAATATCAATGAAAGTTTATGAATTAAAATAATATCCAAAAAAATTATGAATTAAAATACTTTATTAATTTTCAAATTAAGATATTTATTCAAATTAATTCATTTATTACTCATAGTTCTCCCATGTAAAGTGAAGATTCCACTTAGAACTTACTATCAACTAATTCTAAGATTAACAACGGTAAAGGAGATGGATCTTTATTTACATGGGGTTTTATTTGAAAAATTCCACTTTTATATACTCATCTGAATACATATAACCAAATAAAATTTAATAAATAGATTTATGTCTTGATGACTTACATAAGATAATTTCATTTACAAATAATTGATTTAAAAATTAAAATTTCGAACTGTTAATATGTTTAGGGAAGTAAAATATCGTATGGTGCAAAATGTTCAAATACATGGGCACTCATGAATATGATGACATGGGCACTCATGAATATGATGATCCCAGAAGTTGAAATGGGTCCATCATGAACGTTTATTCACACCTAGGATCATGCACATATTCTTGGGCATCCATACTCATGAATATGATGACATGGGCACTAATGAATATCATGATTCCAGAAGTGGAAATGGATCCATCATGAACGTTTATTCATACTCGACAAGCACTTCGCTGCCCACCAAAATATTTCTAGGCTATCACTTCACAATGACTCGTGGACATTTAATGATGTATAGATTTGAAGTATTATAAGGAAATTTTACATTTTCATAAATTAACTTATTGACTTTTATTGCTAGGAGGTGTATTTTATAGTCTATTATGAGGGATTTGTGTGATTTTTTTCAGGTTCAACTTAGTGTTGACATATTTTTTTTTTTAAATAATAAAAAATATGTATTTACTAAATTAAAAATAATGTCATATATATAATATCAATAATCTCATTTTTAATATGTTTGTTTAGTTCAATAATTTCATTTTTAATATGTTTGTTTAGTTCATTATGTTTATTGGGTTCACTTTTTTCAGTAAGTTTATTTTTCAATCATGAGAAGTTAGAACCTATAAACCTATCGTCCACAAGTTTTAATACATTAAATTTCAAAATAATGCCTTTTTAAAATTAGATAAAAATTATAAACTGAAAGAAAAACCAAAATTTAAATTATCAATAAGCTTATAAATCCAAAAGAGTGTTAACACCATAAAAACAAACCTTATTCCTCCCCAACTTAACACCATAAAAACAAACCTTATTCCTCCCCAACTCATCTTGATAATATTTTATAAAATAATAACCTATAACATGAATAAAAATACAAAATCTATGTTATAATAGTACTAAAAACTAATGATATATATATATGAAAGCACAATGATTAAAAATAATAATTATTAAACAATTTACCCATTGTGAATAATTATTCACATATTTACATATATTCTTAAGTTTTGCATATATACAATCATGTATTCTAATAAGATGGATATCCAATATTTTGCGAACCATATGAAAATTCAAACCTAAAACTTTCTTTAAATAATTTTTTGGCCATTAACACACATCTTCCTATATACAAATGTATATAGGCATCATACTCTAAATCATAAATGGGGGATTATAAATTTAGTGGGAATTATAGATTTAGTGTTCTCGGTCACTATTTTGAATTCAATTTTAATTAAATGTTTTGATATGAAATGACTGAAGGGAAAAGTATGAATTGATTTCAGAAAGTATAATACTAGCAATTGCACCTAATGTTGCAAAGGAAACGCCGTAAGGAAGAAGCTAGAAAGAAATCAATTGTAATTAATATCTTGAAGTCAATAGGAACTTAAAGCTCTCCAACATTCCCATCTTCGGTTTCTCCTGTAAACATTACAAGAGGTCAAATTATAGAACCCAGCAAAACTTATGTACTTAACAGAACACATTTCAATAACTGCAAGAAATTAGTATATAGATATACCTTCTTCTTACGAACTTCTCCCTTGGGAAGTGAAGGATCATCCACTACATATTTATTTACCCACCAGTAGATTGCACATATGACAAGCCCAACCCCACCACTATGCTAATCATTGCCTTCAAGGACATTTCCCAACCATCCACGCCAAGCCCCAGATTCTTACGCATATTGGAGAAATACTTAATAGTTCGCCCTGAAAAAACCAAGGCTATATTGGCTCCAAGGCCAAACAGAGGGTAGAACTGCTTTTCTTCATCCACTGTTGTAATCTGCAATCAGCCCAAACAACTCATCCCTTATATTGGTACAATTTGTATCCATTTTCATTTTTAAAATAACTTATTTCAGATATAAATCCAAAAGACATGCTGCATCCATCAATAGAAGTGAGTTTCAACTACCACAATGCAACTCAATCTACAGACCAGAATAAATTTTCAGATTATCTTTTTATTGGACACTACTCTGACAACTTCCATCATCTTCTGTAGTAAATCTATCCATAAAAAAACTCATTCCATTTTTTCAGAATAACTTCCTTCACTTTTTTGAACAGAAGCCTACTAGTAGTTTGCATTGGAAAACTACTTCTTTGCAAAGAACGTGCAATAAGCCTAATTTGCACTCCTCTGCTTTAGAAGCTTAGATGCATACATTATTACAGTCACATACAGTGCTATATCATGATATGTCTATATTTTTGCATTAAAAACGGTTCTGTTTTGACGATAAACCTAGTTTTTCCTTCCATGCTACTGATCTTTGAGTGGATATCTGTAAGAAATACAGAATCAAATCTACTAGATAAGATAGATATACATATTACTAGAAAATATATACCATATTTGACCTGCATAGAACAGATCAACGTACCCCGGTAGGAAAAAATTAGATAGGGGATAGAGGGTTAGTGTTGCTTGACATAAATACCTGATTGGCGAATCCCCAAAACAACACCGATACCCCCACGCTACCCCAAAGCTCTGCCATGACATAGAATAAACAGAAAGACCATATCCGAAGAATGGCAATGGGACCTAGAAAGCTAGGCCCTAGAAAATTTAGCAAGGAATCTGCCAATGTTGTGGGATGGATGAGATTATTTAGTGGGTACATCACGAAAGAAAATGTCCCAAAGAAGGCAATGAAGGGCAATATACAGGAATAGAAAAGAGCCTTCTTTGATAAAACATTTGAAAGCTTGGTGTAAATAACCATGAACCCAATGGCCATTGGCAAATTAACCCATGTCTTGAGAAATGGAATGATCTCAGCACTGCTTCCCTTAGCAGTCACCACTAGCACATCTGTATATTTTTTCCAATTAGTATCACCAATAGTCTCCACAAGAACATTGCCCATCCTTGAAATGATGGCAACGGTTGGTTTCCCTTACAATTATTTATCTAGAAACAATCTTCGCAATGAACTTTGCAACCGAATCACAATAGCCACAAATGTGAAGGTTTTTAGTAACTCGAATAACAGTACCAGGGTCTGTGTTGATAAGCCCAAATGCAATTGCCAGCTTCTCACTATGGTGGCTAAGAAGTTGTTCTTTCTACTCTTCCTCTACATCATTCAGGACAAAACTTGTGTCAGGCACATATCCTGCTGCCTTAATATGCAAGGTCTCTCACATATCTTGAAGTCAATAGGAACTTAAAGCTCTCCAACATTCCCATCTTCGGTTTCTCCTGTAAACATTACAAGAGGTCAAATTATAGAACCCAGCAAAACTTATGTACCTAACAGAACACATTTCAATAACTGCAAGAAATTAGTATATAGATATACCTTCTTCTTACGAACTTCTCCCTTGGGAAGTGAAGGATCATCCACTACATATTTATTTACCCACCAGTAGATTGCACATATGACAAGCCCTAACCCCACCACTATGCTCATCATTGCCTTCAAGGACATTGCCCAACCATCCACGCCAGGCCCCAGATTCTTACGCATATTGGAGAAATACTTAACAGTTCGCCCTGAAAAAACCAAGGCTATATTGGCTCCAAGGCCAAACAGAGGGTAGAACTGCTTTTCTTCATCCACTGTTGTAATCTGCAATCAGCCCAAACAACTCATCCCTTATATTGGTACAATTTGTATCCATTTTCATTTTTAAAATAACTTATTTTAGATATAAATCCAAAAGACATGCTGCATCCATCAATAGAAGTGAGTTGCAATTACCACAATGCAACTCAATCTACAGACCAGAATAAATTTTCAGATTATATTTTTATTGGACACTACTCTGACAACTTCCATCATCTTCTGTAGTAAATCTATCCATAAAAAAACTCATTCCATTTTTTCAAAATAACTTCCTTCACTTTTTTGAACAGAAGCCTACTAGTAGTTTGCATTGGAAAACTACTTCTTTGCAAAGAACGTGCAATAAGCCTAATTTGCACTCCTTTGCTTTAGAAGCTTAGATGCATACATTATTACAGTCACATATAGTGCTATATCACGATATGTCTATATTTTTGCATTAAAAACGGTTATGTTCTGACGATAAACCTAGTTTTTCCTTCCATGCTACTAATCTTTGAGTGGATATCTGTAAGAAATACAGAATCAAATCTAATAGATAAGATAGATATACATATTACTAGAAAATATATACCATATTTGACCTGCATAGAACAGATCAATGTACCCCGGCAGGAAAAAATTAGATAGGGGATAGAGGGTTAGTGTTGCTTGACATAAATACCTGATTGGCGAATCCCCAAAACAGTACCGATACCACCACGCTGCCCCAAAGCTCTGCCATGACATAGAATAAACAGAAAGACCATATCTGAAGAATGGCAATGGGACCTAGAAAGCTAGGCCCTAGAAAATTTAGCAAGGAATCTGCCAATGCTGTGGGATGGATGAGATTATTTAGTGGGTACAGCACAAAAGCAAATGTCCCAAAGGAGGCAATGAAGGGCAATATACAGGAATAGAAAAGAGCCTTCTTTGATAAAACATTTGAAAGCTTGGTGTAAATAACCATGAACCCAATGGCCATTGGAAAATTAACCCATGTCTTGAGAAATGGAATGATCTCAGCACTGCTTCCCTCGGCAGTCACCACTAGCACATCCTTGGTGTCTCTCAAAATCGTGTAGTTGAAAAGGATGCAGAAGAACATCATTCCAAGAGGGATCACCTTCTTCAGTGTGATGGGCTCAACTCCCAGGAATTTCTTCGGGGCAGGCACAAACTTCTTCGCATCGCTACCACTCGCATCAGCAGCAATGACCTGAGGGGCCCTGCATATTCAAAAAGAAAATCTTCCATGCATTCTCCTAGATCTGCATTGTCATGAAATATACATGAAAAAAGAAGAGAACCCCATACATTAGCATCAGATGACCCTATGCTGGAAAGGATTTCATGCGAACCAATAACAAATAACATCATAACATTCAAAGGGATTCATAGATAACCCTAAAACAACAGAAAAACGCTAAATCTGGCAAGCATACTGTCGGACAATAGAAGTACAAAACAATACCAGAGCATTTAGGACAGTATGCAATCACTCCAATGGCGAAGAGAATCGCAGATGCGCAGTTGCCTGCCCCTGCCTTTCTCGCTCACGCTCACAACGAGCTAAGAAACAAACCTCTGTTATCAACACACAGACAGCACAAAAACCCTACGCCTCTTTGAAATCCGAGAATGTCCAGGTCGGCCAATGCCCCTTCATAACTACATTATAAACTAACTTTTGGATCAAGGGTTGAAAATGTTTGAATCATCTAACATATAATCTAAAGGTTTCACATTATGACACGATGCACATCAGCAAAGTTGTTTTCAAATAATAACGCCTTACGGCGTAAATATTGTTATCAATTATGTTATATTAAAAGAAAGGTTTAGCGAGTAAATATGAAAATTGAAAATGAGCATGGACGTCCCTACTGGTTTGAAGAGGTTGTGTTATGATTTAGAAGAGTTTTTAAAATTAAACTCATGTTATTATAATATGTAATCCAATATTCATACATGAAGTTGGCATTATATAATCTCCTGAATTGTAATCCAATTTCAAAAACTGCAATGAATCTTGCAAGAACCATAAGGTCTACTATAAATGACAACAAATATATGAGCATTATTATACACATAATTAAACATACTTACTAAATATACACTCCTACTTGGCCAACAAATTAATTCCAATAAATAATCAATGCACAAAAATGTGCCATTGACACACTATATACAATCATGTTATGGATAAATGTATAGTTGCATATTCTACCTCTATAAAACTATCTCCCATGAAATATATTACATTATTAAAACATATAATAAAATTAAAAATTGAAAGTAAAAATAAGTGTTGATATGTAAAAATTATTTAATTTTCTTGATAAAAGTATTTCTCACAAATCTATATTACCTATATGAATTCCACACTCTTTGAGAATTTGGCACTTTTGATATTAAATTTAAAACCTTCAAACTTAGTTATTTTATTTTTGTTTTCATAGTTGTGTTTTGTAATTAAATATCTTCGAATATCTGACTCCATATTTATCATTGTATTAGAAAAGTGTTTTACCACTTAATGTGTATTATGATGGTGACGTATAACTATTTTGGCTTAATTGGAAAAGAATAATAACAAAAAAAGTTATTGTTAAAAAATTTAAAATTATAATAAAAAAAGCCAAAAAAATTTAAACTAAAACAAATATGTAGAAAATCCCATTTAGGGGGGATTAGAGTTTTTTATTACAATAACAATAAACCATTACATTTCACTCACCATGTAAAAATAAATTTCATTACAATACCATGGGTTACAAACACAATGGGTGCAGTCAAATTTTACTTTGATTTTGTCTCACACCTAACAATCTCCCACTTGAGAAAAAATAGAAGTTTGAACGAATGTTTTTGACATTATTTCTCTCTCCTTGCCACTAATTATTTTCCAATGTGTCTTTTATCATGTTTGCATTATTCCGGCCAAGGCTCTACAAGGCTCCAAATTACCCTTGGGAAAATTATTTGTTAACATATCAACTAGATTATCTTTAGTGTGTATTTTTTCCAACTGTAACAACCCATCAAATAACACTCGATGAATCAAATAATATCAAACATCAATGTGATTTGTATTACAATGATATGGTAGAATTTTCGCTAAAAATGGCACTTTAACTATCACAATGTAACACACATTTACCTTGTTTTACTCCCAAATATCTTAAGAATCATTACATCCACAACATCTTTTTGCAAGATTTTGTGGCAGCTATTTATTCTCCCTCTATTGTGGACATGGCTACTACTTTCTACAATCTAGACACCCAAGACATTGTTGCACCTGCAAAAGTATAAAAATAAATAGTGATAGAATTTCTAGTATCCACGCATGTAGCCATATTTTCATATATATAACCTTCAAGAACAACATTATTATTACCAAAACATAAACAATAATTACTAGTACCCTTGAGATACCTGAAAATCCACTTTACAACTTGCCAATGTTGTTTGTATAGATTTGAAAGAAACTTTCTCACTACCCGCACTAAATATGTGATATTTAGATGGGTACATACCATGGCATATGTAAAGCTACCAATTTCTAAAGAATAAGGTATTTTACTCATTTTCTACATCTTGTCATCATAAGAGTGAAAATTAGAACTAAGTTTGAAGTGTGATGTTAGGGATGTATCGACATATTTGGAATACTTTGTATTGAACCTATATACAAATTCTCAATATTTTTTTCATGGGACAACCACAAATGTTTGTTCTTTTTGTCACATATAATCCTCGTACCCAATGTTTTTTGTGTTACACCTCAATATTTAATGGAAAATTGATTGCACAAATATTTCTTCAAACTATTGATCATGTTCTTCTCATGTCCAACAATTAGCATATCATCCACATACAATAGTAGTATAATATACTTTCCTTAGTCATACCTCTTGAAGTAGACACAATGATTAACCTCTATTGTTTTGAAGCCATTCTCAAGCATAAATGAATCAAATATTTTCTACCATTATCGAGTGTTGAGGGGAAAAAATGTATGGCTAAAACACTATAAGGGAGACAACTAGTCCAGACCTTAAAGCAACTCCTTTTTAGTTGAAATGGTAGTTCTGACTGGTTAAACTAGGTCCACTTGCCTTCTCTCCATCTCCAATGGCTTAAAATATGACTTTTGTATACCAATGGAGAAGAGACATTAGATCATCCCCTCTTGCTGATCAGACAAGAAACTGATCCTTAAGTTGAAATGGGGCTCAATCAAGCCACAACTAAATTTTTCCTATTTTGAAAGAGGACTTCTAGGAATATAGAATTAAATATAAATGCAGTGTTATTATAAAATGAAAGAAAAAGGAAAATTATAATAATACTATCTCAATTAGGTACATATAGATATAGCCCAACTGAGAGTAAGATATTTAAATGATTGGGATTTAAATATGTCTGGCTTATAATAAATATCAAGCTAACGAAGTATTTCAATTAAATGACATTATGAATACCAAACACATTCTATTCAAAGACCTCTTAACTGAGATAATGAGCCAATAACATTCAGGAAATAGTTCACAAAATATTACTATTTGTTAAATCAATATTAAATGGCATATTTCTAAATAAATAGTTACTCAGAAATCAGAATTCAACCCATAAGAGTAGAGATAAATAATAACATATAATTGAGACAAATTACTCATACTGACAATAGTGCGCAAATATGAATAAAAAGACACATTATTCCTATCATAAAATTAAACCAATATTTAAAAAAATAGCATTATAAATACTGAATTATTGAATCTATTTCTTTGGATCTGGTCTTCAATAGTCCTTTACAATGCTTTGAACTTCTGCTTTTAAACCAAGACCTACAGTAGTGAAAACTATTCTCTACATACATAATTCAGAATGTAAAAAAAAATATTCAATAATCCCCCAGATCTGAGTTTTTTCTCCTCTAACCTACAACTCTAAAATCCTCATTACAATAGTGCCTTCAAGAATTTTAGAACTATAGAGAAATGAAGCCCCCTATCTACAACACTATAATCTGCCATTTATAATATTTACAAAATAATTCTCAACAAGAAATTTTTTTGAAGAATAAAACTGCTCCATCAATTTTAATTGGCTCAAAATTCTATTCTTATATTGTTGGACCATTCTCATTCATTTATATCTTCTTCACCCCATCCCTTCAACTATTTTTCTACAAAAAAAAAAAAAAATCAAAACTAAATTAAAATGGAAAAAATAAAATCAAAATACCAAATTTAGAATTAAAACAAATCCAATAAAAACTCAATTGCATAATTAAAATAAAAGAAATTTGAGATTTAAAATGAAGCATGTGGTGACATAATTGTTCGAGGATGACATAGAAGAATGAATATGCACTCAGTAGAGGTTGTGGGCAAATGAGAATGCAGAAAATAAAACTCGGAAAATTGATTTTGTTTTAAAAATTCATAGCTTGATCTTATACTGAATTTTAGACTCATTAAATGATAAAATATGATAATGAAACCACTTCAGAAATAATATTCATGGTTTTATCTATCGAACGAGCCATCATGTGCCTCATTTAGTCAATTAGAACTCAATTTATGAGCTTCCAAAGTTGGGTAGTCAAAACTAGTAGAATTGTAGAAATTTTGTTGCCTAGGCTAAAAATCAGATTTTTTTAATTAAAATATAATTATAAATTATATTACAATTATTAATTAATTAATAATAATTAATTGTAATTATAAAATTAAATTAATCATTATCATAATTATCATTAATTATAAAATCTAATTAACTAAAATAATTTAAAAAACAAATTTATATTATATATAAAAATATTAAACTTGAAACAAACATATCATATGTTACGTGAGGTTTTATGGAGGAGGGAGGAGTATGGAGAGACAAGGTGAGAATGGGATGAGGTAATGAAGGGATAAGGTGTGAGGTGAGGTGGAGTAATGGAGGGATAAGGTGATGTGAGGGTGAGGTAAGACGGGTGAGTCAAGAGGTATAACACGGTCAAAACCAAAGATTCCATTAAAACTTAAATAGACCATTGCATTTTTTCAAAATCGAAAGATTACAAGTTCATAATTGGGGCGCTTTAAAAATATGCGATATTCGATATGCGATGTATCGCAATCGCCATATCACATCGCAAAATTTTGATCACAAATTATAAAATCGCTATTTTTTGGATCACATTTTTTAAATCAAGATTTTGGAAGGAAGGAGGTGCTGTGGAGTGGGGCCTGTGTCAAATTAAAATTCCTACAAAATTAACTATAGCCATTTTGTAATTTTAATATTTTTGGTTTGGCAATTTGATTTAAGATAGGAAATTGGAAAAATTAATGAGATCCTGAAACGCGTATTTGAACTCTCACTTACTTTATCCAGGTCATTTTGTAGGACCATTAGTTAAAAAAAAAATTAGTAAACATTAACCAAGAGTTCTAATCAAGTCAATGCTCGAGGGTATTCCGGTATATTGGATGGCCTTGGTCTGGATTCCCAAAGTTGTCACCACAATAATCCAAAAGATTTGTCGTAGATTCCTATGGAGAGGGAAGCTAGATGGAAGTACTTTTGCATGGGTGTATTGGGATAAAATTTCCAAACCTAAAAAATGGGGATGATGGAGTTTAAAGGATTTAAACCTGTTTGCCTTGACATTGGCTACAAAAATGGCATGGAAATTAATAAAATCAAATAGTCTCTAGAAAGAGGTAGTATATCACCAATACATTTCTCCATTAACTACCTTAGAATGGATACAGGCTCCTTTCAGTAACAGATCAGGTGCCTCTAATACCTGGAGATCCATTACAAATTCTATCTCAATGATTAAAAGGGGATTGGCTTGGAGTATTGGCTCTGGAGTATAGGTTAGAATTGGTAGTGATGCTTGTTTTGGATGTGGCAATGAACACTTATTACCACTAGCACTTAGACAGATGCTCAGTTCCACTGGGATAAATCATTTATCACAAATCACTGATGAAGAAAATACTAGTTGTCTCACACGGGCATGGAAATCACCATGGGCACTTGGGATCCTGGATATATGGCAGGATGAATGGAGAAAATACATCATATCACTTGAGGCATCACATGTTAGAATCTCTAAATGTGTGGATGAGCTTATATGGGATATGTCTGCTCATGGCAGATATACACCGAAAGAAGGATATTTCTTTCTTATTTTGGAGCAAGAACTACATGTTCCGACTTGGTGGTGGCGGCCGCTCTAGAAACTCAAGGCACCCCCAAAGGCTCGCTTATTTATGTGGTTCTTGTTTACAAATCATGTCCCTACCTTGGATAATCTCACCAAGCGATGTTTCCATTGTCCCTCAAGATACATATTATACAAAGAGCAAGCTGAAGATATTGATAATATTTTCTTGACTTTCTCTACTACTAATATGACCTGGAAACAAATTAACATTACGTTGGACATCGCCATTAGATGGCAAGGAGATACACTTACCATGAGTTGGAAGAACTAGTGGAACTCAGCACCTACATAAATAGATTAAGAAATATGAGTTTGTAAAGATAAGCACTTAAAACAGACTCGAGTAGAAGTGATGAATACAAATTTGGGAAAAAATTGTTTTAAACTTCCTCATATGAAAAATAGAAGAAGGTAGAGATATGAGATTTTTATAAATCATATATCCATTTTATGATTGATCTATGACATCGCTTCGCTTCCAGCGAGCTTGAAAAATACATCGACGAAGTTTTATTTTATTCCATACAAGCCTATTCCCCTTGTCAGCAACGTTAATATCCCCGATGAGTTTACTTGTATTTCTCATGGTTCCTCTTTTACTCACCCTTTTTGATAAGCACGTTGGCAAGATTTTAGTTTATGATGTATTTGAGTAAAAGAGGTGGGATGATAATAGAGATTTATGTTTAATGGACATAATAATTTTCTTAATTTTGACTCCAAATTCTTTCCCTGCAACTATCAATCAGAGGTATTTATGTGGACGGGTGGGAGTGATTCATTGTGTTAAACTCAAATCAGTTCTTTCCTTGAAAAAGTAACTAAATCACTTAGAAAGGATGTGTGGTCCTCCACGAAAAATATTTAAAGCAAGATGGTTTTATGGTTCCATAAATATATGCCTTTAATGATAAATGAAATTCACTGGAATAGATAGATATTTCCCATGTATGTTAATCGTTTTTGGGTGAGGAAAAATGTCTTTCACATAAATTATGACAGAGTCACCAAAATCAAAACAAAACTAAAAGAAAACGCAAAATAATCCCTAAACTAAAGTAAGAAAAGAAATTAACAGAAAAAAATAAAAATTAAGAAGATGAAAGGTGAAATAAAAATCCAAATTTAAAATATAAACTCCAACAAGACTCTTTATACAAATGCCTCAAGAACAGAGATAAAATAAAATAAGAATATGTACATTCATTCCTATGTTGAGATTTAATTTTTTTTTATCTTGCAGATTTATAAGAAATGAGGCTCTCAAAATGTATAGGGTGAATAGTAGTGATGATAGATAATATGCTAAATGAGAAGTCTCTGTCTACTGCAAAATTTCTTGTTTCGAAGAAAAACCCTACAAAAAACATCTTAACCATTTTCTAATAAAAGTGATGCTTAAAGAAAGAGACTAGAGGTCCAAAAACAACCTGGTTTAGCTAATTCGATGAGGATCGTTACTTCTTCTCTTTATAAAACTCAAAACAAATTGAACAAAAGAGAATGAACTTCAAAAATGATATGGTAGAGGTGTGAGAGGTTCATGAAGACCTCTAAAAACAGAGTTCAAGATTAGCGAAAACTAAAAAAACAAGACTAAAACCAAAAGTGAAATAATGAAAATAAATGAAATTGAGCACATGAAACTTACCATTGGAGAATTTCATTTAATCTTACTTGAGATATATCATTTTATTCAACAAAATATAAAATTATTCCTTTAGTTATTATTAGAATCATGAAGAAGTTGAATTGAAATTTTATCAACCCAAAATCATCATTTATTAAATATAAACTAAAGCAAGCAGTAGGCTTGAAGAAAGCAATGTTTCATGTTCAAGAAATTGGAAATATACCGAATACATAAAAAATGAGGATGAAGATATGCTTCTTTATGAATTGCAGCAACGAATTTTATCTTTTCTTCTTCCATTCTAAATTTATATCAGCCCCAAAATATTGAAGTTGATTCAAAATCACCAATAGTGTAGCAATTATGTGTATGATGACTTTAATCGTTATATGATAAGTATGGAGAGAAATTCGAAATAAAAGAGAATTAAAATATGAATTAACCATTGGTCCATTACCTTTACTTGCTCCAATTTCCTTATTAGTGAAGGAGATTTCTGAGAAGGGTAAAATAAGTCCATGTACATACACCATGATGAATGTATATCCCTATGAATGAATACTTGGATTTGGAAAAATTATGATTGAAACACATCCAAGTTTTGGACCACCATGATAACATGAAAGTAGTATATGTATTCAAAGATAATAAAATAAGACTGCATGTATACATAGTGAAATATCAGAATGTAATGATCAGAGACTTGTCAAGATTATTAACCCAATATTTTGAAGTTTGAAGTTTCCTAGAATTTAAGAAAAAGGTAAGAGCTCAAGTTTTCCAAAAAGTCTCAATGGACCAAAACTTAGATAAATAATTATCTTGATTTATAATGTTTCCAATGGCATTTGTTTTCAGATGTTTAATGAATTTTCACCCCCGTTACAATAAGTCTCGGTATTTAGAATATTAAGGGCAACAAGATCTTGGAACAAAAGCTTTTGTGCAACTTTTACAAACAAAACTTATGATATTGATCATGCATCATAACAAATGCTTGTTAAATGTATTATGTAGGAATATTAATTTTATAATACATCAAACATTCACGTATCAGATGTAAAACCTTCGTAAGAGTTTATAAAGTAGCTATGATGACTTTCATTCCGATAATTTGAAGTTTTGTAAAAATTATTGCAAGAGCATTTACATCTACCTATAAAATTTGTTTTGAGGAGAGGAATTCAATATTCAATAAATATGAGAATAAATCAAGTGTCAAATATCTCAAAAACCTTTTCTGAAGCTAAAATCAATCTTACAAAATTCTGAGACCACAAAATTCCAGTGAAGATAGTAAAATAGTGGTCATTTCCTTTGTTAAATGTGATGTAAAAGATAGTGGAAAAACAACGAAATGTAAAACTCACAGAAGTAAATCTTTAGAATTCATTTTAAATATTTGTGATATAATACAAACATGAGAATCTGATAAGCCAACAACTTTGAAATTTTGAGGAAATTCTCGAAAAATGAAAAGAAAAAGATTAGGATTTCAAATTTCATCAATTAAAGCCCCTGAATCCCTTTGAAGGAAATGAATATAACTAAAGGTAAAAAAATTTGGCGAGTGTGATACAATGGTTAAACTCATCTCAAAAATTGTAATATTTGGAACAAGCACACATAAAATCATGGATAAGATCTTTTGCTGCAAGCGTTTTGTGCGAAAATTTCTAGAGTTTTTTAGCAATTTAGAGCAACAATGAGCATAGGCATTTCATTCCAGCTAGACCAATAAGAGGCAGAATATGCATAGTCTTTCGTATACGTCAGCACCTTGTCAAATGTTTTGCATCGCAAATTTCTTATCATGGATAAATTAAAAGTTGCAACTTCCACCTTTGTCTATATGTGATTGAGTTTTATATTAAAGTTAAACGACAATGGAAGAAAGGCATATATCGGGAAGATCTCAAGACAAGGCTTCATTTGAGTTTTGTGATGCGATATAAGTGTTGCAGTAGAAAAAAAGTGATATGAGCATATGCGGTAGGAAACTGCGATGGAATGATGGCAATATCAGAGAATAATTATATCGGGAGATTGGAGCTATTAATAAAAGGAAATGTCGATATTATTCTTACTATAGCAATAATTTGATAGATGATGTGGATCATTGGTGGGACAAGTTTTGGAATTTATAAGATATTGGCGATCAGAATATTTGAGTACGGGATGTAACATCGTTGATACGCTGATGTGCGAGGAAGAAAATACCTGATCGTTTAATTATATGGATTTAATTTCATATCATATCCAGGACATTGTGAACTTTAAACAAAATCCCCTACCAAAATTGCAGTTTATGAATGGACGCGATATCTTTCACAACAGAAGTTAAATGTCATATCAGGTCTAGGGTTGTGTGGACATCGCAATTTTTAACAAATTCATTTTATCATAGAATGAATGAGAAGGAATATCGGAGGTCTTGCATCAAGGTTTTCTTATCAAGAAATTCTAAGAACATCTTTTGATCAAATGTTGTGATGCAAAGGTTTTGTGATGTGGATGATGTGATATTGGAAGGAAAGGTTCATTGGAGATGGGAGGGAATGGGAATATCGAGGGATTCGAGATATTTTGAGTATGCTCATTTGAGAACCTCCGATATGAAAATTGTGATATGTGATGTGCCATATGTGAGGCCGATGATTTCTTAAATTATTCAATTAAAAAATAAAGTGACTAATTTAACTTTTCTTTTAAATAAATAACCCTTTAACAATTTAGCTAACTGTGAGGATATCTGATTGGAAAGTAATTTTATGATAACTTTCTTATGAATATAGTTATGAAATATAATGATTCGATATGATTCTTCTGAGAATTTACTAAGGCTTATCATTATTTATTGATGAATAGAAGCAAAATTAGATAATCCTGAAATTTAGACGAAATCATAAATATTTCCCTGAACGTGTTGCAAATTTGAATAAAAGGTTGGCTACTTGCTTATCTCATATCTACACAATTCAGTCAATGAAGACTTGCAAATTAAACAAAATAGAAATAAGAAATAACCTTTGAAAGGTAAAACTAACAATAGATGATGGGGAACCTGTAAACACATACCTAGAATAATTTTGATTGTAACATTACCTCATGAATCTTCAAGTTCTCCCAAATTTTCTCAAAGTTTTCATATGTTCAACATCACCTACTTATTTAATATAAAAATTCTAAATAATTAATTTTCAAACTTCATCCACCTCAAATTTATATCGGAGGACAAAAGTGGTGAAAGCGAGCTCTTTTTTAGAAATAATTAAGAATAAAAAATTGCCAAGCTATAAAAAATCCTTGGAATTTCTTCATGTATGATAAATGTGATGAATTTTCTAAAAATATGATAGTTAAAGTTTTTACTATTCAAGAGCTTCCAAAATGTTCTAAGTCACTTTTCCAAAAATGAAAGGGGATTCCAAGAAGAAATTTGATTTATTACTTGCTTAATGAAAATCTGAAATAATGAAATGGGTGCAAACATAAAAGAAATCTAATATAAATTTATCTATTCCTATTTCTAAGTTGATGAAGGAAACATGACTAGGTATATTCATACTTCCAATGTACCCACTCTCTCATTTTAATTCCTACATGTATGTACAAGTCAAACATTAGTAACAAAAATACATATATAATTAACCTAATTAAACTAAATCTGAAAGCAAAATGTACATTTATTGTTAATAGCTTATTTACAATCAGCTTCTCTTGAAATTTCCTTCCAATTGCATTTCAATTAGATCATAGAAATCTGGATGGATTTCCATTAATGATTGGGAAATTTTCAAAACAGAAGATGACAGACCAAATTGTGGATATGAAATTTTAGATTCAATGGCCTAGAAAAATTTGTCAATGCTATATACATATGTTAGATTATTAACAATCTTCTGTGTAGGGACACTTTCCAAATTGATTTAAAATGGATCAATGAAAAATGGATGGAATTCTGATAGATCCAATGGAAGATTATTAATTGAATTAGATTTCTGGTCATATTATGAAAATACACTCTCTTGTTGGCAGTGCTTTCAAGAATAAATAAGTAATTGATAATAAATAAACATCAATTCGAATTGGAAGATTAATAGCTCTTGATGTTCATGGTTATGATGTCAAAATTCATTTTCACATTCAAGCAATGGGTCAATTGAGTGCTCAATATTGAGTTGCTCAATATGCCAGCACAAAGTATCTAAAAATTGAAAAATGAAAACATAAAATTGAAAAGTGAAAACATAAAATAAATCTGAAGTTATACAAAATTAATGATGTAATAATAACAAAATTGAATCGTAGTTTACAACACTATTACAATTATAGTCACAACGTAATTGAGACTGACTTAAAGCAATTTCCTCTTCACAAAAATTGGGTAGAATAATGCAATTAGAATGATTTTTGATACCAACTTGTGAGTTAGAGAGAGGGTTATGACTATGAATAGGAATGAGAGCTTGATGATCATATAAATCATGAATTGGAATGGTTTCTTAAATATTGATGATCCGAATGGAAATTGGCCTATACCCATGGTATTCATCCACCCATAGTATTTATACACCAATGGTATTGTAAGTGACATCTATCCATGGTATTAATTTACCCATGGTATGTAGCCACCCATGGTATTCATCCACACATGGAATTTATCCATGTTATTTTTTACGGAATCCACCCATGGTATTTGCTGGACTATATAAATCACTTATTGAATGACTAAACAAAAGACATTTAATTATCAATCCAGGGACGTCTGTTTATTCCAATGGCAGTTTCACTGTCTGTGCCGATACACCAACCAGAAGTAATTTCAAAGAAAAGAAATCATTGCTGAAGTAAAATGATGGAAATAAATCACTCATGAAGAAATAAAAGAATCCACAAGATTGAAATCATACTTCAATTGATCTGTCTAGCTTGCCACACAATAAGCACCCAGCTGGTGTCTCTATTATCACATGTGTAACAACATATAAAGTATAGAAATCAAAGTAGATATATTCTTAGTTGAACAGCAACAACAACACTCAAATGATACATAAACTGAAATGAAATTACATACACACAACTACTCTAATCACCGCAATCACTACTAAGAAGGGGGGGCCTTCCTCCCTAGCAAGGCACAGGTGGAGAAGGAACTTTAAATAAATCTAAATAGAATCACGCATGTAACAACAATAAGAAGATGATCTATATTAATCTGAACATGATTACAGAGCCAAAACAACGATGTTCTCCTCTCTCTCTCTCTCTCCCTCCTCTTGACCTCTAGGGCCGAGAGATATATAGTCGTTACATCAGAAAATCCAGGGATAGACCAGTCATGAGAATATTACGATTCTCATGATGATCAAAATAGAACTCATACAGTTATAACCACCCCCTAATAAAGTTCTAATTAGGAATTAAAAGATTACAATCGGAACTGCCCTTAGGATGTTATCCCAAAAATACAATGTTAACAACTTCTACAGCTATCATAACAAAAACACAGTTGTAATGCAACCTCTAGAGAATAGATCAACAACAATATAGACAAGAGCAATCAGCGGTACAACTGTATCAACAATTTTCCAACAAGTTTGTAACAGCAGAGTGTAACAACAATTGCTCACAGGTCTGTAACAACAAGGTGTAACATCATTTCTTTTCTGTAAGAACATTATCCGAACTGCTCCTGTGAACTCCATGTTCGAGATCTTTGGTGCTAAAAATGACATCTGAAAGGACAACACAAAGACCATCGACCCTTTTCCAAACATTTACCATAAATTAGTCATAAAAATGTATAATAGATCATAATAATTGGTGAATTGGTAAAGTAACGAAAGCAAGGTGAAACAACACAAGTTAGGGTAAAAAGGTAGGAAAAAGGGGTAAAAGATACTCCCATTGGTTATAGTTATAAAGAAAAATAAGGAAGATAAGTGTAGGAAAAATGTATAAAGCCAGAACCCAACATCTCCCCCCAACTGAAATGCTTGCATGTCCTCATGCAAACTCATCTCTCATGGGAATATATTCAGTGCAGGTTGGTAATATCATAAGCACCAACCGTGTATTCGTCTACAGACCTATATCCTTGATTGGCCATCAGTTGTCGTACCTAGGATTCTGACTCATACTTGCTAAATTCATAATTGGTCTAGTAATCCTCAATGGGAAACCAGATCAAAGGACACTTGAAATTCAATCCCAACCACAAAGCTCCAAGATATTGTACAATCTGTGCATAGGCTGGTGCATGTGTAATAGCCACCATGAAATTCTGGAATGGGAATGGATCTCCCTTCAATAACTCAGCACTGTTGGCTTCCGTGCATTTTAAACACCCTTTCAAAGCTCAACTCTTCATCATTACAAAATGATTGAGGAAAAAAATTACAATTCTTTTTCTATAAGTGGCAGCTGGTTCTTTAATCCCAGGGGTACTTAGCATTCTCCTGAATTCTCGTCTCAACTTAGCAGCCTATCATGGTTCTTCCCAAACCCACAATTTTGTCTTCTCCTCATTAGTCTCCATAGATTTAATGGCCAGATACCATTCAATATGATTCCTCATGAAGGATACAAAAGACCTTAATTGAAGATCTCCCATATAAGAGAATATTTTCACAATAAGCTGCATACTCACATGTTCACAAATAATGTTGTGTAAAAATAATTCACACAGCAAAATTTTCTCATCAAAATCTGAGGCATGAAAAACGTCCAAAAATGTACGAGTGGAGGAACATAAATAAGGTATGTCCTCCATAATGGCTTTCAATTGAAACAAGAAGTAACGTTCCCACAGAAAAATAGGATATGATGGAGAAGGCCGCCTACAACCTAGCAAGTTGAGGGTGAGATCATGAAGTCTTTGTTTATCTATGGTGAGGTCTCGAATCTGATCCTATAACAGCAACAACTGTTCTTCCTATTTCTTTAGAGCTTATTTATTTTTGTAATCCTCCCACTTTTTCTTCAACTTTTCTTCCATCCATCTTTCATGTAAAGTGTCTATTTCTCTCTAATGTTCCTTTAGTGAAATCATCCCATCTCAAAGGGAGATTAATTCTTGCTTCTATTTTTGTAACTAAAAAATTAACAGGAGTTTCTCAAGGTTCCATCACGAGAAGGGACTCGGCGTTCTCCTAGATTCAATATCTATATCAACAATAGGTGTACCAGCCTCTGCTTCATGCGGTTGTTCCACCTATGCTGTTGGTTCTTGTGTAACAGCAACCTCTTTGGTGGGTTTTTGTGTGTCATTCCCTTTGTTTTTACCTATAATCACCTATGTGTTTACTGTTGTTTCTTCTACAATAGGAGTAGCCTCCACAGTTTCTTGTTGGTCAGCTTTTGGGTCAATTATAACAGGAGGCTATGCTTTAACTATTGGTTCTTGTGTAACAGGAATATCATCGGCAATTTCTTGTGTAATAGGCTCCTGCTGTTCTGTTTCTACTTCCATTGGGCTAATATTCTCTCTACAGGCATTATATCTCATTGTTGTTAAGTTTTGAAAACATGTCATGCATACTAACATCGGAATTTCCCTTCGCTCAGATAATTTCAGCTTCAATTCCTCGTTTTCTTTTCTTAATTTTTCAATTTCTAAACACAAGGCATTGGTTTCGTCCTTACTTGATGAGGAAGGTTTCCTTTCTTCTCTTAAAGATTCTTCTTCCATATGCTTCTCGGTCGTAGGCAAGGGTTCTGCAGGTATGCTAACCTTCACTCCCTGTTTCGGTCTTCTGTCCCCAATTGGTTCTTCAATAGGCATCTTCCCAATTCTAACTTCAGCAAGCCAAGTTTGAGTATATTCCTCTGTCTAACTTTATCCTGAGATTGTGGTTTGTTTCCCCCTACTTGTCCCTGGTCTTTTTCTTTTGAATTATTCCCAATTTTTTCCTTGCTAGCCTAGGGCATCCAACACAATGAGCTTAATGAGTCTGTGATTAGTCACGCATGCCTTTGGGTGTGTTGTTGTTTTTATTGCTTCCGCCATGTGCTTGATTTTTCCAAGAAAATAGAATGGAAGATTGATTCTTCATTGGTGCCGAAGGTGGTTAAGCAGAGGAAAGTGATAGTTGAACACTATCGTGGATCCCCCTTCACAACTTATATATTTGATCAAGCCCAGGGCAACGTCTTCCCAAGGGTGAGGAAGTTACAATCTGTCAATTCCCCTTCCTTTCTTCCCCAGTTTCTCTTCCCCTACTAGGAAATCCTCTTTCAAGGAGGGATCACTGATTTTTCTAGTAAACCACCTCCTTCCTTCCACTAGTACTAAAGTTACCCAGGAAATGACCTCTTCAGTCACCTCCACTTGCATGCCTCTTACTCGAGTTTGATTATTCCTCAAGTTTTGAGAAAATTCAACTACCACTGCCTCGTCTGAGCCATCAAGCTTCTGGAAAAACTCAACCCATCTAGCCTCTCTGAATATATGGTAAGCTTCAGGGCAATTCTATAGAGCATCCATAGAATCTAGCTCATGCCCGACCACTGCTCCACCCATTCTGTTGTTTTTTTATAAATTTTCTTCTTAATGTTCGACACTATTGTAATATCATTGAGTTTCTGAGTTCACTTCTTTGTTGTTCAGGCCTACTGTAACATCATTGTGTCTCTGAACTGGCTGCTGCTCGACACCTCTGATTATCCCAATCCTTGATTTTACAATGACAATGCAAGGTTTCGGAAGGGGGTTGATGAAAGGTGACGGCTTTCAAGGATTTACCAAATCATACCCTACACTAATACTCATAAATGGCTTATTATGGAAAGTGATGAGATTTCGTACACACACTCTTTTCCAACCAAATTCGGTCATCATTAGCAATTATGTTATTGATTAGGTGCATGCGAATTTAATAGATATTTATGATTGCAACATTTTTTCAATGATTTCAAGTCATATCCCTTCCCCTATTTTAATTGTGACAGCCGCCCACGGCCTTCACAAGAGCGTCATTACTTTGCCAATTAATCACCGAGTCATTAATGACAATCATTTACCTTTTTAATGACATAACTGAGGTCACATTTGAAGAAGAACTGAGTTGACGACGTCCTGCTTGCAGCGCTCATGTTGTTATGTTTAGTCGGCATAGTTATTGTTGTTTATGGAATGAATTACAAAGAACAATATTCGTGGCTATCGACTGTTACATATGTAACAACCAAGACAACTTTTAAATTATTCTAAAAAAAACATAATAATCAGAATAAATTGGTACAGAAAAGGAAATTACATGAATACTATCATCCTATGACATGGATCAGAAAGGGAAGATGATATTACAGGGAGAAAAACATGGGTGTAATAGCTGCCACAAGAGTTTTTTTCAACTATTACTAGATGTCTGACTGCACCCCAGAAAGGAGTTTTCACAGTTAGATTTTTTTTTTCTTCTTTTATTTTGTTATTTTTATTTTTATTTTTAAACAGGTGTAACAGTACCACAAAGGTGGTTTTCAACTGTTGCACTTATTGGAATTTCAACTTTTAAGGTTGTAGAGGAGAAGTTTCCCTTGTTATCGTAACATGAAGATCTGAGTCTGTGACAATGTTAACAAATGATTCCTTTGAAGTGGGTTGATGATATAACTTTAGACAATGCCCATTAACCAGTAATGACGTCTTAGCACTATCAATGGTGACCAATTATACAGTCCCATTGTCAAATATCGTATCCACTTCGTAACGACCTAGCCATCTGGGGCAGATCTTGCCTTTGAAATATTTGAACCTTGAATCATACAAAAGAGCCTAATATCCTTTCTATAAATTTTTCTTCTTAATAAACTTGTCATGCCATTTGGCTCTTTGCTGCTGGATGATTTCTGTCTGTTGAATGGCAGCCAGCCATTTCTCTTCTAATTCATTGAGCTCATTCAATCTTTGAGTCTGTGTTGTACTCAAATCCATATCGACCTGCAATGTTGTTCTTAATGCCTTTATTTAAAACTCTATGGGAAGTAAGGGATTCTTACCATACACCAGTTCATATGGTGAGAAGCCTATATTATTCCTCCATGTTGTCCTGTAAGCCCACAGTACCTCTAGAATTTTCTCAGCCCAATTTCTTCGGTGGCTGGCTACTGTCTTTTTCAAGATTCCCTCAATGAATTTATTGTTGCTTTATACTTGACCATTTTCTTGTGGATGATAGGGTGTGGTGATTCTATGATGGATTCCATACTTTTCAACCAACTTCTTGATAAAATGAGATGTGAACTGAGGACCCCCATCTGTTACTATCTCTCTGGGTATCCTGAAGCGAACAAAAATATCTTGAAATAGGAAGTCTGAAACAACCTGCTCTGTTGCTCTAATTAGTGCCCTTGCTTCGACCCATTTTGTGACATAATCGGTGCAGACCAATATGTATGCTTTTTGCTGTGATGAAGGATTAATTACCCCCACAAATTCTAGGGCCCATTTCTCGAATGGTTCTATTACTATCTGAGGTTGTAACGTCATCTCATATGATTTTAGAGGTTGGCCCATCCTTTGGCAACTATCACATACTTTCACAAACTTCTTGGCATCCTGTGAGAGTACTTTATGCCCTGTCTTCTTGTCAACGAAGTGTCCTCCACAAGGTTCCTCATGACGAGCCTTTAGGATCTCAAATACCTCATCTTCTCTAACACATCGCCTAATTCGAAAATCTGGCCTAGTGTGATAGAGATTACCTTCTATCAAGGAGTAGGCAACACTCTGTTGTATAATCCTCCTTCTTTCCTTGGAAGACAACTGATGTGGAAATTTTCTTGTAGCAAGGTAATTGGCTATATCTACATACCATGGTGAGTGAGTAGAAATGGAAAAAGGATACCCATATGGAAAAGAATCCTCAGTAGCAGTGCAATCATCACTTATAGTTAATCTATAAAGGAAATCAACAACTACATTATCTTTTCTGGGTTTATCTAAAATAGTAATTTCAAATTATTGTAACAGCAATAACCATCATGTAACTCTACCATTAGTAACAGGTTTTTTCATTAAAAATCGAATTGTAGCATGGTCAGTGTATACAAATACTTGGTACCTGGTGATGTAGTGCAGGAATTTGTTGATAGCATGCACTACTGCTAGGAATTCTTTCTCAGTAACATTGTGTTTATGTTATGATGGAGTTAAGTTCTTGATGGTGTAATAAATGACGTAAGGCTTCTTATCCTCCAGCTGCCCCAAAACAACACCCACAGCCATGTCAGATGCATCCGTAGCAAAATGAAACGAAAATTTCCAGTTTGTTCCTCGTAAAAAAGGTGTTGCTGTTACAAAGTTCATCAACTTTAAAAAGGCCTACTCACACTTTTCTATCCACACAAATTCCGCATCTTTCATCGGTAGTGAGAATAAAGGAGATGAAATCTTTGAAAAATTATCTATAAACCTCCTATAGTATCCTGCATGTCCCAAAAAAAATGTGTACCTCTTTGAGAGTCTTAGGGGTCGGGATTTTCGAGATTACCTCAATCTTTGCAGGATCTACCTTGATTCCATCTGATGAAATGAGATGTCCCAGAACAATTCCCTCAGTAGTCATCATGTGGCATTTTTCCATGCTTAGAGCAACATTAATTTGTTCACAACGTTCCAACACTTTTTCCAAGTTAGCTAATGCCGTCTCAAAGGCATCCCCGTAGGGTGTAAAATCATCCATAAAAATTTCAAGACAGTGATTCAAAAGATCAGAAAAAATACATAATATTTCCTTTGAAAGGCTGCTGGTGCATTGCAGAGACCAAAGGGAAGGACTCTGTATGCAAAATTACCCCATGGACAAGTAAAGGTTGTCTTGCCTTGATCTTCTGAAGCAATATGTATTTCATTATAGCCACTAAACCCATCTAGAAATGAAAAGATTTTTTTTCCATAAAGAGTGTCCAAGACTTAATCAATAAATGGTAAGGGAAAATGATCCTTTTGAGTGGCCTTGTTAAGTTCTCTATAGTCAACATAGACCCTCCATTTTCCATTCTTATTCAGAACTATGACAAGAAAAGACACCCACTGACTATCATAAATAGGGTAGATGAAATTAGCATTAAGGAGTTTTTTCAATTCTTCTTTTACTATCTCCTTAAGTGCGGGGTTCATTCGGCATTGATGTTGTCTAACAGATTTGCAATCTTTTTTAAGGTAAATGCAGTGAGTGCATAGGGTAGGATGCATTCCTTTCATATTGGTATAGTCCCATGAAAATTCATTTTTGTATTTATGTAATAGATGTATTAGTAATCTGTTTTGTTTAGCAGTCAGGTTAGGTTCGACTTCAATGGGACTGCTGATAGTAAGTGGAGTTATTTTCAAATGTTCAATAATTACATCGTCTTCCTCACCTTCTTCTCCCAAATCTCTAATGGAGGCAACAGGGAGTGGATTATTGATAAAACCATTAATAATATCATCCTCTGTCTCATCCTTAAAGTATTGTGCTTTTCCAAGTGTGAGAAGAGGTAGGGAAAGATCAGATTCAGGTGCAAATTAGTCCCACCGGGAACTATTCAAATCCATATGAGGTTTCATTGGGGGATAAAGATTCAGGTTTTGAGTGGCCTGTCCATATGAGATCACCATAGATTCGGACCTACATCCGATGTATGCATCTATAGTGGTTAGCCACGGTCTTCCCAAGATTAAAGGATGACCCCCCAGATTGGATTTGGTTTGTAAGATAAGAAAGCCATCCAGATAGTTCCTGGAGGCCACAATGATAACCACATCTTCAATTACTCCTTTGGGCTTAACACGAGACCTATCTGCTAGTTCAAGAATTGTAGGTGTGGGTCTAAGTCCATGAAGTCCTAGAGAGATGAAGAGGTCTTTAGTCATAACGTTAATAGTTTCTCCTAGATCAATCAAGGTATTGGTTATAGGATGATTTTCAATATGGACAGTTACTGTGGGGTTCCCTGGGTCATTATACTTGGTCAACAGAGGCTGATCAATCATAAGATCGGAGAATTTTCCCAAGACATGGATAATAGCAAGGTCCCTAGGTTTCCTCCCAGGTATTTTAACACATAGATCCCTCATTGTTTTAGCATAGATAGGCACTTCCTTAAGAGCTTGTAACAGCAGAATCTGTACATATAAATTTTGCATCTCCTTAAGGAATTCGGATTCAAGTTGTAAGACCAGCCTAGTTTCAATTAACCATTGGGGATATGGGGGATTCTGAATGTTAACAGCTGAGTCATCTACCACAGATGTACCGGCCTTACTCGAATTAACTGTTTTCAGAACAACAGACCTTCCCGAGCTGCCTGTTATAGGTGTCACAGCGGTTGTTGTATTAGCTCTTACACGTGTAAAAACTGCCCCAGAATCATCCATATCCTTCCTGGGTGATTCACTTTCTCCGGTAATAATGGCGGTGTGTTCAAATCTGATTACTTGCCCTGACCGAAGTTGAAACTCATTAAGTCCAATAGGAGTGATAAGGTAAGTCTAGAGGTTAACCAGAGCATCCATGCTATGAGCTGATTTATTATTTGGATTGGGGTTAGGTTGCATGTAACTGGGGTTGGACAGAAGGTGTAGGATTCTGAATAGAAGGCAGTTGTAACTACTGCTGTTGCATTAGTATTGGAGGGGGTACTAGACCTTGGTCGTTTCCTCTCCAGTTCTAACCCCAAGGATTGGTTTGTGATGAAGGATATTGCATTGGTGGAGGAGATGGCCACTGGTTCCATGGTGAAGGAAATTGTGTTAGGGAAGGAGTAGGATACTGCCATGGGTATTGTTGACTGTTATAAATATTATTCCAAGGATTAAAAAAAGAAAAATATGAAGGCATACCTATAGGTCACGACTTCCATGGTCTCTTTGATCCGATAAAATAACAAGATTGAATATCCTTTCTTGATTCTTGGAGTACTGCCTTAAGTCTGAGCAACTCAGGACACTAATTTGTAGAGTGCGCCGACTCACATATGTTGCACAGGCTGACACTATTCAGTCTGCATTCTCTTTCTAAATGTTTCCTTTTACATCGGGGACAAAATATTGCTAAGGATGCTTCATCTTCTGCCTGTGCCTTCTTGACTTGTACCGTAGTGATCTGGGCAGAGAGAGTGCTAAGGATATCGGTTTTAAAATCCTCTAATAAGTTCCCTATCTTTGCTCTAGTTACTCCTCCACTTATGGACTTTTGTATCCGAAGTGAAGGGTCCTGAATTGAAACTTTCCCTTTGACTGATCCTCTTGAGCTACATAGGAAAAGTTTCATTATCTCATCAAATTTTTCTTGCAATATGTCTCCTTTTCCTATTATATTTAGGTGTTCCAGACAATCCTTTCTTAAACCTCTAAGAATATTGGCTTTAGAATCTCCAGATCTAAGTTATTGAACTTAGACCTTTGTAAATTGTAGTGGAATCACTCCAGGTAATCTTCCAGGCTCTCCTCCTCCTTCTGTGCAATTCTAAAAATTTCATCCTTCAAATCCCTGGTTTGGCAGTAGTCCTGATACTTAAAGAGGAAGGCTTCTCTCATATCATTCCATGTTCAAATTTTTCCAGCACCTAATCTCATAAACCATCTTAATGATACCGCTTTCAGAGTAGCAGGGAATAATTTCAGCTTCTGGGCATCTGAAGTATAATCATAACCTCTACATATCACATAAAATTCGAACAGAAAGGTATCAAGATCCTCAACAGCCATCCCTTGAAAGGATGGTAGGGATGATAAAGGGATGTTCTTCATAGGATCCTCATCCCGTGTTACTACTATTGAGAATTCAAAGGTAACAGAGCTATCTAATTTAACATTCTCGTCCCCCATGGCTGATTCTTCCTGATACGATGAACTAGCCTCAGAGTGTACTGGAGATTGACAAATAGAAGGATCAGGTTGTTCCAGGATCAATTTTTTAACAACACTACCAATTTCCAATTGATGATCAACTAACTGATGTTCCTAGGGTTCCTGATGATCCCCACTGGTCTCTCCATGTTCTTCAATTCTCAAATCCTTATCAATAATTCTCCACTGTTGTTTTGAATCTGGAGTTTTGATATCAGAAGTGGATATGCAGTTTGAAGGATGGTGAGGTCCAACCACTGAAGACATCAATGGTCCAGGCCTTGATATGGTAGCTTCTTTTTGTGGTCCTATCTTCCTATTATCTCTGTATGACGTCGACTGTTCCTTCTCTGCCCTTGCAATCAGATCTCCAAATAATGTTTTCCTTCCCAAATCTGTGCTCTTACTTTCCTTCTTACGACCCATATTTCATGTAGTTAGTAGATTTGGGGGGTGTTTGTAGATGTTGATGTTTTCCTACCTACACACATAGGCCCTATGTGTATCAATTCATCCTATAAGTGCTTCAGTTTCTACAACAATGAGCCCGATCAAGCTTGTTACAGTGATGTGTAGGTTCTTACCTCTCGTCTTAGCACCCAATGATTGTATAGCTGAAGGCACCTAAAAAAAAACACTTCAAATTCAATTCCTAAGTGTCCTAGCAAGACATTGGTGAGCACAATCAATCCTATTAGAGTGATGTGCAGGTTCTTACCTCTCATCTTACCGCCTGGAAATTGTGTTGTTGGAGACACTCTATAAAAACACATGGAAGTTGCACTTCTTAGAAACAACTCTCATTGATTGGATAATCACTGCCATCGCCGGAAACAACGCCAAAATGTTGGAATATATAAATCAATTATTAAATGACTGAAAAACACACATTTAATTATCAATCCAGGGACGTTTGTTTATTCCAATGAAGGTTGCACTGTCTGTGCCGATACACCAACCAGAAGTAATTTCAAAGAAAATAAATCATTGCTGAAGTAAAATGCTAGAAATAAATCACTCATACAAAAATAAAAGAATCCACAAGATTGAAATTACAATTCAATTGATCTGTCTAGCTTGCCACACAATAAGTACCCAGCTGGTGTCTCTATTATCACATGTGTAACATCATATAAAGTCTAGAAATTGAAGCAGATATATTCTCAGTTGAACAGCAGCAACAACGCTCTAATGATACATAAACTGAAATACAATTACATACACACGGCTACTCTAATCACTGAAATCCCTTCTAAGGAGGAGGGCCCTTCCTCCTTAGCAGGGCGCAGGTGGAGAAGCAAATTTAACTAAAACTAAATAAAATCATGCATGTAACAGAAACAAGAAGACGATATGTATTAATCTGAACAAAATTATAGAGCCAAAACAACGATGTTCTCCTCTCTCTCTCTCTCTCTCTCTCGACCTCTCGACCTCTCGACCTCTAGGGCCAAGAGATATATAGTGGTTACATCAGAAAATATAGGGATAGATCAGTCATGAGGATATTACGATTCTCATGCCAATTGAAACATAACTCATACAGTTATAACCACTCCCTAATAAAGTTCTAATCAGGAATTAAAAGATTACGATCGGAACATCCCTTAGGGTGTTATCCCAAAAATACAATGTTAACAACTCCTACAGCTATCATAACAAAAACACAACTGTAATGAAACCTTCAGAGGACAGATCAACAACAATATAGACAAGAGCATTCAATGGTATAATGGTATCAATAGTTTTCCAATGAGTCTGTAACAACAGAGCGTAACAGCAGTTGCTGGCAGGTCTGTAACATCAAGGTGTAACAGCATTGCTTTGTTGTAAGAGCATTATCCAAACTGCTCATGTGAACTCTGTGTCTGAGATATTTGGTGCTACAAATAACATCTAAAAGGACAACACAAAGACCATCGACCCTTTTCCAAAGATTCACCATCAATTAGCCATAAAAAGTTATAATAGATCATAATAATTAGTGAATTGGCAAAGTAACGAAAGCAAGGTGAAACAACACAAGTTATGGTAAAAAGGTAGGAAAAGGGGGTGAAAGATACTCCCATTGGTTATAGTTATAAAAAAAAATAAGGAATATAAGTGTAGGAAAAATATATAAAACCAGCACCCAAAAGTGTTCGTCATCCATGGTATTTATCCACCCATGGTATTGTAAATGACATATGCCCATGGTATTCATTCACCCATGGTATTTACCCACCCATGGAATATACCTATGGTATTGTAACTAAAAAATGTTTTAAGTAACAAGTCGCATCTTGTAAAAGGAAAAATTGTCCACCACAATGTAGCTTCTATAGCTATTATAGGTTTGAATAAAAAAATTCTTTGTGGTTTTATTTACTGTGTGTTCTCTCCTTTTTATTGCGTTCTAATTTTGCATCTCTTTCCAAATCCATTTCAATTTTTTTTAGATCTTGGGGGCCTCCCCCCAAGATTTGGATAAGTGGTATCAGATTCAGGTTACCAATCCATAGGAATAAGGGTTTCAAGCACATTTCAATTTCAACATTTTTCATCCATTTTGAGTAAACTCCTTGCAAGTTTCATGACCTCCACGGAGCACTTTCTTGAACAAAGCGGGAAGAATTCTTGTTTTTTTTTTTTCATTTTTTTAGAGAAATTGTTTGGGCGGCGAGTTTGTAGAGTAGATATGAAACGGATGGTTCAAAATTTTCATAACAAAATAGAAGATCTGGATTCCTTGCAAAAAAATAGCCAATTTCAAAAAAACACTTAGTCGAATCAGAGTCTGAATGAGAGAGATATCACTGAATCAAAATCAACAATGTTGCAAAAATGTTTCTGACAAAAATTCATGGACGGTAGCTCTCCTATCATTTTTTTTCGGTTTTAAGAGTGAAATTTTAGAGAAAATTTTATAGATCTAATATCCCCTTTAAAAATCACTCAATTTCAAAAAAATAATCGGTCGAATCAGAGTCTAGACAAAGGAGTTATCACTGATTTAAAATCATCGAATTTTTTTTTTCAAAAATTTTGTGACAATGGGACAATTGCAGTATGAATCTGAGTTTCCAAGGTCTCTAGATAGTGATTTCAAACACATGGGAAGATGAAAAATGATCATTCTTTTTACAAAAATATTTTGTAATAAACATCTTGAGTTATATTGACCAAGTTATGCCCATTTTAAATTTGGAGCAGCATTTAGAGTGGGTTCTCTTTGGATACGTGCCCCCCTACCCCGCTTTAGTAGGCACCTACTTCACATTCATTGGTTTCAGCATACTAGAATTCATTTTGGGCTCTTTGGAGACATTCCCTCCCACCTCAAGCTATGTAGGCACCTGCTACTTCATCAATAGTCAAGATCATGGTTATGGGTCAACCACACAAAATTATTCTCATCAAAGTCCATTTTCTAGGCCACACACTATTAGTATCATAGTTGGTCACAAAAATTACAGGGTATCTCTATCCTCAGATCTTCGTTTGTCATGGTTTTGGATCATCCATAAATCCACACTTCATCGAAGTCCATTTTCTATGCCGCACACTGTTAGCATCACAGTTGTTCACAAGAATTATAGGGTATCTCTATACTAGGATCTTCATTTTCCATGGTTATGGGTCATCCACGAACCCACACTTCATCGAAGTCTATTTGTTAGGCCGTACACTATCAGTATCATAGTTGGTCACAAGAATTATAGGATATCTCTATCCTCGGATATTCATTCATTACGATTATGGGTTAACCACACAAAACACTTCTCTTTAGTGGCTCTTCATATTCAACAAAGACTTCTCATGAGGGAACTTCATGCAATGGGAACAATTGCTTCTTAAGGAGGGAGGAATGATCCGAATGGAAAGTGGCCTACATCCATGGTATTCATCCACCCATAGTATTGATACGCCCATGGTATTTTAAGTGACATCTATCCATGGTATTAATTTACCCATGGTACGTAGCCACCCACGATATTCATCCACACATGGAATTTACCCATGGTATTGTAAATGGCATCCACCGATGGTATTGTAAGTGACATATCTCCATGGTATTCATTCACCCATAGTATTCATTCACCCATGGTATTTACCCACCCATGGAATTTACTTGTAGTATTGTAACTAAAAAATGTTATAAGTAACAAGTCACATCTTGTAAAAGGACAGATTGTCCACCACGATGTAGCTTCTACAGTTATTCTCTATTTGAATAAAAAATTTCTGTGGTTTTATTTGCTGTGTGTTCTCATTTTTTTCTTGCATTCTAATTTTGCAGATCTTTTCATATCCAATTCAATTTTCTTTTAGATCTTGGGGGCCTCCCCCCAAGATCTGTATCGGATGAAATCATGAGTATGATTAATTATTTGAAAATTTTAACTATTTGAAACAATTTATGAATTAGAGTAATTTTCACATGTGATTCGAATTTGATCATGAGAATTCATTGTGAAGAAGATAAATCAATATCCTCAATGTCAAAGTAACTGTCATAAATGACCTCATGACATTCATTAGAATTTCCTTCGATCTCATCCAATATATCAAAACAAGGAGGAATATTGAGCTCATGTTTGTTAATGCCAAAATAATGATCAATAATTAATTATCTATCTTGATAAAAACTAATGGGAAATTAATTTAGATCAGCCTCTCTAATTTCTGAAATATCTTTAAAGTGAAGAGAGGATAAATTGCTATTAGAAAAATTGTCAGGATAAAGGGGAAAATATGAATCTGAAACAATGAATTTGAAAATGTCTCTATTGAGAACTCTTGTACATTTTCTTCATTGCAAATTTCATATTTAAGATCATTTACTTGGCTAATTGTGCTTTCTTGAAGAATGTTGCTTTGTTGTCCTTATTTCGGCATTTGCTCATCATAAAAGAATTCAGAAATTTATACAGTAGATTGAGTATTATTAGAAACTTTAATCGATGCTTGTACTTGTCGAATTATGTGCTAATTTTCTAATTCTAACGCACACTGATTTTCAGATTTCAAAGCAGTAGCTTCTTCATGATTGTTGTTAATTACTTTTTGCAATTAATTAGTGAAATTTTCCAAGCTTTGTAATTGAGATTCATTGACATTTGAAGGTGCACCCTGATCATTATCAATATTGTAGGAAGTGTACACTAAATGAAGGAATTGATCATACATAATAGAGGCCACTTCATCACCATTTGTTTGCACCTCCTATTGGAATTATCAATTATTTTAAGGAAATTGGAAGGAGATTGAGCAAACATTGAAATAATCTCACATGGATTATGAATGGGAGGAAGAGAGAAAATATGTTCAAACCAATCTTATGATTCCTCTTTCGAAGGTTTATATTCAATTTTAAATTTTCAACAATTTAAACGAAACCTGATTACAAAATCAATCAAAGATTCATTTTTGAATCTTTGTAAATCTTCAAAATCGTCATATACTTTTTCATAGTCATAACCATCAAATTTACATTGGAATATTGTAATAAACTAATCCCAACTGTGAATTGAGGCAACTGTAAGTGATTGACACCAGCTTCTGGATTTTCCAAGATTGTAAGAGTAAAAATCCTGCATAAAATACCTTCATCAATTTCTTGAAAATCAAAATTTGAAAATTTTTGATTGAATTATAAAAGCATGTTTAAATGCATAAGTATTCCTCTTACCATTAAACTTTACATGAGACAAGTATTCTATTATTTCTGGTGGAGTATTGGAAGATGGACGTCCAGAAATACAACTCCAAATTGGAAGTTTAATAGGGGCCATTGTAATAAAAATAAAATGTTAGAGTACAATGAATCTAAAGGACAAAAACTCTTCAGGCCCTCCTTCTAGAGCCAAAAGTGTTGAGGGCCAAAAATGTCTTCCTACAACACTATAAGGGAGACCACTTGGTATGGACCTTAAAGCAACTCATTTTCCATTGAAATGGTGGTTATGACTGGTTGAATTAGGTCCAATTACCTTCTCTCCACCTGCAATGGCTTAAAATATGACTTTCATCTACTAATGGAGAAGAGACATCATATCAGCCCTCTTGTTGATCAGGCAAGAAAGTGATCCTTAATCTGATATGGGGCTCAGCCAAGCCACAACTAAAGTTTTCCTCTTTTGAAAGAGGACTTCTAGGAATATAGAATTAAACCTAAATGAAAAATTATTCTAAAATGCAAGCAAAATGAAAATTATACTAATACTATCTCCATTAGGCAGATATAGATCTAACCCAACCAAGAAAAAGATATTTTAAATTATTGGGATTTAAATGCATCTCGCTGATAATTAATATCAAGGTAATGAATTATTTTAATTAACTGACATTATGAATACCAAAACACAGTATATTCATAAACCTCTTAACTGAAATAATCAACCAACAACATTTAGGAAATAGTTCAGAAAATATTAATTGTTATTAAATCAATATTAAAAGACAGATTTCTGAGTAAATAGTTACTCAAAAATCATAATTCAACCCATAAGAGTTGAGATAAATAATAACCTGTAATTGAGACAAATTACTCATATTGATAATAGTGCACAAATATGAATAAAATGACACATTCCTGCTATCATAAAATGAAACCAATATTTAAAACAATAGTATTATGAATGTTAGTTTATTGAATCTATTTCTCTGGCTCCGGTCTCCAACATTCATTTACAATGCTTTGAACTTATGCTTTTAAAACAAGAGTTTCAGTAGTGCAAGCTCTGCTCTCTATACATAATTCAGAATGTAAAAGAAAAATCCTCAATAATCCCCCAGATCTGAGTTTTCTCTCCTCTCACCTATAACTCTAAAATACTCATTGCAATAGTGCCTTCAATAATTATATAGTTTTAGAGAAGAGAATCCCACTCTGCCTATAACACTATAATCTACTATTTATAATATTTACAAAATAATTCTCAACAAGAAAGTTTGTTGAAGAATAAATCTGCTCCATCAATTTTCATTGGCTCAAAATTAAATTCTTCTATTTTTGGAGCATTCTCATTGATTGATATCTTCTTCTTCCCATCTCTTCAACTGTTTTCCTACAGAAATAGATCAAAACTAAATTAAAATGGAAAAAATAAAATCAAAATACCAAATCTGGAATTAAAAAAAATCCAATCAAAACTTAATTACATAATTAAAATAGAATAAATTTGATATTTTAATTGATGCCTGTGGTGATCTAATTTTTCAATTAGAGTATAGATGAATGAATCTGCACTCAGTAGAGGTTGTGGGAGATGAGAATGCAGAAAATAAAACTCAGAAAATTGATTTTGTTTTAAAAATTCGGATCTTGATCTTTTGCTGAATTTTAAACTCATTAAATGATAAAATATGGTAACTAAACCACCTGAGAAATAATATCCATGATGTTATATATCTAGAGAGCCGTCATGGGCCTCATTTAGTGAAGTAGAAGTCAATTTATGAGCTTCCAAAGTTGGGTAGTCAAAACTGCCAGAATTTTGGAAATTCTGTTGCCTAAGCTAAAAATCAGAATTTTCCTAATTAAAATATTATTATAAATTAAATTAACATTATAAATTAATTAATACTAATAATTGTAATTATGAAATTAAATTACTTAAATTAATTATTATCATAATTATTATTAATTATAAAATCTAATTAACAAAAATTCATTTAAAAATTAATTTAAAAACAAGTTTATATTATATATAAAAATATTAAACTTAAAAGAAACATATCATATGTTACATAAGGTCTTATGGAGGAGGGAAGCGTATGGAGGAGGGAGGAGTATGGGGAGATAAGGTGAGAATGAGCTGAGCTAATGGAGGGATAAGGTGTGAGGTGAGGTGGAATAATGGAGGGATAAGGTGACGTGAGGGTGAGGGAAGATGGATGAGTAGGGTGGGTCGGGAGGTATAAGGTTGTCAAAACCAAATATTATGTTAAAAATTAAATATCCCATCACATATTTCCAAAATTGCAATATCGCAAGTTCATAATTGAGATGATTTAAAAATATGCGACATGCTATGATCGCAATCGTCGTATCGCATCACAAAATTTTGATCGCAATTTTTTGGATCACATTTTTTAGATAGAGTTTTTGGAAGGAAGGAGATGATGTGTAGTGGGGCTCATGTGAAATTAAAAGTCCAACAAAATGAACTATAACAATTTTGTAATTTTAATATTTTGGGTTTGACAATTTCTTTTCAGATAGGAAATTGGAATAAATTACCAAGATCGAGAAATGCATTTTTCAAATGTCGCTTAATTTAGCTAGGTCATTTTGTAGGACCATTAGTGCAAAAATAAAAACTAATAAAATTTAACCAAGAGTTAATATTTACAAAGAATGATTATTTTAATTGCGAAAATTACAATATTATACACTTCATACATTTTTTAACTATGTCGAAAAAATGATCAAACTTCAAAGATGTGCCATTTACTCATTAGGTTGCCCAAACGCGATGAAACAGGTATCGATGGAAAGTTTTCTAAAAATTGACATCAATGGAATAATCAAAATGGAAATCCGACAAAAGAAAAAATGGCAAAATTGTAGGATAATTAACTTAATAAAAATCATAAAAGGTGTTTAGCCAAAATTTAATGGAAAGGGTCCCCATTTTTTGAAGTAAATAATTCAAAAATGAGGGGTGTTGGGTTTTCCCTGCAACACCGAGATGCATGTTTCAACCCTTAAAGGCTCTTCTTCAACTTGCAGACAAGGTTCTCTTTACCTTTTACCTTGAACCCCCTTGGTTTTTCCTTCTGAATTTCCTCCTTCAAATATCCATGAAGGAAAGTTTTCTTCACATCTAAGTGTTCACATTACAAGTCTAAAACAACATAAATACCAAGGATAACTCTTATGGATTACATTTTAACAACATGTGATTTTTTTTTCTAAAGTCAATATCTTATTTTTTGGGAAAATTTCTTCACCATCATCCTTTCTTTGCATGTTTCCTTCTTCTCCTCACCCTAATTTTTATTCCCCTATACCTATTTATTTTGTAGGATGTTTCTTCCTTTTCAAAGATTCACTAACTCCCAAGTTTTTTTTCCAACAAATAGTCCTCTCCTTCCTCCATTTATTTCTTCCAATTCATAATTTTCATGAAACAAATGAGGCTCACCTTCATTAGTTATCAAAATACAATTTTTGGGTGTACACCTTTGTTATTTCTTATGAGGCCTTGTTATGAAACTAACTCCAAAATAGAAGAAAATAGAGATCAACGCCTTAGAATTCATCCACTATGAGGGGGTAACCTTCTTTACATTACATAAATGAACAATTGTTGGATGATACAAATGACAAAACCTCCTTTTATATATAGGATTCCATGGGGTCACAATATAATCATAGCCGACCTAACAATAATAATGTAAGGGCACAATAATAACAATATTAGGGTGAAAGGGGTACAACAATAATAATAAGGGAGCTACACTAATAACAATAAGGTACTAAACTAGTAATATAGGACCTAACATGCCCCTTTCCTTCAAAAAAGTGTTTTCCTCGACGCTTGAGTAGCTCTGGGTGATTTTGTATAAATTCTCATCCTCCCATTTAGAATCTTCAGTGGGTAAGTTCTTCCACTTGATGAGATACTCAGAAATTGATCCATTTCGTAGTTGTCGAGTTCTTGTTTCTGTGACTGCTTCAGGATCCAATATGATTTTTCCTTCCTCATCAAGTTCTAGCAATATTGTTTGAAATGGAATTTTTTCACCTATAACCTTCTTTAAGCATGAAACATGGAAAACTGGATGCACTCACGAAGAAGCAGGAAGCTCCAATTTGCATGCCATAGTACCAATATTTTACAACACCTTGTAATGACCATAGTACATTGGCGATAATTTATTATCCTTATTAGCTTTCTTGAGGGACATTTGTTCGTATGGTTGTAGTCATAAAAATACCCAGTCTCCTACATCAAAACTTCTCTTGCTTCGACATTGATATGATTTTTCTTTCATTCAATTTTGTGCCAAACTTAGGTTATCCTTTAAGAGTTGGAGAACTTCTTGTTGATGCTCGATGTGATATTCCATTGCTTGAACCTTAGAATTATCTCTTTATGATGTTATGGATTGTGTATGCTATCCATAAAGTGCCATAAATGGGGTCATTTTTGCTGTAGTATGGAAGGAAGTGTTATACCACCATTTAGCGAGAGGTAACCACTTGACCCATTGTGTTTGTTTATCAGATAGAAAAAAATGAAGATATCCTTCCAAACATTTATTCATTATCTCCATTTGACCATCGGATTGAGGATGATAATATGAACTATGAGCTAGTTGAGTATCCAAACAAGAAAATAACTCTGTCCAAAAATTTCCAATAAAAATGAGATCTCTGTCGCTCACAATAATCTTTGGGTTTCCATGTAGCTTTTGAGTTGCGTCCATAAATGTAGTAGCAATTGTACTTTCTTTAAATGGATGAGATAATGCACAAAAGTGTGCATACTTGGTAAGTCTATCAACTACCACCATGATGACACTCTTTCCTTCAGACTTGAGTAAACTTACGATAAAATCCATTGAAATATTCTCCCAACGTTGACTTGGAATGGATAAAGGTTGTAGAAGACATGGGCTCTTAATTGTCTCAACTTTATTTTGTTGGGAAACTAAACATTCTGCCACAAAATTTTGAATATCAGATTTAAGGCCATCCCAAAAAAATTCTTTCTTCACCTTCTGGTAAGTTTTTTAAAATCTCGAGTGTCCTCCTAAAGGAGAAGTGTGCAATTCTGAAAGAATCTTTTGTTTTAGTTGGGAACTCCTACAAAAATATAAGAAATCTTTGTACCATAAGGAATCATTTTTCCAACTAAAAGTATCATATGTACTAGGATATTGCTGCAAATTTTGAATGATTGTCCACACTTCCTCTTCCTTCTTCCATTCATCCCTTACTTCGGTTATCTAATCCAGTTGGATAATAGAAATGGCACAAAGCAATGCTTCCACCTCTTCATTCTTTCTTGAGAGTGCATCTGCATCAACATTTAGCTTCCCTTTTTTGTAGATGATTTCAAAGTTATAACCCAATGTCTTTGTGACCCATTTTTGTTGCTCTTTTGAAGATATTTTTTGTTCCAAAAAGTGTTTAAGACTATCATGATAATTTTTTACCTTCAAGTGTCTTCCCATTAGGTAAGGTCGCCATTTCTTTAGCACATGTAGTATTGCTAACATTTCCTTCTCATAAATAGCTTTCTATAAATACTTTCCTTTGATTGGATGAATTTCAAAAGAAATGAGTCTTCCTTCTTGCATTAAAACAACAACAATTCCATTTCCCGAGGCATCACATTCCACAATAAAGGTGTTTGTGAATTTTTCCATAGCTAAGACCAGTGCTAGGCACATTGCCTCTTTAAGATGTTCAAAGGCCTTAGTTGCTTCAGGAGTCTATGAAAATGCATATTTCTTCAATAATGTTGTTAGAGGTGTTGTTACTCTCCCATAATTCTTAACAAACTTGTGATAATACCCTATTAACCCGATAAATCCTTGCAACTGCTTTATGCTTGTGGGGAGTTTCCATTAATTAATGGCTTTAAATATGGTTAGGGTCTACCTTAACACCCTCATGAGATACAATATGACCCAAATATTCCACCTCTTGTACTCCAAATAAACATTTGGATGTTTTTTCTTATAAGTGTTTCTCCTACAATAGTTTGAGCACCCTATCAACATGTTGAACATGATCCTTCCAAGAAATGTTGTAGATTATTATATCATCAAAACATACTATCACAAATTTTCTAAGGAAGGGTTTGAAAATGGAATTTATCAACCCTTGAAATGTAGAAGGTGCATTGATAAGGCCAAAAGGCATGACCAAAAATTCATAATGACCCTCATGAGTTTGAAATGTTGTTTTCGGAATATCTTCAGTCTTCATTCTAATTTGATGATATGCTGAACGAAGATCCAACTTGGTATAATAAATTTCTCCATGTAATTCATCCAATAATTCATCAATCACAGGAATTAGGAATTTATGTTTAATAGTGAGCTTATTGAGCCCCCTATAATCCTGACACATGCACCATCATCCATCCTTCTTGTGCACCAAATATATTGGAGCAAAGAAAGAAGTTTGACTAGGTTGAATTATACCAGCCTCTAACATTTCTGCAATCATACGTTGAATTTCGCTCTTTTGGAAATAATGATATCTATAAGGCCTGATGTTTGGAGGAACACTTCCTGGAATCAAATGAATAGAATTATCATGATCATAAGCAGGTGGGAGTCCTTTAGGAGTTTCAAGCACCTTGGAATGATTGTCCAAGAATTTTTGGAGATATGGAGAAATAGATGATTTTGATGTTGGAACTTCTAGTGAGCATAATTATGAAATTACTCCTTTTTGTTATTTCTTCAGAATATTTGTCATGACATTATATTTTTTTATCTTTACCAGCTTCCTTGCGATACCCCAGAATTCGACTTCCTTTCCTTCTGAAAAAAAAATTGAAGAAAAATTCTTGAAAATTAAAAGCTACCGTCCCCAAAGATTGTAACCATTGTACTCCTAGTACAACATCAGCACCTCCCATTGGAATGGAAATCATTGGAATATTCAATACATATTCCCCCATGGTTAGCTTGATATTATGGCATTTTCCAGAGCAATTTATAGTTCCTCCATTTGCAACCATCACTTGACATTCTGGTGCTGGGTATAGGAAACAATTCAATTCCTTGGCTACCTTACAATGAATAAAATTATGGGTATTACCTAAATCAATCAACACTATTACCTTTTTCTTCTTGATATGTCCTTCTATCTTGAGATTTTGAGGAGTGGTAATTCCTGCCAATGCATTATATGATATGATCAGACTCATTTCTTCTTCTTCTAGGGTTTTTTCCTCATGTATATCCTCTTATTTTGAAGATTCTTGTTCATTTTCTTCCTCCTCTTCACAATCTATGTAAAATAATTTCTTCTCAGCACACTGATGACCTTTAGTGTATTTTCTATCACAACTGTAGTAAAGCCCTTTTTCTCTTTTTTCTTCCAATTGTTGTGGTGTCAACCTCGTAGGTTGTGGAAGTCTAGGAATAGCAACACTTCCATATCTATATATGTGAGTGGTAGGCTTGTCTCCATAATTTTACATTCAATTTTTCTTACCAGCCTAAATGCCTTCTCCAATGAATCAGGTTCCCAAACGTGAACCTCGTGTTGGTTTTTATCCTTTAAATTCCTTATGAAGACATCAATCCTGAGTTCCTATGGAATATCAGTTACCCTTATAGTCAATTTTTTGAGGTCCTCAATGTGCTCCACCACTGAACCCTTTTGTTTGAGATTTATCAATTGGCTAAAATAGGTGTTTCTCTTTGTATCATCATAATGTGCTATCATTTCCTTCGTAAAAATTGACCAAGTGACAATTTTTTTATGGGAGCAAAGCCATCGATACCATACAAATGTATTTTGTTCTAAATTTAAAATTGCAATGCATACCTTTTGTGTGTTTTGCACATTATTGAGATCAAAATATTGCTCCATCTACAGTATCCATGTTATGGGATCCTTGCCATCAAACTTCCTCATATCGATCTTTGGAATATGGTGGTTCTTCCCTTCAACATTAGAGTTTATGAAATCGCAGTTAACATTTATTTTGTTCTCCTCATGAGTTTCCTCCACTATCTTTTCGCCATTAGGAAACATTTCTTATATCAACATTGTCAAGCCTTCCATGTCCACTTTTAGATCATTCTTCATGTTTTCCATGTTACATTTCATGTCATCAATATTAGCTTGCCAGCTTCAATGCCATCCATTTTAGTGCCCACACCTTTCTTCAAACCATCCATCGTAGCTTCCACACATTTATTCAAAACTTTCATTTCATTTTTTGTTGCTCTTTGCAAGAGCGAAATTTGGTGTATTTTCTCTTGTAATTTTGATATTTCATGTTGCACTTATTCATCTTCATGAATCATAGTATAGCATTCTGAAGGCTTAATGGGTGCTAAATTCTTTTTAGGGGGGATTTTAGAACCCAATACTGATATTCCCTTGGAATCAATTCAAACTGATTCTTCAAACATGAATTATGCAATTCGGAAAAAAACAAATACACACCTTTTCCTTGCCTTTGAGGAGCTTGATATTGAAAGAGAATTATATCTGTGCTTTAGGATCTTCAATATCTGAATTTTAGTCCTGTAGTATCCCTCTGAATCTTCTTTCGAATGCCATAGGTTTGACCTCATTTGTATTCTTCAAGGAAAAGTTATGCCCAGTCTCCCACAATGACCTAATTATGGACTAGTTCAATGGAGTGAACTTGTACGGTGTGTCGTGTACCACTGTTTTCTCCTTCGGCTCTCAAATTGGTATAAAGGAAACTACAGTCCATGTACTTGCGGTCACATTTTACAGAATTCCAATCTGATGCTCAGAGAGAGAGTTATAATGATTTTCCCACGGTCACCTCTTTAAGATGAAATTCGGGAGCTTGAACAAACCCTAACCTCCACAGATCATATCTCCGAAAATATTGCGAACCAAGATCTGAAATTTTTACACAACGTTCCTCGAAATTTCGGCTTTGCTCTGTAAAATTTCAGCTTCTGTACCTTCATAGAAAATTTGTTATAGCGAACATTTCATGATGAACTGTTTAGGTGAAATTCGGGAGCCTGAATAAACCCTAATTTCCATATATAATATCTCTAAAAATATTGTGAACTAAGATTTGAAATTTTTACATGACGTTCCTCAGGATTTTGGCTTCGCTCTAGAAAAATTTCAGCTTTTGAAACTTCATAGTACAAAAATTATAAGGAAAATTCCACAATGACCTGTTTGGAGCAGCGAAACCCTAGAAACCAAAGCTCTGATACCAAATGTTATGAAACCATCTCCAAAAATAGAAGAAAATAGAGATCAATGCCTTAGAATTCAGCCACTTTGAGGGGGAAACCTCCTTTACATTACATAAATAAACAATTATTGGATGATACAAATGATAAAACCTCCTTCTATATATAGGAGTCCATGGGGTCACAATATAATCCTAGCCGACCTAACAATAATAATGTAAGGGCACAATAATAAGAATATTAGGGTTATAGGGGTACACAAATAACAATAAGGGGGATACACTAATAACAATAAGGGACTAAAATAGTAATATAGGGACCTAACAGGCCTATTATACTTGTTAACCAACTATGGTGGTGATTTTAGTGATTTAATCTCTTGTGATGGATCCATCATGTTTTCGTCCTTTTTATTTCCATCATTTTTCATTTGTTGTCCATCCCGTTCTTGAATTGAATGCCTAGACTCTTGCAATGGAGGGATATTTTGTTTTTGTTTTTTAAACCTATACATAATTTAATTGACCTCCATATCACCTGAAATATTTGCATACATCTCTAATTCATTACATGTTTCATTCCTTCTTATAACAATTTTGTGATTAACTGGATCTCATAGAGGATAACCAAACTGACCATCCACATATCCAAAAAATGCATTTCCTTGATTTATCATCTAATTTGGTTATATGATATTTGTGAATATGCATACATACTTCATATCCATAATTTTTTAGGTGATAATAATTTACCTTCTTATTGGTCCAAGCTTATTCCATAATAATACTATCTAGGATTGTAGATGGTGAGTGATTGATGAGATAACAATATCTCCTTACTACTTCTTCCCATAAATGCTCCCAATCTAGAATTTGAAAACATGCTCCTCACCTTCTCCATGATAGTGTGATTCATCCTTTATACAATATCGTTATGTTGGGGAGTAACTGGGACAATCTTCTCATGTTCAATGTCAAACATATTACAAAAAATATTGAATGCATTGCAACGATACTCTCCATCATTATTTGTCCTCGAACACATGACCAAATTTTTAGCCTCCCTTTCAACAACAACATGAAATTTTTAAAATATATCAAAAACCACACCTTTACTTTTCATAGGGTAGGCCCAAACCTTCTTGTTTGCATTATCTATTAATGTGACAAAATATGAGGCTCCTCCTAAAGACTTAACATTCACCGACCCAAACACAACAAAGTTTATTTATTCTAATAAATCTTTTTTGCTCTTGATTATATCTCATAAAAGAAGCTATTTGTTTTCTACCATAAATAAAATGCTAACAAATATTAAGTTTATAGGATTTTGAAACTGGAGGTATATTTTTACCAAGAAGAGCTTTTAGGCCCTTTCACTCTCATGGATCAAACACGTATGCCATAACTCTATTTGTTTTACTTCTTTTGCAATAGAAATTACATCATATAATTTTATTCTTTCACTCATTTTATACAAGGTTCATGCTTTGAATCCTTTAGGCGTGACCAATTTCCCTTGATTTGCTAGTATTCCATCCATATTCCCCAAAGGTTTTGGAGCATCCTATTCAACCATACCACCATGATAAAACTCATACGTATTTTTGGGACATGCATATCGTGTTTCAACAAGATATCTTATCCATCCATTGTCTTGATTTGGACATTTCCCACCCCAAAAATATTAAAAAAATAATTATTTCCTAAATTTAGTCTACCATGATCACCTACTTTGTATGTAATATTTTTTTTTGCATGGGGTCATATGGTGAAATTCCCCAAAGTATAGTACCCAATCAATATTACTGCTAAAAGTATATAAATATGATTATTATACCGAAACAATAAATAAGGGATAAATTTTAGATGCTACAACAATGGTCTCATAGTCATTTGTGTTGCTTGACTTTTGATTTGTGTTGATTGATTTTAATTCCTTCCATTCCTTCTTCCAAAACTAGTAATAATTTTTCTTATGTCCTCGTTTCCCATAATGAAAAAATGTAACTCTTCCTTTTCTTTATTTTGATCTGCCTCTTGATTTTGAATTCCCCTCACTACTATGGTTAATTTTTTTGCCATGATCCACTAAGGCTATAAATTCTCCTCCTTGGTTTTTCGTAATTAATTTCTATTGCAACTACTCATTCATTAAATTTTTGCTAACATCATCAAACCTCATGTTTCCAGCAAGTTTTGAAGTTCTCAGAGATATTGTTAAATTGTCCCAATTTTTTTGCATGTAACACATAAGTAGGATGTCTTTTATTTTACCATCCTAAAAAAATTCGACAAAGGAAAGTTCTCTAGTAATTATATTGAATTCATTCAAATGCACTACAACTGAAGTGTTAGGATATTCCGACACATTGGAAATAGTTAATAATAACTTAGTCTAGTTTAGAGTTAGGTAAAGTGTGTTTCTTTACCATGTACATTTGTAACTTATAATTTTACGGTCACGACTTGTAGTGATCCGACGGTTATCTCTCACCTCAGTATTAATGACACTTGATCTGTGGCTTAACACCCAATTGGTCCAATCGGCTGTTAAGCCACAGATCAAGTGTCGTTAATACCGAGGTGAGAGATAACCATCGGATCACTAAAAATCGTGACCGTCAGATTAATGGTTACAAATGTACATGGTAAAGAAACACACTTTACCTAAAACCACACTAGACTAAGTTATTCTTAACTATTTCCTATGTGTCGAAATATCCTAACATCCCCCCTTAAGAACAACTTGGGATAGGATTGAAGGATTTACAAAGGTGTCACAAAAGGAGCCTATTTTCTATGTGTCGAAGATCACAAGCATACTTCGACTGAGAGAGAGTAATGCCTTCCTTGGATTGCAAGACTTGAATACCAAGGAAATAATGCAAGTGTCCTAATTCTGTCATTTCAAACTTCTTGTTGAGGCTAGGCCTCACATGGTTTATATGGTTTGGATCACTACGAGTAAGGATAAGATCATCAACATAAAGGCAAAGGATGGTGAAGGACTTACCCACTTTCTTGGTGTAGATAGTGTTGTCAGAATGACACCTAGAAAATCCATTATCTAATAGAAATATATCCATTTTGGCATACCAAGCCCGATGAGCTTGTTTGAGACCATAGAGAGACTTCCTAAGATGACAAAAAAGGCTGGAGTCTTTCTGGATAAAGCCAAGGGGTTGTTCCATGTATATTTCTTCATGCAAATCTCGATGTAAGAAGGCATATTTAACATCCATCTGATGGAATTCCCATTTAAAGGAGGCAGCAAGGGAAAGAACAAGGTGAAAATAATTCATTTTGGCAACAAGGGAGAAGGTTTCAGTATAGTCAATGCCTTCAACTTGTGAAAATACTTTAGAGACAAGAAGAGTTTTATGTCTATCCACTTTTCCATTTGGTCCAAACTTTGTTTTGTAAACCCATCTGCATATGAAAATTTTTATTCCTTTTGGAAGAGGATCAAGATCCCAGGTATCATTCACCAATAAGGAGCAATATTATTGATTCATAGTTGCATCCCAATCTGGATGATCGAAGGCTTCTTCAAAGGCTTCTGGATCAGGATTTTCTAGAACTTGAGCCAATAAGGAAGAGGCTCTTTCAAACTGAGAACAAGTAGGTCGTCAATTGGCAGGGTCACCTACAAGAGAACCTGCTACATCCCGAGTAGAGCAGACCCATATTGGAAGCGGTGGAGTAAAAGGAACAATTTCAAGTGGTGGAGGAGGTTTTTCATCCTCGTTGTCATCATCTGAACTAGAATGAATTCTATTAAAAATAGAAGAGAGAGAGAGAGGTAGCACATATGTTGAATCAGGCTTGCAGGCCAAAGTTGGCACACTCGTCGAACTAGGCTCGTAGGCCGATATATTTTCATCAAATTTTACATCTCTTCTAATGATTATATTTTTGGATTTTGGTTGAAGAATTCTATATCCTTTAACATCCTCAGAATATCCAACAAAAATGCATTTTTCACTCTTAGGTTCTAAGGCTTTATGTTTCGCATTTGGAATATGGGCCCAAGCATCACTTCCAAAAACATGAAAGTGACTAACATCTGGTTTGATTGAGCTCCAAGCTTCTTCTAGTGTTATATTATTTAAAACCTTAGTAGGAGTGTGATTGACTATGTAATTTTCACAGTTAATGGCTTCTGCCCAAAAATTGAGACCAAGTACTTTAGATTGAAGCATACAATTAGCCATTTCTTTTAAGGTGTGATTCTTCCTTTTAGCTACACCATTTTGTTTGGAGTATATGGAACAATATTTTGCAATTGAATGCCATGCTTAGCGCAGAAGTTGATAAATTTGTTGTTAACATATTCTCCTCCATTGTTTGATCTTAACTTAAGAATTTGATGTCCATATTGTTTCTCAAAGGCCTTAAAGGCCAAGAACATGTTAAAAACTTCACTCTTGAGTTTTAAGAAGTACACCAAAGTGCATTTGGAAAAATCATGAATGAAAGTTAAGAAGTACTTGCAACCAGAGAAAGAAACAACAGGAAGTGGACCACATAAATCACTATGCACAAGATTCAAAGGGGTTGAAGCGTGCCAAGAGGCACGTTTGTCAAAAATATCTCGATGATGTTTTTCGAGTACACATCCGGAGAAAACACCATCTCAGCAAGATACCATAGGAAGACCCGTCACCATATTTTCCTTACATAGAGTTTGAAGAGAGTGATAGTTTAAGTGACCAAATTGCTCATGCCAAATTTTTATCACTTCATCATTATGAGAAAAAAAAAAATAGAGGGAAGACATGATGATCCAAAGTTGTCAAACTTATACAACCTTTTGGAATCATCAGCAATGCTAGTAGCTAAAATATGTTTAGGATATTTGAGGTCCTTGATTACAACATCATGAGGTGAGAATTCTACTATTTTCCCTTCACCTGAATGAGTTATCTGATAAACAGAGAGAAGGTTGCATGACAAGGTAGGAACACATAGTACATCATTAAACTGACCATTATCGAGATGAATGGTTCCAGATCCTACAACACTAAGAGATCTATCATCACCAACATAAATATGTTTGGTGTTACAATCATTTAAAGAATAAAACATGGCTTTATTTTTGGCAATGTGATAAGAAGCTCCAGAATCAATGATCCACTCATGAGAATGAGAAGAGGAAGATACATTTAATGAATAACCAGATCTTGATGCTTGACAACCACAAGCAGAAAGTGCCATTCCTAAAGATGAAGGTGAAGAGTGCTCCAAATTGATGTCGTGCTTCTTCATTGTTGCTTCTAAGGCTTCCATCTTCTTAAAACATTTGTACTCTATATGGCCATCACGATTGGAAAATTTGCAATGTCTATCTATCTTCTTTCCTTTGTTTTTATATGCCTTATCATTTTGGTGAGTTGCTTTTTCATTTTGTGGCTAAAATTTCTTAGGACCCTTGTTTGGTTTTGGACCATACTTTTTAGGATACTGCTTCTTGGGATTCTTTTGATATGATTTCTATTGGGCTACTAAGGCTTTCTTAGAAGCATTTCCAGAAGTGATAAGACCAAGGTGTACAAGTTTTTCTTGTTCTCTTATGAAAGAATCACAAAAGGAATCAAAAGAGGGATTCTTGTAGGTGGTTCCTGAAGAAATTATGGCTTCTTTAGTGGAATGGAACATGAAAACAAATACAGATTAAGTAGGGCCAAGCTTAGAAAGAATGCAATAGATGAGGCTAATATCTTCCTTTTTGACCTTACAACCTTCTAAAAGAAGTCTAAGGGTCTTGAATTTGGACAAAAAGTCTTCAATAGAGGAAAATTTATTAGGGTCCAAAATAAGCAACTCATTTTAAAGCTGGTGAGCCCTGATTTTATTTTGAATGCCAAAGGTAGGCTTCATGAGGGGTGTCAATGTCAAGGATATGAAATCAAATATCTTGAGCAATGGACATTCCTATCAACCCTCGTGTTTGATCGTGTTTATTTTCCCATTTAGCGACCTTATCATCATAGAAGGTTTAGTTTCTACCCCTATGGCTATTCTGTAAAGCCCTTTACTTCTAAGTATATCTACTATGTGAGGTAGCCATTGGAAATAATTGGTGCTGTACAAGAATAATCGGGCATGCACTTTCCATTTTTTTTATAAAAAACTAAAGCTGAGAAAAGCTAAAAATAACTAATCCAATGGAAAGACCTTGAAAAATTAGACCGTTTCAAGAAAAACGGCTTCTAGAGGAAGAAGTTATGCCTTTTTGAAAAAACGAGCTGAAGATGCTGAATAGTTACGGGAACGGGATGAAGTGCGACTTTTAAAAAAAAAATTCGTCCCTTTAAACAAAAACTTTTTACAAAAGAAGCTTGAGAAAGAGATTTGAACCCAAGACCTCTATTCTCATAAACTAACCCCTCACCAAGTAAGATAGTAAAAGGATTCTATTATTGTTTGAAAGGAGGAAGGGGGGTTTTTGTTATGCGTGCCTTTTCCTGCACAAAAAAAATAGAAACTGAGTAAAAAAAAATGAAATGCAAGCCTTACGGCAGAATGTTAGATTTTTGGTTAGCCTTACTAGCAACTATCAATTTTTTCACTGTTTCTGATTTTCCGAGATTGCACAAAGACACGGGGAAAGAGCATACATAGAAAAAAAATCCCTTTTCCTGTTTCTGATTTGCGAAGATCGCACACAGCGCTAAGAAAAGAGCATACACAGAGAAGAGGGTATAGCTCCGGCAAATAAATAAACGCTAGAAACCAAAAATAAACAGAGGGAACCGAAATAAGCAGAACTATTAACAAATATAACTGCAAAACAGGTCATAACTTAGGCAGCTGGAAACCTTTTCGCATGAAACGAAAGGCATTCCTCACTGTAGCAAACGCTCCGGACACAACAGAGCATTTCTCCAACCATAAGAATGTTCAGAAATAGTAGATCTACAAAACGGAATTCTTATGCAGTCAAACCAGCTTCCAATTTTGATCAACAATGGATGCGACCCTCAAAATAGCTCTGATACCATGTAGGAATTTACAGGGTAAGTTCCATAGATCAAGAACCAAAGGTCACTACTCACAAACGTATTAGAAATCGGTACACCAGTATAAGCATGTGGACTGTTTCCCTCTTTGAGGGTTTTAACCACGTGATTATACTGGTGTACTGATTTGTGATATGTTTGTGAGCGGTGATCTTTGGTTCTTGATCTATGGAACTTAACCTGTAAATTCCTACATGAAGCACCATCCTTCATCTTGAGATTATATAGCTCCTTCATTAATAAGACTTTATTTAATGTTGTACACTTCTAATACAAATCATGCAACTTCTTCCATATCCCTTTAGTTGTCTTCTCACCCTCTACATTACAGTAAACATTCTTTACTAGGTATTGTTGAATTGTAGAAATGACCTTCCTTTCCAACCAATTCCAAGCTTTATCTATCATTTTTGAGGGCTTCATTTCCATTCCTTCAATTGGAAAATATTGATCCTTTAGAATCAGTATATCCTTCATTTTTTATTTCCATAAGAAGAAAGTGCCCCATTTAACTTCTCTGTATCATTGTATTAGTCTCCATACTACTTAGAAAATCTAGGTTACACCATTAACAATAAGAATATTCAGCTCTGATACCAATTGTTAAGAAAAGGACAACAAAAAAATTAACTCATAAATTCGAGAGAAAACTCTAAAGTAAATGAGGTAAACCCTTAATTACAAAGCCTTTCCCTAAAAAAATAAAAAAAAAAATTAAACCCATGATTAGCAACAATATCAAATAAATTCACATTTAGCTCTAAAACACTTGAACTAATCATTACAGCTATACTAAACATTTTAAGTGATAAAAAAATTAAAAATAAAAACATTTTAAAAACTATAAACATTTTTCAAATTTAATATATATATATATATATATATATAATTTAACTATAAATTTAAATATATTCATTTTCAATATACAAGAAGGTAATTTAGGATTCCAAAAGTCACTTTACTTGTACTAATCACATACATTGAAATCAAAGTATTGATGTAAATTGTACATTGATTTCGACGTTAAAAAAAGTTATCAATCACGTTAAAATCAATGTTATAAAATTGAATATAAATAATAATAAAAATATAAATTTACACATAAAAATAGAAATATTAACATAGAAATTGATGTTGAATATAAACAGATACCTAACTATAAATAAAAATTGACATAGAAATTGAAATAAAAATATATTGTTGATTAAAATTAATTTATTACTTTACGTATTTATAAATTGACTTTAATCTATATTGACATAGAAATTGAAATAAAAATATATTGTTGATTAAAATTAATGTATTAATTTAAATATTTATAAATTAACTTTAATGTACATTTTTATCACTTAGATCAATATATTAAATTTAAATTGAAATAAACATTTCATTTGATAAACATAGAAATTGACTTGTAAAATGAAATCACGCAGCAGAAGCATCAAGCAAGCCAGCGAGCATTTTTCCTAGGCCCAAACAAGGCACAAATTATATATATATATATATATATATATTTCTCAAGTTTGTATAAAATTGTGTACATATTTTTCTCAAGTTTCTTTAAAATTATGTACGTTGATGTAAATGTAGGTGTCCAAATTCTGGGGGTTAGTTTGTTTTCCGAGCTAGTTTATTTGCCAATTGGACACTTCCAATTGTAACCAGCCTTGGTCAAATTGTTAGGGAGATAGAGTAGGGGACAGATATAGTCATTTCCATTAAGCTTAGATGCATTATGATACAACTGCAAATATTTTGTTAAAGTGGATTCTAGAACAGTCCAGCTATGGCATTCGGTTGGCCTCGCTGGCAGGCAACCTCTCGTTGTTTGTCAACGAATGTTCCATTCTATATATGAACTCGGAAACTAGATAAGAGAGTTAGAGAAGCTAGGCGGAGTCCAACGGAAAAGGGACAGATCTGGGAGGACTCGGGTAGTGAGACCATTTTATATCCCTATACATACATCCTTTAAAATGATTAATTAAATTGGTTCTTTTCCATTTTTATTTCCCATGTTTTACCTTGTCAAAACTTATGCCGGAGACAGTCAGAAGGTCTCTAGACTGATTCAAAATGAGTGAACAGACGTTTTAATGAATAGTTCCTATGTGTATGTTGGGTAAACTCCATGAATTTACCATTCACTTTGTGTGATCAACGTATTTAAGTCAAGAGAAAGAGAGTCGGTATGGAGATGAATGCGATGGAGGTAAGTGGGTCCTCACCCGGTTGGAATTTGGAGTCGACATGTGTAAACGTTGGCGGTATGGAGATGAATTCCAAGAACGTAACTGGGTCCTAGCCCTGGTTGGAATTTGGAGTCGGCAAGTGTTAACGCTAGCGCTTGAAGAGAATCATGCTTGATTTGTGGGAAATATTCGAAGCTAGTGCAATATTGTTTAAATTACAATGTGTGGAGAAGACCCACGTTGGTCGGGCCTCAAATGCATTCGAAGGAATAAAAAGAGTAGACTACCCCAATCATTAATGACAACCCCAAAAAGTTTATGTGGTTATTGTTTAAATCTTTTTTGTGGAGGGACAAAATTATGGTTTTCAAGATTATGTGGTTATTGTTTAAATCTATTTCGTGTAAGGACAAAATTATGGTTTTCAAGCTTCTGTGGTTATTATTTAACTCCAAAAAGATCAATCCGTAACTTCACCTATAGTCCTCACTAGCCTCACTCAAGTGGGAACAGTCGGTTGGTCAGGCCTCGAACTAATCGGGACCAGTCGGTTGGTTGGGCCTCTCTAGCCCCACTCAAGTGGGACCAGTCGGTTGGTCAGGCCTCGAACTAGTCAGGACAAGTCGGTTGGTTGGGCCTCGAACTAGTTCGAGGCACCAACACCACGGAGTTGAAGGTCATGAGAAGAAGCCTAGGAGAAGATTATGGGTACAAACGTCCATGGTAGTGCCAGAGATTTGGAACTCGAAGTTGAGGCATTGGGTGGGATGTGTGTAGCATACTTGCTTAGAGACTTGTAGTGTATGGAGATGATTGGAGTAAGAAAGACGATTTGCATGTGGGATTTAGCAAGAGTTGTAGTTGAGAACTATCCATGGATTTGAGAGACAAATGTACTGGATTAGATTCAGCCCATGAAAAGAAGAATTTACTTAAATGTGGAGTATTTGCAAGCATGATGTTTGGTGTATTGTGGAAGACCAGCTTATTGACATTAATTTTGTTTGTTGCTGAGAATATTTTCCCATGTGGTTTGTGAAGAAAAGGAATTATTTTGTTGTTTTGATGGCCTCCCCATAAAAATAGCGGTGCTAGAAAATGTGTGATGACAGTGTATCGAGAGAAGGTTTTGATGGTGATAGTTATCTTACAGTTTTCTTATTATCTATTGTGGTGGCTCGTGAGAGCTAATGATATTGTATTCCACGACCTAGTGATAGTGAGCAATTCTAAGTTTGGAAGCTCTAATGATTACAGATTTTTCTTTCTCCCAATCACATGCCCACACCAAATAATTTAAATTCCTAATCTTCAAGAATGATTACTCACATATTCATGTCTTGTCTTCTTAGATGAGAACTTATTTGGAAAAATTGGATTCTTCATAGATAGAGCTAAGCTAAGACTTTGTATGAAATAACAAGAATATAATAGTTCTTGTGTCGAAAAATAGTTATCCCTAACCATCAATTCCTCTTTATGTGAAAATTCTACTGCAGTGTATTGGTTTATTTCCTCCTACTTGATTTAATTAATACAAGTTATTTTCATAAATTAGATTAAGAAAATATCGAAAATAAACACAACTAAAGCCTACACATGCAGATCATTTACTGAATAATACACTCATGCAATAAAGTGACACATGGATTTTTGGACACAAGTCCCCAGGAAAACCCAAAGCTTGAAAACCAGTTCAACATATATAAGGGTTTATTATTAAGTAGTTTTGAGTACAAAAAATATGTGTTTCACACTTGGAAAACCTGACAGAGAATAAAAGATATCAAATATGTTGCTAACCTGAAGATCTAGTGCTAAATATCTGACTAATCTACACCCTCAAATGGGATTTACAGGATTCAGCCTAGATCTGACCCTAGAAACCCTCACGCAGCTACTAAAGCCCTAGCATTGCCCTAGAAGGCCTAGGTCATCCTATGCGTGGCCCTAGGAGGGCTTGCATCACCCCTGGAGGGTCTACTCTGCCATTGTGCTACCTTTGCTAGGCTAGCACCAGCCCTGCGTGGCCCTAGCTGCCTCTACATTGCCCCTGCTGCTCTCCGTGGCTCTGAATCATCTTTGCGTTGTCCTTGTTGGTGTTCCTATTTCTCTTGCTGCCTCTTGGCCCTAGAATCATATCATTCCCTTGGCCAACACTACCCCTCACTACAGGAAATTCCTTTGGAAATTCTTAGCAAACCCGCCCTAGAATTCCAGATCTATTCCTCAGTTCTACCAAAATTGTGTGTTCTCAACTGACCCTCAAGCCTTTCTCTTATAATTTTTTGTTGAACCCTTCAATGACTGAGATTAAATCATCCGTCAATGGCTGAGATCAAAATATTGCTTGATCCATGTGACTTAAGACAATTTCAGCACATGTGTTAATTAATTCACTTTAATTATTTTATTTTCCTAAGTTAGACTTAGGAAATAAATTAAAAAAAACTAATTATTTGAATAACTTGAACACAAATTGAAATTTCTATAAATCCATTTCCGGGTCTCGTAGATCAAGTGTACTCTAGCCCCTCCACAAAATTTTGGAGCTAGAGCAGAACTGATGCTACCTTAAATACACAAAATCTCAACACTCCCTCTTACCATGGTCCATCACGAGTGTGTTATAGCAATACATCACACCATGCATTACAAGATCTTGAGTATTGGATTTGTGTTGTTGATGCTCATTTTGTTGCCCTCCATATACTGCACTGCTACTCTTTATATTGCCGCCCATGCCACTGTCACTAATACTGCCACATTTGTACTGCAGCTCCCTCTTAAATTTCTGCATCATGCTGCCGATAGCACTACCATTGCTAACTACTGCACTAAAACTCAGTTGTTGGGAAGTAAGCAACTAAAATACTATGCCCAACTGTTTGACAGACAAGTCAAGTTTCCCTCCACCACTAAAGCTCCATGGATGCTGAATCACGCTATCCCCCTGGAGACACTTTCATGATGCAACACTACACTGTATGAGCCCAGCTTCTCTGCGTTGCTAAAGTGCCATTAGCCTCTCAGCACTGTTGCCTTCATGCTATTTTTTCCTCTACATCACGCTACTTATTCTTCAACTCCTCTGCTCCCTCTTGTGCTTCAATTTTCTCATCTGCAACCATCTCTCGACTCATCTCGCTACCGTCTTAAGGCTCTCGTAGCTCGTATGTGATCCAAGAGTAGGGCTGACTTAAGGATCCCACCAAAAAATATGGATACTCTAAATATCCATGTCACCCCACCTCTTCTCTCGAGGTGCAAGAGCACTCATGGCTGCATCATCATCAGATCCATCGTCATTTCATGTTGCAGCCTTGGAATCAAAAGCTCCTTTGTCCTTCTTCTTAGGACAACTGCTAGCGAAATGACCAAGATCACCACAGTTAAAGCATCGGACCTTGAAGAGGTCCTTATTCTTCTTCCCTTGCTTCTTTTCCCTTGATACAAGGGTTGCATCCTCCTCCTATTCTTTCTTCACTCTAGTTGATTCGCTTCCTCCACTGATAGATTTTTTCTTGGTGATCCTCTTGATCTCCTCTTGGCGGAGAATAGCCGACATATCTTCCCATGATGGTAACGTTGCCCTTCCCAGAATGCTCTAGAAAAACATTTCCCATTATTTAGAGACACCATTTAGGTTTTTTCTCACTAGGAGCCCTTCATATGGATTAGCACCCATGCCAATCAGCTAGTCTCAAATAGCTTGAAGTCTGAAGAGGAATTGATCTATCTCTTCACCCTTCATCATTTGGAACATCCGCATCTGATTCTCAGGAAGCATTCTTCTTTGCATAGAGCCTCCTTGGTAAATCACCTCCAAAGTTGACCACATGTCATGTGCTATATTCTTACTAGAAATATGATGAATCACGTGGTCCTTGACTCCATCTATGATCAAACGCTTCGTCCGTGCTTGATTTTCTTCATACTTCTTGAGTGGATCTACATTAGTTGGTACAACAAGTGTCTTCTTTGCATGATCTTTGAGACCATACTCATCAAGAAATGAGAGGATTCTCGCCTTCTAGATAACATAGTTGGACATGCCATCTAATCTATCATGATCCCTCAGTCCATATTGAGCCATATTTGCTCAGATCTGAAAGAAATAGTACTTCTCCCTATGGATCTGGGTATCTTGGTGACTAGAAACCCTCTAGTAGCTTATTCTACTGAAAACTTACTTTCCTCCTAGAAATCTTACACCAAAACTCAAATGGAAAGTATCCTCTGATCCTCCTCATCGAATCTTAGATCTGTTTGGTTCAGATTTGCTGAATGACTATCTTCCTCCTGCCTTTGTTGCCTTAGCCAGGCACAAATATACACTTGTAGAATCTCTACCCCACCAGCACTGTTGAAGATCTGAAGCACTGCTTCCAAATCTTGGAAAAATTTTCTGAAACAAGAGAAGTGATTCGAAAGCGTACTCTTAGCTAGCCCTACGCTATACCAGGGCTTCTTAGAAGTGGACTGCGTAACCCCAGACTGGGTGATGCAGTCCTTACGCTGCCTTGGGAAGGTTCTGCATAATCCTAGAGGCCTTCTTCATCTTTAGCACTGTCTCCTTGATCTGCTTTCCCTTGCTATCAAGATGCCCTTTTCATATCTACTGCTTCTTCTGCTGCCCTACAGAAAAATTATTTCTTCAGCTGATTGTGGGAGATTCATCTTGATCTATTATCATTCTGATACCATGTGAAAATTCTACTACAGTATATTGGTTTATTTCCTCCTATTTGATTTAATTAATACAAGGTACTTTCAGAAATTAGATTCAGAAAATATCGAAAATAAACACAACTACAACCTACACATGCAGATCATTTACTGAATAATACACTCACGCAACAAAGTGACACATGGATTTTTAGACATAAGTCTCCAAAAAAACACATAGTGGGAAAACCGGTTCAATATATATGAGGGTTTATTATTAAGTAGTTTTGAGTATAGAAAATCTGGGTTCCACACTTGGAAAGGTCGACAAAGAATAAAATATATCAACTCTGTAGCTAACTTGAAGATCTAATGCCAAATATCTTATTGATCCACACCCTCAAACGGTATTTACAGGACTCAGCCTAGATCTGACTCTAGAAACACTCAATGCAGCTATTGAAGATCCAGCGTTCCCAAAAATTGCCCGCGTCAGCCTCTGCATGGCCCTAAGAGGGCCTGCATCACCCCTGGAGGGTCTACACTACCTTTGCTAGGCTAGCGTCAGACCTGTGTGGCCCTAGCAGCCTCTACGCTGCCCCTGCTGCTCTGTGTGGCTCTGAAGCCTCTCTGCATTGTCCTTGTTGCTAGTCCTTTGCCTCTTTCTGCCTCTTGGCATTGGAATCAGATCATTCCCTTGGCCAATACTACCGCTCACTGTAGGAAATTCCTCTGGAAATTCTTATAAAACCTGCCCTAGAATTTCATATCTATTCCTCAGTTCTACCAAAATTGTGTGTTCTCAACTAATCCTCAAGCCTTTCTCTTATACTTTTTTGTTGGACCCTTCAACGGACGAGATTAAATCATCCATCAACGACTGAGATTAAAACATTGCTTGAATCATGTGACTTAAGACAATTTCGGCACATGTGTTATTTAATTCAATTTAATTATTTTATTTTCCTAATTTAGATTTATCAAATCCATTAAAAATAAATAATTATTTGAATAACTTGAACACAACTTGAAATTTTTCAAATCCATTTATGGGTCTTGTATATCAAGTGTACTCTAGTCCCTCCACAAAATTTGGGAGCTAGAACACAACTGATGCTACCCAAAATACCCAAAATCTCAACACTTTATAGCGAATGGCGAATGCTGGAATAATGTGAACTGAGAAACGTGGGTGTGAGTTGTCAAATTATTGGATTACATACACCATGACAAATAAAAAGTGTATGGTGTTCCAATACATATCGATGTGCATGTCACATTGACTACCGCTTTTGATTAGCAGTAGACCATAAAGTGACACATGAAAAGGAGCATACAAAGCTCTCAAGTGAAGGAATTGTCACAAAACCTTATCAGCAATTAATATTACTAAAGAAAATGGTGACAACTTAAGTGTTCAAGGGACGAAGAGAGAAGTGATTGATTAAGGAAGAGACAACCTAATAGCTTTGAAATTTGAGGAGCAAGAGTGCTTAGAAGAGGTTATATTACATTGAACTAGAAGGAGGAAAACTTTCAGTTGTGGTTTGGTAGATGTTGTCAAAGGTTGATCCAGGTGGATATTGGTGGCCACCCAGCTACTCCACTTAGGGCCCTCAAGCCTCATTGTAACACAGTTCAGAGGCTTGTAGCCCGCAAATCTCTTCTCAGAGATAAGCTACCATTACCCTAGCTAGTTAATTTACATTTTTTCTGTAAGCATATTTCCGTTATTCATTATTAATGAAATGAAGTTTTATTACTGTTGCATCTCTGTTTGACGTGCATAATACTGTGTAAGAAATATATATCAAATGACTACAAATTTTGATGTGATAAAAATTGAAGGAACTTCCATGTTGCTCCTAGTTCTTCCAAAAACCATCGTTTATGGACTCAAGACGTCTCTGGAAGTTCAAGACCCGAAAAAATGATAAAAATAGTAAAATGTGCCACAATTAAGGAAACTGAAAAAATGAAAGAAACAATGGTGGGGCCCCAAGTGCGATAGGCGAGTGGCCACCAATATCCACCTGGATCAGATGCAGTTCCATAGTTGCGATTGTGGGTAGAATTTCCAAGAGAAGGAAGATACCCAGAGAAGGACATGGTACACGTGTCAAGGTGACAAATGGAAAACTTGTTACAATGATGGAGAAGGCTTATTTCATTTCACGGGTGGACAAGGGGAATCCACAGAATACGGAAGTGACAAAGGCTACTAATGGCCATGGGCAGTGTTTAGAGAGAAGTCACAATCAGATGAAGAGGAGTTCCAAATAAGCTCACATGCAGAAGACAAGTGATGAGGAATTTGAGAAGGAAGTGGCTGAATTGAAAGTACATCTTAGTGTATTAGAGGATTTTCTATAAGAATATGAGGATAACTAGAGATATAGTTGGACACTAAAGAAGAAAAAGGTAAGATTACATTCAATGAAAATGTAGCTAATACAAAGGTTTCATGTTAGATTAATGGAATAACTCAGAGCATTGAGTATTAAATGGAAGTCCACTATTGTGAGCCAAAAAAAGGACCAATCCTTAGAGAGGGTGGTAGTAATGAGAATGTTGACAAGAAACCTATTGAAAATCTCAAAAACTATTGAGAGGATCAACATAAAGATTTGATGGTAGAAAAAATTGTTGAGGCTAAAGAACCTATTGATTTCAAATATAATAATTTGAGTGTGATCGTAGACAATGGAAAGAACATTGACTTTCTCCCATGCATGAATAAAGAGTATCACTTAGATGTGATGCTTGTGGATGGTGAAAGACAATCCTTGGGAACTGTCATAAATTTAGAAGAAGAACATAATTTAAGGAAGGCAGAGTTGTCTTATAAAGGAAATCAAAATGGAAATTATACAATCATGGAAGACACATTTGAAACACATGCAGTTACAGAGGGTTTGGAAGAGTTAACTCATGGAGATATCAAAAGAAACCATAAATAGTAAGAGTTGCATTTGGACAGTGTTGATTAATATTGATGGTGATGTTGATAGGAGACTAGTGGAGAGTCTCGTGGGATATTTGAAGAGTGAATACCAGCCTAAAAAGCTGCTACCTGAAGCATCAAATGAAACCACAAAGCCTTGTTATTTTAACACTAACATATTGTATGTAATTGAAATCCTTTTAGTTCAAGGAGATTCTAATCATTGGAATACCAAATGACAACCTTATGCCACAAGAAGGAAGCACAAAATAAGAAGTGGTTTTTTTGGAGGAATGGATGACAAATGGACCAAATAAAATTCAACATCATTTTCTTGAATTGTATAAGTTGAAATTCTTGGAGAAGAGGATAGAAAACCAAAGACTACATATTCAGTATGAAAATTTAGAACTGAAAAAACACAATGTCATGAAGGGAAAACCTATGAGGCATGAACAACAAACTATGGAATAGGGGTATAAACCAAAGTTTTATGTGTCTTGGAAATCTTGTGTATAAAGAAAATGAGGACCTACAACAAGTGACAGGCGATGACAAAATTCAACAAGTAGGTGACAAGTTGTAGCCAAGGAATGAGTTGCACAAAGAGATTGATGAGATAATAATTCTTATGAAAATAATTCCCAAGAGAGTGTAAATTGATATAAGAAGTCCAACCAATAGCATGAATCAAGTGGTTGAACAAGAATACATTATAAATACAAATGTAAGGATGTAAACGAAAAATAGATAACCTAGAAAGTTAAAGGTGATATCTACCGAAACAATGGAGCCGCAACGTGATGAAATAGTTGAAAAATTACATTATAAAGTATAGGATCCAAAGGAGAAGACTAATTGACCACTCATGACTAATATTTAATGGAAACTTTTAACGTGCGGAGTATGATGTAGGAGCATCAACCCAACCAACCAGCACTTTTCCTAGGCCCGAGGGGGGCATAAAATCTTCAAAGAAGAAAAATATATTTTTTCTCAAGTTTGTATAAAATTATATATGCTGATGTAAAGGTAGGTTTCCAGAGTCTTCTAGAATCTAAAATCTGGTTGGTTAGTTTTTTTTTTTCTCTGAGTTGGTTTATTTCCCAATAGAGCATTTCCAATTGTAACCAACCTTGGTCGAGTTTTTAGGGAGATAAAGTAGGGGACAATTTTAGTCATTTCCGTTAAGCTTATATACCTTATGGGACTGATCCAGACTTATAGAGGAACAAAACAAAATACACATATAGACATAAAAATATAGGTGCAACATAAATAAAACTTCATTTTATTAATATCAAAGAACTGAAATATGCCTACATAAAGAATAGAAAGAAACTAGATCGAGCGATGGTAGCTTATTTATGAGAAGAGATGTGGTGGCTACATGCCTATGAGCTATGTTACAATGACGCTAAAGGGAATTTTTATTATTGAAAAACAAAGAGAAACCCTAAATAACCAAAACCCTAACCCCAAGAGATGGAATGCCAAGAGTTTGTGAGCCCTGTTGGGGTTAGTTGTGTAGCCAACTTCCCAAAGTCACAACTTAGTCATATTATCTCTGTTTTGTGTGCATGCTACCTCGTTGGAAATATATCGCCAAGAAATAAAGGATTTGTAGTCATTTATGGGCTAGTCACGGACCTAAAAAAAATGCCATTTAGGGGGTCAAAACTACTCCGAAAGTTCAGGACCCGAAAAATTACTAAAATACTAAATGTAAGGAAATTGATGAAAATCAATAAAGGATTAGATGGAATAGATGGGTGGCCATAAATATCCACCTAGATCAGGGACACGTGTAGATGTATTGTTAGAGTGCATTCTAGAATAGGCTAGGTATGGCATTTGAGAGGCCTCACTGGCAGGAAATCTCTCGTTGTTTGTTAATGAATGTTCCAATATATATATATATATATATATATATATATATATATATATATGAATTCAAAATTTAGATAAAGTAATTACAAAGGTCGGGAGGTGTATGAGGAAAAATGGATAGATCTAGAGGAATCAAGTAGTGAGCCCATTTTATATCTCTATACATATGTCCTTTTGAATGATTAATAAAATTGTTTCTTTTATGAGTTTATTTCCAATGATTTACCTTATCAAAAGTTATGCTAGAGACATTTAGTAGGATGTATATCTCTGGCCTAATACAATTAATGTGCAAAGAGGGTGTGGTTGCTATTGAAGATGTTAACATACCCCAAGTGGTCTCAACTAGGACCTGTTAAAGATAGCTAATTACTCTCACATGGAGAGTTTTTTAAATTTAGAGAGTCAGTAGACTGAGTCAAGTTGGGTCAAGTTGAGTAAAGTAAAGTAAAGACTTATTCTGGGTAAAGTTGAATTTAGTGTGCAATTGCATTTTAATTTATTTTGGGCGAGTCACAAGTCAGAAGAAGTTTAAATACCCCTCACTGGTTTCATTGTAATCATCAAGTTTTTGTCACCAATTGAAGAGTCACAACTCATGTTATTATGTGTGACTATTTTTTTTTTTTTGGTGCCTTTCCTCCTCCCCCTTTCCAAAAAATTGGTATCAGAGTCAAGGAAGGAATACAAATTTGTGGAGCTAGCATAGCGAGTAAGAAGAAAGCCAAGTGAAGAAGACCGACATTTTTTTTAAAATTGCGTTGCAAAATTGTTGTTGTGTTAAGGAGTTAAAAGTGTGCAAGTAGGGTGCGAAATTCACACTTTTTTTATATTTAGGTCATCTTCACAGGTCCCATGTGTCAAAGGGTACACAAACCCCGTGACAAAATAAAAAAGTTTAAAAATAGTTTCAACACATTTTCAAAAGGAAAAGTCACATACGGAGTACAAATTAAAAAGGTCACGCAAGTTGTTTTTAGATTTATATGAAAGTTTGATTTCCCACCATCCATTTAAAAAAAATGGGAACTTTTTATTATATGCAAAAGAAATAAAGGGTTGTAAATATTTTTCAATGTGCCTTTTAATAAGGGTTTTCAAAAGTTGTTTTTTTAAAGTTTAATTATAAATATTTTTAAAAGAGTCTTATTAAAAAGGGTGTTAAAAGGATTCTTAGGGTTTTTATAAAAAAGAGGGTTTTATTATTATTTTAAGAGAGTATTTTTTTGGAAGACGGCTTCATCTAGTTTCCAGCCTCAATTTCCTCCATTTACAAGGAAGGATTGTGATGTGTGGGACATTAAGATGAAGACCACGTTGAAATATCATGAGGTTTGGGACTATGTCATGAATAGATTTCGTGAACCTAATCGTGAAGTAGAAGAATGATCCCTCAGTAATGCAGAGAGAAAAAAATGGAATAAAGAAAAGAATAATAATGTGAAAACGTTGTAGCTTATCCAACAAGGAGTGGACTGAGCAGTGTTCCAGAAAATTGTGATTATATCTTCATCAAAGACATCATGGGAGACTTTGGCGACAAGCTATAAAGGTATGGCCAAATTCAATATTTTTTAGTTGCAGAATACTAGAAGAGATTTTGAAAGTTTGCAGATGAAGGAAATAAAGGATATTGATTCTTTTATTAATTGATTTTTGACTATCATAAACCAGTTAAAATTTTATGATGATGACATAGAAGATAAAAGTGTGGTTGAGATGGTCCTCAGATATTTTTCTACCAAATTTGACATTGCAGTAGCAGCCATAGAAGAAGCCAAGGATTTGGAAATACTAATAGTTGATGAGTTGATGGGATCACTTCTATCCCATGAGGCAAGTATAGACAAAATAAGGATTCCACTTCAGAAATCGCTTTCAAAAGTCAGGTTTCTATTTCAAGAGATAAAGGTTGAGGTAGAAATAGATCAATAGGTGGAGGACAAGGTGAAAGACATGGTGGTCAGAGAGATGGTAGATAAGAGGAGGAACATGAAAGTGGAAGAAACAAAAAAAGCTTCAAAAATAATTAAAGAGTTGAGAAATAAAAGGTGAGATGTTACTATTGCAATAAATTTGGTCAATATTCTCGTGATTGCAGGAAGAATATAGTTAATCAAAGAAAGAAGAGAGCTAATGTAACTATAATGAACATTGACTCCATGTTCCTAGCTTCCCATACCATGCATGAACCTTATGATAATGTTTGGATATTTGAGAGTGCTTACAGTAACCAAATGACAGGAAAGAATAATTTGGTTGCAAATTTGGCTTAATATGTGAAGACAAGGGTAAATTTTGGAACTGAAAATATTGTGGGTGTAGATGGCGAAGGAGTTGTCAACATTTTTACCAAGCAGGGGGAGTCGAAGATGATTTCAGAAGTATATTATGTCCCTAGTATCAAACATAATCTTATTAGTGTTGGTCAAGTGATGCCAAATGGATACAGATTTATTTTTCAATGACAATAGTGTGTTTTATATGACAAGCCCCCAAAAAAGCAACTGATAGGAAATGTGCAGATGACGAGGAACAAACTATTTCCTGTAATCATGAATTATAGTGATCAAGTCAGTTCTTTTATAGTTGCATGTTATAATGATTACTGGTTATGGCACTTTTGGTTTGGACACTTGCACTTATCTGGTTTAAGATTGTTGCAATTGAAACAGATGGTTAGAGGGTTACCTCCCATCAAATAACCTACGAGTACTTGTGAGCGAGGAAAATTTTAAGAAACCCCCCAAATTTATATTTATAATAAATGGGTGAATCCCCATGGTATATAGAAAAATGTATAGGTTAATTTTTCATTAATATAATATACATATATAATGTTTTGGCGAATATTTCACTAAATTATAATTTTTTAAAAATATTGGTGAATTTTTCACTAGGTTATAAAGTATGGAAAATTATTGGTTGATTTTCTAAAAAATTAGAAAACATTGTAAAATATTAGTGATTCGTTACCAATGTATAGTAACATATTAATAATAAGAAAAAATTTTGATTTGAGGCTTCTGCGATTTATGTTGTGTGTAGAATCTTCCGGATTCATCGCATTCATTTTTGTTAGAATCGACATTTCGATCCAATCCTCTGTGGTTCATCATCAGGATAGATCAATGAGTTTAGTGAGATCTCATCATCGGATATAAATGAAGGAGAATGAAAATGAACGGATGGAAAATGGGAGGTTGAACTTTAATGATGGAAGGAAAAGAAAATTATTAAAAAAAAAAATTAATTAATTAATATATTTTTAATTAATGATTCTTAATATGTTAGTTGGTTTTAATTATTGGAGTAATATTGTTAATTAATTAATATCTTTTTTAATTTAAATAAATAATTACTATCTGGAATTAATAAATTATTTAAGCTCATAATTGTATTCAGTAATATTGTTTGATTAATAATAATTGTCTATATATATTAAGATAGTTAGTTATTTATTATTTTAATTTATGTAAATTAGGATTTGAGATAAATGTTTTTAATGTTAATAATATTTTTCCAATTTAAAATGATAATTATTAAACAATATCGATTGTATTAATTATATTTCTAAGGTTTAATAATGATATTTACTTACCAATGCTATGTAGGTAAATATAATAAATTTTTAATTCTTTTGGATTTGGAAATTGGGTTAATAGTGTTTTACATTAATGATTACCAAATTATGAATTAAGATTGATAATTATTAACTAAGATGAATGATACTAAATGAGATTAATCGATTAAATAATTAAGGGGATATGAATGAATGAAAAGAGGGGAAGAAGTATTAATGTAAAGATGGAGAGACGCAGTTGGGGACCAAGGTAGAGGTATAGAGAAAAGGTTAGGGGAGTCAAATGAAAAGAAAGTGAATGAGAGAAATGAGATGCAAGGGGGGAGTTAATTTGGGGAGGGTTTTGGGTTTAGAGTAGGAATCCAATTGTCGCTTATTTTCCAGCCATCATCACGATTGAGGTTATTAGGGTGTTTCCCAATTTCGATGGCTTCCCTAAATTTTCTATGGTGATAATGGTAAATCTTAGCCAGAACCTTAGAGTCTTCAATATAAATGTGATGATTTTTTTTACTAGAATGCTCATCTAGGGCTGATGTTTTGGAGCGGTTATGTTTTATGTCAGTAGCATGTTTTTGTATCTGTGTCATGATTGATCGACCAGTTTCGCCAATGTAGGGTTTTCCACATGAACAAGGAATTAAATAAACACCTTTGTGGCATATGGGATCAATGGGATCTTTGAAGGTTTTGAGACATCTGCTGATGGTGTTCATAGGTTTGAAGGTTGTTTTCATGTTTTTCTTTCTTAAAATTTAAGAAATTTTGTCAGTGTTGCCTAATATATAGGGGAGGTGAACTTTTCCTGCAATATTTCCAAAGTTTGCTTATGTTCAAGGCCATTCTCTGCATTTTTGAAGGCTTTGATTCCTTGTTTTATTTTGTATCCATTCTTTTCAAATGTCCCCGGGAGATGGTTTTTCTCTTGTTCAAATTGATCATGATTAGAGATGCGCACATCTCTGGTTGCTAAAGTGTTGAGCACCCCAAGTTTCTGAATGGGATGATGGTGAGAGTTGGCATGAAGATGTTTCTCGGTGTGGGTTTTCTTTCGATAGACCTAGTGTGATAAGGAGCCATCAAGGTTTTTGCTGATAAGGGTGTTTTTTTCCACAGAAGCTGATAAGGGTGTTAAGAAAGGGAAGGGTGCCATTTTCTTCCACCTCCATCGTAAATTTGATGGACTCAGAAAGATCATTCAAGTTTTTTAAGAAAATATCTAGATTTTCCTTTCCATGTGGTGAAATGATGAAGGTGTCCTCCATGTATATTTTTTAAAGTTTAGGCTTTACAAGGGAGGATTCAATGGCTCTTTATTTAAAAACTATGATATACAATTTTCCATGTTTTGGAAAAGAAAAATCATGGGTAATGTTGCTCTAGGTTCTTGTTATGCACTACTGAAAATATTTTTGCATGTTTTTATTATGTTTTACCACAAATTTCTTATCACATCCCAAGGGGAAATTAATTGGAAATACACCCCCAAAGGCATGTTATGTTGAACCAAATAAATTATTTTGCTCAAACTTCGTCTTTATGCATCTAGATAACCCTGCCATATCATATGTAGTTCATATTGTGAGTTTACTCAAACCCTACTCCAAATGAGGTCACAAATATTGTGATTTTACTCAAACCCTACAGAGATGTGGAAGAAAAGAGTGTTTTTTATTGATTTCAAAACACTCACTACAGCAAGAGACGGAAAGAACAAAAAATTTCCATGCAAGAGTCCTCTCAATATGAGAAGGAAATCACATAGCTCTCTTTGGGGCCACCCTACACCCCTTCAACCCTGGTAAAATTTACATTGTTTGTTTATGTTTTTCAATAATTTTAACTATTTTCCTAAAAAAATATTATTTTGTGGCATTTTATGTGTTCATCCCCAACCTGCAACATTATTTGAACGACTTTGATGAATATAGCTACATTTTTATCTCAAGTAGATTATCGATTCTCAATTTATATGATTTGGATATTAATAGGGAAATATTTTCTTAAATGCATAAGAAAGCGATCCAAGTTATTTTCAAAGGGATTTGAGCATAACTCATTTCAGGTTTCGAAATGTTCTCGAAATTTTGATGGATATGGACAAAATTAAACAGTTAAAGTTGTTTTCAAAGGGATTTGAGCATAACTCATTTTAGGTTTCGAAATTTTGATGGATATGCACAAAATTAAACAGTTAACAATTAAATTTGTTCATATCTATCAAATTACCAAAATATTGAGAAAACTACAATTAAAATGAAAATCGAAGTCAAATAATTGGCTATGCTAGTTCTCCTTTATTAGATTTCCAACCTATTCAAGAATTTCAATGAAGGCCAATGAGCCTTCAGTGTTAAAAGTTAAATCAAATATTTTCTTTTGTTACATATTTTTCCTCTTCAGCTGTCAGATATTACATTTACATCCAAATTCCTTCGCTTTTATTATTGATTTCAAACATATATGCACATGAATTTTCCCCATTCAGCAATCAATTTTCAAAATTTTCAAATATGTTGTTCATATTCTAGTTTTCAAAGTTCTCAAATATGTTTTTCAAATTCTACAAGAAATTTCAACAGAATATGAAAAGAGGGGAGAATTGATCGAATTGTTCCCCTGCACCGAGATGGGAACCTAAGGCCACCAACAATAAAAAGAAAATGAGGTGATGGATAACTCACTCTTCTTACCGCAGATATTCAGATATAAGGAAGGTGGTGAAGACTCAGATAATTAAAGCTATCTCATTTTTTCCTTATTCAGTGAATCTTTAGTATGCGACTATTCAGAGATTATGTATTATCATAGATCTTTTGTGTAACTGGACAACTATTTTACTGAATTTAACAACTTCATTGTTGAGTTTATGCCTACTTTTGATCCTGCAGTAACTGAGAAGTTTTGTATGCAACCTTGAAACGTTTTTCGAGTAATTATTTTAAATTTAATAATGTGTCCGTATGAATGATAAGATTGTCGTTGGATTTGGAATATTATTCCTTAAAAAGTCATTCTTATTAATGTAATAACCTCTAAAATTATTAGTTACAGACTTTACTATGGTATTGGATGTTTTTTTATTGGAAGAACAATGCGGGATTCCCTCCCATGTTGGTTATCAAATTAGCTTGAAGTGGCGAAAACCTCAAATAGGGTTAGTTTTTGAAACTCAGTGTTCTTTTGTGATTGTATTATTTTTTTTTTTATAAGATTAAGGTTGTGTTAAAAGTATTATATATTTTCCTTACAAATTTTCTTGGAATTGGTTAAAATATTTTAATTTTTTTTTTAAATTTTTAGATAAATTTATGTGTGGGATTGAGGTTATATTTTATTTGAATTAAAAGTAACCCGTGTGTTAATTAGAACCCATAAATTTTTTTGTTTGTTTTTTTATTATTTATGATAAAATTTCCTTTTAGTTTTTTAGTAATTTTTTTGAAATTGTAGAATCTAGCTTTGTATGTATTTAGAGATACATTTCAAGAAATGAAAATTAGCTAGAATTGCATTTCATAATTTTCAAAAAAAAAAATACATATGTAGAATCATTATTTCCTTACTTTCTAAGGAAATGTTTTCATAATTTTAATAAAAATAAAATAAAAATATAAAATAATTAGATATTATTTACTTACTTCTCAAAGAAAATGTTTTCATACTTAATTAAAATAAAATAAGAATAAAGTAAAAAAAAAATTAATAACACCACCTAGACTTATTCCGAAATTGTGAAGGTTGTAAATTGTGAAGGTTTAAAATCAGTGGCTTCAGGGGTTAAATTTGACGTGTCCTCCTACGCATCATAGAATTTTTTTATGATGATCTCATTTTTAAACAACCCTTCATATCAATTTTAGCATTTCCTTTTACGAATTTCATCTAAGTTAAATGTAAAAAAAAAAAAAAAAAATGTATACCTGCAAATATTGAAGCCAATGCAGTTAAACTTTGAAGAGATTAGGGTGAAAAACAACGTGCCATTTCTAAAAATAAATTTCCAAAGTTTATTTTTTAATCAATTGAACTTATTGAAATTGGGATGAATCCTCTCCCATAGAAGAGTCGGCTACTCATGAGGTTCAATTAAAGGAGGAGTCTCATCTTGTAGGAATTCATGGAGGAGGGAAAATATTCCATGAAATCGAGCATTCTGAGCAAATTACAAGAATATTTTGTTAAAAAAATGTTTATCCTCGAGATATAAAAATAAGGAATTCCATGAAGGAGGAAAAATATTCCATGAAATCGAACATTCTAAGAAAATTACAACAAGATTTTGTTAAAAAAATGTCTACCCTCATATCAGAATTTGCCACACATTAGAGTGTTGGAACAATAGTCTAAGTGATTTTTAATTTGAAACATTGATACAGAAAAATACTAAAATATTCTCACTAAGCTATAACTCCCTTAGATAAAGAAAACAACTATTTATATAAACATCATCTTCCAATTCACACAATCCATGTCAATTGCCCTATTATCTTTAAATCTCTATCTTAATGGGGAAATAAATTGTTTACTGCTCCTAACAATATTTTAAAATAAAATGTATAACATAAAAAAAATACCCACTTCTAAAGCCTCATCTAGGAATGTATAACATAAAAAACATACCCACTTCTAAAGCATCATCTAAGCTTACAAAATGTGACCAATGCTTAGTATATCCTAAGATAAGATTGATCTAGGTTGGTTTAATTTTACCCTTTAAATATGTTATTATTCCACATGAATACCATGGGTAAATGCCATGGGTTCTCATACCATGTGTCAATACCATGAAATTATTTTTATTTTAATGTTATTTTTTATTATTTTTATTTCATTTTGATCAAGTAAAATTGTTTTCACATAGTGTGATCTTTATTTTTACCTAGATCCATCTTAAATTCGGAGCTATCAAGGCCTAGAGGGATCAAATCTCTTGAGATGCAAACCTCTTTAGAGTGAAAGGAGATTTGATCCAATAGATTCAGAGTTAAGATGTATATAAGTTGTTTTAATTCCCCCTCTCCCTTAAAAGAAGGTGGGGTAACCTCTAGACCTAATTTTTTTATAAAATAAATTTGGGGCGATTTGAAATATAAATTTACTTTTTTTACCCTCTTCCTTAAAATAAGGTGGGCTAACCTCAAGACCTATTTTTTTATAAAAATAAATTTGGGGTGATTTGAAATATAAATTTACTTTTTTTACCCTCTCCCTTAAAATAAGGTGGGCTAACCTCTAGAAGTAATTTAAAAAAAAAAAAAAAAAATTGGGGCTATTTGAAATAATATACTATGATACAAAATATTTGCCCAGTAAAAATTTAAAACCCTTTAATTTCACCCATGGGCGAAAAATCTCCACTAAAATTTTCTATGCTTGTGAGTGTTTCATCTTGGGAAATCAACACCATGAAATTTTTCGAGAGGGATTTGCATACAGGGAAAAGAAACCACTAGAGTTGGTTCATACAAACTTGTGTGGACCTATGAGGACACAGTCGATTGGTGGAAGTTGTTACTTCCTCACTTCCATTAATTATTATAGCAGAAATAATTTGGTTTACTTCCTGAAGTAGAAGTCTGAAAATTTTTCAAAGTTCAAAGAATTCAAAGCCTTAGCATAGAACCAGAGTGAAAATCAGATAAAGTTACTGAGATCATATCATGGTGGAGAATATGACTCGAAGGCATTCCATGATTAGTGCAAACAACATGGAATCAAAAGGAAATTTACATGTAGATACACACCACAACATAATGGTGTATCAAAGATAAAGAACAAAACCATTATGAACATGGCAAGGAGAATTTTGAAAGGAAGAAGCTTGTCTAATGAGTATTGGGCGGAAGAAGTTGCATGTGTCGTTTATGTGATAAATTGATCTCCTACAAAGAGTGTGATGAATAGATTGCTAGAAGAATCATGGTTAGGTATGTCTTATAGTGTATCTCATCTCAGAGTGTTTGGATGTGTATCCTATGCACATGTTCCTAAAGAGATAAGAGGAAATTTTGATGATAAAAGTGAAAAATGATTATTTATCAGTTATAGTGAACAACCAAAATCTTACAAATTGTATAAACCTGTCACTAATAAAACCATAATCAATAGAGTTGTTATGTTTGAAAAACAAGAGTCATGGAATGGGACTATAAATTAGATAGTTGATGCAACAATGCCACAGATGAAAGAAGAGGATGCAGCAGAAAAAGAGCATCAAGAATCACAAGAGAAGACACCAAATAGAGTCACACCAAAAAGGACACCAAGATATTCTAAACAACATGGATCCTCAAACATATCAACAATTAAAAATTCTATGAACAATCAATCGGGTGATAAATCAAGAAATGGTAAAAGAAAAATGAAAAGTATAAAAGACATTTATGATGATTTGGATGTTAGTTCAAATTTTTCATTGTTGTCATTCCAACCTTTTTAATTTGAAGAAGAAATCAGAGAAGAAAATTAGGTGCAAGCCATGGATGAAGAAATTCAAACTATTGAAAACAATGATACATGGGATTTGGTTTATTTTCCAAATGATAAAAATATCATTGGTGTGAAATGGATGTATAAGATGAATTTTAATGAGAAAGGTGAAATTGACATATTTAAATAAAGACTTCTAGCAAAAGGATTCTCGCGGAAACCGGGAATAGACTTCGGAGAAACGTTTTCTCTGGTAGCCAGATTGGATATTGTAAGAGTAGTGTTAGCAACAACAACTCAGAAAAAGTGGAAATTATATCAGATGGATGTGAAATTAGACTTCTTGAATGGAATTCTATAAGAAGAAATATATGTGCAACAACCTCTAGGATATGAAGTTGAAGAACAAGAAGATAAATTTTACATGTTAAATAAATCACTCTATGGACTCAAGCAAGCACTAAGAGCTTGGTATAGCAGAATTCATAGTTACATGATCAAGAATGGATTTTTCAAAAGAAACATTGAGTGTACCTTGTACACAAAGTTAAATGAGCATGGAAAAATTTTGATTGGTTTCTTTTAAGTTAATGACATAATTTATATTGGTGATCTTAAAGTGGATGAATTTAAAGTAGCCATGAAGAAAGAATTTGAGATGACAGATCTTGGTCTTATGAAATATTTTCTTGGCATAGAAGTTGAGCAATCTAAAAAAGGAATTTTTATTTGTCAAAATAATATGCTAAATATTTGCTAAAAATATTCAAGATGGAAAATTGTAAACTTGCCACTACACCAATTAAAACAGGTACCAAGTTAAGTAATGATGATGAAGGATCAGATGTCAATCCAACTCTCTTAAAAAGATTCGTTGGAATCCTCATGTATCTCAAAACTACAAGACTAGATATTATGCAGTGAGTGAGTTTTATTTCTAGATTTATGGAGTCTCAATAACACTCATATTGAAGAGCAGGAAAAAGAATTATGAGATACATAATACAAACTACAAATTGTGGCATAGTGTATGCAAGAACATAAAATAAGGATTTGATTTGATATACATATATTTATTTTGAAGGAATTTCGATTATAGGAAGAGCACTTCACGTTATGTGTTCCATCTCACTTCAAGTGTGCTTTCATGGGCATCTAAGAAGCAACCTATTGTAACACTTTTGTCAGCAGAGGCAGAACATGTAGTAACAATGTCAACAATATGTCAAGCATTGTGGTTAAGAAGAGTATTGAATGGACTCAAGCAAAAACAACAACGATCAACCACAATATATTGTGACAACACCTCAGCCATTGCACTTTCCAAGAATAGTGTTTTTCACCAAAACAGCAAGCATATTGATACAAGATATCATTTCATTAGAGAAGTTGTGAGTAATGGAGAAGTCTACTTGAAGCCTTGTAAATATAGTGATCAATTGGTCGATATATTTACTAATCCATTAGCAAAATATGTACTATGCCTTTTCTTAATGAATAGTTCCTATGTGTGTCAGGAAAACTCCGTGAATTCCCCATTAATTGTGCATGATCAATGTATTTAAATCAAGGGAAAGAGAGCCAGTATGGAGATTAATGTCATGGAAGTAAGTAGGTCCTTGCCATGGTTCAAATTTGGAGCTAACTTGTGTCAGAGTTGGCATTAGAAGAGAAGTAGTGGTTTATTTGTGGGTCAGCTTCGTAGTGAGTGGGGAAAGTCTATACACAGAGTATTTTTAAATTACGTCGTGGAGAGGACCCAAATTAGTCAGGCCTCAAATGCATTCGAAGGAATAAAAGGAGTCAAATCCTGTCAATCAACCCATTACTTTTCCCATAGTCTTGACCAACACGACTCAAGTGGGACCAGCTGGTTGGTTAGGCCTCGAACTAGTTGGGGCACTATGGAGTTGAAGCTCATGAGAAGGAGCTGCAACATCTGACCTCTGACATCTAGGTAGGATTCGGGGGTTTGAGTTACTGAGAATTTGTGTGTATGATATTACTATGGGAAATCCTTAGGTTTCTACGTCAAATCAACTTTTTGATTTTATTGTACATGCATTGATTCAACATTATTACTTTATTTTTATTCAACTTATTCTTCATGTAACAACTGAAATATGCATTTGAGTAATATTATATGTTTTTAACAAATCAAGAAAATTGAGTAAATTTAAAATGATCATATTCATCCCAGGTATATCTATATGCATGATTATGGTTGTCTACACAATATTAAAATAAATAAATAAACTAAAGAAGATATATAAGCATTGATCCTTATTGGTATTTTTCTCTATACTTTTAATCCATTGATGAACGTGAATAATTTGTAAAGGATTATATCAATCTTAGACATATATATAATGATGAGATTATCACATCTTAGTGATAGGATGTGATATTTCATTTTATTACAAATCTTTATTACTAAAAATTGTTACTTTGTTATCATTTAGATTCATAATTATGTAAATTTCAAAGGATCAAGTTCATGTCAAATATATGCATATACAATGCTCATCTACAAATATTATGTTGTCCCCCACAACCACAATGATTCATATAAAAATCATATAAAATCCCTTGAGATACAAACCCTTCCTCAAGTTTCATAATCTATAAAGAAAATTTACACCTCATATGATTTGATGATGCTATTGACGCATAATAAATTTGGAGTTAAAATGAATCTATAATTAATATAAAATTAAAACTATCCCAATAAACATACACATGTTTGTTGTACAATAGTAAATCCCCATTAGCGTGCTATATCATCAAATATGAAACAAAGCTTTTGTTTGGATAGCATATTAAAGTTTTATTTGACAATAAAATGTAGGTCGAGCGTTGAGAATAAAAAAATTATTATTTTGCACAAATTACTCCAATTGCATCTTTCAAGATATGTGGAAATCATTGGATAAATTTTATACTTCTAAATTAGTCTACACTAATTTAGATTTATATTTAAAAATTATTTTGGATTATTTTCAAAATAGATTGAGTTGAATAAAAAAATTTAACAATTATTTTTGTCTCATTTATATTAAAATAGTTTACAAATTTTCATTAATAAATTTGATATTTCTAATTAATATTTTTGAATTTAAAATGGATTTAGAGTTGTCTAATTTATATATGTATTTATATGTAATATTTGATCTTTCTAGTTAATAAATTTGAGTTTAAAATATTTTAGAAAAAATAAAAATAATAATAATAATTACATTAGAAAATTGAAAAAAAATAGAAATAATAAAAAAATCTTCTAATTTCTTTTATAATTGATTTCTAATTTTTAGTACGGGTGAAACCTTAATTATCCATTTTAACATACTTTGACTATAGAAGTAGACATTTATCTTAAACAACACAATGATAGAAATGGAATTGGCACACACACACATATATATAATACTCAATATGATTATTAAAATATTCTATCATAGACCAATGTAAATGATAGAATTTTTAATAATCATATTGAGTATAATATATATATACATGGACTATAGAAGTAGACATTTATCTTAAACAACGCACTAATAAAAATGGAGTTGACACATTATATATATTATTTAAGGTTGGAAGCTTATTTTAAGGTTTAGAAACCTTGGAAAATCTTACTAGTCTTTAATATGCAAACTGTAAAGTATTTGGTGATATTTTTGTAAAAATATTTATATTTCCAATGATTTTTTATTAGTCTATATAAAATTTTGGTGGTATTGTAAAATTTTGGCGAATTATTTTTACGAAAAAATGAAAATCGGTGATATTTTTCTTTTTTAAAACATGAAAAATAAAAATTAGATTCATGTTACCCTACATCTATCAAATGTAATGATCAAATTTATCAAAGTTCAAATTTTTAAAAATTTTATATCATAATAAAAATTTGTAACTCGATTTTTTTTTATATAAAAATATATATTTAAAAAAAATACTTAAAACATTTACTTATTTATATATATATATAATTTTAAAAAACACACCTATTGTTTACAACAAATTTACCGAGAGAGCTCTTTACTATGTACAAAATTTGAAATTAAATTACGTAAATGGTAAGCCTCAATCCCAATTACCAACCATAACAACAACCTATTTATAATGACAAAGTTAAGCCCCATCGGGAATTACTAACCCATCAAATTTATCATCAAAGAAGTGACCCAATCGCGCAAAGACAACCTCAGATTTCCTAATTTATAGAATCGATGACGGTTATCATATACACACGAAGGATAACGAATCTATGTAACAACACTAATAACACCCTAAAGCCTTCATATCCCAATTATATTAACGCTGAAATTCTATGCGAAGCTGGAACTTCACTAGTGGCCATGAACATCTGTAGAAGTGTTGAAGTCGTTTGTGGCCGCTAAGGGTGGTAAGGGCGGTAGATCTTTTCCAACCCACACACCCAACTTTATGGCCGATTCGATGGTAGTCACCACCTTGTGAATGCTACACGTGGCGCCTGGGTACTGAGGTTGTCCAGAACCATAGTAAGCGTTGAGGCAGTTCAGGAGATTCTCATTGCAGTTGACCTTGAGATAACCGATGTTCCCAACGCAATTGTCATGAGTTTTACAGCAGCTGTCCAGTCCATCGCAGGGACCTTCGTCATGGCATCCAGTGTAAAACAGTCCGCAGTATCGCCCATACCTTATTAACAGGGACTCTGCCATTAAAACATGATTACACGTTAATACAATGATCTCGCCTGAAGGAGTAGATTCCCCTTGTCTCAGAGTTTATGAGTTTAGGTTTTTATAAAGAGTTTAGGTTTTTGTAATTGTTAAATTATAAAATAGAAAGACAAAAAATATAAAATTGCATGATCGTTTCTAATACTCCCCGAAACTTAAAGGTCACGAGGCAAACCTGTACAGAATTTCGACTCGCAATGATGGCTACAATCACTCTGCACTCTCACGACAACAACAAATTTCAATAATACGATAGTAATAGTAACTAGCATGACAGTCTAGACATTAGAGATCTTTTAATTCAATAATGTTTTGAAAAATAGAATGATTAAGCGGCCAAAAGATTAAAAAGCATGAATGTGGTTACCAAAGACTCGGAATAGCCGAGAAGACACGCCAATAGAAGGTATAGCAGTAAACCCAGTTGCATTTCATTGCCGGCCATGGATCCCTAACTAATGTGATCTTCAATGCAATAATTTGATTCATCACAGTATATACTAATTAATCTTCGCTTTAAATGCACTTCACCCGTCCTCCGGGTTGCTCACAAAACGCCGGGCGAGTTGGCCTCTCCTACCATCACTCCACTCCACTCCTGGTCCGACTCTTATCTCAAATGATTCGCATATATCTCAAATGATATATATAGATGAGGCCATGTGGATTGCCTACGATAGGGAAGTATTTTCGATTTGCGTGCCAAGTGGCGTTTATGAACTGTATTCGTTTTGTTTCTCTCTATATATATAGGCTTGATTTAAGTATAAATTTGGATTTTATTTAAAAAGAACATGCAACTTTTGGTTCAGATCCTTTCAATCAGGGGGATAATCACAGGATTTAACACACCTCCAGAAGTCTGAGAATCAAACGGGAAGCATAATGTGGATGAAAGCACATGGAGAAACCTGTTAGAGAATATAATAAAGAAAATGACTAATTAAGATAATTGTATTTAAAAAATATTTATAATATCATCTTAATAACGCTGCTATGTGATACATATATTTATATCTACACATATCATCAAGAAAAATGAATTATATAATATTCTTATAATAATATCGTATTTTATTATAATAATTTTTTTTAAGCTAATGTCACTTTAATTTTGATTTATTATCATTATTTTTATTTTTAATTAAAATATTAGACTATGTTAATTTTGAAGTACAATATATTTAAAAATTTCTAATAAATTTATATTTAAAAAAAAATTATTATTAAAATTACATAATAAAATCTCAAAATAAACTGACAAATTTACATTCTAACCATTTTAAAAGGATAATAAATTCTATGTAAATTTATTATAAAAAATAATTTACAATAATATTCTATAAATTATAATAAATTCTATGTAAATTTACAACTACATTCTATATATTAATTTTAAACTATATTATAATTTATTATAAAAATGAATTAACTAAAATTTATAATTATTTCAAATTATTTTTATTTTATATAAAATAATATTATAAAATAGTTAATATTCTTTTTTTAATATAAAATTATACCATAAAAAATATTAACAGTGTTTTTTCTTTATATAAAATTGTTTTTTAATATTATACAAAATTCTATTAGCCATATTCCCAATAATATTAATACTGATATTAAATATTAAACACAATGACATGGCATTGTATCTCTTATTTTTTTATTACAATATTTTCAATAATATTGATATTAAACATTAAACACAATGGCATGGCATTGTGTCTTTTATTTTTTTTATTATATATAAAAATGTTGTATAATTATATAGTGACAAGTTGAAATCAAATGAACAATATTTCTTTAGGGTGTTTGTAAGATGATAATAGTCTAAAAAGTGATAATGGATAATTAGAAATAGTTTTAAAAGTGATAATGGAATAAGCAAGTGTCTTTATTGTGAAATTTATTTTTTATTTGTTATTATTTTTATTCTTTAAGATATTGGGATGGTTGTCTTTAGAGTTATTAAGGAAATTTGTTACTTTTAAACAACTTTAAATGCCAAATCAACACTAAATAGATATATATTGTTTTTAAATTGGTTTAAAATTGGAATAATACCCAAAATAATATTCTAAACACATACATTATATTGAATTGTAGGGAAGCTACTTAATATTGAACCCTTTTAGAACATAAACTCGTAGTCACCAAACCAAAATTTAGAACAACAACCAAAAATCAATCAATCCAAACTATGAAATTGATGCACCCTTCGCTACATTAAGGTCCACTAATACAAGATCTCCAAACCATGAGAGGGTCATCACGTTGTCTCTTACAAGCTCATTAAACCCATTTGTATCATACATCTCCAATGCTCAAATTTAGTTAACCGATATTTTGGATTACAGCGCTAGAATGTATTAACAATATAGAACCAGTCTAAATAAAGAACAAATCAGAAACCTCAACATTACTAAACAATAATTGTTTTCTTTGTTTCTTAACTCAATAAACATCCAACCTTTACTAGTAAAAAAAAATGCATTCGTATGGCCTGGTGCAACTACCAATGATTTCTAGACAATTGGATTGATAGCTGATTTATGTTATTTGATAAACCTCCTAGTAATAATAGGAACATACTTCTATATACGTAAAGGAAGTTATGGGTGGATTTTAAGGAAGGACTCCATGTCAATTACTTTGACATGGATGAATTCTAGGGAGTGTGTCATGATTCCACACAAGATAACAAAATGATAGGTATAACCTAATAGCAGGTCCTTTTCCACTTGGATGAAGGCCTAACTCCACTTCTCAAAATCCTCCATTTATGAATAACATTGTTGAGACCCAAATAATTATTCCACATTGACTTACACACTAGTGTAACATAGCATCTTGGTGGCATCATCAAGCGAGGAGCCTCCAACTATTAATGTTGCAGGTGAGGTTGGACCATCAGATTCTCCTACACACACACACACACACACACACAAATATATAATTCATATCAAAATATTCCAAACTGAAGGCATGTTTATATTTCTAGAGGATATGAGTTAAATTTTCATGATGTAGTTCGTTCATATCAACATTTATATTCAAATTCTTTCCAAGTTCAATTTCGATGGGATTACTGTTATGAATGGTAGTTGTCGGTATATGATCGTTATTTGAAACACTCAATGGATATTCCTGGGCCTCATTGTTGAACATTGCCTTTAACATTTTACATGTTGTATTTTCAATTGTAGATGGCTGGTTAATGAAGCCACTAATTACGTCGTCCTCAGTCCGTCTTTTAAAAGTGAGAGCCTCATCTAAAGTAAGAGGGGGATACAAATTTTCTTCTTGTTTATTCCAATGGCAGTTGCACTGTCTGTGCCGATACACCAACTAGAAGTAATTTCAAAGAAAATAAATCATTGCTAAAGTAAAATGCTGGAAATAAATCACTCATGAAGAAATAAAAGAATCCATGAGATTGAAATCACACTTCAATTGATTTGTCTAGCTTGCCACATAATAAGTACCCAGCTGGTGTCTCTATTATCACATGTGTAATAGCATATAACATATAGAAATCAAATCAGATATATTCTTAGTTGAACAACAACAACAACACTCAAATGTTACATAAACTAAAATGAAATTACATACACATAGCTACTCTAATCACCACAATCATTTCTAAGAAGGAGAGCCCTTCCTCCCTAGCAAAGCACAGGTGGAGAAGGAACTTTAACTAAAACTAAATAGAATCACGCATGTAACAAAGATAAGAAGATGATCTATATTAATATGAACACAATTATAGAGCCAAAACAACGATGTTCTCCTCTCTCTCTCTCCCTCCTCTTGACCTCTAAGGCTGAGAGATATATAGTCGTTACATCAGAAAATCCAGGGATAGACCAATCATGAGAATATTATGATTCTCATGTTGATCAAAATAGAACTCATAAAGTTATAACCATCCCCTAATAAATTTCTAATTAGGAATTAAAAGATAACAATTGAAATTTCCCTTAGGATGTTATCCCAAAAATACAATGTTAACAACTTCTACAGCTATCATAACAAAAACACAGTTGTCATGCAACCTCCAGAGGATAGATCAACAACAATATAGACAAGAGCAGTCAACGGTACAACTGTATCAACAATTTTCCAACGAGTTTTTAGCAATAGAGTGTAACAACAGTTGCTCGTGGGTCTGTAACAGCAAGGTGTAACACCATTGCTTTTCTGTAACAACATTATCCGAACTGCTCCTGTGAACTCCGTGTTCGAGATCTTTGGTGCTAAAAATGACATATGAAAGGACAACACAAATACCATCGACCCTTTTCCAAAAATTTACCATCAATTAGTCATAAAAATGTAAAATAGATCATAATAATTGGTGAATTGGTAAAGTAACAAAAGCAAGGTGAAACAACACAAGTTAGGGTAAAAAGGTAGGAAAAAGGGGTAAAAGATACTCCCATTGGTTATAGTTATAAAGAAAAATAAGGAAGATAAGTGTAGGAAAAATGTATAAAGCCAGCACCCAACATCTCCCCCCAACAGAAATGCTTGCATGTCCTCATGCAAACTCATCTCTCATGGGAATATATTCAGTGCAGGTTGGTAAGATCATAAGCACCAGTAGTGTCCTCGTCTGCGAACCTGTATCCCTGACTGGCCATCAGTTGTCATACCCAGGATTCTAACTCATACTTGCTAAATTCATAATTAGTCTAGTAATCCTCAATGGGCAACCAGATCAAAGGACACTTGAACCTCAATCCCAACCACAAAGCTCCAAGATATTGTACAATATGTGCGTAGGCTGGTGCATGTGTAACAGCCACCATGAAATTATGGAATGAGAATGGATCTCCCTTCAATAAATTAGCACTACTGGCTTCTGTGCATTTTAAACACCCTGTCAAAGCTTAGATCTTCATCATTGCAAAATGATTGAGGAAAAAATTTACAATTCTTTTTCTATAAGTGGCAGATGGTTCTTTAATCTGAGGGGCACTTAGCATTCTCCTGAATTCTCATCCCAACTCAGCAGCCTATCCTGGTTCTTCCCAAACCCACAATGTTGTCTTCTCCTCATTAGTCTCCATAAATTTATTGGCCAGATACCATTCAATCTGATTCCTCATGAAGGATACAAAAGACCTTAATTGAAGATCTCCCATATAAGAGAATATTTTCACAATAATCTGCATACTCACATGTTCACAAATAATGTTGTGTAAAAATAATTCACACAGTAAAATTTTCTCATAAAAATCTAAGGCACGAAAAACATCCAGAAATGTATGAGTGGAGGAACATAAATAAGGTATGTCCTCCATAATGGCTTTCAATTGAAACAAGAAGTAACGTTCCCACAGAAAAATAGGATATGATGGAGAAGGCTGCCTACAACCCAGCAAGTTGAGGGTGAGATCATGAAGTATATGTTTATCTATGGTGAGGTCTCGAATCTGATCCTATAATAGCAACAACTATTCTTCCTGTTTCTTCAGAGCTTATTTCTTTTTGTAATCCTCCTGCTTTTTCTTCAACTTTGCTTCCATCCATATTTCATGTAAAGTGTCTATTTCTCTCTAATGTTCCTTTAGCGAAATCATCCCATCTTGAAGGGAGATTGCTTCTTGCTTCCATTTTTGTAACTCAGAAATTAACAGGAGTTTCTCAATGTTTTGTCCCGAAAAGGGACTCAACATTCTCCTAGATTCAATATCTATATCAACAATAGGTGTACTAGCCTCTACTTCATGGAGTTTTCCCACCCCTAATGTTGGTTCTTGTGTAACAACAACCTCTTTGGTGGGTTGTTGTATGTCAGTCCCTCTGTTTTTACCTAGAATCACCTATGTGTTTACTGTTGTTTCTTCTAAAATAGGAGAAGCCTCCACAGGTTCTTGCGGGTCAGCTTCTGGGTCAATTATAACAGGAGGTTATGCTTTAACTGTTGGTTCTTGTGTAACAGTAGTATCCTCAACAAGTTCTTGTGTAACAGCCTCCTGTTTTTCTATTTCTACTTCCATTGGGCTGATATTCTCTCTACGGGCATTATATCCCATTGTTGTTAAATTTTGAAAACATGTCATGCATACTAACATTGGAATTTATTTTCTTAATTTTTCAATTTATAAACACAAGGCATTGGTTTCATCCTTACCTGATGAGGATGGTTTCCTTTCTTCTCTTAAAACTTCTTCCTCCATATGCTTCTCGGTCATAGGCAAGGGTTCTGCAGGTATGCTGACCTTCATTCCCTATTTTGGTCTTCTGTACCCAATTGGTTTTTCAATAGGCTTCTTCCCAATTCTAACTTCAGCAAGCCAAGTTTGGATATCTTCCTCTGTCTGACTTTCTCCTGAGGTCGTGGTTTGTTTCCCCTTGCTTGTCCTTGGTCCTTTTCTTTTGAATTATTCCCAAGTTTTTCCTTGCTGGCCTAGAGCATCCAACACAATGAGCTTAATGAGTCTGTGATTATTCACACATGCCTTCAGGTGTGCTGCTATTTTTACTGCTACCGCCATGTGCTTGATGTTTCCAAGAAAATAGAATGGAATATTGATTCTTCGCTGGTGCCGAAGGTGGTTAAGAAGAGGAAAGTGATAGTTGAACACTATCGTGGATCCCCCTTCCCAACCGATATATTTGATCAAGCCCAAGCCAACGTCTTCCCAAGGGTGAGGAAGTTACAATCTATCAATTCCCCTTCCTTTCTTCTCCAATTTCTCTTCCCCTACTAGGAAATCCTCTTTCAAGGAGGGATCATTGATTTTTCTATTAAACCACCTCCTTCCTTCTACTGGTAATGAAGTTACCCAGGAAAATACCTCTTTAGTCACCTCCACTTGCATGCCTCTTACTCGGGTTTGATTATTGCTCAAGTTTTGAGAAAATTCAATTACCACTGCCTCGGCTGAGCCATCAAGCTTCTGGAAAAACTCAACCCATCTAGCCTCTCTGAATATATGGTAAGCTTTAGGGAAATTCTACAGAGCATCCATAGAATCTAGCTCATGCCTGACCACTGCTCCACCCATTCTGTTGTTTGTTTATAAATTTTCTTCTTAATGTTCGACACTATTGTAATATCACTGAGTTTCTGAGTTCACTTCTTTTTTGTTCAGTCCTACTGTAACATCATTGTGTCTCTGAACCGGCTGCTGCTCGGCACCTATGCTTATCCCAATCGATGAGTTTACAATGAGAATGCAAGGTTTTGGAAGGGGGTTGATGAAAGGTGACGGCTTTCAAGGATTTACCAAATTGTACCCTGCACTAACGCTCATAAATGGCTTATTATGGAAAGTGATGGGATTTCGTACACACTATTTTCCAACCAGATTCAGTCATCATTACCAATTATGTTATTGCTTAGGTGCATGCGAATTTAATAGATATTTATGATTACAACATTTTTGCAATGATTTCAAGTCATATCCCTTCCCCCACTTTAATTGTGACAGCCACCCACGACCTTCACAGGAGTGTCATTACTTTGCCAATTAATCACCGAATCATTAATGACAATCATTTACCTTTTTAATGACATAACTGAGGTCACGTTGGAATAAGACTTGAGTTGACGCATCCTACTTGTAGTGCTCATGTTGTTATGTTTAGTCGGCATAGTTATTGTTGTTTATGGAATGAATTACAAAGAATAATATTCGTGGTTGTTAGCTGTTACATATGTAACAACCAAGACAAATTTTAAATTATTCTAAAAAAAACATAATAATAAGAATAAATTGGTACAGAAAAGGAAATTACATGAATACTATCATCCTATGACATGGATCAGAAAGGGAAGATGATATTACAGGGAGAAAAACATGGGTGTAATAGCTACCACAAGAGTGTTTTTCAACTGTTACTGGATGTCTGACTACGCCCCAGAAAGGAGTTTTCACAGTTATATTTTTTTTTTAATTTTTTTTTTTGTTATTTTTTTTTTAATTTTTAAATAGCTGTAACAATACCAAAAAGGTGGTTTTCAACTCCTGCATTTCTTGGAATTTCAAATTTTAAGGTTGCAGAGGAGAATTTTACCCTGTTGTTGTAACATAAAGATCTGAGTCCATGACAATGTTAACAAATGATTCCTTTGAAGTGGGTTGATGATATAACTTTAAATGGTGCCCATTAAGTAGTAATGACATCTTAGCACTGTCAATGGTGACCAATTGTACAGTGCCATTGTCAAATATTGTATCCACTTCGTAAGGACATAGCCATCTGGTGCAGATCTTGCCTCTGAAATATTTGAGCCTTGAATCATACAAAAGAGCCTAATATCCTTTCTATATTTTTTTCTTCTTAATAAACTCGTCATGCCATTTGGCTCTTTGCTGCTGGCTGATTTCTGTCTATTGAATGACAGCCAGCCATTTCTCTTCTAATTCATTGAGTTGGTTCAATCTTTGAGTCTGTGCTGTACTGAAATCCATATCAACTTGCAATGTTGTTCTTAATGCATTTATTTCAATATCTATGGGGAATAAGGGATTCTTACCATACACCAATTCATATGGTGAGAAGCCTGCAATATTCCTCCATGTTGTCCTATAAGCCCATAGTACCTCTAGAATTTTCTCAGCCCAGTTTCTTCAGTGGCTGGCTACTGTCTTTATCAAGATTCCCTCAATGACTTTATTGTTGCTTTATACTTGACCATTTTCTTGTGGATGGTAGGGTGTGGTGATTCTTTGATGGATTCCATACTTTTCAAACAACTTCTTGATCAAATGAGATGTGAACTGAGGACCCCCATCTATTACTATCTCTCTGGGTATCCTGGAGCGAACAAAAATATCTTGAAACAGAAAGTCTGAAATAGCATGCTCTATTGCTCTAGTTAGTGCCCTTGCTTCGACCCATTTTGTGACATAATCGGTGCAAACCAATATTTATGCTTTTTTCCATGATGAAGGATTAATTACTCCCATAAATTCTACGGCCCATCTCTCAAATGGTTCTATTACTATCTGAGGTTGTAACGTCATTTCATGTGATTTTAGAGGTTGGCCCATCCTTTGGCAACTATCACATCCTTTCACAAACTCCTTGGCATCCTGGAATATGGTTGGCCAGTAGTACCCCATTGAGAGTACTTTATGTCATGTCCTCTTGTCAACGAAGTGTCCTCCATGAGGTTCCTCATGACAAGCCTTCAGGATCTCAAATACCCCATCTTCTCTAACACATCGCCTAATTTGGAAATTTGGTCTAGTGTGATAGAGATTACCTTCTATCGAGGAGTAGGCAGCACTCTATTGTATAATCCTCCTTCTTTCCTTGGAAGACAATTGATGTGGGAATTTTCCTGTAGCAAGGTAATTGGCTATATCTACATACCGTGGTGAGTGAGTAGAAATGGAAAAAGGATACCCATCTGGAAAAGAATCCTCAGTAGAAGTGCAGTCATCTCTTATAGTTAATCTATAAAGGAAATCAACAACTACATTATCTTTTCTGGGTTTATCTAAAATAGTAATTTCAAATTCTTGTAACAGAAATAACCATCGTGTAACTCTACCATTAGTAACAGGTTTTTTCATTAAAAATCAAATTGTAGCATGGTCAGTGTATACAAATACTTGGTACCTGGTGATGTAGTGCAAGAATTTGTTGATTGCATGCACTACCACTAGGAATTCTTTCTCAGTAACATTGTAGTTATGTTATGATGAAGTTAAGTTCTTGATGATGTAATAAATGGCATAAGGCTTCTTATCCTCTAGCTGCCCCAAAACAACACCCACAGCCATGTCAGATGCATCCGTAGCAATATGAAACGGAAATTTCCAGTTTGTTCCTTGTAAAATAGGTGTTGTTGTTACACAGTTCATCAACTTTAGAAAGGGCTACTCACACTTTTCTGTACACACAAATTCCTCATCTTTCATCAGTAGTGAGAATAAAGGAGATGCATTCTTTGAAAAATTATCTATAAACCTCCTATAGTATCCTGCATGTCCCAAAAAAAAAGTACCTTTTTCGGAGTCTTAGGGGTCGGGATTTTCGATATTACCTCAATCTTTGTAGGATCTACCTTGATTCCATCTGATGAAATGAAATGTCCCAGCACAATTCCCTCGGTAGTCATCATGTGGCATTTTTCCATGCTCAGAGCAACATTAGTTTTTTCACAAAGTTCCAACACTTTTTCCAAGTTATCTAATGATGTCTCAAAGGCATCCCCGTAGGGTGTAAAATCATCCATAAAAATTTCAGGAGATTCATTCAAAAGATAAAAAAAATACCTAATATTGCCTTTGAAAGGTTGCTGGTGCATTGCAGAGACCAAAGGAAAGGACTCTGTATGCAAAAGTACCCCATGGAAAAGTAAAGGTTGTCCTTCCTTGATATTTTGGGGCAATATGTATTTGATTATAGCCACTAAACCCATCTAGAAATGAAAAGATTTTTTTTCCAAAAAGAGCGTCCAAGACTTGATCAATAAATGGTAAGGGAAAATGATCCTTTTGAGTCACCTTGTTAAGTTCTCTATAGTCAACACAGACCCTCCATTTTCCATTCTTATTCGGAACTATGACAAGTGAAGACACCCACTGACTATCATAAATAGGGTAGATGAAATTAGCATTAAGGAGTTTTTTCGATTCTTCTTTTACTATCTCCTTAAGTGCAGGGTTCATTTAGCGTTGATGTTGTCTAACAAGTTTGAAATCTTCTTTAAGGTAAATTCAATGAGTGCATAGGGTAGGATGCATTCCTTTCATATCGGTATAGTCCCATGCAAATGCCTTTTTGTATTTCTATAATAGATGTATCAGTAATTTTTTTTGTTTAGCAGTTAGGCTAGGATTGATGTTTAAACATTTTTCAGGTTCGACTTCAGTGGGACTGCTGATAGTAAGTGGAGTTGTTTTCAAATGTTCAATAGTTACATCGTCTTCCTCAGATTCTTCTCCCAAATCTCTAATGGAGGCAACAGGGAGTGGATTATTGATAAAACCATTAATAATATCATCCTGTATTTCATCCTTAAAGTATTGTGCTTTTCCAAGTGTGAGAAGAGGTAGGGAAAGATTATATTCAGGTGCAAATTCATCCCACCAGGGACTATTCAAATCCATATGAGGCTTCATTGGGGGATAAAGATTCAGGTTCTGAGTGGCTTGTCCATCTGAGATCACCATAGATCCAGACCTACATCCGATGTATGCATCTATAGTGCCTAGCCATGGTCTTCCAGAGATTAAAGGATGACCCCCCAGATTGGATTTGGTTTGTAAGATAAGAAAGTCAACCAGATATTTCTTGGAGGCCACAGTGATAACCACATCTTTAATCATTCCTTTGGGCTTAACACAGGACCTATCTGGTAGTTCAAGAATTGTAGGTGTAGGTCTAAGTCCATGAATTCCTAGAGAGATGAAGAGGTCTTTAGTCATAACGTTAATAGTTTCCCCTAGATCAATCAAGGTATTGGTTATAGGATGATTTTCAATATGGACAGTTACTGTGGGGTTCCCTGGGTCATTATACTTGGTCAACAAAGGCTGATCAATCATAAGATCGAAGAATTTTCCCAAGACATCGATAATATCAGGGTCCCTAGGTTTCCTCCCAGGTCTTTTAACACATAGATCCCTCATTGTTTTAGCATAGATAGGCACTTCCTTAAGAGCTTTTAATAGAAGAATCCGTACATATAAATTTTGCAGCTCCTTAAGGAATTCAGATTTAGGTTGTAAGATTAGCCTAGTTTCAATTAACCATTAGGGATATGGGGGATTCTCAATGTTAACAACTGAGTCAGCTACCACAGATGTACCAGCCTTAATCGAATTGGCTGCTGTCATAACAACAGACCTTCCTGAGCTGCCTATTACAGGTGTCATAGCAGGTGTTGTATTAGCTCTTACATGTGTAACAACTGCCTCAGAATCATCCATATCCTTCCTAGGTGATTCACTTTCTTTGGTAATAATGGCGGTGTTTTCAGATCTGATTACTTGTCCTAACCGAAGCTGAACCTCATTAAGTCCAATAGGAGTGATAAGGTAAGTCTAGAGGGTAACCGGAGCATCCATGCTCTGAGCTGCTTTATTATTTGGATTGGGGTTAGGTTGTACAGGTAACTGGGGTTGGACAGAAGGTGTAGGATGGAGGGTAACCGGAGCATCCATGCTCTGAGCTACTTTATTATTTGGATTGGGGTTAGGTTGTACAGGTAACTGGGGTTGGACAGAAGGTGTAGGATTCTGAGTAGAAGGTAGTTGTAACTGCTGCTGTTGCATTATTATTGGAGGGGGTACTAGACCTTGGTCATTTCCTCTCTAGTTCTGACCCCAAGGATTGGGTTGTGATGAAGGATATTTTATTGGTGGAGGAGATGGCCAGTAGTTCCATGGTGAAGGAAATTATGTTAAGGAAGGAGTAGGATACTTCCATGGGTATTGTTGATTGTTATAAATATTTTTCCAAGGATAAAAACAAAATAAAAATATGAAGGCATACCTGTAGGTCGCGGCTGCCATGGCCTCTTTGATCCGATAAAATAAGAAGATTGAACATCCTCGCTTGATTCTTGGATTACCGCCTTAACTCTGAGCAACTCAGGACACTGATTTGTAGAGTGAGCCAACTCACAGATGTTGCATAGGTTGACACTATTCAGTCCGCATTCTCTTTCCAAATGTTTCCTTTTAAATCGTGGACAGAATATTGCTAAGGATGCTTCATCTTCTGCCTATGCCTTCTTAACTTGTACCATAGTGATCTGGCCAAATTCAATATTTTTTAGTTGCAGAATACTAGAAGAGATTTTGAAAGTTTGCAGATGAAGGAAATAAAGGATATTGATTCTTTTATTAATTGATTTTTGACAATCATAAACCAGTTAAAATTTTATGATGATGAAATAGAAGATAAAAGTGTGGTTGAGATGGTCCTCAAATATTTTTCTACCAAATTTGACATTGCAGTAGTAGCCATAGAAGAAGCCAAGGATTTGGAAATACTAATAGTTGATGAGTTGATGGGATCACTTCTATCCCATGAGGCAAGTATAGACAAAATAAGGATTCCACTTCAGAAATCGCTTTCAAAAGTCAGGTTTCTATTTCAAGAGATAAAGGTTGAGGTAGAAATAGATCAATAGGTGGAGGACAAGGTGAAAGACATGGTGGTCAGAGAGATGGTAGATAAGAGGAGGAACATGAAAGTGGAAGAAACAAAAAAAGCTTCAAAAATAATTAAAGAGTTGAGAAATAAAAGGTGAGATGTTACTATTGCAATAAATTTGGTCAATATTCTCGTGATTGCAGGAAGAATATAGTTAATCAAAGAAAGAAGAGAGCTAATGTAACTATAATGAACATTGACTCCATGTTCCTAGCTTCCCATACCATGCATGAACCTTATGATAATGTTTGGATATTTGAGAGTGCTTACAGTAACCAAATGACAGGAAAGAATAATTTGGTTGCAAATTTGGCTTAATATGTGAAGACAAGGGTAAATTTTGGAACTGAAAATATTGTGGGTGTAGATGGCGAAGGAGTTGTCAACATTTTTACCAAGCAGGGGGAGTCGAAGATGATTTCAGAAGTATATTATGTCCCTAGTATCAAACATAATCTTATTAGTGTTGGTCAAGTGATGCCAAATGGATACAGATTTATTTTTCAATGACAATAGTGTGTTTTATATGACAAGCCCCCAAAAAAGCAACTGATAGGAAATGTGCAGATGACGAGGAACAAACTATTTCCTGTAATCATGAATTATAGTGATCAAGTCAGTTCTTTTATAGTTGCATGTTATAATGATTACTGGTTATGGCACTTTTGGTTTGGACACTTGCACTTATCTGGTTTAAGATTGTTGCAATTGAAACAGATGGTTAGAGGGTTACCTCCCATCAAATAACCTACGAGTACTTGTGAGCGAGGAAAATTTTAAGAAACCCCCCAAATTTATATTTATAATAAATGGGTGAATCCCCATGGTATATAGAAAAATGTATAGGTTAATTTTTCATTAATATAATATACATATATAATGTTTTGGCGAATATTTCACTAAATTATAATTTTTTAAAAATATTGGTGAATTTTTCACTAGGTTATAAAGTATGGAAAATTATTGGTTGATTTTCTAAAAAATTAGAAAACATTGTAAAATATTAGTGATTCGTTACCAATGTATAGTAACATATTAATAATAAGAAAAAATTTTGATTTGAGGCTTCTACGATTTATGTTGTGTGTAGAATCTTCCGGATTCATCGCATTCATTTTTGTTAGAATCGACATTTCGAACCAATCCTCTGTGGTTCATCATCAGGATAGATCAATGAGTTTAGTTAGATCTCATCATTGGGTATAAATGAAGGAGAATGAAAATGAACGGATGGAAAATGGGAGGTTGAACTTTAATGATGGAAGGAAAAGAAAATTATTAAAAAAAAAAATTAATTAATTAATATATTTTTAATTAATGATTCTTAATATGTTAGTTGGTTTTAATTATTGGAGTAATATTGTTAATTAATTAATATCTTTTTTAATTTAAATAAATAATTACTATCTGGAATTAATAAATTATTTAAGCTCATAATTGTATTCAGTAATATTGTTTGATTAATAATAATTGTCTATATATATTAAGATAGTTAGTTATTTATTATTTTAATTTATGTAAATTAGGATTTGAGATAAATGTTTTTAATGTTAATAATATTTTTCCAATTTAAAATGATAATTATTAAACAATATCGATTGTATTAATTATATTTCTAAGGTTTAATAATGATATTTACTTACCAATGCTATGTAGGTAAATATAATAAATTTTTAATTCTTTTGGATTTGGAAATTGGGTTAATAGTGTTTTACATTAATGATTACCAAATTATGAATTAAGATTGATAATTATTAACTAAGATGAATGATACTAAATGAGATTAATCGATTAAATAATTAAGGGGATATGAATGAATGAAAAGAGGGGAAGAAGTATTAATGTAAAGATGGAGAGACGCAGTTGGGGACCAAGGTAGAGGTATAGAGAAAAGGTTAGGGGAGTCAAATGAAAAGAAAGTGAATGAGAGAAATGAGATGCAAGGGGGGAGTTAATTTGGGGAGGGTTTTGGGTTTAGAGTAGGAATCCAATTGTCGCTTATTTTCCAGCCATCATCACGATTGAGGTTATTAGGGTGTTTCCCAATTTCGATGGCTTCCCTAAATTTTCTATGGTGATAATGGTAAATCTTAGCCAGAACCTTAGAGTCTTCAATATAAATGTGATGATTTTTTTTACTAGAATGCTCATCTAGGGCTGATGTTTTGGAGCGGTTATGTTTTATGTCAGCAGCATGTTTTTTATCTGTGTCATGATTGATCGACCAGTTTCGCCAATGTAGGGTTTTCCACATGAACAAGGAATTAAATAAACACCTTTGTAGCATCTGGGATCAATGGGATCTTTGACGGATTTGAGACATCTGTTGATGGTGTTCATAGGTTTGAAGGTTGTTTTCATGTTTTTATTTCTTAAAATGTAAGAAATTTTGTCAGTGTTGCCTAATATATAGGGGAGGTGAACTTTTCCTGCAATATTTCCAAAGTTTGCTTATGTTCAGGGCCATTCTCTGTGTTTTTGAAGGCTTTGGTTCCTTGTTTTATTTTGTATCCATTCTTTTCAAATGTCCTCGGGAGATGGTTTTTCTCTTGTTCAAATTGATCATGATTAGAGATGCGCACATCTCTGGTTGCTAAAGTGTTGAGCACCCCAAGTTTCTGAATGGGATGATGGTGAGAGTTGGCATGAAGATGTTTCTCGGTGTGGGTTTTCTTTCGATAGACCTAGTGTGATAAGGAGCCATCAAGGTTTTTGCTGATAAGGGTGTTTTTTTCCACAGAAGCTGATAAGGGTGTTAAGAAAGGGAAGGGTGCCATTTTCTTCCACCTCCATCGTAAATTTGATGGACTCAGAAAGATCATTCAAGTTTTTTAAGAAAATATCTAGATTTTCCTTTCCATGTGGTGAAATGATGAAGGTGTCCTCCATGTATATTTTTTAAAGTTTAGGCTTTACAAGGGAGGATTCAATGGCTCTTTATTTAAAAACTATGATATACAATTTTCCATGTTTTGGAAAAGAAAAATCATGGGTAATGTTGCTCTAGGTTCTTGTTATGCACTACTGAAAATATTTTTGCATGTTTTTATTATGTTTTACCACAAATTTCTTATCACATCCCAAGGGGAAATTAATTGGAAATACACCCCCAAAGGCATGTTATGTTGAACCAAATAAATTATTTTGCTCAAACTTCGTCTTTATGCATCTAGATAACCCTGCCATATCATATGTAGTTCATATTGTGAGTTTACTCAAACCCTACTCCAAATGAGGTCACAGATATTGTGATTTTACTCAAACCCTACAGAGATGTGGAAGAAAAGAGTGTTTTTTATTGATTTCAAAACACTCACTACAGCAAGAGATAGAAAGAACAAAAAATTTCCATGCAAGAGTCCTCTCAATATGAGAAGGAAATCACATAGCTCTCCTTGGGGCCACCCTGCACCCCTTCAACCTTGGTAAAATTTATATTGTTTGTTTATGTTTTTCAATAATTTTAACTATTTTCCTAAAAAAATATTATTTTGTGGCATTTTATGTGTTCATCCCCAACCTGCAACATTATTTGAACGACTTTGATGAATATAGCTACATTTTTATCTCAAGTAGATTATCGATTCTCAATTTATATGATTTGGATATTAATAGGGAAATATTTTCTTAAATGCATAAGAAAGCGATCCAAGTTATTTTCAAAGGGATTTGAGCATAACTCATTTCAGGTTTCGAAATGTTCTCGAAATTTTGATGGATATGGACAAAATTAAACAGTTAAAGTTGTTTTCAAAGGGATTTGAGCATACCTCATTTCAGGTTTCGAAATTTTGATGGATATGCACAAAAGTAAACAGTTAACAATCAAATTTGTTCATATCTATCAAATTACCAAAATATTGAGAAAACTACAATTAAATGAAAATTGAAGTCAAATAATTGGCTATGCTAGTTCTCCTTTATTATATTTCCAACCTATTCAAGAATTTCAATGAAGGCCAATGAGCCTTCAGTGTTAAAAGTTAAATCAAATATTTTCTTTTGTTACATATTTTTCCTCTTCAGCTGTCAGATATTACATTTACATCCAAATTCCTTCAGTTTTATTATTGATTTCAAACATATATACACATGAATTTTCCCCATTCAGCAACCAATTTTCAAAATTTTCAAATACAGTGTTCATATTCTAGTTTTCAAAGTTCTCAAATATGTTTTTCAAATTCTACAAGAAATTTCAACAGAATATGAAAAGAGGGGAGAATTGATCGAATTGTTCCCCTGCACCGAGATGGGAACCTAAGGCCACCAACAATAAAAAGAAAATGAGGTGATGGATAACTCACTCTTCTTACCGCAGATATTCAGATATAAGGAAGGTGGTGAAGACTCAGATAATTAAAGCTATCTCATTTTTTCCTTATTCAGTGAATCTTTAGTATGCGACTATTCAGAGATTATGTATTATCATAGATCTTTTGTGTAACTGGACAACTATTTTACTGAATTTAACAACTTCATTGTTGAGTTTATGCCTACTTTTGATCCTGCAGTAACTGAGAAGTTTTGTATGCAACCTTGAAACGTTTTTCGAGTAATTATTTTAAATTTAATAATGTGTCCGTATGAATGATAAGATTGTCGTTGGATTTGGAATATTATTCCTTAAAAAGTCATTCTTATTAATGTAATAACCTCTAAAATTATTAGTTACAGACTTTACTATGGTATTGGATGTTTTTTTATTGGAAGAACAATGCGGGATTCCCTCCCATGTTGGTTATCAAATTAGCTTGAAGTGGCGAAAACCTCAAATAGGGTTAGTTTTTGAAACTCAGTGTTCTTTTGTGATTGTATTATTTTTTTTTTTATAAGATTAAGGTTGTGTTAAAAGTATTATATATTTTCCTTACAAATTTTCTTGGAATTGGTTAAAATATTTTAATTTTTTTTTTAAATTTTTAGATAAATTTATGTGTGGGATTGAGGTTATATTTTATTTGAATTAAAAGTAACCCGTGTGTTAATTAGAACCCATAAATTTTTTTGTTTGTTTTTTTATTATTTATGATAAAATTTCCTTTTAGTTTTTTAGTAATTTTTTTGAAATTGTAGAATCTAGCTTTGTATGTATTTAGAGATACATTTCAAGAAATGAAAATTAGCTAGAATTGCATTTCATAATTTTCAAAAAAAAAATACATATGTAGAATCATTATTTCCTTACTTTCTAAGGAAATGTTTTCATAATTTTTATAAAAATAAAATAAAAATATAAAATAATTAGATATTATTTACGTACTTCTCAAAGAAAATGTTTTCATACTTAATTAAAATAAACTAAGAATAAAGTAAAAAAAAAAGTTAATAACACCACCTAGACTTATTCCGAAATTGTGAAGGTTGTAAATTGTGAAGGTTTAAAATCAGTGGCTTGAGGGGTTAAATTTGACGTGTCCTCCTACCCATCATAGAAATTTTTTATTATGATATCATTTTTAAAAAACCCTTCATATCAATTTTAGCATTTCCTTTTACGAATTTCATCTAAGTTAAATGTAAAAAAAAAAAAAAAAAATGTATACCTGCAAATATTGAAGCCAATGCAGTTAAACTTTGAAGAGATTAGGGTGAAAAACAACGTGCCATTTCTAAAAATAAATTTCCAAAGTTTATTTTTTAATCAATTGAACTTATTGAAATTGGGATGAATCCTCTCCCATAGAAGAGTCGGCTACTCATGAGGTTCAATTAAAGGAGGAGTCTCATCTTGTAGGAATTCATGGAGGAGGGAAAATATTCCATGAAATCGAGCATTCTGAGCAAATTACAAGAATATTTTGTTAAAAAAATGTTTATCCTCGAGATATAAAAATAAGGAATTCCATGAAGGAGGAAAAATATTCCATGAAATCGAACATTCTAAGAAAATTACAACAAGATTTTGTTAAAAAAATGTCTACCCTCATATCAGAATTTGCCACACATTAGAGTGTTGGAACAATAGTCTAAGTGATTTTTAATTTGAAACATTGATACAGAAAAATACTAAAATATTCTCACTAAGCTATAACTCCCTTAGATAAAGAAAACAACTATTTATATAAACATCATCTTCCAATTCACACAATCCATGTCAATTGCCCTATTATCTTTAAATCTCTATCTTAATGGGGAAATAAATTGTTTACTGCTCCTAACAATATTTTAAAATAAAATGTATAACATAAAAAAAATACCCACTTCTAAAGCCTCATCTAGGAATGTATAACACAAAAAACATACCCACTTCTGAAGCATCATCTAAGCTTACAAAATGTGATCAATGCTTAGTATATCCTAAGTTAAGATTGATCTAGGTTGGTTTAATTTTACCCTTTAAATATGTTATTATTCCACATGAATACCATGGGTAAATGCCATGGGTTCTCATACCATGTGTCAATACCATGAAATTATTTTTATTTTAATGTTATTTTTTATTATTTTTATTTCATTTTGATCAAGTAAAATTGTTTTCACATAGTGTGATCTTTATTTTTACCTAGATCCATCTTAAATTCGGAGCTATCAAGGCCTAGAGGGATCAAATCTCTTGAGATGCAAACCTCTTTAGAGTGAAAGGAGATTTGATCCAATAGATTCAGAGTTAAGATGTATATAAGTTGTTTTAATTCCCCCTCTCCCTTAAAAGAAGGTGGGGTAACCTCTAGACCTAATTTTTTTATAAAATAAATTTGGGGCGATTTGAAATATAAATTTACTTTTTTTACCCTCTTCCTTAAAATAAGGTGGGCTAACCTCAAGACCTATTTTTTTATAAAAATAAATTTGGGGTGATTTGAAATATAAATTTACTTTTTTTACCCTCTCCCTTAAAATAAGGTGGGCTAACCTCTAGAAGTAATTTAAAAAAAAAAAAAAAAAATTGGGGCTATTTGAAATAATATACTATGATACAAAATATTTGCCCAGTAAAAATTTAAAACCCTTTAATTTCACCCATGGGCGAAAAATCTCCACTAAAATTTTCTATGCTTGTGAGTGTTTCATCTTGGGAAATCAACACCATGAAATTTTTCGAGAGGGATTTGCATACAGGGAAAAGAAACCACTAGAGTTGGTTCATACAAACTTGTGTGGACCTATGAGGACACAGTCGATTGGTGGAAGTTGTTACTTCCTCACTTCCATTAATTATTATAGCAGAAATAATTTGGTTTACTTCCTGAAGTAGAAGTCTGAAAATTTTTCAAAGTTCAAAGAATTCAAAGCCTTAGCATAGAACCAGAGTGAAAATCAGATAAAGTTACTGAGATCATATCATGGTGGAGAATATGACTCGAAGGCATTCCATGATTAGTGCAAACAACATGGAATCAAAAGGAAATTTACATGTAGATACACACCACAACATAATGGTGTATCAAAGATAAAGAACAAAACCATTATGAACATGGCAAGGAGAATTTTGAAAGGAAGAAGCTTGTCTAATGAGTATTGGGCAGAAGCAGTTGCATGTGTCGTTTATGTGATAAATAGATCTCCTACAAAGAGTGTGATGAATAGATTGCCAGAAGAATCATGGTCAGGTATGTCTTATAGTGTATCTCATCTCAGAGTGTTTGGATGTGTATCCTATGCACATGTGCCTAAAGAGATAAGAGGAAATTTGGATGATAAAAGTGAAAAATGATTATTTATTAGTTATAGTGAACAACCAAAAGCTTACAAATTTTATAAACCTGTCACTAATAAAACCATAATCAACAGAGTTTTTATGTTTGAAAAACAAGAGTCATGGAATGGGACTATAAATTAGATAGTTGATGCAACAATGCCACAGATGAAAGAAGAGGATGCAGCAGAAAAAGAGCATCAAGAATCACAAGAGAAGACACCAAATAGAGTCACACCAAAAAGGACACCAAGATATTCTAAACAACATGGATCCTCAAACATATCAACAATTAAAAATTCTATGAACAATCAATCGGGTGATAAATCAAGAAATGGTAAAAGAAAAATGAAAAGTATAAAAGACATTTATGATGATTTGGATGTTAGTTCAAATTTTTCATTGTTGTCATTCCAACCTTTTTAATTTGAAGAAGAAATCAGAGAAGAAAATTAGGTGCAAGCCATGGATGAAGAAATTCAAACTATTGAAAACAATGATACATGGGATTTGGTTTATTTTCCAAATGATAAAAATATCATTGGTGTGAAATGGATGTATAAGATGAATTTGAATGAGAAAGCTGAAATTGACATATTTAAATAAAGACTTGTAGCAAAAGGATTCTCGTAGTAACCGGGAATAGAATTCGGAGAAACGTTTGCTCTGGTAGCCAGATTGGATATTGTAAGAGTAGTGTTAGCAACAACAACTCATAAAAAGTGGAAATTATATCAGATGGATGTGAAATCAGCCTTCTTGAATGGAATTCTATAAGAAGAAATCTATGTGCAACAACCTCTAGGATATGAAGTTGAAGAACAAGAAGATAAATTTTACATATTAAATAAATCACTCTATGGACTCAAGCAAGCACTAAGAGCTTGGTATAGCAGAATTGATAGTTACATGATCAAGAATGGATTTTTCAAAAGAAACATTGAGTGTACCTTGTACACAAAGTTAAATGAGCATGGAAAAATTTTGATTGGTTTCTTTTAAGTTAATGACATAATTTATATTGGTGATCTTAAAGTGGATGAATTTAAAGTAGCCATGAAGAAAGAATTTGAGATGACAGATCTTGGTCTTATGAAATATTTTCTTGGCATAGAAGTTGAGCAATCTAAAAAAGGAATTTTTATTTGTCAAAATAATATGCTAAATATTTGCTAAAAATATTCAAGATGGAAAATTGTAAACTTGCCACTACACCAATTAAAACAGGTACCAAGTTAAGTAATGATGGTGAAGGATCAGATGTCAATCCAACTCTCTTAAAAAGATTCGTTGGAATCCTCATGTATCTCAAAACTACAAGACTAGATATTATGTAGTGAGTGAGTTTTATTTCTAGATTTATGGAGTCTCAATAACACTCATATTGGAGAGCAGGAAAAAGAATTATGAGATACATAATACGAACTACAAATTGTGGCATAATGTATGCAAGAACATAAAATAAGGATTTGATTTGATATACATATATTTATTTTGAAGGAATTTCGATTATAGGAAGAGCACTTCACGTTATGTGTTCGATCTCACTTCAAGTGTGCTTTCATGGGCATCTAAGAAGCAACCTATTGTAACACTTTCGTCAGCAGAGGCAGAACATGTAGTAACAACGTCAACAATATGTCAAGCATTGTGGTTAAGAAGAGTATTGAATGGACTCAAGCAAAAACAACAACGATCAACCACAATATATTGTGACAACACCTCAGCCATTGCACTTTCCAAGAATAGTGTTTTTCACCAAAACAGCAAGCATATTGATACAAGATATCATTTCATTAGAGAAGTTGTGAGTAATGGAGAAGTCTACTTGAAGCCTTGTAAATATAGTGATCAATTGGTCGATATATTTACTAATCCATTAGCAAAATATGTACTATGCCTTTTCTTAATGAATAGTTCCTATGTGTGTCAGGAAAACTCCGTGAATTCCCCATTAATTGTGCATGATCAATGTATTTAAATCAAGGGAAAGAGAGCCAGTATGGAGATTAATGTCATGGAAGTAAGTAGGTCCTTGCCATGGTTCAAATTTGGAGCTAACTTGTGTCAGAGTTGGCATTAGAAGAGAAGTAGTGGTTTATTTGTGGGTCAGCTTCGTAGTGAGTGGGGAAAGTCTATACACAGAGTATTTTTAAATTACGTCGTGGAGAGGACCCAAATTAGTCAGGCCTCAAATGCATTCGAAGGAATAAAAGGAGTCAAATCCTGTCAATCAACCCATTACTTTTCCCATAGTCTTGACCAACACGACTCAAGTGGGACCAGCTGGTTGGTTAGGCCTCGAACTAGTTGGGGCACTATGGAGTTGAAGCTCATGAGAAGGAGCTGCAACATCTGACCTCTGACATCTAGGTAGGATTCGGGGGTTTGAGTTACTGAGAATTTGTGTGTATGATATTACTATGGGAAATCCTTAGGTTTCTACGTCAAATCAACTTTTTGATTTTATTGTACATGCATTGATTCAACATTATTACTTTATTTTTATTCAACTTATTCTTCATGTAACAACTGAAATATGCATTTGAGTAATATTATATGTTTTTAACAAATCAAGAAAATTGAGTAAATTTAAAATGATCATATTCATCCCAGGTATATCTATATGCATGATTATGGTTGTCTACACAATATTAAAATAAATAAATAAACTAAAGAAGATATATAAGCATTGATCCTTATTGGTATTTTTCTCTATACTTTTAATCCATTGATGAAGGTGAATAATTTGTAAAGGATTATATCAATCTTAGACATATATATAATGATGAGATTATCACATCTTAGTGATAGGATGTGATATTTCATTTTATTACAAATCTTTATTACTAAAAATTGTTACTTTGTTATCATTTAGATTCATAATTATGTAAATTTCAAAGGATCAAGTTCATGTCAAATATATGCATATACAATGCTCATCTACAAATATTATGTTGTCCCCCACAACCACAATGATTCATATAAAAATCATATAAAATCCCTTGAGATACAAACCCTTCCTCAAGTTTCATAATCTATAAAGAAAATTTACACCTCATATGATTTGATGATGCTATTGACGCATAATAAATTTGGAGTTAAAATGAATCTATAATTAATATAAAATTAAAACTATCCCAATAAACATACACATGTTTGTTGTACAATAGTAAATCCCCATTAGCGTGCTATATCATCAAATATGAAACAAAGCTTTTGTTTGGATAGCATATTAAAGTTTTATTTGACAATAAAATGTAGGTCGAGCGTTGAGAATAAAAAAATTATTATTTTGCACAAATTACTCCAATTGCATCTTTCAAGATATGTGGAAATCATTGGATAAATTTTATACTTCTAAATTAGTCTACACTAATTTAGATTTATATTTAGAAATTATTTTAGATTTATTTTCAAAATAGATTGAGTTGAGTAAAAAAATTTAACAATTATTTTTGTCTCATTTATATTAAAATAGTTTACAATTTTTCATTAATAAATTTGATATTTCTAATTAAAATTTTTGAATTTAAAATGGATTTAGAGTTGTTTAATTTATATATGTATTTATATGTAATATTTGATCTTTCTAGTTAATAAATTTGAGTTTAAAATATTTTAGAAAAAATAAAAATAATAATAATAATTACATTAGAAAATTGAAAAAAAATAGAAATAATAAAAAAATCTTCTAATTTCTTTTATAATTGATTTCTAATTTTTAGTACGGGTGAAACCTTAATTATCCATTTTAACATACTTTGACTATAGAAGTAGACATTTATCTTAAACAACACAATGATAGAAATGGAATTGGCACACAGACACATATATATAATACTCAATATGATTATTAAAATATTCTATCATAGACCAATGTAAATGATAGAATATTTTAATAATCATATTGAGTATAATATATATATATATATATATGAACTATAGAAGTAGACATTTATCTTAAACAACACACTAATAAAAATGGAGTTGACACATTATATATATTATTTAAGGTTGGAAGCTTATTTTAAGGTTTAGAAACCTTGGAAAATCTTACTAGTCTTTAATATGCAAACTGTAAAGTATTTGGTGATATTTTTGTAAAAATATTTATATTTCCAATGATTTTTTATTAGTCTATATAAAATTTTGGTGGTATTGTAAAATTTTGGCGAATTATTTTTACGAAAAAATGAAAATCGGTGATATTTTTCTTTTTTAAAACATGAAAAATAAAAATTAGATTCATGTTACCCTACATCTATCAAATGTAATGATCAAATTTATCAAAGTTCAAATTTTTAAAAATTTTATATCATAATAAAAATTTGTAACTCGATTTTTTTTTTTTTAAATATATATTTAAAAAGAAATACTTAAAACATTTACTTAATTCTATATATATATATATAATTTTAAAAAACACACCTATTGTTTACAACAAATTTACCGCTAGAGCTCTTTACTATGTACAAAATTTGAAATTAAATTACGTAAATGGTAAGCCTCAATCCCAATTACCAACCATAACACAACCTATTTATAATGACAAAGTTAAGCCCCATCGCGAATTACTAACCCATCAAATTTATCATCAAAGAAATGACCCAATCGCGCAAAGACAACCTCAGATTTCCTAATTTATATAATCGATGACGGTTATCATATACACACGAAGGATAACGAATCTATGTAACTGCACTAATAACACGCTAAAGCCTTCATATCCCAATTATATTAACGCTGAAATTCTATGCGAAGCTGGAACTTCACTAGTGGCCATGAACATCTGTAGAAGTGTTGAAGTCGTTTTATTTTTGTCTCACACTATTTTTGTCTTAAATTTTATATTTAAGACAATTCAATTGATATTAAATTTTAATATAAAATAACTAAAATAAAAAGTGACTTTTTAAGACAAAAGATTTCTTTTGTCTTAAACAAATGTCTTAAAATGCCCTTGGTGTAGTAGTGATATATAGATATATTAATATAATTTCAAAAAACACACCTATTATTTCCAACAAATTTACCGAGAGAGCTCTTTACTATGTACAAAAATTGAAATTAAATTATGTAAATGATAAGCCTCAATCCGAATTACCAACCATAACACAACCTATTTATATTGACAAAGTTAAGCCCCATCGCGAATTACTAACCCATCAAATTTATCCTCAAAAAAGTGACCCAATCGCGCAAAGACAATCTCAGATTTCTTAATTTATAGAATCGATGACGGTTATCATCTACAGACGAACGATAAAGAATCTATGTAACAACACTAATAACACGCTAAAGCCTTCATATCCCAATTATATTAACGCTGAAATTCTATGCGAAGCTGGAACTTCACTAGTGGCCATGAACATCTGTAGAAGTGTTGAAGTCGTTTGTGGCCGCTAAGGGTGGTAAGGGCGGTAGATCTTTTCCAACCCACACACCTAACTCTATGGCCAATTCGATGGTAGTCACCACCTTGTGAATGCTACACGTGGCGCCTGGGAACTGAGGTTGTCCAGAACCATAGTAAGCATTGAGGCAGTTCAGCAGATTCTCATTGCAGTTGACCTTGAGATAACCGATGTTCCCAACGCAATTGTCATGAGTTTTACAGCAGCTGTCCAGTCCATCGCAGGGAGCTTCGTCATGGCATCCAGTGTACAACAGTCCGCAGTATCGCCCATACCTTATTAACGGGGAATCTGCCATTAAAACATGATTACACGATAATACAATGATCTCGCCTGAAGGCGTAGATTCCCCTTGTCTCAGAGTTTAGGAGTTTAGGTTTTTATAAAGAGTTTAGGTTTTTGTAATTGTTAAACTATAAAATAGAAAGACAAAAAATATAAAATTCCATGATCGTTTCTAATACTCCCCGAAACTTAAAGGTCACGAGGCAAACCTGTACAGAATTTCGACTCGCAATGATGGCTACATTCACTCTGCACTCTCACAACAACAACAAATTTCAATAATACTATAGTAACAGTAACTAGTATGACAGTCTAGGCATTAGAGATCTTTTAATTCAATAATGTTTTGAAAAATAGAATGATTAAGCGGCCAAAAGATTAAAAAGCATGAATGTGGTTACCAAAGACTCGGAATAGCCGAGAAGACACGCCAACAGAAGGCATAGCAGTAAACCCAGTTGCATTTCGTTGCCGGTCATGGACCCCTAACTAATGTGATCTTCGCTTTAAATGCACTTCACCCGTCCTCCGGGTTGCTCACAAAACGCCGGGCGAGTTGGCCTCTCCTACCATCACTCCACTCCACTCCTGGTCCGACTCTTATCTCAAATGATTCGCATATATCTCAAATGATATATATATAGATGAGGCCATGTGGATTGCCTACAATAGGGAAGTATTTTCGATTTGCGTGCCAAGTGGCGTTTATGAACTGTATTCGTTTTGTTTCTCTCTCTATATATAGGCTTGATTTAAGTATAAATTTGGATTTTATTTAAAAAGAACATGCAACTTTTGGTTCAGATCCTTTCAATCAGGGGGATAATCACAGGATTTAACACACCTCCAGAAGTCTGAGAATCAAACGGGAAGCATAATGTGGATGAAAGCACATGGAGAAACGTGTTAGAGAATATAATAAAGAAAATGACTAATTAAGATAATTGTATTTAAAAAATATTTATAATATCATCTTAATAACGCTGCTATGTGATACATATATTTATATCTACACATATCATCAAGAAAAATTAATTATATAATATTTTTATAATAATATCGTATTTTATTATAATAATTTTTTTAAGCTAGTGTCACTTTAATTTTGATTTATTATCATTATTTTTATTTTTAATTAAAATATTAGATTATGTTAATTTTGAAGTACAATATATTTAAAAATTTCTAATAAATTTATATTTAAAAAAAAAATTATTATTAAAATTACATAATAAAATCTCAAAATAAACTGACAAATTTGCATTCTAACCATTTTAAAAGGATAATAAATTCTATGTAACAAGGTAAAAAAATTAATAACAACTACATTCTATATATTACTTTTAAACTATATTATAATTTATTATAGAAATGAATTAACTAAAATTTATAATTATTTCAAATTATTTTTATTTTATATAAAATAATATTATAAAATAGTTAATATTCTTTTTTTAATATAAAATTATACCATAAAAAATATTAACAGTATTTTTTCTTTATATAAAATTGTTTTTAATATTATACAAAATTCTATTAACCATATTCCCAATAATATTAATATTGATATTAAACATTAAACACAATGACATGGCATTGTATCTCTTATTTTTTTATTACAATATTCTCAATAATATTGATATTAAACATTAAACAAAATGGCGTGGCATTGTGTCTCTTATTTTTTTTATTATATATAAAAATGTTGTATAATTATATAGTGACAAGTTGAAATCAAATGAACATAGATGTATTTGTACGTACAATATTTCTTTAGGGTGTTTGTAAGATGATAATAGTCTAAAAAGTGATCATGGATAATTAGAAATAGTTTTAAAAGTGATAATGGAATAAGCAAGTGTCTTTATTGTGAAATTTATTTTTTATTTGTTATTATTTTTATTTTTTAAGATATTATTAAGATATTGGGATGGTTGTCTTTAGAGTTATTAAGGAAATTTGTTACTTTTAAACAACTTTAAATGCCAAATCAACACTAAATAGATATATATTGTTTTTAAATTGGTTTAAAATTGGAATAATACCCAAAATAATATTCTAAACACATACATTATATTGAATTGTAGGGAAACTACTTAATATTGAACCCTTTTAGAACATAAACTCATAGTCAGCAAACCAAAATTTAGAACAACAACCAAAAATCAATCAATCGAAACTATGAAATTGATGCACCCTTCGCTACATTAAGGTCCACTAATACAAGATCTCCAAACCATGAGAGGGTCATCACGTTGTCTCTTACAAGCTCATTAAACCCATTTGTATCATACATCTCCAATGCCCAAATTTAGTTAACCGATATTTTGGATTACAGCACTAGACTGTATTAACAGTATAGAACCAGTCTAAATAAAGAACAAATCAGAAACCTCAACATTACTAAACAATAATTGTTTTCTTTGTTTCTTAACTCAATAAACATCCAACCTTTACTAGTAAAAAACAAAATGCATTCGTATGGCCTGGTGCAACTACCAATGATTTCTAGACAATTGGATCAATAGCTGATTTATGCTATTTGATAAACCTCCTAGTAATAATAGGAACATACTTCTATATACATAAAGGAAGTTATGGGTGGATTTTAAGGAAGGACTCCATGTCAATTGCTTTGACATGGATGAATTCTAGGGAGTGTGTCATGATTCCACACAAGATAACAAAATGATAGGTATAACCTAATAGCAGGTCATTTTCCACTTGGATGAAGGCCTAACTCCACTTCTCAAAATCCTCCACTTATGAATAACATTGTTGAGACCCAAATAATGATTCCACATTGACTTACACACTAGTGTAACATAGCATCTTGGTGGCATCATCAAGCGAGGAGCCTCCAACTATTAATGTTGCAGGTGAGGTTGGACCATCAGATTCTCCTATATATATATATATATATACACACACACACACACACACACATATATAATTCATATCAAAATATTCCGAACTGAAGGCATGTTTATATTTCTAGAGGATATGAGTTAAATTTTCACGATGTAGTTCGTTCATATCAACATTTATATTCAAAGTCTTTCCAAGTTCAATTTCGATGGGATTACTGTTATGAATGGTAGCTGTCGGTATATGATCGTTATTTGAAACACTCAATGGATATTCCTGGGCCTCATTGTTGAACATTGCCTTTAACATTTTACATGTTGGATTTTCAATTGTAGATGGTTGGTTAATGAAGCCACTAATTACGTCATCCTCAGTCTGTCTTTTAAAAGTGAGAGCCTCATCTAAAGTAAGAGGGGGATACAGATTTTCTTCCTTTTTATTCCAATGGTAGTTGCACTGTCTGTGCCGATACACCAACTAGAAGTAATTTCAAAGAAAATAAATCATTGCTGAAGTAAAATGCTGGAAATAAATCACTCATGAAGAAATAAAAGAATCCACGAGATTGAAATCACACTTCAATTGATATGTCTAGCTTGCCACACAATAAGTACCCAGCTGGTGTCTCTATTATCACATGTGTAACAGCATATAACGTATAGAAATCAAATCAGATATATTCTTAGTTGAACAACAACAACAACACTCAAATGTTACATAAACTAAAATGAAATTACATACACATAGCTACTCTAATCACCACAATCATTTCTAAGAAGGAGGGCCCTTCCTCCCTAGCAAGGCACAGGTGGAGAAGGAACTTTAACTAAAACTAAATAGAATCACGCGTGTAACAAAGATAAGAAGATGATCTATACTAATATGAACACAATTATAGAGCCAAAACAACGATGTTCTCCTCTCTCTCTCTCCCTCCTCTCGACCTCTAAGGCTGAGAGATATATAGTCGTTACATCAGAAAATCCAGGGATAGACCAATCATGAGAATATTATAATTCTCATGTTGATCAAAATAGAACTCATAAAGTTATAACCATCCCCTAATAAATTTCTAATTAGGAATTAAAAGATTACAATCGAAACTGCCCTTAGGATGTTATCCCAAAAATACAATGTTAACAACTTCTACAGCTATCATAACAAAAACACAGTTTTCATGCAACCTCCAGAGGATAGATCAACAACAATATGGACAAGAGCAATCAACGGTACAACTGTATCAACAATTTTCCAACGAGTTTTTAGCAATAGAGTGTAACAACAGTTGCTTGCGGGTCTGTAACAGCAAGGTGTAACACCATTGCTTTTCTGTAACAACATTATCTGAACTGCTCCTGTGAACTCCGTGTTCGAGATATTTGGTGCTAAAAATGACATATGAAAGGACAACACAAATACCATCGACCCTTTTCCAAAAATTTACCATCAATTAGTCATAAAAATGTATAATAGATCATAATAATTGGTGAATTGGTAAAGTAACAAAAGCAAGGTGAAACAACACAAGTTAGGGTAAAAAGGTAGGAAAAAGGGGTAAAAGATACTCCCATTGGTTATAGTTATAAAGAAAAATAAGGAAGATAAGTGTAGGAAAAATGTATAAAGCCAGCACCCAACATCTCCCCCCAACAGAAATGCTTGCATGTCCTCATGCAAACTCATCTCTCATGGGAATATATTCAGTGCAGGTTGGTAAGATCATAAGCACCAGTAGTGTCCTCGTCTGCGAACCTGTTTCCCTGACTAGCCATCAGTTATCATACCCAGGATTATAACTCATACTTGCTAAATTCATAATTGGTCTAGTAATCCTCAATGGGCAAACAGATCAAAGGACACTTGAACTTCAATCCCAACCACAAAGCTCCAAGATATTGTACAATCTGTGCATAGGCTGGTGCATGTGTAACAGCCACCATGAAATTATGGAATGAGAATGGATCTCCCTTCAATAAATCAGCAGTACTGGCTTCTGTGCATTTTAAACACCCTGTCAAAGCTTAGATCTTCATCATTACAAAATGATTGAGGAAAAAATTTACAATTCTTTTTCTATAAGTGGCAGCTGGTTCTTTAATCTGAGGGGTACTTAGCATTCTCCTGAATTCTCGTCCCAACTCAGCAGCCTATCCTGGTTCTTCCCAAACCCACAATGTTGTCTTCTCCTCATTAGTCTCCATAGATTTATTGGCCAGATGCCATTCAATATGATTCCTCATGAAGGATACAAAAGACCTTAATTGAAGATCTCCCATATAAGAGAATATTCTCACAATAATCTGCATACTCACATGTTCACAAATAATGTTGTGTAAAAATAATTCACACAGTAAAATTTTCTCATCAAAATCTAAGGCACGAAAAACATCCAGAAATGTACAAGTGGAGGAACATAAATAAGGTATGTCCTCCATAATGGCTTTCAATTGAAACAAGAAGTAACGTTCCCACAGAAAAATAGGATATGATGGAGAAGGCCGCCAACAACCCAGCAAGCTGAGGGTGAGATCATGAAGTATTTGTTTATCTATGGTGAGGTCTTGAATCTGATCCTATAATAGCAACAACTATTCTTCTTGTTTCTTCAGAGCTTATTTCTTTTTGTAATCCTCCTTCTTTTTCTTCAACTTTGCTTCCATCCATATTTCATGTAAAGTGTCTATTTCTCTCTAATGTTCCTTTAGCAAATTCATCACATCTTGAAGGGAGATTGCTTCTTGCTTCCATTTTTGTAACTCAGAAATTAACAGGATTTTCTCAATGTTCTGTCCCGAAAAGGGACTCAACATTCTCCTAGATTTAATATATATATCAACAATAGGTGTACTAGCCTCTGCTTCATGGAGTTTTCCCACCCCTAATGTTGGTTCTTGTGTAACAACAACCTCTTTGGTGGGTTGTTGTATGTCAGTCCCTCTGTTTTTACCTAGAATCACCTATGTGTTTACTGTTGTTTCTTCTAAAATAGGAGTAGCCTCCACAGGTTCTTGTGGGTCAGCTTCTGGGTCAATTATAACAAGAGGTTATGCTTTAACTGTTGGTTCTTGTGTAATAGTAGTATCATCAACAAGTTCTTGTGTAACAACCTCCTGTTTTTCTATTTCTACTTTCATTGGGCTGATATTCTCTCTACGGGCATTATATCCCATTTCTATTAAGTTTTGAAAACATGTCATGCATACTAAAATCGGAATTTCCCTTCGCTCAGATAATTTTTGCTTCAATTCCTCGTTTTCTTTTCTTAATTTTTCAATTTATAAACACAAGGCATTGGTTTCATCCTTACCTGATGAGGATGGTTTCCTTTCTTCTCTTAAAACTTCTTCCTCCATATGCTTCTCGGTCATAGGCAAGGGTTTTACAGGTATGATGACCTTCATTCCCTGTTTTGGTCTTCTATACCCAATTGGTTTTTCAATAGGCTTCTTCCCAATCTAACTTCAGCAAGCCAAGTTTGGATATCTTCCTCTGTCTGACTTTCTCCTGAGGTCATGGTTTGTTTCCCCTTGCTTGTCCCTGGTCCTTTTCTTTTGAATTATTCCCAAGTTTTTCCTTGCTGGCCTAGGGAATCCAACACAATGAGCTTAATGAGTCTATGATTAGTCACGCATGCCTTCAGGTGTGTTGCTATTTTTACTGCTATCACCATGTGCTTGATGTTTCCAAGAAAATAGAATGGAATATTGATTCTTCGCTGGTGCCGAAGGTGGTTAAGAAGAGGAAAGTGATAGTTGAACACTATCGTGGATCCCCCTTCCCAACCGATATATTTGATCAAGCCCAAGGCAACGTCTTCCCAAGGGTGAGGAAGTTACAATCTATCAATTCCCCTTCCTTTCTTCTCTAGTTTCTCTTCCCCTACTAGGAAATCCTCTTTCAAGGAGGGACCATTGATTTTTCTATTAAACCACCTCCTTCCTTCTACTAGTAATGAAGTTACCCAGGAAAATACCTCTTTAGTCACCTCCACTTGCATGCCTCTTACTCTAGTTTGATTATTGCTCAAGTTTTGAGAAAATTCAATTACCACTGCCTCGGCTGAGCCATCAAGCTTCTGGAAAAACTCAACCCATCTAGCCTCTCTGAATATATGGTAAGCTTCAGGGAAATTCTACAGAGTATCCATAGAATCTAGCTCATGCCTGACCACTGCTCCACCCATTCTGTTGTTTGTTTATAAATTTGCTTCTTAATGTTCGACACTATTGTAATATCACTGAGTTTCTGAGTTCACTTCTTTTTTGTTCAGTCCTACTGTAACATCATTGTGTCTCTGAACCGGCTACTGCTCGGCACCTATGCTTATCCCAATCGATGAGTTTACAATGAGAATGCAAGGTTTTTGAAGGGGGTTGATGAAAGGTGATAGCTTTCAAGGATTTACCAAATTGTACCCTGCACTAATGCTCATAAATGGCTTATTATGCAAAGTGATGGGATTTCGTACACACACTATTTTCCAACCAGATTCAGTCATCATTACCAGTTATGTTATTGATTAGGTGCATCCAAATTTAATAGATATTTATGATTACAACATTTTTGCAATGATTTCAAGTCATATCCCTTCCCCCACTTTAATTGTGACAGCCACCCACGACCTTCACAGGAGCGTCATTACTTTGCCAATTAATCACCGAATCATTAATGACAATCATTTACCTTTTTAATGACATAACTGAGGTCACGTTGGAAGAAGACTTGAGTTGACGCATCCTACTTGCAACGCTCATGTTGTTATGTTTAGTCAGCATATTTATTGTTTTTTATGGAATGAATTACAAAGAACAATATTCGTGGTTGCCAGCTGTTACATATGTAACAACCAAGACAACTTTTAAATTATTCTAAAAAAAAAATAATAATAAGAATAAATTGGTACAGAAAAGGAAATTACATGAATATTATCATCCTATGACATGGATCAGAAAGGGAAGATGATATTACAGGGAGAAAAACATGGGTGTAATAGCTACCACAAGAGTGTTTTTCAACTATTACTGGATGTCTGACTGCGCCCCAGAAAGGAGTTTTCACAGTTATATTTTATTTTTTGTTATTTTTATTTTTATTTTTAAATAGGTGTAACAGTACCACAAAGGTGGTTTTCAACTCCTGCATTTCTTGGAATTTCAACTTTTAAGGTAACATAAAGATCTGAGTCCATGACAATGTTAACAAATGATTCCTTTGAAGTGGGTTGATGATATAACTTTAAACGGTGCCCATTAATTAGTAATGACATCTTAGCACTGTCAATGGTGACCAATTGTACAGTGCCATTGTCAAATATTGTATCCACTTCGTAAGGACATAGCCATCTGGTGCAGATCTTGCCTTTGAAATATTTGAGTCTTGAATCATACAAAAGAGCCTAACATCCTTTCTATAATTTTTTCTTTTTAATAAACTCGTCATGCCATTTGGCTCTTTGCTGCTGGATGGTTTATATCTATTGAATGGCAGCCAACCATTTCTCTTCTAATTCATTGAGCTGGTTCAATCTTTGAGTCTGTGTTGTACTGATATCCAGATCAACTTGCAATGTTGTTCTTAATGTCGTTATTTCAATATCTATGTGGAATAAGGGATTCTTACCATACACAAGTTCATATGGTGAGAAGCCTGTAGTATTCCTCCATGTTGTCCTGTAAGCCCACAGTACCTCTAGAATTTTCTCAGCCCAGTTTCTTCAGTGGCTGGCTACTGTCTTTATCAAGATTCCCTCAATGAATTTATTGTTGCTTTATACTTGACCATTTTCTTGTGGATGATAGGGTGTGGTGATTCTATGATGGATTCCATAATTTTCAAACAACTTCGTGATCAAATGAGATGTGAACTGAGGACTCCCATCTGTTACTATCTCTCTAGGTATCCTGAAGCGAAAAAAAATATCTTGAAACAGAAAGTCTGAAATAGCATGCTCTATTGCTCTAGTTAGTGCCCTTGCTTCAACCCATTTTGTGACATAGTCGGTGCAAACCAATATTTATGCTTTTTTCCGTGATGAAGGATTAATTACTCCCACAAAGTCTAGGGCCCATCTCTCAAATGGTTCTATTACTATCTTAGGTTGTAACGTCATCTCATGTGATTTTAGAGGTTGGCCCATCCTTTGGCAACTATCACATCCTTTCACAAACTCCTTGGCATCCTGGAATATGGTTGGCCAGTAGTACCCCATTGAGAGTACTTTCTGTCATGTCCTCTTGTCAACGAAGTGTCCTCCATGAGGTTCCTCATGAAAATCCTTTAGGATCTCAAATACCCCATCTTCTCTAACACATCACCTAATTTGGAAATTTGGTCTAGTGTGATAGAGATTACCTTCTATCGAGGAGTAGGCAGCACTCTATTTTATAATCCTCCTTTCCTTGGAATACATTTGATGTGGGAATTTTCCTGTAGCAAGGTAATTGGATATATCTACATACCGTGGTGAGTGAGTAGAAATGGAAAAAGGATACCCATCTGGAAAAGAATCCTCAGTAGCAGTGTACTCATCTCTTATAGTTAATCTAGAAAGGAAACCAACGACTACATTATCTTTTCCGGGTTTATCTAAAATAGTAATTTCAAATTCTTGTAACAGCAATAACCATCGTGTAACTCTACCATTAGTAACAGGTTTTTTCATTAAAAATCGAATTGTAGCATGGTCAGTGTATACAAATACTTGGTACCTAGTAATGTAGTGCAAGAATTTGTTGATTGCATGCACTACCACTAGGAATTCTTTCTTATTAACATTGTAGCTATGTTATGATGGAGTTAAGTTCTTGATGATGTAATAAATGGCATAAGGCTTCTTTTCCTCTTGCTGCCCCAAAACAACACCCACAACCATGTCAGATGCATCCGTAGCAATATGAAACGGAAATTTCCAGTTTGTTCCTTGTAAAATAGGCGTTGTTGTTACACTGTTCATCAACTTTAGAAAGGCCTACTCACACTTTTCTGTACACACAAATTCCTCATATTTCATCAGTAGTGAGAATAAAGGAGATGCAATCTTTGAAAAATTAACTATAAACCTCCTATAATATCCTGCATGTCCCAAAAAAAACGTACCTTTTTCAGAGTCTTAGGGGTCGGGATTTTCGAGATTACCTCAATCTTTGTAGGATCTACCTTGATTCCATCTGATGAAATGAAATGTCCCAGCACAATTCCCTCGGTAGTCATCATGTGGCATTTTTCCATGCTCAGAGCAACATTAGTTTGTTCACAACGTTCCAACACTTTTTCCAAGTTAGCTAATGATGTCTCAAAGGCATCCCCGTAGGGTGTAAAATCATCCATAAAAATTTCAGGATAGTCATTCAAAAGATCAAAACAAATACCTAATATTGCCTTTGAAAGGTTGCTGGTGCATTGCAAAGACCAAAGGGAAGGACTCTGTATGCAAAAGTACCCCATGGACAAGTAAAGGTTGTCCTTCCTTGATATTTTGGAGCAATATGTATTTTATTATAGCCACTAAACCCATCTAGAAATGAAAATATTTTTTTTCCAAAAAGAGTGTCCAAGACTTGATCAATAAATGGTAAGGGAAAATGATCCTTTTGAGTCACCTTGTTAAGTTCTCTATAGTCAACACAGACCCTCCATTTTCCATTATTATTCGGAACTATGACAAGTGAAGACACCCACTGACTATCATAAATAGGGTAGATGAAATTAGCATTAAGGATTTTTTGCAATTCTTCTTTTACTATCTCCTTAAGTGCGGGGTTCATTTAGCGCTGATGTTGTCTAACAAGTTTGAAATCTTCTTTAAGGTAAATTCAATGAGTGCATAGGGTAGGATGCATTCCTTTCATATCGGTATAGTCCCATGCAAATGCCTTTTTGTATTTCTATAATAGATGTATCAGTAATTTTTTTTGTTTAGCAGTTAGGTTAGGATTGATGTTTAAACATTTTTCAGGTTCGACTTCAATGGGACTGCTGATAGTAAGTGGAGTTGTTTTCAAATGTTCAATAATTACATTGTCTTCCTCACCTTCTTCTCCCAAATCTCTAATGGAGGCAACAGGGAGTGGATTATTGATAAAACCATTAATAATATCATCCTCTATTTCATCCTTAAAGTATTGTGCTTTTCCAAGTGTGAGAAGAGGTAGGGAAAGATTAGATTCAGGTGCAAATTCATCCCACCAGGGACTATTCAAATCCATATGAGGTTTCATTGGGGGATAAAGATTCAAGTTCTGAGTGGCATGTCCATCTGAGATCACCATAGATCCAGACCTACATCCGATGTATGCATATATAGTGCCTAACCATGGTCTTCTAGAGATTAAAGGATGAACCCCCAGATTGGATTTGGTTTGTAAGATAAGAAAGTCAACCAGATATTTCTTGGAGGCCACAGTGATAACCACATCTTCAATCATTCCTTTGGGCTTAACACAGGACCTATCTGCTAGTTCAAGAATTGTAGGTGTAGGTCTAAGTCCATGAATTCCTAGAGAGATGAAGAGGTCTATAGTCATAACGTTAATAGTTTCCCATAGATCAATCAAGGTATTGGTTATAGGATGATTTTCAATATGGACAGTTACCGTGGGGTTCCCTGGGTCATTATACTTGGTCAACAAAGGCTGATCAATCATAAGATCGAAGAATTTTCCCAAGACATGGATAATATCAGGGTCCCTAGGTTTCCTCCCAGGTATTTTAACACATAGATCCATCATTGTTTTAGCATAGATAGGCACTTCCTTAAGAGCTTGTAACAGCAGAATCCGTACATATAAATTTTGCAGCTCTTTAAGGAATTCGGATTTAGGTTGTAAGATTAGCCTAGTTTCAATTAACCATTAGGGATATGGGGAATTCTCAATGTTAACAACTGAGTCAGCTACCACAGATGTACCAGCCTTAATCGAATTGGCTGTTGTCAGAACAACAGACCTTCTTGAGCTGCCTATTACAGGTGTCACAACAGGTGTTGTATTAGCTCTTACACGTGTAACAACTGCCTCAGAATCATCCATATCCTTCCTAGGTGATTCACTTTCTTTGGTAATAATGGCGGTGTGTTCAGATCTTATTACTTGCCCTAACCGAAGCTGAACCTCATTAAGTCCAATAGGAGTGATAAGGTAAGTCTAGAGGGTAACCGGAGCATCCATGCTCTGAGCTGATTTATTATTTGGATTGGGGTTAGGTTGTACAGGTAACTGGGGTTGGACAGAAGGTGTAGGATGGAGGGTAACCGGAGCATCCATGCTCTGAGCTACTTTATTATTTGGATTGAGGTTAGGTTGTACAGGTAACTGGGGTTGGACAGAAGGTGTAGGATTCTGAGTAGAAGGCAGTTGTAACTGTTTTTGTTGCATTATTATTGGAGGGGGTACTAGACCTTGGTCATTTCCTCTCCAGTTCTGACCCCAAGGATTGGGTTGTGATGAAGGATATTGTACTGGTGGAGGAGATGGCTAGTAGTTCCATGGTGAGGGAAATTATGTTAAAGAAGGAGTAGGATACTTCCATGGGTATTTTTGACTGTTATAAATATTATTCCAAGGATAAAAACAAAATACAAATATGAAGGCATACCTGTAGGTCGCGGCTGCCGTGGCCTCTTTGATCCGATAAAATAAGAAGATTGAACATCCTCGCTTGATTCTTGGATTACCGCCTTAACTCTGAGCAACTCAGGACACTAATTTGTAGAGTGAGCCAACTCACAGATGTTGCACATGCTGACACTATTCAGTCTTCATTCTCTTTCCAAATGTTTCCTTTTAAATCGTGGACAGAATATTGCTAAGGATGCTTCATCTTCTGCCTATGCCTTCTTAACTTGTACCATAGTGATCTGGGAAAAGAGAGTGCTAAGGAGATTGGTTTTAAAATCCTGGAATAAGTTACCTATCTCTGATCTGGTTACTCCTCCACTTATGGACTTCTGTATCCGAAGTGAAGGGTCCTGAACTGAAACTTTCCCTTTGACCGATCCTCTTGAGCTACGTAGGAAAAGCTTCATTATCTCATCAAATTTTTCTTGCAATATGTCTCCTTTTCCTATTATATTCAGGTGTTCCAGACAATCCTCTCTTAAACCTCTAAGAATATTGGCTTTATAATCTCCAGATCTAAGTTACTGAACTTAGACCTTTGTAAATTGTAGTGGAATGGCTCCAGGTAATCCTCCAGGCTCTCCTCCTCCTTCTGTGAAATTCTAAAAATTTCATTCTTCAAATCCCTGGTTCAGTAGTAGTCCTAATACTTAAAGAGGAAGGCTTCTCTCATATCATTCCATGTTTGAATTTTTCAAGCACCCAATCTCATAAACCATCTTAATGTTGCCACTTTCAGAGTATCAAGGAATAATTTCAGCTTTTGGGCATCTGAAGTATAATCATAACCTCTACACAACACATAAAATTCAAACAGAAAGGTATCAAGATCCTCAACAGCCATCCCTTGAAAGGATGGTAGGGATGATAAAGGCATGTTCTTCATAGGATCCTCGTCCTTTGTTACTACTATTGAGAATTCAAAGGTAACAGAGCTATCTGATTTAACATTCTCATCCCCCATGGCTGATTCTTCCTGATACGATGAACTAGCCTTAGAGTGTACTGGAGATTGACAAATAGAAGGATCAGGTTGTTCCAGGATCAATTTTTTAACAACACTACCAATTTCCAATTGATGATCAACTAACTGATGTTCTTCGGGTTCCTGATGGTCCCCACTGGTCTCTCCATGTCCTTCAATTCTCAAATCCTTATCAATAATTCTCCACTATCGTTTTGAATCTGGAGTTTTGATATCAGGAGTGGATATGCAGTTAGAAGGATGGTGAGGTCCAACCAATGAACACATCGATGGTCTAGACCTTGATATGGTAGCTTCTTTTTGTGGTCCTGTCTTCCTATTATCTCTATATGACGTTGACTGTTCCTTCTCTGCCCTTCCAATCAAATCTCCAAAGAATGTTTTCCTTCCCAAATTATCCGAACTGCTCCTGTTAACTCTGTGTTCGAGATCTTTGGTGCTAAAAATGACATATGAAAGGACAACACAAAGACCATCGACCCTTTTCCAAACATTTACCATCAATTAGTCATAAAAATTTATAATAGATCATAATAACTGGTGAATTGGTAAAGTAACAAAAGCAAGGTGAAACAACACAAGTTAGGGTAAAAAGGTAGGAAAAAGGGGTAAAATATACTCCCATTGGTTATAGTTATAAAGAAAAATAAGGAAGATAAGTGTAGGAAAAATGTATAAAGCCAGCACCCAACATCTCCCCCCAACAGAAATACATGCATTTCCTCATGCAAACTCATCTCTCATGGGAATATAGTCAGTGCAGGTTGGTAAGATCATAAGCACCAGTAGTGTCCTCGTCTGCGAACTTGTATCCCTGACTGGCCATCAGTTGTCATACCCAGGATTCTAACTCATACTTGCTAAATTCATAATTGGTCTACTAATCCTCAATGGGCAACCAGATCAAAGGACACTTGAACTTCAATCCCAACCACAAAGCTCCAAGATATTGTACAATCTGTGCGTAGGCTGGTGCATGTGTAACAGCCACCATGAAATTATGGAATGAGAATGGATCTCCCTTCAACAACTCAGCACTACTGGCTTCTGTGAATTTTAAACACCCTGTCAAAGCTTAGATCTTCATCATTGCAAAATGATTGAGGAAAAAATTTACAATTCTTTTTCTATAAGTGGCAGCTGGTTCTTTAATCTGAGGGGTACTTAGCATTCTCCTGATTTCTCGTCCCAAATCAGCAGCCTATCCTGGTTCTTCCCAAACCCACAATGTTGTCTTCTCCTCATTAGTCTCCATAGATTTATTGGCCGGATGCCATTCAATCTGATTCCTCATGAAGGATACAAAAGACCTTAATTGAAGATCTCCCATATAAGAGAATATTTTCACAATAATCTGCATACTCACATGTTCACAAATAATGTTGAGTAAAAATAATTCACACAGTAAAATTTTCTCATGAAAATCTAAGGCACGAAAAACATCCAGAAATGTACGAGTGGAGGAACATAAATAAGGTATGTCCTCCATTATGGTTTTCAATTGAAACAAGAAGTAACGTTCCCACAGAAAAATAGGATATGATGGAGAAGGCCGCCTATAACCCAGCAAGTTGAGGGTGAGATCATGAAGTATCTATTTATCTATGGTGAGGTCTCGAATCTGATCCTATAATAGCAACAACTATTCTTCCTGTTTCTTCAGAGCTTATTTCTTTTTGTAATCCTCCTGCTTTTTCTTCAACTTTGCTTCCATCCATATTTCATGTAAAGTATCTATTTCTCTCTAATGTTCCTTTAGCGAAATCATCCCATCTTGAAGGGATTGCTTCTTGCTTCCATTTTTGTAACTCAAAAATTAACAAGAGTTTCTCAATGTTCCGTCCCGAAAAGGGACTCAACATTCTCCTAGATTCAATATCTATATAAACAATAGGTGTACCAACCTCTGCTTCATGGATTTTTCCCACCCCTAATGTTGGTTCTTGTGTAACAACAACCTCTTTGGTGGGTTGTTGTATGTCAGTCCCTCTGTTTTTACCTAGAATCACCTATGTGTTTACTGTTGTTTCTTCTAAAATAGGAGTAGCCTCCATAGGTTCTTGTGCGTCAGCTTCTGTGTCAATTATAACAAGAGGTTATGCTTTAACTGTTGGTTCTTGTGTAACAGTAAGATCATCAACAAGTTCTTGTGTAACAGCCTCCTGTTGTTCTATTTCTACTTCCATTGGGCTGATATTCTCTCTACGGGCATTATATCCCATTGCTGTTAATTTTTCAAAACATGTCATGCATACTAACATCAGAATTTCCCTTCGCTCAGATAATTTCCGCTTCAATTCCTTGTTTTCTTTTCTTAATTTTTCAATTTCTAAACACAAGGAATTGGTTTCATCCTTACCTGATGAGGATGGTTTCCTTTCTTCTCTTAAAACTTATTCCTCCATATGCTTCTCGGTCATAGGCAAGGGTTCTGCAGGTATGCTGACCTTCATTCCCTGTTTTGGTCTTCTGTACCCAATTGGTTTTTCAATAGGCTTCTTCCCAATTCTAACTTCAGCAAGCCAAGTTTGGATATCTTCCTCTGTCTGACTTTCTCCTGAGGTCATGGTTTGTTTCCCCTTGCTTGTCCCTGGTCCTTTTCTTTTGAATTATTCCCAAGTTTTTCCTTGCTGGCCTAAGGCATCCAACACAATGAGCTTAATGAGTCTGTGATTAGTCACGCATGCCTTCAGGTGTGTTCCTATTTTTACTACTACCGTCATGTGCATGATGTTTCCAAGAAAATAGAATGGAATATTGATTCTTCGCTGGTGCCGAAGGTGGTTAAGAAGAGGAAAGTGATAGTTGAACACTATCGTGGATCCCCCTTCGCAACCGATATATTTGATCAAGCCCAAGGCAACGTCTTCCCAACGGTGAGGAAGTTACAATCTATCAATCCCCTTCCTTTCTTCTCCAGTTTCTCTTCCCCTACTAGGAAATCCTCTTTCAAGGAGGGATCATTGATTTTTCTGTTAAACCACCTCCTTCCTTCTACTGGTAATGAATTTACCCAGGAAAATACCTCTTCAGTCACCTCCACTAGCATGCCTCTTACTCAGGTTTGATTATTGCTCAAGTTTTGAGAAAATTCAATTACCACTGCCTCGGCTGAGCCATCAAGCTTCTGGAAAAACTCAACCCATCTAGCCTCTCTGAATATATGGTAAGCTTCAGGGAAATTCTACAGAGCATCCATAGAATCTAGCTCATGCCTGACCACTGCTCCACCCATTCTATTGTTTGTTTATAAATTTGCTTCTTAATGTTCGACACTATTGTAATATCACTGAGTTTCTCAGTTCACTTCTTTTTTGTTCAGTCCTACTGTAACCTCATTGTGTCTCTGAACCGGCTGCTGCTCGGCACCTATGCTTATCCCAATCGATGAGTTTACAATGAGAATGCAAGGTCTTGGAAGGGGGTTGATGAAAGGTGACGGCTTTCAGGGATTTACCAAATTGTACCCTACACTAATGCTCATAAATGGCTTATTATGAAAAGTGATGGGATTTCGTACACACACTATTTTCCAACCAGATTCAGTCATCATTACCAATTATGTTATTGATTAGGTGCATGCGAATTTAATAGATATTTATGATTACAACATTTTTGCAATGATTTCAAGTCATATCCCTTCCCCCACTTTAATTGTGACAACCACCCACGACCTTCACAGGAGCGTCATTACTTTGCCAATTAATCACCGAATCATTAATGACAATCATTTACCTTTTTAATGACATAACTGAGGTCACGTTGGAAGAAGACTTGAGTTGACGCATCCTACTTCCAGCGCTCATGTTTTTATGTTTAGTCGGCATAGTTATTTTTGTTTATGGAATGAATTACAAAGAAAAATATTCGTGGTTGTCAGCTGTTACATATGTAACAACCAAGGAAACTTTTAAATTATTCTAAAAAAAACATAATAATAAGAATAAATTAGTACAGAAAAGGAAATTACATGAATACTATCACCCTATGACATGGATCAGAAAGGGAAGATGATATTACAGGGAGAAAAACATGGGTGTAATAGCTACCACAAGAGTGTTTTTCAACTGTTACTGGATGTCTGACTGCGCCCCAGAAAGGAGTTTTCACAGTTATATTTTATTTTTTATTTTATTTTTTGTTATTTTTATTTTTATTTTTAAACAGGTGTAACAGTACCACAAAGGTGGTTTTCAACTCCTGCACTTCTTGGAATTTCAACTTTTAAGGTTGCAGAGGAGAATTTTACCCTGTTGTTGTAACATAAAGATCTGAGTCCATGACAATGTTAACAAATGATTCCTTTGAAGTGGGTTGATGATATAACTTTAAACGGTGCCCATTAAGTAGTAATGACATCTTAGCACTGTCAATGGTAACCAATTGTACAGTGCCATTGTCAAATATTGTATCCACTTCGTAAGGACATAGCCATCTGGTGTAGATCTTGCCTTTGAGATATTTGAGCCTTGAATCATACAAAAGAGCCTAATATCCTTTCTATAAATTTTTCTTCTTAATAAACTCGTCATGCCATTTGGCTCTTTGCTGCTGGATGATTTCTGTCTATTGAATGGCAGCCATCCATTTCTTTTCTAATTTATTGATCTGGCTCAATCTTTGAGTCTGTGCTGTACTGAAATCCAGATCAACTTGCAATGTTGTTCTTAATGCCTTTATTTCAATATCTATAGGGAATAAGGGATTCTTACCATACACCAGTTCATATGGTGAGAAGCCTGTAGTATTCCTCCATGTTGTCCTGTAAGCCCACAGTACCTCTAGAATTTTCTCAGCCCAGTTTCTTCGGTGGCTGGCTACTGTCTTTATCAAGATTCCCTTAATGACTTTATTGTTTCTTTATACTTGACCATTTTCTTGTGGATGATAGGGTGTGGTGATTCTATGATGGATTCCATACTTTTCAACCAACTTCTTGATCAAATGAGATGTGAAATGAGGACCCCCATCTGTTACTATCTCTCTGGGTATCCTGAAGTGAACAAAAATATCTTGAAACAGAAAGTCTGAAATAGCCTGCTCTGTTGCTCTAGTTAGTGCCCTTGCTTCGACCCATTTTGTGACATAATCGGTGCAAACCAATATTTATGCTTTTTTCCGTGATGAAGGATTAATTACTCCCACAAAGTCTAGGGCCCATCTCTCAAATGGTTCTATTACTATCTAAGGTTGTAACGTCATCTCATGTGATTTTAGAGGTTGGCCCATCCTTTGGCAACTATCACATCCTTTCACAAACTCCTTGGCATCCTGGAATATGGTTGGCCAGTAGTACCCCATTGAGAGTACTTTATGTCATGTCCTCTTGTCAACGAAGTGTCCTCCATGAGGTTCCTCATGACAAGCCTTTAGGATCTCAAATACCTCATCTTCTCTAACACATCGCCTAATTTGGAAATTTGGTCCAGTGTGATAGAGATTACCTGCTATCGAGGAGTAGGCAGCACTCTATTGTATAATCCTCCTTCTTTCGTTGGAAGACAATTGATGTGGGAATTTTCCTGTAGCAAGGTAATTGGCTATATCTACATACCGTGGTGAGTGAGTAGAAATGGCAAAAGGATACCCATCTGGAAAAGAATCCTCAGTAGCAGTGCAGTCATCTCTTATAGTTAATCTAGAAAGGAAATCAACAACTACATTATCTTTTCCGGGTTTATCTAAAATAGTAATTTCAAATTCTTGTAACAGCAATAACCATCATGTAACTCTACCATTAGTAACAGGTTTTTTCATTAAAAAGCGAATTGTAGCATGGTCAGTGTATACAAATACTTGGTACCTGGAGATGTAGTGCAAGAATTTGTTGATTGCATGCACTACCACTAGGAATTCTTTCTCAGTAACATTGTAGTTATGTTATGATGGAGTTAAGTTCTTAATGATGTAATAAATGGCATAAGGCTTCTTATCCTCTAGCTGCCCCAAAACAACACCCACGGCCATGTCAGATGCATCCGTAGCAATATGAAACGGAAATTTCCAATTTGTTCCTTGTAAAACAGGTGTTGTTGTTACACAGTTAATCAACTTTAGAAATGCCTACTCACACTTTTCTGTACACAAAAATTCCTCATCTTTCATTAGTAGTGAGAATAAAGGAGATGCAATCTTTGAAAAATTATCTATAAACCTCCTATAGTATCCTGCATGTCCCAAAAAAAAACGTACCTTTTTCGGAGTCTTAGGGGTCAGGATTTTCGAGATTACCTCAATCTTTGTAGGATCTACCTTGATTCCATCTGATGAAATGAAATGTCCCAGCACAATTCCCTCAGTAGTCATCATGTGGCATTTTTCCATGCTCAGAGCAACATTAGTTTGTTCACAACGTTCCAACACTTTTTCCAAGTTAGCTAATGATGTCTCAAAGGCATCCCCGTAGGGTGTAAAATCATCCATAAAAATTTCACGACAGTCATTCAAAAGATCAAAAAAAATACCTAATATTGCCTTTGAAAGGTTGTTGGTGCATTGCAGAGACCAAAGGGAAGGACTCTGTATGCAAAAGTACCCCATGGACAAGTAAAGGTTGTCCTTCCTTGATCTTTTGGAGCAATATGTATTTGATTATAGCCACTAAACCCATCTAGAAATGAAAAGATTTTTTTTCCAAAAAGAGTGTCCAAGACTTGATCAATAAATGGTAAGGGAAAATGATCCTTTTGAGTCACCTTATTAAGTTCTCTATAGTCAACATAGACCCTCCATTTTCCATTCTTATTCGGAACTATGACAAGTGAAGACACCCACTGACTATCATAAATAGGGTAGATGAAATTAGCATTAAGGAGTTTTTGAAATTCTTCTTTTACTATCTCCTTAAGTGCGGGGTTCATTTAGCGCTGATGTTCTCTAACAAGTTTGAAATATTCTTTAAGGTAAATTTAGTGAGTGCATAGGGTAGGATGCATTCCTTTCATATCGGTATAGTCCCATGCAAATGCCTTTTTGTATTTCTATAACAGATGTATCAGTAATTTGTTTTGTTTAGCAGTTAGGTTAGGATTGATGTTTAAACATTTTTCATTTTCGACTTCAATGGGACTGCTGATAGTAAGTGGATTTTTTTTCAAATGTTCAATAATTACATCGTCTTCCTCACCTTCTTCTCCCAAATCTCTAATGGAGGCAACAGGGAGTGGATTATGGATAAAACCATTAATAATATCATCCTCTATTTCATCCTTAAAGTATTGTGCTTTTCCAAGTGTGAGAAGAGGTAGGGAAAGATTAGATTCAGGTGCAAATTCATCCCACCAGGGACTATTCAAATCCATATGAGGTTTCATTGGGGGATAAAGATTCAGGTTCTGAGTGGCCTGTCCATCTGAGATCACCATAAATCCGGACCTACATCCGATGTATGCATCTATAGTGCCTAGCCATGGTCTTCCAGAGATTAAAGGATGACCCCCCAGATTGGATTTGGTTTGTAAGATAAGAAAGTCAACCAGATATTTCTTGGAGACCACAGTGATAACCACATCTTCAATCATTCTTTTGGGCTTAACACAGGACCTATCTGCTAGTTCAAGAATTGTAGGTGTAGATCTAAGTCCATGAATTCCTAGAGAGATGAAGAGGTCTTTAGTCATAACGTTAATAGTTTCCCCTAGATAAATCAAGGTATTGGTTACAGGATGATTTTCAATATGGAAAGTTACTGTGGGGTTCCCTGGGTCATTATACTTGGTCAAAAAAGGCTAATCAATCATAAGATCGAATAATTTTCCCAAGACATGGATAATATCAGGGTCCCTAGGTTTCCTCCCAAGTCTTTTAACACATAGATCCCTCATTGTTTTAGCATAGATAGGCACTTCCTTAAGAGCTTGTAACAGAAGAATCCGTACATATAAATTTTGCAGCTCCTTAAGGAATTCGGATTTAGGTTGTAAGATTAGCCTAGTTTCAATTAACCATTAGGGATATGGGGGATTCTCAATGTTAACAACTGAGTCAACTACCACAGATGTACCAGCCTTAATCGAATTGGCTGCTGTCATAACAACAGACCTTCCTGAGCTGCCTGTTACAGGTGTCACAGCAGGTGTTGTATTAGCTCTTACACGTGTAACAACTGCCTCAGAATCATCCATATCCTTCCTAGGTGATTCACTTTCTTTGGTAATAATGGCGGTGTTTTCAGATCTGATTACTTGCCCTAACCGAAGCTGAACCTCATTAAGTCCAATAGGAGTGATAAGGTAAGTCTAGAGGGTAACCGGAGCATCCATGCTCTGAGCTGCTTTATTATTTGGATTGGGGTTAGGTTGTACAGGTAACTGGGGTTGGAGAGAAGGTGTAGGATGGAGGGTAACCGGAGCATCCATGCTCTGAGCTACTTTATTATTTAGATTGGGGTTAGGTTGTACAGGTAACTGGGGTTGGACAGAAGGTGTAGGATTCTGAGTAGAAGGCAGTTGTAACTGTTGTTGTTGCATTATTATTGGAGGGGGTACTAGACCTTGGTCATTTCCTCTCCATTTCTGACCCCAAGGATTGGGTTGTGATGAAGGATATTGTATTGGTGGAGGAGATGGCCAGTAGTTCCATGGTGAAGGAAATTATGTTAAGGAAGGAGTAGGATATTTCCATGGGTATTGTTGACTGTTATAAATATTATTCCAAGGATAAAAACAAAATAAAAATATGAAGTCATACCTGTAGGTCGCGGTTGCCATGGCCTCTTTGATCCGATAAAATAAGAAGATTGAACATCCTCGCTTGATTCTTGGATTACCGCCTTAAGTCTGAGCAACTCAGGACACTGATTTGTAGAGTGAGCCAACTCATAGATGTTGCACAGGCTGACACTATTCAGTCCGCATTCTCTTTCCAAATGTTTCCTTTTAAATCGTGGACATAATATTGCTAAGGATGCTTCATCTTCTACCTCTGCCTTCTTAACTTGTACCGTAGTGATCTGGGCAAAGAGAGTGCTAAGGAGATCGGTTTTAAAATCCTCGAATAAGTTCCCTATCTCTGATCTGGTTACTCCTCCACTTATGGACTTCTGTATCCGAAGTGAAGGGTCCTGAACTGAAACTTTCCCTTTGACCGATCCTCTTGAGCTACGTAGGTAAAGCTTCATTATCTCATCAAATGTTTCTTGCAATATGTCTCCTTTTCCTATTATATTCAGGTGTTCCAGACAATCCTCTCTTAAACCTCTAAGAATATTGGCTTTAGAATCTCCAGATATAAGTTACTGAACTTAGACCTTTGTAAATTGTAGTGGAATGGCTCCAGGTAATCCTCTAGGCTCTCCTCCTCCTGTGAAATTCTAAAAATTTCATCCTTCAAATCCCTGGTTCGGCAGTAGTCCTAATACTTAAAGAGGAAGGCTTCTCTCATATCACTCCATGTTTGAATTTTTCCAGCACCCAATCTCATAAACCATCTTAATGTTGCCACTTTCAGAGTAGTAGGGAATAATTTTAGCTTTTGGGCATCTGAAGTATAATCATAACCTCTACACAACACATAAAATTCAAAGAGAAAGGTATCAAGATCCTCAACAGCCATCCCTTGAAAGGATGGTAGGGATGATAAAGGCATGTTCTTCATAGGATCCTCGTCCTGTGTTACTACTATTGAGAATTCAAAGGTAACAGAGCTATCTGATTTAACATTCTCATCCCCCATGGCTGATTCTTCCCGATACGATGAACTAGCCTTAGAGTTTACTGGAGATTGACAAATAGAAGGATCAGGATGTTCCAGGATCAATTTTTTAACAACACTACCAATGTCCAATTGATGATCAACTAACTGATTTTCCTCGGGTTCCTAATGGTCCCCACTGGTCTCTCCATGTCCTTCAATTCTCAAATCCTTATCAATAATTCTCCACTATCGTTTTGAATCTGGAGTTTTGATATCAGGAGTGGATATGCAGTTAGAAGGATGGTGAGGTCCAACCAATGAACACATCGATGGTCTATGCCTTGATATGGTAGCTTCTTTTTGTGGTCCTGTCTTCCTATTATCTCTATATGACGTTGACTATTCCTTCTCTGCCCTTCCAATCAGATCTCTAAAGAATGTTTTCCTTCCCAAATCTGCGCTTTTCTTTTCCTTCTTACGACCCATATTTCCTGTAGTTAGTAGAGTTGGGGGGTGTTTGTAGATGTTGATGTTGTCCTACAGACACACATGGGCCCTATGTGTATCAATTCATCCTATAAGTGCTTCAATTTCTACAACAATGAGCCCGATCAATCCTGTTAGAGTGATGTGCAGGTTCTTACCTCTCGTCTTACCACTCAATGACTGTACAGCTGAAGGCACCAAAAAAAACACTTGAAATTCAATTCCTAAGTGTCCTAGCAAGACATTGGCGAGCACGATCAATCCTGTTAGAGTGATGTGCAGGTTCTTACCTCTCATCTTACCGCCCGACATTTTTGTTGTTGGAGACACTCTATAAAAACACATGGAAGTTGCTCTTCTTAGAAACAACTCTCATTGATTGGATCATCACTTCCATCCCCGGAAACGATGCCAAAATGTTGGACTATATAAATCAATTATTAAATGACTGAACAACACACATTTAATTATCAATCCAGGGACGTCTGTTTATTCCAATGAAGGTTGCACTATCTGTGCCGATACACCAACTAGAAGTAATTTCAAAGAAAATAAATCATTGCTGAAGTAAAATGATGGAAATAAATCACTCATGCAGAAATAAAAGAATCCACAAGATTGAAATTACAGTTCAATTGATCTGCCTAGCTTGCCACACAATAAGTACCCAGTTGGTGTCTCTTTTATCACATGTGTAACATCATATAAAGTATAGAAATTGAAGCAGATATATTCTCAGTTGAACAGCAGTAACAACACTCTAATGATACATAAACTGAAATACAATTACATACACATAGCTACTCTAATTAATGCAATCCCTTGTAAGGAGGAGGGCCCTTCCTCCCTAGCAGGGCACAGGTGGAGAAGAAAATTTAACTAAAACTAAATAAAATCACGCGTGTAACAGCAATAAGAAGATGATATGTATTAATCTGAACAAAATTATAGAGCCAAAAAAACGATGTTCTCCACTCTCTCTCTCTCTCTCTCTCTCTCTCTCTCTCTCTCTCTCTCCTCTCGACCTCTAGGGCCAAGAGATATATAGTGGTTACATCAGAAAATCCAAGGATAGATCAATCATGAGAATCTTACGATTCTCATGCCAATCGAAACAGAACTCATACAGTTATAACCACTCCCTAACAAAGTTCTAATTAGGAATTAAAATGTTACGATCAGAACATCCCTTAGGCTATTATCCCAAAAATACAATGTTAACAACTCCTGCAGCTATCATAACAAAAACACAACTATAATGAAACCTTTATAGGACAGATCAGCAATAATATAGACAAGAGCAGTCAATGGTATAATGGTATCAATAGTTTTCCAATGAGTCTGTAACAACAGAGCGTAACAGCAGTTGCTGGCGGGTCTGTAACATCAAGGTGTAACAGCATTGCTTTGTTGTAAGAGCATTATCGAAACTTCTCATGTGAACTCTGTGTCTGAGATCGTTGGTGCTACAAATAACATCTGAAAGGACAACACAAAGACCGTCGACCCTTTTCCAAAGATTCACCATCAATTAGCCATAAAAAGTTATAATAGATCATAATAATTATTGAATTGGAAAAGTAACGAAAGCAAGGTGAAACAACACAAGTGAGGGTTAAAAGGTAGGAAAAGGGGGTAAAAGATACTCCCATTGTTTATAGTTATAAAGAAAAATAAGGAATATAAGTGTAGGAAAAATGTATAAAACTAGCACCCAACAGCATTCGTCATCCATGGTATTTATCCACCCATGGTATTGTGATTGACATATGCCCATGGTATTCATTTACCCATGGTATTTTCCCACCCAGGGAATGTACCTGTGGTATTGTAACTAAAAAATGTTGTAAGTAACAAGTCGCTTCTTGTTAAAGGACAAATTGTCCACCACAATGTAGATTCTACAGCTATTATAGGTTTGAATAAAAAAATTCTTTGTAGTTTTATTTACTGTGTGTTCTCTCCTTTTTATTGCATTCTAATTTTTCAGATCTTACCAAATCCATTTCAAATTTATTTTAGATCTTGGGGGCCTCCTCCCAAGGTCTGGATCAGTGGTATCAGATTCAAGTTACCAATCCATGGGAATAAGGGTTTCAAGAGCATTCCAGTTTCAACATTTTTCATCCATATTGAGTAAACTCCATGCAAGTTTCACAACCTCCACGGAGCACTTTCTTGAACAAAGCGGGAAGAATTCTTTTCTTTTTTTTTCATTTTTTTATAGAAATTGTTTGGGCAGCGAGTTTTTAGAGTAGATATCAAACGAATGGTTCAAAATTTTCATAAGAAAATAGAAGATATGGATTCCTTGCAAAAAAATAGCCAATTTCAAAAAAACACTTAGTCGAATCGAAGTCTGAATGAGAGAGATATCACTGAGTCAAAATCAACAATTTTGCAAAAATGTTTCTGACAAAAATCCGTGGACGATAGCTCTCCTATCATTTTTTGTAGTTTTAAGAGTGAAATTTCAGATAAATTTTTATAGATCTAATCTCCTCTTGAAAAATCACTCAATTTCAAAAAAATAATCAGTCGAACCAGAGTCTAGACAAAGGAGTTATCACTGATTTAAAATCATCGAAATTGTTTTTTAGAAATTTTGTGATGACGGGACAATTGCAGCATGAATCTGAGTTTCCAAGGTCTCTAGATAGTGATTTCAAACACATGGGAGGATGAAAAATTATCATTCTTTTTACAAAAATAGTTTATAATAAACATCTTGAGTTATATTGACTTAGTTATGCCCATTTTAAATTTGGAGCAGAATTTAGAGCGGGTTCTCGTTGGATACATGCCCTCCTACCCTGCTTTAGTAGGCACCTACTTCACATTCATTGGTTTCAGCATACTAGCATTCGTTTTGGGTTCTTTGGAGACATTCCCTCCCACCCCAAGCTATGTAGGCACCTGCTACTTCATCAATAGTCAACATCATGGTTATGGGTCAACCACACAAAATCCTTCTCATCAAAGTCCATTTTCTAGGCCACACACTGTTAGTATCACAGTTGGTCACAAGAATTACAGAGTATCTCTATCCTCAGATCTTCGTTTTTCATGGTTTTGGCTCATCCATAAACCCACACTTCACCGAAGTCCATTTTCTATGCCGTGCACTATTATCATCACAGTTTTTCACAAGCATTATAGGGTATCTCTTTATTAGGATATTCATTTTCCATGGTTATGGGTCATCCACGAACCCACACTTCATTGAAGTCCATTTGTTAGGCCGCACACTATCAGTATCATAGTTGGTCACAAGAATTATAGGATATCTCTATCCTCGGATCTTCGTTCATTGCAGTTATGGGTTAACCACACAAAACACTTCTCTTTAGTGGCTTTTCATATTCAACAAAGACTTCTCATGAGGGAACTTCATACAATGGGAACAATTGCTTCTTAAGGAGAGAGGAATGATCCGAATGGAAAGTGGCCTACATCCATAGTATTCATCCACCCATAGTATTGATACGCCAATGGTATTTTAAGTGACATATATCCATGGTATTAATTTACCCATGGTACATAGCCATCCATGGTATTCATCCACACATGGAATTTACCCATGGTATTGTAAATGGCATCCACCGATGGTATTGTAAGTGACATATCTCCATGGTATTCATTCACCCATAGTATTCATTCACCCATGGTATTTACCCACCCATGGAATTCACTTATGGTATTGTAACTAAAAAATGTTATAAGTAACAATTCACATCTTGTAAAAGGACAGATTTTCCACCACGATGTAGCTTCTATAGTTATTCTATGTTTTAATAAAAAATTTCTTTGTGGTTTTATTTATTTTGTGTTCTCAGCTTTTTCTTGCATTCTAATGTTGCAGATCTTGTCATATCCATTTCAATTTTCTTTTAGATCTCGGGGGCCTCCCCCCCAAGATCCGTATCAGCTGAAATCATGAGTATGATTAATTATTTGAAAATTTTAACTATTTGAAACAATTTATGAATTAGAGTAATTTTCACATGTGATTCGACTTTGATCATGAGAATTCATTTGTGAAGAAGATAAATCAATATCCTCAATGTCAAAGTAACTATCAGAAATGACCTCACGACATTCATTAGAATTTCCTTCGATCTCATCGAATATATCAAAACAAGGAGGAATATTGAGCTCATGTTCATTAATCCCAAAAGAATGATCAATAATTAATTATCTATCTTGATAAAAAATAATTGGCAATTAATTTAGATCAACCTCTCTAATTTCTGAAATATCTTTAAAGTGAAGAGAGCATAAATTGCTATTATAAAAATTGTCAGGATAAAGGGGAAAATATGAATCTGAAACAGTGAATTTGAAAATGTCTCTATTTGAGAACTCTTGTACATTTTCTTCATTGCAAATTTCATATTTAAGATCATTTACTTGGATAATTGTGCTTTCTTGAAGAATGTTTCTTTGTTTTCCTTATTTTGGCATTTTCTCATCATAAAAGAATTCAAAAATTTATATAGTAGATTGAGTATTATTAGAAACTTTAATCGATGCTTTTACTTGTCGAATTATGTGCTAATTTTCTGATTCTAACACACACTAATTTTCAGATTTCAAGGAAGTAGCTTCTTAATTATTCTTGTTAATTACTTTTTGCAATTAATTAGTGAAATTCTCGAAGCTTTGTAATTGAGATTCATTGACATTTGAAGGTGCACCCTAATCATTATCAATATTGTAGGAAGTGTACACTAAATGAAGGAATTGATCATACATAATAGAGGCCACTTCATCATCATTTGTTTGCACCTCCATATTGGAATTATCAATTATTTTAATGAAATTGGAAGGATATTGAGCAAGCATTGAAATAATTTCACATGGATTATGAATGGGAGGAAGAGAGAAAATATGTTCAAACCAATCTTATGATTCCTCTTTCGAAGGTTTATCTTCAATTTTAAATTTTCAACAATTTAAACGAAACCTGACTACAAAATAAATCAAAGATTCATTTTTGAATCTTTGTAAATCTTCAAAATAGTCACATACTTGTTCATAGTCATAACCATCAAATTTACATTGGAATATTGTAATAAACTAATCCCAACTGTGAATTGATGCAACTATAAGTGATTGACACCAAATTCTAGATTTTCCAAGATTGTAAGAGTAAAAATCTTGCATAAAATACCTTCATCAATTTCTTGAAAATCAAAATTTGAAAAATTTTGAATGAATTATAAAGCATGTTTAAATGCATAAGTATTCCTCTTACCATTAAACTTTACATGAGACAAGTATCCTACTATTTCTAGTGGAGTATTGGAAGATGGACATCCAGAAATACAACTCCAAATTGGAAGTTTAATAGGGGCCATTGTAATAAAAATAAAATGTTAGAATACAATGACTCTAACGAACAACAACTCTTCAGGCCCTCCTTCTAGAGCCAAAAGTGTTGAGGGCCAAAAATTTCTGCCTACAACACTATAAGGGAGACCACCTCGTCTGGACCTTAAAGCAGCTCATTTTCCATTGAAATGGTGGTTATGACTGGTTAAAATAGGTCCAATTACCTTCTCTCCACCTGCAATGGCTTAAAATATGACTTTCATCTACTAATGGGGAAGAGACATCATATCAGCCCTCTTGTTGATTAGGCAAGGAAGTGATCCTTAAGTTGATATGGGGCTCAACAAAGCCACAACTAAAGTTTTCCTCTTTTGAAAGAGGACTTCTAGGAATATAGAATTAAATCTAAATTCAAAATTATTCTAAAATGCAAGCAAAAGGAAAATTATACTAATACTATCTCCATTAGGCAGATATAGATCTAACCCAACCGATAACAAGATATTTTAAATGATTTGGATTTAATGTGTCTCGCTGATAATTAATATCAAGCTAATGAATTAGTTCAATTAACTAACATTATGAATACCAAAACACAGTATATTCATAGACCTCTTAACTGAAATAATCAACCAACAACATTTAGGAAATAGTTCACAAAATATTATTTGTTATTAAATCAATATTAAAAGACATTTCTGAGTAAATAGTTACTCAGAAATCATAATTCAACCCATAAGAGTTGAGATAAATAATAACCTATAATTGAGACAAATTACTCATATTGATAATAGTGCACAAATATGAATAAAATGACACATTCCTGCTATCATAAAATGAAACTAATATTTAAAACACTATTATTATGAATGTCATTTTATTGAATCTGTTTCTCTGGCTCCAGTCTCCAACAGTCATTTACAATGCTTTGAACTTATGCTTTTAAAACAAGAGTTTCAGTAGTGCAAGCTCTGCTCTCTATACATAATTCAGAATGCAAAAGAAAAATCCTCAATAATCTCTAGATCTGAGTTTTCTCTCCTCTCACCTACAACTCTAAAATATTCATTGCAATAGTGCCTTCAAGAATTATATAGTTGTAGAGAAGAGAAGCCCACTCTACCTATAACACTATAATCTGCTATTAGAATATTTACAAAAGAATTCTCAACAAGAAATTTTTTTGAAGAATAAATCTACTCCATCAATTTTCATTGGCTAAAAATTAAATTCTTCTATTTTTGGAGCATTATCATTGATTGATATCTTCTTCTTCCCATCTCTTCAACTGTTTTCCTACAAAAACAGATCAAAACTAAATTAAAATGGAAAAAATAAAATCAAAATACCAAATATGGAATTAAAACAAATCCAATCAAAACTTAATTACATAATTAAAATAGAATAATTTTTATATTTTAATTGATGCCTATGGTGATCTAATTTTTCAATTAGAGCATAGATTAATGAATCTGCACTCAGTAGAGGTTGTGGGAAATGAGAATGCAGAAAATAAAACTCAGAAAATTGATTTTGTTTTAAAAATTTGGAGCTTGATCTTTTGCTGAATTTTAGACTCATTAAATGATAAAATATGATAAATAAACCACCTGAGAAATAATATCCATGATTTTATCTATACAGAGAGCCATCATGGGCCTCATTTAGTGAAGTAGAAGTCAATTTATGAGCTTCCAAAGTTGGGTAGTCAAAACTGCCAGAATTTTGGAAATTCTGTTGCCTAAGCTAAAAATCAGAATTTTTTTAATTAAAATATTATTCTAAATTAAATTACAATTATAAATTAATTAATACTAATAATTTTAATTATGAAATTAAATTACTTAAATTAATTATTATCATAATTATTATTAATTATAAAATCTAATTAACTAAAATTAATTTAAAAACAAGTTTATATTATGTATAAAAATATTAAACTTAAAACAAACATATCATATATTACATTAGGTCTTATGGAGGAGGGAAGAGTATGGAGGAGGGAGGAGTATGGGGAGATAAGGTGAGAATGAGGTGAGCTAATGCAGGGATAAGGTGTGAGGTGAGGTGGAATAATGGAGGGATAAGGTGACATGAGGGTGAGGTAAGACGGGTGAGTCAGGTGGGTCAGGAGGTATAAAGTGGTCAAAACCAAATATTATGTTAAAAATTGAATATCCCATCACATATTTCCAAAATCGCAAGATCGCAGGTTCATAATTGAGATGATTTAAAAATATGCGATATGCTATGATCACAATCGTCGTATCGCATCACAAAATTTTGATCGCAATTTTTTGGATCACATTTTTTAGATCGAGTTTTTGGAAGGAAGGAGATGATGTGTAGTGGGGCTCATGTGAAATTAAAATTCCTACAAAATTAACTATAATTTTTTTTTAATTTTAATATTTTGGGTTTGACAATTTCTTTTTAGATAGGAAATTGGAATAAATTACCAAGATCGAGAAATGCATTTTTCAACTATCGCTTAATTTAGCTGGGTCATTTTGTAGGACCATTAGTGAAAAAATAAATACTAATAAAAATTAACCAAGAGTTAATATTTACAAAGAATGATTATTTTAATTGCGAAAATTACAATATTATACACTTCATATATTCTTTAACTATGTCGAAAAAATGATCAAACTTCAAAGGTGTGCCATTTACTCAGCAGGTTGCCCAAACGCGATGAAACATGTATCGATGGAAAGTCTTATAAAAATTGACATGAATGGAATAATCAAAATGGAAATCCGACAAAAGAAAAAATGGAAAAATTGTAGGATAATCAACTTAATAAAAATCATAAAAGGTGTTTAGCCAAAATTTGATGGAAAGGGTCCCCATTTTTTGAAGTAAATAATTCAAAAATGAGGGGTGTTGGGTTTTCCCTACAACACCGAGATGCATGTTTCAACCCTTAAAGGCTCTTCTTCAATTTGCAGACAAGGTTATGTTTACCTTTTAACTTGAACCCCCTTGGTTGTTCCATCTAAATTTCCTCCTTCAAATATCCATGAAAGAAAGTTTTCTTCACATCTAAGTGTTCACATTACAAGTCTAAAACAACATAAATACCAAGGATAACTCTTATGGATGACATTTTAACAACATGTGATTTTTTTTTTGTAAAGTCAATATCTTATTTTTGGGAAAATTTCTTCACCATCATCCTTTCTTTGCATGTTTCCTTCTTCTCCTCACCCTAATTTTTATTCCCCTATACCTATTTATTTTGTAGGATGTTTCTTCCTTTTAAAAGCTTCATTAACTCCCAAGTTTTTTTTCCAACAAATAGTCCTTTCCTTCCTCCATTTATTTCTTCCAATTCATAATTTTCATGAAACAAATGAGGCGCACCTTCATTAGTTATCAAAATATAATTTTTGGGTGTACACCTTTGTGATTTCTTATGAGGCCTTGTTATGAAACTAACTGAAAAATAGAAGAAAATAGAGATCAACGCCTTAGAATTCATCCACTTCGAGGGGGTAACCTCCTTTACATTACATAAATGAATAATTTTTGGATGATACAAATGACAAAACCTCCTTCTATATATAGGATTCCATGGGGTCACAATATAATCATAGCCGACCTAACAATAATAATGTAAGGGCACAATAATAACAATATTAGGGTGATAACGGTACAACAATAATAATAAGGGAGCTACACTAATAACAAGAAGGGACTAAACTAGTAATATAGGGACCTAACATGCCCCTTTCCTTCAAAAAAGTGTTGTCCTTGATGCTTGAGTAGCTCTAGGTGATTTTGTATAAATTCTCATCCTCCCATGTAGAATCTTCAATGGGTAAGTTCTTCCACTTGATGAGATACTCAAAAATTGATCTATTTCATAGCTATCAAGTTCTTGTTTCCGTGGCTGCTTCAGGATCCAATATGATTTTTCCTTCTTCATCAAGTTCTAGCAATATTGTTTGAACTGGAATTTTTTCACCTATAACCTTATTTAAGCATGAAACATGGAAAACTGGATGCACTCACGAAGAAGCAAGAAGCTCCAATTTGCATGCCATAGTACCAATATTTTTCAACACCTTGTAATGACCATAGTACTTTGGCGATCATTTATTATCCTTATTAGATTTCTTGAGAAACATTTGTTCGTATGGTGGTAGTTGTAAAAATACCCAGTCTCCTACATCAAAACTTCTCTCGCTCCAATGTTGATCTGATTGTTGTTTCATTCGATTTTTTTCCAAACTTATGTTATCCTTTAAGAGTTGGAGAACTTCTTGTTGATGCTCGATGTGATATTCCACTGATTGAACCTTAGAATTCTCTCTTTATGATGTGATGGATTGTGTATGATATCCATAAAGTGCCATAAATGGGGTTATTTTTGCTGCAGTATGGAAGGAAGTGTTATACCACGATTCAGCGAGAGGTAACCACTTGACCCATTGTGTTTGTTTATCAGATACAAAACAACGAAAATATCCTTCCAAACATTTATTCACTATCTCCATTTGACCATTGGATTGAGGATGATAATATGAGCTATGAGCTAGTTGAGTACCCAAACAAGAAAATAACTTTGTCCAAAAATTTCCAATAAAAATGGGATCTTTGTTGCTCACAATAATATTTGGGTTTCCATGTAGCTTTTGAGTTGCGTCCATAGATGTATTAGCAACTGTACTTTCTTTAAATGGATGAGATAATGCACAAAAGTGTGCATACTTTGTAAGTCTATCAACTACCACCATGATGACACTCTTTCCTTCAGACTTGAGTAAACCTGTAATAAAATCCATTGAAATCTCCTCCCAATGTTGACTTGGAATGGATAAAGGTTGTAGAAGACACGGGCTCTTAATTGTCTCAGTTTTATTTTTCTGGCAAACAAAAAATTCCGCCACAAACTTTTGAATATCAGATTTAAGGCCATCCCAAGAAAATTCTTTCTTCACCTTGTGGTAAGTTTTTTAAAATCCTGAGTGTCCTCCTAAAGGAGAAGTGTGCAATTCTAAAAGAATATTTTGTTTTACTTGGGAACTCTTACAAAGATAGAAGCAATCTTTGTACCATAAGGAATCATTTTTCCAACTAAATGTATCATATGTACTAGGATCTTGCTGCAAATTTTGAATGATTGTCCACACTTCCTCATCCTTCTTCCATTCATCCCTTGCTTCGGTTAGCCAATCTGGTTGTATAATAGAAATGGCACAAAGCAATGCTTCCACCTCTTCATTCTTTCTTGAGAGTGCATCTGCAGCAACATTTAGCTTCCCTTTTTTGTAGATGATTTCAAAGTTATAACCCAAAATCTTTGTGACCCATTTTTGTTGCTCTTCTGAAGATAGTTTTTGTTCCAAAAAGTGTTTAAGACTATCATGATCATTTTTTACCTTGAAGTTTCTTCCCATTAGGTAAGGTCGCTATTTCTTTAGCGCATTTAGTATTGCTAACATTTCCTTCTCATAAATAGCTTTCTATAAATACTTTCCTTTGATTGGACAAATTTCAAAAGAAACAGGTCTTCCTTCTTGCATTAAAACAACACCAATTCCATTTCCCGAGGCATCACATTCCACAATATAGGTGTTTGTGAATTCTTCCATAGCTAACATCGGTGCTAGGCACATTGCCTCTTTAAGATGTTCAAAGGCCTTAGTTTCTTCAGGAGTCTATGAAAATGCATCTTTCTTCAATAATTTTGTTAAAGGTGTTGCTACTCTCCCATAATTCTTAACAAACTTGCGATAATACCCTGTTAACCCAAGAAATCCTTGCAAATGTTTTATGGTTGTGGGGAGTTTCCAATCCTTAATGGATTTAAATCTAGTTAGGGTCTACCTTAACACCCTCATGAGATACAATATGACCCAAATATTCCACCTCCTGTACTCCAAAGAAACATTTGGATGTTTTTTCTTATAATTGTTTCTCCTGCAATAGTTTGAGCACCCTATCAACATGTTGAACATGATCCTTCCAAGAAATGTTGTTGAGTAGTATATCATCAAAACATACTATCACAAATTTCCTAAGGAAGGGTTTGAAAATGGAATTTATCAACCCTTGAAATGTAGAAGGTGCATTGATAAGGCCAAAAGGCATGACCAAAAATTCATAATGACCCTCATGAGTTTGAAATGTTGTTTTTGGAATATCTTCAGTCTTCATTCTAATTTGATGATATGTTGAACAAAGATCCAACTTGGTATTATAAATTTCTCCATGTAATTCATCCAATAATTCATCAATCACAGGAATTAGAAATTTATGTTTAATAGTGAGCTTATTGAGCTCTCTATAATCTGGACATATGCACCATCATCCATCCTTCCTGTGCACCAAAACTATTGGAGCAAAGAAAGAAGTTTGACTAGGTTGAATTATACCAGCCTCTAACATTTCTGTAATCATACGTTGAATTTCGCTATTTTGGAAATAATGATATCTCTAAGGCCTGATGTTTGGAGGAACACTTCCTGGAATAAAATTAATAGCATGATCATGATCATAAGCGGGTGGGAATCCTTTGGGAGTTTCAAACACTTTGGAATGATTGTCCAAGAAATTTTGGAGATATGGAGAAATAGATTATTTTGATGTTGGAACTTCTAGTGAGCATAATTGTGTAATTACACCTTTTTGTTATTTCTTCATAAGCTTTGTCATTACATTAGATTTTATTATCTTTCACAGCTTCCCTGTGATACCTCGTAATTCGACTTCCTTTCCTTCTTAAAAAAAAATTGAAGAAAATTTCTTGAAAATTAAAAGCTACCGTCCACAAAGATTGTAACCATTGTACTCCTAGTACAACATCAGCACCTCCCATTGGAATGGAAAGCATTGGAATATTCAATACATATTCCCCCATGGTTAGCTTCATATTATGGCATTTTCCAGAGCAATTTATAGTTCCTCCATTTGCAACCATCACTTGACATTCTGGTGCTAGGTATAGGAAACAATTCAATTCCTTGGCTACCTTACAATGAATAAAATTATGGGTATTACCCAAGTCAATCAACACTATTACCTTTTTCTTCTTGATATGTCCTTCTATCTTGAGATTTTGAGGAGTGGTAATTTCTGCCAATGCATTATATGATATGGTCAGACTCATTTCTTCTTCTTCTAGGGTTGGTTCCTCGTGTATATCCTCTTCTTTTGAAGATTCTTGTTCATTTTCTTGCTCCTCTTCACAATCTATGTAAAATAATTTCTTCTCAGCACACTGGTGACCTTTAGTGTATTTTCTATCACAAGTATAGCAAAGCCCTTTTGCTCTTTTTTCTTCCAATTGTTGTGGTTTCAACCTTGTAGATTGTGGAAGTCTAGGAATAGCAACACTTCCATATTTATATATGTGAGTGGTAGGCTTCCTTTTCTCCATAATTTTACATTCAATCTTTCTTACTAGCCTAAATGCCTTCTCCAATGAATCAGGTTCCCAAATGTGAACCTCGTGTTGGTTGTTATCCTTTAAATTCCTTATGAAGACATCAATCTTGAGTTCCTATGGAATATCAGTTACCCTTATATTCAATTTTTGGAAGTCCTCAATGTGCTCCACCACTGAACCCTTTTCTTTGAGATTTATCAATTGGCTAAAAAAGGTGTTGCTCTTTGTATCGTCATAATGTGCTATCATTTCCTCCGTAAAAATTGACCAAGTGACAATTTTTTTATGGGAGCAAATCCATCGATACCATACAAATGTATTTTGTTCTAAATTTAAAATTGCAATGCGTACCTTTTGTGTGTTTTTCACATTATTGAGATCAAAATATTGCTCCATATACAATATCCATGTTATGAGATCCTTGCCATCAAACTTCCTCATATCAATATTTTGAATATGGTGGTTTTTCCGTCCAACATTAGAGTTTATGAAATCGCTATTAACATTTATTTTGTTCTCCTCATGAGTTTCCTCCACTATATTTTCACCATTAGGAAACATTTCTTGTATCAACTTTGTCAAACCTTCCATGTCCACTTTTAGATCATTCTTCATGTTTTCCATGTTACATTTCATGTCATCCATCTTAGCTTGCCAGCTTCCATGCCATCCATTTTAGTGTCCACACCTTTCTTCAAACCATCCATCTTAGCTTCCAGACATTTATTCAAAACTTCCATTTCATTTTTTGTTGCTCTTTGCAAGAGGAAAATTTGGTGCATTTTCTCTTGTAATTTTGATGTTTCATGTTGTACTTTTTCATCTTCATGAGTTATAGTATAGCATTCTGAAGGCTTAATGGGTGCTGAATTATTTTTAGGGGGGATTTTGCAACCCAATACTAATATTCCCTTGGAATCAATTCAAACTAATTTTTCAAACAAGAATTATGCAATTCGGGAAAAAAAAAATACACACCCTTTTCTTGTGTTTGAGGAGCTTGATATTGAAATAGAATTATATCTGTGATTTAGGATCTTCAATATCTGAATTTCAGTCTTGTAGTATCCCTCTGAATCTTATTTCGAATGCCATAGGTCTGACCTCATTTGGATTCTTCAAGGAAACGTTATGCCCAATCTCCCACAATGACCTAATTATGGACTATTTCAATAGAGTTAGCATGTACGGTGTGCCAAATATCATTGTTTCCTCCTTCAGCTCTCAAATTTATGCAAAGGAAACTACAGGCTGTGTACTTGTGATCACATTTTACAGAATTCCAATTCGATGCTCAGAGAGAGAGTTATGATGATTTTCCCACGGTCACCTCTTTGAGATGAAATTCGGGAGCCTGAACAAACCCTAACTTCCACAGATCATATCTCCAAAAATATTGCGAACCAAGATCTGAAATTTTCACACAACATTCCTCGGGATTTTAGATTTACTCTGTAAACATTTCAGATTCTGTACCTTCTTAGAAATTTTTTTATAGAAAACATTTCACGATGACCTATTTAGGTGAAATTCGAGAGCCTGAAAAAACCCTAATTTCCACAAATAATATCTCTGAAAATATTGTGAACTAAGATTTGAAATTTTTACACGACGTTCCTCAGGATTTTGGCTTCGCTCTAGAAAAATTTCAACTTCTGAAACTTCATAGTACAAAAATTATAAGGAAAATTCCACAATGACCTGTTTGGAGCAGCGAAACCCTAGAAACCAAAGCTCTGATACCAAATGTTATGAAACCATCTCTAAAAATAGAAGAAAAGAGAGATCAATGCCTTATAATTCAACCACTTTGAGGGGGAAACCTCCTTTACATTACATAAATGAACATTTATTGGATGATACAAATGATAAAACCTCCTTATATATATAGGAGTCCATGGGGTCACAATATAATCCTAGCCAACCTAACAATAATAATGTAAGGGCACAATAATAAGAATATTGGGGTTACAGGGGTACACAAATAACAATAAGGGGGCTACACTAATAACAATAAGGGACTAAACTAGTAATATAGGGACCTAACAAGCCTATTATACTTGTTAACCAACTATGGTGGTGATTTTAGTGATTTAATCTCTTGTGATGGATCCATCGTGTTTTCGCCTTTTTTATTTCCATCATTTTGCATTTGTTGTCCATCTCTTTCTTGAATTGAATGCCTAGATTCTTGCAATGGAGGAATATTTTATTTTTGTTTTGTAAACCTATACATAATTTAATTGACCTCCATATCACCTGAAATCTATGCATGCATCTCTAGTTCATTACATGTTGCATTCCTTCTTATAACACTTTTGTGATTAACTGGATCTCATAGAGGATAACCAAATTGACCATCCACATATCCAAAAAATGCATTTCCTTGATTTATCATCTAATTTGGTTATATGATGTTTTTGAATATGCATACATACTTCACATCCATAAATTTTTAGGTGATAATAATTTACCTTCTTATTGGTCCAAGCTTATTCCATAATAATACTATCTAGGATTGTAGATGGTGAGTGATTGATGAGGTAACAATCTCTCCTTACTACTTCTTCCCATAAATGCTCCAAATCTAGAATTTGACAACATACTCCTCACCTTCTCCATGATAGTGTGATTCATCCTTTCTACAATATCGTTATGTTGGGGAGTAATTGGGACAATATTCTCATGTTTAATATCAAACATATTACAAAAAATATTGAATGCATTGCAACAATACTCTCCATCAATATTTGTCCTCAAACACATGACCCAATTTTTAGCCTCCCTTTCAACAACAACATGAAATTTTTAAAATATATCAAAAACCACACCTTTACTTTTCATAGTGTACGCCCAAACCTTCTTGGATACATCATCTATTAATGTGACAAAATATGAGGCTCCTCCTAAAGACTTAACATTCACTGACCCAAACACAACAAAGTTTATTAATTCTAATAAATCTTTTTTGCTCTTGATTATCTCTCATAAAAGAAACTATTTTTTTTCTACCATAAATAAAATTCTCACAAATTTCAAGTTCATAGGATTTTAAACCTGGAGGTATATTTTTACCAAGAAGAACTTTTAGGCCCTTTCACTCTCGTGGATCAAACATGTATGCCATAACTCTATTTGTTTTACTTCTTTTGCAATAGAAATTACATCATATAATTTTATTCTTTCACTCATTTTATAGAAGGTTCATGCTTTGAATGCTTTAGGCGTGACCAATTACCCTTGATTTACTAGTATTCCATCCATATTCCACAAAGGATTTGGAGCATCCTATTCAACCATACCATCGTGATAAAACTCATACGTATTTATGGGACATGCATATCTTGTTTCAACACGATATCTTATCCATCCATTTTCTTTATTTGGACATTTCCCACCCCAAAAATATTTAAAAAATAATTATTTCCTAAATTGACTCTAACATGATCACCTACTTCGTATGTAATATTTTTTTTTGCATGGGGTCATATTGTGAAATTCCCCAAAGTATTGTACCCAATCAATATTACTGCTAAAAGCATATAAATATGATTCTTATACTGAAACAATAAATAAGGGATAAATTTTAGATGCTACAACAATGGTCTCATAGTCATTTTTGTTGCTTGACTTTTGATTTGTGTTGATTTATTTTAATTCCTTCCATTCCTTCTTCCAAAACTAGTAAAAATTTTTCTTATGTCCTCGTTTCCCATAATGAAAAAATGTAAGTCTTCCTTTCATTTATTTTGATCTGCTTCTTGATTTTGAATTCCCCTCACTACTATGGTTAATTTTTTTTCCCATGATCAACTAAGGCTATAAATTCTCCTCCTTGGTTTTCTTTAATTAATTTCTATTGCAACTACTCATTCATTAAATTGTTGCTAACACCATCAAACCTCAAGTTTCTAGCAAGTTTTGAATTTCTTAGAGATACTGTTAAATTGTCCCAATTTTTGGCATGTAACACATAAGTAGGATGTCTTTTATTTCATCATCCTAAACAAATTCGACAAAGGAAAGTTCTCTAGTAATTATATTGAATTCATTCAAATGCACTGCAACTGAAGTGTTAGGATATTCCGACACATAGGAAATAGTTAATAATAACTTAGTCTAGTGTAGAGTTAGGTAAAGTGTGTTTCTTTACCATGTACATTTGTATCTTATAATTTGATGGTCATGATTTGTAGTGATACGACGGTTATCTCTCACCTCAGTATTAATGACACTTGATCCGTGGCTTAACACCCAATTGGTCCAATCGGGTGTTAAGCCATGGATCAAGTGTCGTTAATACCGAGGTGAGAGATAACCATCGGATCACTAAAAATCGTGACCGTCGGATTATAAGTTACAAATGTACATGTTAAAGAAATACACTTTACCTAACTCTACACTAGACTAAGTTATTCTTAACTATTTCCTATGTGTCGGAATATCCTAATATCCCCCCTTAAGAACAACTTGGGATAGGATTGAAGGATTTACAAAGGTGACATAGAAGGAGCCTATTTCCTATGTGTCGAAGATCACAGTCATACTTCAACTGAGAGAGAGTAATGCCTTACTTGGATTGCAAGACTTGAAGACCAAGAAATAATGCAAGTGTCCTAATTCTGTCATTTCAAACTTCTTTTTGAGGCTAGAATTCACATGGTTTATATGGTTTGGATCACTACCAGTAAGGATAAGATAATCAACATAAAGGACAAGGATGGTGAAGGACTTACCCACTTTCTTGGTGTAGATAGTGTTGTCAGAATGACACCTAGAAAAGCCATTATCTAATAGAAATCTATCCATTTTGGCATACCAAGCCTGATGAGCTTGTTTGAGACCATAGAGAGACTTCCTAAGATGACAAACAAGGGTGGAGTCTTTCTGGAGAAAGCCAAGGGGTTGTTCCATGTATATTTCTTCATGCAAATCTCCATGTAAGAAGGCAGATTTAACATCCATCTGATGGACTTCCCATTTAAAGGAGGCAGCAAGGGAAAGAACAAGGTGAATATAATTCATTTTGGCAACAGGGGAGAAGGTTTCAGTATAGTCAATGCCTTCAACTTGTGAAAATCCTTTAGAGACAAGACGAGTTTTATATCTATCCACTTTTCCATTTGTTCCAAACTTTGTTTTGTAAACCCATTTTCATCTAACAAGTTTTCTTCCTTTTGGAAGAGGAACAATATCCCAAGTATCATTCACCAATAAGGAGCAATATTATTCATTCATAGCTGCATCCCAATCTGGATGACCGGAGGCTTCTTCAAAGGTTTCTAGATTAGGATTTTCTAGAACTTGAGCTAGTAAGGAAGAGACTCTTTCAAACTGAGAACGAGTACGTCGTCAATTGGAAGGGTCACCTACAAGAGAACCTGCTGCATCCCGAGTAGAGTGGACCCATCTTGGAAGCGGTGGAGTAAAAGGAACAATTTCAAGTGGTGGAGGAGGATTTTCATCCTCGTTATCATCATCTGAACTAGAAGGAATTCTATTAAAAATAGAAGAGAGAGAGAGAGGTAGCACATATGTTGAATCAGGCTCGCAGGCCAAAGTTGGCACACTCATCGAACTAGGCTCGCAGGCCGATATATTTTCATCAAATTTTACACCTCTTCTAATGATTATATTTTTGGATTTTGGTTGAAGAATTCTATATCCTTTAACATCCTTAGAATATCCAACAAAAATGCATTTTTCACTCTTAGGTTCTAAGGTTTTATGTTTCGCATCTGGAATATGGGCCCAAGCATCACTTCCAAAAACATGAAAGTGACTTACATCTGGTTTGATTGAGCTCCAAGCTTCTTCTCGAGTTATATTATTTAAAACCTTAGTAGGAGTGTGATTGACTATGTAATTTTCACAGTTAATGGCTTCTACCCAAAAATTGAGACCAAGTCCTTTAGATTGAAGCATACAATTAGCCATTTCCTTTAAGGTGTGATTCTTCCTTTCAGCTACACCATTTTTTTGTGGAGTATATGGAATAATATGTTGCAATTGAATGCCATGCTCAGTGCAGAAGTTGATAAATTTGTTGTTAACATATTCTCCTCCATTGTCTGATCTTAACTTAAGAATTTGATGTCCATATTGTTTCTCAAAGGCCTCAAAGGCCAAGAACACGTTAAAAACTTCACTCTTGAGTTTTAAGAAGTATACCCAAGTGCATTTCGAAAAATCATTAATGAAATTTAATAAGTACTTGCAACCAGAGAAAGAAACAATAGGAAGTGGACCACATAAATTACTATGCACAAGATGCAAAGGGGTTGAAGCGTGCCAAGAGGCGCGTTTGTCAAAACTATCTCGATGATGTTTTCTGAGTACACATCCGGAGAAAACACCATCTCTGCAAGATACCATAGGAAGACCTGTCACCATATTTTCCTTACATAGAGTTTGAAGAGAGCGGTAGTTTAAGTGACCAAATCTCTCATGCCAAAGTTTTCTCACTTCATCATTATGAGCAACAAAAATGGAGGGAAGACATGATGATCCAAAGTTGTAAAACTTATACAACCTTTTGGAATCATCAGCAATGCTATTAGCTAAAATATGTTTAGGATATTTGAGGTCCTTGATTACAACATCATGAGGTGAGAATTCTACTATTTTCCCTTCACCTGAATGAGTTATTTGATAAAAAGAGAGAAGGTTGCATGACAAGTTAGGAACACATAGTACATCATTAAACTGGCCATTATCGAGATGAATGGTTCCAGATCCTACAACACTAAGAGATCTATCATCACCAACATAAATATGTTTGGTGTTACAATCATTTAAAGAATAAAACATGGCTTTATTTTTGGCAATGTGATAAGAAGCTCCAGAATCAATGATCCACTCATGAGAATGAGAAGAGGAAGATACATTTAATGAATAACCAGATCTTGATGCTTGACAACCACAAGCAGAAAGTGCCATTCCTAAAGATGAAGGTGAAGAGTGCTCCAAATTGATGTCGTGCTTCTTCATTGTTGCTTCTAAGGCTTCCATCTTCTTAAAACATTTGTACTCTATATGGCCATCACGATTGGAAAATTTGCAATGTCTATCTATCTTCTTTCCTTTGTTTTTATATGCCTTATCATTTTGGTGAGTTGCTTTTTCATTTTGTGGCTAAAATTTCTTAGGACCCTTGTTTGGTTTTGGACCATACTTTTTAGGATACTGCTTCTTGGGATTCTTTTGATATGATTTCTATTGGGCTACTAAGGCTTTCTTAGAAGCATTTCCAGAAGTGATAAGACCAAGGTGTACAAGTTTTTCTTGTTCTCTTATGAAAGAATCACAAAAGGAATCAAAAGAGGGATTCTTGTAGGTGGTTCCTGAAGAAATTATGGCTTCTTTAGTGGAATGGAACATGAAAACAAATACAGATTAAGTAGGGCCAAGCTTAGAAAGAATGCAATAGATGAGGCTAATATCTTCCTTTTTGACCTTACAACCTTCTAAAAGAAGTCTAAGGGTCTTGAATTTGGACAAAAAGTCTTCAATAGAGGAAAATTTATTAGGGTCCAAAATAAGCAACTCATTTTAAAGCTGGTGAGCCCTGATTTTATTTTGAATGCCAAAGGTAGGCTTCATGAGGGGTGTCAATGTCAAGGATATGAAATCAAATATCTTGAGCAATGGACATTCCTATCAACCCTCGTGTTTGATCGTGTTTATTTTCCCATTTAGCGACCTTATCATCATAGAAGGTTTAGTTTCTACCCCTATGGCTATTCTGTAAAGCCCTTTACTTCTAAGTATATCTACTATGTGAGGTAGCCATTGGAAATAATTGGTGCTGTACAAGAATAATCGGGCATGCACTTTCCATTTTTTTTATAAAAAACTAAAGCTGAGAAAAGCTAAAAATAACTAATCCAATGGAAAGACCTTGAAAAATTAGACCGTTTCAAGAAAAACGGCTTCTAGAGGAAGAAGTTATGCCTTTTTGAAAAAACGAGCTGAAGATGCTGAATAGTTACGGGAACGGGATGAAGTGCGACTTTTAAAAAAAAAATTCGTCCCTTTAAACAAAAACTTTTTACAAAAGAAGCTTGAGAAAGAGATTTGAACCCAAGACCTCTATTCTCATAAACTAACCCCTCACCAAGTAAGATAGTAAAAGGATTCTATTATTGTTTGAAAGGAGGAAGGGGGGTTTTTGTTATGCGTGCCTTTTCCTGCACAAAAAAAATAGAAACTGAGTAAAAAAAAATGAAATGCAAGCCTTACGGCAGAATGTTAGATTTTTGGTTAGCCTTACTAGCAACTATCAATTTTTTCACTGTTTCTGATTTTCCGAGATTGCACAAAGACACGGGGAAAGAGCATACATAGAAAAAAAATCCCTTTTCCTGTTTCTGATTTGCGAAGATCGCACACAGCGCTAAGAAAAGAGCATACACAGAGAAGAGGGTATAGCTCCGGCAAATAAATAAACGCTAGAAACCAAAAATAAACAGAGGGAACCGAAATAAGCAGAACTATTAACAAATATAACTGCAAAACAGGTCATAACTTAGGCAGCTGGAAACCTTTTCGCATGAAACGAAAGGCATTCCTCACTGTAGCAAACGCTCCGGACACAACAGAGCATTTCTCCAACCATAAGAATGTTCAGAAATAGTAGATCTACAAAACGGAATTCTTATGCAGTCAAACCAGCTTCCAATTTTGATCAACAATGGATGCGACCCTCAAAATAGCTCTGATACCATGTAGGAATTTACAGGGTAAGTTCCATAGATCAAGAACCAAAGGTCACTACTCACAAACGTATTAGAAATCGGTACACCAGTATAAGCATGTGGACTGTTTCCCTCTTTGAGGGTTTTAACCACGTGATTATACTGGTGTACTGATTTGTGATATGTTTGTGAGCGGTGATCTTTGGTTCTTGATCTATGGAACTTAACCTGTAAATTCCTACATGAAGCACCATCCTTCATCTTGAGATTATATAGCTCCTTCATTAATAAGACTTTATTTAATGTTGTACACTTCTAATACAAATCATGCAACTTCTTCCATATCCCTTTAGTTGTCTTCTCACCCTCTACATTACAGTAAACATTCTTTACTAGGTATTGTTGAATTGTAGAAATGACCTTCCTTTCCAACCAATTCCAAGCTTTATCTATCATTTTTGAGGGCTTCATTTCCATTCCTTCAATTGGAAAATATTGATCCTTTAGAATCAGTATATCCTTCATTTTTTATTTCCATAAGAAGAAAGTGCCCCATTTAACTTCTCTGTATCATTGTATTAGTCTCCATACTACTTAGAAAATCTAGGTTACACCATTAACAATAAGAATATGCAGCTCTGATACCAATTGTTAAGAAAAGGACAACAAAAAAATTAACTGAAATAAAATTAACTCATAAATTCGAGGGAAAACTCTAAAGTAAATGACATGAACCCTTAATTACAAAGCCTTTCCCTAAAGAAAAAAAAAAAATTTTGAACCCGTAATTAGCAACAATATCAAATAAATTCATATTTAGCTCTAGAACACTTGAGCTAATCATTAAAGCTATACTAAACATTTTAAGTGATAAAAAAAATAAAAATAAAAACATTTTAAAAACTATAAACATTTTTCAAATTTACAATAAATAAATAAATATATATATATAATTTAACTATAAATTTAAATATATTCATTTTCAATATACAAGAAGGTAATTTAGGATTCCAAAAGTCACTTTACTTGTACTAATCACATACATTGAAATCAAAGTATTGATGTAAATTGTACATTGATTTCGACGTTAAAAAAAGTTATCAATCACGTTAAAATCAATGTTATAAAATTGAATATAAATAATAATAAAAATATAAATTTACACATAAAAATAGAAATATTAACATAGAAATTGATGTTGAATATAAACAGATACCTAACTATAAATAAAAATTGACATAGAAATTGAAATAAAAATATATTGTTGATTAAAATTAATTTATTACTTTACGTATTTATAAATTGACTTTAATCTATATTGACATAGAAATTGAAATAAAAATATATTGTTGATTAAAATTAATGTATTAATTTAAATATTTATAAATTAACTTTAATGTACATTTTTATCACTTAGATCAATATATTAAATTTAAATTGAAATAAACATTTCATTTGATAAACATAGAAATTGACTTGTAAAATGAAATCACGCAGCAGAAGCATCAAGCAAGCCAGCGAGCATTTTTCCTAGGCCCAAACAAGGCACAAATTATATATATATATATATATATATATTTCTCAAGTTTGTATAAAATTGTGTACATATTTTTCTCAAGTTTCTTTAAAATTATGTACGTTGATGTAAATGTAGGTGTCCAAATTCTGGGGGTTAGTTTGTTTTCCGAGCTAGTTTATTTGCCAATTGGACACTTCCAATTGTAACCAGCCTTGGTCAAATTGTTAGGGAGATAGAGTAGGGGACAGATATAGTCATTTCCATTAAGCTTAGATGCATTATGATACAACTGCAAATATTTTGTTAAAGTGGATTCTAGAACAGTCCAGCTATGGCATTCGGTTGGCCTCGCTGGCAGGCAACCTCTCGTTGTTTGTCAACGAATGTTCCATTCTATATATGAACTCGGAAACTAGATAAGAGAGTTAGAGAAGCTAGGCGGAGTCCAACGGAAAAGGGACAGATCTGGGAGGACTCGGGTAGTGAGACCATTTTATATCCCTATACATACATCCTTTAAAATGATTAATTAAATTGGTTCTTTTCCATTTTTATTTCCCATGTTTTACCTTGTCAAAACTTATGCCGGAGACAGTCAGAAGGTCTCTAGACTGATTCAAAATGAGTGAACAGACGTTTTAATGAATAGTTCCTATGTGTATGTTGGGTAAACTCCATGAATTTACCATTCACTTTGTGTGATCAACGTATTTAAGTCAAGAGAAAGAGAGTCGGTATGGAGATGAATGCGATGGAGGTAAGTGGGTCCTCACCCGGTTGGAATTTGGAGTCGACATGTGTAAACGTTGGCGGTATGGAGATGAATTCCATGGACGTAAGTGGGTCCTCGCCCTGGTTGGAAGTTCGAGTCGGCAGTGTTAACGCTGGCGCTTGAAGAGAATCATGCTTGATTTGTGGGAAATATTCGAAGCTAGTGCAAGATTGTTTAAATTACAATGTGTGGAGAAGACCCACGTTGGTCGGGCCTTAATGCATTCGAAGGAATAAAAAGAGTAGACTACTCCAACCATTAATGACAACTCCAAAAACTTTATGTGGTTATTGTTTAAATCCTTTTGGTGGAGGGACAAAATTATGGATTTCAAGATTTTGTGGTTATTGTTTAAATCCACTTCATATAAGGACAAAATTATGGTTTTCAAGATTTTGTGGTTATTGTTTAACTTCAAGAAGATCAATTTGTAACTTCGCCCATAGTCTTCACTAGCCTCACTCAAGTGGGAACAGTCGGTTGGTCAGGCCTCGAACTAATCGGGACCAGTCGGTTGGTTGGGCCTCTCTAGCCCCACTCAAGTGGGACCAGTCGGTTGGTCAGGCCTCGAACTAGTCAGGACAAGTCGGTTGGTTGGGCCTCGAACTAGTTCGAGGCACCAACACCACGGAGTTGAAGGTCATGAGAAGAAGCCTAGGAGAAGATTATGGGTACAAACGTCCATGGTAGTGCCAGAGATTTGGAACTCGAAGTTGAGGCATTGGGTGGGATGTGTGTAGCATACTTGCTTAGAGACTTGTAGTGTATGGAGATGATTGGAGTAAGAAAGACGATTTGCATGTGGGATTTAGCAAGAGTTGTAGTTGAGAACTATCCATGGATTTGAGAGACAAATGTACTGGATTAGATTCAGCCCATGAAAAGAAGAATTTACTTAAATGTGGAGTATTTGCAAGCATGATGTTTGGTGTATTGTGGAAGACCAGCTTATTGACATTAATTTTGTTTGTTGCTGAGAATATTTTCCCATGTGGTTTGTGAAGAAAAGGAATTATTTTGTTGTTTTGATGGCCTCCCCATAAAAATAGCGGTGCTAGAAAATGTGTGATGACAGTGTATCGAGAGAAGGTTTTGATGGTGATAGTTATCTTACAGTTTTCTTATTATCTATTGTGGTGGCTCGTGAGAGCTAATGATATTGTATTCCACGACCTAGTGATAGTGAGCAATTCTAAGTTTGGAAGCTCTAATGATTACAGATTTTTCTTTCTCCCAATCACATGCCCACACCAAATAATTTAAATTCCTAATCTTCAAGAATGATTACTCACATATTCATGTCTTGTCTTCTTAGATGAGAACTTATTTGGAAAAATTGGATTCTTCATAGATAGAGCTAAGCTAAGACTTTGTATGAAATAACAAGAATATAATAGTTCTTGTGTCGAAAAATAGTTATCCCTAACCATCAATTCCTCTTTATGTGAAAATTCTACTGCAGTGTATTGGTTTATTTCCTCCTACTTGATTTAATTAATACAAGTTATTTTCATAAATTAGATTAAGAAAATATCGAAAATAAACACAACTAAAGCCTACACATGCAGATCATTTACTGAATAATACACTCATGCAATAAAGTGACACATGGATTTTTGGACACAAGTCCCCAGGAAAACCCAAAGCTTGAAAACCAGTTCAACATATATAAGGGTTTATTATTAAGTAGTTTTGAGTACAAAAAATATGTGTTTCACACTTGGAAAACCTGACAGAGAATAAAAGATATCAAATATGTTGCTAACCTGAAGATCTAGTGCTAAATATCTGACTAATCTACACCCTCAAATGGGATTTACAGGATTCAGCCTAGATCTGACCCTAGAAACCCTCACGCAGCTACTAAAGCCCTAGCATTGCCCTAGAAGGCCTAGGTCATCCTATGCGTGGCCCTAGGAGGGCTTGCATCACCCCTGGAGGGTCTACTCTGCCATTGTGCTACCTTTGCTAGGCTAGCACCAGCCCTGCGTGGCCCTAGCTGCCTCTACATTGCCCCTGCTGCTCTCCGTGGCTCTGAATCATCTTTGCGTTGTCCTTGTTGGTGTTCCTATTTCTCTTGCTGCCTCTTGGCCCTAGAATCATATCATTCCCTTGGCCAACACTACCCCTCACTACAGGAAATTCCTTTGGAAATTCTTAGCAAACCCGCCCTAGAATTCCAGATCTATTCCTCAGTTCTACCAAAATTGTGTGTTCTCAACTGACCCTCAAGCCTTTCTCTTATAATTTTTCGTTGAACCCTTCAATAACTGAGATTAAATCATCCGTCAATGGCTGAGATCAAAATATTGCTTGATCCATGTGACTTAAGACAATTTTAGCACATGTGTTAATTAATTCACTTTAATTATTTTATTTTCCTAAGTTAGACTTAAGAAATAAATTAAAAATAATTAATTATTTGAATAACTTGAACACAACTTGAAATTTCTATAAATCCATTTATGGGTCTCGTAGATCAAGTGTACTCTAGCCCCTCCACAAAATTTGGGAGCTAGAGTAGAACTGATGCTACCCCAAATACACAAAATCTCAACACTCCCTCTTACCATGGTCCATCACGAGTGTGCTCTAGCAATACATCACACCATGCATTACAAGATCTTGAGTATTGGATCTGTGTTGTTGATGCTTGGTCTGTTGCCCTCCATATACTGCACTGCTACTCTTTATATTGCCGCCCATGCCACTGTCACTAATACTGCCACATTTGTACTGCAGCTCCCTCTTAAATTTCTGCATCATGCTGCCGATAGCACTACCATTGCTAACTACTGCACTAAAACTCAGTTGTTGGGAAGTAAGCAACTAAAATACTATGCCCAACTGTTTGACAGACAAGTCAAGTTTCCCTCCACCACTAAAGCTCCATGGATGCTGAATCACGCTATCCCCCTGGAGACACTTTCATGATGCAACACTACACTGTATGAGCCCAGCTTCTCTGCGTTGCTAAAGTGCCATTAGCCTCTCAGCACTGTTGCCTTCATGCTATTTTTTCCTCTACATCACGCTACTTATTCTTCAACTCCTCTGCTCCCTCTTGTGCTTCAATTTTCTCATCTGCAACCATCTCTCGACTCATCTCGCTACCGTCTTAAGGCTCTCGTAGCTCGTATGTGATCCAAGAGTAGGGCTGACTTAAGGATCCCACCAAAAAATATGGATACTCTAAATATCCATGTCACCCCACCTCTTCTCTCGAGGTGCAAGAGCACTCATGGCTGCATCATCATCAGATCCATCGTCATTTCATGTTGCAGCCTTGGAATCAAAAGCTCCTTTGTCCTTCTTCTTAGGACAACTGCTAGCGAAATGACCAAGATCACCACAGTTAAAGCATCGGACCTTGAAGAGGTCCTTATTCTTCTTCCCTTGCTTCTTTTCCCTTGATACAAGGGTTGCATCCTCCTCCTATTCTTTCTTCACTCTAGTTGATTCGCTTCCTCCACTGATAGATTTTTTCTTGGTGATCCTCTTGATCTCCTCTTGGCGGAGAATAGCCGACATATCTTCCCATGATGGTAACGTTGCCCTTCCCAGAATGCTCTAGAAAAACATTTCCCATTATTTAGAGACACCATTTAGGTTTTTTCTCACTAGGAGCCCTTCATATGGATTAGCACCCATGCCAATCAGCTAGTCTCAAATAGCTTGAAGTCTGAAGAGGAATTGATCTATCTCTTCACCCTTCATCATTTGGAACATCCGCATCTGATTCTCAGGAAGCATTCTTCTTTGCATAGAGCCTCCTTGGTAAATCACCTCCAAAGTTGACCACATGTCATGTGCTATATTCTTACTAGAAATATGATGAATCACGTGGTCCTTGACTCCATCTATGATCAAACGCTTCGTCCGTGCTTGATTTTCTTCATACTTCTTGAGTGGATCTACATTAGTTGGTACAACAAGTGTCTTCTTTGCATGATCTTTGAGACCATACTCATCAAGAAATGAGAGGATTCTCGCCTTCTAGATAACATAGTTGGACATGCCATCTAATCTATCATGATCCCTCAGTCCATATTGAGCCATATTTGCTCAGATCTGAAAGAAATAGTACTTCTCCCTATGGATCTGGGTATCTTGGTGACTAGAAACCCTCTAGTAGCTTATTCTACTGAAAACTTACTTTCCTCCTAGAAATCTTACACCAAAACTCAAATGGAAAGTATCCTCTGATCCTCCTCATCGAATCTTAGATCTGTTTGGTTCAGATTTGCTGAATGACTATCTTCCTCCTGCCTTTGTTGCCTTAGCCAGGCACAAATATACACTTGTAGAATCTCTACCCCACCAGCACTGTTGAAGATCTGAAGCACTGCTTCCAAATCTTGGAAAAATTTTCTGAAACAAGAGAAGTGATTCGAAAGCGTACTCTTAGCTAGCCCTACGCTATACCAGGGCTTCTTAGAAGTGGACTGCGTAACCCCAGACTGGGTGATGCAGTCCTTACGCTGCCTTGGGAAGGTTCTGCATAATCCTAGAGGCCTTCTTCATCTTTAGCACTGTCTCCTTGATCTGCTTTCCCTTGCTATCAAGATGCCCTTTTCATATCTACTGCTTCTTCTGCTGCCCTACAGAAAAATTATTTCTTCAGCTGATTGTGGGAGATTCATCTTGATCTATTATCATTCTGATACCATGTGAAAATTCTACTACAGTATATTGGTTTATTTCCTCCTATTTGATTTAATTAATACAAGGTACTTTCAGAAATTAGATTCAGAAAATATCGAAAATAAACACAACTACAACCTACACATGCAGATCATTTACTGAATAATACACTCACGCAACAAAGTGACACATGGATTTTTAGACATAAGTCTCCAAAAAAACACATAGTGGGAAAACCGGTTCAATATATATGAGGGTTTATTATTAAGTAGTTTTGAGTATAGAAAATCTGGGTTCCACACTTGGAAAGGTCGACAAAGAATAAAATATATCAACTCTGTAGCTAACTTGAAGATCTAATGCCAAATATCTTATTGATCCACACCCTCAAACGGTATTTACAGGACTCAGCCTAGATCTGACTCTAGAAACACTCAATGCAGCTATTGAAGATCCAGCGTTCCCAAAAATTGCCCGCGTCAGCCTCTGCATGGCCCTAAGAGGGCCTGCATCACCCCTGGAGGGTCTACACTACCTTTGCTAGGCTAGCGTCAGACCTGTGTGGCCCTAGCAGCCTCTACGCTGCCCCTGCTGCTCTGTGTGGCTCTGAAGCCTCTCTGCATTGTCCTTGTTGCTAGTCCTTTGCCTCTTTCTGCCTCTTGGCATTGGAATCAGATCATTCCCTTGGCCAATACTACCGCTCACTGTAGGAAATTCCTCTGGAAATTCTTATAAAACCTGCCCTAGAATTCCATATCTATTCCTCAGTTCTACCAAAATTGTGTGTTCTCAACTAATCCTCAAGCCTTTCTCTTATACTTTTTTGTTGAACCCTTCAACGGACGAGATTAAATCATCCAAAAATGACTGAGATTAAAATATTTCTTGATCCATGTGACTTAAGACAATTTCAGCACATGTGTTATTTAATTCAATTCAATTATTTTATTTTCCTAATTTAGATTTATCAAATCCATTGAAAATAATTAGTTATTTGAATAACTTGAACATAACTTGAAATTTTTCAAATCCATTTATGGGTCTTGTATATCAAGTGTACTCTAGTCCCTCCACAAAATTTGGGAGCTAGAACACAACTGATGCTACCCAAAATACCCAAAATCTCAACACTTTATAGCGAATGGCGAATGCTGGAATAATGTGAACTGAGAAACGTGGGTGTGAGTTGTCAAATTATTGGATTACATACACCATGACAAATAAAAAGTGTATGGTGTTCCAATACATATCGATGTGCATGTCACATTGACTACCGCTTTTGATTAGCAGTAGACCATAAAGTGACACATGAAAAGGAGCATACAAAGCTCTCAAGTGAAGGAATTGTCACAAAACCTTATCAGCAAATAATATTACTGAAGAAAATGGTGACAACTTAAGTGTTCAAGGGAGGAAGAGAGAAGTGATTGATTGAGGAACAAACAACCTAATAGCTTTGAAAGTTGAGGAGCAAGAGTGCTTAGAAGAGGTTATATTGCATTGAACTAGAAGGAGGACAACTTTCAGTTGCGGTTTGGTAGATGTTGTCAAAGGTTGATCCAGGTGGATATTGGTGGCCACCCAGCTACTCCACTTAGGGCCCTCAAGCCTCATTGTAACACAGTTCAGAGGCTTGTAGCCCGCAAATCTCTTCTCAGAGATAAGCTACCATTACCCTAGCTAGTTAATTTACATTTTTTCTGTAAGCATATTTCCGTTATTCATTATTAATGAAATGAAGTTTTATTACTGTTGCATCTCTGTTTGACGTGCATAATACTGTGTAAGAAATATATATCAAATGACTACAAATTTTGATGTGATAAAAATTGAAGGAACTTCCATGTTGCTCCTAGTTCTTCCAAAAACCATCGTTTATGGACTCAAGACGTCTCTGGAAGTTCAAGACCCGAAAAAATGATAAAAATAGTAAAATGTGCCACAATTAAGGAAACTGAAAAAATGAAAGAAACAATGGTGGGGCCCCAAGTGCGATAGGCGAGTGGCCACCAATATCCACCTGGATCAGATGCAGTTCCATAGTTGCGATTGTGGGTAGAATTTCCAAGAGAAGGAAGATACCCAGAGAAGGACATGGTACACGTGTCAAGGTGACAAATGGAAAACTTGTTACAATGATGGAGAAGGCTTATTTCATCTCACGGGTGGACGAGGGGAATCCACAGAATACGGAAGTGAGAAAGGCTACTAATGGCCATGGGCAGTGTTCAGAGAGAAGTCACAATCAGATGAAAAGGAGTTCCAAATAAGCTCACATGCAGAAGATAAGTGATGAGGAATTTGAGAAGGAAATGGCTGAATTGAAAGTACATCTTAGTGTATTAGAGGATTTTCTATAAGAATATGAGGATAACTAGAGATGCAGTTGGACACTAAAGAAGAAAAAGGTAAGATTGCATTCAATGCAAATGCAGCTAATACAAAGGTTTCATGTTAGATTAATAAAATAACTCAGAGAAACGAGTATTAAATGGAATTTCACTATTGTGAACCAAAACAAGGACCAATCCTTGGAGGGGGTGGTAGTAATGAGAATGTTGACAAGAAACCTATTGAAAATCTCAAAAACTATTGAGAGGATCAACATAAATATTTGATGGTAGAAAAAATTGTTGAGGCTGAAGAACCTATTGATTTCAAATCTAATAATTGGAGTGTGATCGTAGATAATGGAAATAACATTGACTTTCTCCCATGCATGAATGAAGAGTAGCACTTAGATGTGATGCTTGTGGATGGTGAAAGACAATCCTTGGGAACTGTCATAAAGTTAGAAGAAGAACATAATTTAAGGAAGGCAGAGTTTTCTTATAAAGGAAATCAAAATGGAAATTATACAATCATGGAAGACACATTTGAAACACATGTAGTTACAAAGGGCTTGGAAGTGTTAACTCATGGAGATAGCAAAAGAAACCATAAATATTAAGAGTTTCATTTGGACAGTGTTGATTAATATTGATGGTGATGTTGATAGGAGACTAGTGGAGAGTCTCGTGGGATGTTTGAAGAGTGAATAACAGCCTAAGAAGCTGCTACTTGGAGCATTAAATGAAATCACAAAGCCTTGTTATTTTAACACTAACATATTGTATGTAATTGAAAGTATGTAAAATGATGCATGTTGGTGAAGAAATCAAACTCCTAGAAGAGGTGGCTGAGATAGAGAAATTATTAATTGAGCATGTTTTTATTAATTTTGATGATGACCAAATGAGGACTTTTGGGAATTATAAGGATAGTTGAAATTTTTTATTGGTAGAGGAATCTTCGGCAATGGACCAGGATAGAGATGATTTCCTGATGTTGTTGGCAATGGTAGAAATTCCAATATATCTTGAGGGAATTTAAGGAGAGAAAATCTCAACTTCTATTCTAAAAGAAGTTGAGGAAACATCATTTCATAGAAATTATGTAAGTGCATAAGATGAAGAGATACTTTATGAAGGCATGCTCAAGGAGATTCTAATAATTGGAATACCAAATGACAACCTTATGCCACAAGAAGGAAGCACAAAATAATAAGTGGTATTTTTGGAGGAATGGATGAAAAATGGCCCAAATAAAATTCAACATCATTTTCTTGAATTGTATGAGTTGAAATTCTTGGAGAAGAGGATAGAAAACCAAAGACTACATATTCAGTATGCAAATTCAGAAATGAAAAAAGACAATGTCATGAAGGGAAAACCTATGAGGCATGAACAACAAACTGTGGAATAGGGGTATAAACCAAAGTTTTATGTGTCTTGGAAATCTTGTGTATAAAGAAAATGAGGACCTACAACAAGTGACAGGCGATGACAAAATTCAACAAGTAGGTGACAAGTTGTAGCCAAGGAATGAGTTGCACAAAGAGATTGATGAGATAATAATTCTTATGAAAATAATTCCCAAGAGAGTGTAAATTGATATAAGAAGTCCAACCAATAGCATGAATCAAGTGGTTGAACAAGAATACATTATAAATACAAATGTAAGGATGTAAACGAAAAATAGATAACCTAGAAAGTTAAAGGTGATATCTACCGAAACAATGGAGCCGCAACGTGATGAAATAGTTGAAAAATTACATTATAAAGTATAGGATCCAAAGGAGAAGACTAATTGACCACTCATGACTAATATTTAATGGAAACTTTTAACGTGCGGAGTATGATGTAGGAGCATCAACCCAACCAACCAGCACTTTTCCTAGGCCCGAGGGGGGCATAAAATCTTCAAAGAAGAAAAATATATTTTTTCTCAAGTTTGTATAAAATTATATATGCTGATGTAAAGGTAGGTTTCCAGAGTCTTCTAGAATCTAAAATCTGGTTGGTTAGTTTTTTTTTTTCTCTGAGTTGGTTTATTTCCCAATAGAGCATTTCCAATTGTAACCAACCTTGGTCGAGTTTTTAGGGAGATAAAGTAGGGGACAATTTTAGTCATTTCCGTTAAGCTTATATACCTTATGGGACTGATCCAGACTTATAGAGGAACAAAACAAAATACACATATAGACATAAAAATATAGGTGCAACATAAATAAAACTTCATTTTATTAATATCAAAGAACTGAAATATGCCTACATAAAGAATAGAAAGAAACTAGATCGAGCGATGGTAGCTTATTTATGAGAAGAGATGTGGTGGCTACATGCCTATGAGCTATGTTACAATGACGCTAAAGGGACTTTTTATTATTGAAAAACAAAGAGAAACCCTAAACAACCAAATCCCTAACCCCAAGAGATGGAATGCCAAGAGTTTGTGAGCCCTGTTGGGGTTAGTTGTGTAGCCAACCTCCCAAAGTCATAACTTAGTCATATTATCTATGTTTTGTGCGCATGCTACCTCGTTGGAAATATATCTCCAAGAACTAAAGGATTTGTAGTCATTTATGGGCTAGTCATGGACCTAAAAAAATGCCATTTAGGGGGTCAAAACTGCTCCAGAAGTTCTGGACCCAAAAAATTACTAAAATAGTAAATGTAAGGAAATTGATGAAAATAAATAGAGGTTTAGGTGGAATAGGTGGGTGGCCATAAATATCCACCTGTATCAGGGACACATGTAGATGTTTTGTTAGAGTGCATTCTAGAATAGGCTAGGTATGGCATTCGAGAGGCCTCACTGGCAGGAAATCTCTCGTTGTTTGTTAATGAATGTTCCAATATATATATATATATATATATATATATATATATATATATATGAATTCAAAATTTAGATAAAGTAATTACAAAGGTCGGGAGGTGTATGAGGAAAAATGGATAGATCTAGAGGAATCAAGTAGTGAGCCCATTTTATATCTCTATACATATGTTCTTTTGAATGATTAATAAAATTGTTTCTTTTATGAGTTTATTTCCAATGTTTTACCTTATCAAAAGTTATGCTAGAGACAGTCAGTAGGATGTATATCTCTGGACTAATACAATTAATGTGCAAAGAGGGTGCGGTTTCTATTGAAGGTGTTAACATACCCCAAGTGGTCTCAACTAGGAATTGTTAAAGATAGCTAATTACTCTCACATGGAGATTTGTTTAAATTTAGAGAGTTAGTAGACTGAGTTAAGTTGGGTCAATTTGAGTAAATTAAAGTAAAGACTTATTTTGGGTAAAGTTTAATTTAGTGTGCAATTGCATTTTAATATATTTTGGGCGAGTCGCAAGTCAAAAAAATTTTAAATACCCCTCACTCGGTTCATTGTAATCATCAAGTTTTTGTCACCAATTGAAGAGTCACAACTCATGTTATTATGTGTGACTATTTTTTTTTGTGCCTTTCCTCCTCTGCCTTTCCAAAAAATTGGTATCAGAGTCAAGGAAGGAATACAAATTTTTGGAGCTAGCAGAGCGAGTAAGAAGAAAGCCAAGTGAAGAAGACTGACATTTTCTTTTTAAATTGTGTTGAACTTTTTTTGTTGTGTTAAGGAGTTAAAAGTGTGCAAGCAGGGTGCGAAATTCACACATTTTTTATATGTAGGTCATCTGCGCAGGTCCCATGTGTCAAAGGGTGCACAAACCCCATGAAAAAATAAAAAATTTTAAAAATAGTTTCAACACATTTTCAAAACGAAAAGTCGCGTAGGGAGTACAAATTAAAAAGGTCACGTAGGTTGTTTTTAGATTTATATGAAAGTTTGATTTGCCACCATCCATTTAAAAAAAATGGGAACTTTTTATTATATGCAAAATGAATAAAGGGTTGTAAATATTTTTCAATGTGTTTTCTACTAAGGGTTTTGAAAAGTTTTTTTTTTAAGTTCAATTATAAAGCTTTTTAAAAGAGTCTTATTAAAAAGGGTGTTAAAAGGATTCTTAGGGTTTTTATAAAAAAGAGGGTTTTATTATTATTTTAAGAGAGTATTTTTTTGGAAGATGGCTTCATCTAGTTTCCAGCCACAATTTCCTGCATTTACAAGGAAGGATTATGATGTGTGGGACATTAAGATGGAGACCACGTTGAAATCTCATAAGGTTTGGGACTATGTCATGAATAGATTTTGTGAAACTAATCGTGAAGCAGAAGAATGATCCCTCAGTAATGCAGAGAGAAAAAAATGGAATAAAGAAAAGAATAATAATGTGAAAATGTTGTAGCTTATCCAATAAGGAGTGGACTGAGCAATGTTCTAGAAAATTGTGATCATGTCTTCATTAAAGACATCACGGGAGACTTTGGCGACAAGCTATAAAGGTATGGCCAAATTCAATATTTTTAAGTTGCAGAATACTAGAAGAGATTTTGAAAGTTTGTAGATGAAGGAAATAAAGGATATCGGTTCTTTTATTAATTGAGTTTTGACTGTCATAAACCAGTTAAAATTTTATGATGATGACATAGAAGATAAAAGTGTGGTTGAGATGGTCCTCAGATATTTTTCAACCAAATTTGACATTGCAGTAGCAGTTATATAAGAGGCCAAGGATTTGGAAATACTAACAGTTGATGAGTTGATAGGATCACTTCTATCCCATGAGGCAAGTATAGACAAAATAAGGATTCCACTTCAGAAATCGCTTTCAAAAGTCGGGTTTCTATTTCAAGAGATAAAGGTCGAGGTAGAAATAGATCAATAGGTGGAGGAAAAGGTGAAAGACATGGTGGGCAGAGAGATGGCAGATAAGAGGAGGGACATGAAAGTGGAAGAAACAAAAAAAACTTCAATAATAATTAAAGAGTTGACAAATAAAAGGTGAGATTTTACTATTGCAATAAATTTTGTCAATATTCTCGTGATTGCAGGAAGAATATAGTTACTCAAAGAAAAAAGAGAGCTAATGTAACTATAATGAATATTGACTCCATGTTCCTAGCTTCCCATACCATGCATGAACCTTGTGATAATTTTTGGATATTAGAGAGTGATTACAGTAACCAAATGACAAGAAAGAAGAATTTGGTTGCAAATTTGGCTTAATATGTGAAGACAAGGGTAATTTTGGGACTGAAAATATTGTGGGTGTAGATGGCGAAGGAGTTCTCAACATTTTTACCAAGCAAGGGGAGTCGAAGATGATTTCAGAAGTATATTATGTCCCTCGTATCAAACATAATCTTATTAGTGTTGGTCAAGTGATGCCAAATGGATACAGAGTTATTTTTCAATGACAATAGTGTGTTTTATATGACAAGCCCCCAAAAAGCAACTGATAGGAAATGTGCAGATGACGAGGAACATACTATTTTCTCTAATCATGAATTATAGTAATCAAGTCAGTTCTTTTATAGTTTCATGTTATAATGATTAACGATTATGGCACGTTTGGTTTGGACACTTGCACTTATCTGGTTTAATATTGTTGCAATTGAAACGGATGGTTAGAGGGTTACCTCCCATCAAATAACCTACTAGTACTTGTGAACAAGGAAAATTTGAAGAAACCCCCCAGATTTATATTTATAATAAATGGGTGAATCCCCATGGTATATAGAAAAATGTATAGGTTATTTTTTCATTAATATAATATACATATATAATTTTTTGGTGAATATTTCACTAAATTATATATTTTTTTAAATATTGGCGAATTTTTCACTAGGTTATAAAGTATTGAAAATTATTGGTTAATCTTCTAAAAAATTAGAAAACATTGTAAAATATTAGTGATTCGTTACCAATGTATAGAAACATATTAATAATAAGAAAAATTGTTGATTTGAGGCTTTTGCGATTTATTTTGTGTGTAGAATCTTCCGGATTCATCGCATTATTTTTTGTTAGAATCGACGTTTCGAACCAATCCTCTATGGTTCATCATCAGGATAGTTCAATGAGTTTAGTCAGATCTCATCATCGGGTATAAATGAAGGAGAATGAAAATGAACGGATGGAAAATGGTAGGTTGACCTTTAATGATGGAAGGAAAATTTTAAATTAATTAATATATTTTTAATTAATGACTCTTAATTTGTTAGTTGGTTTTAATTATTGGAGTAATATTGTTAATTAATCAATATATTTTTTAATTTAAATAAATAACTATTATGGAATTAATAAATTATTTAAGCTCATAATTGTATTCAGTAATATTGTTTGATTAATAATCATTATCTGTATATATTAAGATAGTTTGTTATTTATTGATGCTTGTTTTTAAAAAGTGTTATTTATTATTTTAATTTATGTAAATTAGGATTTGAGATAAATGTTTTTAATGTTAATAATATTTTTCCGATTTAAAATCATAATTATTAAACAATATCGATCATATTAATTATATTTCTAACGTTTAATAATGATATTTACTTACCAATGCTATGTAGGTAAATATAATAAATTTTTAATTCTTTTGGATTTGGAAATTGGGTTAATAGTGTTTTACATTAATGATTACCAAATTATGAATTAATATTGATAATTATTAACTAAGATGAATGATACTAAATGAGATTAATCGATTAAATAATTAAGGGGATATGAATGAATGAAAAGAGGGGAAGAAGTATTAATGTAAAGATGGAGAGACACGATTGAGCACCAAGGTAGAGGTATAGAGAAAAGGTTAGGGTAGTCAAATGAAAAGAAAGTGAATGAGAGAAATGAGATGCAAGGGGGAAGTTAATTTGGGGAGGGTTTGGGGTTTAGAGTAGGAATCCAATTGTCGCTTATTTTCCAGCCATCATCACAATTGAGGTTGTTAGGGTGTTTCCCAATTTCGACAGCTTCCCTAAATTTTCTATGGTGATAATGGTAAATCTTAGCCACAACCTTAGAGTCTTCAATATAAATGTGATGATTTTTTTTACTAGAATGCTCGTCTAGGGTTGATGTTTTGGAGTGGTTATGTTTTATGTCAGCTGCATGTTCTTGTATCTGTGTCATGATTGATCGACCCGTTTCGCCAATGTAGGGTTTTCCACATGAACAAGGAATTAAATAAACACCTTTGTGGCATCTGGGATCAATGGGATATTTGACGGATTTGAGACATCTGTTGATGGTGTTCATAGGTTTGAATGTTGTTTTCATGTTTTTATTTCTTAAAATGTAAGAAATTTTGTTAGTGGTGCCTAATATATAGGGGAGGTGAACTTTTCCTGCAATATCTTCCAAAGTTTGCTTATGTTCAGGGCCATTCTCTACATTTTTGAAGGCTTTGATTCCTTGATTTCCTTTGTATCCATTCTTTTCAAATGTCCCCAGGAGATGGTTTTTCTCTTGTTCAAATTGATCATGATCATAGATGCGCACGGCTCTGGTTGCTAAAGTGTTGAGCACCCCAAGTTTCTGCATGGGATGATGGTGAGAGTTGGCATGAAGATATTTCTCGGTGTGGGTTTTCTTTCGATAGACCTGGTGTGATAAGGAGCCATCAAGGTTTTCATTGATAAGGGTGTCAAGAAAGGGAAGGGTGCCAGTTTCTTCCACCTCCATTGTAAAATTGATGGACTCAGAAAGATCATTCAAGTGTTTTAAGAAAATACCTAGATTTTCCTTTCCATGTGGCCAAATGATGAAGGTGTCATTCGCGTATATTTTCCAAATTTTAGGCTTTACAAGGGAGGATTCAATGGCTCTTTATTTAAAAACTATGATATACAATTTTCCATGTTTTGGAAAAGAAAATTCACGGGTAATGTTGCTCTAGGTTCTTGTTATACACTATTGAAAATATTTTTGCATGTTTTTATAATGTTTTACCACAAATTTCTTATCACATCCCAAGTTTAAATTAATTGGAAATACACCCCCAAAGGCATGTGATGTTGAACCAAATAAATTATTTTTCTCAAACTTGGTCTTTACGCATCTAGATAACCCTGCCATATCCTATGTAATGCATATTGTGAGTTTACTCAAACCCTACTCCAGATAAGGTCATAGATATTGTGATTTTACTCAAACCCTACAGAGATGTGGAAGAAAAGAGTGTTTTTTATTGATTTCAAAACACTCACTGCAGCAAGAGACGAAAAGAACAAAAAATTTCCATGCAAGAGTCCTCTCAATATGAGAAGGAAATCCCCAGATAGGGTGGCCAACATGTTTGAAAGGTGGCAAAGGCGTTGGGTTGGTGCGTGGGATTCTACCACCGCCACCCTACCCCTCTTCCTCCAGACCATTAATAGCATTTACACCGAGCCACCTAAGGCATTAACGCTACACATTTGCCCAGGTTTGAGTTCGCTCCACATGGATATGGCTTCATCTAGAAGTTACAGGCCAACATTGTTGCCTCTTCGCTCCTGCTGCTCCTCGGCGATTTCTGAGCCCAACTCTAGGACCATTACTGGACACAGATGCTCACTTTCTTGTTGTTTAAACATTTTTCCAGGTCTACACGTCTCGCAGAGCTCCCATTGCTCTTAGCGTTTTAGAATTCCCTCTGATTCTCTCCCAGTGGCGTTCGGCTCTTCTTTTCCCTCTGTCCTCAGTTGTGGTCCGCCTGTCTAGACCCAGCCCTCCACTTCCTGCTCTATCAAGCTCAGTATTTCTCGCCTAAATCCCATGCCTCGGTTATGCCAAAGGATGAGATGCAGATGCGGCTCGAGCCGTGGAGGTCCTCCCCGACACCCACCTTCCACCTCTCCGAGTTCCTCTTCTCCTCCTTATGACTCCCTGCGGGGTCGTTACCCTGAAACTTGTAGTGGATGTGGCTCTCTTGCGGGGTGTGGGATTACTCAACCTGCAAGAGGCATCTCCAGTCTCCTCCTGGGTCAACAGCATAGGGCTCAGTTCCGCTTCCCCTGTTTGCTTAACATGCCTACTATTACAGCCACCATAACTATCAATTTCAAAGAAGAGCCACCTGAATTGGCTGCCGAGCTCACAAGCTCTCATCTGGCACATTTGACAGCTGACAGGCCTTGTTCTCCCTCTAGAGGAGGTCAGAAATGGAAAGAGGTTGAGGGTAGCTCTTCTCAGGACCTCAGCATTGCTTCCGGTGTGGGTGACATAAAGCGAGGTTGTTTTGCTGCTCTTGATGACAAGGCGGGTGCGGAAGATACCAAAAAGGACGTTTCAAGTGCTAAAGTTGATTTGCAGGCAGAGGATGATCCCTTCGCCTACGCTTGTCGTGTGGTCGAGTCTCCTCCCTCCTCTCAAGGTAACTAATGGCCATTCTTCATACTAGCTTGTTTTTGGTTGTTCGTCGAGCCAAGCTCAGCTCTAGTAGTTGCACGTTGTCTCATTTTAGCTGTCATCACTTCTACAGTTCGTTTGATTTCTGGTTTCCCATTCGTGGGCGATAGATTTTTTTCTATAAGAACGATTATGTTTATATTTCCAGTTCTAGACACTATGGGTTGATAAGCTGTTGGAGTTCCGAGGTCGGTTTCCCCTATGAGGGTGGCATTTTTTTGCTGAGATGCCTGTCAGTGCTTCATTGTTGTAACTGTATCTTGGCACTGTGGGTTGATATTTTGTCAGAGCATCATGGATGTACTAGAATGCCCATCTCTCGGGTCAGAATTTCTGAGGCCTTGGCCTCTATGTAATGTATTCTTTTTTTGTATACTAATATATTAAGCATATTCAGAAAAAAAAAATAAAATAAAAAAAAAAAAAAAAAAAAAAAAAAATAAAAAATAAAAAAATAAAAAATAAAAAATAAAAAATAAAAAAAAAATAAAAAAAAAAATAAAAAAAAAAATAAAAATAAATAAATAAATAAATAAATTAAAATAAAAAATAAAATAAAATATGAGAAGGAAATCACATAGCTCTCTTTCGGGCCACCCTGCACCCCTTCAACCCCTGGTAAACTCTACATTGTTTGTTTATGTTTTTCAATAATTTAAACAATTTTCCTAAAAAATTGTTATTTTGTGGCATTGTCTGTGTTCATCCCCAACCTGCAACATTATTTGCAAGACTTCGATGAATATAGCTACATTTTTATCTCAAGTAAGTAGATTATCGATTCTCAATTTCTATGATTTGGATATTAATAGGGAAATAGTTTGTTAAATGCATAAGAAAGTGATCCAAGTTGTTTTCAAAGGGATTTGAGCATAACTCATTTCAGGTTTCGAAATGTTCTCGAAATTTTGATGGATATGCACAAAATTAAATAGTTAACAATTAAATTTGTTCATATCTATCGAATTACCAAAATATTGAGAAAACTACAATTAAAATAAAAATCGAAGTCAAATAATTAGCTACGGTATTTCTTCTTTATGACATTTCCAACCTATTCAAGAATTGCAATAAGCCGTCAGTGTTAAAAGTTAAATCAAATATTTTCTTTTGTTGCATAGTTTTCCTCTTCAGCTATCAGATATTACATTTACATCCAAATTCCTTTGCTTTTATTATTGATTTCAAACATATATGCACATGAATTTTCCCCATTTAGCAATCAATTTTCAAAATTTTCAAATATGTTGTTCATATTCTAGTTTTCAAAGTTCTCAAATATGTTGTTCAAATTCTAATTTAAGTTACATTTTATTTAATGAGCAGGGACTAGCAATTTCAACAGAATATGAAAAGAGGGGAGAATCGATCGAATTGTTCCCCCTACACCTAGATGGGAACCTAAGGCCGCCAACAATAAAAAGAAATGGAGGTGATGGATAACTCACTCTTCTTACCACAGACATTCAGATACAGGAAGGTGGTGAAGACTCAGATAATTAAAGCTATCTCATTTTTTCCTTATTCAGTGAATATTTAGTATGCGGATATTTAGAGAATATGTATTATCATAGATCTCTTGTGTAACTGGACCACTATTTTACTGAATTTAACAACTTCATTACTGAGTTTATGCCTACATTTGATCCTGTAGTAACTGAGAAGTTTTGTATGCAACCTTGAAACATTTGTCGAGTAATTATTTTAAATTTAATAATGTGTCCATATGAATGATCAGATTGTCGTTGGATTTGGAACATTATTCCTTAAAAATTCATGCTTATTAATGTAATAACCTCTAAAATTATTAGTAACAGACTTTACTATGGTATTGGATGTTTTTTTATTGGAAGAGCAATGTGGGATTCCCTCCCATGTTGGTTATCAAATCAACTAGAAGTGGCAAAAACCTCAAATAGGGTTGGTTTTTGAAACTCTGTGTTCTTTTGTGATTTTATTCTTTTGTTTTTTTTTGAGATTAAGGTTATGTGTTAAAAGTATTATATATTTTCCTTACAAATTTTATTGGAATTGGTTAAAATATTTCAATTTTTTTTTTTTTTAATTTTAAGATAAATTTATGTGTGGGATTGAGGTTATATTTTATTTGAATTAAAAATAAATCGTGTGTTAATTAGAACCCATTAATTTTTTTTGTTTGTTTTTTTATTATTTATGATAAAATTTCTTTTTAGTTTTTGAGTAATTTTTTGAAATTGTAGAATCTAGCTTTGTATGTATTTAGAGATACATTTCAAGAAATGAAAATTAGCTATAATTGCATTTTATAATTTTCAAAAAAAAAAAAACATATGTAGAATCATTATTTCCTTACTTTCTAAGGAAATGTTTTCATAATTTTCATAAAAATAAAATAAAAATATAAAATAATTGAATATTATTTACTTACTTCTCAAAGAAAATGTTTTCATACTTAATTAAAATAAACTAAGAATAAAGTAAAAAAAAATTAATAACACCACCTAGACTTATTCCGAAATTGTGAAGGTTTAAAATCAGTGGCTTTAGGGGTTAAATTTGACATTTCCTCCGACCCATAATAGAATTTTTTTATGATGATCTCATTTTTAAACAACCCTTCATATCAATTTTAGCATTTCCTTTTACGAATTTCATCTAAGTTAACTGTAAAAAAAAACCACAATGTTTACCTACAAATATTGAAGCGAATGCACTTAAACTTTGAAGAGATTAGGGTAAAAAACAATGTGCCATTTCTAAAAATAAATTTCCAAAGTTTATTTTTTAATCAGCTGAACTTACTAAAGTTGGGATGAATCCTTTCCCATAGAAGAGTCTGCTACTCATGAGGCTTAGTTAAAGGAGGAGTCTCGTCTTGCAGGAATTCATGGAGGAGGGAAAATATTCCATGAAATCGAACATTTTGAGCAAATTACAAGAAGATTTTGTTAAAAAAATGTTTATCCTCGAGATATCAAAATAAGGAATTCCATGAAGGAGGAAAAATGTTCCATGAAATCGAACATTCTAACAAAATTACAACAAGATTTTGTTAAAAAAATGTCTATCCTCATATCAGAATTTGCCACACATTAGAGTGTTGGAACGATAGTCTAAGTGATTTTTAATTTGAAGCATTGATACAGAAAAATACTAAAATATTATCACTAAGCTATAACTCCCTTAGATAAAGAAAACAACTATTTATATAAACATCATCTTCAAATTCACACAATCCATAATGTCAATCTCCCTATTATCTTTAAATCTCTATCTTAATGGGGAAATAAATTGTTTACCGCTCCTAACAATATTTCAAAATAAAATGTATAACATAAAAAACATACCCACTTCTAAAGCCTCATCTAGGAATGTATACCCACTTCTGAAGCATCATCTAAGCTTACAAAATGTGACCAGTGCTTAATAGATCCTAAGTTAAGATGGATCTAGGTTGGTATAATTTTCCCCTGTAAATATGTTATTATTCCACATGAATACCATCGGTAAATGCCATGAGTTCTCATACCATGTGTCAACACCATGAAATTATTTTTATTTTAATGTTATTATTTTTATTTCATTTTGATCAAGTAAAATTGTTTTCACATAGTGTGATTTTTATTTTTACCTAGATCCATCATAAATTCGGAGCTATCAAGGCCTAGAGGGATCAAATCTCTTGAGATGCAAACTTCTTTAGTGGTGATTTGAAATATAAATTTACTTTTTTTACCCTCTCCCTTAAAATAAGGTGGGCTAACCTCTAGATGTAATTAAAAAAAAAAAAAAAAAATGGGGCTATTTGAAATAATATACTATGATACAAAATATTTTCCCAATAAAAATTTAAAACCCTTTAATTTCTCCCATGGGTGAAAAATCGCCACTAAAATTTTCTATGCTTATGAGTGTTTCATCTTGGGAAATCAACACCATGAAATTTTTCCAGAGGGATTTGCATACAGCGAAAAGAAACCACTAGAGTTGGTTCATACAGACTTGTGTGGACCTATGAGGACACAGTCGATTGGTGGAAGTTGTTACTTCCTCACTTCCATTATTTATTATAGCAGAAATACTTTGGTTTACTTCCTGAAGTAGAAGTCTGAAACTTTTTCAAAGTTCAAAGAATTCAAATCCTTAGCATAGAACCAGAGTGAACATCAGATAAAGTTATTGAGATCATATCATGGTGGAGAATATGACTCGAAGGCATTCCATTATTACTGCAAACAACATGGAATCCAAAGGAAATTTACATGTAGATACACACCACAACAGAATGGTGTATCAAATATAAAGAACAAAACCATTATGAATATGGTAAGGAGAATTTTGAAAGGAAGAAGCTTGTCTAATGAGTATTGGGTAGAATTAGTTGCATGTGTAGTTTATGTGAGAAATAGATCTCCTAAAAAGAGTGTGATGAATAGATTACTAGAAGAAGCATGGTTAGGTATGTCTTATAGTGTATCTCATCTCAGAGTGTTTGGATGTGTATCCTATGTACATGTGCCTAAAGAGATAAGAGGAAATTCGGATGATAAAAGTGAAAAATGATTATTTATCAGTTATAGTGAACAACCAAAAGCTTACAAATTGTATAAACCTATCACTAATAAAACCATAATCAACAGAGTTGTTATGTTCGAAAAACAAGAGTCATCGAATGGGACTATAAATTAGATAGTTGATGCAACAGTGCCACAGATGAAAGAAGAGGATGTAGTAGAAAAGGAGCATCAAGAATCACAAGAGAAGACACCAAATAGAGTCACACCAAAAAAGACACCAAGATATTCTAAACAACATGGATCTTCAAACATATCAGCAAATCAAAATTCTATGAACAATCAATCGGGTGATAAATCAAGCAATGGTAAAAGAAAAATGAGAAGTATAGAAGATATTTATGATGATTTGGATGTTAGTTCAAATTTTTCATTGTTTCCATTCAAACCTTCTTCATTTGAAGATGAAATCAGAGAAGAAAATTAGGTGTAAGCCATTGATGAAGAAATTCAAACTATTGAAAACAACGATACGTGGGATTTGGTTTATTTTCAAAATAATAAAAACATCATTGGTGTGAAATGGATGTATAAGACAAGTTTGAATGAGAAAGGTGAAATTGACATATTTAAATAAAGACTTGTAGCAAAAGGATTCTCACAGCAACCAGGAATAGACTTCGGAGAAACGTTTGCTCTGGTAGCCAGATTGGATATTGTAAGAGTATTGTTAGCAACAACAACTCAGAAAAAGTGGAAATTATATCAGATGGATGTGAAATCAACCTTCTTGAATGGAATTCGAAAAGAAGAAATCTATGTGCAACAACCTCTAGGATATGAAGTTGAAGAACAAGAAGATAAATTTTACAGCTTAAATAAATCACTTTATGGACTCAAGAAAGCACCAAGAGCTTGGTATAATAGAATTGATAGTTACATGATCAAGAATGGATTTTTCAAAAGAAAAATTGAGTGTACCTTATACACAAAGTTAAATGAGCATGGACAAATTTTGATTGGTTGCTTGTAAGTTAATGACATTATTTATATTGGTGATCTTGAATTGTATGAATTTAAAGTAACCATGAAGAAAGAATTTGAGATGACCGATGTTGGTCTTATGAAATATTTTCTTGGCATAGAAGTTGAGCAATCTAAAAAAGGAATTTTTATTTGTCAAAATAATATGGTAAATATTTGCTAAAAATATTCAAGATGGAAAATTGTAAACTTGCCACTACACCAATTGAAATAGGTACCAAGTTAAGTAATGATGATGAAGGATCAGATGTCAATCCAACTCTATTAAAAAGATTCGTTGGAATCCTCATGTATCTCAAAACTACAAGACCAGATATTATGCAATGAGTGAGTTTGATTTCTAGATTTATGGAGTCTCCACAACACTCACATTGGAGAGCAGGAAAAATAATTATGAGATACATAATAAGAACTACAAATTGTGGCATAATGTATGCAAGAACATAAAATAAGGATTTGATTAGATATACATATATTTATTTTGAAGGAATTTTGGATTATAGGAAAAGCACTTCTCATTATGTGTTCCATCTCACTTCAAGTGTGCTTTCATGGGCATCTAAGAAGCAACCTACGGTAACACTTTTGTCAGCAGAGGCAGAGTATGTAGTAACAATGTCAACATTATGTCAAGCATTGCAGTTAAGAAGAGTATTGAATGGACTCAAGAAAAAACAACAAGGATCAACCACAATATATTGTGACAACACCTCAGCCGTTGCACTTTCCAAGAATAGTGTTTTTCACCAAAAGAGCAAGCATATTGATACAAGATATCATTTCATTAGAGAATTTGTGAGCAATGGAGAAGTCTACTTGAAGCCTTGTAAATATAGTGATCAATTAGTTGATATATTTACTAATCCATTAGAAAAATATGTACTACGCCTTTTTTTAATGAATAGTTCCTATGTGTGTCAAGAAAGCTCCGTGAATTCCCCATTAATTGTGCATGATCAATGTATTTAAATCAAAGGAAAGAGAGCCAGTATGGAGATTAATGTCGTGGAAGTAAGTGGGTCCTTTCCATGGTTCGAATTTGGAGCTAACTTGTGTTAGAGTTGGCATTAGAAGAGAAGTAGTGGTTGATTTGTGGGCGAGCTTCGCAGTTAGTGCAGAAATTCTATGCAAAAAATATTTTTAAATTATAGTGTGGAGAGGACCCGCATTAGTCGGACCTAAAATGCATTCGAAGGAATAAAAGGAATCGAATCCTATCAATCAACCCATTACTTTGCCCATAGTCTTGACCAACCGAACTCAAGTGGGACTAGTCGGTTGGTCAGGCCTCGAACTAGTTGGGGCACTGTGGAATTGAAGCTCATGAGAAGGAGCCCCAATGTCTGACCTCTGACATCTAGGTAGGATTATGGGGTTTGAGTGACTGAGAATTTATGTGTAGGATATGACTATGGGAAATCCTTAGGTTCCTGCGTCAAATCAACTTTTCTATTTTAATGTACATGCATTGATTCAACATTATTACTTTGTTTTTATTCAACTTATTATTCATGTAACAACTGAAATATGCATTTGAGTAATGTTATATGTTTTTAAAAAATCAAGAAAATTGAGTAAATTTAAAATGATCATATTCATCCCAGGTATATCTATATGCATGATTATGGTTGTCTACAAAATATTAAAATATATAAAAAAACTAAAGAAGATATATAAGCATTGATCCTTATTGATATTGTTCTCTATACTTTTAATCCATTGATGAACGTGAATAATTTGTAAAGGATTAGATCAATCTTAGACATAAATATAATGATGAGATTATCACAGCTTAGTGATACGATGTGATATTTCATTTTATTACAAATCTTTATTACTAAACATTGTTACTTTGTTATCATTTAGATTCATAATTATGTAAATTTCAAAGGATCAAGTTCATGTCAAATATATGCATATACAATGCTCATCTGTAAATGTTATGTTGTCCCCCACAACGACAATGAATGTAGATTCATATTTATTTTGGATTTATCATGCTCCAAGAAGGATAACATCCCTTGAGATACAAACCCTTCCTCAAGTTTCATAATCTAAAAGAAAATTTACACCTCATATGATTTGATGATGCTATTAATGCATCATAAATTTGGAGTTAAAATGAATCTATAATTAATATAAAATTAAAACTATCCCAATAAACATACACATGTTTGTTGTACAATAGTAAATCCCCATTAGCGTGCTATAACATCAAATATGCAACAAAGCTTTTGTTTGGATAGCATATTAAAGTTTTATTTGACAATAAAATGTATGTCGAGCATTGAGAATAAAAAAAATTATTATTTTGCACAAATTACTCCAATTGCATCTTTCAAGGTATGTGGAAATCATTAGATAAATTTTATATTTCTAAATTAGTCTACACTAATTTAGATTTATATTTAGAAATTATTTTAGATTTATTTTCAAAATAGATTGAGTTGAATAAATTTGATATTTCTAATTAATATATTTGAATTTAAAATGGATTTAGAGTTGTTTAATTTATATATGTATTTATATGTAATATTTGATCTTTCTAGTTAATAAATTTGAGTTCAAAATATTTCAGAAAAAAATTAAAAATAATAATTACATTAAAAAATTAAAAAAAAAATAGTAATAGTAAAAAAATCTTCTAATTTCTTTTATAATTGATTTCTAATTTTTAGTACGGGTGAAACCTTAATTCTCCATTTTAACATACTTTGACTATAGAAGTAGACATTTATCTTAAACAACACAATGATAAAAATGGAGTTGACACACACACAGATATATAATACTCAATATGATTATGAAAATATTCTATCATTTACATTGGTCATATTAAAATATTTCATATATATATGTGACCAATGTAAATGATAAAATATTTTAATAATCATACGAGTATATATATATATATATATATATATATATATATATATATATATATATATATATATATATATATATATATATATATATATATATATACACTTTATTTGGACTATAGAAGTAGATATTTATCTTAAACAACATACTAATAAAAAGGAGTTGACATAAATAAATATAGAGTTAGTGTTGTTTAAGATAGAGGTGCATTTTCATAGTCAAAATGGAGTTGACACATTATATATATTATTTAAGGTTGGAAGCTTATTTTAAGGTTTAGAAACCTTGGAAAATTTTACTAGTCCTTAATATGCAAACTATAAAATGTTTAGTGATATTTTTGTAGAAATATTTATATTTCCAATGATTTTTTATTAGTCTATATAAAATTTTGGCGAATTATTTTTAGGAAAAAATGAAAATTGGTGATATTTTTTTTGAAAAAAACACGGAAAATAAAAATTAGATTCATGTTACCCTACATCTATCAAATGTTTATGTTACCCTTATATCTATCAAATATTAAGAATAATCAAATTTCTCAAAGTTCAATTTTTTTTTTTTTTTTTTATCATAATAAAAATTTGTAACTCCATTTTTTTTTTATAAAAATATATATTTAAAAAAAATACTTAAAACATTTACTTAATTATATATATATATATATATATATATATATATAAATATAGATATAGATATATTAATATAATTTCAAAAAACACACCTATTAATTACAACAAATTTACCGAGAGAGCTCTTTACTATGTACAAAAATTGAAATTAAATTATGTAAATGATAAGCCTCAATCCCAATTACCAACCATAACACAACCTATTTATAATGACAAAGTTAAGCCCCATCGCGAATTACTAACCCATCAAATTTATTCTCAAAGAAGTAACCCAATCGCGCAAAGACAATCTCAGATTTCCTAATTTATAGAATCGATGACGGTTATCATCTACACACGAACGATAAAGAATCTATGTAACAACACTAATAACACGCTAAAGCCTTCATATCCCAATTATATTAACGCTGAAATTCTATGCGAAGCTGGAACTTCACTAGTGGCCATGAACATCTGTAGAAGTGTTGAAGTCGTTTGTGGCCGCTAAGGGCGGTAGATCTTTTCCAGCCCACGCACCTAACTCGATGGCCAAGTAGATGGGAGTCACCACCTTGTGAATGCTACACGTGGCGCCTGGGAACTGAGGTTGTCCAGAACTATAGTAAGCGTTGAGGCAGTTCAGCAGATTCTCATTGCAGTTGACCTTGAGATAACCGATGTTCCCAACGCAATTGTCATGAGTTTTGCAGCAGCTGTCCAGTCCATCGCAGGGAGCTTCGTCATGGCTTCCAGTGTAAAACAGTCCGCAGTATCGCCCATACCTTAGTAACGGGGAATCTGCCATTAAAACATGATTACACGTTAATACAATGATCTCGCCTGAAGGAGTAGATTCCCCTTGTCTCAGAGTTTAGGAGTTTAGGTTTTTGTAATTGTTAAATTATAAAATTCCATGATCGTTTCTAATACTCCCCGAAACTTAAAGGTCACGAGGCAAACCTGTACAGAATTTCGACTCGCAATGATTGCTACATTGAGTCTGCACCCTCACAACAACAAATTTCAATAATACTATAGTAACAGTAACTAGCATGGCAGTCTAGACATTAGAGATCTTTTAATTCAATAATGTTTTGAAAAATAGAATGATTAAGCGGCCAAAAGATTAAAAAGCATGAATGTGGTTACCAAAGACTCGGAATAGCCGAGAAGACACGCCAATAGAAGGCATAGCAGTAAACCCAGTTGCATTTCATTGCCGGCCATGGATCCCTAACTAATGTGATCTTCAATGCAATAATTTGATTCGTCGCCATCATTCATTCATTACATACTAATTAATCTTCGCTTTAAATGCACTTCACCCGTCCTCTGGGTTGCTCACAAAACAACCGGCGAGTTGGCCTCTCCTACCATCACTCCACTCCTGGTCCGACTCTTATCTCAAATGATTCGCATATATCTCAAATGACATATATATATATATATATATATATATATATATATATATATATATATTTGATTCGCATATATCTCAAATGATATATATAATAAGGAAAATGACTAATCAAGATAATTGTATTTAAAATTTATTTATAATATCATCTTAATAACACGGTGATACATATATTTATATGTACACATATCATCTAGAAAAATCAATTATATAATACTTTTATAATAATATCATACTTTATTATAATAATTTTTTTAATCTAATGTCACCTAATTTAGATTTACAATCATTATTTTTATTTTAAATTAAAATATTAAATTATGTTAATTTTGAAGTACAATATATTTAAAAATTTCTAATAAATTTATATTTAAAAAAAATATTATTAAAGTTACATAATAAAATCTAAAAAAAAACTCACAAATTTGCATTCTAACCATTTTAAAAGGATAATAAATTCTATGTAACAAGGTAAAAAAAAATTAATAACAACTACATTCTATATATTAATTTTGAACTATATTATAATTTATTATAAAAAAGAATTAACTAAAATTTATAATTATTTAAAATTATTTTTATTTTATATAAAATAATATTCCAAAGTAGTTAATATTTTACTTTAATATAAAATTATATCATAAAAATATTCATAGTATTTTTGTTTATGTAATTTCTTTTTTAATATTATACCAAATTCTATTGACCATATTCCCAATAATATTAATATTGATATTAAACATTAAACACAATGCATGGCATTGTGTCCTTATTTTTTTTATTACAATATGCCCAATAATATTGATATTAAACATTAAACACAATGGCATGGCATTGTGTCTCTTATTTTTTTATTATATATAAAAATGTTGTATGATTATATATTGACAAGTTGAAATCAAATGAACATAGTTGTATTTGTACTTATAATATTTCTTTAGGGTGTTTGTAAGATGATAATAGTCTAAAAAGTGATAATGGATCATTAGAAATATCTTTAAAAGTGATCATGGAATGAGTGTTGGGTATGTGTTATATTCTTTCCACGACTAGCCTCATGCGCTGTACGTTGCGCCGGGCGCAGCAGGGGGGTCACAGAGGGGGCGGTAGCCCCCTTGTCAGGGTCCGGAGCAGCACCCCGGCGAAAAAAAAATTGGTGTGTGGTCCCACTCATAGGCAAACCCACCCATGTTTTGTGCATGAGTTTGCACATGGTTTTTTGGGGTACGATGGTTTTCGACCCCTGGTATTTTGTAGATCCGGTCAAGGGAACTACGGTTATGTTCTAATCCATGGTTAATGGATTGGGGATTCTGTATGCTTCGGCATGTATATATATGTGTTATAACAATAAAAGGAATATAATGAAAAATCAAGCTGGTAGTCCCGATTTGGGATCCAGGGGAAAATCTCTGTGTTTATCGGTTTTATGTTTTATGCTCTCGTTATTGTTTATTTTCTGTTATAAGATTCGTGTGTAGATAATTTTTGTTCAGGGTTAAAACCTACATTTGGTATTAGAGTTGTTTCAGCTTCAAGGGGACGCCTTTGCTGCTGAGGGTTTTTTGCTCGGGCCTGAGGTAGACCATGTTCAGTGGGAGATCTGCAAGATCGATTCTTGCGGTGAAAGAAGATGGTGAGCGGCAGAAAGATAGATATTGAGAAATTTAATGGTCAGAGTTTTGAGTTGTGGAAGCTCAAGATGGAGGATCTGCTGGTGGATAAAGACTAGTGGATCGTGGTAGATCCAGGTACTAAACCAACGGCAATGTCAGATGAAGACTGGAAGAAGCTGGATCGGAAGGCTAAGAGCATAATATGGTTGTGTGTCTCAGATTCAGTATTTTTGAATGTATCTGGGGAAGCTACGGCGAAGAATTTGTGGGAAAAACTTGGGACTTTGTACCGATCTAAGTCTCTGGTGAATAAGTTGTTCCTGCGGAAAAAGCTGTATAACCTGAGGATGAAGGATGGAGACTCGGTGAGAGAGCATCTGAACGCCTTCAATACTGTGGTAAGTCAGCTGTCATCTGTTGATATTAAAATCTCAGATGAAGATAAGTGCATCATTTTGTTGTGTTCTCTACTAGACTTGTGGGACAGTCTGGTTATTGCGATAGGTAGCAATACAACTACCTTGAATTTTGATGACATTGTCTCAACCTTGTTGTCGGAGGAAATGAAACGGAGAAATATGGAGGGCCAGAATGGAGATTCCTTATCTGTACAAGGTCCCAAAACAGAAACAAGAATAAGGTTTCGAGTGGGAGATCTAAATCTCCTGGAAAGTTTGTAAAGGTATGTTGGAAATGCGAAAAGGAAGGGCACTACAAAAAGGAGTGTAGATCTAAAGCTCCTGAGAAAGGAAAGGGATCTGATGATGCTCCTTCTGCAGAGGCAAAAACCACTTCGGATGAAGGTGGGGATGTGTATTTGGCTTCTTTTTCAAGTACACATGTACATCATGAGTCATGGTTGATTGAATCAGGTGCATCCTTTCACTACACTCCCCATAGGGAGTGGTTCTGCGAGTATGAGAAATATGATGGTGGTGATGTCTTCCTAGGGGATGATAGGAAGGCTAGAATTGTCAGACGTGGAAAGATCAAGCTGAAGCTACAAGGTGGAAGGATTAGAACACTTCCTGGTGTTCTTCATATTCCTGCATTGGCCAGAAATCTGATTTCTGTAAGCAAGATGGATGATGCAGGTGTAAAAATAGTGTTCGAGAAAGATGCCTGCAAGATGGTTTGAGGTGCACTAGTATTAATGCAGGGAGTTCGGATTGGAACTCTGTAAAAGCTACAAGGTAGCACTGTTATTGATGGGTGTAACAGTTCTGTGGTTCTTGAAAGTGGAGTGGAAAGCCTAGCTGTCTCTGGAGAAAATACCATGCTATGGCATCAAAGGCTTGGACATATTGGAGAGAAGGGCCTTCGGATACTGCATAGAAATGGTATGGTAGAAGGTATGTCTAATTGCTCTCTGGATTTCGATTTCTGTGAACATTGTGTATATGGGAAGTAGAATCGGATGAGTTTTCCTTCTGGTGCTAAGAAGGCGAACAAAATATTAGAACTTGTGCACAGTGATGTGTTTGGACCTGTGTCAGTTCCATCACTGGGAAAGTCTGTGTACTATGTTTCATTCATAGATGACTTCTCAAGGAATACATGGATATATTTCTTGAGGAAGAAATCTGAAGTCTTTGACAAATTTAAATAATTTAAGGCTCTGGTGGAAAACCAGACAGAGAAGAAGATAAATGCATTGAGGACAGATAATGGTGGGGAGTTCTGCAAGAAGGAATTTGAAGAGTTCTGTAAGAAGTGTGGTATAGCACGGCAAAAGACTACTCCATACACACCTCAGCAAAATGGAGTTGCAGAAAGAATGAATAGAACACTGATGGAAAAGGCAAGAAGCATGCTCAGTGGTACCGGGTTAGGACAAGAATTCTGGGCAGAGGTAATGGAGACTGCATGTTACTTAGTTAACAGATCACCTTCATCGGTGTTGGAGGATAAGACTCCACATGAGGTATGGACTGGTAAGAAACCCTCTCTTTCACATCTAAGGGTATTTGGATGTGATGCATATGTACATGTTCCAAAGGAGAAAAGGACCAAGTTGGATAATAAATCTGAAAGGTGCATCTTTATTGGGTATAAGGATGGTTTAAAGAGTTACAAGATTTGGAACCCAGAAACAAGGAAGGTTGTGTACAGCCGAGATGTGGTGTTTAGAGAAGTGAAAGATGTTGTTAAACATGAAGTCCTACCAAAGGATCCTGAGAAGATAGAGTTTGAGCTAAAGGAGGATGAATCAGACTCTACAACAGAAGAAGACTCAGAAGATGAAGAGCCACAAACTCTAGCTTTGAGAAGATCAGTTCGGGAAAGAAGGCAACCAGAAAGGTATAGTCCATCTGCTTTCTGTTCAGGTTTTGCCTTAACTATAACTGATGATGAACCCATAACTGTCAGGGAGGCAGTAGATTCAGAGGATGGAAAACTATGGAAGGAGGCCACGGTTGATGAAATGGCATCCTTGCACAAAAATGATGCATGGGATTTGGTGGAGTTGCCGGCTGGAAGGAAGCCCATTGGGAGCAAATGGGTGTTTAAGAAGAAGATGAATGTAGAAGGCAAGGTGGAGAAATACAAAGCTCGGTTGATAGCGAAAGGTTATTCCCAGGTGCCGGGAATTGATTTTGGTGATATTTTTTCTCCTGTTGCCAAAGTTACTTCTATTAGATTACTTTTATCTGTTGCTGCTGCATTTGATTTTGAGATAGAACAGATGGATGTGAAGACAACATTTATTCACGGGGATCTAGAAGAGGAGATCTACATGAAGCAACCTGAAGGCTTTATGGTGAAGGGTAAGAAAGAACTGGTATGCAGGTTGAAGAAGTCTCTGTATGGGTTAAAACAGTCACCAAGGATGTGGTATCGGAAATTTGATACCTATATACGAGGACTTGGCTTCACCAGAAGCAAGGAGGATCACTGTGTTTATTTTAAATTAATTGGTGACCGTGTTATTTATTTGGTCTTGTATGTGGATGATATGTTGTTGATTGGAAATGACAAAGAAATTATTCAAGATTTGAAGACCCAATTGTTCTCCAAATTCGACATGAAGGATCTTGGTGCTGCAAACTATATTTTGGGCATGGAAATTAAGAGAGATCGGGCAAAGAGGAAGCTCTGGTTAAACCAGAGGAAGTATGTCGAGACTATATTGCAGAGTTTCAATATGCAGGATAGTAAACCGGTGAGTGTTCCTATTCATGTAGGTGCAAAGCTGTCTACTAAACAGTGTCCCAAGACACAAGAAGAAGAGGAGGACATGTCCCGTGTTCCATATGCAAGTGCAGTGGGTAGCTTGATGTATGCAATGGTCTGTACTAGACCATACATTGAACATGCAGTGGGAGTATTGAGCACGTTTATGTCAAACCCAGGGAAGGAGAATTGGACAACAGTGAAGCGGGTTTTCAGATATTTACGTGGCACTAGTGATTATGGCTTGTGCTACCAAGGAAGACCAGGATTAGAAAGAATGTTGGACATTCGTGGTTTTGTTGATGCAGACTGGGCTGGAGATCTGGACCAAAGAAGATCTACAAGTGGGTATGTGTTTAGCCTATTTGGAGGTGCAGTCAATTGGATGAGTAAAAGACAGTCTGTAGTGGCACTTTCAACTACAGAGGCAGAATACATAGTAGCCACTCATGCAAGCAAGGAAGCAGTTTGGTTGCAGAGATTTTGTTCAAGTATGGGGTTGGTACAGCAAGCTATAAGGATAGACTGTGATAGCCAAAGTGCAATTTTCTTGGCTAAGAACCCTGCTTATCATTCAAAGACAAAGAAAATTGATGTTCAATATCACTTTGTTAGAGATATGGTTGAGGCTAAAAGGGTGTTGCTGGTAAAGGTCGACACTTTGAAGAATGTTTCAGATGCATTGACGAAGTCTGTGAGCACTCAAAAGTTCTCTTCGTGTAGAGAAACAATGAGTGTTGAAGAATTGGCCAAATGACTAAGCTCTCTTGTGGCCCCCTGTGGAAAGAAAACAACAAGTGGTAGAATGTTGGGTATGTGTTATATTCTTTCCACGACTAGCTCCATGCGCTATATGTTGCGCCGGGCGTAGCAGGGGGGTCACAGGGGGGGCGACAGCCCCCCCCTGTTGGGGTATGGTGCAGCGCCTCGACGAAATTTTTTTTGGTGTGCGGTCCCACTCATAGGCAGACCCACCCATGTTTTGTACATGAGTTTGCACATGGTTTTTTGGGGTACGATGGTTTTCGACCCCTGGTATTTTGTAGATATGGTCAAGGGAACTATGGTTATGTTCTAATCCAGGGTTAATGGATTGGGGATTATGTATGCTTCAGCATGTATATATATGTGTTGTAACACTAAAAGGAATATAATGAAAAATCCAGCTGGTAGTCCCGATTTGGGATCCAGGGGAAAATCTCTATGTTTATCTATTTTACGTTTTATGCTCTCGCTATTGTTTATTTTTTGTTATAAGATTTGTGTGTAGATAATTTATGTTCAGGGTTAAAACCTACAATGAGCAAGTGTCTTTATTGTGAAATTTATCTTTCATGTGTTATTATCTTTATTCTTTAAGATAGTATTAAGATATTGGGATTGCTATTTTTAGAGTTATTAAGGAAATTTGTTACTCTTAAACAACTTTGAATGCTAAATCAACAAAATATATATATATATATATATATATATATATATATATATATATATATATATATATATATATATATATATATATATATATTCTTTTTGTTTTTAAATTGGTTTAAAATTGGAATAATACTCAAAATAATACTCTAAACACATACATTATATTGAATTGTAGGGAAACCACTTAATATGGAACCTAATAAGAACATAAACTCACAGTCACCAAACCAAAATTTAGAACAACAACCAAGAACCAATAAATCCAAACTATGAAATTGATGCACCCTTCGCTACATTAAGGTTCACTAATACAAGATCTCCAAACCATGAGAGGGTCATCACGTTGTCGCTTACAAGCTCATTAAACCCAATTGTATCATACATCTCCAATGCCCAAATTTAGTTAACCAATATTTTGGATTATAGGGCTAGAATGTATTAATAGTATAGAACCAGTCTAAATAAAGAACAAATTAGAGACCTCAACATTACTAAACAATATTTTTTTTCTTTTTTTCTTAATCCAATAAACATCCAACCTTTACTAGTAAAAGAAAATGCATATGTATTGCCTGGTGCAACTACCAATGATTTCTAGACAATTGGATCGCTAGTTGGTTTATTCTATTTGATAAACCTCCTAGTAATAATAGGAACATACTTCTATATACTTAAAGGAAGTTATGGGTGGATTTTAAGCAAGGACTCCATGTAAATTACTTTGACATGAGCGAATTCTAGGGAGTGTATCATGATTCCACACAAGATAACAAAATGATAGGTATAACTTAATTCCTTTTCCACTTGGATGAAGGCCTAACTCCCCTTCTCTAAATCTTCCAATTATGAATAACATTGTTGAGACCCAAATAATGATTCCACATTGACTCACACACTAGTGCAACATAGCATCTTGGTGGCATCATAAAGCAAGGAGCCTCCAACTATTAATGTTGCAGGTGGGGTTGGACTATCAGATTCTCCAATATATATATATATATATATATATGTACACACACACACACACATATATATATATACATACACATATCATATCAAAATATTCTGAAGTGAAGGCATGTTTATATTTCTAGAGGATATGAGTTAAATTTTCACGCTATAGTTCATTCATATCAACATTTATATTCAAAGTCTTTCCAGGTTCAATTTCGATGGGATTACTGTTATGAATTGTAGTTGTCGGTATATGATGGCTATTCGAAACATTCAATGGATATTCCCGGGCCTGATTGTCGAACATTGCTTTTAACATTTGGCATGTTGGATTTTCAATATTAGATGGTTGGTTAATGAAGCCAATAATTACATCATCCTACGTCTGCCTTTTAAAAGTGAGAGCCTCATCTAAAGTAAGAGGAGGATGCAGATTTTCTTCCTAATATTTCTGAGGAAATGATTGATAGTTATCAATTGGTAGGCTAGGTTTGGAAGGTGGATATAGGATGAGGATTTTAATAGCGGTCCCTTTTTCATATTTCATGTTCGACATCTGATATACGCTTCTGTATTTGCTAACCAAGGTATTTCTAGTATCAAAGGGTGTCCATCCAGCCTATTTCTAGGATTGATGACCAAAAATTCCACTGGGTATTCCCAGGAATCTACAGATACAATAATGTCTTGCAGAGTTCGTTCTAGTCTAACTATCAGTCTGTCGGCCAATTCCAACATGATGGTGGTTGGTTTAAATTTTTTAATCCCAAGAATCCCACATGTTTCTACAATCAAGATATTTATTGCAACTCCTAAGTCCACAAGGGTGTTTGGGAAGTTATGTCCATGGATTTGGGCACTAACCACTGGTTTTCCAAGATCTTCATATTTAACAGGTATCTGCTTCCCCAGAATAAGATCAAAAAGTTTTCCTAACACATGGACTGTAGGATGGACTTTTGGATTTCTCCCATGATTTTTAACACACAATTCCTTGATCGTTTTAACATAGATTGGAACATCTTGAATAGCCTGGAGAAGAGGTATTTTAATATATAATTTTTTCAATTCCCTTACAACATAAAAATAAGAGTAAATTGATGGTTTAATTATAGTAAGTCTCTCGCAGTATGGTGGAGTAGCATCCGTAGTTATGGTGGAATCTTTTTTTTTGGTCAATTTACTAGGCATCTTTGTTTCAGTAACAACTATGGTGGACAAAGAGTGTTATATTAAGGGTTTATTTTAAACAAAATTCAAATTCTCTACCTTCTTTTAGTTTCCTGTACCTTCCTCTAGAAATATCGTCTATCCAGATCTTAACCATGGCTCATTACTTTCAAAGGAATTAGAGTCACAATGCGGGTTTTGTACAATTTCTTAATATTGGACGGATCTATTATTATGATTATGGTTTGGCTAGGTAGGTAGCTGAGGATGCAATGGAGGTGAAACATTTGGGGGTAACTGGAGTGGGGTTTTTAAAGGTGGTTGTGACTAAGGCAATGACCCACTAGATGGATTGATTGGTCCTACGGGGCATTCCCAATTTTGAGACCAATGGGTCCCTGTGTGGGTGAAATTTCTCAATGCGACGTGTATAAGTTACTGGATGGATTTTTCCATGGAGGTGTATGATATTATTGATTAGGCTATGAGGTTCTAGCAAATGACTGATTTTCCCATGGCAGTTTAGGGTATGATTGAGATTTCCATGTGGTATTAAAGGGTTGTTGGCCCCGCCACTGTGATCCAAAAACATGTTGTTGGGTATACTGTCCAGAATAAAATAAAGCATGATCTTGGATCATACATGGAGGTCATGTCTGTCACTTTTGTTGGTTTGTTATGAGATGTACACTAGCTCTAGATCCTCCTCTACCTCCTTGAATATAGCTTTCATTCATGGGAATGAGGGGAAACATTCCGCTAAGTGATATTTAGTACATATAGTAGATCTTACCCGTGGCTCATTATATTCAAAGGAAGTAGAGTCACAATGCAGGTTTTGAACAATTTCTTAATATTGGACGGGTCTATTATTATGATTATGATTTGGCTGGGTAGGTAGCTGAGGAAGAAATGGATGTGGAAAATTTTGGGGTGACTGGAGTGGGGTTTTAAAGGTCGTCGTGACTAAGGAAATGACCCACTATATGGATTTATTGGTCCCGCGGGGTGTTGCCAATTGTGAGACCATATGGGTCCCTGTGTGAGTGAACTTTCCTAATGCGATGTGTATAAGTTATTGGATGGGTTTTTCCATGGAGGTGTAGCACATTTTTTATTAGGTCACGAGCGTCTAGAAAATGACTAATTTTCCCATGGCAGTTTAGGGTATGATTGAGATTTCCATGTGGTATTAAAAGGTTGTTGGCCCTGCCACTATGATCCAGGAATATGTTGTTGGGTATACTATCTAGAATAAAACAAAGTATGATCTTGAATCATACCTGGAGGTCGTGTCTACCACGGTCATTGTTTTGTTATGAGATACACTAGTTGTGGATCCTCCTCTCCCTCCTTGAATATAGATTTCATTCATGGGAGTGAGGGGTAGCATTTCGTTGAGTGATATGTAGTACATATAGAACATGTTTCAACTGTGTCCAATGGGCACTCTTTGCGGCTATGCTTCTTCCAACAATGAGGGAAAAAAATAGCTAAGGCTCGTTATGCCTCTGTTTTTTTTTTTGCTTTTCCTGTAGGACATCCAACTGTGTAGTTAACATACTCAAAATATAAATTTTGAAATATTCTCGGATATTACCAATTTCTGCATGATTCACTCATCTTCCTACAGTCCTACGAATTCTAGTGAGAGGGTCCTGGATCCCAAGTTTAATTCATGTATTTTTTTCATGAGAACCTGATACATAATTTTAAGATGTCTCCATATTATTCCTTAGAAATATCACCTTATCCCAATAAATTCAGTGTTTCTATCCATTTATATTTCATACCTCTAATCAAAGAATTTTTTAGTACTTCTCTAGGAAAAGTGGTATAAGGTGATCTTTGCAAGTTATATTGGAATATTTTGACATATTCCTCTAAATTATCATCTTCTTCAGACATCATTTTAAATATTTCTTATTTTAGATCTGTAGACCGACAATAGTCCTGGTTTTTGGTGATAAAATTTTCTTTCATTTGATCCCATGAGTTTATAGTGCCTCCCCCTAATCCCATAAACCAACGTAAATTTGCCCCATTTAAGGTGGAAGGGAACAACTTCAGTTTCTAAGGATCAGTGGTATAGTCATAACCTTGGCATAAGACATCAAATTCAAATCGAAATGCATCAGGATACTCATAAGCCATTCCATGGAAATTTGGAAGGTTATGTAATGGGATGGCTTTCATTGGTGCATTGGCTTGTGGATCGACAATAGGTTATTATATGGTCATAGTCTATGTTCCTTGTGCTACATTTTCCATTCGATTAAAAATGTGCCAGTAATCCTGAAGGATTTTGTGGTCAAGAGGTATTATCTGAAGAATAATATGTTGGTTAAACTCTGGGTTTTTTGTAGATCTTACAACACTATTTAGATCAGGAATTTCATATTCTTCCTTTGCAACAAGTGCCATTGGAAAATTTGATTTAGAAAGTTTTAGATGTGGCTCACTTGTCTCACCTGCCCCCTCTCTTAAATTGTAAGAATTCCCCTCACCTTTAATGGAAGGACTAGTTTTATTAATGGGTGTATCTTGAAAAATTTTCTTAGATCTTACAATCTTGTCATGAATCTCAGCGTAAGTTGTAGTGGACGATCATGTTGCTTAAGGGGAAATAGTAGAACCCTTCCCATATTTTGTTCGGGGAGATACTGATGATTGAGACATCGAATGGAGAATGATTTTGTCTATAAAAGTCTTTCGTCCAAAGCCATATTGACCTTGAGTTTTTATGGTTTTTGGAATAGGTTTTGAATCCATAACTACCTGATTTCTGGTCCTAGGATTTTTCTTAGTCATGCACACGAAACAATCTAAAGAGTATCAGCTAAGGGTAGGCACTACCACAAGATTTTTACTTGATGCATGTGGAAGTTCTTACCTTCCCTCTTTAATATCTAACCCTATAGGGATACGACTAACACTTCTTTGAAAACCTCCCAGGCAACAACACAAAATTTTTGGGTTACTTAGTTACTCCTAAAAAGACCAATTGACCTCTTATACATTAAATTTTCAACCTGGAACTTGTTTAGATATTTCAAGGTTGTCCACACAATATGTGCAAATAATAGTGCTAATGTGGTCTAATATGTCTAGCCCTATTGAAAGGTAAATTCATGTAAAACATGGGGAACATCTAGGATTTCCTAAAGGAATAACATAAAAAAAACAAATATACTTTAATACAATCAAAGCATTAAATATTATACTATAAATATTGAAAGAATTTTTCTAAACACAAGTTCTTTCCTAAGAAACTACAACTATGGAAATGATTCTACTTAAATAAATATTAAATCTCACACTTAAAAATTCTTCATACATAACAGGAAATGGAAAAATAAATAACTCTTCATAAAACTGATTAACAAGAATTCAATCTCATAACCTTCATTTATATATTGTATCAGTTATCACTTATGATAAGACAATTCAATAATGAGCGCCCAAATCTACAAAGTGATTGAATAATTTCAAAACAAGAATTGAAAGCAGTAATTGAACAATTGTAGAAGAAAGAAATGAAAGCTAAAGTGTAAATTTAATAACACAAAGGAGGGTGGTAGTCGTTCAAGGATTGGGCCCATGATCACTGGAATTCAACCAGCTTAGAGTGAATTCATTGGAAGGAGTTAAAGTTGAACAATGAAAGTCTCCGTTAAATTAATCAGGAAAAATATTACAAAATATGTATGTAAAAATGATAACATAGATAAAAATTCCAGTTATTTCTCTCTATTCTGTCGAGATTTAGTTCCTCTCTTTTATATTACAATAAAATCTATTTTAAAAATAAAGAAGAAATCTTGAAAATCTGAAGCTTCTTACGATGCTTAATTCGATTCAAAAAATATCCCATGTATCCTCAGAATAGGTGGCCCGGATCACATTAACAACTGACCTTTACATGATGATCTTCGGTCTCGGCCAGTCAGGTCATAACTAACCTATCAGCTCTGTGTGACTTGTTCTTGTCCAGTTATCCCTGGAAACAACATTCACTTGTCAAAATTCCCTGTCAGTTAATAATTCAAATCGTATGTGTAGCTCATCTTTCCATAGTTAAATCAACTCTTTTAACAAATAAAATGATGAAACACTTATTGACCACTTCTAAGGTTCATATCACACAAATTTTCATATTATATACATAAAAATATTTAGAAAAAATAATATAAATATAAGGAAACAAGGTAAAAGTATGTATCAATTCTAGAGCCCAACAACTACATGCACTAAATAAATGGTGGCCTTACCTAATGGAAAGACACTTCAAGATATAAAAATATCACGATATTCTTAAATAAATTTTGGAACAAATATTATTTTCAGAACAGTAGAAAAAATGGGCCACTGATATTAGGTTATTACTTTGAAATAATCTACAAAAAAAGGAAGAAAAATGTTGTTGAAAATGCAATCTCGAGAAAGGATGAGGATGTGTAAGCATTGTTATGTGACATTTCTATTATCCAACTAGATTCGCTAATTGAAGTAATCAATGAATGGAAGAATGATGAAGAGGTTTAAACACTCATTCAAAATTTGCAGCAAGATCCCAATACTTCTGATACATTATCTCAAAAAATGATTCATTATGGTGCAAAGATCACTTATATCTCTGTAGTAATTCACAACTCAAACAAAATATTCTTTTGGAATTACACACCTCCTCCATAGGAGGGAATTTAGGATTTTTAAAAACTAACCAAAGGGTCAAGAAGGAATTTTTGGGATGGCCTTAAATATGATATTCAGAAGTTTGTGGAAGAATTTTTGGTTTTCCAACAAAATAAAGTTGAGACAATTAAGACCCCAGGCCTTTTACAACCTTTAGTCATTCGAAGTCAACATTAGCAGAAGGTCTCAATGGATTTTATCATAGGTTCACCTAAGTTTGAAGGAAAGAGTGTCATCATGGTGGTAGTTGATAGAATTACCAAGTATGCACACTTTTGTGGATTATCTCATCATTTTAAATTCAGTACAACTGCTACTGCATTTATGGAAACAATTCAAAATATGCATGGAAACCCAAATATTATTTTAAGTGACAAAGATCCCATTTTAGCTATAAATTTTTGGATGAAATTGTTTTCTTTTATTGGTACTCAATTAGCTCATATTGAATCTTATCATCCACAACCTAACGGGAAAACTGAGATAATGAACAAATATTTGGAAGGATATATTTGTTGCTTTGTATCTGATAAACAAACACAATGGGTTAAGTGGTTACCTCTAGCTGAATGGTGGTATAACACTTCCTTCCATACTACAAAAAAAATGACCCCATTTATGGAACAGTATAGATATCATCCACCATCTATCATATCATATTTAAGATAAAATTATAAGGTTCAAGTAGTAGAAGATCACATAGAGCATAAAAAACAAACTTCTCCAACACTTAAAGGATAACCTCACTCTGGCATAGAATCGAATGAAACAACAGGAAGATCAACATCACAGTGAAAGAAGTTTTGATGTAAGTGACTGAGTATTTTTATAGCTACAACCATATGAACAAATGTCCCTCAAGTAAGCTAGGAAGGATAATAAGTTATCACCCAAGTACTATGGTCCTTATAAGGTGTCACAAAATATTGGTACTATGGCATATAAATTGGAGTTGTCTGCATCTTCCTGAGTACACCCAGTTTTCCTTTTTTCATGCTTAAAGAATGTTATCAGTGACAAGCTTTGAGTTCAAATAGTATTTCTATAACTTGACGAAGAAGGAAAAATCATATTGGAGCCAGAAGAAATCACAGGAACAAAATCATATTCCAACAACTATGGAATTGATCAATTTCATAGTATCTCATTAAGTGAAATAACTTACTTACTGAAGATTCCACATGGGAGGATGAGAATTTATACAAAAGCATCATGAAATACTCAATTGTTGAGGGCAACACTTTTTTGAAGGAGAGGGGCATGTTATGTCCCTATAATACTAGTTTAGACCCCTTATTATTATTTTTAGTGTAGCCCCATGTTGTTATTGTTGTGCTCATGTATTCTCCATATTGTTATTTGTTCGCTCATCTAGCCGCCATATTTTTATTTTTGTGCCCCATAGAAGCCCACAATTGTTATTATTTTTATGTAGGCTCTTATTATATTGTTACCCCTTATACTCCTATATATACCAAGGAGGTAATTTCATTTGTATCATCCAATAATTTATCATTTATGTAATTTAAAGGAGGTTTACCCCTCGAAGAGGATAATTTTTAAGCCTTAGATCTATATTTTATTCTATTTTGTGAGTTGGTTGCATAACAATCTACCACCTATTCAAATCCCACTATGTCAAGATTCACCAATTAGGAATGACTACAACAATAGTAGCTCTTCATCACATGTTAGTAATGGAGGAAATAAATTAGAGGTTGGTATGGATGATTATTTATGAAATACGACTGCCATGGAGGCAATTTTTTTAGATGCATTCCAGAATGATGAGCTAGGGGATGATGCTCATACAACTAATATTGTTTTCAAAAGCCTAAAATATGCTTGCACCACCCCTCTCTTTGGACCTAGCATCCAGACAAATTCTACCTATTTGGGGAAAATGACGTTATTGTACAACTTAAAAGAAAATTTTGGCATTTTGAATGCATGTGTCTCAGAAATATTGATCAAGCCTCTTATATTTTGAGAAATCTTGTCACACAATCAACATTAAAAATGGTTGATTTTATGAACATTAAATATTGAAATTTTACATTTATATTTCCCACCAACTTTAGGTTATTCAAATAGAAGGTTCTTTAGAGTGATAATGTATTGCCCCGTAGCTGTGAAAATGAAAATCAATTGTTAAAAATGTTGGGTGTTGAGTACATATGATATCATGCATGTATGAATGATTGTATTCTATATATAGGAGAATATTCATACAAAGAGATATGTTTGAAATGTGGGCATGATAGGCTACATATATAAATAAAAGGGTAAATCATATGGTCCTCCTCATAAGATATTAAGGCACATGTCAATAATACTAATGATTCAAAGTCTCTCTCATTGCAAATAATTAGCTATGTTGTGGGGGTGCATGCCTTACATAGAAGTGATTATGAAATTATGTGAATCCCAATAGATTCAATAGCTATGAGGCATATAGAGCATACATGGCCCAAAAAATTCAAGGATGAAGTATGAAGCATATGACTCAGCATATCCATGTATGGTGTCAACTCATATTCCTTATAAAACACTAAATATTCTATTTTTCATGAAGTAGTGATGACTAACAATATCCCCCAGCAGTTGTCAATGAAGAATTAACATCTTATATTGTCTGTCATAGTCGCTAGTAGAATACAAGTGAAGAATATGTATGTATACTTACGACCAATGGTAGATGAATTGAAGAAATTATGGGAAGGGATACATGTATACGATGTATCAAGACCTATCGCAACGGAGAGGAGGTTTACATTGTATGGCATATGTGCTTACACCATACATGATTATTCTTTCTCAATATTTTTCTCTAGTAAATTTCATGTTTATTGATTTGTAAATATATGTAACAATATTGTTTCGCGTATTCATTTAATTCACCACAATTGGCTTGATATTCATGATCGCTAAAGCTCCCTATATATAATAATTTCACGGGTCTTGTAACAAAAGGGTATCATGGATGTAAATGTTGTGGATATTATTTGTTAGGTCCCTATATTACTAGTATAGTCCCTTATTGTTGTTAGTGTAACCCTCTTGTTGTTATTATTGTACCCTTGTAACCCCCATATTGTTATTATTGTGCCCTTAAATTATTATTTTTAGGTCGGCTAGGATTACATTGTGGCCCACTGGGATTTTTTGTGGCCCCATGGACTCCTATGTATAGAAAGGAGGTTTTGTAAGTTGAATCATCCAAGAATTGTTCATTCATGTAATGTATTGGAGGTTTCCCCCTCGAAATTTCTTATTTATAAGATGTTGATATCTCTTTTCTTCTCTTTTTGGAGCTGGTTTCACAACATTTGGTATCAAAGCTTTGAGATTCTAGGGTTTCACTACTCCAAATAGGTCATCGTGGAATTTTCACTATAACTTTTTTTCTACGAAGGTTCAAAATCTGAAATTTTTAGAGTGTGAAGCAAAAATCCTAAGGAACATCTTCACAAAATTTCAGAGCTTGGTTTGCAACATTTTCGGAGATATGATCTGTGCAAGTTAGGTCATTTTGCAGGCTCCTAAATTTAACCTAAACAGGTCATCATGGTATTTTCGTAATAAATTTATTTCTACAAAGTTTCAGAAGCTGAAATTTTTAGAGTGCGAAGGTGCAATCCTGAGGAACAGCTTCACAAAATTTCAGATATTGGTTCACAATATTTTCGGAGATATGATCTGTGGAAGTTAGGGCTTTTTGAGGCTTATGAATTTCATCTCAAAGAGGTGATCGTGGGAAAATCGTCATAGCTCTCTCTCTGAGCATCAGATTGGAATGCCATAAAAAGTGGCCGCAAGTACATGGACTGTAGTTTTTTTTCTATCAATTTCAGAGCCAAAGAAGGAAACAATGACTTGTGGCAATTTGTACAAGTTCACTCTACTGAACTAGTCCAAAATTGGGTCATTGTGGGAGATTGGACATAACTTTGCCTTGAAGAATCCAAATCAAATTAGACCTGTGGTAGTTGAAAGAAGCTTCAGAGGGCTACTACAAGGCTAAATGTTAGATATTTAGGATCCACAACTATAGAGATAATTCAATTTCAATATTGATCTCCTCAAAAGCAAGTAAAAGGTGTGTTGTTTTTTCCGAATTGCATAAGTCTTGTTTGAAGAATCAAGTTGAATTGATTCCAAGGGAATATTGAATAAAGATATCAGTATTGGATTCTAAAATGACCCCTAAAAAGAATTCAACACCCATTAAGCCTTTAGAAATCTCTACTACGGCTCATGAAGACAAATAATGGCAACATGACATATCAAAATTACAAGAGCAAGTGCAACAAATATCGCTCTCACAAAGATCAACAAAAAATGACATGGAATTTTTGAAGAAAGGCGTGGAAACTAAGATGGATGGTTTGAATAAAGGCGTGGAATATAATATGGATGGTTTGAAGAATGACATAGATGGCATGGAAGCTGGCATGGAATCTAAGATGGATGACATGGAAGCTAAGATCGATGAGAAAATGGAAAACATGCAGAATGATATAAAAGCAAACATGGAAGGTTTGAAAAAGTTGATACAAGAAATCTTTCCTAATGGTGAAAAGATAGTAGAGGAAACTCATGATGAGAAAAAAATAAATGTTAATCGTGATTTCATAAAATCTAATGTTGGTGGGAAGAACCACCATATTCCAGAAATGGATATGAGGAAGTTTGATGGAAAGGATCCTGTAACATGGATACTACAGATGGATCAATATTTTGATCTCCATAATGTGCAAAACACACAAAAGGTACGCATTGCAATTTTACATTTAGAACAAAATATATTTGTATGGTATCGATGGCTTTGCTCCTGTAAAAAAATTGTCACTTGGTCAATTTTTACGGAGGAAATGATATCACATTATGAGGATACAAAGAGAAACACCTTCTCTAGCCAATTGATAAATCTAAAACGAAAGGGTTTAATGGGGGAGCATATTGAGGACTTCCAAAAATTGAATATAAGGGTAACTGATATTCAAGAGGAACACAGGATTGATCTCTTCATAGGTACTTTAAAGGATAACATCCAACATAAAGTTCGTGTTTTGGAACTTGATTCGTTGGATAAGGCATTCAGTTTGGAAAGAAAAATTGAATGTAAAATTATGGCGACAAGGAAGCCTACCACTCACTTCTATAAAGAGGGAAGTGTTGCTACTCCTATATTTCCACAACCTACAAGGTTGGTACCACAAAAATTGGAAGAAAAAATAGCAAAAGGGCTTTGCTATAGTTGTGATAGAAAATACACTAAAGGTCATAAGTGTGCCGAGAAGAAATTATTTTACATAGATTGTGAAGAGGAAGAAGAAAATTAACAAGAAGAGGATATACACCAGGAACCAACCCAAGAAGAGGAAGAAATGAGTCTGACCATATCATGTAATGCATTGGAAGGAATTACCACTCCTCAAACTCTCAAGATAGAAGGACATATCAAGAAGAAAAAGGTAATAGTGTTGATTGATTCAGGTAGTACCCATAATTTTGTTCATTGTAAGGTAGCCAAGGAATTGAATTGTTTCCTATACCCAGCACTATAATGTCAAGTGATGGTTGCAAATGGAGGAAATATAAATTGCTCTGGAAAATGCCATAATATCAAACTAACCATGGGGGAATATGTATTGAATAGTCCAATTCTTTCCATTCCTATGGGAGGTGCTGATGTTTTACTAGGAGTACAATGGTTACAATCTTTGGGGATGTTAGCTTTTAATTTTCAAGAAATTTTCTTGAAATTTTTTTCAGAAGGAAAGGAAGTGGAATTACGGAGTATTGCAGGGAAGCCTGGAAAGATAATAAGCTCTAATGTCATGACAAAGCTTCTAAAGAAACAACAACGAGGCATAATTGCACAATTATGCTCACTATAAGTTCCAACATCAAAATCATCTATTTCTGCAGATCTCCAAAATGTCTTGGACAATCATTCCAAGGTTTTTGAAACTCCAAAAGGACTCCCACCTATTTTTTATCATGATAATGCTATTCATTTGATTCCAGGAAATGTTCCTCCAAACATCAGGCCTTATAGATATCCTTATGTCCAAAAGAGCGAAATTGAACGTATGATTGTAGAAATGTTAGAGGCGGGTATAATTCAACCTAGTCAAAGTTCTTTTTCTTCTCATGTAGTATTGGTACACAAGAAGGATGGATCATGGTGCATGTGTCCGGATTCTAGGGAGCTCAATAAGCTCACCATTAAAGATAAATTTCCCATTCATGTGATTGATGAATTATTGGATGAATTACATGGAGCAATTTATTTTACCAAATTGGATCTTTGTTCAAGGTATCATCAAATTAGAATGAAGAATGAAGATATTCAGAAAACAACATTTCGAACTCATGAGGGTCATTATGAATTTTTGGTCATGCCTTTTGGCCTTACCAATGCACCTTCTACATTTCAAGGGTTGATGAATTCTATTTTCAAACCCTTCCTTAGAAAATTTTTGCTAGTATTTTTTGATGATATAATAATCTACAATAGGTCTTGGAAGGATCATGTTCAACATGTTGACAGGGTGCTCAAACTATTGCAGGAGAAACAATTATATCCAAAAACATCCAAATGTCTCTTTAGAGTACAAGAGGTGGAATATCTAGGTCATATTGTATCTCATGAGGGTGTTAAGTTAGACCCTAAAAAAATTAAAGCCATTAAGGAATGGAAAGTCCCCGCAACCATAAAGAAGTTGCGAGGATTTATTGGGTTAAGAGGGTATTATCGAAAGCTTGTTAAGAATTATGGGAGAATAGAAGCACCTCTAACAACATTATTGAAGAAAGATGCATTTTCATGGACACCTGAAGCAACTAAGGCCTTTGAACATCTTAAAGACGCAATGTTCCTAGCACCAGTATTAGCTATGCAAAACTTCACAAAATCATTTATTGTGGAATGTGATGCCTCAAGAAATGGAATTTGTGTTGTTTTAATGCAAGAAGGAAGACCCATTTCTTTTGAAAGTCTTCCAATAAAAGGAAAGTATTTACAGAAACCTATTTATGAGAATGAAATGTTAGAAATACTGCATGCACTAAAGAAATGGAGAACTTACCTAATGGGAAGACACTTCAAGGTAAAAACTGATCTTGATAGTCTTAAACACTTTTTGGAACAAAGACTATCTTCAGAATAGCAGCAAAAATGGGTCACAAAGATGTTGGGTTATGACATTGAAATAATATAAAAAAAAGGGAAGTTAAATGTTGTTGTAGATGCACTCTGAAGAAAGAATAAAGGGGTGGAAGCATTGCTTTGCGCCATTTCTATTATCCAACCAGATTGGATAACCGAAGCAAGAGATGAATGGAAGAAGGACGAAGAAGTGTGGACACTCATTCAAAAGTTGCAGCAAGATCCTAGTACATCTGATATATTTAGTTGGAAAAATTATTCCTTATGGTACAAAGATCGCTTATATCTTTGTAAGAATTCCCAAATAAAAAAAATTATTCTTTTGGAATTGCACACTTCTCCTTTAGGAGGACACTTAGGATTTTTAAAAACTTACCACAGGGTGAAGAAAGAATATTTTTGGGATGGCCTTAAATATGATATTCAAAATTTTGTGGCAGAATTTTTGGTTTTCGAGCAGAATAAATTTGAGACAATTAAGACCCCAGGTCTTCTACAACCTTTATCCATTCCAAGTCAACGTTGGGAGGAGATTTCAATGGATTTTATCACAGGTTTACCTAAGTCCAAAGGAAAGAGTTTCATCATGGTGGTAGTTGATAGACTTACCAAGTATGAACACTTTTGTGCATTATCTCATCCATTTAAAGCAATTACAGTTGCTACTACATTTATGGACACAATTCGAAAGCTACATGGAAACCCAAGGGTTATTGTGAGCGACAGAGATCCCATTTTTACTGGAAATTTTTGGATGAAGTTATTTTCTTTTTTGGGTACTCAATTAGCTCATAGCTCATCTTATCATCGTTAATCCGATGGTCAAACTAAGATAGTAAATAAATGTTTGGAAGGATATCTTCGTTGTTTTGTATCTGATAAACAAACATAATGGGTCAAGTGGTTACCTCTAGCTAAATGGTGGTATAACACTTCCTTCCATATCGCAGCAAAAATGACCCCATTTATGGCACTTTATGGATATCATCCACCATCCATCACATCATATTTAAGAGAAAATTCAAAGGTTCAAGCAGTGGAATATCACATTGAGCATCAACAAGAAGTTCTCCAACTCTTAAAGGACAACCTAAATTTGGCACAAAATCAAATGAAACAACAGGCAGATCAGCAACGCAACGAGAGAAGTTTTGATGTAGGAGACTGGGTATTTTTACGGCTACAACCATACAAACAAATGTCCCTCAAGCAAGCTAAGAAGGATAATAAATTATCGCCAAAGATCTATGGTCCTTACAAGGTGTTGCAAAAGATTGGTACTATGGCATACAAATTGGAGCTTCCTGTTTCTTCACGAGTGCATCCAATTTTCCATGTTTCATGCTTAAAGAAGGTTATAGGTGAAAATCTTCCAGTTCAAACAATATTCCCAGAAATTGATGAGGAAGGAAAAATCATATTGGACCCTGAAGCAGTCACAGAAACAAGGACTCAGCAGCTACGGAATTGATCAATTTCAGAGTATCTTAACAAGTGGAAGAACTTACCCACTGAAGTTTCTACATGGGAGGATGAGAATTTTATACAGAAGCACCCAGAGCTACTCAAGCATTGAGGACAACACTTTTTTGAAGGAGAGGGGCATGTTAGGTCCCTATATTACTAGTATAGTCCCTTATTGTTTTTAGTGTAACCCCCTTATTGTTATTATTGTACCCTTTTAACACCCATATTGTTATTATTGTGCCCTTAAATTATTACTGTTAGGTTGGCTAGGATTACATTGTGGCCCACTAGGATTACATGGTGGCCCCATGGACTCCTATATATAGAAAGGAGGTTTTGTAATTTGAATCATCCAAGAATTTTTTATTCATGTAATGTATTGGAGATTTCCCCCTCGAAGTGGCTTATTTCTAAGGCATTGATATCTCTTTTCTTCTCTTTTTGGAGTTGGTTTCATAACATTCTCTGAAGGCTAGGTGGTCCAACCACCTAAGAAATCCATTATATATCTACTATAGGGTATTTCTCCAAGACGAAAACCCTTACAGAAGAGAAACATTTTCTTTCAATGCTAAAATAGAGAGAACCTAAAGGCCTACAATAATGATACCAGTTAAATTGCTTATAACATATGAGAGAGAGAAGGAGAAGGAGATGGCATAAAAGTTTGATTAAAATGTGGAGCCTATGTTTGATGATCCAAAATTCTTCGACACCTGTGCTGAGAAATTTCCCATTTGAATGAAAAGGAAAATTGTCTTTTATGAGCTCCCATATTGGGAGCATCTTAATTTTTCCCACTTAGCATATCCCAAGCATATATTAAAAAAAAAATCATATTCTTTATGGAGGCACATATCACCGAAATAAAATGACAGATTGGTTTTTAGGGGAGATCCTATGTCTTCAAAAACTAAAATGAAACATTGGCCAAGAAAATAAAGTAGAGGAGAGGTTGGTCCCTCTTAGTCTTTTAAAGAAGGTGATGCCCCATGGATTTTAAAGAAATATTATATTTATGTGGAAAGGGAATTTATAATGGGTGTGATGGTGTCGTTTTGTATGGGTCTTCTGATCCAGGAGGAACTTGCTTCAGTGCAGATCGACGGTGAGGTATAGTCAGCTCCAGTTTGTTTGATGAGAAGTCCAGATAAGTCTTTAGTTCATCAGGTCCTCCAATGATCCAGATGAAATAATATTCCATTGGTTCCAGTTAATTCTTCATGGTGATTTCATGATTCTATTTGGTGTCCTGGTGTGTGTGTTAATCCTATGGTGAGATGTACCTAAGACCTAACACCTAAGTCTAATTTCTAAATCATTAAGGCTATGGTGGACTAAGATCTAAGTTCCTAAACCTAAGTGTTATACCTTGCATGTATTAAAATCTAAGTTAAAAGGGTTTCAGAACTATGTTATAAACTATGTAATACAAACCTTATTATAAAATATAGCATAACCGCGTGGGAACCACAATGGAGAAGACCATCATATGTGAACAGGCGGAGGTCTCGGGCTAACCACAATAGTTATGAACACAGTTAACCACCAGAACCTAACCACGACGGAACTGTCAACAGATTTCTTGTGAACATGGCAGAGGTAACCATGGTATTGGAACTGCATCAATGGATGTTTATCAAAGAGCACATTTGTCATGTGAACAAACCACGGGAGCTAACCGCCAGTCGAAGCCACTAAAACTAACCACCAAGGTGGAAACCAGTGGTTAGACAATCTAGGGTCACATGTGGTTGGTTTATCCACCCCACTGTTTAACCAAACCACCAGCGCTTATTTTATTCTAAATTCTAAAAGTGGGCTTTTAGTTGTTATGCACAAGTTGTAATAATCCCACCATGTAACAACTCCACTAGGTGTTTCATTTGTATTAGATTGGAGACCTAATCACATTAAATTGTTCAACCACTTACCTTAATTAGGCCCAGATGAGTTCGAAGATGCATTATTTAACCTCGGGAATATCACCATGATGAGGACATAAAGAGTTTTTTTGGAGGCTTCTTTTCAGATTCTGAGTGAGAGAGGCAGTTTTTGTTTTTAGTGTTTATTTGTCGTCCGAAGGCAGAATTGGGAATCGAGACAGGCGTTGGACTAATGGGAGAGAGATATTTCTGTTGAAAGAGACCAAAAATGCCTGGGATCATGTTCAGTCTGGTGTATTTTCTGTGTAAATACTTCCTCAGATCAATCCTTAGTAAAACGAATGTCCATCTTGAAAGCGGACCTGGAGACGTAGTCCACCACACACAAAATCCATAATCAATGTTTGTTGTCTCTTATCTATGTTTTGTGCCGCAATTTCATGTTTAGTAAGATTCCTAAGTTTTGTTTTAAGTCATTAAATCATTTTCTTTCCTTCAGTATTCCACATTAAGTGATCAAGTTAACAATCAATTCACCTATTGGAAAATAATCAGTTCTACCTCAGAATTATATCAGATCTATTTCTGATCATATATTTTGGTATGAGAGCGGGTTTTTTTGTAGGATTTTTTCTAGTGAATGTTAACCAGGCCTAGACTGCGATGTGGAGAAGGAACGCTTGAGGAGATAGACTTAGAAGTTGGAAAGCGAAAAGTCGCTCATCAATCGAAAATGGGAGGAGTCGATGCAGGTGAAACTCCTGAAGTGAAGGTCATGGGAAAAGAACAAATTCAACAAATTTTCTTGAACATGCAGTGGATTTTGGGAGAAATCTACGAAGATAAGAAGGTGAGAGATGCAGCTTTTTCTTCAAAGACATTGAAGAAGGAAAAGGGGAAAGGAAAAGTTGATAAACCTCCTTCCTTCATCATCATCATCATCTTCTTCTTCTTATTCTTCTTCTAGTTGAGATTCTAAAACATAAAAGAAACCTTAGAAATCTATTTTGAAACTTGATGTGAAACTTGAATTACCTATTTATAATGGTGAAATGAACCCAGAGAAACTAGATAACTGGATTAAGAAGTTAGAAGTGTATTGTAGAATTCAGAACATTTTTTATGAAATAACAAAAATTCAGTTAGCTACACTCAAAATGGGTGAAAAAAATTAATATGGTGGGAAAGTAAAACACAAGTAGATTTAAAGCGAAAAGGTAAAGTCATTTCCTCATGGTCTAAGTTTTTAAAAGCTCTTAGAAAAAAATTATATCCTTTTGGATACCTGCAACAAGATTTTATTGATTGGAAGCATATGAGGCAAGGTAAAGGGAAGAATGGTCAAGATTTTACTCAGGAGTTTAGGAAGAAACCTTTGGTGCTTAGTATTCCATTGGATACACATGAAAATTTATTAAAGTACATTACCAGTTTACATTCATATTTACAACATACGTTACTGATGTTTAATCCTAATGACTTTGATGAAGTGTGTGTTCAAGCCATACATATTGAATCAGGTGGCAAACCATTCAAGTTTACATAGAAAGAATCCAAACAGTTGGAAATCAAGGATTCCAAAGACAGCAAGAGGAAGAGCAATTAGAAGGGAAAGAGAAAAATGATATCTCAGAAGGAAGGTGAATGACCTACCTGTACTCACTGGCATAGGACCGGACATGATGAAGCCAGACGTTGGAAACTTCACCCAAAACTCATACCAAATAATTTCTAGAAAAAGAAAGGTGAAAATAAGGCTAATGAAGCAATCCAACAAGATTTGGGTTTTGATTTAGGTGATGAAAGGAAAATAACTGCAATGGTTTCGATAGGTAAAATTTCTAACACTAGTTCCAATTCTAGTACTTCTGTATCTTCTTCAAACATAAGTCATCTAGATGAAGATAAAAGGGTTGAATTATTTCACATAAGGGTAACTTATAAGCACACAAAAATAGACACTTTGTTTGACAGTGGATCACGAGAAAATTTAATATCTGAATAATTAGTTAAGAAATTGGCTTTGGAAACACAGAATCATCCAATACCATATCCATTAGGTTGGCTAAAAGAATAGACTAGTATTAATGTCACAAAGCAATATCGTTTAAATTTTCCCGTCACAGCTAATTACATCGATGAAGTACTAGATTTATATGTGATACCATTAGACTATGTAGAATAGTGCTAGGAAGTCCTTATCTCTATGATCGTGATGCAATGTTTCATAGGAAAGAGCATAAATATCATCTTAAGAAAGATGGAATTGAATACATTGTCTAGGCACATAAAATAAAAACTCACTTGGATTTAGTTACTGCTAATTAGATGAAGAGACTAATAAGTTCAAGTAAGAGATATGTACTCATGGTTGTAAACAAACAACATAAGGATCAACATGATGCTTTTTTAGGTTGTGAATCTCAGTTTAAAGATATTTTGGTTTAAGTGGTAGATTATTTTCCAAATCTATTTAAAAAACCAAAACATCTACCTCCTAAATGGGAAATGTAACATGAGATACAGTTGATGTTTGATGCCCCTCTTCCTAATGTCTGAATGTATCACATGTCAATTATAAAGAATGAAGAAATAAAGAAAAAAATCCAAGAGTGGGTTGAAAAAGGTTTCATTTGACCCAGTTCATCTCCATGTGGTTCACCCATAATTTAAGTTCCTAAGAAATATGGGACATGGAGAATGTGTGTCGAATTTAGGGCCTTAAATAAAATCACAATCAAGAACAAGTATCCTTGACCAATTGAAAAACTGATATCTATTTCACTAAGTTATATTTTCGTTGTGGGTATCATCAAATTCGCATTGAAGAAAATTAAATCTAGAAAAATGCATTTAAAACTAGGCAAAGACTATTTTAATGGTTAGTGATGCCTTTTGGCTTTTGTAATTCTCCAGCAACTTTCATGCAGGTTATGAATGATTTATTCCATCCATACATTAATAATTTTGTCATAATCTACTTATATGATATATTTATTTTCAGTTCCACTATGGAAGATCATGTTAGGCATGTTAAATAGGTCTTCGAAGTGTTGCACGGGGAAAAACTGTACCTTAAACTTTCCAAATGTCAGTTTGGGAAAAATTCACTAATTTATCTTGGTTACATAGTTGAAGGTGGTCATTTGAAGATATATCCAGCTAAAATAGATGTGATTGTTCAGTGGCCAAGACCACAGTATGTGACTGAAGTTAGGAGTTTTCTAGGCGTAGTACAATATTGGAGGAAATTTATTTCTCAATTTTCTTTGCTTGAATCACCGTTACATGCTTTAACAAGATCTAAATTTTCCTCTCAATGGGGAGGGAAACAACAAAAAGCTTTTGGTTCACTTAAGAAGAAAATTGTCACATCATCAATATTAGCTTTACCAGATCTTCAACAACCATTTGAAATTGAAAACGATGTTAGTGGTTATGCAATGGGTGCATTTTTACTTCAAAACAGAAAACATATTTGTTTTCATTTAGATACTTTTTCTAAGGTAGTTATAATTTATCCAACATATGATAAAGAACTATTTTCTTTGGTTGAAAGTGTAAAGAAATGGAAACACTACTTAATGGGTAAGGAAACAATGATTCACACAAATATTCGGCTGCTTCAGTACCTTCAGTCACAAACTAAGTTGCAACAATCTTGTCATTACAGATGGATGTGATTTCTTCAACAATTTCACTTACTAATTAAGTACAAGAAAGGTGTAACAAATAAAGTAGATGATATGCGGTCTAGACCATCTTTGAATGCTTCAGTGCTGTTGTAGAATAGTTATTTAAAACTTGAAAGTTATTTAGAACAATATAGTACTGATGTTGATTTCAAAGATATTTATGAATCACTAACTCATGGTACTCAGGTGAAAGGATTCAATTTTCATGTTCATGACAGGTTGTTATATCATCTGGGTAAGTTGTGCATACCACAGACAGAAAGAGTGCATGTTATTTGGGAAGCTCATTCTTCTCGCATTTCAGGACATTTTGGCGTAAGAAATATTATGGTGCAAATTAAAAGGTATTGCTACTGGCCTCACATGTATGAAACAATTTGAAGTACATTAAAGGATGTTTGATGTGTTCGACAAGCAAGCCGAGCTATCGAAAGATTGGTTTGTATATGCCACTTCCAGTTTCTTTGCAACCATGGGACAACATTCCCATGGATTTTGTTGGAGGACTTCCTATGTCCAGGAGAGGGTATGATTACATGCATGTCATGGTTGATCGTTTCAGCAAGATGTGCATTCTTATTCCATGCAAAAAGAAAGTGACTACTAAACAAATTGCACAAATGTTCTTTCAATAAGTATGGGTTCATTTTGGGTTACCTACTTCCATTATTTCTAATCGAGACACTCGCTTTGTAGGAGATTTTTGGTCCACTTTATGGGGACTCATGGACACAAAGCTGAAGAAGAGAAAAAAATTTCATCCACGGACCGACAGACAGACATAAGTGGTCAATATGACAGTGATACATATTCTCTGAGGTTACTACAAAAAGCATCCTAATTTGTGGGATGAATCTTTACCTTATTTGCTTCTTACAATCAAGCCTTACATTCATTCAACCAATCAATCACCATTTGAAACATGTTTTGGGTATCTACCAAAGTCACTGATGGAATTCATGTTCAGTGAATAAGATAATTTGGATGGACGAGAAGATTCAAACAAACTAGTTAAGTTCATTCAATGGATATAGCATATACATGAAGTAGTACAGGATCAGTTAGAGAATAGTCAGGACAAGTACAAAATGTGCCATGAAAAACATTGAGTTGATCATCATTTTTAGGTCGGTGATCAGGTATGGTTGTATATCAGTAAAGACAGGTTGAAAGGTGAAGGTAAGAAACTGAAACCCATGAGGTATGGTCCTTTCAAGATTGTGGAAAAGATTGGAAATAATGAATTTCAGTTAGATTTACCACCTTACATTCATATTTATTTAGTTGTGAATTTATAAAATATGAAGTTGTATGAATCTTTGATGATCATTGATTTGGAGGAAGGTACACAAATTCCTACCATTGATGATTTGGCACCTCAGTATATGAATGAGTTGCAGGAAGATACCATCCTGGATAGGAAAGTACGCGTCTCCACTAAGGAGGTGTTGAATATCTTCGAGTGGGACTCAAGGGCATGAATCTGAGAAAGGCGAGGTGGATGGAGATCGGAAAAGTGAGGGATTTGTACCCTCACTTAATTTCTACTTAAATAAAACTTTTGTGTTCCAAAATATTTCAAGTGGAGAGGATTGATCTAGGAGGATCTTGCTTTAGTTCATATCGACAGCGAGGTCTAGTCAACTCTAGTTTGTTCGATGAGAAATCCAGTTCAGTCTTTAGTTCGTCAGGTCCTCCAACGATTTGGATGAAATAATCTTTTATTGGTTACAGTTACTTCTTCATGGTGATTTCATGATTCTATGTGGTTTCATGGTGTGTGGGGTAATCCTATGGTGACATGTACTTAAGACCTAACACCTAAGTCTAAGCTCTAAATCATTAAAGCTACGGTGGAATAATATCTAAGCTCCTAAACCTAAGTATTACACCTTGAATGTATTAAAACCTAAGCTAAAAGGGTTTCAAACCTATGTTATAAATTGTGTAATACAAACCTTATTATAAAATACAACATACCCACACAGGGATCGTAGTGAAGAAGACCATCATATATGAACAAACGGACGTGTCGAGCTAACCATAACAGTTATGAACATAGTTAATTGTTGAAGCCTAACCGCAGCAGAACCGTCAGCAGAGTTCATGTGAACGTGGCGGAGGTAACCATAGTATCATAACCGCAGCCTTGGATTCTGATCTGGCCATGCAGTTGTCATGTGAATAGACCACGGGAACCAATTTCCAGTCGAAGCCACCAGAACTGACCACCTAGGTGGCGGCTAGTGGTTAGACCACTGCTGGTCACATCTGTTTGGTTTATTTTCCCCTCCGTTTAACCAGAATGCCAACAATTATTTTAATATAAATTCGAAGAGTGGGTTCTTAGTTGTTATGCGCAAGTTTTAATTAGGCCACCATGTAACAACTCCACTACGTGTTTCATTTGTATAAGACCAAACACCTAATCACATTAAATTTTTCAACTGCTTACCTTAATTAGGCCCAAAGGAGTTTGAATATGCACTATTTAACCTTAGGAATCTTACCATGATGAGGAAAGAAAGAGTGTTTTTGGAGGCTTGTATTCAGATTTTGAGTGAGAGAGGAAGATTTTGTTTTCAGTGTTTCTTGGCAGTCCGGAGGTGGAATTGGAAATCGAGACAAGAATTGGAAAGTTAGGAGAGAGATATTTCTGTTTCCAAATACCAGAAGTTCCTGCAAGAACATTCAGTCTGGTGTATTTTTTGTGTAAATACTTCCTTGGATCAATCCTTAATCAAACAGATGCCCATCTTGAAAGTGAGCTCGGAGACATATTCTACCAGGGACGAACTTCCTAATCAATGTTTGTTGTCTCTTATCTCTATTATTTGATGAAATTTCATATTTAATAAGATTATTAAGTTTTTTTTTTAATTCATTAGATCATTTTCTTTCCTTCAGTCTTCCACATTAGGCGATCGAGTTAACAATCTATTCACCTGTTGGAAAATAATCAGTTTACTCCAGTATTAGATGAGATCTATTTCATATCATCTTCACTATGACATTGCTTCATTATGGAAGATGATTTTTGAGGGTTGAAATCACTTGACCATTTGAACCTATTAAGAGTACATATGAAAAAAACATGATTTTATTATTTGTTACTATTTTTATGCCATGGGATAAAATATAATTAATTTTTTTATGTGTTTACTTTGCAATGTCATTATCCTTTGTTCGTGCATCGGTGTGTGAAATAGGACCTCCCCCAAGACCTACAATATCCCATATATAGCTTTTTTTCATTTGTATGTTGGATCACATCAAAGGAGATTCATATGGCTAGAATTCCATGGCGGCGTCAAGAGATAGCTGAGATTTTTTGTATGTTTGAGAAGGAATTGTCGACAAGTTTCATGGAATTGCAGGTTCATCTTTTAATTCACCTAGTATATGATGTTGAACTAGTTGGGTTGGTTTCTTGTCATTGGATGTTCTTCTTAGAGAGGTACATGAAGAAATTGAAATGTTTTATTCAACAGAGGGAAAATATCAAGGGGTCTATGGTAGAGGGGTACATATCATATAAGTCTTTCTATTATGCCAGTTAATACATCAATATAGTTACTACATAGAGATTTTAAAAATGATAAGTCACTTACTCTTTATCATGTTCAATTTTCCATTTATTTCGAGATGCTCCTGATATCTTTTGCTTAACCCCTTTCATCATCCCAAATTAGCACACCTAGTGTGTTTTTGAGTATTTATTTTATGCCAGTTAGTACATCAATCAGATAAAAAACACACCAGGTGCAGTGATTTGGGACAATGAAAGGGACAAAGAAAAAATAGAAGGGAGATTCTCTAAATAAATGGAAAAAGGCACATGATAAAGAGTAAGCAACTTATCATTTGTCAAATATCTACGTAGTAAATATTCACACTAAAATTCATAGTGTATATTTTGATATGATATGAACTATATATATTGGTTTGATTTCATCAGCAAATTCAGAAATTGAATCCATCAACAAATTCATTCTCTACAATTGGGAAGCGACACAATCGTGGGTCGCATTTTACGAAGAAAAGATGAGTAAATGGGAAAGTGACAGGAAATAATTCAGATATTTGAATGGTATAAGCATGCCTTATCCTGATCATTTAAAATACAATATCCCAATGATATTCCCCAACAGTTGGATTGTTGACCAAGTCAGAGAGAAATAGAGTGCATCTGATCATTACCTGTGTGCTGAAGAGGATGCATTAAACATAGGGATTGGGAGAAAAAAACCAGTAATAATATATTTATGTACATTTTTAACTTCATAATACACCTTTGAATTGTAACATCTATATTTTATATTTTAATTATGTTCGACTTATTAGAGACATGAAACTGTGATTTTTTCACTAACTTATAGGTGCATTTATTCCCATCTATGTGGTCATATGGAAATAATTTTCAAACATATGGTGTTGATGATGGATGCATGACACAAGTCTAAGTGGAAGTTGAGTTCAAACAATCTAGTTGTGCTAGCCACCACGATGAAAACCTAATACAGGGGACACTAGGTTACGTCGGAAAGGTACAAGAGATCAATGAAATGGAATTCTCTTTGTTCCAATGTGTTATTTTTAGGTGCAAGTGGTGAACACCTTTGGTTGAAATAATGTAAAGGAAGATCATGATAGTGGATTGATATCTATCAACTCTATAAAGATGTGGCATGAAGTTAGTGAGTCTTATGTTTTCCCCAAACACTGCAACTAGGTGAATTTTTACCCAGATTTGTTGGATAGGGATTGGTTGTTCGTATTAAGACACAACCCTAGATGAAAACATATTTTTGAGAACAACGGTGTTATCATGCCAAACAAGGAAGATAATCAAGGTGACAACAATGGAGAGTGATATGTACTTGTGTTATTTCATCATTTATACTATTGTTGTATGTTTTGTTTTCGTTATTTCGCTAATTATAACTTTTTATTCATCTAATTCTTGGAGTTTTATATAATTGGAAAGATTCACAAACGTTTTTACATATTTTTTATTTTCCAATGGAAATGTTTTTACACTTAAAACTAAGTATTTCCAATTGTGTAATTTATAATTTAAAAAATAAACTTATAACATGTTTGTTTAATCCTATGTTTGTGATAAGTTTAGTTTGGATTTTGGATAATTTGGTTTGCAACTTATTTGTTTGTTAGTTTACATACTTTTATCATTTCTTTTGGAAATATTTAAATTATGCTCCCAATGTTGACTAAAACAAAAATTAATGAAGTAATTTAAAATACGATAGAAATCAACTTATGAAATAATGACAAAAACAACAAATATAGGAAGATTTATGTTGCTAAAGTTTTAGGCCCAATAAAATGCTTATGATTGGAGATCAAAACTTTTTTATAATAAAAAATTTTAGGGTAGAAGAGTGTATTAAAAAAGAGTAAATAGTACAATGGAAAATAACATTTATTCATATATAATTGTTTTTGAAAAATAATTTACTTACAATGAATATGTATGAACAATCAATACAATAGAAAAATATTTATGGTAATTTTACAATTATAGTTTCAATCATATTAAACTTTCTAATTTATAAAAATATCTTAGTATTTTTTATTTAAACTGAGTCCTTTTGCATATAATTTCATACATAAATTTTGTTATAAGTTCAACAATATATAGATGTTAGACGATAAAGTTAAACGTTAGATATACATAGTTTTTAATTTCATTTTTTTGTATTGTCATTTTGTTTTTATTAATAAAATTATGAAGAATTTTTTAGATGAAAAACAATCATAAAATACATATGACATTAAAATATATAACATATAAATAGTAGTTATAAATTAACATCCATTTACCATATAAAGTAAAATAATTATTTAGTAACTATATTTAAAATTAATCAATAAGTACATAAAAAACATTAATATTTACATTATAACAAGATTCTTAAACATGAACATTCACCCATTTTACCATGGATATTATTAACTTCTAAAAAGTTGTTTTACAATACCATGGGCCAATACCATGGCTTATCATAACTCATTTCAAAAATAAAAATAAAAATAAAAATTTTTTATTTTTAATTTAATTTTATAACATTTTTACACTAAAATTTAATACTTACAACAAACATACAATATAAGTTTATAACAAGATTCTTAACTATGGATGTTCACGCCCATTTGACCATGGATATTATTAACTTGTAAATATACTTTGTTACAATACAATAGGCCAATACCATGGTTTATTTTAATTTACTTTTATAACATTTTTTTACATTAAACTAAATACGTATAATAAATATATAATATAAAAAGATTCTTAGCCATGGATATTCACTTCAGTTTACCATGTATATTATTAACTTGTAAATGCTTTATTCATAATTATTAATAATAAATAAAATAAAATTTATTATATTTATAAAATCAACTTAATTGTAATGTTATTTTTATAATCCAATATTTTATGAATATTTTTTTTAATTATAGTTGATTTTGTAGACCAATCTATTATATATTTTAATTTTATTATAAATATTTTGAAAATTTTATTTAATGATTACATGTTGCAATATAGGTTTTGAAAATTCAATGCAAATATTTATTAGATATTTTCTAACTCTCGTTTTATAAGTATAGATCACAACTTTCTGATTTCTATGCTTGACTATGACTAAAGATAGTTTTGTTTAGAGGTTTGTACAATTTAATTGTGTGTAAAATTGATTTTGTTTTGTAGTGACTATTTTTTAGACATGTTTTATAAACCCTTTTTTATTTCTATGTTTTCTATAGGGAGGGGCTATATTGCTAGCAACCATTGTTTGAATAAGAATTTAGTTAGAATGAATATGTATGAACTATATATGCAATAGAAATATATTTATAGTCGTTTTACAGTTATAGTTTCAACCATATTAAACTTTGTCATTTATAAAAATATCTTTTCATTTTTTATTTAAGGTAAGTTGCTTTGCATGTAATTTCATATATAAAATTTTGATATAAGTTCACCAATACATAATCTATAATAAATATCATTTCATAAAAATAATATCATGATGATAACCATCTAGAAAACATAAACACCATCTAAGATACACATTAAAATTCACTAACATCATTTAATTATATACACCTCTAGCACATATAAATGGCATTATCTAGCACAAAAATCTAATAATATAACAAGGCATCATCATCGTGATCACATCTAACAAGAGACAAGCATTGGTTGGTATCATCACCACACACATCCTCAAATATACATCTCATATTATCAAATAATTGTTATAACATACACATCTATCTGCAAGCACATTAAATGAATATATCTAACATGACCTAACAATATTACACACATCAACACCAACATATAAATTAAGCAAATCAACATAAATAGAAAAAATTCACTATATGTATATATGTACAAACAAGTCAAAGGATTGCATCAATTCAAATAACTGTTATAAAATATATGATACAATAGTAGTAATGGTAGTCTGGTCTTAGTAGAAGACGATGGATGGTCAACTCCCTAATCAAGAGTTGAACTATGAGGTGCAGGAGGAGGAGGTTGGTATGCTCTCTAAGGAGAAACATGAGACAATGAGTAATGATGAGGTGAATGAGGAGAACTAGGTGGTCGAGTACTACTAGAAGGATCACCAACGCTATAATCAACATATAATGGGGTAGTGCATATGGGTGAATATTGTGTATATGACGCATGGCGCCCATCCCGAGGAGGTGGAGAACTACCAGAAAGATCACCCACTTGATCATTATCATCCAAAGGGGAAGTATTGGGTGAAGACCCTGTATCTACTACATGGCAGCGATCCCTCCTCAATGCCAGTATGAAATTGGTAGCTCCGACGATATGATGCATAAGACTCACCATATCTCATGGAAAGTTGGTCCAAAGCTATATGATACTAGGATTTTCCCTAATGTCTCAATTTTTTGTAGGTAATACTTCCTCCTCAAACAAAATACTAGATATTCGGCCATCCAAATTCATCCTGAATCCAATCTCATGCCTACAGCATGGCCGCATGCCTACATGTATCCAATTTGAACATCCAGCCTCACCCTCTGTTTCCTCGACCATATTCGAATCTCCATCCAGTGGGGGAGGAGGCATGTCCACAATGAATGTGTCTATTTCTACAAAAGATATAATGCACAACAATAATTATACAATTTCATTCAACAATTTAATAAAACAAGTTAAACAATGTGCTAGAATAAATTTTATTCTAATTAATTAAGTCAATAAAATGAAACTCGATTAATTTAAATAAAAATATAATGTTACCTCTAACATTTTTTGGCTCATCTTGTGTGAAGAGGATCTTGGGATAATTTTGCCAATCACTCCCCACATAAGGAGATGACACCAAGATGAACATGTGGTCAACCTCATTGTCTAGTAGCTCTAGTCCCTCGACAGAAATCCTAGCCGAATACTCCATTTGGCCCCTCTTGGGCATCATCTCACCCCACATGTGCATCCACACCTCAGTCATTGGCGTAGGAGGGTCACTGTCAAAATTAAGCCTCGTCTCCAGAAACCTTTCAAAAAAAAAAAATCTCTTAAGTAAAATGGAATTTCACCCTCCCATTTATCATAACATGACATATATCTAAAGCTATATAAGACTACTACAAAGAAAAGGTAAACCATTTGATACATAGTGGCCTCTATACCAAATAATCAACATAAAACAAAAGAGGGAAATTAATGTGTTTCCCATCACTAGTATATTGTTCAATGGTAACCAATAATAGTGAGAGGAACCTAACCTCCATTGCACAAAAATAAGCGATCCGTAGCTTCCCACTAGACACCTAAAAATATGCTAGATAAACTACATGATCCCCAACATATCTTTCAGAGTAGACAAGTTGACTCTCTGCTACAACACCATGGGTGACATCAGGGGACTAAGGAAAACCCTCCCTTCCTGAATAGGCTAGTGATAAAATAAATTTCCTCCTTAGTTCGATAAAACCACATGCAAGGACCCACATGAAAAGCTTGTTGGTGGAAATACCACTGACAAATCAACTGTGCCAACAACCTAGAGTGCCCCTTCACAGATTTAGCCTCATCGTAGTACTTAAGGATGCCTACATTCCTCAAGATTCCTTGGGTCTCTCCGGTAATAGGGTGAGGGTACAAATATATCTCCCTCTCTCATGCCTCCCACCCTTGTACCATATTGTATTGGTCAACTCTTTTCTCTTCCTGGTGTTGCTCCTCTCTCCTCTTATGTCTCTGCATGATTGACATAAAAAATACATTAACCTCATACATAAAACATATATTTTTTTTATTAAATGAAAAATGAATTATAAATATGGACATATAACTTTCAATTACAAAAAAAAAAAGTCAACCTCAGTGCACCAAAAAAACGAGAACGTAATGGAAACGGTGTGCCATAAAAAACAAGAATGCACGAAAAACAGTGTGTACACCAACTTGACACACCACTTTTAGTTCACATACATACATAACATTAGTTTTTTTTTAGTGCAGTACATCAACATAAAATTTCGCACCAGTGCATTAATTTCACATCGACACACGCACCAGAACTTTGAGGTTTAAACATTAGGCAATGCATTGGAAAAAAATAAATGTGCCATGAAGTTAATTTTATCAAATACACTACTGTAAAAATTATAATTTTTAAAGTGGTATGTTATGGAATTTAACATCCAAATGCATTTAAATTTACCCAACGCACCAAACCACTAACTGTGTGCTAATGATATGCACTTATTTTAGCTATACCCTATAAATTTACCCGGTGAATTGTTAATGGTGCGAGAAAAAAATTTCGAATGAAGTGCGAAGAAAATTAAAATAAAAAACAGAGAAATCTTTAACTTAATTTTCAACTATAATCCACTAAAAATTTAAGCTAGGGAGAAACATAGACATTACCTAGATATTTTCTCATTAGGGAAGCATGGTTCCCAAGTAAACAAAAAAAAAAAAAATCTCCACCGTTTCAAAAATATCAAAATGAATGAAGTGAGATATCGACAAAAGGATGGAAAGAAAGGGAAGCACAAATTGCAGGGCACTTCACATAGGTAAATTTTACACTGATGCTTGAGAGCTATACAACACTGAAAATGGTAAAAATGAATTTTATGACCAATAAATTTTCTTTTATTTAACCTTGTTCCGGTGCACTTGAGTAACCACACAGAGGCGGATGATTTACAAAGCGCACCACGATGTTTTATATTAAAAAATCTACCATGGTGCACCATTTTATTCATGCAATGGGTCGTTTCAAAACAAGGATATAAATTATGCTTCGTGGTAATATAGAATTGAAATGGTGAAAATGCATTTTAAGACTAACATTTTTTTAATTAAACCTTTGTCTGTTGTTATCAAGCAGTATATGCACAACTGCTCTAGTTTCACCTAGCGCATCTCATTTTTAAAATTAAAAACCCTGCAACGGTGAACCATGTTGTATATGCACTATGGTGTTATGAAATTGTCAAAGCAATAGGGCTTCATGGGAGTATAACACTAGAATGGTGAAAATGAGTTTTATGACCAGCATGTTTTTAAATTTACACTAGTCTGATGTTGTCAAGTAGTATATGCACCGATGCTGCAGAGTTATTAAGCGCACTGTTATTTTTTATTTTAAAAAAATAACCCTCAGACAGTGCATCATTGTCTATTAAGTACCGAGAAGTGCATTTCTAATTATCACATTGATGCTTATTATATGAGTAGTGCACTGTTGTTTTTTAAATTAAAAACCTTGGCCCCATGCACCATGTTTAAATGCACTGAGGCTTTCGTAAAATGGAAAGAAGTGGTTCTTTATGTGATTATAGCTTTGAAATGGTGAAAATGAATTTTATGACCAACATTTCTTTAAATTTCACCGTTGTCTGGTGCTATCGAATAGTATATTGATTATTATCTATATTTGTTTATACGCCCAATTTAGCTATTTGAATTCTAACTTTTAATTTTTAAAATATAATTTACAATAAAATTATGTCTTTTAATATAATTTTAATATATAAAAAAAAATTAGCACCTTAGAAAACACACAAATTATACCCAATTATAATTTAGATAATTTCCTCACAAATTTAAAACAAAATTTATTGAAAAAAATTTGTCAAATAGTTAGAGTATGTGATTCACAGTCTTTTTCAAATTTGGAGGACATCCTTATTGGCCTCACAATAATATTCCACTACAAGTTGAATACGATCATGGTGAAATTCAACAACTTTTCAAATTTCGAGGATACCATTGCCACTTTCACAATAATAGTCCAGGATTCCAAATTTATCAACCATTTGCATCTCAGACCATAAAACCTAAAGTGATTTGAAAATTTAGAAAAGAGTGTAATCAAAATTTTTGAGGTTTTGATTTTTTTATATAAATAGTTTTCAATCAATATTTAGCGCAATACTGAAAAGAATATATCATAGAAAAGTTTGGTAATAATAAGTGATAAGGCTACATGATAAGGAATTATTTTAACAATGCATACATATAACATCCATAAGGTACAAATTATGAATTTTTTAACCCATATAAACTATAAACTAAGAATAACCCTGCCACGATGCGCTATTGTTTATTACCAGACATGCAATTTTATTAACTGCACTGGTGCTTATTTTATATGAAGGGCAAAACCATTTGTAAATTAAAAACTCTTCCACATGCACCATGTTGTTTAGACACCAGGGATTTCGTAAATAGGAATAACACCAGTGCTTCATCACAATATAGTGTATGCATCGGTGCGCGTTATAAATGTAGCACACCGTTGTTTTTATTTTTGTATCAAATAACCTTGCAAAAGTGCACCATTTTATATTAATTATCGGGGCCTTCAATTAAATTAACGACACTGGTGCATATAATATAATATGTGCACCACTATTTTTAAATTGAAAACTCCACAATGGTGCACCATATTGTTTATGCACTAGGGCATTCATATACCGGTCTAGCACTGGGGCATTATGAGAGTATAGCACCAAACTAGGAAAACTGAATTTTACGACCATAGTTTTTTAAAATTTAACCCCTTTTCAGTGTTATTAATTAGTATAAACACTAGTGTGCATTATTTACTTAGCGCATCACTATTTCTTATTTCTATAAAAATAACTCTACCAAAGTGCACCATAAGTTATTAAGCATCGGTGCATCTATTTATAATAATGCACCAGTGCGTTAGTGTATTATATTAGACACACCATTAAAAAACATTTGCCCACCCAACTCTGCTAATGACCTCCACTACAAACAATTTTTAAGGCTATGTTTAAGCGGACTTCTACAAAAACCTCCGCTAGAGGGTCTTTTCCTTGTAGTGATTCAGATGCTACAAAAAGGGGTCTTCAAAATGCTATATTGGATTTCATGGCTGGTGTCATGGGGGATCTAGACATTGTAGTTACTCATGGAACAAAAAAGAATATATTTTTGTTCTGGCATATACTTTAGGAAACATAATAAATACATCACAGCTTGAAATTGCATAAATGTGATGTACAAAAAAAAAAATTGAGGGGAGAACTTCAGGGCATCTAGTGAAACAAATTTCATGAATGATACTCATAATTGGACCTACACTAAATGATATGAGTTATTATGGGAATTTTGAGGTAAGAAATGGGCATCAAAACAAAAATGTACTAACAAATTCACTTTAAAATAACCAATAGGATTCAAGATGGTTATGTCATCCCTAGGGGAAAACAATTTTGGAAGGAAAATAATAAAATTACTTTTTTATTGTATTTTCAACTTATCTCCTTGTACATTCACTCAAATTTCAAGAGTAGACACATTTCATATGCATAATTAAATTCCACATCCAACATGTACCCACTATGCATACTTCTGAGTATATCCACATCAAAAAAATAAAATAAAATACATGAAAAATTGTGTTTTCATGATTTTTGTAATGGCTATTAGATACTTATACTATGTGTGCATGTTTTCTTTCACATGAGTTATATGTTGATGAACTAATGTGTATCTTACGATGCATATGATTTCTAATGGACCTCTTCTCCTTCATTCCACGCATTACACTAGTTCTTAGTTGTGAATTACTTTGCAATTAGTTTCTAGTTCTCTTTTACTCTTGTATGCCTTGGATGGTTTTGGCTAACTAACTCCTCTTGTGATATACTTGGTCTTATTATTTTGTTGTTATATTTTTTTACTTCGTGTTTCCATTTTATGATATGTGATCTTATTCATATTCACATTCTAGGTATTTCATAATTTCCTTCACATAAACATGTATTCATCCAAAACCCAAGAGAAATCAAACAAACATGGTGGTAGTTGTGCCCACATACATAATGGGAATTTTACCCCATATGATGTGAGGTTTAACTGGTACTTAATACTATGGAGATCCCATTAACCATTTACATTTCATTCCTCCCCATCGACACACCCCCACTTGATTATTATTCCATTGACAAAAATCTCAGATTCTCAATATTGCAATTCATGTAAGAATTTTGTAAACTAGAAATAGAGGACAACTTTTCTATTATTTTGAGAACAAAGGAGTGTTGAGTGGTATATCTCTCTAATAAATATGCAAGGTCCAATAGTAGTACCCAACCCAATATCTCAAGGAATCAACTAAGGAGGATTGACCTCAACCCTAGCTATACTACTCAATTATGCAAGCACTAAGAGTAATTTTCTCATGTGTGTTTTGTTTGTAACAACTCCCAAGCACTAATACTTAGATGTACCACCTAGCCACAAATTGTGTTACTCCATCTCTCTTATTATTTTTTCACCCCTAAGTTAGGGTTTTCACACAACTTTGGAAATGGCTTCTCAAGCTAGGAACACATCCATCACTAAATGTACCAAACTCTAGCATCCTCCAACCAACAAGCTCACATCCCCCATTAGCCACACACCCAAGTAGTGCACCCCGTTCAGTGTACATGAATTACCTTGGGTTGTGTCTCTACCTACAAGGTGTCCAACTCAGGCCGACCAAGGATTTCTTAGAACCCTTTGGCTTATAGGATTTCTTTCTACCCTTAGAGGTCTCCATGTATCCTCCAAGCCCTCACACAAGGACAACTATCCCTATTGATCAATATCCATTTAATGCGGGAAACACCATTTTTATATGTTTTGGTGTCCCTTTAATTTTTATTATGATAATATATATAATAATATTATAATATATCTTAATATCAACCCACTTTATCCTTCCATTCGTGGAGTCCTAGATCCATGTGCTCCTTTCATTCATTGGTTTTCACATGTGGTGTTATTTTTAATACATATTTGTTTTACTTGTAACATTAAATATGTATGTTGGCCTTTTATCTCATAAGATCTCTAGCCTCAAACATATATGTGTCTAGGATCATAGGCTCATGTAACTATCATTTTAACATAATCACATAGACCCAACATAATCTAGGTCACCACCCTAATTTAATACAAACTATATAGCCTAACTATATAGGAATGTCATGTTAGTACATTGGCCCACCAGCCTAACACATTTATACACATAGAGGTAGATAAACCTCAATAGTACCTGGCTCACTTGCCTAATTATCATTTTCACATATACAAGACCATCTAGGGGTCAAATCTGGGTCATTATATTCCCCTCCCCTTATTTATGCATTGTCTTCACTGTATCTACATACGTGTATAATAAAGGTGTGTATATATATTGTAGATATTACCACTGCATGGCATCATGATGCTCTAATTTGGCATCTATAAGTGCATCAAACTTGTGCCAAACTAATGGTGTTGTTTTGGGGCACCCTTGACTTGCAAGTTAATTATGTGTACCAATAGTACCTATATGTTTGTTTCATGCCCCACCTTGATGTACATGCAATCCATAAAGTTTATCATTATATCATCTAGTTTACAGTTTTACTTTCCAAGAAAAAATAATATAAACCTTAGTGGTATCATCTAAACTCTAATCTAATGTAATTGTGAAGAATTTTTGCAATTGAAGGAATATATACCCAATTTTAGAGACATATGTTTATAATAAGTTGTGAATAACCCTCTCTCAAAGCATAATAATAGCTAATGATATAAATTCTATAACCATGGTAATGGATAGATCTAACAGATCATGCTAATTGCTAAACACTAATTTCTATGGTATCTTCAACATTGTCAACGAAATGATCTAATTCAAATCTAATTTTAGTCATGTATCAATGAATCTCTATTCCAAGATGTAGATACGCTAGGGAGAAATATGCATGTGATCAAGTTTGTATATATGCTTTCCACTTGCATCTGATAAAGGAGTTTTTAACCCTCATCTCAATATTCATTAAGTTCATAAATAACTTGCAATCATCGAATTCTATGTAGCGACATCTCCTTTTGAGTTATCATTCCTTTTATAAATTCTCTCCTGCAAATTCACTAACACATATGCCTTTGCAGGTATAATTAATGTTTTTTTAAATGAATGATTATATTGTGCCATGATTTTTGGAGAGAGGATGTAGATATAATGTCATTGATCATGGAATTTTTTACGATAGCTAATGAGAGTACGTGTATTGAGGATGTAGGAATTCATGATTATGGAACTCAAATATGTATGTCAATTATAATTTTATGGTTGAACAATGAGAATCTTGGAATTTTCCTTATACTTATAAACATCTATTAACATAGCATAAAAAGGGAAACCAATCTTGTCATTGGAAGTATTCATGTTTCCCTTCTTTAGCAATATCAACGATCGATGAGATGCTTCAAAATATTTTTTTCCATCCTATCATTGTTTTCAATTGATTTTATGCTAAACCATAGGTTGTTTGGGAGTATTTTAACACTCCCTCCCACCCCCTTGGACTTTCCAGGTTTAATGGGAGATGTTACTTTTAATTAACCTTGCCTCCATGGTCTCATTATGAATATGGGGTTATAAAAATCCTTCATTCCTAAAGTTATCAAAATTAGCTTTGGAAACACCGTCTCATTCATCTCATTGAAAGCTTTCCGACAATATAAATTTTATCCTAATCTAATGCCCGGATCAAAAGTTATTCCCCTTTAATTTTTTCCTAATTAATTCTTGCCACATCATCAATAGTTGTGACGTGGCACCCACGTGTATGCCAAGTGGCCCTACCACATAGTTCATGATGATTATGTGGCACCCACATGGTCTCAGCTTCGCATTCGTGGTGCTTGCCACATCATACTAAACTTGTTGGTTCCATTAGCCTATCCTCATTGGTGTATTAAAACATTTTTTCACTATATTTGGTTCTAACTGATATTTGGGTCACAACATCTACACTTGGAAAATATTTTGGACCCTAAAATCCCAAAATATATCTTGATCACACTCCTCCACATCACATTCCTGAATCTGTCCCACATTCAACCCTAGATGCATCCATCTCTGGCCCACATTTGTCCCTACACCAACAACTTCTTGTGGATCCCACTCTAGATATTGTATGAAATCTGGCACATGCATAATTTTGCTCCAAGCCTTGAACACCTCGACAGGACCCACCCTGGATAACTAAATTTTCAAGTGAGATATTTCAATCACTTTACAATTTATCTAGGTTATTTCGAATCTGGTGCTCAAACTACTTATGCCAACCCAGATATATGACATTTTCCACTCATCCAGGCCCTGCATGATTACCGCAAATTAGGCCCCACCCTAGATATCTGACACAAACCACCTCCATTATGAATGTATCCTATGACTCATCTATATTTGGTTCCCATGAAAATTTCACCATGTTATTTCTCCTAGATTCAAGAATCTTCTTATATGTCTGAATCACCTAAATTGTATCCATCATGGATACAAATCTTGGCAAGACTCATCCGAACCCATATACAATTCGAAATTCTTCATTATTAATACCCAAAATTTCTAAGGGATTTCTTGGTAATTTTCCTAGGTCTTCCTTGAAGTAAATTGTTACTCATAACATTATCTTCTATAGAAAATAAATATCCATTAAATCAATTATATTCCAAACACCGTGCATAGCCACAATGTGAGTAATAAGACTATCAACATGCCTTCTGACGGGAACAAAAAAAATTCTAGTCTTTGCTAACACTGCTTAGTATTTAAAACACAATAACATTGTGTTAAACCATAGAATGGATCCCAAAATACTACCATACCCACTGCTATATCATACATTTCATCATTCTCATTACTTTTCCAGGATAGACAAATAATAGTCTTAAACAAACAAAGACCCTAGATATTTTCCACATATCAAAGAATGGAATTCGTATACTATACCAATCTATGTAAGTGAATCAATCAATCATTCATGACCATGAAATTATGTCTATTATATATAAAAATATCAATGACAAAAGTTCCTTTATTCCCCTCATATCCCTAAAAAAATTCACATAGGCATCTCATCATAGACAAGCACATTCCTCCATTAAAAGTGTTGATGCATATCAATAATCAATGTGCAATCATATATATAAATATATACACCATTAGGATAGTAACAACCCACAAATCCATAGCCTTATCATGACCATGAATGCATATAATGAAAAGAACTCACTATTATTATATAAATATCTCATCAACCTTTCTGAGCTAGAGCTATCCCATATACATAGAACATAAATTTAACTACTAATGAGATCAACCACAGACATGACCACAGTAGTGACATTCCAAACTTAAAAATATATAAATATATATGATACTCAAGGTAGCACAATTAATCCTAAGTGACTTCAGGTCACCATTTAGGGACATGTTAGACAATCATGCAAATAACTGAGAATGGTGTACACTCACAAGTCATGCAACTCATAATTGCGATATATATACAATTTAGTTGGAAATCAATGATTAGATAATAAATTAGAAATTATTACATAAATGAAATGGGATTAATCATTATTCATAAGCACAACAGTGCATAGCATGGCTTGTAGGATAAAATGCATAACCAAGAACACTTATCTGAATATAATGACTTAGTTTGAAACTGAAGGAGGGAGTTCCACTCTACACCCAACCATAGGAAAAATACACTATAATATTTCTTGTATTTGACCACCCTCGAGTTAGATTCAGCGTTTGAGGAGCTAATTTCTTAAGGTTATTCACACCAATAATCATTCAAATAGGAAGCCAAGAGGAGGAGTCTATTATTCAGGTGGTTTAGAAATTGTTCCCAAATAGTAAAAGGAGTTAAAAAAATATTCAGGGAAGATTCTCTCAGTGCAGGAACTTGATATCACTCTAAAGGGTTTTTGTTGGCATCATGGTAGGTTTTCTTGTTTGGAATTTATTTCAACCTACTAGTGGTGGTCCTCATGATCCTGATTTTTTTTTTGTCAAAATGAATATATACTATAGATGAATTATCATTGACTTGATGCAAAGGTGTTTGGTCAACTAGGCCATTATGATATTGACTTGATGTAGAGAAGTTATTCCCATTAGGCACTCATGATCCTGACTTGATGTAGAGGTGTTTGGAAATGAAGGTGTCCTTGATGATTGAAAAGTAGTTGTGGGAGGTTGGACAACGTCTCGAGAAGTTGCAAGAAGTAGGATAGGGTTTGGAGATTCTTATAAGTGAAGTTCTAGATATAATATTTAGGTAATATAGGTGAGTAAGTGGCCAAAAAGCATTATAACACACCCTATAGATTTATTACCTGCATTATAATACAATTAATTAGAATATAACATGTGGTATAGTCTATAGGTAGAGAAAATGAAGAAACCATTGGAAAAACCAATGAATTTCCCATGGTAATTCAAAGAAGCTTAAAATGATTGGTTCATTTAGTAACACATTGATTGTTTTCTTAGATTGACTTGGAACATTAGGGTATATCTATTTATATCCAAGTGTTGGATATAGGTTGGGTTGATCGTGGGAATGCATTCTCCTACTTAACATAACATAAAAACCCTATAGAGTGAAATGATAAGACTATAACATGATATGTATGCAGAGCCAGTGAGGGGTTATTATGAGAATAGGGTTGGATTATACAACTCTTGTATCTAATAAGTTTTTTGCAAGAAAAAATAATGTATACCTAATTTATATTTCATATATTTTGACAAAGAAGCAGAGTATGGTATACATAGTAGAGAGACATAGTGCAAGAAAAAGGTTGAAATATCTATGCATGTTGACTTGTGGAGCAATGCAAAGAATTTAGATTGTCCAACAGTGCATTGGTTTGACAGAGTGCTAGATTGGAGACAAACATAGATTTTTCTTTCTAGTGTAAGATGGAATAGTGCATCCCTACAGCAGATCAAGTGATGGAAAAGATCACAGGTGTGAATTACCAAGTATTTTTGTTGTTGTTGGTATATGTTTGTTGTAGCCATGGTTGTGCTTACGTTGTTGTCATATATTTGTTGGCTAAGTCCTTTGTAATAGATGCCAGTGAGGTGCATCCTTGTGATTGTTGATAGTGAGGACTTATATGTTTCTATTGATTGACAAGAGCATATTTTGTTTGAGTTGATGTTCTGAGTGAGGTTGAGAAAGAGAAGATGTGATGCTACATGATTTTAGATAGGTATTTGTATTGTAGTGAGTGGTTTATGTATTCAATTGATTGTTTGTATTAGGGCCCAGTATGAGAATTTATGAAAGAAAGGACCATTTATTTTTAGAACATTGTGGCCTCAGGTGACTGGTGGATTACCGAGATAAAGGTAGTGGTCTCCTTGTTGGTGGTGGATAGCTAAATTTTCATAGGGGTAGATATTCCTTGTTGGTGGTGACCAACTAAATTACTATAGGGGTATTGGCTCCTTGATGGTGGTGGTCAGCTAAATGTTGTAAAATAAATTAGTTGATTAGAAGAAGGATGAGAGGTAGAGTAGTAGCAACAACAAGGTGTTTTTTGTCCCTTGGGGTTTCCACCACATACCTTTGTGTCCTTTATTTTTTCTTGATATGATGTTTATATTAAATTTTATTATGGTTTAATTTCTTATATTTATTGATGATATTCCTTGTAGTGTTTGATTAATTAATTTTGTGATTTTTTAAAATTTGTATATTTGTTATCACTGTTGATTCACCCCTCCACCCTCTAAAGAGTGACCTACATTCCAAAAGGTGGTATTTGCGCCTGATACCTTCTACTGCAACTTCACCAATACAAGGTAGATCATGGGTAACCATGGAAGGTTTTTATAAGATGGGTTTCCTTTTCTTCGTGGACCTGATTATGCACTATGGAGGGTGAGATTAGAAGCATACTTCATATCTCTTGAAGTGAACATTTTTCTTTCAATATAGTATGTTATGTAGGATGAATTTAATGAGGAATCCAAGAATATTATTTTGAAGGGCTCATCATATCATGATGTAGTTGAATTGAGACACTTCAAGACTGCAAAAGAGATTTCGGATAAGCTACAAAATATGTATGGAAGAGAAGGGTTTCAGGATCTAGAAAATTTTGAAGGATCTTGTTGCACCCTTGAAGAAAATAAGAATAATGCATAATAATTTACACTTATGGCAATAGTAGATATAGATTATTATGAAGAAGGTAGTGAAAGAAGTTATGAGAGTAATGATGTTTCAATCATTGATCTAAAGAGACAACATGAAGAATTCAAATTAGAAAAGGAAATTTTGAAAAATCGAATGCAATATCATGAATCATATTGTTCAAGAAAGAAGTTGAATTTTCCTCATTGATATGTGATCTATAAAAGGATAACAATCAAATATTTTAGTATCTAAATAAATAGAAAAGTACCAGAATCTTAGAAGAGATCCTCATCAGTCAAATATCCCCTCTTATCAAGATTGGCTTGGGTTTTGAAGAATAATCATACCTCATGAAATAAAAGGAGAAAGAAGTGGACAACCATGTTGGAGAAGATCATAATTCCACCAGCAATAAAGTCAAAAAAACCCCAAAGAAGTTGCGACAACAAGGAAAGTGGAGGAAGAAAAATACTTATTAGAAAAATAAAAGACAAGAAGATCACAACCACAATAAGCAACAACACTCTAGAAAATAAAATAAACAACCAAGTTGTCATGGTCTACTGAATCAAAACCCAAAGTAATAAATATTTTTTTATGGGTATTTTTTTTCTTCCAATAGTTTTGGACATTGAGAAATAGAATGTAAATATCTTGCAAGAAAACATAGATTTTTGAATAAAAAATGTTTCACGTGTGGAAAAATTGGCCACAAAGCGCTATCTTGCAGATATAACAGGATTAAGCCTACAAAAGAAGCAACCCAATTGTTGAAGACCAAGAAGGTATGGAGGAGAAAATATTAGTTGGAAAGAGATAGTATAACTGAACCCCCAAAGGACATCAAGGAAGGACATTTTATCTTGCAGAAAGATAATCTACTCAGGGGGAGTAGATATTTGACCTCTGCCCAATAGAAGATGGCTTTAAGAGAAGCCAAAAATGATAGATGCATGCAGTAAGAGAAGGATTTTTTTCATCATGCATCTAATTATTTTTAGGTTCAAAAGATTAATATGAGGCATAGAAGGAGAGTGCATGACTCAGGGGGAGTTTCACAAGATTTGAAGAATTGCATCTCATTTTTATTTTTTCATCCTTTCATTTTATAATGGTTGCAGCCATAAATGTAAGAGGATAAAATTCCTAGCCATATATGATATTAAGAGTTTGTGTAGAAAACAACAGTTGTGGAGTGTAATTATCTCAAAAGGAAAGTTGTCATAACATTGAAGATCATTCTCTTGGATCATGAATAGATGGCAGATGCTCGGGGGGAGTTTGACATGATTTTTATGGTTTTATTATCTGACATTGATTTAATGTAGGATAATTTTTCCTCCATGGATAGAATGATGATGCTTTGAATGACTAAGTACAAATTTTGTTACTCACATTGAAACCCCCATTCATTGTAGTTCATTAAATAGTACTTTCACATGAAGGAAGAATTGTTGTTACGTGTATGTGTGATGGAGAGTTGTTGGTCAAAATTGTGTATTTTCAGAGGAATATTGCTAAAAAAACCCTGGTATTTTGTATTGTTTCTAATCCCTTATGTTATGGTTAGATTATTTTCAAAAGTCCATATATATGTGTGTCTTCCATGTATCTTCATTAGTCATGTATTGCCGTAATATCTTCATTGTATTGTCATGAGTTCAATTTTTTTTGTTAATGTCATGTATTGTTGTCATGTCATGCAAAGATGAGTCAAGGTATAAGCAGTGAGCTACCTATGGTTTGAACCTTGCTTATGAGGAAAATACATTGAGGATTGCTACTACAAGAGTTTGGAACTGCTACATTTTTGGTGTATGTGTATGTGTTGATGATGAAGGGTGGTGTTTTGTTTATGTTGACTACTTACATGATTTCTAAAGACAATGTTTATGCTTGCTATTGTTGAATAGTATTATGCTTGTTGATGCACATTGTGTATCAAGAGAGAATGGCTAGGGTTTGTATTGCAAATTATTCACTAGTGATAATGGTCACAAAGGATGAAGTTGTGGATATTTTTACACCTGAAGTTATGATGTAAAAGTATGGTTGCATGGTTGTTTCTACTATATTTTGGTTACATCGTTTTTCAATGACGTTATGTTGTGTTTCTTTCTCTTCATATATGGAGTTTTTATTTTTATTTTTATTATTAGGATGCAAATGGATCTATGCTACGTGATTGATTGTAAGAGTATGACTAATGGTACATTGTTGGTCATTGTTAAGTGTTTATTAAAAGGTGTTTTTTATTGTTTTTCAATGAGCCTTGTGATGTTAGTTTAATGTTGTTATGGTGTTTTTGATGTGGGTTTCTAGTGTTCTCATGTATTGTTGATGGTAGGGACTAAGTGATTGGATTTGTGAGAGTTGTGTATACTATTTTTGGTTTTTTGATGTTTATTATTTGATTTTGAACATGCCTGCAAAAAATTTCTTAATTGTTGCTGCTAATGGCGAATTATTTTAGAGTTATATGGGTTATCACGCTTCAGCCATGTATGGGTTGTTGAATGCATTATTACAAAATCTTACTTTTAATGTTATAACCATGTGCTCTAATTATGAAGCCTAATATAATTTTTGCTTATCATTTGGTGTGTTGGTTGAGTGATCGTAGTGTTGACATGCATAGACGATAGATTCTCCAATATTTTTGCAGCCATGTGTGGGCTAATGGAGTCATTGTTGTGAATTTGTATTTATTATGATGGTTCCATGTATATCAAAATATAGCCCTACACTTTCATGTAATTTTTTGGTCATGAGTGATTATGGAATCAATAGTCACACTTGAATTATCCTCTTTCATGTGGCAAGGAGGCAATGGTAGTAGTACAAGTGTTTTCAAAACAACTTAGATGATATATATATATATATATATATAGTCACTATTACATATTCAGGGGGAGCATATTTAGTGATAGAAAAATATGATGTTGGCATGATTGGTTGTTAATCATAGGTTTTGCAAGAAAGTCATATAATTTGTGTCCAAGTTTCATAGTGTTACTATTTTCCATTGACTTCAAAGGGGGGAGAGGAAGAGAATATAATATGGTGTTTACAGGAGGTTTAAATCTATGACAAAGGTGGAGCATGTTGATGTTATGGTAGATTTTCTTGTTTGCATTGATTGCAACCTGCTGGTGGTGGCCCTCATGATCCTAAAGGTTTGTGGTTAGAATGAAGATCTACTAGAGAGGAGTTATTGTTGACTTGATGCAAAGTTTTTTTTTCCAAATAGGCCCTCATGATCCATGTAGAGTTGTTTGGATGACTAGGTCGTCATGATCCTAACTTCATGTGGAGGTGTTTTTCCAACTAGTCCCTCATGATCCTAACTTGATGTAGAGGTGTTTGAAAAAATATTTCCTTATGAAGATGTCCTTAATGATTGTAGAGGAGTTTCAGGAGGTTTGATAGGGTCTAGAAAAGTTGCAAGAGGTTGAACATGGTTTAGAGATGCTTGTAAGTGAATTTTTCAAGTAACAAAAGTGAGTATGTGGCCACATAGAGATATAATGCACCCTAGAGACTGAATACCTATGTTATAACACACTTTTTGAGAATATAAAGTGATTTATAGTATGTAGGTAGAGAAAAGGAATAAACTACTCACAAAACCAATGGATTTACCATGGTAATTTAGAGAAGCTTCGAAGTGAGTGGTTGATATAGTCACACGTGGATCATTTTCCTGGATTGATATTGAGCATTAGGAAGTATATATTTATGGTCAAAGTGTTGGATAGAGGTTGGGTTGATTGTTGGAACATATTCTCCTACTTAAGATAGCATATAAACCCTGGAGTAAAATGATAAGACTATAACATGATTTGTGTCCAGAGCTAGTGAGGGGTTACTATGAGAATAGGACTAAAGTATATAACTATTATATATAATAATTTTTGAAGGTAAAAAGTAATGTATACCCGATTTAGATTGTAGATATTATGAAAAAAAGGCAGAGTATGGTATACACATAGCAAGGAGACAAAGTGCAAGAACAAGTTCGAAATATATGTGCATGTTGACTTTTGGAGCGATGCCAAGTATTAATAATTTCAAACATTGCATTTTTATGACAAAGCGTTAGCTTTATGAAAAATATAAAGTGTGGTTTCTAGTGTTAGATGGCACAATGTAGACCTATAGCAAATCAAGTGATGGCAGAGATCACAAGTGTGAATTACTGATTATTGTTTTGTTATTTGTGTATGGCTATTGTAGCTATGATTGTGCTTATTTTGTTATAATATATTTTTATGGTTGATTCCTTCGTAAGAGATGTCAATGGGGTGCATCCTTATGAGTGTTGACAGTGATGGTCTATATGTTATTGATTGACAAGAACAGATTTTGTTTGAGTTGATGTTCTAAGTGAGGTTGAGAAAGAGACGATGTGATGTTGTGTGATTTTAGAGAGGGATTTGTATTGCAATGAGTGGTTTATGTATTCATTTTATTTTTTGTATTAGGGCCAAATACGAAAATGTATGAAAGTGAGGCCCATTGAGTTTGATGAGGTTTTGGGCTCTCACAAGTGGTGGCTTTCCAAGACAAGGGTAGTGACCCATTATTGGTGGTGGCCAGCTAAATTTTTGTAGAGGTAGTGGCTCCTTGATGTTGGTGGCCAACTAAATGTTGTAAAATAAATTAATTGATTAATAGAATAAAGAGAAGTAGAGCAACAAAAACAACATGGTGGTTTTTATCCCTTAGGGGTTTCCACCATATATCTTTGTATCCTTTATGCTTTCTTGATATGATGTCTATGATAAATTTTATTATGGTTTACTTTCTCATATCCACTAATGATATGCCTTGTATTGTTTGATTACTTGATTTGGAGAAAAAAAAATTTAAGTTATATATTTTTTGTCACTACTCATTCACCCACCCACTCCCCCCCCCCCCTTACTAGTGACCTGGTTTCCAACAATTTTCTCATCCCCCATGGAAATAACTGAGTGAATCATTACTTCCCTGGCCTCGCTTAGTCAAATTAACACACGTACATAGACAAGGTATCACCAGAATGTAGGGAATGTTGTCCCAATCTCACTGTAAAAGTTTTATACAACGATCTCCTCCTAAACACACCCACCCATGTGCATATGCTTCACTTTCTCCACTCTTATTTTACATGAGACGACCCAATTTCCCCTTCACTCGTGTTGTGGGGAAAATTTGATCATTAAGGGAACTCTTCTTGCCTAATTTCTTGTTTCCAATAATTTTTCAGTCAAGCCATTCATTATGCCAGTAATTCCCCCCTTTCACCACTTCCTTAATTCCCCCCTTTCACCACTTCCTTACTCTCGCTTCTTTATGTTCATTCTCTTGTGTGTTGACTTCCTCAACATGTCCTGTGAGATTAAGGAAAGTATGAGCACATCCTTTGTCGTAGGTTTCCCATACACAAGTTCAATTTCTGCACCAACAGATCATTTAACTAGTCAGGGAGATGGGCAGGTAAATAAATGAACTCGCTTAGGTTTAGGTTTAAACACTACACAAGAAACTCCTCCTCAGTCTCTAAATCCATGTCCCCTCCTCGAGCTCTGACATATTTTACATTTCCACGTAATTTACATGAATTACAATTCATAGTGTCGTTTATAATGGAGGTAGAAAAAATGTTGTTACAAATAAAAAATTCTACTCAACCAAATATTTGATTATAAAATAATATTTTTAAAAATAAACAAAAACAAAAATAAAATAAAAGATGATCTTGATGATGAGGTGAATTATTTGATATAAAAATGCTAATTAAAATGAATTTTCAATTTTCCAAAAAATTATTAAGTGTTATTAAGTTATTACTTCGATCTAAATATATATTCATTAAGATAGTCTAAATATGCTTTGTTTTACTCTATTGCTCCATTTTCTTGATATATCAACACCATTAAAAATTATAATGCAGTTAAATCTATAACTAGCTTGAGTAAGATTACAAAGTCATCAAATCATTTTAGCCATATATAAATAGCAATAATAATTTAATTTAAGTTATCCCATGTATTTGGAAAATCGTTAAAACTAGTTAAATGCATTATTATTATACATAATAAAAAAGATATTAATATTAATATTTAATTATAATAATTTAGTTACATATATAATAAGGTAAATTATATACTAATGCAATCATATAAATTAAATGACTTATAGATATCCATAATAAACATTAAAACACTTAACTATACATCTCACATTGTCAAGTTTAAAAGAATTATAAAAATTAACTAAATTATAATTTTATTTTAAATTATTATAATTAATAATAATTATAAAAAGTTAATAGGTGAGGTAAACATATATATACATTTAAAAAACATGCAACAAGAGGAGATTCTTAAATTGTAAATAAGTTTTGTTACAATACTATATGTCAATACCATATGCTTCAAAAACCATAAAACATTTCATATGACACTTGTTCAGATGACATCTTTTTTAATTAATCAATTTAATTAAAATGGAAAAAAAAATACATAACTATCTTGGAGATAAATCTCAACCTTAGATTTGTGACTACTACTAAGAATATTTTGGAAATTCCATAAAAATTATATCCTCCACTTAATAGTTATTGATAGTTAGATTAAATTTCTAGAAACTTATCTTAAAATAAACACACTTATCATCATAATAATAAAATATTTATTTATAAATCCAAAAAATAATATAAATATTAATAATTAATTAATATAAATATAATACTTTCATTACATATAATAGATCATTCTACTTCAAAATTCAAAATGACCATATATATATCAAGAACATAAATAATTGAATCTAACCTTAAAAAGATACCTTAGCAAAAGGGAGGAAGCTTTAGTTAAAGGTATATTTAAGTGAATAAACTAATGAGTTCAATGTCACATTATTCAAACATAGTTGAAGCTTAAGAAGGAAATTTTTAGAGGCTAATATTCGTAAGTGGGTTAATTTTCCATGTTTTTTTCAAAAAAAAGATTAGTTAATTCCATTTTTTCTAAAAATTATTCACCCAAATTTTACAGTCTATATAAAATTATCAAAATTTGAATACTTTTACAAAAATATTATCAAACATTTTACAAATTTTATATTATATACTAGTGAGATTCACCAAAATTTATAAACTTAAAAAAAAAAAAATTCATCCTTAAAATTTTCCTTAAAACTTAACCTAGTAATAATACCTTATATAAGTATGCTAAAAAAAAATTAACTAACTATAATTTTCTCCATTAATACTTGGGTTTTTGGATTAATACTTGGGTTTTTGTATTAATACTTGGGTCTGCAGTGAAATTCTACCGTGAAAATTTTGAGGTGAATTTTATCCATTAATACTTGAGTTTCTCGATTAATACTTGGGTCTGCGGTGAAATTCTGTGGTGAATTTTCTCCATTACTACTTGGGTCTGCTATGATTTTTTCTCGATAAATTTTGGGACCTACGCACTTGAGGTCTGCAGTCTGGTTTGCTGATATTCAGGTGCACACATTCCTTATCTTTTTCTAATACATATCTGCTCATATATTCTCAAGTATGAATAATTCACCACAACTACCAAAGATTACCAAAGGTAGACCTAGCACAATTACTCTACAGAGTCTTTATGAGTATATCGAGTCTTTAGAGAAACGTAGAGAAGAAAGAGAAGTCAAGCTACAAACCGAGCAATATTACCAAAGGTAGACCTAGCACAGTTACTCTACAGAGCCTTTATGAGTATATAGAGTCTTTAGAGAAATGTAGAGAAGAAAGAGAAGTCAAGCTACAAACCAGTTAGAAGCCATGCTGGAAAACAAATTCACATCTCTTGAAGACAAGATCCAAAAACAAATAGAAAATAAAATAGAACTATTGGAGAATAAAATGGAGGCAATGGAAACTAGGTTGTAGGTCATAGAAAAACAAAACCGAGATATTAACCAAACATCCCAGCAAGGAGATGTTGATAATATAGAGAGACTTAAAATGAAGGACATGATTAAAGAACAAAAGTTAACAACAATCTCACCCTAAGTAGTGGGGCAGGTGAATTAGATATCAAACCAATTAAAGATGAAATGAAAAAAAATGATCGAATTAGACCATGAGCGTAATAAAAGGGCCTTGAACCTTATAATCTTCGGTTTGAAAGAGGAGGTAGATGAGGATACTTTAGCCATAGCCCAGACAGAATTACATAATAGATTACAAATTGAAACCACGTGTCTCATAGAAGCAACAAGGTTAGGGAAATTAACTGAGAATAAAGGAAGGTTGATCCTAATAAAGGTGAGATCTACTGACCATAAGTATGACATACTTAGTAAAACATCAAGTCTAAAAGGAACGGGAATGTTTATAAATGAAGATTTCATTCCAAAAGATCAAGCAGAATTAAGAAAGGAGGTTCAAAAGGTAAAAAAAGCTAGGAAGGAAGGAAAATGGGCAATAATCAGAAATAGAAAAGTCGTTATTCGAGATAGAAACAAAAAAGATAGTAATAAATAGCAATTCAACATGCTGTGAATTTTTTCTTGGAACTGTCGGGGCTTTCCATGGAACAAAGACCCCAAGCTAAGTTGGATCTCAAATGATGTTGATATTAAATTGATTGTTGAAACTTGGGAGCACGAAGAATCTAAGGTCCCTAGCATAGATGGCTTTGCACTATGGTCTACCTAGAACAAGCGATCCTCCAGTAGAGGCATTGGGGGCATAGCTTGCTACATTAAGAAGAACATCTCCCTCCATGCTAGGATTTGAGCATAGGAATAAAATCTTAAATCAAATTAAATAACTATTTTCTTTAGGTCCGATAAACCAAAGATTGGTCTCAGTGGACGTTAACCGTCATCATCATCATCATCAATAAATATATGCATAATTGAATAAGCTTTTTAATTTGAATACCACATTAATATTTGAAATTCAATTTTTGGATATGGAAGAATGAATTCATTTATTTAGACTTTGTGATAATTTGTATAACTACTCATATATATTTGAAGATATATTATAATAATAAAATTCAAATATTTGAGAATATATCATGATAAAATGAAAATTTATTTGTGATCTAAACTACCTTAAAAAAAACAAGGGTTTGTTGGATAAAAAGGATTAAAAACTTTAAGATGCATACTCAAAACTTCTTTTTGAAGTTATTACAAACCATGTGAACTTTTCATTCATCAAAATCCTCGTTCTTTTTCTGTGTTTGCAAATGTAAGGCACCTGATACACCCTTCTGGCAACAAAATGTACCAAAAAGAAGATAAGGAAAACCATGCCAAATACGTATCCAAGTTGCAACACATTGAGCTGGTTTACACAAATGTTGTGCCCTTTAACACCCTTGTTAGTTGTGGTCACAAGATTTTTTATTTGAATTATGTGAAACCTTGGTTAGGGAAGGAACATTGTCTCCCAAATAAAAGTTCCGATAATACAACGAGTGTAATAAATTTAAGTTTTAATTAATCTTATTATTATTTTATTGAAAATAACTAATATTCAATAATTCAATGAGTAGATAAATTTAAGTTTTAATTTGTTTTTTGAAAATAATCAATATATTATAAAAATTAAATAGTAAAGGAGGATTATGTTAAATATAAATAAATTTAATAAATTTTTTAACTAAACTTATTTTACAAGTATATTAAAAACTATAATCTTATTTAATAAATAAGAATTTGAATATAATTTTTTTAATTGAAATACAAAATATTATAAGAGAATTTTGAATATATATATTTTTAATTGAAATAAACGATTACATTATATACCACTATTTTATAAATGAAACAAATATATTATCTTTTAATTTGAAGCTAAAACTTTACTCGATCAATGACCTCATGTATCTTTTTATTTTATGTGAAAAAGTCTCTTTTTTATATAAAAATGCATCGCGAATTAAAAATTTCCCATGATCTAAAATATACGAGATGTGTCACTTACGACATCTTGAACAGTGAAAACGAAATCTTTATGACGTGTCCCATAAGAAACGACAAACTAATGTTAGTAATCATGATGTTTGACATACCAGTTTGACAATGATAATGAGAACGCGTAGTAAATCAAATCATCATGTAAAACAAACAAAAAAATTATATAACATTTTTTTTTATTATTTTAATCAAATAATTTAGATGATAAAGTAAAGCTTGTAAAAATATGTTTTGAAAAGTTGGATTATTACGAGTGGTTTAGAGGAAGGAATTGAATCTTCCTTTCTTATATTTAATTTTTAAAATCATCATGTAAAAAAAAAATTATATAACAATTTTTTTATTATTTTAATCAAATCATTTAGATGATAAAGTAAAACTTAAAGTAAAGCTTTTAAAAATATTTTTTGAAAAGTTAGATTATTATGAGTGGTTTAGAGGAAGGAATTGAATCTTTCTTTCTTATATTTAATTTTTACAAGTAATATGATAAACATGTTTATTTCTCATGGAGTATATAAAATTTTATATGTGAAAAAAAAAATTTATTACTTCAAAATTTAAGGAATAATTGTGGAGCCATAAAGAGTTAAACGAAATAAGGAAACTAAGATCTTACAAAAAGGTGATCAATCTCAATTTTTAAAATACGAAAAAAGAAAGTTAGAATTATTTAGAAATTGAGTGTTCTACACTTATGAGTGGTCTGGTTGATGAGTTGTACTTGTAGGTTGTTGAGTTGTTTTACTTCATAGTTAGTGCTATGAGTTGGTTTCTTTGTTTTTTTTCTTGTATTTCCTATTTTTAGAATGTTACATCAAATTTCTTAGGATCTAGAATGTATAAGATTTGTCTAAGAGTCTCTATATATGTAATGTTTGATCAAGAATTTGGGTAATAAAGTTTGATCTCACATATTGTCAAATTGTCTGGTTTCAATTATATGTTCTTTGTGTGTATCTCTTTGATATTAGAATTTCACATCAAAGCCAAGAAGATCAAGATCTGTGAGACTTTGTGATCCAAATATTGGTTGTTAAAGATCGATTAGATCTGTGAGAGGATGTGTGGTGCATGGATCTGGATCTAAAATTCTATTTTAATGATTTTCTCGGTAAGGAGGAATTGGCTACATTAAAAAGAAAGACAACACAACAAAAGTGTGGATTTGTGTGTCTGTATGTGGTTGGTAGGGCTCACTTTCTATTCTACTCTATGAATCCATAAGTGTGAGGTACTAGTGCTAAAATTTGTGAGGGAGGCCAGTCATTAAACGCCACTATAAGTGCTTTGTTGATTATTTTGCGTTGACAGAAGACCAATCTATGAGTAAGGTTTGCCACTTGGATGTGCACCTTCAAGGCTAACAGTTGACTTAATTGCATACCTCGCCAGATCATTCAATTCGTGGAGGTTTCACAATATTAGAGTTGTGAATGTGGAGCTGATTCAAATTAGATCATTGTATTTTTTTTCATCCATCTTGATGCTTTCAAAGTGGAAAATATGGAGGAATTAGTTCTCAGGACCATTTTTACTAGCAGGACCCAGTTTGACAAATTGGGGTCTGAAACCTTCTGGGAGCATTTTGAGGCAGCAAATGACCATTTTTGGGGTACAACTTTGCTACTTTAGTGTAGCACCTTATTTTCCTATTCTAGCATAAGAATCATATCAACTAGAGTCTATATGAAAAAATTATGCCACTCAAAAGTTAACCTTCTTGTTTTCACCATCATAAAACAAGAGGATGCCATGTCAACCCCCATTATTCATGAAAAAGGGGATAGCCAAGTGATTTTGATATATAATACTCTAGAATATTCTATATTATAACTCTGTTTAAGATTTTAGGTACTCAAACCTAACCACTAATATGTTATCGAGTTGTGTTATAACCAAACCACTAGGAGGAAAAGGGTGTTCCATTATTTCAAGTATATTTGTTCCATACCTGAGTAAAAATAGGTAAGAAGGATAGGAGGTAGAGAACATAGAGAGTATTTATCCAATGTTATAGCCCACGAGCCACAAGCCATACTTATTTGCATTCGAAACCATATTTTCATTCAGAGAAAGAGCGAAGAGTTACCTCACCTTCCAGCTGGCCCTTAGCTTTTTCTCTTGAAAAATTTTGCGAGACCATACTTGTGTCAAATGTGTGTGTGATATTTTATTTCAATGTTCTCTATTTTCTTGCATAATTTTAAATTCGTATGCATGCACTATTAACAGTAAATCTACAGATCTATAAATCTAATAAAACTATGATATTGTAGAATTTTATATTTTAAAATAATTTATAAAATCTATTGTGACGAACTATCTAGGGAATATTCACTATATTTTATGAATCATATTGGTATCAAAGCAGATCTATTTGGGTGTAGTGTGGATATTTGCAGGTGATCTAGATTAGTTGGGCCAAAATTCATAAAATCCCAATCATGGTTGATAATCTATGAATAACCCTTGCGATCCTGCAGAGGAGAGGTTTTCAGAGCTAGAAAAACAAGTCATTGATATAAATCATAATGTAAATATCCTCATGGCAGTCCTCAACAACAATATTGGGATATTTATAGAAGATGAGTGTTCAAATGCAAAGGAAAAATTAGAATCAGGATCAAGAGATTGGGAAGCAACCAAAAACTAGTTGAAGAAAGAACCAAGAAAGGATCAACCTAGTTCGAGTGACATGAATCAATCACAACCCCTATTTTAAATAGCAGTGAGGGTCAATATCAAGTCATACCATGGTGAGATCGACACTCTAAATTTGAACTTCTAGTTGCAGCAACTAGAATTTTATTTCATAATCCATCAAATTGAGGAACAACAGAAGATTTCATTTGCATGAATAAAATTATAGATACATGCCCTGACTTGGCGAGACAGCCACACAGAGACCCTAAGGTTGGAATGGGAGCCTCCAGTAACTAAGTGGAAAGACTTGAAAACATCATTGATTCACATTTTTATCATATTGGTTATGTAGAGAGCTAGTGGATCTAGTAGAATTAATTTAGGAAAAATTTGGGGCAAAGTGTGCAAGGGTATACCACAGTTTAGAAATATGGCCATTATGTTGGGTATCTCCCCAAAGAACCTAGATGTACTCCTCAATTATTTAGGGGGTCTAAACCACCGTCTGTGGGAGAAAGTGATGTTGTTCAAGCTCAAATTAGTGGACGATGCATGTTTTCAAGCACAATACCTGGAGAGCATAGGCCTAAATAAAACACAATCAAGTGAATCAAAGTAGAAGGATAAATAAGATGATTTTAAGGATGGGAAGAAGTAGTAGAAAGGGGGTAAATATAAAAATTCATAAGCCACAACACACCATTCCAAATATCCCAATAACCACTACAACATTGACACCCATACTGAGAAGTGTTGGAAGTTTCATCCAAAGCTAAATCCGAAGAACAAAATGAAATACAAAAAAAATAAGAATCTCATGGTCATTTATTCAAGAAACCAAGTTGAAAGAAATTTAGATGTGGATGACAAGATCACCTATATGTCAATGTAGAATGAGGTGAATCTAAGTAGCCTTCAACAATATGAAGAGAAAGAAATGACCACACCCTTCCATATAAATATATAGTTCAAGAAGACAAAGACTAGTCCTCTATTTGACTCAAGTTTGCAGGTGAATCTCATCGCAATAGAGCTGGTAAAGAAGTTGGGGCTAGAATTTCATGATAATCCAAGCCCATATCCATTTGTATGGGTAGATAAGGATGCAAATTTGAAGGTAACAAACAATGTAAATTTATATTTTCCATCAGTGCTAATTTTATTAATGAGGTAGAACTAGATGTGGTTCCCCTTGATGTATGTGGAATCTTGTTTGGGAGACACTACATATACATGCAAGATGAAATATTCATGTGGAGATCCAAGTATTATTGGATCATAAAATATTGAAAAACATTCATCATCAATGTGCACAAGGCAAGTCAAAAATTTCTTTGCTAAGTGCCAACCAAGCCAAGAAATTGATTAGTTCTAGTAAGAAGTATCCTTTATTGTTTTTAAGAGAAAACCAGTCTATAGAAGAGTTAGTAAGACGTAAGGCATCCATGGAGGGGTGTACCAAAGTACAGAAACATCAACTAAAAGAGTTTCTACATGCATTCAAGGATGTGTTTTGAGAAACTAAAGGGTTACCACCTAAGAGGGAAGTGGAGCACAATATCCAGCTATTTTCGGATTCGCCATTGCCAAACATTGGGTTGTACAGACAGTATTTTATAAAAACAAGTGAGGTGAAGAAATAGTTGCAACATCTATTACAACAGGGTGCCATTAGACTGATTACATCACCATGTGGGTCACCCACCATCATTGTTCCAAATAAGGATGGTACTTGGAAAATGTGTATACATTACAAGGAATTGAACAAAATCTTGCTCAAGAATAGGTACCCTTGCCTAGGATAGATGATTTTTTGGATTACTTGCAAAATAAAATACTTCAACAAGATGGACTTAAATTTTAGATATCACCAAGTTTGAGTGAAAGAAGAAGATACCTATAAGACCACCTTCAAAACTAAGAAATATTTATATGAGTTCTTATTCATGCCATTTTTCCTATGCAATGGACTGACTACGTTTATGAGATTGATGAATGATGCAATGCTCCCTTTTATAGATTCAATTTTTATTGTTTATTTGGATGATATACTAGTGTAAAGTGCTATATGGAGGAGCACTTCTCACATTTGATGCAGGTGCTAGAGACATTAAAGAAACACCAATTGCTAACAAATCTCAAGAAGTGTGAGTTTTCACAATATCCTTTGGTGCACATGTAGTATGTGATAAATTAAGGAGAGCTAAAGATAGATCCCTCCTAGATGGAGGCCATCATGAAATGGTCAGTGCCTACTAATTTTTCTAGGGTTAGGAGTTTCGTTGGGGTAGCACAGTACCTAAGGAAATTTGTAGCTTCATTTTCAATGGTAAGAGAACCGCTCCATGCCATAAGAGCAAGTGGAAAGAATTGATTTCCCCTAAAAGGGTCAACAGAGGGCTTTCGAGGAGCTAAGGAAGAGAATTAGTCAAGCATCAATTCTGGAATTACCAAACTTGCAACAACCCTTTCAAGTGGAGATAGATTTGAGTGGGTATGATATAGGAGCATTCTTGATGTAGGGAAGAAGGTGTGTGTGCTACCATTATGAAGTGTTTCATGGGGAAGTTCTTAACTACCCTACCTAAGAAAAGAAGATCTATGCACTGGTGCAAGTTTTGAAAAAGTGGAAGCATTATCTGATGGGAAAGGAGATAGTAATCCACAAATATCACTAGCCACTACAATACTTGTGGGCCCAAAGTAAGGTATGACAGACCAAGAATTACAAGTGGATGTGGTTTCTATAACGGTTTCATTTTGTGATCAAGTGCAAGAAGGAAAACACAAACAAGTTGTTCGATATGCCCTCAATGCCACCCACATCAAAGATCACATCTTTTGGGACTCTTATGCACATAGAGCTTGTCATATTTAGAGGATGGGGAATTCAAGGAGGTGTTTCAATAGTTTCAGAGTCAAAGTCATGTGCATGATGGCAACAATGCCTTGACTACCATATGTGGGATGGATTACTCTACAATTTGGATAAGTTATGTGTTCCTAAAGGTGAGTGATTGCAGTTAATTATAGAGGGTCACACCTCCAAGGTTGCAAGGAACTTTGGTGCAGGGAATACCATGGCCAACTTACAAAGGTATGTGTATGAGCCCAAGATGTAAGAATAGTTAGCTAGGTTCATAAGAGGATGCATGATTTGTTGTATAAGAAAGCCTAGAAACAAGAAACATGGTTTATATCATCCCTTACATGTACCCAATCATCCTTGGGAAGGAATTTCCATGGAATTTATGGGATTTTTACCAACAATCAGGAAGGGACATGACTACATGTTCATGGTAGTTGACAAGCTCATCAATATGTGTGTTCAGATCCTCTATAAAAATACCATCAGTGGGAAAGAAGAAAAAAAATTATTCTTTGACAAGTATAGGTGAAATTTGGGATACCAAGGAGCATCATTTTAGATTGGGACATAAAATTTGTCAATGAATTTTATAATACATTGTGGGAGAATATGGACACAAAGTAAAAGAGATCTACAAAATTCCATCTGCATACAAATGGGCATGCAAAAGTAGTCAATAAGACTTTGGTGAAGCTTCTAAGGGGATACAACCAGAATCATATGAAGACCTGGAATGAAAAGCTGGAATTTGTACAAAATTCTTACAATAAAGTAGTCTGCACTTCTATAGGAAAATCCCCATTTGAAACTTGCTTTGGATATTTGTTTCCTTCACCTTTGGATATTTCATATTGGAGACGAGGAGGAGTGATGGAAGATATTATAGGAGACTCCTTGAGGGTTGCAAAAATTATAAAGAAGATTAGGAAGATCCATCTATAGGTATACGAGATAATGAAAAAATGACAAGAGAAGTATAAGGCCAAGCATGATCAACATATAAAAGAGAAATCGTTCAAGGTGGGAGATAGATGATTATTATAGTTGAATAAGGAGAGGCTATAGGGGCGTGGTAAGAAAATAAAGTCCCTACAGTATGGTCCCTTCAAGATACTAGAAAAAATATGTGATAATTCCTATCAATTAATTTTACTACCATATATGCACATTTACTCAGTTGTGAATGTAGAGAATATAAAACTCTATGAGCCTTCAACGCTAGATTGGGAAGAGGAATAGGTCCTACCTTTTGTAGAGAATTTGGCACTAGATTAAAGGAAAAATTCAAAGAATATATGGTTTGTAGAAGACGTGCATAACTACAATATAGGGAAACATGACCTTTGGAATATTGGGTTTAAAGGACAACTTCCAAGCAAAGCTAAATGGTACAGTAGAGAGAAGATGGATGAAAACTTTCCTCGCCTCATTCAGTATAATATTTTTAACACCAAAAGCATCCCAAAATGAGGAGGTGTGATCCAAATTGGATATTTATATTATTTTTCATCCATATCATTGATTTTAGAGTGGAAAATGTGGAGGAATTAGCTCTAGGGACCATTTTTGCTGGTGAGACCCAGTTTGGAAAATTGGGGTCTGAAACCTTCTGGGAGAATTTTGAGGCATCAAATGACATTTTTTAGGGGTAAAAAATTACCCATTTGGCATATCATTTATTTTCCTATTCTACACATAGATACCTTTCTAATGACGTAAGAATCACATTAATTGGAGTCAGTATGAAAAATTTATGCCACTCATAAGTTGACCTTCCTGTTTTCACCACCATAATTTGAGAGGATTCCACGTCAACCCCCATAATTCATGAAAAATGGGCTATCCATTTGATTATGATGTAGAAGACTGTAGAAGAGTCTATATTGTAACCCTTGTTAAGAGTTGAGGTAGCCAAACCTAACCAATGGTAGGCTATTGGGTTGTGTTATAACGAAACCACTAGGAGGAAAAGGGGATTCCATTCTTTCGACTAAATTTTTTCCATAGTTGTACAAAAATAGCGAGGGGAGATAGGAAGTATAGCAGATAGAGAGGATCTGTGCAATGTAACATACCACAAGCCACATGCCATACTTTTTTGTAGTCGCAACTATATTTTAATTCAAAGAAAGAGAGGAGAGTGACCTCACCTTCCAGCTAGGTTTTTCTCTCGAAAGTGTTTCCAGGAGCATATCTTGTGTTAAATTTTTGTGTGATATTTTATTTCACTATTGTATATTTTTTCATAATTTTAAATCCACATCCATGCATTATTAACAATAAATATACAAAACTAGAAATCTAATAAAACTATAATAGTGTATAATTTCATATTTTAAATATAATTTTATCAAATTTGTTGTGATGAACTCTCCAGTGGAATATCCATGGTAGTTTACAGATAGGGAGTGCTGGCATAAATATGTTTTTTTTTTTTTTTTTAGAGTGTTTCTACAAGCTAAATTACAGAGTGGTAAGCACATTGAAGTTATGCTGGTGTTGGAGGTTGCATAGTTCATTATTTTGGGAGTCATTGTCACTCTTGTAAGAAAGGTTGTTAGTGAGTTTGGGTAAAAAATTCAAATTTTAAAACTCTTTTAAAAAAATTTCCATGATATTATTGAAAAATTGAGGTGTGGTGATTATTGTTTAAAATTGTTGGGTGTTTTTTAATGGTGAAAAGGAGATTGTGTTAGCGGAAAAACAAGTTTTTTTTGAAGATTTTATAATTGGCCTTCTATATTTTTTTTTGAAGATTGAATATATTTTTCTCACCATGTAAAATCCTTTGGCCGATATATATCTTAATGAATCCACTAATATGGATGGCACAAGTTATGTTAATTGGAAATTTAAGTTTTTAATAGTGTTGGAAGGTTATGATTTATGGTCAATTGTAAGTGGGGATGAGCCCAAACCCATTTTTGTTGTTGCTATTTAAGATTGGGAGAAATCGGAAATGAAAGTGAAGGTGCTACTATGAATGTTTGTAAAAATACAATATAGCTCCTCACATCAAATATTGCAAGACATAAAAATAAATGTCGGATGTGCTCAATGGTTTATATGAAACAAAAAATAGAAACAAAATATTATTTTTGAAGGCTACGCTTTTGCCTATGAAAATGGAAGAAAATGAAAATATAAGTAATTACAATTCCCGTGTCAAATTTCTTAGTGATAAGTTAGGAGATATTGGTGAAAATGTGTCCAATACTGATTTGGTCACCATTACATTAAATGGATAGTGAAATATTATCAAATTATTGTTTCAAGTCTTTCAGATAGAGAGAAAACCCCTACGTTTTATGAATTGACGGGGATTATTCTCCAAGGGGAAGAGAGGATGAAGAAATTTTATTTGGGATCTAATAGTTTAGATTTGGCATTGGTAGCCAAGGGTAAAAAACCATTCATAGGTGAGCCACGGGACAAGAAAAAAGGAGGCAAGTTTCAAGCAAAATAGAAAGGTATGGCATAATCTAAATTTCCAACTCATGATAAGAGAAATGATGATTATTATTATTGTGTAAAACCTTGGAATCACTCTAAATATTGTTATAAAAGAAAATATAATGAATCTAAACAAATAAACAAAAACCATACTAGAATTTATGTGGAAAACAAAACCTCAATCACTGATCTATTTAAAAATGTTAGATTTTTTGTTTCTGATGTTTCATTGTTTACAGAAATTGATGATGTGAATGGTTGATTCATCGATTCTATTGTATTACTACATATGTCTTGTAATAAGGATTGTTTTGATGAATATTATGAGAACATTGATGGAACATATGTTTATCTAGGAGATACTAGATGACTTAAAGTTCAACGTTATGGAGTAATGGGTGTGAATTTTCCTAATGGCCAAGAAAGACAGATCCATAATATGATGTCTATTGTTGGTATAAAAAAGAATTTAATTTATGTTTCTACTAGTGTTGATCAATATTTAAAAGTGGAATTTATTAAATCACAATGTGTTGTTAAAGACATCTAATTTTTCTACAAGGTTATTTCCACGGGTACCTATTGTAGCTGCTACAACCACCCACCAAAAAATTTCCCATGCTTTAATTTTGAGCCTTCCCTTATGTCCATAGGAGCTTATATTCTTTTCATCAAGTACTCATGTTTTGATCAAGAATTATCTTTTCATTTTATGAAGCTGCTCCAGGTTTGATATCTTTTAAACATAATCTAACTATTGACTTGACCTTGTAGCATTGTTGAGCCTACCTCTAGAAAATTGTGCAATCTTGTAAGGTAGGCCAACTTGAGGATCAGAATTGCACAATCTGGGCAGGAAATAAATATTTGATCTCAGGAATTGTGCATTTCTGGATTGAATCCCAACCTTAAGCTCATAAACTGCACAAAGCATCTCTTCAGCTTAGAAATTGCACAATGCACTAAGTCAAGGAGTTTCCCATTCCTTGGGAATTACACAATCCTTCTTGTAAGTGTGCATGGAAAGCTTCCCGAAAAAAGAAAGAAAAAAAAAAAAATCATCCCTAGAAAATAGGGAATCATCATTATTTTCCTGAAGGTAGCACTCTCGCTATTTTTGGAACTTTTCGCCAAGTGTCGTTTTCTCCTTGATTTTAGGCATGCCCATCGTAAAACCTAATCAGACTAGATATATTTAATATATTAGTTTAGAGATCATTTTACATTCAATCCTGGAGCTATAATGTTCCTAAGGAGATCAAGGAGCCTTTGATGGAGTTTGCGATGCTTTTTTGGGTGAGTTTCTCTTTTGTCGTCTTTTGTCGCTTTTTTTGGCGCTTTTTGTCATTTTTCTTATATTAGTGTTGTTTTACTTGCTTCTATTTATGGGTTTTGGGGTTTTAATTAGTATTAGGTTATATAATTTTTGGTTCAATTTTTGGTTCACCTTTTTTAAGTGTTGCATTAGTTTTCTTGTTTTTGCACATCGATGATCATCATTTATGTGACTCTCCATGCATCTTTGTTTCTCCTCTTGCATGTTGATATTTCACACTTTATTTTCACTTATATATCCATCCTAAGTGATATGTGCACTTTAATTTGCACCATAAATCAGATATGTCAGTTTCCCACACTCTTTCCAAGTAGATACGCACTTCCTTTAGCTAGCAGTGGGCTTGCCCAGTAGGGCATTTCACAAGTCCAAGGCTCAAGTTTTCTGCTTGGCCTTTGATACTTCACAATTCACAGTATAGGCTGAACCAACTGTGTATTCCGTAGTTCCAAGGCTCAAGCATGATCGCTTGGCCAATTAGGTTGTGTAATGCACAATATATCCCTTAGTCTGCCCAGGATGAATTGTGCATTGCACAGTCTCAATCCTCAAGCTACATCATTGGCTATGGAAACTACATAATTTGAAATTCCTATAGTTATTCCCTCTCCCTTGACCTAAAGAATTGTGCAATTTTCCCCTTCATTTCAATGGTTGTTTTTGTGATCTTACTTTGTGTGTTTTTTTTCTAAAGCTAATTTATCTTTGCCATGACTACTTTTTCCTCCTACAAGTATTGCAATTGTTGAGAAATTCTCTTCATAAGCCACTGTTATCATGTCACTTAAGAGAGCTTCTTCAAAGGATAGCACAAAAATAAGTATTGGGGAGGCAATTGAGAGTATGCTAGTAAATTTTCCAGTTTATTCAAATACTCATTTTTTCATAGAAAAGGAATCAAATATCACATGGAAAAAAGTGAATGAAGAATTCTCAGCAAGAATATTTAAAGCATATATGGAGACTCGATGGGTATATACCAATGTTCAACGGTTGGGACTACACAAGGTTTCATGCAGATATCCAACTTTCCCATGTGTATATGTTGTTAGATGGATAATTTCACATATATATATCTCAAGACTACGACTCCAAACAATTTCAATGGACAAAGGATTGCTTATTTTTTGGCAGCAAATTTCCATCTCATGTATCATTTGTCGGATCCAAAATCGTTCATGGATCATTATTTTTATGCTACCACCAACTACTTGAGACAAAGGAAATTGTTAAAATTTGGGTAAAAGAGCCATCAAAGTTTCTTCAAACATGAACCAACACCTACAAGGAAAATTTTCTCAAGAGGGCCTATCAGATGTTGATAGTTCTATGTTGTAGAATCTATGGTCATCAAAGCATGGAGACCTTCTATGAATGGTGGGAATTCTTACTTAACTAGGTTTTGAATGAAGGTAAATCATTCAACTGGATAGACTTGTTGGCTCAAAAGATAGGTGTCCATGTAGCAACACTTTGAATCCTCCCAAAGGTGGGAAAATTATATTTTACATGTATGATTACTTACTAGATGCAATCTGCACTCATAATTCATTCCCTAGCATGAATTGGACTTGGACACCATGATACCTTTCCATGCACATTTTTTGCTGAATTCTTTCAGTGTGCAGCCATAGAGGAGTAATGGAGAAGCTAACTGACCACTTCCTCATTCCATTTTACAAGCTGATTTTTTAGGAAGAGCCACCTTTCATGTCACGTGGTTCAATGGAAGCAGTGTTGGAGTTAGCAGATTGGTTTGCCTCACCAGATGTCACTTTCCTCAGATTCTTTGGCGGACATAAGTTGTCGCATATTGTACCGAGGTATTCCCCCGATAAGTTAGTCATGCAAGAAGTTGTGTATCATCTCTCCACAAGGTTTTCAGTAGCTTTGCACATGAAGAATAAATCACCTTGGCCAAATCTTCCTATGAAAATTAGATTGTATGCAATCAAGAACTTGAAAGTCGCAGACACCAAAGGAAAGGCGATCAAAATTTTCATTCGATACTCTATACTTTAATACGTACTATCCTCAAAATTTATTTAGACACTGTTGCACGAGAATTCATTTCCAGTGGCTAAGTAGGACATTTTACAGGATAGAGGAGGAACCATGGAAGAATGGTTATAATGCCTCCAAGTCTTGCGAGTCGGTCAGTTTTTCAGGAACTTCACAAGTTACTATACGAAAATAGGTCATTTTGGAAACGTACTAGTGGAAGAGTGCAACCTAATGCGTAGAAAATATAAGAGGAAGTTTTCATGTAGTCAAGTGGGAGAGAAAAACCACAAGATGAAATCAGATCTAATCATTATGAAAGAAACCTTAGTAGTAGAGTCAAGGAGGGAACAAATAATGTAGGAAGCAGAACAAAAGTGGAGGGAAGATCAACAATAGAGGAGATTGGAAGAAGAAAAGAAGAATCAGGAAGAAGAAGAAGAAAGTTGAAGAGTATAAGAAGAATAATCCAGATGGAAACAAGTTGAGTAAGAGAAGAAACAACAATTAGAAGAGCAGAGTGAATAGTTGCAGGACAAAAATATCGCTCAAGTGAGAAAATATGTCACCATTCAGACTCCCCCTCGTCCAGTAGAGAAAGATACAAGCGAGGGAGATGAAATTGTTCCTTTTGATGAAGGTCTGATTATGGACATGTACAATCTGACTTATGATGAGCTTTAGAAAAATATTGTACAAGCATGGAAATTTTTTTTTTGAATGACCTCGCATCTCCTGAATTTATTAGAGAAAGTGTGATAATGGCAGATGCTTTAAGGAATCCCAATGCCATTTCCATAACCAACTTGGCCTTCACAGATGAAGCAAAGTTGAACATTGTGTATTTGATGGCCAAGAATAAAAATTTGGAAAATACCTTACTAGTTGCTAGGCAAGAGGTTGAATGGCTACAAGCAGAGGCTCGGAACACAACTCCTGCAAAGGTCTATCTGCAAGAATTGAAGGCAGTCACTACTCAACAAAGTATCAACATTGGGAGAGACCATGTAGAATATTTATGAGGAGCTTGCTACCCTTCATAAGGAAGTTTTCCACTTTCACAACTTGGAGCGAAAGTGTAAAGATCATGTTGAAATGATTAAGGTTGTATAAGAAACCATTGTTGTTGTGCATTAATGGTCAATGCAATAAAAAGGTACAACGCTTGAATTGGGAAAGAAAACAAGGAAAGAGGGTGAGTTGGAGAAATAAAAGCTTTAGATGCTCATCCAGAATAATAAAAAACTCACCTCGTTCATTGCTAGCATTCAAGACTCACTTGCATGATTGTATAAGAACATGGCCTTCCTGGTGAAATCACATAGGATCCCATCAATTGGCTCACTAACTAAGGCCAAATGTTGGAATCAAGTTGGGGGGATATTGAAGAATACTTGAAGCAGTGCAGACATATTGCCGCCAGGGAATATCTTGAATTGAACATACAAAACATGCAGAATTACATTGGTGGTCCTTTCCAAATCAACACCATGTTTCTCCCGCTAAAGATCAACGTACATCTAGTTCCAAATCAGTGTACCTAGATGCCATGGAGGCTAGAGTCCACTTCCAGCCTGACACCATTGCACAGTTTGAGGGACTCATTGCACACTAAAAATGTTGGCACCATTACATAACCGAGAAAAAACAAGTGGAAATTTTTGAGCTAGAGTTTCCCCAAACTCAATGTTAATCTAATTTGTATTATTAGGATGTGTAGTTGGTTGTCCCCAATTTTTTCCTATATGTGTACGAGTATATTGTAATATTATTTTGTAAATAAATTTTAAGTGAAATTCCAAGTTTCAATTGTGGCATGTGAAGAGTCATGATGTAGTGAAGTTGAAGAGTCATGAGAGAAGTCGAAGAGTAATGAGGAGGTGAAGGCTAACCCCTTTTGTTATAAAGATATCCTCATAACTCATTTAAAGGGATTTTTGGAGTCAAGCTTTTGGCTAGTCTTAGGCTTATAATTAGGAGCTTGGGAGTTTGTGAGAGCCTTGGCTACCCCATAGAATAGAAGGAGTATATTTATTTGGAGGAGCAGGTGTAGACTTCATGTTCCACTATTGGGGCTAGTGGTTCATCAATGGTATATGTATGATTGAAAATTTCATTTTAATAAAATCTTAGAGCTGACATGTTATCATGCATGTGTTTTGAATATAGTAGGACTATTCGTGTTGTATTTTCAATGTATGTTATTTCACTTACACTTATTCTTATGAATTATTTTGTTTTCATTAGTATGAATACATGTTGTTGTATATTTCCATCATTATTAACTTGTGAACTATTTCACAGATTAGCTTGTCATGTATTTATGATCGTGTGTTCCTTTCAAGTTGCGTACTATTACAAGATTCTAAGGGGCTCACTTACTTTCCCCTCATGTATTATAACTTTCATTCATTGCACTTGACTTTCTGTAGAGTCGCACACTTGTTCCCACCAATGTCACCATACACCACTCTATGCATTATTGCAGCCAAGATGCATCATTAAAACCCACTACATCGACAAATGGGTCGTATTCTAGATGGGAATCCTACACCAAACTGTGTGAGGTCTAATTGGGACTTCATATCAGGGAGATCCCCTAAATGTTGGTGGGTCCAACACTATCAACATTTCTGGAGCTAGAAGGAGGGCTAGATGACAATATCAGCCCATGAATTTTGTTTGAACATTTCATTTCTTTAAATGACTCCTTCCCAAATCTTAACCTCGACATGTTTTTCCTGAACCGAAAATCTAAAACAGGGAAAAGTTTAGGTGGTAATATTCACAAGTGGGCTAATTTTCCATGTTTTTCCAAAAAATGATTCACCAATTTCCATTTTTCCTAAAAATAATTCTCCCACATTTTATAGAATAAAATTATATTACCCTAAAATATGCCAAAAAATTAGATAGACTAATATAAAATCATTAGAAATCTAAATATTTTGACAAAAATATTTCCAAACATTTTACAATTTGCATATTAAGGATTAGTAAGATTCGCCAATGTTTCTAAACTTTAAGATAAACTTTCATCCTTAAAATTTTCCTTGGCTGCAAAAAGCCCTTGAGAAACTTTAACCTAGATTTGAAGAGGTACATCTAAGATAAGGGTAAGTACAATTTTTTCTCTGTCATTTGTGGACAATAAACTTGCAAAACCTCTCATTCCTTCAACCAAAATTTTGATAGCTATTTGAGAATGAAAAAAAATGAATTAGAATGTTTCTCTTGAGTTAAGTAAGAGAAGAAAGGAAATGGAATTGCTTTTGAGTTGAGTCTAAAATTTTCCTTCCTCTAACCAATATGGATAAAACTTCTCTTTTACTCCTATATAACATTGGGAGTATTTGTTTGCCAAACTTTGGAAAATCACACTGAAAAATCACTGGGGAATTAGTTTCAATTGAGAAGAGTCCAAAAACTTGTCAAGGATGCTAATTATCAGATATGTTGTGGAGAATGTTCAAAAAATTGTATCATGGAAAAACATTGTGGACATTAACCATGAGACTTTTCTTAAGACACAAGCACAAGCCTAATTAGAACTTGGACAAAAGGATGGATATGCAAAAGAAGGAACTAAAGAAGAAGAGGAAGAGGATGGAGTAAGAGAAGGTGTGCAAAAGTTCCTTTTGAGGTATCTTAGGATGTTAAGGAGGTCACCAAGGCTATGAATGAGGCACAATTTGTTCACTAAGTTTCTCAAACGATGAGCAACACTTTCAGTATTGGGTATGATGGGCTACCAAATTAGACATAAACCAAGGTCCATATGAGCATCCTTAAACACATTAAACCTCTCTATTTTTGCATTATATGGCATATTTTTAGATTTAATATGCTCATTAGGAAGGTTTAGAGATCTTTTTGTATTTGTGCCTAATATTACTTATTTTTGTAGAATATTGTGAGAATATTGGGCAGATTATGAAGATTTGGAGAATGAAATAATCTAGGGACTTCAGCCCTGCTACACGAGGATCAATATTGGATAATAAATGAACAAGATATTATGAAATTATTGCACAAATTTTGGAGCTCCAGTGATTGAGAAACTCTAGGAATGTGTTCCTTGTCATTTAATGCAAATTCCTAGTGTTGGGAACTAGATCCACCATTTGATGTATTTTGCAGAGGAAAGCTTCCTCCTTTCAAGCATAATGCTTCCCCACCAATTTTTAAGTACTAGCTCGAATTTACCTCTAGGATATGTATTTCTTAGTCTTCTTGTGGAGAAATTTTGTTATTTAGTAGCTCCACATTCATTTCTAGTAGGGATGTACTTGGATGGATTCAAATAATGAAGTTTGGTGCCATTTTTAGATTCTAAAGCTTGGTTTCCTTCATAGGACTATGATTTTCCTTGGGATTTTCCATCCCAAGAGCCTCAGAGCCCTCTTCTACAATTTATTTATTTCCTTTTAATGTCTTTTCCACATGCATCTCTTATTTATGCATTTGCTATGCATGTCTATTTTGTTGTAGCTTACATTGGTTAAATGATTTAAGTGAGTTATTTTTTAGGTTATTTAAATATTCACAGGCATGATGCAACCTTAGGAAAACTCTAAAAATTCATATTCATCATTGAGCTACCTAGATTTATCTACTAATTCACAAATCTAGAATTTCTGGAAATCCCTTGTAGAAAAATAGTAGTAATTTTCTGTCTTTTTTAGAACATGTTAATGAGCTTCATTTTAGTTTATTCTACTTGTATTGGGTCATAAAATAATTCAAGTTAATAAAAAAATTTACCCCATGCAATTTTCACTTCATTAGGTTAGGAATTTGGTAGGTTAATTAGCTCGCTAGTTCTTGAATTTATAGTTTTTAGAGCAATAATTTTCTGCTAATTTTTATCACATGTTAATAGGGGTATTTTGGAGTGATTTCACTTGGAATTCAGTCCTAATACATCCTAATTAATAAAAAAAAAAATTTCAATCCAATTTTCATTTGGTTTACTTGGGAATTCAGAAATTTATCTCCTCCTGTAGAAAAACAGGGCCTCCTATAACACTCTTGTAGCACATGTAAGCATGACCAAATTTCTCCAAACGCTTGGTTTTTGTCTCTTAGAATTTAATCATCACCACTAGGATCTGAATCCATGATGGAGGAAGACCAAATACCACTCTAGACCCGCCTTTCCTTCACTGCAAGTATAAATCTGCAATCATAACTAGAAGACAGATTTCCACATTTGAATAAAGATGAATGTTTTCTTATGAAATGTACATGGATTATGTTACTAAAGCTAATTTTCCTTGAACATGGTGATAGAAAGGGTGCTTCATCAATGAAAATTATATTATACTTGATTCTTGAACTCATGCTTCCTTAAGGTTTCATTTACAAGCATTATTGTTGAAAATATCAATTTTCCTTTTCCAAAACAACATTCCACATTCTAGAATTAGAGTATTAATTTAAATTCTAAAAATAGACTAACGTTTCAATATTTGCAATTAGTTTAGTGTTTTATTTCATGATATTCACTTCATTGCATCAAATCAATGAAATGAGGACACATTGAATGTTTCACATACAGTGTTGACACCTCTTAAGTTTGTACGAACCCCAGGTTGATAATTTAAGTCGATAGCCTCAAGAGTTGCAACATTATTGTTAAAATACTGGGGCTCATCAATGAGGTCATGGTATGTTGTCAATATGCTCATGCATTGATAACTATACAAAGGTTGAAATAATGTTTATATACTGTTATGATTATGATTATACATGTATGATTCTAATCTGGCTGATCTTGCAAATGAGATATCCTCTCCTGAACTATACTGACGTATGTCAATTATGTTATGTTTTGGTTTTAGTTGACATGGTATACCTACATGAAAGAGATAAAAAATGACTAGAAATATGGTATACTAAATTTCACATGATTACCCCTATGGATCAGATGAGAAATGTGGTGGTGGGAATTCTCCTGACTTAATAGATACATTGAGAAGTTTGAAGGCAGAAATAAGAAGTTGCAAGACAGACAATGACGGGATCATTCAAGAGAAACAAACAGAATTAATGCAATAATCCTTTAGAGTTTATCAGAATTTTAGAGACAAGGACCACTTTGGATCAACCATGGGTAGGAGGATAGGACTAATGGGGCATACAACTGTATATCTTATGGTGGGAATAAATTGGATAGGGATGACATGATCAGAGATGGCAGGGTCATGGATACATCGAATAGGAGAGGTGATGGACACATGTTCTATTATATTTTTGGCTCTGACAAGTATCATGATCATCTTTGTTATCATCCTTAAAGGAGGAATGACAAGTGATATTTTCTAGATGAGTTCAAGAAATCTAAGCCACCTACATTTGATGGAGATTTAAAGAAGTTGGAAGATGCAAAGGCATGGTTACTTGGGATGAAGAATTATTTGAGTTGCACAATTACACAGAGAACATGAAGGAAAAAATAGCTATCTTCAGTCTCAAAGTGAAATAAGACATCTGGTGGGAAGATGTGAAGTAGGTTAGAGACATCAAGACAAAAGAGTTGAGTTGGCATGAATTCAAGAGACTTTTTAGGAAGAAATATTTTTCAAAGAGGTACTATGACATCAAGGCCATGGAGTTTTATGAGGTAAAGATGAGATTGATGATAGATGAGGAGTACATGACTAAGTTCATGGATTTATTGAGGTTATCTTGAGGATTGTAACATACACCTCCCCTCACATATACCCAAGTAACTGGCCAACTGGGATAAACACGAGATGATGGCAGTTAAGAGCAGACTCAACCTTGTTGGTGACTTTAAGGAAGTGGAATCGACACGAAAAACCATAACATAGACCCCCTGTACCTACTAAAGGACCCCCAGAGGCTATCCTAGTCATCAAGCTGACTTGTCCCTAGGTCTCACTAACGTTTAATGAAGAAAACCCTTAGACGCTCCCTTGATATGGGAAAGGTTGTGTCTGGGAGGCTCTAGACGCTCCCACAACATAGCAATGTGTGTGTCCAAGGACCCTTTCACCCAGACTTGTACTAGTGTCCATTATATTTATGGCACTTTTTAAGCCCAGAATCCCAGAAAATTCCCAGAACTTCCTGTAGCTTCTAGAATCCATAAAACACATGACAACAATGTCAATGAACCAAAAAATGACTCTAGGACTAGGCCTGACTATCCCCAACCGAGACTAAAATTATGTCAAACACTTATCATAAATGAAATATATAGGTATAGGATACAAGACCAACCATGAATTACTGAAAAATATTATGATACATTACAAGAAGGATCATCCCCCTCTTCCTTGAACTGATATGACATCAATTAGGTATTTCATCCATTATTTTAATGTAACACCCCCTACCCACATCTACCCAAGTAACTGGGAATACAGGGTAAACATGTGATGAGATGCTACTATAAATATATTTAACCTCCTATGTGACCTTAAGGAAGTGTCACCGAATGAAGCACAACATGCAAACCTTGTACATCATTAATGACACCCCAAGGAGCTAACACTACCTTTCAGACCTCTTACCCCTAGGTCACACTGGAATTTTTTCCTCTTTGAGCCATATCCTTAGGCTTAACACTACATTCATACAGCCACAAGGCTATATCCCCAGGCATAACATTGCATGTCTGTGACCAAGGCCCCAAAACCTCAGTTTTTTCCCTGCGGCTCAGGGTTTTGAGCCACCTTTTAAGACCCAGAACCTAGGTCATTGTCCAGAACTTAATGAAAACTTAATGGATGATAAATAACAATAATAAAAGGATACGGAAGAAAACACATCAATAATAACTCATCTGGACCCCTCCTAACCATCATAGGAATTTTGTCAAAAATGTCACAAACATTGAATCTATAGGTGTAAACAATATATCTGAGCATAGGGGTCTCAAACTTATCTGAGAATCGCTAAGAAGAATTGATCCCTTACATCATTAGCTACAATACAATATATTTTACCGTAGATACATTATTCATTCATTTACAAGTAAAAACATGGATAGAACCATACATCGTCACTAATAAAATACATGTTTATAAAAAGCATAATAACAACAGAAATATAGTGGATACAACAACAATAAAATCCAAATAATAACCAGAAAATTTGCATAGAAAATACCAAAGGAATGAACTCTTCATTACTGAATGTAAAAACCAACCATAGATAGGACTTCCACGTTCCACCTAACCAAATATTGGTTGAGCCAAATCTCTCTTCAACCAATCACCCCCGTTCCATATACCAAGCATGAATGTGGGACTCATAACCAACAAAAATGAACCAAATAAACATCAATTTTACTAGGTTCTCTGCCCACACCATGAGGAATTTTCCTATCTCTTAGTCTATCAGCATTTACCACAACCCACAATTCGAATCAAGGTTCACTAGGCCCTAAATTGATACATACTCTCCATGCTTTACCATACATCCTATATCGGTACTACAAGGACCAAACGAAGAGCACCCACCTCTCAGGATTTACCGAAATCCATCCCAGATCACTAGGTCCTAAACCGAGGAAAAATACCTTTAATGTTTTCCATATATCCTGACATTCATGAGTCAAGGATTCCTAGGCCCACCGAGGCACACAATCTTGGATTTACCACAACCCACAATCTGGTTCAGGGGTTACTAGGCTATTGGATTTACTCTTATCTACAATCTGGTTTGGGGACCTCTAGGCCATGTTTTTTTCATTTTATAGATCCACCCCACTTATCTTCGAATCCATCCAGCAATCTAGCTCAACCAAAGTATGAGATCTCCACAACAACATGGTTATCAAAAAGTGGAAAGGCTAGGCTAATAACATTGTCACACCTAGAAAAAACCCATGCCATGAAAAAAAAGAACCACATGCAATACCATGCATGCTAGTTCTAGCAATGAAACCACACATGCAAATCAATACTTGCCAGGAATCCTACTATGGTTTTTTTATTCCTACTCCTCCTTGATTGCTTCCTCCTTCTTCCTGTTTTCGTGCCTTTCTTGGTCCAACACCAAATGCTCTAAGAAAATCTAAGTTTCCACAAGTGAGGTAGAGAGAGAGAATAATGAGAGAGCTCCAAAAATGAACTTACAAAAGGTTGAACCAATAAAATATTCCCAAGTGATCCTCAGAAGCCTTTTTTATAGATGAGGCCTCTATTTCTTCATTTTCCATTATTTTTTTCATTTCCATTCTCACATGCAACTTGGGACCTTTCACCTTCCTTTTCTCCTATTTTCCATTATGTTCATAAATAAAATGCCAATTAATGCCTCATGCATTTCCAAATCGTTTTCCATTGCCTTTTCAAATTTCCTTTAGCCAAAATAACCAAAATGAAAACCCGCTACGATGTTTTTCCTTGGAAAAATTGTCCCATAAACTGTGGTTATTATTTTTAACTTTATTACTTGGAATTTTCACAAGGGCTGATAGATTTAACATTTACAATTAAATACATGAAATAACCATGACATTAACTAGCCATTTAACCATGCTTATAACCAACATAAACCATGGAAATAACAATGAGATAAAAACCATTAAATCCACTCATTAATAAGTACAAAAGAAATAGAACATATCTTTCATTAAACATAGGAAATAACCAACTAGATCAGGGACTTCCATGTACGACCAGACCATAGAAATGGTTGAGCCAAATCTCTCTTCAACCAGTCACCATCATGCAATATTCCAAGCATGAATGTGGGATATCATGGATAAAAAAACCAAGGTAATTTATAGGGTAAACCACCAGCACCCTCACCATACTGTGATCAAGCCTAAACTGGTGCCCGGATCACAAAACCGAACCAAGCTTGGAATGCCTCTAGAAATCCATCACTATTTTTGAGGAATTTTCTGCCTCCCTATCTCTCAGTATTTATCGCAATCCAATCTCTGATCACTGGGCCCTAAACTGAGACACCAACCTCAGTCTTTACCGTGTATCTCACCAAAACCAGTCAAGGGATTCCTAGGCCTTTGGGAATTTTCCTTGAGACCACCTCTGCCCTGGATTCCAAAATTCATCCAACAATTCCAAAGCTCAAAACCGAGATCATAATCCCAACACACCATGGCTATCTAGAAAATGGAAATGCAAAGATGAAAACCACTCTCAAAACCAGGCAAAACCATGCCACCAACAACAAGAAAACCAAATTCCAACAAGAATTTTCCATGCATGTCCAAACCAACTAGTAAATCACACATGAAATATGTTACCTACAAGTATTCATGCCGAAGCTGCTAGATCCTACTCTCCCTTTCTTGATCTTTTCTTTTCTTTCCTTTCCTTTCTTTCCTTATTCTTGGCTCAATTTTGAAATGCTCCAAGAAAAATCTAAGTGTCCAAGAGTATGAGAGAGAGAGAATAATGAGAGATGTCCAATAATGAACTTACTATAAAATTTGAGCCAAAATATTTCCAACCAATCCTCAAAAGCCTTTTTATCAATGAGGCCTATATTTTCTTCATTTTCCATTATTTTCCTTCATTTTCCTCCTCACATGTGACTCGTTACCTTTCACATTCCTTTTCTCCTAATTTTCTTTATTTTCATAATTAAATGTGCAAAAAATACTTTTTTCCTCTTTAATGCCTTAGCCATTTCCTTTGCCAATATCCTTTACCCATAATAACTGATGAGCACCCTCACTAGGTTGTTTTTCCCAACATTCAGCTTGGAATACATGTCCCTTAACCGTGGTCTTATTTTTTTCCTTTATAAACTTTTATTACATGAAATTTTAACCTGAGTTTGTTACAGAACCCTCCCCCTTGGGGGAACACCATCCTCGGTGTTCAATGACACTTACAAACCAGAAAACCATTGAAAACAAAACATATTACCTATGGATCTTTATAACACAACTCGTTACAGTATTTACAATTACATCCATACATACAATCATATTGTCTATGGAGATTTATAAATCCAGATTGATATAGTATTTACAATAATGTACACATATACACATTTTCTCAACCAACAAATAAAAGGATACAATTCTTATCCATAGGCTCACACCTCCACTCTCAAAGTAGTACCATGATTCACTTCCTTCCTAGGAATTCTAGAATCCACTCTCAGGGTCAAAGCTACATCCAATTTCTAGTGCTACAATCCTTGCTACTTGTCTTCTTAGTGAAAATTTACTGACTCATTGTTCCAGGGCACACTCACAATGCGCAATTGATTCCATCTAGAAATGATAATTACCAAAAACATCCATCCCCAACCTCCCCTTATATGCTGCATAGTCCTTCGAGAAATATGGTTACCCCCTTCCATGCAGTCACTCACCTTTCAAGTTCCTTGGCATCCCCTATCCCGGGTGATCCATCCCTTGGCAAGGCTTCCTCACATCGGAAGATATAAAAACCAAGGTGTATCCCTGCCTCAAAACCAAGGCATATATTGGCTTCAAAACCATCATACCAGTCATAGAATGCCCTTGGAAATAAATGGACACCATTGGGAACCAATGTCCCACAACGGCCCTACTCCTGAAGTACTTTACCAACATACTACTCCTTGTTCCAATTCCTATTGTTGACACTTATAGTTCTTGCAGTTATTTTAAACTACCCAGCCGGGAATTTCCATGCTTCCTGTACCAAGCACATAACTTCCATTAGATTCAAAATAAATTGAAATAATTCACATCATACCTCATTTCTAGCTCGTTAATAAGGTATAATTTCAATTATGTTCACTTCCAGTCACAACAAGTCAAACTAGTTGTTTGATCAAATCATCTTGTATAAACATATCAAATCTAGTTAGCTCAAAATAAAACCATCATAAGATAAAATCATGAATCACAGGAAATCACCATAAACCATAATCATAAATCACATGTAACGATCATAAGTTGGAATCACAGATCACCTTCATAACAAGACTGAAATAAAATATCGATACTTGTCCTTCATCGGTCCTTACTTCTACCTTTGTTTTTTTGTACCCATATCGGATTGGTTGCCACACCCGGAAAGCACCCAATTCCTTTTATTCTCTTAAATCATCTACAAATACACACAATGTACATCATAACACATACATGCACACACTACATACAACACCACACAATGCATACACCCACACCAGCATACAACACATTCACCTTCACCTGGTGTATAATACAACGCAATAAATACACCTACACCAACATACAACACATACACCTACACTTGGTGTACAATAAAGCACAACACATACACCCATATCTAGCTTATAACACAACACAATACATATACATATACATAGTACAACACAATGAGTACACATTTTAGGATACCATGACTACACCATGTACATACATAGTACCACATGCCCGCAACACAACTTGTACGACATGCACAAAATACCACATGTATACAAGTACCATATGCACATCATGTACACAATACCACCTATGAAAAACACTACCTGCACGTGTGCACAACATCACATGTACACGAAACCAGTTGTAAAATGTGTAGATAACGCCAAATGTACACTGCACCACTTGTACAATGTGTACACAATACCACATGTACACAATGCCACATGCACGTCATGTACATGACACCATATGCACACAATGCCACATGCATGACATGTAAACGACACCACCTTCATACAACACCACATCTACAACATGTACACAACACCACATGTACAATCATGCACACAAAACCATATGTACATAGCACCATATGTACAACAAGAAAACAACACCATATGTAGATAACACTACATATACAACATGTACATAGCATCATTCATACACAACACTGCATATCCAATATGTGCACAACACCATATGCACACAACACTACATATCCAACATGCCACAGTACATAGTTAGAGCACATAAGAAGAAGACGAGTTTGTCTCTTATACATGCAAGATAAATGAAGAGAATAGTGAATGCAAGTCAAAATTTGGCTTTGTTAATGTTCAAGCATAGTGATGTTTTGAATAAGACCTTTCAAAAATATGCATCTAATGATCAAGATGATTTCATTGAAGTTTCTAATGTTTTTAATAAGATGTTTTAGGGCTCTAACATGTTGCCTTTGAAAAGAGGTAAACAATATGTGAAATTTTTGCAGCAATCCACATCAGTGTTGAAGGTGATGGAAACAAGATGTCGGTGCAAGAGAGTGCAAAGGTCAAAGAGAAAGAGCTAAAACATTTTAACAAAGAACACATAGGTTCCACAAGTACTTGTTTTTGGTTTCAAAATGGTACATGGAAATGGAAAAAACATTTGGTCAAAAGTCAACTCAAGTACAAGGTAAGATAAGCTAAAAATTGCCATGTTGACAGTGTCCGAGGTGAGATAGATTTCAAGTTTCCTTCGATTAATGACCGAGGTGGAAACAAGTTTTCTTCTTCAAGTACAACTTGCTTTTCTGCAAATTCGGGGAAATTTCAGCATGACGGTGTCTACAACAGCAAGACAGGGTCTCCAGAATCAAGGAAAAAGGTTAGGTTTTATGAAAAGCTCAAATTGATGAAGTTAGGAAAATTCCAACAGATTGAGACTGGAAGGGTGACAGAATTGTACCATCATCCACATGTTCAGAAATGAAAGATATTTTGGGGTCCAAAAGGCTTCCAGTGGGGAGGAATGATTAGGTGCTCAGTTTTATGCTAAAAAATAAAAGTTATCAGAATGGTATGAGACCTAAACGATCACATAGTGCTCATTGTTTTGAATTTGTCGCACTTCGTTTCATGCAAAATAGACTCTATATGCTCTCGGAAATGAGTTTCGTTCATTTTCACAAACAAGAAAAATTTTGAAAAAAAAGGCAGACAGGTAGCCCAGTCAGTAGTACGTACTACTGGCATGGCATTCTGACTGGGATGGGTTGAAATTTGTCATTTTCCTCCATCAAATGAGGGACTTCCAAGTGGTAGTATCTTATTGGTCAAATTTTTTGTTATTTGGTAACTTCTTAGTGGTTGTAACTCAGGCCAATGGGGAAAGGACATGTTGTGTAGCCTGGGGATGCCACGTGTCCCCCCCTTAAATGGTGGAGTAAAATTTTGTTTGGTATTAGAAGGGTTGGCGGGGGTTGAACATGAGACCTCCACCCCACCAGCACCATCACTGCACCACACCGAAGGTCTTAACATATATATGATTGAAAATTTATTTAATTTTTCCAATGGCCGCCGATGGGGGAGAGGGGGAAAACCCCCAATACACGTGACCAAACCTCATAACCAATGGTGGAGCTAAACGTTAAGAGTGGAGATTAGCCATAAGTGCCATTAATTAACGTTAATCCTTATTTAATTATGTTAAATCGTATTTAACGTTAGGTGTAGGATTAGGCAATCATGCGCTTAATTATTATTAAACACATTTAATTAAAATAAACTGGATTAGTTTGGCGGTCTGCAAAATCCGGCGGAACTGCCAGTTTAGTGCTAACTACTCAGATTTAGCTCCAGTTAGCTAAGTTTAGGCCAGAAATTGTGGAGAAACTGAGATCGTCATAAATTTTGGAGCTTTCTACAAAATCAAGTGTAGAAAGAAGCTTGATGACAATTTTTGGGCATTCTGGACTCATTGGTGTAGGTTTTGGGAGTAGAAAATCATTGTAATCACATCATTTTTCAAATTTGAGCATAATATAGAAGCCCAAGCCATGGAAGCTGGACGAAGGAGATGTAGCCCAGGAGGGATGAACTCCTTCATCAAATCCCTGTGTTGATGTGTTGTATGGTGATGTATTGTACTTTTATTTTCTATTTTTCAGTCATTCTTTTATGTTAAATTGTTCATAAAATTAACATGAAAAGCACTCATGAGACTCAATAATTTGCAAGAGAACTTGGACCCTTAAGAACATATAAGACATTTGTTTTCAAAATCTAAAAGAGGAATTACCTGTGCATTACTAACATACCTCATTCACATCAACATCCATAGACCACACATTAAACCCACAAGCAACCTTGCTTCTAGTGTATTTCCATAATCCATGTGTATCCTAGCATGCCACAAATCACATTGCTTTCACTTTGTTGATCTATCGCTCAACATTACTTATCCATAACATAAACATAAGCATAGTACAATTATATAATATCAATTCATATCCACATGATATTGACCTCATAGATATGTCAAGGATACTCTTCTCACATGGTTTCTCATAAGACCAATAACCTCTTCATGACATTCTCCTACATAAGCAATCATTCCTCCACAAGAATTATCCTTGAAAACCTTGTCATACAGTGACATATATACATACATAAATACATATATACATATAAACATTAGCATCAAGTAATTGTGATCCATAACGACCCTGTCATACATGACATACATACATATATATACATGTATACATATATAAACATAAACATAACCATGATCACAACATAATTACCAGATAGCATAAGGTCAAGGTTAAGAGAACTCCCTTTATGCATGCATAGTATGCACAACATTGGGAACAATAGTTCTCAACATAGCCAAGGCACATGACGCCTCAATCCATTTATTTTACCTTTCCAGTTACCTTTCTTGTGTATGTACTTCCACCATCAATTTACCGCAATGTACCCAACAAGTCCAACTAACTGTCATATTCTTACATTTTGTTGCTATTTACTCATGCACCGAGATTCATCCAAGTCTTACACTACCTGTTGGGTACCACAAATCTCTCCTTGAGCTCCATAAAATTTCCTCTATCCCAAGCCAATTTCCAAGGCGCTCAAAACATAAATGGAAAGAACAATAAAAAATATTTTCATTTTATGTTTAATTTGGCATCGCCGAACTGCCGTTCTCCGGGCAAGGTCCTCACCTCTTTCTCCATGAAGTTGGCAGTAGTGTCTTCCATACAAACACCTCCAATCAATCCGTCTGCCATAAATTAAAAAAAAAAAAAAAAAATTATCGCTCCAACCATACCATCTAGCCCATACCATCAATGGTGGCAATCGTAGCTTTGTTGGAATTTTTCCTATTCGTTAGAATTATCATAAAATAACTATTCTTATTTCATAAAAAAATAATTTAAATGGTAATATTGTGAGCAAGATATCAAATGGTTTCTTTCTTATCCCATCTCATGGTGTCTAGGATGTCCCCATGCGCTCATATGTAAATTTTGTTGTTTGGCTTCTTTAGTTGAGAAAAGCATCATCGTCATATTAGTTCGTAAAGCCTAAAATCTTGGAAGTTGTGTCAATTTCATTGTCTCCAGTTTGATAGAGAGAAAAAAAGTGATAAATCGAACAAGGTCATGTCGTTACTATTGCAATACTGTGTTGGAAATACTGAGAGGGCGGGTGAATCAGTATTCCTTTCAATTAGTATTATTATTAATCTTTCAGAGAATTATTTAATTTTCAATTATTATCAGTGTTTGTACAATGATAGAAGTAAACAAAAGGAACACAAATGCACACAATTTATAAGGTGGAAACCCCCTCCAGGACAAAAACCACTTGAATGATTTTCTAATAATTCTTTAATATTTAACTCCAATTGAAAAGAAAGCTCTAACTTCCTAGAATCTAGAAAATAATTCTTCTCCATATCCCATTGGATGGACGCTCCAATTCCTAAGTTTCATCAGTATTCAACTGAACAAATGCCCCAACACCCAATGAGCTACAACTCACCCTAGCACCACCCTACCGCCCTGAAATTTTCATAGGTTTGAACCTTTTGGTGAATTCATGCACATTCTAGCACCACCCTACCACCCTATAGAAAAATAAAAGAAGAATGAACTCCCATACCAGGGAAAATGGTCCACTTTACAATGATATAGAATGATGCACAAGAAGAAGACACACTATACCATAACTCCAACTATGAAACAACCACCTAATGATGATCCTAGACCTCCTGACACTACCTCTTCAATTCTTGGCAGATAGACACTAGTACAAATTTTAGAATGATGCTTTTACAATGACTCGGTACAATTATACCTTTACAATGACTGTATGTAGTGTTGCCCGCTTGAAGACTTCATGTGGTGAACTTCTTGCTATTATTATGCACCTTGATTGTTGCTCTTATCATGCTACCCTTTCTCACTCTTCAGAACATTAGATCATGCATTGAGTCTTATCTTGCTGAATATATAATACCTACAAAAATTCTTCAAGGAAATACCCATGAAATGATAATAGCAAAACTTACCTCATCCTACAGAGCATATGTCAATGCTAAACAAAAAAAAAAACAAATTGGAATACAAAGAACTTAATGAAATTAAGAGATGAACATACATATACATAATATACTTACTTATATGTTACCTTTGTTGCATAATTTTGCTGCACCTTGCTTTGCTTTTCTGCCTTAGAAAGTCTAGTCCTGTGCAACCCTTGACAACACATGATCTAGCTTTTTCTTGCCTTCTAGGAGCTCGATATTGAATCTGATGTATCTCTTTTATTTCAGATCCCCAATATGTGATTTTCAGTCCTATAGTATCTATTTGAGTATTCTTTCCAATCCCATAGGTCTGACCCAATTTTGATTCTTCAAGGCAAATTTATGCCCAATATCTCACAATGACCTAATTATGGACTAGTTTCGTAGAGTTAACTTTTACGGTGTGAAACGTATCAATGTTTCCTCCTTCGGCTCTAAAATTGATACCCAAAAAAATAAAGTCTGTGCACTATCCGAAAATTTTTACATAATTCCAATACGATGCTCAGAGAGAGATTTATGACGATTTTCCCAAGGTCACCTCTTTCAGATGAAGTTCACGAGCCTGCAAAAAGCCTAACTTCCACAGATGATATCTCCGAAAATATTGCGAACCATGATTTGAAATTGTTACACAATCTTCCTCAAGATTTTGGCTTCGTGTGATAAAAATTTCAGTTTTTGAACCTTCATAGAAAAAAATTAAGTGAAAATGCCACGATAGCCTGTTTCAAGTAGCGAAATCCCTACATGAGGAGGATATGAGGATCACAATTTATAAAAATGCTTAGGTTGAGAGGGTATTCAACAAGTGAATGTGGGAGGGATTCTATGAGTTTAAAAATTATTAATTGTTGACTATTCAATGACCACAACCAATGATTAGTGTTATGCCACAACCCCATGGGTTTTTAGCCCACTAACTTGGGTTATTAACTTAAAACATGAAAATCTCTCAAACCGTGAAGAATTACATGGCGTGCCATATATCAACGGAAACATATTGACAAGTAGAAACCATAAAAATGTCCTTGACTCAAAATATAGTAACTTGGTAGGTCAAAATTCCCATGGAAGATCAGGGCAGCCCCTGGTGCTGCTTGGGTTGACATCAATGACAACCAGTGATCAACAATCTTCCCCTTTGACATTCATGGAAAAAAAATTACTTCCCCTATGATCATGACATCTCTTCCTATAACATTCTCTCCCCCTTTGAAATCAAGTGCAAAGGGTAACTCCCCCTGACACACAACCATTCTATGGAACTATACACACTTCCACTCCCCCTTTATTTTTTGAATAAGGAAAATCTAATCAGAACTTGGGAGAATCCCAAGCTTTTGGCAGAGATATTCAAATTCTTCACGAGCTAAAGGTTTAGTGAAGATATCAACGATTTGTTCTTTTGTACCAACATATTCAAGTTTGATATTCTTTTCAACGACTTGTTCTCTAACAAAATTATATTTGATCAGAATGTGTTTTGTTTTTTGAATGCATGATAGGATTGTTGGAGATGCTTATGGCACTAGTGTTATCATAGAAGATGAGAATAGGCTTACTGAATTGTACTTGAAGACCTTGCAAAAAAAATTTCATCCAAAGGACTTGAGTACAACAAGTTTTCGCTGCAATGTATTTTTCTTCCACTGTAGATAACGAGATTGAGATTTGCTTTTTGCTCAACCATGATACGAGACAACCACCTAGATAGAATGTTGCTCCACTAGTACTCTTACGATCATCAATGCTTCCTGCCCAATCTGCGTCTGTAAAGGCTTTAATAATGAGATTTTTACCCTTGCTATACCACAAGCTATATTCTGTTGTGCCCTTTATATATCGAAGAATTATTTTGATGACAATAATATGTGATTGTTTTGGTGCTTCTTGGAATCTTGCTACTTATCCAACTTCTTCAATAACATCTAGCCAGGAGGCTATTACATATAGAAGAATACCAATCATATATCTGTACAACCTATGATCCACATCCTTATATGAGTCATCTATGCTCAATTTTCAACCTATTACCATCGAATTAAGGATGGGTTTGCAATCTTCCATTTTGAATTTCTTGAGAATTTCCTTGGTGTACTTGGCTCGACCTATAAATATTATTTTCTCTTGCTGAGATATTTGAAGCCCTAAGAAGTATGTCATCTTACCAAGTAAAGACATCTCTAACTCACTTTTCATATTTGTAGCAAAGTTCTTACTTAGTCGGTCATCATTTCTACCAAATATTATATCATCGACACATACCTCAACGATTGTTAAATTATTTTTTTCGATTTGTAGTTAAAGATTTTTATTAGTAGTACCTTTCTTGAACCCGTGTTGACATAGATTTTCATCAAGACGAGCATACCATGCTCTCAGAGCCTGCTTGAGACCATATAGAATCTTCTTTAACCTGCAAACATAGTCTTATTCTTCTTATAGTAGAAAACCTTCAGGTTGTTCGATGTAAACTTCTTATTCTAATTCACCATTCGGGAATGCTGACTTAAAATCCATTTGGTAGACTTTGATTTTTCTTGAACATGGATAGGAAAGAAACATCCAGATGGCCTCCATTCTAGAAACTAGTGCAAATTTTTTGTCCAAATAAATTCCTTCCACTTGTGCATAGCCTTTGGAAACCAATCTTGTTTTCTTTCTGGTAACCTGTCCATATTCATTCATTTTTTTCCTGAACACCATTTAGTCCCAATGACATTGTTATGTTTTGGTAATGGAACTAATTCCCAGGTGTTATTCTTCTTGATTTCATCCAATTCTTCATTCATAGCTGCTACCCAATGTTCATTCTGGTTGGCTTCCTCAAAACTAATAGGCTTAAAGGTTGCTATAAAAGCAATGTGAGCTTGTTGTGATGAACAAAACTGTCGACTTTCATTTGTGTCACCAATGATTTGATTTGATGGATGGTTCTTTTGAATCCATTCTTTTGTTCTCTTTGGAGGAACTTGTTGTTGTAATTCCTGTATATCTTGATGATCATTATTTACTTCTTCCTGGTTGGCATTTGCTTCTTGTTCTAGAATTTTTTCTGTGTATTTTTCAGCCTTTGTCTCAAGTTTCAAATATTCTAGGTCCTCATCATTATACATTAGAACACCATCTTTATCAAATGTAACATTTATTCTCTCCATTATCTATTTTTGTCTTAGATTATAGCATTTATAGGCCTTTCTTTTGCATGAGTAACCAACGAAGATGCCTTCGTCAACACATGATTCAAACTTACCCAAATTTTGATCTTCACTTTTGATATAACATTTGCTTTCGAAGATTCTGAAATATTTTACATTATTCAGTTTTCTTTTACATAATTCATATGGGGTCTTGTTGCAACTATTTCTGAGAAGACTTCGGTTGATAATGAAGACTGTCGTATCAATTGCTTGAACCCATAATTTTTCATCCAATTTTGAGTCCTTCAACATTGTTCTACCCATTTCTTGTATGGTTCTGTTCTTTCTTTTAGAAACTCCATTTTTATGAGGTGTTTGTGTTGTTGAAAATTGTCTTTTTATTCCGTTTTCATCACAGTATTGCTGAAATAATTTGGAAGTGAATTCTCTGCCATTATTTGACCTTAGACACTTTATTTTCAAATCAAATTCATTTTCTAACAACTCCTTGTAGATCTTAAAGCAATCAAATGCTTCATATTTTTTCTTTAGGAAACTAACGGCTATCATCCTGGTATAGTCATCTATCATTAACATGAAATATAATTCTCCATCTAAGCCTTTTGTTCTCATAGGACCACATAGATTGGTATGTATCAATTCCAATGGATGTGATGGAAAAGTGTTCTTTTGTTTTAAATTTGACTTTTGTCTGCTTGGCGTGCTGTTAGGCCTCACATAGTGTGTTGGAAGGTTTTGAGATTTTCGGCATTTCTCGTATTGCTTCCTTTTTCTTATCCTAAAAATATTTTCAAAGCTTATGTGACCCATTATTTTGTGCCATAACCATCTTTCATCTTCATTAGCCAGTAGACATGCTTTAGTTGCTTCATCCAAAACATATATGTCGTTTGGAGCTCGACTTGCTGTAGCCACAATTTTACCATACCTGCCTTTCCTAATTTCACATTTTGTGGAGTTTAATAGCATTGTGAGTCCTTGATCACACATTTGTCCAACAATGAGAAGATTGTGATTCATTTTTTCGGTCAATAGAAAATTCCTGGCTAGAACATATTTTCTTCTGAGAGTGACGGTACCTAATCCTATAACATTTGAAGATCCATCATTTCCAAAGGATGAGGTTCCATCCTTCTTCTCTTTCAGAGATATGAATTTATTTATATCTCCAGTCATATGCGTTGAACAACCACTATCAACATACCACACATATTTGTTGTTTTAAGCCTTCAGAGTGAGAGCACAATTATCAGTCTTCTTCTTCTTCTTCCATGTTCATTCGTTCTGTGGCTTCGAAGATTCTTCTAGACAATTTTCAAGTCTGTAGTCTCTAGCTATGTGTCCAAAGTTTCGTCATTTATAACATTTCATATTATTTCTTAGATGTTCAAATCTATTGATGTTTCACTGAGCAATGGGAGGTTCATATTTGACAAATCTCATGGAATTGTATTGGTTCCTAGGGTACGTGCGACATTATATAGATTTATGACCAAATTTTCTACATGAATAACAATAGGAATGAAAAATATGTTGGTACTTGGATGGAAATCTTCGTCGGAGAATTGCCTTCCAAGGCCGTTCTTGTGAATCTTGTCCAATGAGGTCTACATGCATGTCAGATCTCATAGGTTCATTGTATTTTTTTGTAGAAGGTCCTGCTTCTTATTCTTTGTAACCGAGGCCAGTTCCATCGTTGTAAGATCATTGATTTTTGATGAGTTATTCTAATGCACTTCAGTTGTTGGCATAGTTTTGGACAATTTTTCCCTTCTTCACTTCCTTACACAACGAGACTACTTTGGCTTCTAATGCTTCCCTTTCTTGGTTGCTTTCTTCCAACTTCTTTTGAAGCACCTCTTCAATACATTTGTGTTATCAAATTCAATTTTGAGACCTTGAACATGTTCTTCAAGAGTATTGGAATGAATCTTCTCAGCCTTGAGCTCTTTTATAAGCCTGATCGCCTCCTTAGAAAATTATTCTATGGTCATCCCTTATTGTTCATTGTTTGATACCTCTTTTTTATTATACTTGGCCATAAACAATACTCTCTCATTAGCTTCTTCTTCACTGTCACTATCTTCATCGAATGATCAACTATCTTCTTTAGAGAGAAATTTCCTTTTGAATCCTTTATTTTTGCCTTGCTTATTGAATTTATTAGAGCCTTTCTTTCCTTTTGAGTTGTGATCACTTCTGTTCAGACATTTTTCTGCGAAATTCCCAACCTCACCATAGCCGAAACTTATCAATGGAATTTTACCGTTGAATTTTCCCTTACCAACTTTTAGTCTTCTCGTAAAGTAAGCATATTCTCCATCTGAAAGACCTTCTTCATCATCTTACTTTTCTTCACACTTGCAAGTGCAAGTATTTTCCTTTGAAGGTTGTTTGTCATTATTAGTTTTCTTAGATGTAGCGAACGTAGTTTCTAGATGTGAAGTACCCTCTTCTTCATCAAGTCTCATTTCATATGCTATCATAATTCCATGTAATTCCTCTTTGTTGATTTTTTCTAGATTTGCATTATATTCTAAGACTAATACCTTTGGGTTGGATCTCCCTGGTAACGTTCTAAGAATCTTTCTTATAATAGTCTTCTCGTCAACAGAATCTCCTAATCTTTCCAGAGTGTTGGTTATTTCATCAACGTGCTGGAAGTATGCAACAATGTTTCCATCTTCTTTCATTTAGAGTTTCTTAGATTTTGCTATGTAGATTTGAAGCTTTGCTTCCTTGACATTTGAGTCGCCTACATATATATTCTCAAGCTCGTCCCATACATTTTTGGCAGTTTTACAATGCAACACCTTATGATAAGAATATTCAATAAGTCCATTGATAATAATATTCTTTACTTTTGCATCATTTACCAAATTCGTCTTACCTTCTTCATCTACGGTTGATGTAAAGCCATTTTTTTACAATTTCCCATACTCTGTAACCTTGAACCAAGAGATAGTCCTTCATTATTCCTTTCCATAATGCATAAGTATTTTCATTGAACAGAGGAAAACCATTCTTGGTATGCTCCATGACCTCCTTCTAGCTGTTAAACTGTTATTGAAGGAACCAAGCTCTAGTACCAATTGTTGGAAATACTAAGGGGGGGTGAATCAATATTCCTTTCAATTAGTATTATTAGTAATATTTCAGAGCATCAGTTATTATTTAATTATTATTAGTGTTTGTAAAATGATAACAGTAAACAAAAGGAACACAAATGCACACAGTTTTTAAGGTGGAAACCCCCTCCGGACAAAAAACCACCTGAATGCTTTTCTAATAATTCTTTAATATTCAAATCCAATTGAAAAGAAAGCTCCAAATTCCTAGAATATAGAAAAGAATTCTTCTCCAGCTCCCACTAGATGGACGCTCCAATGCATAATATTCTTCAGTAGTCAACTGAATAGATTCCCCAACACCCAATGAGCTACAACTCACCCTAGAACCACCCTACCACCCTGAAGTTTTCACAGGCTTGAACCTATTTGTGACTTCATGCACCAACCTAGCACCACCCTACCACCCTATAGAAGAATAAAAGAAGAATGGACTCTGGTACCAGGGAAAATGGTCCACTTTACAATGATATAGAATGATTTATAAGAAGAAGACACACTATACCATAACCCCAACTATGACACAACCACCTAATGATGATCCTAGACCTCCTGAAATTGCCTCTTCAATTCTTGGTAGATAGACACTTGTACAAATTTTACAATGATGCTTTTACAATGTGTCAGTACAATGATACCTTTACAATGACTGTATGTAGCGCTACCCACTTGAAGAATTCATGTGGTGAACTTATTGCTACTGTTCTACACCTTTATTATTGCTCTTGTTATGCTACCCTTTCTCACTCTTCAAAACATTAGATCATGTATTAAGTCTGATCTTGAAGAATATATAATACCTGAAAAATTTCTTCAAGGAAATACCCATAACATGATAATAGCACAACTTACCTCATCCTGCAGAGCATATGTCAGTGCTAAACAAAAAGAAAAAGAAATTAGAATACAAAGAAAATAATGAAATTAAGAGATGAACATGAATATACATAATATAATTACCTGGATATTACCTTTGTTGCATCATTTATCCGCACCTTACTTTTCTTTGCTACCCTAGAAAGTATGCTCCTTTGCAGCCCTTGACAACACATGATATAGCTTTTTCTTTCCTTCTAGGAGCTTGATATTGAATCTAATGTATCTATGTTATTTAAGATCCCCAATATGTGAATTTTAGTGTTGTAGTATCCATGTGAGTCTTATTTCCAATTCCACAGGTCCACCCCAATTTGGATTCTTCATGACAGATTTATTCCCAACCTCTCACAATGATGTAATTATGGACTAGTTCAGTAGAGAAAACTTGTACGACATGCCATGTGTCACTTTTTCCTCCTTCGCCTCTGAAATTGATACATAGAAAACTATGGTCCATGCAATATCCACCAATTTTTACAGAATTCCAATCTGATGCTTAGAGAGAGAGTTATGACAATTTTCCCAAGATCACCTCTTTGCAATGAAGTTTAGGAGCCTGCAAAAACCCTAACTTCGACAGATCATATGTCCAAATATATTGCGAACCATGATATGAAAGTTTTAAGTGAGTTTCCTAAGGATTTTTTCTTCGTGTGATAAAATATTCAGCTTCTAAACCTTTGTAGAAAACAATTTATAGCGAAAATTCCATGATGACCTGCTTCAACTAGCGAAATCCCTACATGAGGAGGATATGAGGATCACAATTTATATAAATGATTAGGTTGAGAGGGTATTCAACAAGTGAATGTGGGAGGGATTTTTGGAGCTTAAAAATTATTAATTATTGACTGTTCAATGACCATAACCAATGATTAGTGTCATGCCACAACCCCATGGGGTTTTAGCCCACTAACTAGGGTTACTAACTTCAAACATGAATATCTCTCAAACCGTGAATAATTAAGTGGTGTGCCATATATCAACGGAATCATCTCAACAATTAGAAACCATCTAAAATATCCTTGACTTGTAATATAGTAATTTTGTAGGTCAAAGTTCCCATGCAAGATCGGGGTAGCCCTTGGTGCTGCTTAGTTTGACATCAATGACAACCACTGATCAACATACCATACCTTATCAATAATTTTCTTTCCTCCATGGGGACAAATATGGATCAATAGGTTAGTTAAGGATTTAACCTCAAGTGTACCATCCACGGTCTCTGTGGGTGGACCAATAAAAGTTTCCTTGCACTTTTCTCCTACTGTCCCATGGATTCCAAAGTTCGAGTTTCAATTCGTGGTCGAGCCACATATTCCTACTTGTATTATTTTACATATATCTCCAAGTCAGCCAACTCTAATATTTGCTTGGTCCTATTCCACCCGATCTCGAATTGACTCTTTCAACTCAGCTTATCTCACCCTGGCTTAGGCCTCCCAGTCAGGGTAACTACTGGTTAGCCCACTTTTTCAATCTCATTGGCATCTCTAAACCTACTAATCAATGTATTTATACAACTCTCTAGAGTAACTATCAATGTGTCTTGATGGAAACATGATTTCTCTTACATGCTGGGTGTATATGGCAAGCACAACCTTTGTATATGGCCCCACCCTTATAGAAACTATTTTAATTAGGTATTTTCTTTCTATCAACTAATTTTATTGTATTGTCTCTCCAACATCCCACCAACATCTACTGCAAGAAACAATAGCTAGTGAAAACAACCTTACCTTGCATACCTGAACTGATTCAACTCAACCAAACATCCAACCTAGCTAGCCTTCCTCGGCCATACACACCATCTCACCTAACCACACAACCCATCCTATCTTACCAACCATACCACCTCCCCCTACCTATGTTTATCAATCCTCCCTCCCATCCACCAGACAGACAATATCCATGCAGAGAGAAGTAGAGTAACTATCACACCCTACTCACTCCACCAGTCACAAACTAATGATATTACTTATAGACCTACCACATGGATAACTACCCCAACTAACCAACCTCACTGACCATTCCATCTAACCCACCTACCCAGCCTAACCAACCCAGCTAACTACATTGTTCACTACCCTAGATACTTACCATCAGATGAGAGAAGAGAAGGCCCTCATGTTCCCACCAGAATATACAAGGATCCATTTTGTTTTTTCAATATGAGCATATCAATTAAGTGTTAATTCTAGAGGACAGATTGAGTTCACCAAATGAGGCACGGATAGAGAAATTGATATTCTACCAATGTTGTTGGCTGAAAAGAGCAGACATAGGGGATGGAGGAGCCCCTACCAACATTAGGTGGTAGCATCCATTACCCAAAATAATTCGTTGCATCCAATTTGACAATAGATGCGAGAGAATTCCCCCATCATATGTGAGAGAGACAAAAATTATGTTACCGCTAGATGATATACAGGGGCCCATGTCACATAATTGCAAGCCAAGAAAACAAGAAGAAGACCATGAGAAACAAAAAGAAATATGACACCACAACAAAGTGGTATGTCCATATGCCATACATAAAAAAAACCACAAATCAAGTGCAACAATCCAAAAAATACCAAAAGGACAAACTGGAAACAAAAACCATTACTCAATCCCCGTGAATCCCCTAGTGCTTCCGAAGTAAAAAATCAACTTGATATTTCTCCAATATTTCATGGCAGTCTCATGCCATGAAATCCCCTGCACCATACTACCATAAACACATAATTTTTAGTGCATAAATAAATATAACAATATATCTTTTATTTTCCTTGTTTTCCAAAACACGTTGCCTTGTAACTAAACTCACATGTCAGCCACATGTTCCAATGATCAAGACAAAATATCTATCAACTTGAAGCCAACCTTTACCAAGTCTAACAACCATTTCATAGTTAGTAATTAACTCACATTCTTCAGTCCTAATACATAATGCTACAAATATCACCTACTTACACTCAAGTACATATCAAGTGTCTCAACACATATATATTATTACAATCATCTTAAAACAAGATCATTTATTCATGCAATCTTACAGACACCTACTCATATCATGTGATTAATCAAACATTCAAAGAACAAATAGCTGACATAACAAACACCAAACACTCAAACACCAAATAGATGACATAATAAAACACTCAAACACCAAATAAATGACATAAGAAAACTCATACCTTAATGTCTCTCAGGGGAGGCTATCTTGTATGCATAATCAATCTAGATTAGCACGACATAACTTCAAAACATATCCACTCAATCATAAATAAGGTCACCATATCCATAACAGTAAATATCTAACATGTTCACATCATAAACTCATAAAAAATTCCCATTCATGCATAACAATCACATATGCACAGGCATCCTAGATTAGTATGACATAACATCACAATATATTAACTCATACCTGAATGTCATAGCCATAATCATCTACACAGACTAATCCAGATCAACACGGTACATAAAACATCAATATCTTAATGTAATAACCCTAATAATACAGTTAAATAACATATAACAACAAGTTAACATATAATATAATTATCAACAACATATAACATAAGCATCAAGTTAACTAACGTAAAACAACAACAACAATGCATATAACAACAAATTACTATCATTTATGAATATTCGACACACGTACATATGACCACATTGCTTCACTAGCATCTACCATGCATGTTAAAAAAAAAATGACAAACATGTATATAAGTAACCCTAATTCTTATAACAACCATTAGCCACATACTTGCATGCCAAACATACAACCTGGATGGAAATCTAATCTTACCCTAAGGTCCAATGTTGCAACCTCGCTTTGATGATTTTCATCTCTTACTCTATCTCAACCAACACATCAGCATCATAACATACCAATAGCATCACGATGACATAAAATACATGTAATGACTTTATGCATGACAACCTTGACCATGACAACATCAAAAGTTTCCCAAAGAGAGTGCAACTCACGTTGATATCACCTGTAACATACACCTCCCCTCACATCTACCCAAGTAACTGGCCAATTTCGGTAAAAAAAAGATGAGGGAAGTTAAGAGTAGTCTCAACCTCCTTGGTGACTTTGAAGTGGAAACAACGCAGAAAACCATAACATAGACCCCCTATACCTGGTACATGACCCCCAAAGTTTATCCCAGTCATCAAGTTGACTTGTCCCTAGGTCCCACTGAATTTTAATGAAGAAATCCCCAAATTCTCCCTTGAGATGAGAAAGGGTGTGTCTAAGAGGCTTTGGATGCTCCCACATCATAACCATGGGTGTGTCTATCGACTCTTTCACCCATACCTGTGCCAATGTCCGCGATATTTATGGAAATTTTTAAGACCAAAATCTCAGACACTTCCCAGAACTTCCTGTAGCTTCCAGAATCCATCAAACACATGATGAAAATTCCAATGAACCAAAAAATGACTCCATGACTAGTCCTGACCATCCCCAACCAGGACTAACATTCTATCAAACTCTTGCAATCAATGAAATCTATAGGTCTAGGATACAAGACAAAGCATGAATGACCAAAAAATATTATGAGACATTACAAGAAGGATCACCACCCTCTTCCTTGAACAGATATGACATCAATTAGTTCTTTCATACATTATTTTCACATTTACGAGTAAATAAATGAAATAACCATGACTTGAACCAACCATTTAACCATGCTTATAACCAACATAAAACCATGGAAATAAAAATGAGATAACAACCACTAAATCCACACATTAATAAGTACAAAATAAAGAGAACTTAGCTTTCATTTTTTAGGTCACTATATTACTATTTTATTCCCTTATTATTTCTATTGTAACCCCCATATTGTTATTATTGTACCCCTGTAACCCCCATATTGTTATTATTGTGCCCTTAAATTGTTATTGTTAGGTCAGCTAGGATTACATTGTGGCCCCATGGACTCCTATATATAGAAAGGAGGTTTTGTAATTTGTTTCATCCAAGAACTGTTCATTCATGTAATGTATTGGAGGTTTCCCCCTCAAAGTGGCCTATTTCTAATGTGTTGATATCTCTTTTCTTCTATTTTTGGAGTTGGTTTCCCAACATTTGGTATCAGACCTTTGGATTCTATCATTTTCGCTATAATTATTTTTCTACGAAGGTTCAAAAGCTGAAATTTTTAGAGTGCGAAGCTAAAATCCTGAGGAACATCGTCGCAAAATTTCAGAACTTGGTTCGAAATATTTTTGGAGATATGATCTATGGAAGTTAGGTGTTTTTGCAGGCTCCTGAATTTCACTTAAAAAGGTCATCGCGGAATTTTCGCTATAAATTTTTTTCCACGAAGGTTTAGAAGCTGAAATTTTTAGAGCATGAAACAAAAATCCTGAGGAAAATCGTCACAAAATTTTAGAGCTTTTTTCGCAACATTTTTTGAGATATGATCTATGGAAGTTAGGTCTTTTTCAGGCTCCTGAATTTCATCTCAAAGAGGTGATCATGGGAAAATATTCATAACTCTCTCTCTGAGCATCGGATTGTAATTCTATAAAAATTGACAGGAAGTACACAGAAAATACTTTCCTTTCTGTAAATTTCAGAGCCAAATGAACAAACAGTAACACGTGGCAAGTCGTACAAGTTCGCTCTACTGAACCAGTCCATAATTAGGTCATTGTGGGAGATTGGGAATAATTTTTTCTTGAAGAATCCAAATCAAGTCAGAACTGTGGAAAATAAAAGAAGATTCAGGGTGTTATTTCAGGGCCAAATTTTAGATATTGAAGATTCGAAATCACAGATATAATTCAGTTTCAATATTGAGCTCCTCAAAATCAAGAAAAAGGTGTGTATTGTTTTTCAAATTGCATAAGTCTTGTTTGAAAAATCAGTTTTAAATGATTCCAAAGGCCTATTGAGCATAGATATTAGTATTGGGTTCTAAAATGCCTCCTAAAAATAATTCAACACCCATTAAGCCCTCAGAGTACTCTACTCTGACTCATGAAGATGAATAATTGCAACATGATCTATCAAAATTACAAGAGCAAGTGCACCAAAATTCACTCTCTCAAAGAGCAACAAAAAATGAAACCGACGTTTTGAAGAAAATCATGGAAGCTAATATGGATGTTTTGAAGAATGGTATGGAAGATAAAATGAATGGTATGGAAGAAAAAATGGAAGGTTTAAAGGAAGACATGGAAGCTTTGAAGGAAGCTTTGTCAAAGTTGATACAAGAAATGATTCCTAATGGTGAAAAGATAGTAGATGAAAATCATGATGAGAAAAAAATAAATGTTAATCATGATTTCATAAACTCTAATGTTGGATTAAAGAACCACCATATTCCAAAGATGAATATGAGGAAGTTTGATGGCAAGGATCCCGTAACATGGATGCTACAGATGGAGCAATATTTTGATCTCAATAATGTGCAAAACACACAAAAGGAACACATTGCAACTTTACATTTATAACAAAATACATTTTTATGGTATCGATGGCTTTGCTCCCATAAAAAAATTGTCACTTGGTCAATTTTTACGGAGGAAATGATAGCACACTATGAGGATAAAAAAAGCAACACCTTCTTTAGCCAATTGATAAATCTCAAACAAAAGGGTTTAGTGGCGAAGCAAATTGAGGACTTCCAAAAATTGAATATAAGGGTAACTGATATTTCAAAGGAACACAAAATTGATCTCTTCATAGGTACTTTAAAAGATAACATCCAACATGAAGTTCGCGTTTTGGAACCTGATTCATTGGAGAAGGCATTCAGGTTGGCGAAAAATTGAATGTAAAATTATGGCGACAAGGAAGCCACACTCACTTCTATAAAGATGGAAGTGTTGCTACTCCTATATTTCCACAACCTACAAGGTTGACACCACAACAATTGGAAGAAAAAAGAGCAAAAGGGATTTGCTACAGTTCTGATAGAAAATACACTAAAGGTCATAAGTGTGCTGAAAAGAAATTATTTTACATAGATTGTGAAGAAGAAGAAGAAAATGAACAAGAAGAGGATATACACTAGGAACCGGCCCTAGAAGAGGAATAAATGAATCCGACCATATCATGTAATGCACTGGCAGGAATTACCACTCCTCAAAATCTCAAGATAGAAGGACAGATCAAGAAGAAAAAGATAATAGTGTTGATTGATTCAGGTAGCACCCATAATTGTATTCATTGTAAGGTAGCCAAGCAATTAAATTGTTTCCTTTACCCAGCACCAGAATGTCAAGTGATGGTTGCCAATGGAGGAACTAGAAATTGCTCTGGGAAATGCCATAATATGAAGCTAACCATGGGGGAATATGTACTGACTAGTACAATGCTTTCCATTCCTATGGGAGGTGCTGATGTTGTACTAGGAGTACAATGGTTACAATCTTTGGGGACGGTAGATTTTAATTTTCAAGAACTTTTCTTGAAATTTTTTTCAGAAGGAAAGGAATTTGAATTACGAGGTATTCTAGGGAAGCCAGGAAGGATAATAAGCTCTAATTTCATGACAAAGCTTCTAAAGAAAGAACAACGAGGTGTAATTGCACACATATGCTCACTAGAAGTTCCAACATCAAAATCATCTATTTTAACGGATCTCATTCGTGATCATGATCATGCTATTCATTTGATTCCAGGAAGTGTTCCTCCAAACATCAGGCCTTATAGATATCCTTACGTCCAAAAGAGCGAAATTGAACGTATGATTGCAAAAATGTTAGAGGCGAGTATAATTCAACCTAGTCAAAGTTCTTTCTCTGCTCCTGTAGTATTGGTACACAAGAAGGATGGATCATGGCGAATGTGTCCGGATTATAGGGAGCTCAATAAACTCACCATTAAAGATAAATTTCCCATTCCTGTGATTGATGAATTATTGGATGAATTACATGGAGCAATTTATTTTACCAAGTTGGATCTTCGTTCAGGATATCATCAAATTAGAATGAAGACTGAAGATATTCCAAAAACAACATTTCAAACTCATGCGGGTCATTATGAATTTTTGGTCATGCCTTTTGGCCTTACCAATGCACCTTCTACATTTCAAGGGTTGATGAATTCCATTTTCAAACCCTTCCTTAGAAAATTTGTGCTAGTATTTTTTGATGATATACTAATCTACAGCAGGTCTTGGAAGGATCATGTTCAACATGTTGTCAGGGTGCTCAAACTATTGCAGGAGAAACAATTATATGCAAAAACATCCAAATGTTTCTTTGGAGTACAAGAGGTGGAATATCTGGGTCATATTGTATCTCACGAGGGTGTTAAGGTAGACCCTAACAAAATTAAAGCCATTAGGGAATGGAAAGTCCCCACAACCATAAAGTAGTTGCGAGGATTTCTCGGGTTAACAGGGTATTATCGCAAGTTTGTTAAGAATTATGGGAGAATAGCAGCACCTCTAACAACATTATTGAAGAAAGATGCATTTTCATGGACTCCTGAAGCAACTAAGGCCTTTGAATATCTTAAAGAGGAAATGTGCCTAGCACCGGTCTTAGCTATGCCAGACTTCACAAAAACCTTTATTGTGGAATGTGATGCCTCAGGAAATGGAATTGGTGTTGTTTGAATGCAAGAAGGAAGACCCATTGCTTTTGAAAGTCGTCCAATCAAAGGAAAGTATTTACAGAAACCTATTTATGAGAAGGAAATGTTAGCAATATTGCATGCACTAAATAAATGGTGAACTTACCTAATGGGAAGACACTTCAAGGTAAAAACTGATCATGATAGTCTTAAACACTTTTTGGAACAAAGACTATCTTCAGAAGAGCAGCAAAAATGGGTCACAAAGATGTTGGGTTATGACTTTGAAATAATATACAAAAAGGAAAGATTAATGTTGTTGCAGATGAAATATCAAGAAAGAATGAAGAGGTGGACTTTGTGCCATTTCTATTATCCAACCAGATTGGATAACCGAAGCAAGAGATGAATGGAAGAAGGATGAAGATGTGTGGACACTCATTCAAAATTTGCAGCAAGATCCTAGTACATATGATACATTTAGTTGGAAAAATGATTCCTTATGGTACAAAGATCGCTTATATCTTTGTAAGAATTCCCAACTAAAACAAAAGATTCTTTTGGAATTGCACACTTCTCATTTAGGAGGACACTCAGGATTTTTAAAAACTTACCACAGGGTGAAGAAAGAATTTTTTTGGGATGGCCTTAAATCTGATATTCAAAAGTTTGTGGCGGAATGTTTGGTTTCCCAGCAGAATAAAGTGGAGACAATTAAGACCCCGGGACTTCTACAACCTTTATCCATTCCAAGTCAGCGTTGGGAGGAGATTTCAATGGATTTTATCACAGGTTTACCTAAGTCTGAAGGAAAGAATGTCATCATGGTGGTAGTTGATAGACTTACCAAGTATGCACACTTTTGTGCATTATCTAATCCATTTAAAGCAAGTACAGTTGCTACTACATTTATGGACAGAATTCAAAAGCTACATGGAAGCCCAAGGGTTATTGTGAGCGACAGAGATCCCATTTTTACTGGAAATTTTTGGACGAGTTATTTTCTTGTTTGGGTACTCAATTAGCTCATAGCTCATCTTATCATCCTCAATCTGATGGTCAAACTGAGATCGTAAATAAATGTTTGGAAGGATATCTTCGTTGTTTTGTATCTGATAAACAAACACAATGGGTCAAGTGGTTACCTCTTGCTGAATGGTGGTATAACACTTCCTTCCATACTGCGGCAAAAATGACCCCATTTATGGCACTTTATGGATATCATCCACCATCCATCACATCATCTTTAAGGGAAAATTCGAAGGTTCAAGCAGTGGAAGATCACATCGAGCATCAGCAAGAAGTTCTCCAACTCTTAAAGGATAACCTGAATTTGGCACAAAATCGAATGAAACAACAGGCAGATCAACATCATAACGAGAGAAGTTTTGATGTAGGAGATTGGGTATTTTTACGGCTACAACCATACAAACAAATGTCCCTCAAGCAAGCAAAGAAGGATAATAAATTATCGCCAAAGTACTATGGTCCTTACAAGGTGTTGCAAAAGATTGGTACTATGGCATACAAATTGGAGCTTCCTGCTTCTTCGCGAGTACATCGAGTTTTCCATGTTTCATGCTTAAAGAAGGTTATAGGTGAAAATCTTCCAGTTCAAACAATATTGCCAGAACTTGATGAGGAAGGAAAAATCATATTGGAACCTGAAGCGGTCATGGAAACAAGAACTCGACAGCTACGGAATCAATCAATTTTAGAGTATCTCATCAAGTGGAAGAACGTACCCACTGAAGATTCTACATGGGAGGATGAGAATTTTATACAAAAGCACCCAAAGCTACTCAAGCATTGAGGACAACACTTTTTTGAAGGAGAGGGGCATGTTAGGTCCCTATATTACTATTTTAGTCCCTTATTATTGTTATTGTAACCCCCTTATTCTTATTATTGTACCCCTGTAACCCCTATATTGTTATTATTGTTCCCTTAAATTATTATTTTTAGGTCGGTTAGGATTACATTGTGGCCCCATGGACTCCTATATATAGAAAGGAGGTTTTGTAATTTGTATCATCCAATAATTGTTCATTCATGTAATTTATTGGAGGTTGCCCCCTCGAAGTGGCCTATTTCTAAGGTGTTGATATCTCTTTTCTTCTATTTTTGGAGTTGGTTTCCCAACATCATTAAACATAGAAAATATCTGACCAGGTTTGGGACTTCCATGTAGCACTTAACCATATACATGTTTGAGCCAAATCTCTCTCCATACAGTCACCGCCATTCCATATTCCAAGAATCAATGTGGGATATCATGGATAAACCAATAAAAAAGCAACCAAGGGAATCCATAGGTTAAACCACCTCCACCCTCACCATACTGTGATCACACCTAAACTGGTGCCCCGATCACAAAATCAAATTGAGCTTGGAATGCCTCTGAAAATCCATCACTATCCTTGAGGAATTTTTCATCTCCCTATCTCTCAAGCTTTACCACAATCTAATTTCGAATCATTAGGCCCTAAACCGAGACATCACCCTTAGTCTTTACCATGTACCCTGCCAAAGCCAGTCAATGGATTCCTAGGTATTTGGGAATATTCTTTGAGACCACCTCAGCCCTGGATTCTGAAATCCATCAAGAAATTCCAAATCTCAAAACCAATATCAAAATCCCAACACACCATGTCTATCCGGAAAAATGCAAGGCAAGGCTGAAAACCACTGTCAAAACCTGAAAAAACCATGTGATCGACAGCAGGAGAACCAAATATCAACATTCATAATCCATGCATGTCCATTCCATTAGGAAATAACACATGTAATATGTTACCTACAAGTATTCCTGCTGAAGATACTAGATCATGCTCTTCCTTTCTTGAGCTTTTTTTTCATTTCCTTTCCTTGTCCTTCCTTTGTTTGCTTTCCTCTTTCTCAGCTCAATGATGAAATGCTCCAAGAAAACTCTAAGTGTCCAAGAGTATGAGAGAGAGAGAATAATGAGAGAGCTCCAAAATTTAACTCACAAAAAAACTTGAGCCAAAAGCTTTCCAGCTGATCCTCAGAAGCCTTTTTATCAATAAGGCCTCTATTTTGTTCATTTTCCTCCTCACTTGCAACTTGCAACCTTTCACCTTCCTTTTCTCCCAAATACCTTTATTTTGATAAATAAATGTGCCAAAAATATTTTTTTCCTCTTTAATTCCTTTTCCAATTTCCTTTAGCCATAATAGCCGTTAACACCCTCACTAGAATGTTTTTCCCAACATTCATCTGGGAATACGTTTCCCTTAACTGTGGTACTATTTTTTTCCTTTATTAACTTTATTACATGAAATTTTAACCTAGGTTTGTTACAAGGATGAGAAGGAAAAAAGTTAGATATTTTTCAGTGGATTTCCATTAGAGTTTAGAGATCAAATTGAGTATGATAAGCCTTAGTCACTTGAGGAAGTCATTTGGAAATTGAAGCACTTTTATGAGAAACAAAAGCATAAAACAGAAACTAAACAATGATGGAAAATAAAAGAAAAAGATAAAGGTAAATGGAAGTCGAAAAGAACAAGACCCCAGGATGTAGGTGAGAAAGAAAATGTTGCACCCTACAACAAGTTCAATGTAGTTGGACAAGGACATGGGTCACATCTTGGAGGGAAGTAGAATAGAAGTGATGGTAAGGGAAAGCTGCAGTGGTATACATGTGGCAAGGAGCATCTAAAAAGGGAGGGTTCACGGAATCAGGGTGGTATGCCTCATATATACAGTGCAAAAGAAGTGCAGACTGTTGGGAATATTGGATAGGGCATTCCTCGGATCTATGCGACATTGGATAACATGCAGGAGGATCACTCGATATCTATCATCGATATGGATGGGTAGTTTCATGATCGAGTTGTTTCTATTTTGATTTACCGTAGATCTAATTCTAGCTATCTTAACCCTGACATGGTGCATAAGTGGGGTTCGAATAAAGAAGTGCATGCAGAATCTTGGTTAGTGCAGTTGGCTATAGGTACAAATAAGAAAGTTCATCATTAGGTAAGAGCTTGTGCAATTGAGTTGAATGGTATGCCTATATTATTGCATTTGAATGTACTTCCATTGGGATCATAAAGTATTATTTTGGGTATGGAATGGTTGTATCTTCATAGGACTAAGGTGGATTGTTATGAAAAACATATTAAGTGTTTGGATGAAAACAAAAAACAAAGGATCTTGCATGGCAATAAGAAAGAAACATCAATTATAATGGTGATAGCCATGCAGGAAAAGTGTAGTCGCAGAAAAGGGTGTGTGTTATTTGTAGAGCATAATATAATTAATAAAGATAAGGAGGATGAGGATGCAAAGCTATTGAATAGGTACATGATCTTGCAGTAGATTTAGGATGCATTTCCAATAGAGATTTCAGAATTTATGCCCCATAGAGGAGTGGAATTTTCTATTGAGTTGGTACCAGGGGCAACACTAGCAAAAAAATCACCTTATTGGTTGAGAACTCCAGAGTTAGTAGAGTTAAAGTTTCATTTGAAGGAAATGATTGACAAGGGATACATTAGGCCACGTGTATCACCTTGGGGTGCACCAATGTTTTTTGTAAAGAAGGAGGATGGTACTCTCAGGTTATGCATTGATTATACGAAGTTTAACAAGGTGACCATTAAGAAAAAAGTATTTGTTGTCGATAATTGGTTACTTGTTTGATCAGTTTAAGGAGGCAACTATGTTCTCGAAGATTGATCCGAGATTTGAATATCATCAATTATACATCAAGGAAGATGATATTTATAAGACTGCTTTCTAGACTAGGGATGCGCATTGTGATTTTTTTGTAGTTCTATTTGGTTTGACTAATGCTCCAGCTACCTTTATGTGCTTGATGAATAGTGTGTTGCATCCTTATCTGGAAAATTTTGTTATTATATTCATTAATGAAATATTTTTATATTCTAAGAATGAGGAAGAGCATGCCAGACATTTAGCAACAATTTTGATATTACTGAGATAGCATCAAGGGTATGCTAAGTTCAGTAAATGAAATTTCTTTTAGAAATAGGTACATTACTTGGGAAATATTGTTTCCAAGGTAGGTATAGCATTGGATCTAGAAAATATAAGGGATATCATGGAATGGGAAGCTCGTAGGAATGTGGATGAGGTAAGATCATTCATGGGACTAGCAGGTTATTATAGGAATTTCATCAGGAAATTCTCTCAGATTGCATATCCTATCACCTCACTGCAAAGGAAATGTAATAAATTTGAATGGACAGAGGAACTTGTAGCAAGTTTTGAGCAATTGAAGTAGTTGTTCATGAATTCTCCAGTTCTTAATATTGTAGATCTGGATAAATATTTTGTGGTATGTACAGATGCTTTCAATAGGGTACCTGTTGGAGTCCTTATGTAGGAAGGACCGATAGTATTATATGAATCAAGGAAACCGAATGAGAACAAGTAGAATTATCTGACACATGATCTTGAGTTGGAAGTGATCATCCATGCATTAAATATGTGGAGACACTATATTCTTGGCAGGAGTTTTGTATTAATGAGCAATCACAGGGGATTGAGGTATTTATTTGATCAACCGAATTTGAATGCCAAACATGCTATATGGTTTTCCATGATCAGTGAGTTTGAATTTTAGATTAGGTACATTAAGGGTAAGGAGAATAGGGTTGCAGACTCTCTTAGCAGGAGAGTACATGTCAATCACATAGCAGCTATGAGCTCTTATGAGAAAAATCTACAATATTAGTTCTTACAGGCATGATTGTAGGATGACAAGTATAGAGAGCTTAGGCATAATTTACCACATGGTATAGGTTATTAGGATGTGGACTATCATCTTACAAAAGATGGTTTGATCATATTTAGTGACATGATATATGTGTCGAATGATAGTGATTTCAAGAAGACTATCTTGTGAGAGTTTCATGAAAAAACTGTATTTAGGCCACATGAGATACTAGAAGACATTGACAAAAATAAAGAATTTTTATTATTGGCCAAATGTGAAGAAGGAAGTGGCAGATTTTGTGGCTAGATGCTTGGATTGTCAGTAGGTAACAGTAGAATGTAAGAATCCAGGTGGACTTTACAACCAATTCTGATTCTAGAGTGGAAGTGGGAGGTCATTTCCATGGATCTCATCACAGGTTTGTCGATTACATCTATACAACATGATTGTATCATGGTTGTGGTAGACAGGTTGATAAATGTAGCCCACTTCTTTTGCATGAAGTATAATTATTCAGCTAATGATGTAGCACATGTCTTCATTAGAGTTGTATTGAGACTACATGGTTTTCCAAGGAAAATTGTGGCAAACAAGGATGCTAAGTTTACTTCAAATTTTTGGAAGGAGTTTTTTGACGGTTTGGAGACAAAGTTGGCCTTCATCACAACTTATTATCCACAGACATATGGATAGACAGAGAGGGTAAAAAAGATATTGTAGGACATGTTGAGGATTTATGTAATGCATCAGCAGTGGAGATGGGAGGAGTACCTTCTGTTGTACCTCCATAGATAATTCTAGGTCAGGAATTATGCCGAAGCATCTATAAGGTTTTTTTTTTGTTTTTAAAGTTTTTTGGATGAACAAAGCTCTTAACAGTTTAAACATGTGCAATTTTTAATTACTTATAAAACATTATAAGGGTTGGCTCTTCACCTCTAATAGTAATTTAGCTTTGATAAGATGTGTAAGGTTGGAGTTTTAGAATTTACACGATTTAATAAATATCAAAATTATTATTTAACTTATTATTTAACTTTTCATATGCAGTGGATGTGTGTAAAATACTTTTACAGCCAAACAATACATGTTTAAAACTTTAAGGGAAGATGGCGAATAAATGATGTAGAGGAGTTATCTCAGAAAAATAATCCAATAAAATTATCTATTTAAAGGATAATAACTTCATAGGGGATTTCAGAAAGATTGATACTCAATCTATTCTTACCCAAAATGCCATAAAATTAAAACACATGCAGAAAAACAGAGTGATAATAATTGACAAAGAAGAAATTACAAGCACAAAAGTTGTTTTGAAATGAATCCAGAATCCTTTTATTACTTCAAAAATAATTTAGAAGGGTACAAGTTTGTTCAAAATTCTATCACAATGGTTCAACCCATCATACTTGGATCTACAAAGTATTTATACAATTTGGTATAAAATATGTTGACTAAATATCAAGATATATTTACAATGATATTTTAAAAACAAGTTAAAAAAAATAGATCTATAAGATAGGAAAATATAACTGTTGAATATGTATGGCACTAAATTCGAGGCAAATATTGATGTCTGGGCCTAAAAAACTGTTTTTTAGTTGCTTTCCTTGACTATTTGTCCACTTCTTCCTGTAATTCTGCTTTCTATTGTTGAAACTCGTAATTACTGCTATAAACTTGTTTGTTGACTCAATAAATGAGTAGACATAATTTATCCCATGTTTTCTCATCTAGAATGGTAAGTTTGATTAACTTTCTATAATTTTCATACACATCAGTGTACTTATTAAAAGTGGGTTTGACTATAAACAAATGTTTTATCTCATGTTGAATTAACAAGTCTAAAGTTAAAACTTTAATGAAAGCCTTCCCTATAATTTTCCCTTTGATCTTGGATAATTTGGCTTTGTTTGTGGCTATTGAGTACAACTTTCGTTGATATTCTTCAAGAGTAATCAACTTAACTCAAATTCCCCTTAAACCTTACAGTCCCTTTTCATGCAGCACATTAAACTTCCTGTGAAATTTTTGGAGACTGGATTCTAAATTGTGACATTTGTTTTCAAATTGCAACATTAAATTCCTTTTCATGTGAACCTTTCTAACCTCCATAATTGTTTTAGTTCTGTCATTTATGTCATATTCTTTGAGTTTTTTTTGAATTGATAATCCTGAATAATGTTGTTGCATCTCCTGATTTGTTACCCAATTATTTCTTTAACTCTGCTATAAGTTATTTTTATTTTTCCAGTAATGCTTCCTATTAAAAAAAAATCAATTGATGGCCACAAATTTGTCATGGATTGATTTATGTCTTGCCATATGTTTTACTTGGCCTATGAAAGCATTTGGGAAATTTCTAATTCATTCTACAGAGTATCTATTCTTTGAGTGAGTCTATGACTCTTTTGTATTTTTTCCACATATGCATTATCAATCTTAATTTTCTGTTCTTGGAGGTTGTGAAGTTATGCATTCAATTTATCAATTTCTTTCCCCCTCAATGATATATCTCCCATTTCCTTGGCTAGATCAGTTGTTGGATGAGTGGAAAGTATATCTCATGTTGTAGTAATTGCTGAAGTGGAAGTCCTTACTATTGAAGTACATGTAATTGGAATTGTTGCTAAGGGAATAATTGTTGCTTGAGTTGTCTGTTGTTCTTTTTCTTTTAACAAAATTTCCAATTCTATATCCATATTTTGTATTTTTGTATTCTGTTCAGTTATGATTTTCAAAATGTTATCTCTTTCCTTCTCTATCTCACTAATATCTTCAGTCTGAGGATCTTCAGTACTAGTAATTTTTAATTGTTTTCTCAATTCTTGGATGTCAGCATTTTTCCTCTTAATCATCTCTTAGAAAAATTAAATATTGTTGGGATCATATCAAAATTTAATCACTAGATCCTCCAAGGATTTTATCCTAGTATCCTTTGCTAGAGAATAAATATTTTCCACCTTTAGCTGGGACCGAATATTTCTCAATGAAACCTGCAACTTAGATTTCTCCATGGCTAAACTGGTTAAACTTGAATAGATCATTTATCCACCTTGTTTATGAAAATCAATTTGGTCAATACGATGAATATCATTTGAGTCAAAGGAAATTATTGATTTTTTATAATCTTCAATAGCCTTGGGAAATGGAATTTTGGGCTCAAGAAATTCCATTTTCATCATCCCCTTCTCAGTGTTGAAGGCAGAAACTAATATATGTTGAGATGTTGATGTTTGTTTCCAAAGTTTTGTGTAAGTGGTAGCCTTCAATGCTTCATTTTCCTTTTGATTTCCTTATACCTAAAAAATATTCTTGGTTCATTTTGACCATGGGATAATTTTCCTATTTGGGATGTTTCCAATGGCTCTTGAGAAGCTGAAGATGCTAGTGACCTTGTAAAAAAATCTTAAACTCGAGGAAAGGAAGTAGAATGAGGGATTGCCAAAACTAGTGTAGTTTGTGTGCTTTCTTCTGGAAAGGAGTCCTCAAGAGGATCATTTTTATTATTCTTGTACATCAAAAACTCTATTTTTTGGATTTATGTGACTAAAATGGAAATGGTTTCCCTCACTCTCTTTGCATGTTTTTCTTGGGGAACTAGAGTTTGAGATTATGTGGGAATAAAACTCTACTCTTTTGCTTCCTGTAGTGTGATTTCTTACCACTCCTCTTGATTCATTTACTGCTCAACCTTTGGTTTAGGAGGATGAGCGTAAGGATTATTTTTTTGTTCTACCCTTAGCTTGGAAATTATCCCCAAGGAATCATAAGACCAGGAAAAACTCAGTTTAAATTTAGTTTCCTTTAAGAGGAGATCTTCCTCCTTTGTTGTTGTTCCAGAATTACAAATGAAAGGTCATATTTGAGTTTTGATTTTAAACTGGGAATTTCTCTTAGCTGACACAAAGTGCAACTCATCCATATTTATCATTTGTCTAATAGATTCTAGTGAAAAAATTATGATAGGAACAAACTTTGGCAACCTATATGGAGGAAGCTCACAACCATACACTCTAATCTCTATATATTTTTGGTATAGATACCAATATCCTGTCTTTGTTTGTTCACTTAGAATAATCCTTTTAATTTCAGGAGAAATTATAGGGATTAGATCACTATTAAGTAAACATGAAACTGTATATAAAAATTGATCTGCATAGTGAGTGAGAGATAATTCAATTGTATTCTTTCTAACCAAGGAGTTCCAATGGATCACAGATTGAGGATTCCCCAATTCATCTAACTTTTGCAGTGGATTTGAAAACATGTATGACTGATAGAATAAAAACAAATATACAAGGATTGATGAATGTTTGAAGGCTCCTTCTGTTGAAAACTGCATGTGTTGATCATGGATAGTTTCTTCTAAGAACTCATTGTAGTTAAAAATAATAGAATTTTTCTCATATTTAGAAAATACTGACAAAAATCCTAGGATAATATCATTAACCCATTGGCTATATTGATAACCTAGCAAACAGGAAATTATCGAAATGATTTTTTTGGTCATCTCTAGAAACATTCAAGTTGGGTAAGGTGGATTGCTTCTAGGAAATTAAGCATTTTCTGGCAAAATAATCTCAAATATCTTGGCTCGCTGAGGGAAATTAAGGTTTTTGTAGAGATCCATGAGGGATTCTACAGAAAAGGGACGTAGGGAATATGAGTGTTCAATTTTAAACATTTGACAAATGCATTGGGTTGTAACTGTGACATCATTAGTTTGTGCAAAAACAACCCTTTGGCTGGGAATATACCTAAACTGAAACCATGACATGAACTCAGGGAAAGGGTGAGTCTGTGGGAATACAAATTGAGTTAGGAAATAATCCCACAGGCTTAATTCATCACTAAGGTCAATGAGTTTATGTTTCATCCAATTATGTAACTCATACAAATAAAATTCGCATTGTGTCTCTGAAAACTTGTATTCTTGTTCGACTAGGGGAAAATGGTCTAGATCTATCACAAGCGAGAGCATTGGGTTCTCCTATAACATTTTATATTTTCCCTTTGAATAAATTTGGAAAGAAAGGAGGATAGTAATTGATGGTTACCAAGTAATAGCTAGCTTGCAGGTGTTATGTGTTGGGTCGTTCTAGTTATAATGGAGCCTGAGTACTTAATCTCTTCAAACAGACTTCATAAAGAAATTATAAGCAATAATAGGTTTACTTTATAAAGAGGGAAAATTAATTGTTTTATACTTTTGATATGGCTCGGGGTATTTATGGTGAAAAGGACTGTAATTGAGAAATGACTCAAATTATGTAACGGGCGATGAACAAGTGGCAATAGTGGAGTGGATGTGGCGGGAGCGAGATGTAGAAATTATACAGACAATATTTATACCAATGGATTCAATCCGATCATGAAATATTCTAGAGAAAGATACTTAATCCCTCTACAATTAATTTACGATAATTAAAAACGATCACACAATCACACCAAGTAAGAGAAAGCATCAAATCCACAACACATGAAATTTTCTGGGGATACAATCTTTTCAAAACCCCTCCATCTATATTGTATAAAACCAAGTAATCATGAATTACAATACACTCTTCTCACAAGAGTCTGCTACACTCTACCAACTGTCTCACACTGATTCGGACAAAATCAACCAATACTTAGCCAATTTCCTACCTTTTCTCAGCTTGCCTTTCTTGTACAATTCTAAGAACAATTGATCCCTATTAATTAGGAAATTCAACCTTCCAAAACTATGCAATACATCATGGGAAATCCTATGGTTGTTTAATTGTGTGCCAGAAATTTACTAATAATACAACTAATATATAACATCACTTTAGCCTCTATATCAACTCGGTCTTCATCATAAATGACATGCATGTAGATATTAATAGTAAATCATAAGTCACCTGACAGATCATTGCACGTGAATTAAATCTTATTTAATTCACTTGACCTCTCACTAGTTCAACAATCAGTTACAACTAGTTAGACTCACTTTAACTCACTTAATTGAGTCAACTGGTTTCTCATGCATTAAACTAATACACTAACTGCAACTTGGACTCTAAAAAAATAGAATCGCTCTACATCCCTCACCAACCACCCTCAACTCGAATTTCATGAGCTAACTGAGTCTATCACACTCAGTTAACTATTACAAGTGATTATGAGATAACATTACAATTTATTGTCCAATTTAATTAAGGGAAAATTAAATTAGACACACATTTCTTGTTGACTTTTCAAAACTCCCTCTAAAGAAGAAAGGGATTATGATCTACCCTAATCCTGCATTTGTGGTATTCTAATTTTCTCTTTGCGAGCGCCTTCGCCAGAATATATGCATCCTAATCTTTTGTGGGAATGTACTGAAGTAACATAATGAGTCCCTGAACAAAATCTCTAATATGGTGGTACCAAATGTCAATATGCTTTTACCTATCATGGAATACTAGATTAATCGAGATTTTTATGCAACTCTGGTTATCACAATGTGTCACATTCGGATCCATCTGATGACCAAACAAACCAACAAGTATATTCCTCATCCAGATCGCCTCACATGCCGCCTGAATGGCTTCCATGTACTCTGCCTCAGTTGAACTGAGTTCAACTAATATCTACTTCCTACTGTACCAAGAAAATGTTGCCGATCCTATGTTGAAGATCCCTCCTGATGTGCCCTTCTTGTCTGATGGACTTCCTGCCAAATATGCATTGGTGAAGCCTTGAAGCTTCACTCCCTCTATTCGTCTGTACCATAATACATAATCTGTAGTGCCCCTAAGATATCTCAAGACATACTTTCCTGCCTTCCAAAAGAGCTTGGTCGGCTTAACTATAGCTTGACTAAGTTTGTTAATTGTGTAGCATATGTATGGTCGTGTGTTCACCATGTACATGAGTGAACCCACAAGATGCCTATACACAGTAGCATCCACTACCTTAGCTGAAGTAGCATCATCCTTCCTCTAGTTTCCTACAAGAGGAGTCTCCATGGGTTTACAACTCTCTATGTGTAACTTCCTCAGAATATCTTTGGCATACTTTCCTTGAGAAACAAATAACTCCCCATCCCGCTGCTAGATCTCCAAACCAAGGAAATAGTGAAGGAGTCCCATGTCATTCATCTCAAACTCTCTTGCAAGATCTTCTTTGCAAGAAGTTATAAGCTACTCATCACCTGTCAGAATAATATCATCTACATAAACTACAATAATCAGAAGCTTACCATCAAGCACAATCTGGTACAGGTTCGCATCCGCTTTACTCTTTGTGAAACCCAACCTGGTGAAATAGCTTTCAATCATGGTGTACCAAGCACGAGGTGCTTGCTTCATTCCATACAATGCTCTCTTTAGCCTGCACACATGTGACTCCCTATCAAAGGTCTCAAAACCTTCTGGCTACTCAATGTACACTTCTTCATCAATAAATCCATTGAGAAATGCAGTCTTCAGATCCATCTGATGTATCTGCCAACCCATCTGCACTGAGAGTGCAAGGATAGATCTAATTGATGATTATCATGCAACTGATGCAAAAATTAGGAGAATTTTAAGGTCTAAAATGGGCCTCCTAATGAAATTATAAAATAATATTGGAAATAATAAAATAAGATATGATTACATCATCAAATTTTAGATGGAAAAAAGAAAAAACTACTTTTTCAACGCATATATTCAACTTATCTCCCAAATTGTTTACTCAAATTTCGAGTGGGAGTACTTGTTGGATGGAAAATTTATTTACTCATCCAAGGAGTACCCATGTTGCATACTTTCGATGGACCCTGCTACACTAAAAATGAGAAATAAATGACAACATGATTTTTTAATGTATTTCTCATTTTTCCTGTAGTGTGGTCCATCGAAAGTATGCAACATGGGTACTCCTTAGATGATGAATTAAATTTTTCATCCAATGAGTACTCCTGCTCAAAATTTGAGTAAAAAAAATGGGATATAAGTTAAAAATATGAGTTGAAATTAGTTTTATTATTTTATTATTTTTTAATATTTTTACCCTTTTACTTAAAATATTGTGAATCATCCCCCATGGTTAGCATCATCGTCTTGTATCATATTTTTTCTTATAAAGTTTATTTTTTTTGTACATTTTTCTTAGGATGCACATTTTACACCTCAAAATTCCCCTAATGAGTCTCCTCATAGTCAATCCCCTCAACCTGCAAGAATCCCTGGGATACAAATCTAGACTTGTACTTCTGAAAACTCCCCTCTGCTACCTGCTTCACCTTACAGATCCATCTAGATCCAACCACATAATTCCTGACTGGTCTTGGGACAACATCCCATGCACTATTCCTGACGATGGAGTCATACTCATCAACCATGGCATCAACCCAAGTTGGTTGTTGCACTGCTTCCTCAAAAGAGGATGGTTCTGTCACAATGCACTTTCTCATAAGAGCCATGTATCCAGTATTCCTGTCTGGTGACTGTCTCTACCTGCACTGTGATGTAGGTGCTTGTACATTTTCTACTGCATCAAGTCTCAATCTGTCAGCCTCTATGGTGTGCCTCCTACCATGTCTGGTGGATGGCTCTGCATGAGTGGTTTTTGCCACTCTATGATCCTTCTTATGTGGTTGCTTCACATCTTTAGGTTCATCCTTTGGAACCAAGAGTTCCTCATCTGCATGCAAATCAAACTCCCTCTCAATGTACAATCACATGGTTTTCTCCTCATCAAATTTTACATCCCATCTGACAACTTTCATCCTGTTGTTCGATAAATGCACCCTATGGTTGTGGGGAGTATCAGTGTACCCCAAAAATATCCCAATATCTATTATTGGTTCTAGATTCTTTCAGGAATATTTGGTCACATGGAAATAGAAAAATGAGAAAAAAAAATTAAAATATGAAACATCAGGTTTCTTACCAGAAAAATCCTCCTCTGGTGTACTCGAGCCAAGTATCCAATGAGGACTACGGTTCTACAAAAATACCACTGTGTTGCATGCCTCTACCCACATATGCAATGGTAGGCCCTGATCATGTAACATACCTCGTGCCGCAACCACAATTGTTCTGTTCTTTCTTTATACAACCATTCTGTTGTGGGTTATGAGGCACAATCAACTCTCTTTGATTTCCTTCTTTGCTACAAAATTTCTTGAATTCATAGGAGATGTAATCACCACCATTTTAGCTCCCTAGAGCCTTCACCTGCTTCCCTGTATATTTCTCAACCAGTGCTTTGAACACACAAAATTTTGATAACTCTAATCTTTCTTCTTCATCTATTAGATCCAACACTTCCTAGAAAAATGATCAATAAAAATCACATAATACCTGTTTTTGTTATAGAATCTGTAGATAACGGTCCACACACATATTAGTAAACTCTCTCAAGGATTTTTGCTGCTCAGTTCTCCTTCTCATGAAAACTTTCCTTTGTATGCTTCCCCATGGTACATCCATTTCATGTGTCTATCTGCGCAAGAGTACCCTTTGGAAGCCCCATATAAATTTGTTGCATGACCTTCAAAGCGCTGTGGTGTAGATGGCCCAATCTCCTGTGCCATAACTCATGCTCATACCATCTCACCACTCTATCTGCTTTACTCATCAATGTTGCACAACCATCTACATCAAGTTTGTATAGGTTCTTCACACGAACTCCAATATTTTTAACCTATCTTGTGGCTTTGGGATGAAGGAATTCTTTCCCTTCACTGAAGACAACATCATATCCTCTATCCTTCAACATAGCAACTGAAACTAAATTATTTTTCAAGCGTGGTACATGCATGAAATATTTTAATAAGAAAGGTTTACCTAACTATCTCTGGAAAGTAACTGTACCAATCCCGGTAGCGCTATACCTCCCGTCATCACCCATCCTGATGTGCATCTGAAAATCCTTCTCCTCCAAGCTACTAAATATTTCTTTGTCTCCCATCATGTGGAAATATGCACCACTATCCAAGTACCACATTGATCCCATCGCACTAGAAACCATGCATACGATGAGTGAGAAGTCCAATTCGAAATTTGAAGCCAAAGCATCACCTGTTGTAGATCATTAAGCCTTCTTTTTTTTCTTCTTCTTCTATGAACAATTAGTGGCATAATGTCCATGCTCATGACAGTGAAAACATTTCACTCTTGACATGTCATGCTTCTTGCCTTATTTTTTGGTCTCAGATTTGGAATAGGATTTCTTTCCCTTCCTCTTCTTTTCCTTACCAGCCAAGGTGAAATTTTCCACATCATCTATCTTGGATGAGGATCCATCCCTAGTATTCTGCCTGAATTCCTCTTGTACCAAATCTGACCAAAGTCGCTCCCAATATGGTAGCTTCTCCCTCCCATTGACAGAGTCTTGATAACTATTCCAGCTCTGGGGAAGGCCTATAAGTGCTAGCCTCATCAAGTCATCATCTGCTATAGTAATCCTGAAATTTATAATCTCATCTCAACATTGGATGAACTTGGTCAAGTATTTCATAATAATGTCGCCTTTCTCCATTTTGATTTTCCTAAGGTTGTCATTCAGTGCCAATTTTCTGTGGTCATTGTTCTTCTGAAACATATCTTTCAAGGCCTTCCACATTGCATATGGAGTTTCCTTTCCATGGAGACTCAAGACAATGTGATCTCAAACTCCCTCTAAGAATATCCTCCTCACCTTTGCAACCTTCTTTTTCCAAGCATCCAGAAGAGCGACGTCTGCTGCTGCGGGCCTTAGAATATCAGTGTTGATAAATTCTTTCAACCCATTTTCCTACATAACTGCCTCCATTCTGTCTTTCCATGCAATATAATTAGAACTGCCCTCAAGTGCATATTCCAATATTAATCCATTGAAATCCATCTTGATCCACCTGTCGCACCAAAGAATGTTTTTGCAAATTTGAATGTTGTTCAACAAAAAATCAATTTCTTCTCCACTACAGTGATTTCTGGTGCTCTGATACCATGTAGAAATTATACAAAAAATATGTCTACCAATGGATTCGATCAAATCATGCAATATTCTAGAGAAAAATACTGAATCCTTCTATGATTAAGTTGTGGAAATTAAATATGACTACATAATCACACCAAGTAAGAGAAAGAATCAAATCCACAACACATGAATTTTTTTGGGGAAAGCAATCTGCTCAAAACCCCTCTATCTGTATTGCATAAAACTAAGGAATCATGAAACAAATACAATGCACTCTCCTCACAAGAGTCTAATGCACTCTACCAACTGTCTCACACTGATCCAGAGAAAATCGACCAATACTTAACCAATTTCCTACCTCTGTGCAGCCCACCTTGCTTGTGCATTCTAAGAACAATTGATCCCTATTAATTAGGAAATTAAACCTTCCAAAACTGCACAATACATCATGGGCAATCCTATGGCTGTCTAATTGAACGTCGACAATTTACTAATAATACAACTAATAGATAACATCCCTTTAACCTCTGCCTCAACTGGGTCTTCATCAGAATTGACATGCATGTAGCTATTAATAGTAAATAATCAGTCACTTGATAGATCTTTGCATGCAAATTAAATCTGATTTAATTCACTTGACCTCTCACTATCGCAACAATCAGTTACAACTAGTTAGACCGACTTTAACTCAAATGAGTTAACTGATTTCTCATGCATTAAACTAATACACTAACTGCAACTTGGACTCTAAGATAGATAGACTCACTCTACATGCCTCTCCAACCACCCTCAACTTGAATTTCATGAGCTAACTAAGTTTATCACACTCAGTTAACTATTACAAGTGGTTATGAGATAAGATTACAATTTATTGTCCAATTTAATTAAGGGAAAATTAAATTAGACACACATTTCTTGTTAACTTTTTAACATGGGAGAGAATCGGGTGGAGAGGATCATGATGGTTTGTTTTTGTGCAGTTGATACCACAAACAAGAAAATCTATCAATTCCATCAAAAACTTTATTACAAATTACTAATCGTGGTTATAATTGCAATTAAATTAATTAACAAACTATTAACAAACTATCTAATGTAGGATTTAGGTTGGATCACATATTTTTTATTTTTCTTAGGAATTCTATTTCTTTTTTTGATATTTTTGTTCTTTTATCATCATCATTTTTTTATAACATATTTTATTATCTCTTTTTCTAATTTTTATTCTTTTTTTTTCTTATATATATATATATATATATATTTCTTTTTTTTGAAAAAATATATATACAAATAAAATGATGTTACAACATTATCTCCATCTGGGGTATGCTTATCCTTGTGAGATGCAGAGAAAATGTAGATCCATGTGCCTTCTCCTCGGGATGCGGATTTTTTTATATGAAATCATACTATGATAGTGAAATATAAATAAAACCGGCAATATACAATGAACTGGGACTGCAATCAACTTCAATACTGAATATAATGTTTTAGATACTGTCCATTGATATAAAATGAAGAGTATGCTCCTTCCAGGTTATCCATACTAAAATTATTTTTTCCTCTCACCTCTACAATTTTGAATGTCCCTAACCAAAGATTATCAAATTTATCATGTTTCCCCTTTTCTTCTCTTCAGGAACCCCACTTCAAAGCCAAATCTCCTTCCCTGAAATCTCTTTCTCTAGCTTTCCTATCAAACAAAATTTTCATCTTGTTTTGATATTGACAAATTTTATACTGAACTTCATCTCTATCCTCGTTTAATTCTATAATTTTACTGACTCTCCTAGAAAAAGCATCAGGTTGTTCATTTGATTCATGTAAAAACTTCATGACCGAAAAGGCTAGATGTGTAGTAAAAATGGATTCAGTGCCATAGATATGTTGAAAAGGGGATTTACTTGTTGATATTTTGGGTGAAATTTTGTTGCCCCAAATTACATACTTAAGGTGACTATCCCAGTTTCTCTTATTATCTGCAAGTACCTTTTTTACCACCTTTACCAAACTCTTATTGAATGAATATGCTAATCCATTCCCTTGAGGGTAGTATGGAGTAGAATGATGTAATAGAATTTGATATTTCTGACAAAATTCTATCATTTTAACACTACTATATTCCTGTGAATTATTTGTGACTATCTATTGAGGACAACCAAATATAGATAATATATTTTCCTCAATAGATTTAATGGCACAAAATCTATAGAATGTTTTACTAGGATAGCTTCTACCCACTTTGTAAATTAATCTGTGGCAGTTAAGATCCATCTATGATGATTGTTGGATGTTGGATGCATCTCTCCAAAGAAATCTGGTCCCCATTGTAAAAAGGGTGCCTCAACCAAAACTGGAATAAGGGGAAGTGCTACTAATCTTTTCTTTCCAACAAAAATATGACATGGAATGTTGCTTCTGGCCTTTTCTCCCACTCGTGAAAACAACTTTTGCCAATAGAAGCCTGCTCTAAAGATCTTGTATGTTGTTTCTCTACAAGAATAATTACCCCCACATATTCCTTCATGAAATTAATCTATAACACGTTTTGTTTCACTCTCAGTCAAGCATAGAAGTAAGATGTTTAATAGATATTTATAATACAATTTAGCATTGATAATACAATACTTCATAGCCTTTAATCTAAGAGTTATGAATTGGTTTTTTTGTGAAGCCAAGAGGGTACTTAAAATCACGAAGAAATTGTACAACATCAACATACCATTCAGATAACAATAACTTTTCCTCAATATGAAGTGGAAGAGGAGTTGAATATGTAGTAGAAGAAGGTTCTTGTGGATTTTTCTCTGGTGAAATAGATGACAGTTCTTGTGGGTTCTTATATCATGAACTTGGAGAAGATTCTTGTGGATTATTCTCTCCTGATATTCACAACATAGTGTTTATTCCCAAAGCTTTACAATTAGATTCAGCCAGCAACTTGGCTAAACCTTGTCCTTTTATCAGCTTAGTAGATTTGATGTCTAGATCAAATTCAATAATTTTATTTATCCATCTACCTCTCCTACCATTTGTATTAAGTTGGGTCAAAATGGTTTTGAAAACATTATTTGGGACATAAGCAGTAATAGGAGAATGAAGGACATAAGTTCTAAAAGCTTTGAGGGCTTGTATAAGAGAATAGGCTTCTTTTTCAATGATGTCATATATTAGTTCTGCATCTTTCATCAGTTTACTAAAGAAGGAAATTGGTTGTTCATCCTGGTTATCATTATCTTGGAGTAAAAAAAGAGTTAGAGTGGTGTCATAGGCAAAAGATAAAATGCTGAAGGGTTTTCTATAATCAGGGTTGGCTCGTCCAGGGGCTTCATAAATATCCTTTTTTATTTGTGTAAAATAAAATATAGTCTACACTATCCATTTAATCTCATGATCCTTTTTCAACATGTCAGTAACATATTTTACAATCTCAACATAGTTTGGTATAAATCTTCATAGAAAATTGATCTTTCCTAAAAAAACTTGAACTTCCTTTTTATTTCTAGGTAGTGTAATCACCTCAATGGTTGAGACTCGTTTTGGATCAATTACCACTCCTTCTTTTCGAGATGATGTGGCCAAGTAACTTTCCCTCATTTATGGAAAACAAGGATTTCATTTGGTTCAGCGATATTCTAAATTTTCTGCACCTATCAAAAATCTTTATCAAGTGATATAAGTGCTTTTCATCAAAATTTGAAAACACAGTTAAATCGTCAAGATAAATAACAATAAATTTATCTATTTTTCCAACGAAAGATAAATCCATGGCTCTTTCAATTTTTCTCCTACATTAGTCAATCCAAATGGCATCATAGCATACATAAATGTACCCCAGGGAATGGTGATTATTGTTTCACTCTGTCTTCTGGACTCACCAAAATCTGGTTATATCCAGAAAAACCATCTAGCATGGAGATTCTACTAGAACCTGAAACTCTTTGAAGTAATTGATCCATTTTTAGGAAATGGATAATTATATTTTAAGGATGATTTGTTCAGATTTCTAAAATCCACACACAATCTAATTTCACCATTCTTTTTTCTAATAGGAACTAAATTTTAAATCCACTCAGAAAATATAGGAGGAACAATAATCTTTGCATCCAATAATTTCTTAAGTTCCTTCTCAATGGTTGGAAGAAAAATGGGATTTATTATTCTTAATTTCTGTTGGAATGGTCTGGCTTTTGTTTTTAAAGGGATCTTATGCTCAATGAGATTTGTGTCATAAGTTTTAAGCTCTTCATAGGATCAAGCAAAGACATATTTATAGTTCTTTACAAGATTTATATATATGTCTTTTATTTCCTTAGGTAATGATGCTGGAATTTTTACATTCTCGATATCTTCATCAGTTCCAATGTTACCATCTTCTACATCCTCTCGTTGTTGTGTATTTAATAACAAAGTTTCTATGAAATCATTATTATCAAAAAATATTTCAAGAGGGATCGGACCTTTGGGAATGAAATTTTTTGGAAATTGGAGGACACCATGATCATCTATCTTATTTTTCAAATATGAAGTTGTATTTTCATGAGTTGCATTTTGATTAATAATTTTTTCTCCCTCAATTTTTAAGGCTGAATAATCATAAATTTCTTGTAGGAAACTCTTCAATTGTTCATCATCTTCAAACACTTGCAAATGTTTAATATTGTCAGGGATTGAAGGCCTATATTTCACCTGCATTTGATATTGTAGTTCATTGGATCAGGAATTTTAAAGGACCTGGCAGAAACTGCTAAAAATTCTGCATACATGTTCTCATTTCTTAGGATTTCTTCAATTTTAAAATCTTGGAAGTAGTTCTCTACATAATCCCATACCTAATTTTGGTAAGATCTAAGCCTATGATATTTTTATTGGCATAGATTTTTTACTTGTTTTACAATTGATTTTGAGTCACTAAAAACACTTAATTTTTGAACTTTCAAACTTTTAGCTAACTGAAGGCCTAGAAGTATGACTTCATATTTTACTACATTATTAGTAACATCAAAGTCTAACTTGAAGGATTGGGTTACGTTTTCTTTATCTAGAGAAATTAATACAATTCCTTCTCCAACCCCATCTTTAGAAAAATTTCAATCAAAGTATAACTTCCACACATCAGTTTTTTTAAATTTAGGCTTATTTACAATCTGTTCATTGCTAAGTTGGGAATTTTGTAGATAATTAGATGACAATGTGAAACATCCAAAATAATGATCAACATCATAAATAGGATTATTTATTTCTTGATTAGCTTTACAGATAGTGTTAATAAAGCTTACCTCTCTATATAACCTAAGATGTTCACCATCATATACAAGAATAGTGGCATAAGACATATCCATCTACAAACTTCCACCTAATTTGGCACAACATGATCTTGATAAAAACATTCCAAATTTGGGAGGAATGTTTGTAACTAAAATGTCTAGCACTACACTTTTTATAGGTATTTTTGCTAAAGTTATAACAAGGTCTTTTATTAGTCTGAGACAAGGAATTTCCTTGGAGTCAAAGGTGTACAAATCATGGTAAGCTCTAGTAATTTTCAATTGAGATTTATCCATGATTACTTTGGGCATCAAATTGTGAGAGGCCCCAGAGTCTAACATAAATTTACATAGAATAAAATCATGAAATTTGAGAGTAACATAAAAGGGAGGAACATTTTTATCAATCATGTCAGAACTAGGACCAAAAACCACTGCAGTTTTTTCATCCTGTAAAATTATCACATCCCACATCTATACTTGAGGATTGGTTCCATTTTGATAGTTGATTTTTGTATCCTGGGTTTTTGGAGAGTTTAGACAATGGAACAAGAATTTTGACTCTCTCTAACTCTTTCTCTACATTAAAAATTGTTTGGATAGTTCTTTCAGGTGCATTATGTTCATTTGGTTGAATCAATGGTTGAATGACATTTCTTTGGGTTTCAGAAATTTTTGGTCGAGGTTCATTAATTATGACATTCTTATTTGGCCTACTAGGTCCTGGTCTAGGGCTTAAATCATATCTTCTTCCTAATTCTGCAATAAGATATTCAGAAAATGTTTGATACTTTAAGACTTGGAAGCTTCCTGATTTTGGGTTGAAGATTGATCAAAAGAAATTGGGATCCGAGCATTTTGTTTTGATATTTCACCTAGAAAATTTATGTAATTATTAATTGATGGACTATTCTCCTCAGGTTCTTGATCATCAATTAATAATGGGGGTTGGACCTGTTGGTCAGTATTTGGTCTTTGTAGGATTTGAGGTTGAAAAGGTATTTTGTATTGAGTATGTGGTATGTTTATCACTGGTTGAGCTACCCTAGGTTATGCTTCCATTTTCTAAATTATATTAGAAATATTTCTTAAAAAAGAAGTAATTTAATCTGTATTATGATCTTCTTCCTTACCCTTTATAAAAGAAGTACTTTCTTCTCTATCCTTCATTTTTCTTTCAGCTTTTTCTACCTTTACTTTAAGTTTATTTGATGCAGATATGTTTTCCTAAAACTTAATAGCATTTTTTTTCATATATTCCAAAGTGACAGATCTTATTTCTTTAATAATGACAAAAAAATCATCATAAAATCCCTTTGAAAATCTATTCTTGGCTGCAGCTCCTGGTGGTTTATAGTCATGTGGAATTTTATTGTAAATTTTATTAAATCTTCTAATGAAATCAAAAACAGTTTCTTCGAGATTTATTTTTAAATAATAAAATTATGAAAGGTGATAGACTGAATCCTTTTTTACTCCCCATTGATTCTTAAATATATTTGTTAATTCATTCCATGTTCGAATTGAGTTGGATTGTAATTGCCTAAACCAGATTCATACATTTCCTTAAAGGGATTGAGCAAAAAGTCCCATATATACATCTTCATGTTCAATTTTTATATTATCAACAAAATCTAAAAAGGCAACTAAATGATCTTCAACAGACAAACCAATCTCCATTAAACCTAGGAAGGTGTTTAAGATATCCATCTAGCAAAATCATTAAGTTGCTTAGGAAGAATTAGTGTAGCATAATGAGCCTGAATAATGGGTTGAAAACCAATTGTTGTATTAGGTGTATAAGGTTTAGGTGATGAAGAAGTTGAAGTAGAAGATGGTGATGAAGGTGTGGATGACCTTCCTTTAGTGTTATGAGAAGAACTTGTAGAAGTTTTCGTAAATAGTGATTGGATCACTAAATTTTGTAGTTCTGGATCAAATTTTACTTCACTTTCAAATAAAGGATTTGTGTACATAGAAAAAATATCTTTTGGATTTCAGAAGCTATTTGAAAAGTGTGAATGACGAAAGAGATAAAATCAGTTGGTTTTAATTTAGGTAATTATATGCCTAGTTCCATTTTTTACTTAGGAGATTCTGAAACACTTTTGGGAACTTGATAAGATTCTAATTGATAAACAAGAAGAGCTAACTGCAGATCAAATCCTTTCAAAAAAAATTCTAACACTTTTGGTGGTAAATCTGACAGTTCAAGAGGAATTTATGCATGGATAAAGGGATCAACCTCTGAAACAATTTTAGGTGGAAATGAGGGAGAGGTTGAAGATGAAGCTTATAACCTTCTCCTCAAAGAGGAAATTCTCACCAATATGTTTGGATCTAATAATGGAGAATAGATATGAGAATTTGAGTGAGATATTGTGTGCTTTGGTGAAGCCAAATTTATTATGTGGAGTCACGAGGTGAAATATTTTAACCTACTGACCTTATGATCACCATTAAAAGGAGAGTTTAATCGTTATCCCAGGGAAAAATAATTCAAAATTTCTTTCCCTAAAAAATGGCACCAATATGATGTTGTATCTCTGTAGATAATTCTAGGTCAGAAATTATGCCAGTGCATCTATAATTTTTTGTTTTTTTTTAATGTTTTGAATGACCAAAGCTCTAAACTATTTAAATAGGTGCAATTCTTAATTACTTATAAAATATTACAAGGGTTGATTCTTCACCTCTAACGGTAATTTATCTTTGATAAGATGTGTAAGGTTGGAGTTTTAGAATTTACATGATTTGATAAATAAAAAACTAATTATTTAACTTTTCATATGTAGTGGAAGATGAAATTAAATGATGTAGACGAGTTATGTCAGAAAAATAGTCCAATAAAATAATCTATTTAAAGGATTATAAATTCATATGGGATTTCATAAAGACTTGTACTCAATCTATTCTTACCCGAACTCCCATAAACTTAAAACACATGCAGAAAAACAAAGTGATAATAATTGACAAAGAAGAACTTACAAGGATGCAAATTGTTTTCAAACGAATCCAGAATCCTTTTTTTACATCAAAAATAATTTATAAGGTTAAAATTCTGCTAAAAAATATATCACAATGGTTCAACCCATCATACTTCGATCTACAAATTGTTTATACAATTTTTTCTAAAATATCTTGATTAAATATCAAGATATATTTACGATGATATTTCAAAAACTTCTTTACAAAAATATATCTACAAGATAGGAAAATAAAGCTGTTGAAGTTATTTGGAACTGAATTCGAGGCAATTTCTGATGATTGCGCCTAAAACATTTTTTTTCAATTACTTTCCCTGACTATATTTCCACTTCTTCTTGTAATTCTGCTGCTTGTTGTTGAAACTCATAATTACTACTTTAAACTTGTTTTTTGACTCAATCAATGAGTAGAAATAGATTGTCCCATCTTTCCTCATCTGGAATGGTAGCTTTGATTAATTTTATATAAGTTTCATCCACATCAGTGTGCTTCTAAAAAGTGGGTTTGAATATAAACAAATGTTTTATCTCATGTTGAATTAACAAGTCAAAATTTAAACCTTCAACGAAAGCCTTCCCTGTAATTGTCCCTTTGATCTTGGAGTATTATGCTTTGTCTGTGGATATTGAGTACAAATTTTGCTAATATTTTTCAATATTAATCAACTTATATCCAATTCCCCTTAAACCTAGCAGTCCCCTTTAATGCAACACAATAAACTTCCCGTGAAATTTTTGGATACTGGCTTCTAAATTGTGACATTTGTTTTAAAGTTGCATCATTAAGTTCCTTTTGATGTGAACCTTTCAAACCTCCAAAATCATTTCAGTTCTCTCATTTATGTCATATGCTTCAAGATATTTTTTTTTGTTAATTGGTAATCTTGATTAATGCTGTTTCATCTCCTGAGTTGTTACCCAATTCTTTCTTTAGCTCTGCTATTAGTTCTTTTGATTTTTCCAGTAATGCTTCATGTTCAAACATAATTTCAATTGATGGCCACAAATTTTTCATGGATTGATTTATGTCTTGCCATATGTTTTCTTTGCCATGTGCAAGAGTTTGGGAAATTTCTGATTCATTCTCCAGAGAATCTGTTCTTTCAGTTAACCTATGCGTCTCTTGGATTTATTCAACATATGTATTATCAATCTAAATTTTATGTTCTTGGAGGTTGTGAAGCTATGCTTTCACTTTCTCAATTTCTTGCCCCCTCAATGATAGATCTCCCATGGCCTTGGCTAGATTAGTTGTTGGATTAGTGGAATGTATCTCTCCTATAGTACTAATTTTTGAAGTGTAAGTCCCTTCTGTTGAAGTACCTGTGATTGGAATTGATGCTAGAGGAATAACTCTTGCTGGAGTTGTCTGTTGTTCTTTTTATTTTAACAAAACTTCCAATTATGTTTCCATATTTTTTAATTATGTATTATGTTCAATTATGATTTTGAACATGCTCTCTTTTTCCTTCTCTAGGTCACCAATCTCTTTAGTCTAAGGATCTTCAGTAGTAGGAAGTTTTAATTGTTTCTCAATGCTTGGATGTCAACATTTTTCCTCTTAATCATCTCTTCCACAACATTAACATTGATGGGATCATATCCCAATTTACTCACTAGATCATCCAAGGATTTATATCAGTATCCTTTGATAGAGAGGAAATATTTTCCATCTTTAGCTGGGACTACATATTTCTAAATGAGACCTGCAACTTAGATTTATCCATGGATGAACTCATTAAAGTTGAATAGATCATTTCCCCATTTTGTTTATGCAAATCAATCTGGTTAATAGGATGAATCTCCTTTGAGTCAAAGGAAAATATTGGTTTCTTATAATATTCAACAGTCTTAGGAAATGGGATTTTAGGCTCAAGAAATTCCCTTTTCATCAGCCACTTCCCATTTTCGAAGGATGAAAGTAATATTTGTTGAGATGCTGATGTTTTTTTCCAAAATTCTGTGTAAGTGGTAGCCTTCAATGCTTAATTTTTCCTTTTGATTTCCTTGTATCTAGAAAAAATTCTTGGTTAGTCTAACCATGGGATAATTCTCCTATTTGGGATGTTTCCAATGGCCCCTATGAAGCTGAAGATGTTGGTGACTCTGTAAAAAATTCCTCAACTCGAGGAAAGGAAGTAGATGAGGGCCTGTCAAAACTAGTGTAGTATGTGTGTTTTCTTCTAGAAAGGAGTCCTCAATAGGATTCTTTTTCTTCTCCTTGTACATCACAAACTCTATTTGCTATATTTCTGTGACTGAAGGGGAAATATTTTCCCTCACTCTCTTTGCATGATTTTCTTGGGGAACTAGAGTCTAATATGATGTAGGAGTAAAACTATACTCTTCTGCTTCCTGTAGCATGTTTTCTTGCCACTCCTCTTGATTCTTATACTTCTCAATATTTGGTCTAGGAGTATGAGAATAAGAAGTAGTTTTTTATTCTACCCTTAGCTTGGAAATGATCCCCAAGGGATCATAAGACCAGGAAAAAATTAGTTTAAATTTAATTTCCTTCAAGAAGAGATCTTCCTCCTTTGATGTTGTTCTAGAATTACAAATGAAAGGTCCTATTTGAGTTTTAATTTTAAACTAGAACTTTCTCTTAGCTGACACAAAGTGCAGCTCATCCATATTTATCTTCTCTCTAATATATTCTAGTGCAAAAATTCTGATTGGAAGAAACTTTGGCAACCTCTATGGAGGAAGATCACAATCATACACTATAATATATGTATAGTCTTGGTATAGATACCAATCTCATATCTTTTTTTGTTCACTTACATGAAGAATAATTTTAATTTATGGAGAAATTCTAGGGATTACATCATTGTTAAGTAGATAGGAAACTATGTAAAAAAATTGATCCATGTAGTCACTGAAAAAGAATTCACTAGTATTCCTTCTAACCAGGGAGGTCCAATGGATCATAGATTTGGGTTTCCCCAATTCATCTGAATTTTGCAATGGATTTGAAAACCTGTCTGACTTATACAGTAAAAAAAATATACATGTATTATGTATGTTTGAAGGCTTGTTCTGTTGAAAACTTCATGAAATGATCATGGATATTTTCTGCTAAGAACTCACTATAATTAAAAATAATAGAAGGTTTCCCATATTTAGAAAATAATGACAAAAAGCATAGGATAATATCATCAACCCATTGGTCATATTGATAACCTAGAAAACAAGAAATTATTGAAATGATATTTTTGGTCATCTCTAGAAACATTGAAGCTGGGTAAGGTGGATTAGTTCTAGGAAATTCAACAATTTCTGGAAGAAATATATCAAATATATTAGCTCGTTGAAGAAAAGTAATGTTATTTTAGAGATCCATGAGGAATTATATAGAAAAAGGACATAGGGAATCTGAGTGTTCAATTTCCAACATTTGACAAATGGATTGGGCTATAACTGTGAAAATGACATCATTATTTTGTGCAACAACAACCCTTTGGATGGGAGTATACCTAAACTGAAACCATGACACAAATTTGGGGAAAGGATGAGTCTTTGGGAATATGAATTGAGGTAGGAAATAATCCCACATGCTCAATTCATCACCGAGGTTAATGAATTGTTGTTTCCTCCAGTTATGTAACTCATACAAATCAAATTCACAACGTGTCTCCGAAATCTTGTATTCTTGGTAGACTTGGGGGAAATGGTCTAGATCTATCATAGGTGGGAATATTGGTTCTCCTCTATAATTTTAGATCTCCCCTTTGAATACATTTGGAAAGAAATGAGGATAGAAATGATGGCTACCAGGTAATGGTCGGCTTTCAGGTGTTGTGTGTTGGGTCGTTCTAGTTATGTTGGAGCCTAGGTACACAATTTCTTCAAACAAAATTCATAAAGAAATTATAAGCAATAATACGTTTATTTTATAAATATTGTGAATTATTTTTTTTAGATGATTGATATGGCACAGGTTATTTTTGGAGGAAACAACTATGAATGGGAAACAGCTCAAATTATGTAATGTGTGACGAACAAGTGGCCGCAACAAAGTGTCTGTGGCAAGAGCTGGAACGGTCAAATAAGCGTGTGGGTGATTTAGGCAATGATTGTCAATAGATTTTGGAGGGGGGGTCTGAACTACTTGGGCCCTTGACACTAGGGAAATTTCCTCCCTGCCATTGATCAGGTGGAGAGGATCATGCTGGTCAATTGTTGCGCGGTTGATACCACAAATGACAAAAATTGTCAATTCCATCAAAAATTTATTACAAATTACTAATCACAGTTTTAACTGCAATTAAATTTGTTAAAAACTATTAACAAAATATTGTATGCAGGATTTAAGCTAGCGTGCATATTTTTTATCTTTTATTAGGGATTCTATTTATTTTTTTGATATTTTTCTTTTTTTATCATCATCATTTGTTTTTTGTAACATATTTTTATATCTCTTTTTCTATTTTTTATTCTTTTCTATTTTTTTCTTTTTCTTATATATATATTTTTTTATTTTCTATTTTTTCAATAAATATATGTGAAAATAAAATGATGTTACAACACCTTCCATTGGTTGATTTTTCTTATAATAACGGTTATCAGGAGTCACTAAGGATGAGTCTGTTCGGGACACTCTATGGGTGGAGTTGTAATACTCCCATTAGTTGGAGTGATCCAGTGAGAAGGGTGTTGATATGATTGGATGTGTTGACAGCAATGGAACAAGAAATGCAGGTAATCAAGAAGAATCTATATGTAGCACAGGATAGGAAGAAAAGTTATGCAAATCAGAACAAGATGTTTAAAGAGTTTCAGGTTGGGGAATAAGTGTATTTGGGCATCAGGCCCAAGAATATCTCCTTGAGGATTTGGTCATCTATGAACCTAGAACATCGACATTGTGGGTCTTTCAAAATCCTTCAGAGGATTGGACCAGTAACCTATCAACATGCACTGCGTCTGACAGTGAAAGTCCATTATTTTTTCCATATTTGATTTCTTAGGAAGTATGTTAAAGATGTTGATCATGTGATTTTCTGGTATGTATTACAAGTGGAACTAGAAGGAGAATTCTAGTTGGAACCTCAATGTATTTCGCAGAGAAATATGATCATGCTCTAGAACTGATAAATCAAGTAGGTTAATGTGTAGTGGAAGCACTTTATGCCTGATGAAGCTACATGGGATATGGCAGATCAAATGCAGGCTATGTATCCTTCTATATTTGCTGGTTAAGTGAATGATTTTGGCATACATTTTGGTGTGATGTTTTATATATATATATATATATATATATATATATATATATATATATATATATATATATATATATATATATATATATATATATATATATATGAATATAAACACTTTCATAATTTGTACCTAATCTCCACTACTTTATCATAGGTGTCATCTGGTTATGAATTTGTCATGTTGTTATGTTTGTCGGTTCATTTAGCTATAACGGAATTGCTCTGACCTTAAATAGTAAATAAAACTTATGTTATAAAGCTCCATAAGTAATATATTTTTCTTTCAGCGATTTTAGTGGTTGTAGGTATAATTGAACACTAGGGAAGGTGTTCCCTTAAGGAGGAGGGGTCAGTAACATCTTGGGGTTAAAAAATTCATCTAATAAAGTTAATAAAGGAAAAATAATAACTAAGGGCATGGGACACGTATTCCAAGTTTAATTTTGGGCAAAACATCATAGTGTGGGTTTTCATTTGGTTTATTATGGTTAGGGGAAATCAACAAAGGAAATGGAAAAGGCTTTGGAAAGGCACTGGGCATTAATTGTCATTTTATTTATGAAAATAATGGAAAATAGGAGAAAAGGAAGGTGAAAGGTCACAAGTTGCATGTGAGGAGGAAAATGAAGGAAAACAATTGGAAATGAGGAAAATAGAGGCCTCATTGATAAAAAAAGGCTTCTGAGGATCAATTTGTAGCTTTTTGTCAGTTCAGTTTTGGAGCTCTCTCTACTCTCTCTCATACTCTTGGACACTAAGAGCATTCTTGGAGAATTATAGCATTGGATCAAGAAAAGAAAAGGAAGAGCAACGAAGGCAAAGGGAAGCAAAGATCAAGCAAGGAAGATCAGAATGAAGCGGCTACAATGATATTACTTGAAGGTATCAATTTGAATGTGTGATTTCCTTGCTAGATATGGCACGCATGGTACATGCATGTGTGTATCTAGTTCTCTTGTTGTTATTGGCATGGGTTTTTCCAGGTGTGACAATGATTTTCAAACTCACCTTTCCATTTCTAGATAGCCATGGTGTGATGGGTTCTCTTTTACTTGGTTAGCTTGGATTTTTGTACAGTTTTGAAATTGAGTGACATGGTCTCCAAAGAAGAACATAAGACCTAAGAATCCCTAGACTGGTATATGGTGTGATTGTGGTAAAGTTGTATTTTTTATGCCTCGGTGGGCCTAGGAATCCTCGACCCGTGAATGGTGGGATATATGGTAAATCCTAGAGGTGTGTTCCCCTGATTAGGCCTAGTAATCCTTAACCAGTGAATGGCATGACATACATTAAATCCTAGAGGGTGGAATCTCAATTAGGCTTAGGAATCCTCTAGCGGTGAATGGTGGGGTATACAATAAAATCTAGAGACTAGAAGACGAGTGACTTCCTCATAGTGTAGGTGGAGAGATCTAGAGGCATCCATGTTTGTATAGGCTTAGTGATCCATGGACTAGTCTATGGTGGAATTTTAGTAAAGCTTGGTATTGTACGCTTATTATTTGGGCCTAGGAATCTCTTGGTGGATTGCGGTAAATCTTGCAAAAAATTGGTTGGTTTTGCTCTGAATCCCACATTCATGCTTGGAATATGGCATGAGGGAGATTAACTGAAATAAATATTTGGTTTAGCCCAATCTATGGTCAGGTGGTTCGTGGAAGTCCCTGACTTGGTTGGCTTATGCATCACTAATAAGAGCTCCTTCTCCTTTGGTATTTCATGTATAAACGTGCTTGTCCATATGTGTTTTTTATGGTTGTTATATCCTTGTTATTTCTACTAGTTATATGTTGGTTATGAGTATTTTTTATGTCAGACTGATATATGCCTCGTATCATGTCTTGATTAGAAAATGAATGAAAAATAAATATATTACCTAATAGATGATAATGCAACTACTGTGATAGGGCATCAATGCTTCTTTACGAATATCAGATAAGTATGAGACCCCTATGCTCAGATATGTTGTTACGACCTATATATTACATATTTGTGACATTTTTGACGAAATGTTTGTCATGGCTAGTAGGGGTTAGTTCAATTACTTGTACCAATGATTGCATTAGTAGCCTTATTCCATGGTTATTATTCATTTATAGGTATTGTTATTTTCCTAGCATGAATGAAACCATTTCAAAATATGTGATAGGATGTTCCATGTGTGCTACTAGCAAGCCTAGCAATAGGGAATTATGTTTATACACTCCACTTCCTATTCCTTCTCGTCCTTGGGAAAGTATTTCTATGTATTTTGTTGGGGGACTACCAATGTCTTGGAAAGGTCATGATTATCTATATATATATTTTTTTTATTGTTTGAGAAAAATGTGTGTGTTGATTCCATGTAAGAAACAAGTGACAATTAATAGACTGCAAAGATGTTCCTCCAAAATGTATGGGTTCACTTTGGGTTACCCACTTTTTTTTTTTTTATCAAGATTCTGAATTTATCAGGAATTTTTGCTCAATTTTATGGTAACTCATGGACACAAAGTTGAAGAAGAGCACCAAATTTCATCCACAAACTGATGACTAGATAGAATTAGTGAACAAAAAATTGGTGCATATCCTTTAGAGATATTGCGGTAAGAATCCTAAACTTTTGGATGGGAATTTTCATTACATCCAGCATGCCTACAATCATGCTAAGAATTCATCTACACAAGTATCTCCATTTTAATCTTGTTTGGGTTATTTTCCAATGTCTTCTTTGGATTTCATCTTTGGTAAATATAGTGTAGTAAATGGACGTAGTGATGTGGAAAAAAGCCAAGCATTCATTGAAACAATTTAGCTATTGCATCCAAGAGTACAAGAACAACTAGTGAAAATCAAAGCCAAGTACAAAGCAAGACATGACAATCATCGGGTAGATCGTGATTTCGAAGTGGGAGATCATGTTTGGTTGTACATAAGCAAGGAAAGACTACAAGGTGAAGGTAAAAATCTCAAGGCAATCACATACGGTCCTTTCAAAATTTTGGAGAATATTGGTAACAATGCTTTCTAATTAGATTTTCCACCTTACATGTAAATTTATTCTATTCTGAATGTGGAAAAATTCAGATTGTATGAGCCTCCAATGATTGATTATCATGAAGAGAATGTTTAGATTCCATCTATGCAATATTTTTCTCCTGATTATTTAAATGAGTTGGAGGAAGGTCAATATTGATAGGAGAATAAGGACTTCACGCAAAGGTAATATGGAATATATTCAAAGTGGGGCTAAAAGGTACTAATCAAAGTAGAGCAAGGTGGATTGAGATTAGGAAAGTGAGGGATTTTCACCCTCACTTACTTTCCAAGTAGAAATAGAATTTTGGTGTTCCAAAAGCTTCCAATGGAGAGGAATGATCCAAGGGATCAAAAATGTCCTAAAAAATAAAAGTGCTAAAAACCTCCCAAAACACATGCCAATTCGTATATATTATCATTCTGATTCCAACAATGCCCAAATCACCTCAATATGACATTGTATGAGAAATTTATCGTGTTCTGGATTTTTTGACAAACAACTAAATTTTCAACTTGTAGGGTTGACTGGGTAGATGTCTAGGTAGACCATATGTTGATGTCAATAGGGTGAATATGCAGTGCAGTTTTTAGATGGGCAAATCTTGTGAGGAAAATTGGCACGATTTGATTGGTTGTGGTGGTTGTGGTTAGGACAACCAGACGCTGTCATGTGGCCCAATGAAAGGTTTCCACGTGGCCCTATGGAAGGACACTGCGTGGCTTAGTTCTTGATGCCAAAATTTTGGTTTATAGACCGACTGACCTCCTCGAGTTTCTTCCACGCAACCTCCACATTACAAACCCTTTGTCCTATCATTATGACACATTGTCACTTTTTATAAATATATGGTATGGTTTTATTTATTGTGGTTCGGTTGGCACATTTATAAGGGGGGAGGGGAAGGCTGGAGATCTCACCCTAATGGCCCATCCCATGGTTATATGACATACCGATAACCATGCAGAAAGGGGAGTAGTCAGGCACATAGCCCTAGCCCCGAGCTATATGGTAATCCACATAACCAATGGTGAGACACGAGGAGGGGTGCAACACATGGAACCCTGCATGTGCCACTGCTCGCAGTCACATTTAATTGCACGTGACTAGGAGCAAAGGGCTGACGGGCATGTGGCCTCTGGCCCATGCCCCAAGTCACATTGTTACAATACAAATTACCTAGGCACGGAGGAATAGTAGTGCGGCCCTATTAGCACACCTAACCATCTGACAAAATGCACCATTATCAGCAGGATTTTTGGTTGAAACCACACGAAATTGTATGTGTGCAAGGCCTCCAAAGAAGAATTCGTTTCTTGTTTTGACAAAAGGTCAATTTTGTAGAATAGTTAGTAGGGAAATTAAGAAGGAGGCCTAACTTGGCCATTTTTTAGCCTTTTTGAGCCCACTAAGAGCCTACATAGGGGTTTTTCGGTGTTCTAGACACAATAGCAATGTTATTTTTGCAGTTTTATCTTTGTATGTTGATGTAATTTTAAATTTTAGCACATAATTTAAAGGTCCAACATTGGAAGCTGGACCTAGAGATGTAGCCAAGGAGGGGTGAACTTCAACATCAAATTGTTGTTTTTTGATGTTTCTTGTTGTTTATTTTTCATTGTTAAAATCTGCAAAACTTAACTAATTGTTAGGATATTCCGACACATAGGAAATAGTTAAGTATAACTTGGTCTAGTGTAGAGTTAGGTAAAGTGTGTTTCTTTACTATGTACATTTGTAACTTATAATCCGATGGTCACAATTTGTAGTGATATGACGATTCACTCTCTCCTCGATATTAACAACACTTGATCTATGGCTTAACACCCGATTGGTCCATGATCTCTATTTAAAGAGCATGGAGGGTCATTTTTCCGGTAACCGTTTATGAGAGAAACATATGTAGCTTTTCTTTTTATATTAATAAATTCCTTGAAGTGGCCGCGTTGGCTCAGGTCATGGATTGTTTCCCTCTTCGAGGGTTTTAACCATGTGATATAATCATGTACCGATTTGTGATATGTTTGTGAGTGGTGACCTTTGGTGTTTGATATAAGGAACTTACCTTGTAAATTCCTACATGGTATCAGAGCGATTTTTAGGGTCGCATTTGTTGTTGATCCAGATCCAAAGCCGGTTTGTCTGCATGTGACTGTCATTTTCTAGATCTACTATTTTTTAACCTTTTGGGCTTGGATAATGGCTTTTTTGTGTCCAAAAAATCTATTATAGTGAGGAACCCCTTTCGTTTCATGCGAAAAGGTTTCTGGTTGCCCAATTTATGTCATTTTAGATCTCGAGGTATAATGTATCTGTTTTGTAGTTATATTTATTAATCATTTTTTTAATTTCAATTTATATATTTTCTATTGTTGGATATATACCCTCTTCTCTGTGTATTATATTTGCTATGCGCTGTGTGCAATATTGGAAAATCAGAATTAGGAAGAAGGGAATTTTTTTTGCTATGTATGCTCTTTCCCCGTGTCTTTGTGCAATCTCGGGAAATCAAAAATAGAAAAAAAAGGGATTGTTGTCGGTAAGGCTAACCGAAAATATAAAGTTCTTCCTTAAGGGTTGTATTTTTTTTTTTCTATGCTCAAATTTTGTGTTTTTCTTTGCAGGAAAAATCACGCACACCGAAGAGTGAAAAAAAAAACCGTTCTTCCTTTCAAACAATTACAAAATCCTTTTACTAGCTCACTTGGTGTAAAGTTAGTTTATGAGAATAGAGGTATTGGGTTCAAGTCTCTTTCTCAAGCTTCTTTTTCTAAAAAGGTTTTTGTTAAAGGGGCGGGAATTTTTTTTTTAAGTAGAACTTCATAATCAAATTTCAACCATTCCCATAAATATTCGGCATCTTCAACTCAGTTTTTTCAAAAAGGCATAACTTCTTCATTTGGAAGTTTTTTTTTGAGCCGTTGTTTTTTAATCGGCCTAATGTTTCGAGATATTTCCATTGGAGCAGTTAGTTTTAGCCCTTTTCAGCTTCAGTTTTTTTTAAAATGGAAATTTCTTACCCAGTTATTCTTAACAGCACCAATTATTTCCAATGGCTACCTCACGTGTTAGATTTACTTAGAAGTAAAGGGCTTAATAGAATAGCCACAGGACAAGAAACTAAACCTACCAATGGAGATAAAGCCACTAAATAGGAAAATATACAAGATCAAGCACGAGGGTTGATAGGAATGTTCATTGCTCAAGATCTTTGATTTCATATCCTTGAAATTGACACCCATGATGAAGCCCTGAAAAAAATAAATACTGTTTTTGGCATTCAAAATCAAATCAAGGCTCACTAGCTTGAAAATGAGTTTCTTACTTTGGACGCCAATAATTTCTCCTCTATTGAATATTTTTTGTCCAAATTTGTTGGCTTGAGGGGTCCTAACCCAGGTTTAGTGTGCAAGGTTTGCCAACAAACCCCTATACTACTGGCCCTTTCGGCAGTGACCTACTTTCACAGGTCACAGTCTCACCTGAAGTAGTATGGGTGGGTGTTGGAACCAGGTTTCCGCACCCCGAGAAAGGAAGGGTAATGCAAGCACGTTGCATTTATTTAGGTTATCGAGTCTCTGCGTAGGGTTAGATATGTAGCCAATCGCATCCACGTGCACTAGATCTATTATTATATAATTATTATAATGTCAACACAACAGTACATAACCCAAACATATCAGATCTAGATCTACTTTAATACACAAACTTTCGCAACATAACAGAACCAGAACATAATAGATCCAACTATGCAAGATACAGACATTCGCAATGCAAAGACAGAATAAGCATAAGACAATAATTATCAGCAATCCATTCAATAGTACTCACAGATTCAAATTTAATAATCTAGCATATTCATTCATTCGTCACCCTTACAATTTGTTGAGCATTAGAAAAGGTATGAATTCACCATGTATTTCTTTATCTTTTTCCTTTAAACGTAACTCCTTTTATTCTAGAAAGATGATATATTGAATGATTATGATAGAATTGCAAAGATTAATGTTTATTGTGAAATTGGCTAAAGATTATCTTTTATTCTAAACAGGAAACAAATGAAGTGGGAAACCACCATTCAAAAGGAAAATCTAAAGCAGGAGTAACTGTTGTTCCTCCAGCAAAGGGCCATATCCAGACAAGAAGGATGAAATCAGAATGCATAGTTAAAGAAAGGCAAGGAACAGCACGGCTACAACACAAGAATACAAAGTGTTAGCTAAAAGAGGAAAATAGAGCGAATCCCTCAGGATCTTTCGATCTTGAGGGATCGCTGTTCAAATTTTATCTTTGTTTCTTGTATTGTCCACCGAGTTTTTATAAAGGCAACACCTATAGAAATCGGAGAACGATTACCATTGAAACTTCTTTTGTAATTATATAATTTCATTGACTCGCGTGATTCAAGTAGAGATTGACTGTTTCTAAACGCTGTTATGCATGATTAATACATGATTTAGTTGTCGTTCCATCACTTGACTCTGGAGTAGCTCAACGATGTTTCCCTAGCGGCTAAGGGCTCGACCCTGGTGGATCCACTTGCTCTTTTGTATTATTATCTTTTGATTATAGTTGTGTGATGGTTTTCATTTACTCTTATTACAGTTTCAAGTTTAATAGTTTACTGTTTTATTGCTTTATAATATTGGTGTGTTGCATTGTTGAATTTTGTTGTCATTCCTTTCCAATTTAACAAGAATAATGATCCCTATATAACTTATCTTGTTATGCTTTAACAGAGCTTCTTTGTTCAGCATCTGCTGTTCCATTCTAGTTGTTGTTCCATTCCATTTGTTTTTCTTTTCTGATTGTTGTTAATTTCATATTGTTGTTTAATAGAATTTGTTGTTCAAATCCATTAGATAGAGTTTTTTATTCAATAGAATTTGTTGTTCAATTCCATTAGATAGAGTTTTATGTTCATGTCTATTGTTGTTCAATTCCAGTAAAAAATATTTGTTGTTCATTTCAGTTAATTAGTTTACAGTTTATTTCATACGTGCAAAGAGTTTGGTTTTTCTTTTGAGAGCTTGCCTAGTTTACATTCATTAGCAGCATTAGTGATTTAGTTCAGTTTCCATTTAATTGCTTTAGTGTGGAGTGTAAGATCATCAACTGTAAATGACATTGGTTATTGCTACCTACGTTCTCAGATTGACTGTGTTGTTCTTATTTGATTTCATTTACATCAGTTGTCAAAGGAAATATTTATTACTACTACATCCTTAACTGATGATTGCTGAGTGAATGATTGGATTTCAGAGAATTTAATTTCATGTCATTGTAGTTAGATTTCATTTCCAAGCATCCGTTTACTCTTGTATTTATAACACTGTACAGCATATTGGAAAGCGTTACTCTTAGGTTGAATTGCAGCCTCAGACTGAGTACACTCTTGAAATAAAAAATCGTACCTGGATTGATAATTAATGTGAGATAAATAGGAGTTAAAAAAGACACCTTTTATACCTCAAAATTTTGGCATCATTTCCAGGGAGAGTGTAGCTATTTAGGAAAGAGCAATGTATATTTTATTTTCTCTGTTAGGGAAGAACTAGGTATTAAAAATAGAAGGTAAGAACCTATGTACCAAGCGAGGAACATGCTCGTTCATCAGCCCGCTTCACAACAGAATTGAGTGAAATTTTTAGGTAGGAATGAATGCTTGTGTTTTTTTGAATGACTAGAAAATCTAAACAGAACAAAATTCCTCCTAAACCCGAAAAACCTAAGGGACCGGTGACCCTTGGGTGAACAAATTTCATCGACAAAATCCTTAAGAAAGCTGAATCTTAGCCATTAGTAGGACCTAGAAAATTTACTTCTAGACAACCTACTAGCTCCCTTTAGGCCATAGAGTCACCATATGTAGCCTTTGCTGAGGTGTATAGCCAAACAGAAGAAATTCAGCAAGATTCCCAAGAAATTGAGAATTCTCGCCTAATTTCTCTACAAGAAGGGAACTTTAATAATATCTGCGAAGGAGGAGGAGAAACAAAGGAAACAGAAGAACCAAAATCTCCTTTTGAAGTAATCCAAATAGTGAGTAGCACAGATAAGGGAAGTGTTTTCGACATCATTCAAAACAAAGCTAAAGGACCTGAATCTCTTCAGATAGTAGGTCAACAAGGAACACTCATTATTCCAAACCAAGGAAGTGTTGTCAAGGTCATTCCTACTCCTTCTAGTTGGCCTAGGAATAATTCCCTAGAAATCCCAGAAGGATATCGACACATATTTGATCAAATGGACCACAACCAGCAACCACCTCAACAAACTTCCACACTGCAATATCCCATTATGGACACTATAGTTAATGCACCTATGAATTCCATTCCTCTTCAGCATATTCCTACATTCCATGGCTTAACATCGGAAGATCCAGATGCATTTCTGTTTGAATTCGATGTATTCTGCAGAGGGTATGACTATACCATTGATCCCAAAAAGTTAAAATTATTTCCTTCCACATTAAAAGGAGCAGCTCTACGATGGTTTATGGGGTTAGGTGAAGGTGTTATAAATGACTGGGATCAGATGAAAGCTTCTTTTCTAAAGAAATATCAGGATTATTGTAGGTCCAGGGAATTAAAAGATGAAATATTTCAGATGACAACAAAACCTAATGAAACAATCGAATAATATGTAAAACACTTTCAATAAAACCTCCAGAGATCACCCTATTCATCTTTACCCTTAACTGATAATGTGTTAAAAACTACATTAATTAAAGGGATGAAGTAAAAACGGGTTAAAACATTAAACATCATGGACAAAGGTGATATATATCAGGAAAATTTTGTTGGCATTATTAATTTATGTATCATGAGTTCAAGAGGCAACACAAGACTAAAACCAGTAGAACGTGACATGACCACAAGGGATAGCAAGACCTCCAGTGGAGGTATAACCTGCACAGAAATTGGCAATCTACTAAAAGATTTCAAAAATGATATTCTAGGGACTCTAACAATGCAGCTTGATATCATGCAAGCTAAAAAAAAGTAAGCATAAGCAGAAAAAAATTTAGCAATATTCTGCCCTAGATGCAGAAATAAACATAGCCATAAAGAGTCCCCGTTGGATACAGTCCAAGTTTGTGCCATCTGCACGAAAGATAACTCAACAGAAAGTTTCCCCTCACTCCCGGGATTGAAAGTAGTTTACAAAGAAGTGGAAGAAGAAACAGAAACAATATATCTACTCAATCAGTGCCGTCAATGGCAACCACGACAAACAGGTATGCTCGTTGATCCATCCTCATCTCTTCAGTCTCCTTAGTATAATGCTCAGCAATATAATGGAATGTGGAAAAATTAACCACCCTTTCCTAGTTGGCCACAGCAGCCATTTCCTACATCACCATGGCCAAATCAAACAAATCAAACCAATTGGCCAAATTTTCTTTACTGTTCACCATTTTGGCAAAATAATACATATCCAACACAATGGTCCCCCTCCACCTCGCAGAGTCAGACCTGGCAGTCGAACTAGAAAATATATATGAATCAACCAGCTAGAATGATTCCTCTCCCCCCACCCACACTGCCAGACCATATACATTGCAAAAAAATCCCCAGACCAACTTAAGACCACAAATCCCAGCCCAAACCAACCCAAACCCTAATAATAGACCGGTTCAATCTGTTCAAATAATTGAAGAACCAGAACTAGAAACCGAGTTAAGGGAGTGCAACGACCTTCAACTAAGGTTTGGGTGCATAATAGAATCAGAGGGAGACAAAAATGTTCAAGTTGAAAATCTGTTACCTTCATAACAAACACTCCAAAAGGAGAATGTGGTTATACAACAAACTCATGAACAAGAAACCACCTCTTTTCCACCATTCCTAGAAAAATTAATCATACCTCATCCAATAGAACATCTTGATTTTGATCTTTTGGGAGAATTGAAAAAATTGTGTATAAAAATCCCACTCCTTCAAGCTATCCAAGGCATTCCCATTTATGAAAAAACCATCAAATAATTATGTATAAAGAAGCCAAAGAGGAGAACAACAACTAACCCAACTGTCCAAGTAGTCAGCACTCTATCTACCTTACTATCAGGAATGGAAGCACCTGTAAAGTATGAGGACCCAGGAAATCCTATAGTTACAGTGCAAATCAATGGACAATCATTTCCAAATGCCTTAGTTGATTTGGGAGCTGCAATTAATATCCTAAAAACCACCACTTGTCAAAAACTTGGCATTACATCATTAGATCCAACAACAACCTTATTGGAATTGGCTGACTGATCAGTAGTCAAGCCAGAAGGCACACTACATGATGTAATGGTATCTGTAGAATCCTGGGAATATCCTGCTAACTTCCTGATTATCAACCCCAAAAACCAGCTAGATGGACACCCTTTGATCTTAGGTAGACCTTGGTTGGAAACTTCTGATGCCTATATTGGATGTCGACAAGGAAGCATGACTATAACTAGAGGGAGTTATGTCAAGAACTTAGCTTTATACCCTCCATCCCAACCAAGCCTAAAAATAATAGAAACAAAGAGATATCCTGTATCATATCTCATAGAAAACATTAGATCACCACTAATCATAGAAGATGCCCTCGACTTTAAAGATCAAATAGAGGATGACATCATTAACAGTTTTATCAACCAACCAAAAATCAGATCCCATTTGCAATGTCACATGATCAAGGCAGCATTTGATAATGAAGAAGATCCCCTAAAAGACATACAAGAGCAATCAATACCTACCACTTCTGTTTACAATGGAAAAACTATAGAGAGTGAGCCAGGAAAAACTTTGAACATTAACAAAAATCTGAGTGCTGAACAAGAAGAGGAGTTGTTCCAACTACTGAAAAAATATAAGGGAGCCTTTGCATGGGATTACCTAGACATGAAAGGGATTGATCCCCAGTTATGTACGCACCACATTTATACAGAAAAAGATACAAAACCCATTCGCCAACCCCAACGAAGATTAAACCCTCACCTTAAAGATATTGTGAAAGCTGAATTACAAAAAAAATTGGATGTCAACTTTGTTTATCCAATATCTGATAGCAAGTGGATCTCTCCACTAGTAGTGGTGCCAAAAAAGAATGGGAGGTGGAGGATATTTGTAGACTACAAATAACTAAACAAAGCAACCCAGAAAGACCACTTTCCCCTTCCTTTCATTGACCAGGGATTAGATACATTAGCAGGGAAGAAATTCTTCTCTTTCTTAGATGGCTTCAGTGGATACAATCAGATTCAGATCGCCACTAAAGACCAAGATAAGACTACTTTTACCTGTCCATGGGGGACATTTGCTTACAGAGTTTTACCCTTTGGTCTATGAAAAGCCCCTGCTACATTTCAGAGGGCCATTCTCAGCATCTTTTTAGATATAAGAAATGAAGGGCTCAAAGTATATATCGATGATTTTACACCTTATGGAGATGATTTTGAGCCAGCATTAGAAACACTGGAAAAGGTGTTGCAAAGGTGTATTGACACCAGACTCTACTTAAGCCATGAGAATTTCCACATGAAGATGACCGAGGGACTCATCTTGGGTCATTATATCTCAGCAGCTGGAATATAGGTAGATCCAGCTAAATTAAGATACTTTTGTTAATACCTACTGCCACCACACAAACAGAGGTACGTAGCTTTCTCGGATTTTCTAGTTATTATAGAAGATTTATAGAGCATTATTCTCAAATAGTTGCACCTCTATACATACTAACAGGGAATGTTGATTTTAATTGGACAGATAAATGTGACCATGCTTTTGAGGATCTGAAAAAGCTTTTATCAATAGCCCCAGTGCTAAGGGGCCCAAATTGGGATTTTCCATTCCAAATTTCATCTGATGCCTTAGACACAACTATTGGAGTAGTCCTTCGGCAGGAAGAAGATAAAAAATCATATGCAATTTATTATATTAGAAAGAATATATCTCTTGCTAAATTAAACTATACTATGATTGAGAAGGAATTTTTAGCTATAATACATGTTGTAAATAAATTTAGACATTATATAACTAGGCATCCTATATTTTTATATACATATCACTCTGCCATAAATTTTTTAGCAAATAAACCTGTTACAAATGGTAGAGTAACAAGATGGTTGATTCTATTGCAGGAATTTGACATGACAATAAAGGATCGACCAGGAAAAGAGAATCTTATAGCTTATTTTCTCTCACGAATGCCAAAACCAACAGACGCAACAACATTCGAAGATCAGTTCCCAGATGAACATTTGTTTGTTTTTACTGCCAAAACCCCATGGTATGCTGATGTTGCAAATTATTTATCAGTAGGTAAATTACCTAAGCATCTAATGCCCAATGAACGAAAACATATAGTCCAGTACAGCACCCGATTCTCTTGGATTGGGGGTTACCTATTTCATACCGGAGCAGATATGCTCATTAGAAGATGCATCTGAGAAGACAAAATATTTGACATCCTGAAAGCATGCCATGATGGGCCATGTGGAGGACATTTTGCAGATCACAGTACTGGTCACAAGGTTTTACAAACAGGCTATTACTGACCTACAATTTTTAAAGATGCTAAAAAGTTTGTACAAGCCTGTGATAGTTGCCAAAGGGCAGGACGCCCTGGACAGTCCGATGAAATGCCTTTGAACCCACATTTAGTAATCGAGCCATTTGAGCGTTGGGCGCTTGATTTTTTTGGTCCTATTAACCCACCATCAATTCAGAAAAAATATATACTAGCCGAAACAGAGTATGTTATTAAATGGGTTGAATTAGAAGCACTTCCAAGAGCTACAAAGGACTCTGTAATATAGTTCCTTTTCCAAATATTTGTGCGATATGGCCTCCATAGGGACATAATTACAAATGAAGGACCACAATTTGTAGGTAATAAAATCACTGCAACTTAAAAAAACTACCATATTCAGCACAAAATCATGACCCCATACCACCCAGAGGCAAATGGCCAGGTATAGAGCACGAATAAGGTGATAGAATCTATACTAACAAAAACAGTTTCATCACACCAACGTGACTGGGCTTTAAGATTGCAGGAAGCCTTGTGGGCGTACCGAACAACATGGAGAAATACCATTGGGTATTCACCATATCAATTAGTATTTGGAAAAGAACCCATGTTTCCAATAGAATTTGAAATTCAAACATTAAGAACAACCCAGGAGGTGGGTTTGGACTTAAATGAAGCCTAGGTCAGAATATTACAGCAAATCAACGAGTTAGATGAAATTAGGCTCTCTGCTCTCCAGCACACTACATTAATTCAACAGCAGAGAGAAAAATGGCATGACGCCCTAATTAAAGAGAAGATCTTCCACGAAGGAGATTGGGCACTCCTATATGACTCTAGGTTTCAGGATTTCCCAGGAAAACTCCAGACACGATGGCTTGGACCCTATGAGATATAGAAAGTGCATAACAATGGCACCATCACGTTGACTACCATTGATGGATTTGGACATTCTTTCAAAGAAAATGGTCATTGATTACGACTTTACCAGACACTGCTTAATCAGGAATCCTTTTACCAGCAATTACGGGAAGATTCTACCATGAAGATTCTTTCTGAGGGAGATATCTGCTCCTCATCACCCATCCACTGAATAATTCCTTTATTTTGAAACTTGTACATAAGCTTCTCTTTTTACGTGTTTTTTTTACAGATTTTATTTCTCAATCTGTTCCTTTTAAGGAACAGCTGTTGTTCCTCTTAAGAAACAGCAGCCATTCCTCTTAAGAAACAACGCGTTTGTGTGTTTCTTTTTGTTGTTCCTTTCAAAAGGAACAACATTTCCGTTGATTATTTTTTTTGTTCCTTTCAAAAGGAACAACAATTTTTCCATGTGTTTTTCTTATTCCTTTTCGAAGGAACAACAGTTTTTGCTTCTTGTTTTTGTTGTTCCTTTCAAAAGGAACAACACTTTTACCGTGTGTTTTTGCTATTCCTTTCCGAAGGAACAACATTTTTTTCCGCTTGTTTTTGTTGTTCATTTCAAAAGGAACAGCACTTTTTGTCGCGTGGTTTTTTTGTTCCTTTCCAATGTAACAACAATTTTTGCCACCTATTTTTGTTGTTCCTTTCCAAAGGAAAAAAATTTTTCCTGCTTGTTTTTGTTGTTCCTTTCAAAAGGAACAACATATTTTTTTTCTCCCATTTATTTATGTTGTTCCTTTCAAAAGGAACAACATTTTCGCAAGTTGTTTTTTCTGTTCCTCTTAAGAAACATCAGTTGTTCCATCTAAGGAACAACACTTTTTGAGTGCATTTTTCTTGTTTTAGAACAACATTTTGAGGATTTTTGTGAATTATTCCTGACTCTTTTAAAGGAAAACATACAATTTATGCAAGGACACAAAAATTATAGGTTACTGGAATCAGCAAATCAAGAGAAACTGCAATTTTTAAGAAATTTTTTTGTAGTGATAAGAAAAGGAAAGGACACAACCATCTATATCACTTTGTTGTCTTTATTTTCACTAAAATTAATATGATCAGTTATCTTTATCATGTTGGTTCTTCCCTAGATCTTCATAACTCTCTTTGATTTTTATTTATTGAATAAGAATAAGGGCATACTTTCTCTATTGAGATGTTCAGACTTCTTCCACCATCCTTACTCTTAAGGAGTGTTGAGCCATCCTCTATACATAAATATGGAAGTGCTACATGAAAAAAAGAAGAAACAAATCTCTATATGATTACTAACAATTCTATGATATGGCAGATGGAGGATAGGGGGTCTCATCAAGAGCTAGCCTACCATGATCATAAGGGAGTAGTGAAGTGGCATTCCCATTATGGCCACCACACCAGGGATATGATCCAATGGACGACTTAGAAAAATAGAAAGTCCTTGGAACAGGAGGTCTCATCACGAGCCGGCCTACCCACTTCCACTCCTTCTTGGTTAATGGAATTTTGATTCATCTGGTTCCCAAGCCAGCACAGTGGCCTCCATCATGAAATCACACAACACTTCCCTAGGCATAAATAAAGGATAATGGTTCCAAGGGTGAGAAAGAAACTTTGTGAAGGTTATAGACACCTGTGGGAAACAGAGCTCTGCTGATGGTATTGGAGTCATATTTTTCACAAATCAATAGTAATGATAAACCCTTTTCTTATATCTTTATCTAATATCAAATGAGAGTATGCTCCTAAACCCTTTGTTTGGAACCTCTTATGCATGAAAATAGATCATAATGGTTTATGTGGATAATGACCGCATAAGTACTTTTTTCACATCAGTTGTCCTTTTCCCTTATTTTCGAATCATTACATAGACATTTCCATATCTACTCACGATTTCAAAGTATGCATCGATTTCAGTAATGCGATAATTTTTTGATCATATCATACGTAAGTATGCCTTTCTACATTGTACAATTGTTGTGCAATACGCTACTCTTCTATTTTCCGGCCGAGGGTGACCTATCATCTTTCAGGGGGGGATGCGGATGCCTTTTAAATATGCCTGCATGTGGGTCAAATCCCTATGTTCATCAAATTCTCAGAAACAACAAGATTTTAACGGTATTGTACCGATATACACAAGGTGCTATTCCATTACCATTTCTGTGTATTTGTGAAGAATTAACAGTGTGTAGACAAAATGGGAGGATGAGCAGTATGTAGTGAGCCACAGGTGCTAGTAGTTTCCAATGTTGCACGGGAAATTCTAGAGAGAGTAGGATGGATTACCTACCTCACACGACTGTAGCAACCTCATGAAATGGTGGCCATTGAATTTTTCAGAACTTGCAGGAAGGCTATTCCATGGTAAGAGGAAGGAAAATAGTAGTAACAGATGCAATAATTGACGAGCTATCTGGTCTACCAGCAGAAGGACCCATATGGACCCATAAAAAAGTGAAACTTCAAGAAGACATGAACATCTTTTGGAATGAAGGGCAGACCTTGGTCGTCAAAGGAAAAGGATTCCAACCGGAAACTTTGGGAGAACCATGAATAGAACTAGTGAAAGTAGTACAAAGCTAAATTACATGCGATGGAAGAAAGGATGTGGTAAGACCACACCACCTTAAGTTATTAGCAGTATTAAAACATAATTTTTCTGTAAATTTTCCTGCATATTTAAATTTCTTATTGCATGATGCTACCCAGAGCATAAGAAAATCTTGCCATATAGTGACGGTGGTAAGCCACCATTGTTTAATCCAATTAATAGTGAGTTACAGCCTTTCCCAACAGCAGACTAGTTGGGAAGAATTGATATTCTCAATTGACAGAGGAACAACCCTACCTACCCCAAAACATAAAAGAGTTACTAGCACAGCAATAGAACCTTTAAATCACAGAAAATCCTCCAGGTTAAGGATAAGTAGGGGAATTATAGGAAGTCTTCAGGGTAGCAGCAGCCAACCCTTAGAATTTCCCAGTTCGGAAGATGAACAACCCCCGCAACTCGAAGAAGGAAGTCACCACACTAGTGAAGAAGAAGGAAATCAAGAAGAAGAATAAATTTACCACACCAGTGGAGAAGAAGGAAGTCACCATACCAGTGAAGAAGAAATAATTCACCACACCAGTGAAGAGGAAGAAAGTAATCACACTAGTGAAGATGAAGGAGAGGAAGAAGAACCTCCCAAAACCTCCGTTGCAAGTCCACCATAAATTCCATTGCAGGAGGACCAATTGGCCCAAATTTTGGACAATATGAGTGAATATATACAACCTCACAGTCCGCTTAACCTCAACATTGAGATAGACCAATTGCAGGAACAAGCTGTTACCGACAAAGATACGGCCAAGGAAATGCCTGATGAAGAAAACCCTCAGGGAACAGCAGAACCAACTAGGGTTAATCCCCCTGAGGAATGTAGCCAGGAGCATGGGAACACTAAGGAAGAGTCCTAAACAGAAAACATAGAAGCAAGCCTAGGAAAAGGCACGGCCACTGGAGAGCAAACCCTAGCCGAGAAACCAAGTACAGAAAAAGGAACAATTATTCCTTCCAAGAAGAAGAAGAAGACAAATGAACTTGAGAAGCTGTGGAGGGAATGGAAAAAGCTCCAAAAACTATTAAAACAACTCAGGCAAAGGATTAGGGTGCTAAAAAAGGGGAAAGTCTCTAAAAGAACCCTGAAAACAAAGAATGCAACCATCCAAATGGAACCCCATAATACAAGGGCCATGGAGACTCAAACCGAGCCCATATTCATTCAGGATAACAAGGAACAACAGGCAGTTTCTATGGATGTATTTGCCCAAACTGAAAATGTACAGGTCTATGAAAAAGATGTTCAGACCGAGGCACTGTCCTCTAGCAGTATGGGCAACAAAGAGACACAGACTGTAGGCACTTGACATTGTAATAAGAAAACCCAGGTAGATCTTCAACCCAAAAACGTTTTGATAAAAGACCCTAGTATAGAAAAACTCCAAGAGGATCTCACATAGGCTCAGAGGGCTAGAGAAAAGCTCAAAGAAGAGACTGTTCCCAAAAAGAAATACCAACAATTACAACAACAATTAAAGGACATCAATGCATCAGAGGTAGAAGATTTCGATAGATGTCGAAAGGAAGAAGAGAAAGTTGAAAAGGTAAGGAATAGATTAAAAATGGTCAAGAATCAAATGGATACTCTTTGTTCTTTATACACAGATGTCCTAGCATGTAGGTTCCCTGCCAAAAATTATGCTTTGTTTTTATTAGAAGGATATTTGTAGTTAAAAATTAAGGCTGTTAAGGCAGGAAAACCTATAGAATTAGAAACTATAGGTGATTTTATAAGCTGCTGCAAACTCTATGGAGTAAAAGTCCACTGTCTACTCTGTGAATTTTATTTGCACAATTTTATATTAGCTAAGGAAATGGAGACAAATCCCAACCCTTTTGTGGGTAATATCCAATTTCAAGCATTCATTTAATTTACTGTTAAACAATTAAGATGGCTCAAGGCCTATAACACTTTTCAGAGCCAAGAAAATGGGTTAGACCTTTGGGTTAGGGGTGAACTAAGACACCCATTACAATTGTGGGCTAGGTAGAAAAGCTTAATGAAAAAGGAGAGTGTGATCCAAACATTGGGACCCATACACAAAGCAATTATCTTGGATGGGGTAGAATATTTTCTATCCATCAGAGACCAGGCCATAGTAGCAGCTAAAATCTAATGGAATATTTCCAATTGGAATATTCAAGACAGAGAGCCATTCAATTACAAAATTTTTGAGTTAGCTGCAAACCTCTTGGTTATCTATAGTAACCTCATCTTAAGGGAAGGCCCATATTGGCTAGGTTGTAGATATCACAGCCCTATTATCTGGTATCCTGTAGTAGACTACAAGGCCAAATATGAATTACCTGAAGGACAGACAGGGTATATCTTTGAAGCTTTAGCTACAAATCATGGTTTCAGACCTCTTAATGAAAAACCCTCTCCATCCTATTCTCTAACTGCTTTACATGTAAACTATGGTTTTCATGAGGACATGAAAAAGCGTAAGCAGGGGTGTGTGTTGAGCATTGGAAAAGGTATGAATTCACCATGTATTTATTTATCTTTTTCCTTTAAACATAACTCTTTTTATTCTAGAAAGATGATATATTGAAGGATTATGATAGAATTGCAAAGTTTAATGTTTATTGTGAAATTGGCTAAAGATTGTCTTTTATTCTAAACAGGAAACAAATGAAGTGGGAAACCACTATTCGAAAGGAAAAGCTAAAGCATGAGTAACTGTTGTTCCTCCAGCAAAGGGCTGTATCCATACAAGAGGGATGAAATCAGAACGCATAGTTAAAGAAAGGCAAGGAATAGCACGACTACAGCACAAGAAGACGAAGCATTAGCTAAAAGAGGAAAATAGAGCGAATCCCTCAGGATCTTTCGATCCTAAGGGGTCGTTGTTCAAATTTTATCTTTGTTTCTTGTATTGTCTGCCGAGTTGTTATAAAATGCAGCGCCTGTAGAAATTGGAGAACGATTACCATTGAAACTTCTTTTGTAATTCTATAATTTCATTGACTCTCATGATTCAAGCAGAGAGCATCTATTTGTAAACGTTGTTATGCATTATTAATACATGATTTAGTTTCCGTTCCATCACTTGACATTGGAGTAGCTCAGCAGTGTTTCCCTAGCGGCTAAGGGCCCAGCCTTGGTGGATCCACTTGCTCTTTTGTATTATTATCTTTCGATTATAGTTGTGTGATAGTTTTCATTTATTCTCATTACAGTTTCAAGTTTAATAGTTTACTGTTTTATTGCTTTATAATCTTGGTGTGTTGCATTGTTGAATTGCATTGTCGTTCCTTTCTAATTTAACAAGAATCTTGATCTCTATATATCTTATCTTGTTATGCTTTAACAAAGATTCACTGTTCAGCATCTGCTGTTCCATTCCAGTTGCTGTTCCATTCCATTTGTTGTTTCGTTCTGATTGTTGTTCATTTCGAATTGTTGTTCAATAGAATTTGCTGTTCAAATCCATTAGATAGAGTTTGTTGTTCAATAGAATTTGTTGTTCAATTCCATTAGATAGAGTTTTTTGTTCATGTATATTGATTTTCAATTATAGTAAAACAGATCTGCTGTTCATTTCAGTTAATTATTTTATAGTTTATTTCATACCTGCAAAGAGTTTGTTTTTTCTTTTGAGAGCTTGCCTAGTTTACTTTCATTAGCAGCATTAGTGATTTGGTTCAGTTTCCATTTAATTTCTTTAGTGTGGAGTGTAATATCGTCAACTATAAAGGACATTGGTTATTTCTACCTACGTTCTCAGATTGATTGTCTTGTTCTTATTTGATTTCATTTACATCAGCTACCAAAGGAAAGAGTTATTACTACTGCATCCTTGACTGATGATTGTTGAGTGAATGATTGGATTTCAAAGCATTTAATTTCATGTCATTGTAGTTAGATTTCATTTCCAAGCATCTGTTTACTCTTGTATTTATAACATTGTACTGCATATTGGAAAGCATTACTCTTAGATTGAATTGCAGCCTTATACTAAGTACACTCTTGAAATAAAAAATCGTACCTGGATTGATAATTAATGTGAGATAAATAGGAGTTAAAAAGACACCTTTTATACCTCAACACAATTCCCTTCCCAACCTGTGCACACAGCAGTAGGGTCCACACACAGCTGGACTAGGATCTCTGCGCACACAGCTAGTAGGAGTCTGTTCCCCAAAAACCCCAACAGATCGCTAACACAATAGATCGTATCAATATATCATCACATCCTTACCCTTTACAATCCGAAATTCTTCTATATTTATAACAATATAGCTTTAACGATCCTATGGTCCACAACCCATGGTTTTCGGACCCCTAGTTTACCCTTTAACCCCATTACAATCCTTTTCAGGGCTTTGACCCACCACAAAACCCCGGCGCTATACTAAATATAACCAAAATAACCAAAATGGGCCAGTTTTGCAGCTTGTTTAGGAGACCCCATTCCAACAGCCCCTCAACACAATCTTGTGACTCATCCCAAGTCACTTTGGTGGCACGCCTTCAATATGCACGCATAAGGTAGCCAAGGAGCGAGGGAGGGGTGGAAGCACATCCTTGCTTCAGGCCACTGCGAGTTGCGCAATGTTGATCATTGCCAGAGAATCAGGCCCGTCAAGATCTGGACCAAGTTGTTCCAGCAACCGGTGGAGGTGTGCAATGGCAGACTACGCATCATGTGCAAGCTGGAGTGCAGCATCAGTCCATGGTTTCAAATTTTTGTACACAACTTTCTTGGAGTGGAAAAACAACTCAATTTGGTGCAGGGTGGCCACGCATCGCGCGTGGCTGGGGGGAGGTGTGGAAGCCCGAAGTCGATCTAGAGCATCTTCTACCTGTGTCAACTCCTTTTAGACATGCTGAAGCATGGGGTGGTGTAGTGCTTTCATCCATAGCTACGTAGCTTCCTCAAACAATTGGTCTCCCTGCGCCAATTGTTCCTGAATAGTGTGTGTGGCATTAGTGACCACGAAAATTCACTGGGCATGTTCTTCTGGGATCAGGTCATACTGCTGGCGTCTTTCTCAGCCGCAGCGGTGTACCTCTTGTAGTACGCTGGCAGATAGGCTTCATAGTTCTATAGTAGACAGTTGTGCTAAGTAAACTTGTATGTCCCCAGAACTCGATTCAGAGCTGACAATGTGGGGGAGTAAGCATATGTTGCTTCTAGCGGGTGGGGGCTGGAATTGGCATAGCTGTCATAGCAGGCTTCGGTATCATAGGGTTCCTTATAAACTTGGTTCAAAGATAATCCTTCCAGGCAGCCTTCGTGCACTCCTATTGCTGCACTCAGCTTCTTCTGGCCCTCTTATCTGTTCCTCCTGTGCACCGGGGTCCATACCAGAGAGACAAGAGGCATAAATCGGAAAAATAAGTAGAAAGAAACATAAGGTAGGTAGCCAATACCGCTTGACAGTTGAATAAATAGCGTGAGCCAGCCTATTTCAGCCATCTGCGCCCTAATCAAAATTACTTAATGGCAATGTAGGTTGTATGTGGCACGTACCCTTGATCATAAATGGTGATATTAATAATCTACTGCCCTTTGCCTGTGTTTGTAATTGTCTTTTCGCATTAACTCTAGATGAAATGCTATTCTTATTTTGTATCCAAGGTCGCATCGTCGTGATGCCAGGGTGTGGCTGACGTGATGGACGTCCTTTCATACTTCAGCGGACGGTTGACGCATGGTGAGCCTTTAAGTTGATTGGGAGTCTTTTCAAGGTAGTTATGTCGATCGTGGAAGGATTAGTTTTGTGCAAGAAAACTGTGTCAGGCATCTGTAGGCGATTTAATTCTTCGGTCATCCGTAAATTCTCTTGGATACTCATGATTGTAGACAAATCCATAATCTGGCCGGGCAAGGGCCGAGTGCACCCTTAAGTGAGCAAGTCACCATGTGGGTCGACCGATTTTGGGGCCCATCTAGCTAAGGGGGTCTCTATATGCATGATTACTTTATTCTAGTACCTTTTCTAGGAAGGGGAGATAGGTCCCTGCATAGGTGCTTCATACCGAGTTAGTGGTAGTGCCTCGGTTCTACATTCTGCGGGCCCCTTAGGCTTCGCAAGCTTAAAAGTGTCCTTTGTGGCCTCTTGGCAAGGCAAGGTTAGTTCCATGGTAGAGATGCGACGGAAGCTTTTAATAATCTGAAGACTGTGAAGTGCCGAAACCTCATGTAGCCGACTCTGCCAGTTTTCCATCTCCTCATCGGAGTTGGACAAGCGTTCACTGTGCTTTTCCTAGCAGAGCATCCCTTCGTCTATGGGGTTAACCCAATCTTCATCCTATGTAGTTATCTTATAGATATGATCTAATTCTTCCTTCGTATGGACAGGCTCACTATACCGGGCACCTTCTAGTGGATCGAGGGGTACTACAACACGCATGCCTCCACTCTTGAACACCATGCTTCATTTCTTTAGGTTAATAATTCCTCCCATGTCCATTGCCCAATCTAACTCGAGGAGCACAGGGTAGGGGTCTGCATCTTCCATAATCTCAATTACTTCAAAGTCAGCTAGGACCCTCGCCCCTGCAATGTCAACCATAACCTTTGGTAACCTTCCTAGGGGAATAATTTTCTGTTGATTTGCCATGCGCAGCTGGATAGAGGACCATTCCAATTTAGGCTTCCCCATTCATTGCTAGGTTTGCTTAGGTAAAACATTGGCATCAGATCCAAGATCCAAGATAACCTGATCCATTTCATAGTCCCCAATTTGTGCAGTTAGCTGCCTTTCTTTCCCTGTGCGTTTCCTAGAGCTATACAGTTTGTGCACGTCCTTGGTCTTAGGGATCAAGGTGGGATGAGTTGTGTAGGTTTTCATTAAATCTAGGAGGTTGCTTACAGCCTACAAGTTCCTGAGTAATTTCAGACATGCCTTCAAAAAGATCCCAATTTCTTCCTCACTTTAAGACTGTGCAGGGGCTGTTGGTGGTGCCTGGTCTTCGCAGGGTACCTCTTTGTTTCCCTCAGTGTTCAACCCACTCCATTTTATGACCTTTACACTTGTATCTACTTCTCTTAGCTCAGTATTAACCCTTTGTACATTCTATGTAGGGGTAGGCTTCTTTTCCTGCATTCTAGCTATTAAGATCGGGTAGTATTCTACCTCATGATCCAATTGTTTGCAGTATTTACACAATAGTCTGGTGGGATTAGGGAATTCTCTGGAAAATTTCCCTATCTCTCCACAATTATAAAAAATCAGTTGGCCTCATCCTCAACCTGAACTTCCTCCCCGGCCTCCTCTGCCTTGGGCTGGTGATCCTCCAAAGTGCGCAGCTAGTCTAGGCGATGCAGGGTCGGATTGCACCCGATATCGGTTCCCGCGATCCATCATCAAGTCATATGTTCGAAAATTCTTCTCATCATTCCCTACGAATCGACAGAAGCAACACAATTGTTTCTTTATTTTTGGGACATACACACACAACCGTGGGCAATGGTTCATATCGTGTAGGCCTGCTACCTGAAAATCATCACACCATAGCACAGACTCGCTTGATCCTGGTCACAATAAGATAAGCTCCCTACTTACCTCTGGGCATAGCGGTCTAGGTCCTCCAGCTTGCATATAATCAGTCAGTAGAGGGCACTGATCCTTTGTGTGGCCAGACATTTGGCAACGTATACACCAAAGGTTTGTGCAGACGTCTTTTCCTCGCTCCTTTCATAGGTTCTGTATCTCTAGGTGCATAGCCCCAAGTTGTTCTTGGATATTTTGGACTCCTGAGGTATCCTCTCGGGGAGTATCTTCTAACTTCATAGAAACTTATACAGCTTTCTCCTGCGATTCAAATGTTTACTGATTCATAAGTGTGCACAGGTGAGGTAACAACATGGCGATGAGCCATTCCATATGTTTCCTATCATCATACTCGAACCCTCCTTCCCTGAGTGCCTTATTTAACCATTGATCTACTTCCCACTCTGATTCAGACGCACCTTGTTTGAATTCCTTTATGTCCGCCACTAACTGGGAATAGGACTTTGTTTTGCAGAATTGTTTCTTCAGAGAATCCTTAATATCCTAAATGGAGGCGGTTCCATTCTGGGCAACATCTCGCATATACCAGTCCAGAGCTCTGTCTTCAAATGCTAAAGACAGTTGTGCCCTTTTTATTTTATCACATGCCACGTTCTGCGCAGTCCATATAGAGTCTGCAATGAACCAAAATCGATCCATGTCCTCATCTCCCACTGCCTTGAAGGTAGGTAGTTTCATATGCACAACCATATCACTATCCAGGGATGACGTTGTAGGTGCGTTCTTTCCTCTGCGTGCCCTAGGTGGTGATGTGGCTGGTTCCTTTACTAGGCAATAGGCAGCCCTCCCTCTGTCAAGGTTGGTCTGATAATAGTTACCACTGCGTGTTGCACTCCCCTCTGGATCCGAGGTTATTTAGTCGGTATGGCTACAGAGAATTCTCTTTTCACACAGCGCTTCTTGATCAGTAAGGGTAATGTCCTTAGAAACTTACCCTGGAATCCTTTGAAAAATCGTCGCTCGGCCTTAGAGTAGGATACAAACTGATCAATCACGAATTCTGTCACAAAGCCTCCGAGCACACTATCTACCCAGTGATCTACCGTGCCTGTAATAGTGTTATCAGCTCTTTCCAACTGTTCAAGCAGATCTGGAGTCCACTGAGTGACTCGCTCGTCCTTCCAGCACTTCTGGAATTATACTAGCCTAGCCAGCCACTCCTGAAGCTCAATTGCAAAGGTTATAAAGAATATTTCGTAGCTTTCAATGAGAACGTACCTTTTCTTCCACCTTTCTGCCATTAGTTTTTTGCTGCGGTTTTCTCTTACTGCAAACTCCTGGATTTGCCTTTCAAACCAGTCCTCGATCTCTTTTCTTTCAATCTTCCAGTATTCTCTTGTCATTACCCATTCCCTTTCTCAGACTCATCCCAGAAACGGAACCATTTGTTGGATTGAGGGGTCCTGACCCAGGTTCGGTGTGCAAGGTTTGCCAACAAAACCCTATACTACTAGCCCTTTCGGCAGTGACCTACTTGTGTAGGTCACAGTCTCACCTAAAGTAGTATGGATGGGTGCTGGAACCAGGTTTCTGCACTATGAGAAAGGAAGGGTAAGGCAAGCAGGCTACGTTTATTTAGGTTATCGAGTCTCTGCACAGGGTTAGATATGTAGCAAATCGCATCCACGTGCACTAGATCTATTATTATATACTTATTATAATTTCAACACAACAGTACATAACCCAAAAAGATCAGATCTAGATCTACTTTAATACACAGACTTTCGTAGCATAACAGAATCAGAACATAATAGATCCAACTATGCAAGATACAGACCTTCGCAGCGCAAAGACAGAATAAGCATAACGCAATAATTATCAACAATCCATTCAATAGTACTCATAGATTCATATCTAATAATCTAGCATATTCATTCATTCATCACCCTTACAATTCCCTTCCCAACCTGCGCACGCAGCAACAGGGTCCGCACACAGCTGGACTAAGATCTCTGCGCACATATCCAGTAGGAGTTCGTTCCCTAGAAACCCCAACAGATCGCTTAAACAATAGATCATATCAATATCTCATCACATCTTTACCCTTTACAATCCGAAATGCTTCTCTATTTATAACAATCTAGCTTTAACAATCATATGGTCTGCAACCAATGGTTTTCAGACACCTAGTTTACCCTTTAACCCCATTACAATTCTTTTCGAGGCTTTGACACACCCCAAAACCCCAGCATTATACTAAATATAACCTAAATAACCAAAATGGGCTGGTTTTACAGCTTGTTTAGGAGACCTTGTTCCAACAAAATTCAAGACACTTAGAGTTCTTTTAGAAGGTTGTAAGGTAAAAAAGGAAGATGGTAGCCTCATCTATTCCATTCTTGGTAAGTTTGGCCTTGCATACTCTGTATTTGTTTCCACCTTCCATTCCACTAGAGAAGCCATAATTTCTCAAGGAACAACCTACAATAACCCCTCTTTTGATGCCTTTTGCGATTCTTTGATAAGAGAACAAGAAAAACTCTTACACCTTGGTCTTATCAACACTATAAACGCTTCTAAGAAACCCTTAGCAGCCCAACAACAACCATATCAAAAGAATCCCAAGAAGAAGTATCTTAAAAAGTATGGTCCTAAACCAAACAAGGGTCTTAAGAAATTTCATCCACAAACTGAAAAAGAAACTCACCAAATTGATAAGGAAAATAAAAACAATGGGAAGAAAATAGATAGAGATTGAAAATTTTATAATCATGATGTCCATGTAGAGTCCAAATGTTTTAAGAAGATGGAAGCCTTGGAAGAAAAAATGAAGAAGCACCACGTCAATTTGGAGACCTCTTCAACTTCATATTCAAGAATGGCACTTTCTGCTTGTGGTTGTCAAGCATCTAGTTATGCATTAAATTTATCTTCTTCTTCTCATTCTCATGCGTGGATCATTGACTCTAGATCTTCTTACCACATGGCCAAAAATAAAGCCATGTTTTCTTCTTTAAATGATTGTAACACCAAACATATTTATGTTGGTGATGATATATCTCTTAGTGTTGTAGGATTTGGAACCATTCATCTAGATAATGGTCAGCTTAATGATGTACCGTGTTCCTACCTTGTCATGCAACCTTCTATCTATTTATCAGATAATTCATTCAGGTGAAGCGAAAATAGTATAATTCTCACCTCATGATGTTGTAATCAAGGACCTCAAAGATCCTAGACATATTTTAGCTACGGGCATTGTTGATGATTCCACGAGGTTGTATAAGTTTAACAAATTTTGGGTCATCATGTCTTCCCTCTAATTTTTTTTCTCATAATGAAGAAGTGACCAAAATTTTGCATGAGTGATTTGGTCACTTAAACTATCACTCTCTTCAAACTCTATGTAAATAAAATATGGTGACAAGTATTCCTATGGTATCTTTCCAAGATGGTGTTTTCTCCGGATGTGTACTCGGAAAACATCATCGGGATAGTTTTGAAAAACGTGCCTCTTGGCATGCTTCAGCCCCTTTGCAACTTGTGCACAGTGATTTATGTGGTCCACTTCCTGTTATTTCTTTCTCTGGTTGCAAGTACTTCTTAACTTTCATTGATGATTTTTCCAGACGCACTTGGGTATACTTCTTAAAACTCAAGAGTGAATTTTTTAACATGTTCTTGGCCTTTAAGACCTTTGTTGAGAAACAATTTGGACGTTATTTCTTCAAGTTAGATAAACAATGGAAATATGTATTAAAAAATTTGTCAACTCTGCAACGAGCATGGCATTCAATTGCAACATATTGTTCCATATACTCTAATGGTGTGGTGAGAATCACACCTTAAAAGAAATGGCTAATTGTATGCTTCAATCTAAAGGACTTGGTCTCAATTTTTGGGAAGAAGAAATTAACTGTGAAAATTACATAGTAAATCACTCTCCTACTAAGGTTTTAAGGAATATAACTCCAGAAGAAGCTTGGAGCTCAATCAAACCAGATGTAAGTCACTTTCTTGTTTTTGGAAGTGATGCTAGGGCCCACATTCCAGATGCAAAACATAAAGCCTTATAACCTTAGAGTGAAAAATGAATTTTTGTTGTATATTCTGAAGATTTCAAATGATATATACTTCTTCAAACAAAATCCAAAAATATAATAATTACAATAGATGTACAATTTGATGAAAATATATCAGCCTGCGAGCCTAATTTAGCAGGTGTGCCACCTTTGGCCTGCAAGCCTAGTTCGGCAGGTGTGCCACCTTTGGCCTCTGAGCCTGATTCGACATATGTGCCACCTCTCTCTATCTCTTCTATTTTTGATAGCATTCCTTCTAGTTCAGATGATGACAGCGAGGATGACAATCCTCCTCCACCTCTTGAAGATATTCCTTCAACTTCACAGCCTCCAAGATGGGTCCAATTTACCTGGGATGCAACAGAATCTCTTGCAGGTGACCATGCAGATCAACGATGTACACATTCTCAATTCGAAATAGCCTCTTCCTTATTGGCTCAAGTTCCATAAAATCCTGATCGAGACACCTTTTAAGAAGATTTCGATCATCCAGATTAAGATGAAGCTATGAATGAAGAATATCATTCTTTATTGGAAAACGATACTTGGGATATTGTTCCTCTTCCAAAAAGAAGAAAACTTTTCAGATGTAGATGGGTTTACAAAACAAAGTTTGGACCAGATGGAAAAGTGGATAGAAATAAATCCCGTTTTGTTGCTAAAGGATTTTCACAATTTAAAGGCATTGACATACTGAAACCTTCTCCCCTATTGCCAAAATGAATTCTATCTTCCTTGTTCTTTCCCTTGCTGCCTCCTTTAAATGGGAAGTACATCTGATGGATGTTATATCCACCTTCTTACATGGATATTTGCATGAAGAAATCTATATGGAAAACCCCATGGATTTATCCAAAATGACTCTAGCCTTGTTTGTTGCCTTAGGAAGTCTCTCTATGGTCTCAAACAAGCTCCTCGGGCTTGGTATGCCAAAACGGATAGATTTATATTAAATAATGGCTTTTCTAGGTGTCATTCCGACAACACTGTCTACACCAAGAAAGTGGGTAAGTCCTTAATCATCCTTTTTCTTTATGTTGATGATCTTATCCTTACTGGTAGTGATCCCAACCATATAAACCATGTGAAGTCTAGCCTCAAAAATAAGTTTGAAATGACAGACTTAGGACACTTGCATTATTTCCTTGGTCTTCAAGTCTTGCAATCCAAAGAAAGTATTAACCTCTCTCTGTCCAAGTATTCCTGTGATATTCTACGCCACTTTCACATGGAAGACTGTAAGGCAACCCCTTCTCCCTTTCAGTCTAGATTTAAGCTTTCAGTCACTTGTACTACCCGTGAAGTTGATGCTACCTTATACCATCAAATTGTTGGTAAAATTATATATCTAACCCATACCCGTCCTGACCTTTCCCTTTTCATTGGTCTTGTTGCCCAGTTTATGCACCAACCTCATGAAAGTCACTAGAAAGCAGCTAAAAGAATACTTCAATATATTCAAGGTACAGTTCAGTTCAGGATTCATTATAGTGGAGGAGCATCTCCATTGTTGATTGGTTTCACTAATTCTAATTGGGTTGGTGACCCTGATGATCGAAATTATACTGCAGGATATGTATCCACTCTTGGTTCAGGACCCATTACTTGGTCTTGTACGAAACAAAGTGTTATCTCTCTTTCTTCGGCAGAAGCAAAGTATCATGGTGCCGTTGAAGCCAACAAGGAATCCATGTGGCTTCGTCAAATATTGTCTAAATTTGGGCTTCATTAGCAACGTCCAACTACACTTTGGTGTGATAATCAGAGTGCCATTCAGCTATGCAAAAATCCAGTTCAGCATCAGCATATGAAACACATTGAGATTCATATACACTTCATTAGAAATATCATTCATGATCGTGTTCTTGAAGTACAATATTTTTCAACAAATGATCAAGTTGCTAATATCTTTAGAAAGGCTCTCATAGAAGAAAAATTTACCAAACTTTGATCCATGCTTGGAGTTCATGAAAGTTATCATTAAGGGGGGATAGGCTCTAATGCCTCCTTCCTTCTCCTATTGTGTCACATTTGTAAATCCTTCAATCCTTTCCCAAGTTGTTCTTAAGGGAGGATGTTAAGATATTTAGACACATAGGAAATAGGCTCCTTTTGTGTCACCTTTGTAAATCCTTCAATCATATCCCAAGTTTTTCTTAAGGGGGGATGTTAGGATATTCCGACACCTACGAAATAGTTAAGTATATGTAATATCCCAAAACCGGGATTTTCTACAGCAATAAGAATACCTTAAGGTATTCTAAAGTTGGAGATAAGAAATTAATAAACTCATGTAGTTTATTTAAATGCATAGCTTCCATAGAAAAATCACAGCAACAAACTATGCCTTTTTACCATGTCACCAAGTGGGGGAAAGCAGCGGTTTTGGCCTCAAAAACGTTATTTTCTGAATATTGAGCTATAAAAGTGAAAAATAATGGTTGTGTCCCTTATAATAGACAATATAGGACATGAATGCAAAATAATTTTAGAAAAAAATGCCTTTAGCCTAGTTAAACAAGCCTTCCATGCTCAAAACAACTTAAAATTGACAAAACCCCAAAACTGCAAAATACCAGAGTTGATGCATAAGAGACTGTGCAGTCTAATGGAGGTAAACTCAGAAAATAGAGAAATAAATGATATATTCATATTATATTACTCAATGAGGCATAAAAATAGAGATCTAATCTCTTTTATACAGATCCAAAAAGACCCGGCAAGGGTTTCTTGACAGAAAAGATATACAAGAGAAAGTTGTTGTGGATCTGTGGCTGAATCACACTGTATGGCTGAATATCTACATAAATATGGCTGAAAATGAAAATAAATGGCTTTATATGCTTCCTCTATCTTCCCCAAAGAAAGGTTGGTCCTCCTCTTGGGAAACTAGCTCCTCAAGATGGGGTTTTCACCCCTCCCACTGCACACCTTAAGAAATAATGTAGTTTTCTGAAGGGAATGCATTGTTTCTGAAGGTAAGTTCTTGGCCCAACACCAGGTAGTGTAAAATTCATATCAGAATTCTCCTCTTAAATTTCTCAAACAAGATCTCCAAGAAAGAGTATGGAATCCCCACTCGGGAAAACCCTTGCACTAAGCAGTGCAGCAACTTAGCTAAACAGCCAAGTATGTAAGAAGTCTAAGAAAACCACATAAAAATATAATCTCCAATGTGTCCATATGCATGCCATCTCCTCTGTTAGCTCCCTGTAATTTCAGTATATTGGTAACACCAAAAATGTAGGGAGAACAATTGAACCACTTTGGGATTCTAGGATCTAGCCCTCCTGAATCCAGAGAGGGATCTCTCCAATAATTTCAAAGATCGATTTTTATTTAAAGGTTTTTTGGGTATGATATTAGGCTAGTTATTAAGAGCGAGGCTTTTTGTTTGTTTTGGATGGTTGAGCATGATTTTAATTGAGTGGAAAGTCCCAAAATGGAAAGAGTTTCAAAGGTGTGAGGTTACAAGCAATCAGAACAAGGTTTGGCTGATAAGATAGATATAACGCTGGTTTTTAGTCCATTGGGCTATGGATTCATAAAAGGGTTTAATTGCGCAACAATTTCAAGAGTGGTCCAAGGGGAAAGTCATCTATATCACAAGATCTCTGAGATAAAATGATGGAATGGAAGCAATAAAAGTGTTGAAGAGGTGGAAACAGTCAACAATTTCAACTTGGATTTGTCAGTCTGTCCAAACAAGAAAAGCCTTTTAAGTAACTATTTAAAACTGACCCAGGACAGGGCTAACCATAAACTTCTTCGGAAAGTTCGTATTAAAGCTGACTCAACAGACAAACAATCCAGTAATCCGTATAATTAATTTAAAAAGGGATGAAAAAATATAAGGAAAACAAAGTGCAGCCTAAGATCAGTTAAGATACTTTTAAATCTAGACTGCTTTCAGCATATGCTTAGGGAAACTTTCAGAACTACCTTTGGAGAAATAAGTTAGAAAACAGGGCACACCATCACTTTTCTAGTCTAACTTTACTAAGAAAATAATTAAAATAACATTCAAGAACAATGTTTAAAGTAAACAGTAGGATGAGGGAACACCAACATTCCTAACTTCTTGAACTGTATTGAATCATTCTTAAATAAACAATTTAGAGGAAAACCTTGAGATAAAGCTTATCAGTCAGAGAAGGGTACTGTAAATAGTAAATCCTAACTCTATGGTTGTTGTTCTTTATCAAATAATAATGGACAAAATGGCATACATGAGAGGAAAACAATAACATAGAAAGAAGCACTTCACCAGTGATATAGACCAAGATCCCAACAAACAGCTTGTTTATTGATGTCAAACCAGTTACATTCTTCAAGTCCGATGTTTCAGTTCAGCAATCATCTTCACTTCTCAGCCTAACTTATTAGATCACAAACAAAGCTTTAAGAGCCTTTGAACACTATTTACACATAGAAATTTTCGAGCACAAGTATATTTCAAAGTTCTGCAACCAACCCTTTACAATGAGCTCCTCAAGAAGATTTTATAGAGAAATGAGGAGGTTGAATGATAGAAAAGATCTATAGTTTCAATTAATACAATTTTAATGCTTCTAGGCCTTTGAGGGGCTCAATGGAGAAGATTACAGATATTTCCTCTGTATTAATTGTTTTACATTAAGTATTAAGCTCGTTGGAATGATTTTGTTGACTTTAAGGCTCTGTGTCATATTTGTAATAACTCTGTTGATATTTTGCAATAAATCTTTGGCTAAATTAACTATTCGACTTTCGTGAGGAAAATATCCTCTGTTTTGGTCATTACACGACCTCTTTTGAATTCTTTGAGGCTACTAGTGGCTTCTGGTAGCTTAGAGGAATCAATTAGCCTCTGATGTGACAGTGGAAGCTTTCTCAGCCTGGTAGATATTTTTTTTTGACCTAAACAGGACTAATTAGCTTCTTCTCTGTGTGTTAGGCATAATTAGGCCTAAATTCTCTCTTATGTTCTTTAACTGTGTCTAATTTAGTGGATTAGGATTTTAATTGTCGATTTTAGCCGTAATCCACCCAAACTATATAAACCATCCTTAATTCTTCATCTCTAGTTTAATTTGATCTTCAACACTGATACTCTCTGTTTTAGTTATGCTTTTCTATGTCTTGTTGATGTGCAGGTGTGCAGAGGGTTCTTATGGCATCAGTGCTCATGATGCAATGACGAAACGTGCCGTCAAACCCTCTAGATGGATATTCTTTGAGGAATAAAGGCTTGGGGGATTGTCATCCCCGGCCTTCAACTTTCTTTAAAATCAATTGAAAACTTTTAAAACCTGCATAAAACCAAGAAAAAATTAATAAATCCTACGTATTTGGGTCAGAATGCTTTGGAGATTACGTGTTGAGGTTCAAAGGGAAACGATTGATTCAAATGGTGGAAGATTAAGTCAGATCCGTTGATCCATATTGATGAACGGTCGAGATTGGTCATGAATACATAATGTGAAGGGGTCACATTATATTTGAAACGGTGGAAAATATAAGAAAAATGGGTTAAAACCTTAATCAACAGTGAAAAATGTTAATAGGAAATTCAGGGTTTCTCAGATAAATCTGGGCCATCGGATGAGAACGACCCAAGGAGATCAGTGGCGAAGGTTGATCTATGAAGACCTTTAGTGTATGGTAGAGGGCAATGAAACAATGTGAAATTGAACTGGGACCGTTGATCTGCAGAGATCAACGGTGGAGGAGGAACGCGATAGGTCGTAGTGTAAAAGGGAAAAGCAGTTTTTGTTAAAGAAACCAGCGGTATCGCGCAGCAAATAGGCGGATGGGCAGTTTTAGATTTTTGAACACAATATGCATCAGAGGGTGACACGTGGCATTTAAAAACCACCCATATCGCGTGATTTCTAAGAATTAACGTTCAGGCTTAAATCTGCGCGAAAATACGCGCTAGCCTTTAGATCTGGGGCATCAAATCGGAAGGCTATGAGAGAGCGTGATATCAATAAGATGCGCAGGCGGAACAAGGTAGGGGCATGAGAAGGCAGTTTCAATCTAAGTTGTTGGATCAAAAAATTAACGGCAAAGATCAAATCTGGGGTGGGTAGGGCCCAAGGCACTGGGCCCATCGAGATTAATCTGGGTCGTTAGATGAAACGGATCAACGGTGGATATTGAATCTGGGGTTAAATGCAATAATATATGAGATGGAGAATGGGTTAATATGGGTCGTTGATCTGCAGAGATCAACAACGGAGATCTCCCCACACAAAATTACAAAGCGGGGTTCATGATTTTAATAAAGGTTTGGAGGTACAATCTGGATTGTCGGATCTTGACACGTGGACGACCCAGATGCAATCGGAGGTTTGCGATCGGCGGGGGAAAAAGACAGAAGAACACCGATGCGATTGATTGTGGGTCGTCGATCTGTGGATCATATCAATGGTGGGAAATTAATCGAGAGGTTGAAAGGTGGAGGAATGGGGCTTTGGGAAGGAGTGATAAGGGTTATTGGATCAGGGTCTGGCGGGGGGAGATCTACGGTGGTGAATTCATCGGGAGTTTGCCGATCGGGAAGGGAAATAAAATATTAGAAATGCACCCGATGATATCTTCCGATGCGAGATTGTGCTGGCCGTTTGATTGGTTTATGATCAACGGTCGGGAATGGGTCTAACCAATGAATAGGTGGAACCCTTTATAACATAGAAAAAACGGAATTTTATGCAATACAAAGGTTTTTTGTGTCAGGGAGGGGTTATATATAAGGTTTTAGCGCCGGATTGCGGGGCCTCAGGGTATATGCGAAAAGATGAAAGGATAGGGGGTTTATATTGAAAAGAGCCAATCGGAATCGGAACAAAGGTGAGGGCCTTTCAAATGTGCCTGACGAAAACCTCTGATGCAAGACTGTATTGATCGTTGATCGAGGAAAAGATCAATAATCCTTTTCATTAAAAACATTGAACTAGCGGGTTTCAATACAAACATAGAAAAAGTGGGTTCTTCTGAATTTACAAAGGGAAAATACGATTGAGATGGGTTTATTGATAAGTTTAAGCACCCGATTGTGGGCTCTTGGATATATGAAACATATCAAGGGACCGAGGTGTTATACACAAAGGGCCAATCGGCATTAGAACTCTTACAAAACAAAAAGACTTGCACTCGATGGAAATTCTTGATTGCGATAAGTGATTTTGGACATAGCGCTTGGTTCTAGAGCTAGGGTATATGTGGGGAAGTGGTTTAGGGGGCTTAGCCAAAGGGGCTAAAGCCTGTCAATAAAAAACATGGATTTTTATGGATTTTCAATGGTTTTTTAATGGATTTGGGGGTTTCGGTAAAGTTAAAAAATGAGTTTCAAACCTTATAAAAGGGATTTTATGAAGGGAAGAAGGGAATACATGAAAAATAGAGGAATTTTATGGGAAAAGGGGGGATAAAAGTGAAGGTTAATAATGGGTGAAAAAATGGGTAAAATGAGGGAAAAATGGGGATTTTTTGCAGCAGTCTTTTCTTCAGGAAAATAGCAGATTTTCAGAATTAAAAGGGAAACAACAGTGAAGATTAATCAAAGGACATGATTTCTTCACGAGACTTCAAGAATTAACCATTTTGCAATAAAACCCGTTTCTTGAAGGCTTCAAAAATGATATAGTTACCATTTGATATGACAAATTTTATAGGTGGCTAACAATGGCTCCACATGGGGATGGTGCCTTCTTGAAGGCATCAAGAACTTTAGACTTATATTCTCTGGGGGGCTGATCAGTGCCTCATCCATTGGGCTGCAACTTTCTTTACTTGGATGATCTTCTTTTGCTCTGAAAATGTTAGCAACCATGAAGAAACAATGGAAATTCATCAACACAAGCTTTCTACCTACCCAATCCTACTGATCTAACATTTTTTCTTCTTTCAGAGTGCACTTGGATTGGAAAAATATTTTACAAAAATTTTATTCTTTTGAAAGCAAAAAAAATACTAATATATTTCTACTTCTTATTTCTCCATGAACTCAGATTAAACAGTTGAGTTCATATGCTTCTTTACCTAATCTACTATCTGTTAGGATTAAACAGTCTAATAGATTTTCATTCTCTAATTTCAAAAAGAGAAATTTAAAAGCACACAAGTCAGGATTGAACAGTGTAACTTGTTGCTAATCTATGGCATAAAAGACAAGCTGCACATAGATATTATTTTGCAGAAAATTAAATCAAAACATTGAAGGCTTAAGATCTGAAAATTCAAAGCACAAACTTCTCTTTTCTTTAGCTTTGTTCTTTAGTTTATTTGAGCTGTTTAACATTTCCTTTCTGGTTCAGGTTTTGGGCTAATCGGAACCAGTTTACTTCTGTTTTTGACTCAGAATTTTAAAACAGATTAAAGTTATTTCTTTTGAAATCTTAGGTTCAGATTTTGAGCTTGTTTGAACCTTTAATTTCTATCCTAATCTTCCTAACTGATAAGCCAAGATTAAGCTATTTGGAAAATCGAATTCACTAACCTATCAGCAGTAAATTTAAAACTAATTAGTCACGATTAGGCTGTATGACTAACTAGAAGTGTGTTTTTCAGAAGTGGCATTTGAGCTTGCACACTTTCAGACTTTGTTTCTTTTTTTTTTTTGGTATGGGGCTATACCTTTATTGTTTTTACAAATTTTCCCTCTTTTCTTTCTTTCACTGTTTTTGTATTTTTGATTTTTCTAACTTTGAATGCAATGGTGGATGAAATATTTATAATGAGAAAAAAGATAAAAAGGCTTTGAAAACATGATAGGATCAAGAGAAGTAATGTTTGAGCATCCTGCCATTGACAAGACCCCCAAATAGTTCAGCTCCATTCAACTCCAAAAAATAAGCATTATTACCAGCAGAAGAATGAATGAGATAAGGACCAAGCCATAAGTTGTCAAATTTCCCATGCTTTCCCTTGTCTTCTCTCCTTGAGTCCCGCTTTAACACTTTGTCCCCGACATTGAAATTTTTGGCCTTTGTTCTTCTATCAAAAATCTTTTTTATGCTCTCTTTCTTTTGTAATGCTTTGTTGTAAACCTCCTCTCTAGTTTGCTGAAGATGTATAGTCTAATTTATCCTTCTGATCATATCATTGTCTTCAGACTGCACCTCTTGAATCAAATTCATAACTGGCACACCAAGGTTGGCTGGAAAAATTTCATCTGCACCATACACAAGCTGGTAGGGTGACATCCCAATAGATTTCTTAAGTGTCAATATGTCAGCCCATAGTGCATGAACTAGCTTTGTGTGCCAATACTTCTTGTTGTCCTCTAGCAACTTCTTTTTTATGTTCACCAAAATCTTGTTTGAGGGCTCTGCTAGCCCATTACCTTGAGGGTAATAAGTAGTAGAATGACCCAATTTTATCTGGTATTTGTGGCAGAGTTCAACCATCTTCTTGGATCCAAATGCTACTGCATTATCAGTGATGATCTTTCTGGGACAGCCAAATCTAGAGAGGATATGAGACTCCATGAATTTTATGATGACATAATCATTGTCTTGCCTAGAAGGGATGGATTCTGTCCATTTGGTGAAGTATTCTGTTGTAGTGAGAATCCATCTATGCTGGGCAGATGAGGGTGGATGGATTTCTCCTATGAATTCAAGTCCCCACTGTTGAAAAGGAGCTTCAACAGTGATTGGATGCAGAGGTAAGGGCATCAAATTTCTTTTGCCTTCAAAAAGTTAACATTTATGACAGCAATTATCATCTTGTGTACATCAAGAAAGAGAGTAGGCCAATAGTAACCATCCCTTAGGATTTTTTTGGCTGTTGTCTTCTAGTAAAGGTGGCCTCCACATTCTCCTTCATCGAACTCGTGCTTAACCTTCTCTGCATCACACTCAGGCAAACATTTAAGAAATATCCCACTTGCATTTTTTCAATAAAGACATTTATCTATAATGCAGTAGTTTATAGCTTTTAACTTTAGAAACCTTGCCTTTCTTTTTGTCAAACCAGGAGGTGTATTCAAATTAAGCAAAACATATAGAATATCAGCATACAAAGAGGAATTCATAAAATGATCTTCAACAATGGGAGTTGAGAGTTCCTCTTGTTCATCTAAAGCATCAATCATATTAATATCAAGAACTTAAAAATTTGATTCAGCCATTAATCTAGCTAGAACTTGGCCTCTGATGAGTTTAGTGGGCTTGATTTCTAAATCATATTCAAGAATCACCGCAATACACTTACCTCTATTAGCATCTGGGTCCTGTGTTAGAATGTCTTTCACAACTGAATTTGGGACAAAGGCAATGATGTGTGAGTGAAGGATGTAAACTCTGAAGTATTTCAAAGCTTTGACCAAAGAAAAAGCTTGCTTTTCCATTATGTTGTACTTCAAAGGAGCATCTCTTAATGCCTTGCTAAATAATGCAATAGGTTTCTCTTCTCCCTGTGGATTTTTCTGTAAAAGGACAACAGCTATTGTATGTTCTGATGTGAATGAAAAAATATAAAAATATTTTGAAAAATCAGGACTTATTAGGACCGGTGTTTTGGTTAAGGCTTGTTTCACCAGCTCAAAGGATTTCTTTGCTTCCAAGGTCCATCTAACCCCTTGCTCCTTTTTCAGCATGTTTGTAATGTTTCTAAGGAGCTCAGCCAAGTTGGGTATGAACCTTCTCAAGAAATTAATCTTTCCAATGAAATATTGTAGTTCCTTGATGTTTCGAGGATGAGATATTTGCAATATGGCCTCAATCCTCTTTGGGTCTATCTTAATACCCTCTTCTAAAATGATGTGCCCAAGAAGTTTACCTTCTTGGAGACCAAACCGTGTTTTCTTTGGGTTTAAAGATATCCCAAACTTTCTGCATCTCTCAAAGACTATTCTTAAGTGTTCTAAATGCTCTTCATCTGTCTTTGAAAAAACAGTGACATCATCCAGGTATATAATGATAGAAGCCCAATTCCTTCGAGAAAGAAATGTCCATGGATCTTTGGAATGTTGCACCGGCATTCATTAGACCAAATGGAATTTTCATATACATTAAAGTGCCCCAAGGAATAGTAAATACTGTCTTTAATTGATCATCAGGATGAACTAAAATCTGATTGTATCCTGAGTAGCCATCTAGAAAAGAAATTCTTTTTGAACCAACTACACTTTGTAATACATGATCCATCTTGTGTAAAGGGTATTTTTCTTTCAATGAAGATTTGTTTAAGTCTATAAAGTCTATACAAAGCCTAATCTCTCCTGTTTTCTTCCTAACTGACACCAGATTAGACACCCACTCAGAATATCTAATAGGGACAATAATACTAGCTTCATGCATTTTCTTGATTTCCTTCTCAACCAAAGGTAACTGAACATGGTTTATTCTACGCAGATTTTCTTTAAATGGATTTTGGTTTTCCTTGAGAGGAATTTTGTGTTGAATTATTTCAGTGTCATAGGATTTCAGATCCTCGTAACTCCACGCAAAAAAATCAGAAAATTCTTTAAACAGCTCTATGTATTTGAGTTTAATGTGAGCTGGTAAAGTCTTAGACAGTTTTATCATCATTGGTTTTAGTTCACTGCCTATATTACACTCTTCAACTTCAGTCTCTACAAGTTCCAGTTTTGGCTTATTGGCCACATCGTTGAAATAAAAAAACTCTTCTAAAGGGGCCAGCCCCTTTGGAAAACTTTGATTTTTAGACTGCAGGGTTTCTAAGTCCTCTGTTTCTAACTCTGCAACCATTTCCTTTGTGTTTTCAAGTTTTCTAGATAAAATATTTACATTAGCAAGCTCAGGATACTTTTCTTCTTCATCAAGAAAATTTTCTTCACTAGGGCAGTCTGTTTCATAGTCTGAATACGAACTTGGAAGTTCAAATTCATTTCTGAACTACATGAAGTCTTCTATTTGTTTGTCTCCTTCAAATAATTGCCAATACTTCTCGTTATCAGGGATAGCTGGTCTGAATTTAATCTGAGTTGTGCATTGATTGGTTTCATATGGCGTTAAACATGTTTTACCAGAGAAAGCCAAACTATGGGCCATGATATTTCTTTTTCTTGGGACAAAAATCAATTGGGATTCCTCAAAAAATTTCAATAAATCCACGACATCATTTTGATAGGCCCTATGTCTAGGGTGATTAGCACTGTATTCCCCGTTTACTTGCCTAATGATTAACTTTGAATCCCCATGCACTTTTTATTCTTTTAGCTCCTAATTTATTCAACAAATTCAAGCCTAAAAGAAGGGATTTGTATTCTGTTATGTTATTCGAACACTGAAAGTTTAATCTATACGAATGGCCTTCTGTGTGATTATTCTCAGTGTTACGTATCCATACTCTTGCACCAGCGTTGCTCTTATTGCAGCACCCGTCGAATTTCATACTCCACAGAGGATTAGTTTTAGGTTCATCTTGGTTACTATCCTCTTCAACTAGTGTGCTTCCGGATGGTTCTTGAAAATAAGCACTTTGTTGAATTTTTTTTAATTCCTCAGGTTTTTCCTTGTGTTGAGGACTCCTCTCTTCAATATCAAGGTTTGAAAGCAATGGATGCAATATTTTTAGCTCAAGACTCGTGTTTGGTTTGTTGTAGTTTTCAAGTTCAGCAAACTGTTTTGTACTTTTGTGTTGTCTTCTCCTTCCTCTCTATCGCCATTAATTCAGTTAAAGTGACTTATTCATTGAATGTTTCATCATTCAAAAGGATAAATGAATCAAGGACGGTGTTTACAGAATAAAGAGGAGATTTTTGCGGTCTTTCTTGGCTAGTAACCATATACTGCATATGGGACTCCATGTAAAGTCTTTTAGTCTGATTGAAAATAGGGATGGTTGCATAGGTAATGTCCATCTGCATAGTTCCTTGTAACTTAGCTCCCCAAGACCTAGATAATAGCATACCATATGTTTGGGGCACATCAACCACAACAATATCCATGACTAAACACTTGGCTAGAATTTGTGCTAAGTTTACACAGACATATTTGATTAATTCTAAACATTTCACTCTGCTTGAGTCAGAGGAGTAAAGATCTTTATAAGGTCTAGTTATTTCAAGGCCTAGGCTCTCCATTATAGCTTTGGGCATTAAATTGTGAGAGGCCCCTGAATCATGCATAGCGTTGTGCAAAATTTTGTCATGAACATTTAAACTTACATGAAAAGGAGGAACAAGTCCCTCTTGATATCTACCTTAAATCTTAGGACCAAATATGAGCTCTGGTTGGTCATCATTAAGATTGACAGTGTCATTATTCTCTTCTATGTTAAAAGCCTTCAAAATTTGAGATCTATATACATTCTGGGCAGCTAACTCAATAAGGGGAACAGAGATTTTAATTCTGGAAATTTCCTGCTTGAAACTAAAAGGAATCTGATTCTTTGAAGTACTTGTCTCAACCTTATTAACTGCCACTCTATCAGCGAGATTTGTTTGCTGATTTCTCCTATTTACATTTGAAAAAATTATTTTAACAGGAGTATTAGCTGAGGTGCTAACCCTATTAAGACCTGCACTCTGTTTTTCATTTCTTTGAGTGCCTTTTTCCTTACCTTTATCATAATTCACAGCCACTGTTTTGTCCTTTTGTTTTACAATTTTGGGTTTATTTACAGTGATGTTTTGTGAAGATTTGTCAGAGGTTTTAGTCTTGGGATTTTCCTGACTGCTTTCACTCCTAAGGTAATATTCTTTTTGAGACTCTATGATAAAATTTTCCATGTCTTGATAATAACTTTCATCCTCATCTCTTTTGTCATCATAGGGTGTGTATAGACCTTGTTTTCTATCATAATGAACTTCAAAGTCATCATTATCTACTCCCAGCATGTTGATATCATCTTCCTCTATTTTCTCACTTGTTTCTTCAACCACACTTACATAGTTTTGATGAAAAGGAGTGATATGTTGATCATCCTCCCTTGGTTTGTTTTGAGGTTGGTTTCTCCTAAAATTCTGATTTTGGTTCTGATTTTTGTTTTGAGGAGCAGTTTGGTTTTGAATTGCTTGTGCTCTCTCAAATATGCTCACCTTTTTCATCATCTCCTCCATCATTTTCTCCATCTTTGATCTATATGTGGAAGGTGTAGATTCCTCTTTAAAGGACACTTTCTTCTCATTCTTCATTCTTTCTCTTTTCTCCACTAAGTTAAATTCCACTGCAAGAGCTCCTTTTTTCATATCTTCAAGGGTTAAAGGATCTCTCTCTCTCAGCTGATAGGCCATTTCAGGATCAAATCCTTCAAGAAACTTGTTTAAATCTGAGCCTTGTGGAGGTTTCAAATATGGGGGAAGGGCATTATAAATGTTGTTAAACCTAGTGCAATAGGCTTGTACACTTTCCCCAGTGTTTATGTGGAGGTTCTTATAATCAGAAATTATTTGAAGAGGGTTTTTCCTCACTTCTCATTTGTTTAAGAATGACTAATGGAAGGCTTGGAGATCATCTATACTGTGAGGGGTTAAGCCTTTGAACCATTTTCTTACTTCTCCCTCTATACTCTGAGCAAATAGTCTAAGTTTTACAGATTCATCATCAATTTCATTTTTGTCAAAGTAGTCATTCATCTTATCCACATGTTGTGAAGTAGTAGTAGCATCACTGGCATCATACAATGGTATTTTTGACTGATATTCCTATGGAAGATTGACTAATGGTAAAGGAAGGACCAACGGGGCATACCATGCTGCCATGATAGGAGGTGGAGGTGGATTTACAAGAGGTGGATTAACAAGCGAGAAAGTGGGTTGGAGTGGAGTGGTTTTGACAGTGGATGTATGAGGAACAAATGTGGAAGGACTAGGAATAGATTAATGAGCTGATCTTGGATGAGAGACACCTAAATTGTAAAGGACATGTAAATCAGGTGGTGTTGTTTCTCTACTACCAGGATGTTCACTTGTTTCTAGGGATGAAAGTGAAGACTCTGGATCTAGATGATCTAAATCATCAAGTGACTGAGTTCTAAATGGATTTCTTAAATCAACTTGTGATTGTTGTAGAGCTGCAATATTTTCAGGAACAAAATTAGCTCTCAAGGGTGATCTGAAAACAGTTGAAAATTCAATCTTAGAAGACTTCCTAAGGATACTTTCAGGGTTATCAACTATCTCAAGTGGGTCAGCGTCAGGGAAGGCTCTAGTCTGAATCTTTCTAGGAGCCACTATGCTGTGTTTTTTAGACCCTACTAAACAATAAAAGTTCAACCAAATATGACAGTCTTTAAGAGGTTAACTGATATGTTTTACACAAAATTTAATACTAAAGTCCTCTAACTGAGTTTAAATGATGTTGTAATGATAATGTTTCTTCCCAGTGGAGTCTTAAGGTCTATTTAGGATTGTGGAGTCGCCAAGTGGAATTTCTTAGCTCTTTTGGAGGTAAAAGGTTTTATGGTCCACCACCATGTTTATTGAATACCAATATGATATATATATATATATATATATATATATATATTTGTTTTTCTGAGTTATTTTTCAATCCTTATAGGTTCTAAGAGTGTCCTAAATTTGTTTCAAAACTTAGCTACGGTTATGAGACAAAGATAGTCTACTCTTATGGCGAAGTCAGTTGATCCTTCAAGGTTTGATAAGCTCTTATGAGAATCCTAAGGTTTCCTTAGTTTGTCACTGATTCAAACAAGTTTTATCATGATTACCATTTGCTTGGTAGTGCTTGAAGAGTGTTGCTTGTACTCACTGAACACTGAAAGTTTGGCCAGAAATATTATGCCTGGTAGTTTAATTAGATAACGTATCAAATGTTCTTGTTCAAAGGGTAATCTGAGATCTTAAAGGTGTCTAGGATAAAATAAAAAAAATAAAAAACTCAAAGTCCCCAGCGGAGTCGCCAGAAATGTTAGCTCCCCGTAATTTCAGCAGATTGGTGAGACCAAAAATGCAGGGAGAACACTTGAACCACTTTGGGATTCTAGGATCTAGCCCTCCTGAATCCAGAGAGGGATCTCTCCAATAAGTGCAAAGATTGATTTATCCTTAAAGGTTTTTGGGGTATGATATTAGGCTAGTTATTAAGAGCGAGGGTTTTTGTTTGTTTTTTATGGTTGAGCATGATTTTAGTTGAGTGGAAAGTCCCAAAATGGAAAGAGTTTCAAAGGTGTGAATTTGCAAGCAATCAGAACAAGGTTTGGATGATAAGATAGATATAACGCTGGTTTTTAGTCCATTGGGCTATGGAGTCATAAAAGGGTTTAATTGCACAAAAATTTCAAGAGTGATCCAAGAGGCAAGTCATCTATATCACAAGATCTATGAGATAAAATGATGGAATGGAAACAATAAAAGTGTTGAAGGGGAGGAAACAGACAAAAATTTCAACTAGGATTTCTTAGTCTGTCCAAACAAGAAAAACCGTTTAAGTAACTGTTTAAAACTGACCCATGACATGGCTAACCATAAACTTCTTGGGCAAGTTCGTATTAAAGTTGACTCAAAAAAAAGAAAATCCAGTAATCTGCACAATTACTTTCAGAAGGGATGAAAATAGATAAGGAAAAGAAAGTGCAACCTAAGATCAGTTAAGATACTTTTAAATATAGACTGCTTTCAGCATACGCTTAAGGAAACTTTCAGAACTACCTTTGGAGAAAGAAGCTAGAAAACAGGGCACGCCATCACTTTTCTAGTCTAAATTTGCTAAGAAAATAATGAAAATAACATTCAAGAACAATGTTTAAAGTAAATAGTAGGATGAGGGAATGCCAACATTCCTAACTGCTTGAACTATATTGAATCATTCCTAAATAAACAATTTAGAGGAAAACATTGAGATAAAGCTTATCAGTCGGAGAAGGGTACTGTAAACAGTAAATACTAACTCTATGCTTGTTGTTATTTATCAGAGAATAACGAACAAAATGGCATACATGAGAGGAAAACAATAACATAGAAAGAGGCACTTCACCAGTGATATAGACCAGGATCCCAAGAAACAACTTGTTTATTGATGTCAAACTAGTTACATTCTTCAAGTTTGATGTTTCAGTTCAGAAATCATCTTCACTTCTCATCCTAACTTATTAGATCACAAACAGAGCTTCAAGAGCCTTTGAACACTATTTACACATAGAAAGTTTCGAGCACAAGTATATTTCAAATTTCTGCAACCAACCCTTTACAATGAGCTCCTCAAGAAGATTTTATAGAGAAATGAGGAGGTCGAATGATAGAAAAGATCTATAGTTTCAATTAATACAATTTTGATACTTCTAGGAATTTGAGGGGCTCAAAGGAGAAGATTACGGATATTTACTCTGTATTAATTGTTTTACATTAAGCATTAAGCTCGCTGGAATTATTTTTTTGACTTTAAGGCTCTGTGTCATCTTTGTAATAACTCTGTTTGGCTGAATTAACTATTCGGCTATCGTGAGGCAAATATCCTCTGTTATGGTCATTACTTGGCCTCTTTTGAATGCTTTGAGGCGACAGGTGGCTTCTGGTAGCTGAGAGGAATCAATTAGCCTCTGATGTGGCAGTGGAGGCTTTCTCGGTCTGGTAGATATTTTTTTTTACCTAAACAGGACTAATTAGCTTCTGATCTGTGTGTTAGGCATAATTAGGCCTAAATTTTGTCTTATGTTCTTTAACTGTGTTTAATTTAGTGGATTAGGCTTTTAATTGTCAATTTTAGCTGTAATCCACCCAAACTTTATAAACCATCCTTAATTCTTCATCTCTATTTTAATTTGATCTTCAACACGGATACTCTCTGTTTTAGTTATGCTTTGCTGTGTCTTGTTGATGTGCAGGTGCGCAGAGGGTTCTTATGGTATCAGTGCTCATGATGCACTGATGAAACGTGGCATCGAACCCTGTAGATGGATATTCTTTAAGGAATAAAGGCTTGAGGGATCGTCATCCTCGGCCTTCAACTTTCTTTAAAATCAATTGAAAACTTTTAAAACCTGCATAAAACCAAGAAAAAATTAAGAAATCCTACGTATTTGGGTCAGACTGATTTGGAGGCTTAGGTTTAGAGCGTGGCTGTAGGATGGCAGCATCCAACGGTGGATATTGCATGTTGAGGTTCAAAGGGAAGCCGTTGATTCAAACGGTGGAAGATTAAGTCAAATCCGTTGATCCATATTGATGAACGGTCGAGATTGGTCATGAATAAATAATTCAAAGGGGTCACATTATATTTGAAATGACGGAAAATATAAGAAAAATGGGTTAAAACCTTAATCAAAAGTGAAAAAGGTTAAGAGGAAATTCGGGGTCTCAGATAAATCTGGGCCGTCGGATGAGATCGGCCCAAGGAGATCAACGACAGAGGTTGATCTATGAAGACCCTTAGTGTATGGTAGAGGGCCATGAAACAACGTTAAATTGAACTGGGACCGTTGATCTACAGAGATCAACAGTGGAGGAGGAATGCGATAGGTCGCAATGTAAAAGGGAAAAGCATTTTTTGTTAAAGAAACCAGTGGTATCGCGCAGCGAACAGACGGATGGGTGGTTTTAGATTTTTGAACGCAATATGCATCAGAGGGCAACATGTGGCATTTCAAAACTGCCCATATCACGTGATTTCTAAGAATTAACGTTCAGGCTTAAATCTGCGCGAAAATACCTGCTGGACGTTAGATCTGGGGCGTCAGATTGGACGGCTGTGAGAGAGCGCAATATCAATAAGATGCATGGGCGGAACAAGGCGAGGGCATGAGAAGGTGGTTTCAATCTAAACCATTAGATCAAAAAATGAACGACAGAGATCAAATCTGGGGTGGGTAGGACTCAGGGCGCTGGGCCTATTGGGATTAATTTGGGCCGTTAGATGAAACAGATCAACGGTGGAGATTGAATCTGGGGTTAAATGGAATAATATATTCGGCGAAGAATGGGTTAATATGGGCTGTTGATATACAGAGATCAACGATGAAGATCTCCCCACACAACATTACAAATCGGGGTTCATAATTTTAACGAAGGTTGAGAGGTACAATCTGGACCGTTGGATCTTGATACGTGGATGACCCATATGCAATTGGAGGTTTGCGATCAGTGGGGGAAAAATACAGAAGAACACCGATGCGATTGATTGTGGGTCGTCGATCTGCAGATCAGATCGATGGTGGGAAATGAATCAGGAGGTTGAAAGGCGGAGGAATGGGGCTTTGGGAAGGAGTGATAAGGGCCATTGGATCAGGTTCTGGCGGGGGGAGATCTACAGTGGAGAATTCATCGAGAGTTTGCCGATCAGGAAGGGAAATAAAATATTACAAATGCACCCGATGATATCTTCCAATGCAAGATTGCGCTGGCCGTTTGATTTGTTTATGATCAACAGTCGGGAATGGGTCTAACCAATGAACAAGTGAAACCCTTTATAACATAGAAAAAATGAAATTTTATGAAATACAAAGGTTTTTTGTGTCAGGGAGGGGTTATATATAAGGTTTTAGCGCCCGATTGTGGGGCCTCACGGTATATGTGAAAGGATGAAAGGATTGGGGGTTTATATTGAAAATACCCAATCAGAATCAGAACAAAGGTGAGGGCCTTTCAAATGCGCCCGACGAAAACCTCCGATGTGAGACTGTATTGATCGTCGATCGGGGAGAAGATCAATGGTCCTTTCCATTAAAAACATTAAACTTGTGGGTTTCAATACAAACATAGGAAAAGTGGGTTCTTATGAATTTACACAGGGAAAATATGATTGAGATGGGTTTATTGATAAGTTTAATCACCCGATTACGGGCTCTTGGATATATGAAATAGATCAAGGGACTGGGGTGTTATACACAAAGGGCCAATTGGCATTGGAACTCTTACAAAACAAAAAGACTTGCGCTCGATGGAAAGTCCCAATTTCGATAAGCGCTTTTGGACATAGCGCTTGGTTCTAGAGCTAGGGTATATGTGGGGAAGTGGTTTAGGGGGCTCAGCCAAAGGGGATAAAACCTGTCAATAAAAAACATGGATTTTTATGGATTTTCAATGGCTTTTTGATGGATTTGGGGGTTTCGGTAAAGTTAAAAAATGAGTTTCAAACCTTATAAAAGGGACTTTATGAAGGGAAGAAGGGAATACATGAAAAATAGAGGAATTTTATGGGAAAAAAGGGGATAAAAGTGAAGGTTAATAATGAGTGAAAATATGGGTAAAATGAGGATTTTTTGTAGCAGTATTTTCTTCAGGAAAACAAAAGTTTTTCAGAATTAAAAGGGAAACAACAGTGAAGATTAATCAAAGGACATGATGTCTTCACAAGACTTCAAGAATTAACAATTTTGCAATAAAACATGTTTCTTGAAGGCTTCAAAAATGATTTAGCCACCATTTGATATGACAAATTTTATAGGTGGCTAACATCCTCCATTATATAATTGATAAGCTTCCTCACCAAGGGTCCCACCCACTATGAGGTTGCTTCCATGTAAAGGCTTCTCCACAAAAACTGCACTGTCCATCAAGATGGTTCAATGTATCTAGACAGCTTTGTTGACTTAGTCAACCTTGACTGAATCTTCATGCCCTGTCCCTTTTCACACTCAAGGTGCCTTCATTTTGACTAGCTGGATTGATCTCTATTCACATTGAGCTTCCTTTATTTAATATCCACTTCTTTAAGAATAAATTATGTTGACCTAGTGAAACGTGACCTTGTCCACATATTTTAGACCTTTTTCACACATGTGGATGCTTGATCTGGTTATTTCATGATCCCTTTTCACACTATGAGAGCTTTTTATTATGAATTGAGCAACTAATGAGCCTCTTTTCCCATTTATTCATTCATCTAGATTTAAAAAGGAAAAATTAATATTCCTATTAGTTCCATGCTAATTTAGGAATATTACAGTCTCCCCCTCCCAAATGTTGCTTGTCATCAAGCAACTACAAGGGTGCTACAAAATCTCCCCTCTTCCCATTGTGTCCTCCTCAAGACAAACATGGGTAATTTCATAATCAATGAAGGCCTTCCACCTCCATCCTATCATCCAAAGAAAATGACCTACCTCTCATCTTGGTAATTCATATAAAAGCTCCTCCCAATGGGTCATGGGAGGCATGCCCCAAGTGCTCCAACCAAACATATGGTCCACATCATAAAGAAACAAATGGTATAGAATAGGGGCCATATGGTTTTTCAAGCTCCCCTTAGAACATGAAGTGCAGAAAATGTAGGGACTTCCTTCCCCGAAGGACACACCCAACAAATGTGTCTCTCCTCCAACCATGTTCCCAACAAAGATAAGAACATCTTTAGCTAATGGAATCAGAATTAGAGTCATGCTAGATTCCATATGCAATAATGGAGAATTACAATGGTCCCTCAAGTGCAACCAGTGCATTTTTATTACTAACTGTGATAGGATATGGTATGACAAGTGTTTTCCCCAACACTTTCTTGTTGCCTCATCCTTCTTACATGCTTGGAGAAGGTGTAGGATGGTTGGTGTTGATGAATCACACCATGAAGAGTACATAATATTTCCAAGATCTCCCAAGGAATGGCCAACATCACCATTGCTCATGGCCCTAAGTGTTTCATGAAGCCCATCAGAAAAAGTGCCCCCTCTTGGAGCCAAGACCTACACATGAGTGTTAAGAAAATGCAAGTATATAATAAATACATCATGAGATTCAGAAATACAATTTTTATCATACACTTGTTTAAAATCATCAAGGTAGCTCATGGATGAGCTCCCTCTCACACTCAATGAATAAGGAGGTGATAATGATAACTCTTCCCAAGAGCTATGTTCCTCCTCAACCAGAAAATGATCCATGCACTTACTCATATGAGAGTGCATCTCCTCCTTGAAATTTTCCCACATGAATCCATCTAAGATAGTATGACGTGTTCTAATGAAACTAGTGGGGTTTGAAAGAAATACCTCATAGGTTGTGTTAAGTAGTTTATTCTTGAGTTTGGAATCTTTAGTTAAGTAGATATGATCATGAACATAAATGATCCCATCAACCACTTTATACTTCCCATCCATTTCTTGCCCATCAAGAACCTTACATGTGAATAGGTCCTTTGAATATTCCATCAAGATTTGGGACTCCCAATAAGGGTCTAGGCTTCCCAACATTGACAACACTGTAGAAGTCTGAAATGATGCATTTTCCATATGATGGCTCTCCCCCTTGACATGCTTGATATCAAAGTCACATGTTGGAGCATTCCCAACTTTATTTTGCTGCCTCTCTTGCAGTTGATCTTGCTCAAGACCAGATTGAAGTTTAGGAGAGTTACCCTCCTCTCTAAAGGTTCTCTTTCTCCAAAACTTCCACAATTTTGCTCCTGCATACAATAATGAAAATATTTCTTTGTTATGTTCAAAAATTTTCATTATATATTGGAGTATATTTTGCTGCTCCAAAGCTATGGAGTGGCCTTTTTATACTATGCCCATATCAACATAGATTTTTGAATCTATCCTTTCCAATGCAAATAGATAAATGGAAGATAGCAAATTCAATTTCAGAAAATTGCATAGCCTTCCATCAATGATTCTCAGTGCTGTAGTGGTTCCTTCCAAGGTTTCCTCTCTAGAAAAATATGTTGCTGCTACATATAGTTGAGAGAAAACTTTATTTTTCCTCCAATCAGGAGGTCTTCTTGCTGAAATTCCTTCTTGCAAAGAGGCATCAAGGCATAGAGTAGGATGTGGATGTAGGTGGATAGATTTGCCCCTACCTTTATTGCATAGGTCCTCTTGCCTTCTTTGTTCCTTAAAACTTTGAAATAGAGAAGGGTACATTCTCTTCATCTTTTGATGCCCTTCCTCCTCTTTTCCTCCTTCTATCCTCAAGATCTCATCGTTTGATAAGGATGGTACATGATGCTCATGTATTATGCCAAGAGCTCTATGTGTGAGACCTTTTGGAACTCCTTGCAAGAGTGCAAGAGTTTCTTTTCTTGGAGCAAGTGCTCCATCCTCTTCTCCATGAGGTTCTTGAGGTGCCCTTGTCATGAATGCGTTATCCTCTCCTGCCTTCCCTTTCTCCTCTTTAATAGTTGAAGTTTCCTTATCTTCAACAAGAGACCTTAGATCTTGGTCTTCTTTTGAAGAAGGAATCTTCATGTCTTCCTTTTGAGAAGAAGGCCCTTCATCCAAACGAGATATTTCCCTTCAAAAAGTATCAAACAAACTCACCTCCTCTTCAGTGTTTTTTAGAAATGGATTTGGATATATAGACCCTCCCAACTCATGCAAAGTTTTGTTTGATGTGGTTTGATAGTTCCAATAGAAGATGTTTCACATGAAATATCATCAAACCTCTCTAATAATATTTTAATGAACCTTGCATAAGTAGATGTATTTGCATTATTTAAGGAAAATTATTCAAACAACCACCAAGCATAGGCCTTACCCTCAAAATGCAGCGCTGCTACTTTGATGGCTTCAATTTCTGAAACTTGATGTTGTTGCACAAAGGTGTCTAGCTCCTTCACCCAAGCCCTAGCCAGACATAGAGGTGATCCATCAAAAGTAGATAGAAAAAATCTACCCTCACCCTACTCCTTGCTCCTTGTTCTCATTTCCTCCTTAATTTGACAAAACCCTTGGAAATTCAAGTGATCTTTGAACTCCTTGGATTGAGCCTCATATTCCTACAAATAATCACCAAGAGTATCTTTCTTTGGCACATCTCCTTTCTTCCTCTTCATGAAGAAATTGCTGATAGAATGTGGTATATATGATGATATGGCTGAGTGCTCATATCCACAAGATGATGACTTAGAATATTCCTCTTGTATAGATCTTGCTGAGGGATTTTCATATTTCTCCCTCATTATTTCTTTCATGCCCTTGCTTCTACCCTACAGATTTGGAAAGAGAAGTTTTGAGAACCTATTTTCTCCAGACAACAAGAATTTTCTCTGATTTCTTCTACAAATATCCTTCTCCAAATGAGAAGACTCCATAATGCTTGAAGCTCACAGGCTGAGCCAAGATTGTTTCTCTGATGCCACTGTAATATCTCAAAACTGGGATTTTCTACAACAATAAGAATACCTTAAGGTATTATAAAGTTGGAATGTAGAAAGTAATCAACTCATGTAGTGTATTTAAACACATATCTTCCATAGAACAATTACAGAAACAAACTATGCCTTTTTACAATGTCACCAAGTGGGGGAAAGCAGCAGTTTTGGCCTCAAAAATGTTATTTTCTGAATATTGAGCTATAACAGTGAAAAATAATGGTTTTTTTCCCTTAGAATAGAAAATATATGAAATTCATGCAAAAGAGTTTTATAAAAAAATGCCTTTATCCTAGTTAAACAGGCCTCCCATGCTCAAAACAACTTAAAATTGACAAAACCCCAAAACTGCAAAATACCAGAGTTGTTGCATAAGTGAATGTGCAGTATAATGGAGGTAAACTCAGAAAATAGAGAAATAAATCACATATTCTTATTATATTACTCAATGAGGCATAAAAACAGAGATCTAATCTCTTTTATATACATCCAAGAAGACTTGGCAAGGGTTTCTTGACAGAAAAGATATACAAGAGAAAGTTGTTGTAGATATGTGGCTGAATCATGTTGTATGGCTGAAGCTTTGCATAAATATGGCTGAAAATGAAAATAAATGGCTGTAGATACTTCCTCTAGCTTCCCCAAAGAAAGGTTGACCCTCCTCTTGGGAAACTAGCTCCTCAAGATGGGGTTTTCACCCCTCCCACTGCACACCTTAAGAAATAATGTAGTTTTCTGAAGGGAATGTGATTTTTCTAAAGGTATGTGCTTGGCCCAACACCAGGTAGTAGAAAATTCAGATCATAAGTCTCCTCTTATATTTCTAAAACAAGATCTCCAAGAAAGAGTAGGGAATCCCCACCCAGGAAAACCCTTGCACTAAGCAGTGCAGCAACTTAGCTAAATAGCCAAGTATGTAGGAATTATAAGTAGACCACATAAAAATATAATCTTCGATGTGTCCATATGCTTTCCATCTCCTCCATTATATAATTTATGAGCTTCCTCACCAAGGGTCCCACCCACTATGAGGTTGCTTCCATGGAAAGGCTCCTCCACCAAACCTGCGTTGTCCGTCAAGATGGTTCAATGTATCTAGACAGCTTTGTTGACTTAGTCAACCTTGACTGAATCTTCATGCCCTATCCCTTTTCACACTCAAGGTGCCTTCATTTTGACTAGCTGGATTGATCTCTATTCACATTGAGTTGGCTTTATTTAAGATCCACTTCTTTGAGAATAAATTATGTTGACTTGGTCAAACTTGACCTTGTCCACATATTTTAGACCTTGTTCACACATGTGGATGCTTGATTTGGTTATTTCATGATCCCTTTTCACACTATGAGGGATTTGTATTCTTAATTCATAAACTAATGAGAATCTTTGCCCATTTATTCATTCAGTTGGATTTAAAAAGGAAAAATTAATATTCCTATTAGCTGCATGATAATTTAGGAATATTACAATATAACTTGGTCTAGTGTAGTTTTAGGTAAAATTTGTTTCTTTACTATGTACATTTATAACTTATAATCCTACGGTCACGATTTGTAGTGATCTAAGGTTTCACTCTCTCCGTGATATTAACAGCAATTGATCCATGTCTTAACACTTGATTGAACCATTATCTATTTAAAGAGCATGGAGGGTCATTTTTCCGGTAACCGTTTATGAGAGAAACATATGTAACTTTTTTTTTATATTAATAAATTTCCTGAAGTGGCTGTGTTGGCTCAGGCCGTGGATTATTTCCCTCTTCGAGGGTTTTAACCACGTGATATACTGGTGTACTGAATTGTGATCTATTTGTGAGTGGTGACCTTTGGTGTTTGATCTAAGGAACTTAACCTTTAAATTCCTACACTAAGTTTACTAATTTTGTGTGCTTTTTCAATTTTGATCCATTTCCAATAAGATATAACATAGCTTGCAAAATTTTACATGAAACCCTCAAATTTTAAATTCATATCATCCATAATCCTTCAGAGGATTACAAGCTTGAGTGACTTAGGGTCAAGGGTACAGTTAGTGATTCTATTGTTGATTTGGAACCTTTCCACATAATATTATAAGGACTCATTTGGCCCTAGGGCCATCCTAAATATTTCCTCTTTTGTCTCCTTAGACCTACAATAATCCTTGTATTTATCATTAAAATCTTGTTTCATTTGTGCCTAGGTAGTGATGATCCCTAGAGGAAGACTCATGAACCAACAAAAGGATACATCCTTGAGGGTGGAAGGAAACAACTTCAACATATGTTCATCAAAAGTATAATCATAGGTTCTACAAACCACAACAAATTCAAACATGAATTTGTCAGGGTCCTGATGGGGTAGGCCATATAAATGTGGAAGAGAAGTGGGGCTTATAATCTTCATCTTTGCCTCCCTATTGGTTTTGTGGATAGGGAAGAGCTCAATATTCCTATTCTCAACTATATTTTGGATAGGTGATATAGGTTCTTCCTCCCCTATGGATTCTTTAAATAATTATGGATTCTCGCCTAAGGGATTCTCCAACTCTTCTGTGGTCTAAGCAGGATTTTCAGAGTCACTAAAGAAGAGTTTTGTTTGACTTCTAGAAGGGGTGTGGGTTTTTGGTAGGAATTTCCCATGGTTATACCTACTTCTACAAGGCATGAAAGAATTTGTTCTTTTTTTGTATTTATCCTCCTTTTTTTAATATTTTTTCAAATAAAATCATGTTGATGCAAAACAAGATAAATTTGGAAAGAAGAAACTTTTAGGCATAATGAACACCTACTTGTACACCTCCCCGAAAATGGTGCCAAAAAGTGATGAACCTCAATATTACAACAAGAGTGTTGCAACTCCAAAGGCTACCAACTTTAATTATCAACATGATGTTCAAACAAACTTAAGAGGTGGCAGTGCTATATGAAAATTAGGTTAATGTCTAATCAAGTCACTTCCAAGAAATGAACCATACCAAGGCATGCATATACCACTCTATCAATTACTTCTATATTGGCAAGGAAAGAAATTGCATGACAGGAAAGTTATATTCTAATTGGAGAAATGAAAATATTACTCTATTCGCAAAGGAATGCAAATATTGTTTAATCAAAAGCAAATGCTAACCCTATTTTCAGGAATGTAAAGGCTACACTATTTGTATAAATGTAAACATTAACCTGTTTGTGGAATTTAAATGTTGCATATGAGGGAAACCTAATCTATGCAATGGAATAAATTTTTCTGAAATTGAAACCCTAGATTAAGGAGTATAAATCAAAGCAAGAAATATAATCTATTTTTCATAAGGAAAAAAAATATGTAATCAACCTTTAACCACTATGTTCCATAGAGAGTAGACTTAGTGACATAATTCATTAGACATCTCATGTGATAATCAAGAAAATCAACATTGTGTTGCTAAATTCATAAATTTGTCCACTAACTCTAATTACATAAATGTGTTGCAGTGGGAAAAAGGCAAGTCGTAGGTGGTGTTTGGTCTCCCTCAATCATGGTTTAAAATACCAAGGAACAATATTCAAGGCTAGTATTGAAAAATCAAGCTTGAGGAGAAATTTTTTCCAAGTTTACATAGTGCTACAAGATGCTACAGGATTGTTATAGGATTGTTATAGGATGTTACAATATTTCCCTTCTTTGCTACAAGATTGTATCTGTCAGCATTTTGAGGGTTTTAAAGGTGGAATGAAGGTAGTAGAATTTATTTGAGGGTAAAGGAATTTTGTGTGGGGCCTTTTCTAAGCCTAGAACCCTTCAGGGGCCCATCTTGCACAAAAAACCAATGCACATGATGGCCTTAAACAACCCAGAATTTTGTTCTAAATGGACAATGTTATCAGAGAGTTATGAGGTGAGAATAAAGAGGCTAATGATGAGAGGAGGAGTGTGGAATGAAAATTCCAACCCCGTAAAGTATTACCTGCACACTAGACAAATGATTCTTTTGCAACTTGAAAAGACTGTCAAGCGAATAACCAAATTGTAGAAAAATGGAACTAAATAAGATAGGATGAGTTGAATTTTTTTTTGCAATATATATCTACTGCATAAAATGAAAATGTAACTTGTATCAGGCATATGACCTACATCCATAATAGATTATGCTTTCAAGGCTCAAAGAAGACTTCTAGATCAATCACTACATGTTCAAAAACCAGTGTATGTAAAAGAAGAAAAGTCAAAGACCTAACTATTGCAAAGTAAATGCAGCTATATATTTTTGGCTTTCCATTACTATATCCCCAACCAATCATCCCACAAGAGAGGTTATTGGAAAACCTACACAAGCAATTTTTATGGATAAGTATGCTAGACAAAGTAGGAAAATATTGCTAGGAAAGGAAATGCATGAAGGAGATATACAAGTAAGAGAGATTAGAGCCTTTGCGTTGGGCCCTAACCCAAGGGGACTCTTCCCTCTAAAAAACTCATCTGTGTATGAACAAAATTATTTTCATTAATGTAAAATAGTTCTCAAGTACATCAGAAATGGAAATAACAATTTCTTAACTCCTAATAGTCTTTATCCTCCTGCAACAATTTGAATCCTGCTGATACCTTAGGCTTGATTATTTATACACAAGTGATTGAGGGAAAACTTCCTTTGAAATAGGGATAATTACCTCCAGAATTCCTAAAAAGATGGATCTTACTCCATGTAATCCTCATGTTCATCAGCTTCTAGTGGTTCTTCGAACTGGAAGTGAGTAAATGTATGAAGTAGGTTGAGATTTGTTTGAGTAAATACCATTCTCCTATATCTTCTCTAGTTTCCTTCCAACATATATATTCATATTAATGCATTCTAATTCACTCTTTTCCTTCAAATGAACCACATTAATCCACAAGATATGATAATCATCCTCTAGTTTCCCTAATAACCACAATAATAAAAAATATGCCATTAAATGTGAGGAAGGAGGTAAATATAGGTTGAAGGTAGGCCAGATGGGCCTGATTATTTACCTATAAACGAGGCTCATCAATGATGATTGATTGATAACAAAGGAATGAAAGAGAAAAATTAACAAAGCATAAAAAATGAGAGCATGAAGGACCAAGCAACAAAGAATAATATTTATCACATATTAGATAAATATATTAAGGAGCCCCATTAATTGAAATATTTTCATTAGTATTGATAGAGAATCCAAGAACAATAGTAGAAACTCTATCGGAAACACTTTTATTGAGTGATGAGTGAGGAAATAAGTCAGGATTAAGATAATATGATATGAACACACACAAAAATCAGAAACGACAAGATGATGGCATAAAAAATAACATTGATCAAGCCCCATGGTATGAGAGTACTAAAATGGTTACTTGGGTTTGTGTTGTTGAATCTCAATGATCTCATGTACAAAAAACTCCCAGGAGTGACAAGTCATGCATTGGAATTATCTAAAGTGCGGTAAGAGATCAACTATATTGGAGTGTGGTTTCCCAAAGGTTCCTAAGTAGAATGGAAAACTGAATCGTAGAGAAATCTTGGCACCCTAAGACTATAGAGAATGATTAATGAGTCAATACATGCAATAGGTTGTCACCTAGAGAGTATACATCATAGTACATGATGTATATGTGTACCTTCCTATCTATATAACAGTTATTGTAGTTGAGTTACCTATATTCCAATATGCATGGTCGATGCATAGTAATGATACTTATGCAAGAGTAGAAATCCAATACATTGGTGCACCCTTGCTCAAGACAAGCAAGTTAATAAGGCTGGAAGAAGTGTTGGAAGGGCATCTTAGTCCTATAATCATCACATTTTATTCAAAGTAAATATGTGTATAGGCATGTAATAAATGGTAAATATACTTAATGAATGGTTAGTTGGAGTGGGTATAACCACTCCAACCACTTTCCTAATGAATAAATTCACATGAATACCTAATGGAAGATGACTATATTTCCTTCCCAATAGTTCTTCTTATGTGTATGTGTGTTTTTTCTTGCTGGTATTCAAAATGTATTCCATTATTGTATGCATGTTCAGGATTTTCCTCTAATAGGTCCAAAGGCATGGTTTATTTACTTGAGCCACCAAGGTTAATTCCCAATGATGGAAACATGTCCAATTTTGATATGCTACTAATTATATATATATATATATATATATATATATATATATATATATATATATATATATATATATATTTATCTAGTACTAAAATGTGAATATAAACAACAAAAACTTTTTATGTTTAATGAGAGTATACACCATCCTACAAATTTGTTACTCACTATTAGGTATAAATGGATCTATTTTGAAAATTTGGTGCACTTTCTTATTTTAGAATGTGAAGCTAAATTCCAAATAGACATTATCCAAAAAAACACACTTTGAATATTCAAATTATTCAACCAAACAATATTTATAATATTCCTTCTTTCGAATACATAATCATGAATATGTGTGTGTGTGTTGGGGGGTTAGAATGATACAGGAAAAGGGTATTTGGTTGTTGGTAAAAAACCATATTTTTATTTAAAGAGAAATAAATGTGAGATTGCATTATATTGGACCAATTGTATACAAATAAACATGGGAACATTAATTATTTAGTTTTAGGTGAAATCCACATAGTTGGTAATGCATGTGACCTCACAATAGGTCAATCAGTAGCTAGTGGAAATCGATTAGCGATCCATGTAGAGGGATTCCATTATGATACAAACCAAAAATAAAGGAACTTGTTAACCAAATTATCAATTAATGATATATTTTCTAAAGTAATTATTTAACATTCAAGGAAAAAATAATCTTGGAAATCGTATGTTTTTTTAATTGTGTATTACTGATGGGAGACATCAAGTTCACAATAATTAGTTTAACCTGGCAATAAAACCAAATAAATTTGGTAAATGAATTGCATTAGAAATAGCTTCTAGTAAACAAGAGTAGTTAATAATTAATATAAACCACAATAACCCATCAATTGAACAATGGACACTGTTATTACCATAGATAAAATTGGAAGGAAAAGATATAACATCAACCTATTTTTCTCAAGACTCGTTAATTTGAATAATTAACGGTTTGGATTTCTTGAGCATTATTAACTATAAACCAATAAAATTTTCTAGAAACCCTATATTACCAAATAACCCCTTATATTTTGTTGTCACAAATTTTATGGGTAAATATGGTAAAGAAAGCTAAGGGAATGCATCTAAACGTAAATGAATGCCAAGAAAGAACATGCAATCAAGTAATTGTCAAGCATATGCAAGCAACATAGTTTCAAATCGAAAATAGAATTGAAATCAGGTTGAACTGTACTTTTCAGGTGCATTCACAATTAAATTTTACACCTAAGAATTGATTGAGCCATTAGAATTTAGAGTCCACAATGAATTGGTTTAGGAAATAAATTTTATATAGGATAGAGTTGCAAAAATATATTTTTATTCTTGATTCAATTATAATCCAAATAACTCTCACCAGAGACAAAATTTGGTGATTAAAATAGTCTCAAGAATTACTACATTAAAGTGGTTCTAACTTGTTTCCAAGTGCCACAAGCTAAAGTGTTGGGCTTGTTTAGAGTTAGTTATGTATTCTTCATGATGAACTCCAATGAAATAATTTTCATCATTATAAACTATTCATTGTTAAAAAAACCCACTTTTCTAATTTGATAATGATCAACAATCAACACAAAAGCACCAAGGTGAAACAAATACATATGTAGTTTAAAATGAGGATGAGGAACAAGTTCATCATATTCTTTCCAAGCCCATTATCATACTTTGAATAAATAAAAAACAAAAAACAAATAATATGCGTTGTATATGGTAAGGAAATATTCCTCCATATTCCAAATATTATAGATCAAATCCACCTCAACAGTGCAACGTTGCTTCAAGAAGTTTCAACTTCACATATTCAAATTTATCTTCAAAATTCTAGGTGTCAAAATTACAATCAAGTTGGTTACATGGGTGACCAATATTTTGATATATATCCTTTTTGGCATCACAACAATCATAATTGTTCTTCATATAGATGCTATAAACTAAATGAACATGTAGGAATATATATTCATTATGGGTGGATCAATCTCTGGAAATAATCATCAATAGCCAAGAATGTGCATCAATCATACTAAATAAATCAGTCTTGAGAAATGACACAACTTGTAATAAAACGTCTCCATTCTTATCACCTTTTACCTAAAAAAGGGGGTACATTGATGATAATCAGGCTCAATTTTAGAATTCCTAAAATTAAAATTTAATTGGACAATTTTCCTACAATCAAATCATGAAATTTTCAATATGGAATTTATCATTGAATGAAATTTTCAACGTCAAATTATCATTGAATGAAAATTTGGGAATATCCTACAAGGAATCTTGGCTCCTCTCATTTATCTCTTTACTGTCCAATTGGTTTATATTGGGATTCCATTTGATGCCTATTGATGCCAAAATTATTATTGGTCATTCCAAACCAATAGAAACATGGTATAAATAATTTGGTTGTCATCCCGAACCACTAGATTCATGATTGTAATGTGGTGATACTACATGTTCACCTATTAGCATAGTGTACCAACCTTTTATAGCTAAATTACTTGGAAAATGATGATAATGTAAAGTAATTAGGAAATTCTTAGAAATTGGTAGTTTTCCACTTCCATATTTCATCTCTTTTCTATTTCATTCCAAATGAACCATCTAGGATCCGGGTTTGAAGGTTTTCTAGGACAAATTTTCACTAATCCTCAAATCAAAGGCTTCTCAAATATCTAGTATATAAACTTTTGCATTAGTGTTTATTTATTAAGTTATATAGAGATATATTCTTGCGCTTTTATTTTTATATTTATCTTTTTCTTCTTCTTCTTCTTCTTCTTTTGGGGCCAGAGGGGTGTAGCATTCACTCCCACCCCTTATACTATCTCAAGGTAAGGGAGGTGTTACTTGTAGATTTAACTTTATATCCAAGATTTGTTATGAATATGGGTTTACAAAAATCCTCTTTTTCTAGTGTCGTAATAAATAAATCAACCATTGCATTCAACTCATTATGATATTTTCAATGATAAATTTTTTCTCAATCTAACTCTTAGATTGAAAGTTAAGACGACTTGAAGTTTAGCCAAACATATAGATTCATGTCAGCAATGAGCTTCCACATGGCATCCATGTCACACTGCCATGTTAGCATGAAACGGTCCACATAATTAGTGTGTGACCATGTGGAGTCCACATGTGATCCCCTTTGGTACAATCATATCAGCGTAATATGAGGCCAAATCAAAAAATGAGGTCCACATCACCACTAGATTCCTATGTGTTGTCCATGGGGCCATTATTAGGCCCTTATGGCACCTTATATGTTAAATTGAGGATGGGGCCCCACCAAGGCCTTCCCCTTCATGTTTTGTAGTAGGTTTTTGTTATATTTAATTTGTGAGGAATTTGGTGTTTCAATGTCTTGTATCATCTCTTACCATCCTTGAACCCACGGATATATGAATATAACACTCATGCAACGTATCTATATTAGGACCCAATAGATGATATCTGACTCACCAAAAATATGGACCCTTACAAATGTTTGCACCGTCATCCACATTTGTATCCCCCGAATACCAGATGAAACTACATCATATCAGGGAAATGCATTCTAGATGAGAACAGGTCTTGATGGGGAATATTTTTCCAATACATGTCTTTGAATTATTTTCACTCAATTAAGTGACACTATTGTATATTAGTGGATTAAAATTAAAGCACCTTAATTTCGAAGAGAGCCGAATAATGTAGAAATTATGAGATTATTGCATATTCTCTTCAAGAATAATGATCTCATTTGGAAGATATAGAATCATCTGGTAACCCACACCCTATTGAATATCATTTACAGACCTAAATACTTGCATAATATTGAATTTTTCCAAGCTAGAAAATATATGGTGAGTGGGCATGGTATGTTGAGGAAAAATAAGAGTCAAATCATGAACAAGAGATTGTTATTCCCTGATCAATTCTGGAAAGAAGGTATTGTTACACAGTATTTTGTCACCGTCCCTGCAATCCCTCAGCCCGTACATTGGAGGACTATTCCCATGACTTGTGAACTATAAAGTGTCCTGAAACCACCTTCATGACATCCTCTTGCATAAGGAAAAACATTCTACTGAAGAAATTTTCCTCTGAAAAACCCTAAAAACAGATGTTTTAGCCTTGGCGTGACTAGCCAGTTCATCCCTTGCACCAATGGGGGAAATCCACACTAAAGGGCACGCCAACTGGCACTCTATCCCTGTGTTTCACTCGCGCCAAGCTTAATAAGGGATGTTTTTAAAAAATAAATGGCGGAAGTTTGATTCAAACAAACTCCTGAATGATTCATCAAAAGGAGTTGGGTGGTTTGGCTCTGGATCTCCATGTATAGGAAGTGGTTTTCCACCTATCATGGAAGCTTCCTTAGAGATAGGGCCTATCCCATGATTATATGGATCCCAAATCCCCTTCCTCCATCTATAAAAGCTTGCCTTCTCCATTAGCAAGCTAGGTAAACTTGTAGGAAGGAAACTATAGTCGGGCAACTATTAAGAGCCAAGCCGAAGAGAGAGAGCTTCGTCCAGATTCCCGACAGGCTTTGTTGAGACACGCTCCACTGTCAGCCCCGCCAAAGTAATATCATAGTGTCAGAGCATTTGGTTGTAATCTCCCTTTTGTTATTTATAATATAAGCGACTCTGATTTTGGTTCCATTCATGTGTTCATTTCCTTATGTAATGCAATGAATTATATCCTCTCTGACTGATATATGGTTACATGCTTTAGATTTTACGTTGTATGTCATTGTTTCCTTACATGTGTACAGGTGTTCAAATGTGTCGAATGGAAGGATTGTGATCTGTTGAGCGAGGCACGGGAAGCATCATATTTTCTTCAACGACAACTACGTGGGATTTGAGGTAGGCTACTCATCGTGATCTTTGTCTTTTTGTAACTAGGAACCAATGTCATTGTGTGACTTGATTGTTACTAGACCTGATCTGGGCTAGTGGGATCCCCTCTATCTGCAGAGGGGATTTACCTCCTCAATAGGTATCAATATGGTTCTAAGGATGCATATACATTTTTGAGATTTCAAATGGTTTTTTTGCATTGGATGGTGAAGTTGGGAAAATATTGACGTTGATGAAATTTTCACCTCATATTCCTAGGATCAATGGATACATTCCCACAAAATATGAAGCAACTATCTACCATCAAAGTTTATTGGACATGTTATCTCTCTATGATTTGAGTGAACTTAAAATTCATGGAGATGGAAACTTCCAATTTTGAGCACTTTCTAACTAATTTTATCAAAATCTTGAGAATCAATAATTTGTTAGGAAATAGGCTATTAATCATCTAAAATTTGAACCAAAATTGTATGAAGGATATGTACCTATGGCATATGATGAGTATCTAAAAATATTAGCGAGAATTTTGAATGGGACAATCATGTTATTTTGTAGGATATTGTAGATTGTTGGAGTTAAAACATGTGTGGTAACATGTAGCCCAACATTTATTTGGAGTTTTGAAACTATAATGAGGAATAGTATGAAGGGAGAATGAAGAGCAAGATAGAAATTCTGATATTTTCATACTTCCATCCATGGAAACCTAAAATTATGTTGAAAATCATGACTATCAAACTTGTTCCTTGAACCCTAATACTTGTAGTGAATAAGTATTATTTTTTTCTAAAAATACATAATAGAGGAGAAACCTAGAGGGGAAGCACTTTCATCTCCTTGTGAACTCAAGAAATAATGTGTTCCAACATAAATCATCCATGTAGTAGAGTAGATTCCAAGGAACCGGAGTGCATTTTGCAGCTGAAAAAGTTAAAATGGAATCACATCTCACTTAGAATGTTCAATTTACTTTAGAAGATACATATTATGATGGGAGTAATGGAAGAAAAGTATATACAATCATTACTTACAACTAAATTTACACAGAAGGAGCACATGGCATGCATGATAATAATTTGGAGGAATCTTTTGTTTGTGAGAAATGTGAACAATTATTAATTGGTGATGAACATAATAGAAAATTGTTTATTGCAGTGCATTAATTAGTCCTATGACCAAGATGATGCAGATGGTTCTCTTCATATAGTTCAAAATAATAATTGGCATGTGTTAGTACCCTATAAATTATAGGATCTCAAGGTGATTGGATACTTCACATTTCTTGCAAGTTTTTCATTATTGAAAGGCTTTTCAAAATTCAAATGAGTTCAAATAAAAAAAATAAATATGAAAAGAAAGAAAAGAGGGCATAGAAAAAAAAAAAGGAGAAAAATAAAAAGATAAAAGAAAGAAAACCCCAAAAAGAAAGAAAATTGAAAGTGCTGCAAGTTCAAATGCCACTACTCATTAGTTATGTTTTTCCAGTCATACAGTTTAATCATGATTGGGTAGTTTTTAAATTTCTGATGATAGGTTAGAGAATAAATATTTTCCAAACTATTTAACCTTGGATTATCAGTAGATAGGAAGTAAATGAAATTGTCTCAAAATATTAAGTTAATCCAATGGCTGAAATAAGGATAGGTGTTAGGATAGAAATTCAAAAGAAAAATGATTTAAGTGTTTGATAGTCCAAATGCACCCTGAAAAAAAAAAGTAAAAATTTTAGATGAGTAGCTTTGGGTAGGTAGATAGGTTGAAGAGGAAGAATTGAAGGCCAATGTGAAGAATTTTCCACCAAGGTACAACATCCCAGTTTCATTTTTTTTCTCTTTGCTGTAAGGGGAAAGCCAAGACAAATATTTCTTATTGCTCAAAATATGGGAAAGGGGCAATGCTTTAAAGGTTTGGTTTCAATGTCCTCCAGATGTCAAATGTTATCCTAAGTCTCGATGCTAAATTAATTGTACGCCTAAAAACCCCCAAAAACCACATTATTTTTGTTTATCCTAAGTCCTAACATATCCACGACGCTCTTTCACAACACCCGACCCCACCATCCCATCACCACATCACATCACGCGCTAAAAATCCTCCACCTTTTCTACAATATTTGCTCTCCACCCCACATCTGACAGCCCTCACTTCATTTCAGCCCCCCCTCAGCCACCAAGTGTTAACAAGGGGGGGATCCAAAATGGGCGGTATCTATTACCGCCCACTCTGCTATGTGGTACGCCCATACTATTTCGCACCCCCCACTCCATTACCACTCATTTCCTTCGACCCCCTCCGAAAAGCGCCTTCTGTCGTTAACCAAAACACTGCATCTATGTGACCATTACCAATGTTGTCGTGCCACATCCTCCATCATCTGTCTACTCTACCCTATCACATGTACTCCCTCCAGTAGCTCGTTGCACCATGAATGGTCGGGTCATCATCCAACGAACCCGTGCAAACTCAACAGTCACCCCCAATTACATGTTAAAGCCCAAATTCTCTGTTAAAGCTGATTTTACCTTGCTGATCCTGTTGAATTACTGTCGTTGTTGGATTTGTGGATATTTACAGAGAAATCACAGATTAGTCACTATTTACGAAGTGTTATTATTCATCAAAGGAGATATTATCAGCACTCTGTGAACTTGATTACAGCTCTCCTTTGACTACTCAGTCCCGATCACGATGCCTTCAATCATATCCCTTCCCCTGTGCTAATCTGTATCACTTTCCCTTCTCTGCTCCCTTTTTCTTACAACCCATTCTTCATTGCAGGCTGAGAAAGAAGATACACAAGACAAATCATGCCTCCGAAGGTGAACCAACAAACTTTCAATCCCATGGTCTATCCTTAGGTAGACTTAGATCATACCCCCCTGGCTAACAGAGACTACAAAATCCACGAGAAAAAGTCAGACTTTGACTTTTTCGATGTCTACTATTGGCTGGAGGATAAGCTTCTTTATGAAGCAAATGATATCAACTTGTGGGAGACCAAGCTTCGATATTACATCTTTCAAAAAACCCATAGCTGCCCTGAGCTAATCAGAAAATGTCAATCATGCTATGACATTAACCGTAGAGCCATAGTAAACCCTGTAGGAGATATTTTATTTTACATCAATTCCAAATCCATTTGAGAGATGATGCAAGCCCCCATTGTTGAGAAAACTATCCCTTTTTCATATTAGGCCCTTATAGGATTATACCAGGGGTTAGATTTTTCTAGCAAGGCAAAAACCTTAGAGCTTTTCATGGCCACAAATGCACCAACGCCTACCAAGAATCCCCCATATCCATCATCCACCTTCTCGGATAGGACCAAGCACGTCATTAGTGCTTTATATTATTTGTTAGGATATCATAATGATCAGTGGTTGGATGAAGCCATAATTGGTTTCTTGTTTATCCTCTCCTCAGATGTTAAGCCCACTGTTATGTTCAACTATGCTTAGTTTCTGGCTGATGCAATTCATGATCAGTTCCTGAAGTTCCAGATAGAAGGGGTATTAAAATACACCTATGTGTTGGTGTACATGTTTTCCTATTCCAATTTGACATGATGAAGCAGGATGATGACTCTTAATCCCAGTCTATAATTTTCTGGACAACTTTATTGAGGAAGGAGCGGGAAAATTGTTCCTACAAGGGTTTTGTAAACCTATTTGTTCATCCAGCAATCAGTGCACTCAAAGGTACCACAAAGCCAGGGATCAGTGAGGAAATCAAGAAGGTGATGTAGTTGACAGAGCAAATTAGAAAATCATATTGGTACCTCTACCAAAAATAAACAGAGATCAAGGTTTATGGTAGTGAATTCCCCCCCTATAAACTACCCAAGTACCTCTCCATGAGAATCTTTGCACTTGAGTATATCAAACAAATGATAGATGCAGATGTGGTGCATTTTGTCTCTACCCAGAAGAAGTCACAATTCAAGATAAAATAAAAAATTGGTCCATTTATTTGTAACAGCAAGACATCAAGGGATGAGGCAGATAAAATGTTAAAGGAGATGAAGTTTACACATAGTTTCACTTGGTCCTATGATTCAATGGGGATCATCTCCAACAAGAGGTTGGAAAACAAGTCCATGCCCTACATTCATACCCACAAATTGGAGATATAAAAGTACATGAACCAAGAAGAATGGGCAATAGACACACTCTAGGAGGCAAAAGAGCAAGTCATCTCTACTTCAGGAATTCAAACACCAATTCCACAAGAAAGGAAAGTTGCAGGAGTTCAAGATGAAAAATGGAAGGAGCTTGAAAAGGAGATAGGAATCAAGAGGACTAGGGAGGATTAAACAAACATGGACATTGATTCCTCCACTAAAGAATTCAAAATGAAATATAGGAAGAGTGCCAGAATCTACATGGGCCTTGACCATGGTAGTGAGAAGGACCAACAAACTGTCATCAAAATCATAGAATCGCCAAGTTCATCTCTAGCAGGCAGCCAAACAATATTCTCAACATCCTTTACCACTGTTCCTTTCCAAAAATAGAATTTGCAGACTCCAACATCTACGTCCACTGCAGAGCAAAAGGAGGAAGATATCTATGACACATTCAGGGAGATCAAAATAAGGAATGATGTTCTAAAGACTAACACATACAATTAGTTTTGGAAACAAACAGGAAGCTCCCAGAGTAGAATTCTATCAAAATTTGACTCTGAGAAGGGAAGAATGAAGATGGCATTCTTAGAAGCACAAATTCCTCATCCAAAAGGTGTAGCAGACTACAAGAAGACCTCCTTTGAGTTTGACACAAAGAAAATTCATCTAATAGACCAGATAGAGATGCACAAGCAGTCAGGGGAAATGATCTCCTCCACGCTAACTAGTACAGCCATGAGCATATCAAAGCTACAAATGACATTGTCCAACACATAGTCACAATTGAAGGTGTAAAAGATCTCTGCCATGGCCAAATACTCGAGGATAAAATATTTGGATGATTTAGTGATGCAACTCAGGTACAATCCATCAAACATGGCATTGGCAGAAACACTTGTGAGGAAGAATAAATCATACATAGCTGCTTTGAGGAGGCAGCTTAAGATGCCAGTGATAGAAGACCCTATGTCCAAGGAGATAGAAGCAACTGAAACATAGAAGGTAGAAATGTTGCAATTGATTGTTGAACAAACAAAACAGATTAAGAAAATGGAGAGTGAGATGGATAAAATGATCAAAGAAATACAGAAAGAAATAAGAGATGTAGTGAAGGGAGCATCAAAAGAAGTAGCTAAGGCCATGAATCCCCTACAAGAATTTCCTCTCACAGTGATTCCGGCATCCACAACATCTAAAGGTGCACCAAGGGAAAGCATTGAGCAACTAGCCAAATAAATGGAGAACATGTCCTTACAGACAACAGAAATTAAAAAGCTGCAAGATCAACTCAGTGACTTACAAGAGAAATTCAAAAGGAAAGATTCAACACATGCCACGGAGTTGCAGATTAGAAAAAGGTTAAATGAAAGTTTACAGAAGTCCCTTCAGGATTCCTCAATTGGAAGCATGGTAGGAAGAGTTAAAAAAATTATATGGTTGGATATAGTTTAATCTTTGAATGATATATGGCCATTAATTCAAATTATTTTTGAACATAGAGATCTAATTGATTTAGTGAAAGTTGCCATTGAGAAAACAAATGAGGAACTTTGGGATAAACCCCAAACTGCCAACAACATCATGAGATTCTTGAATTCTAAAAGCAGTCATGAATTGGAGCAATTGGAAGTGTAAAAAAAACCAACCACTATACTTGAGGTAAAAAAATTTGTTGAACAAAAAGTGTCTAGTTACACAGCTAGAAGAAAGATGCCATCAGTTGTAGATTGGAGTAATTAGATTCTTCAATAGGATTGAGCCACTGAAAAAAAAGGGATTACCTTCCTTATTTGTTATCATTGATAAGCTGATGCCTAGGACTGATTATGCAAAAAGGCTCACATATATTTCAAAGGACACATCCAAGCTCACAAATCTGAAGAACACTATGACTGGGAAATAATTTTATGAAGTCATCAGCAACGATGTCTTCATACAACATGATATTAAGTACATTTTTCAGTTGAGGCCAATGTTTGTGAAGTACACCAAGACTGATGAAGTCTACATAAAATTGAACAGAACTAAGATTCCAGCTCCAGATAATTTGGAAAATTTATGTATAATCTAGGGAGGATGACAGCTTAGCACGATGACAATGTAGGAGGCTTAGCAAATTGTCAGCGTCGGTAGATCCAGTGTATCAAAAAATCTCAGCAATACCTAATTCGCTAGCACAATAGACCGCGAAAACACTGAATAATGACTTCATAGGGATGCCAGACATTTGTTAGAAGGTTCATTACCTTAAATGAAAATTCCATAGTGGCTTTAAACATCTGTTAAAAAATTGTCACGACATTCCCATGCATGAGAAACACAGACCAAGTTTCAGTTGCTTTGGTATTAAACGAACTGATTTCCCTTCTTATAACGACAGTTAGTTGCAAGTAGTTTAAATGTAACTTTTCATTCAGTAATAGCAGTTGGACCCTGGTTTTGTAATGACTTTTCATTGCAAGCACTTGTAATTTTCAAGCTGGAGCATCAATAAAGAGATCAATCTGCAAGATTCATGTGTTGTGGTGTCGTGGTGATGTTTTTCCTTGTTCATGTTTCATGTCTTTCTGCTATAATATTTTCATTTTCACCATTTAAATTCTAATTGTAAAACAGGAAGGTTTGTTTAAGATTTATTGTTCAGAGTCCCTTAATTCTGACTGTCTTTACAATTTCAATGTTTTCTTCTGACGTATGGTTTAAGAATTCTTAATTTCTCTTAAGTCATTACTAAAAGCTCTTTTCTCCATATCATAATTCCATTCATTTATAAACACCAGTATTCCTAGCTAGCTTGCCTTTCACTTGATCCGGGATTTGATGCATATTATTTGGCCTATTTCGACTCCATATCCCAATAGAAATTGTTTAGGCAAACCCCTTAAATCCAAATACAAACAATCAAAATAACAACCCTCACAATCAATTTAAATAGCCTAATATCAGAAAATCTTAAGCAAATCTAAATCTTATAGAGAGATCTCTCTTTGAGTCTAGGAGGGCTAGATCCTAGGCTTCAAGTGATTTTGATGTTGCCCTTTGTAATTCAGTCTTTCCAATCTTATAAATTATAGAGTGATAACAACATGAATATAAATTCAAGATATGGATAATGTGAAAGATAGATTGAAAGATTTGGTGATGTTTCCTTTACAAATTCTTGAGCTATTTTGCAAAAGACAACTAATAATGCCTTGCAAGGGTATCCTTTTGTTCGGTCCTTCAAGAACTGGGGAAACATGCTAGCTAAAGTTGTTGCAATAGAAGTTGATGTAAATTTTATAAATATTTTAATGGCAAACGTTACACCAAAGTGATTTGGTGAGGATGAGAAGTATGCTAAATTTGTATTTTAATTAGTTGATGAGGTTGATAGTATTTTTGGTCAAAGGGAGAGCCTAGGAGAACAAGAGGCCATGTGTAAAATAAAAAATGAAGATGGTTTACACACTAAGGAAAGGAAAAATAATGAAGAAGAGTGAAATCGATTGGAAGAGGATGTGCCTCAATAGTGTTGCAATTGAAAGTAATAGTTCAAATACAAATTGTTATAAATTTCCCCTCCAAATTACTCAACCTTGATGCATTTCATTTCTACCTCAATGATCAATGTGAAAGCCCAAACTGGAATGTGCAATTTGAGATGTGAAACATCAATTAAAAAATATGATAAGTCTTGGAAATTGAAGTGAAAATATAGAATACAAGCATGACGTTGAATTTTTTGATGTTTGAAGGACATGTTGAATATAATTCACATATTGGCTGAAAGCTCTAAGTCCCCATCCCTTGTTACATTTATTCAAACTGAGTAGCAAGTTTTGTTGGCATAATTTCCTTTAATTATACAAATAATTACACATTCTAAAACAAAAATAAGGGTATCCCTAGTGGAGAGTGGGGATGATAAAATTTGAGAAGTGGATTAGGCCATTATAAATGGTGAGGTATGAATCTCTCGATTAGAAGGGCTAAAGGACTCCATTCATGCAGTAGATTTTTTTTTAAGGTGAGCTATTAGATGATATAATTTATTGTTTCCCTAGGGATTTTTAAAAAAAACATCAGTGAAAGAAACCCCTTCATGATATGATGGAATTCTCTTGTTTGATAAGGGAATGAAACAACTTTTAGCAAAAGTAATTCTATGAAACCCTCGGCCTGTGAATTCAATGTTCATTATAGAGTAAAATATTTTGTTAGAGAAAGCTCCAAAGGATTTTATTATCACAAACTTAGAGTTGGAAGTTGAATATCTCAAATTCTCATCAACGAGACTAAAATAATTACTAGAAGGGTTAATGCCATTAGGATTTTTGGTGGAGGGTTTCCAAGGAGTTCAAAACATTTTGTCTTTTTTGGTATTGCCCATGGAGAAATGAAGAGAGCAAAGGAAATAGTTGAAGGATTTCTTAAGAAAACTAAAATTATCACAAAAGGAAGAAATTAAGTTTGCGAGCATAAGATCTATCATATTTCTATAGAAGTGTTTGAATTGAAGGTTGTAATTACTATTATTAGAGAAGAGGTTAGAAACGAGTGTATCAAGTCAGATAAGTTTCAAAATTTATTTCTTGCCAAAGATAGTAACATCTCAAAATTGGAATCAGAGATGTCAGAAAAGCTTGATCAATAAATAAAAGAATAACGCACATCGAAGAGAAATTCTAATGAGAAAAGTAGAAGCCTAAGATAGAAAAGTATAAGCCTATAGTGTATGATCAATTGAATCACATTTTAAATTTTAGGAATGTCTAGAAAACATTATTAAGAATATGGATGGTTCAATGTATGATCAATTATAATTTTGAAGCTTTGTGTGCATCACAAAATCATGATATTGAAAAGGATATGTGGCTTAAATAACTGGAGAAAAGTTTGTGTCAGAGCTACCCATAGTAGCCTCCCAAAAAATAAATACAAATAAGGAAAAAATGAATAAAGAACATAAATATCTAGAATATAATATGCACAATTTATTAGTAGAGATAAGGGACATGAGAACATTGATTAAACATTTTATTGGGAAAGAAAGTGGGAGGTGACAATGACTTATTGTTGGCATTATGTCTCATGGGTTGTCCTTGATGTCAACCTCATCACAATTTGTTGAATGGACTGTCACAATTATTATTTAAGGATTGTTTCTTCATGCATAAATTGTCATGGTTTTTGTATATGGATTTTTTTTTCAATATTCACTATGGTGTCTATATGATGGTTAATATTTCCTAGTGTAGGGTTTATGTGTCAATTGCAGGATTTATGTTTTGAAGTTCCTATTTATGGATTGATGTGTCAAGTGTAGGATTGTGCCTAAGGCAGGATTGATGTGTCAAATGTAGGATTTATATGTGTATGGTTGAGTTATAGAGGCATGAATGAGGCTTGTAGGATGATAAAAATCTTGAATAAGTGGTGAAGAATATGAGGAAACATTTCTGAAATTTTGAGACTGGACAAAGAATTTTTTGGGCTACATCAAGCCCAAGTTGCATAGAGGAAGGCCCATGAGGGTGGATGGAATTCTTCAGCTGCATAGAGGAAGGCCCATCAAGGCCGTTGCAACCAAGATATCAATAAATTGTGCATGTATCCATGCTTGTAGGTGGTGGAAAATAAATACCAAGAATGAAACCATGGTTGCACTCATAGATTTGTGCATGGAAGGGTGTTTTGACATGGTACAACAAATATATTAGTTTTCGTTGCATATGGTATTTGAAATCATTGGTTTTTCCTTCAGGTATTGATAGGATCAAAGGTTAATAAGTAGATCTAACTAGAAGACTATGTGTGTGAATCCATTGATTTCTTTGTAATAATCTATCTTGGAATATGAGTGCACCAAGGCATCACGAGTCTCAGATCTAAGAGATCTGAATGTACTTTGAGGAGTTAATGATTATATTGATTTCTTGTATGGTGAACTAGAGAGGAAATAAACCAATCTTTAAATATTTGTATATTTTTTGATGAGATTATTTGACAGAGCTTGGTTATGTTTACCTGTGTGTATTATTGTTAACCATATGCAAGTTTTTTGAAATACTTTTGTAGTGACAAAGTATTACATATGGTATGCACACAATTAGAAAGTGATTCATAGGAGATATACATGTTTCATAGATGATCAATAATAGAGGTTTTGTCACTGAATAATGCGTATGCAGGGTCAGAGGCTTGTGATGTGTGCTATATATATTGTTTTCACAATATTTTTATTAATAGAGAAAATACAATTTGGATTGTGTTAGTGTCGGTATCTTCATCCCTACGTTAGTGATCAAATTCTCTTGTTGCATTGCATATTAGGTGTCTCGTTCAGTCAGTTGCATTCCATTAGGATCATGGATCATCTGACGGTAGTGGCTTGTTGTACATTTTCCCTCATATCCTTTACCTGCTGCCCATTTTCATTCATCAAGATCATCTGCAGTCACTTTTTGTCTTTAAATTTGTAAGATTCATTTCTAGGGTTTCAGTTTCATTAGTTCTAGGGTTTCATCAAAAAGGTCTTCAACATGTTCAATAATGGTCAGCAGGCACATGAGGAGGTTGAATAAAGTTCCAGTACCAAATAAATTCCATCATCATATGCCCAGAAATGATTTTTTGAGAAAAAACAGAGTATTTTATCATTTTATGTATAAATTTGATGTAATTTCAAGTTCTCTCATATGTAAATAACTTCAATGGCAACCCTGGCCACCTTTTCAAGCTTCAACAACTCCATCCCCTGCAAGGCAAACAAAAATCAAGTCATTCAGTTAATCAGAGGAAAAATGAAGCAAACTGCCTAAAATAGAGTTTGAAAAGAAAGTGTCAAATCAATTTCCTACCTTGCCCCATTCAGATCTCTGCAAAACTGGGCCTCATTCCCCAGACCCAAAATCTTCCTTTCCCTTTGATCCAACAAAACACCCTTGAAATCAAATCAAACTCTTTTGCATATATACCTAGCCTAAAATCAGCCTTCATTCAAGTCATCTCAAGCCTCAATGATCATTTTTTGCTGAGATTGACAAGGAGAGAGCCCTCTCCCGATCTGGTAGGGCTAGCTACCAGGTTAAGCGTGGTTTGATGTTACCCTAGATTCTGCCTTTTCTCAGCCTGAGGTAGATTTAGGCCATAACATAGTGGCGACCATACTGGGGAAAGCTCAAGATTGTTTGTTTGTTAGTGTTATTCGTTTTATAAACTACAGACGGAGCCTGAAGTTATGCCAGGTAGCCTTCGAACTGCACATTTCTTTGCAAGTGCATAAGTAGATAAACATTGCTTCAGTCAATCTCCAGTCTAGTCTTATAAATGTAACACCTAACTTGCAAATTTCCCTAGTACATTAGATAATTATAGACTTTTGGATGATGAGTTTAGAATCTGATAGGCTAAACAAGTTGATTTTGTCCGTTTGATTTTTGGGAATAATTCAACAAACTAGCTTCCAGATGAAACACAAGGGAAAATCCGGATCCTGATCCACCTCCTGTGTAAGAAAATCCAAATCTTATTCCGAGAATCCTTCGTCGAGAAAGTCCTGTGATTCCTGTGTTCAAATCTCATTCATGTCCTGTTTTTTTTTAGTATCTTGAAGATCTTGAGTTTGACGAACAATTTGAGTTGTCATTGTTTGAGACCAAGTCCAAAAGTGTTGTTGGTTCTACTACTTTAAATCCAGAATTTGTCAAAGATCTTGAAATTGAAAATGCCAATAGATCAATTGACAATTATATCTTGAATCTTCAAACTTCTATTGTGGCTACAAACATTCCTGAATTCTTAGAGTCTGCATCTGCAACTCTTGGGTCATCCGCAATTGCATCTAGTTTAGAAATTCCTACCGAGCCTCCTTTCATTCCCACTATTCATGTGCAGCCTTCTATCTCTGATAAAAAATCTGCAGTGGTGTCACCTCCCTCTACACCACATACACCTCATACATCAACTGCTCCGACTCCTCCTATATCCCCAAGACCGGTTGTAAATCCACCTAGAGAAATGGCTTCTCGATTTTCACCCCTTGTGTTGCCTCAAAACTTGGATGACATGCCCGCCGATTATCAAAGAAAAATTCCATTATTTGATGGCACTCCTCAAAATGTTACAACTCAGCAACATGTGGATAGGATGGCATCCGCATCGATCCTGTCTGAGTGGAAGCCATTTAGAAAATTAATCTTCCCCGAAGTAAAAAGGAGATCCAATAATTCAACGGTAAGATGAATTTCTTACGTCGCTTTGTGCCCAATCTTGCAGAACATTTAAGGGAAATCACAAACATGCTCAAGAAATATAGTGCAGTAAAGTGGACTGAGGAAGCAATAAAGTCTTTCAATTTGGTGAAATTGGCCCTTTGTTCAGCGCCAATTTTGATCAACCCGGACTATACTCAAGATTTCATTTTGTTTTAATTTGCCTTGGATCATACTATGGCAGCAGTCTTGATGCAGAAAAGAGACCAACTTGAGATACCAATAGCATTTTTCAGCAGAACCATAAGAGATGCAGCTTTAAAGTATAATATTATTGAAAAGAAAGCTCTTGCCTTGGTAAAGGCATTGAAAGATTTTAAATTTTATATTATGCATTCTCACATCCTTTCTTATGTTCCTAATGGTGCTGTTAAAGATGTCTTAATGCAAACAGATCCAGAAGGGAGACGAGGCAAATGGATTGCTGCCTTGTTGGAATATGACGTGGAGATCAAACCTACAAAGCTTATCAAAGGACGGGGGTTGGCTAAGCTAATGGCTAAATCAAATTTGCATGCCTTGGAAATTAATCTCATTGCTGCTATGTCCGAGGAAAATGAAGAAAGTTCGCCTGCTCAGGTATCAGAAATTTTTGTTTTTTTTCCTTGGTATTCAGACATTGTTTATGTGCTCCAAAATATGTCACCACCACCTGGAATGGCTAAGAAAAAAAGTAGGACACTGAAATTGAAGGCTGCCAAGTTTTGTATCATGAATAATGCGCTCTATTGGAAATATCCCGGTGGTGTCTTGCTCAATTGTTTAGTTGAAGAAGAAGCAAAACAGGTTATGGAAGACTTTCACAAGGGAGATTGCGGAGGTCATCTTTTCTGGAAGACAACAGCTAACAAGATTTTGAGAGCAGGATATTATTGGCCAACTCTCTTTTCTGATGTGTAAAAAAATTTTAAAAGCTGCCATGAATGTCAGATTTTTCAAGGAAGTAGAAAATTGCAGCCTTTACCACTCAAGCCCATTGAAGTAAGTGCTCCATTTCAACAGTGGGGTTTGGACTTCATTGGAGAGATCCATCCTACTTCTTCAGTGTAGCATAAATGGATCCTTACAACGACGGACTATTTTACCAAATGGATTGAGCTGATTCCCACTAGGCAGGCCACTGATTCGGTAATCATTTCATTTCTTGAAAAAAATATTTTGTCTCGTTTTGGCTGTCCAAACAAGCTGATCACTGATAATGCAGCAGCCTTTAAATCTAAAATAATGATTGAATTTTGTAATAAGTATCAAATTACTTTGGGGGACTCAACCGCATATCATCCACAAGGCAATGGATTGGCCAAATCCTCAAATAAATCCTTGGTCAATATTATCAAAAAGCTGCTGGAAATGAACAAGAAGAGTTGGCATAAGAAACTGGTTAATGCACTTTGGGCAGACAGAGTAAGTCAAAAGAAATCTATAGGCATGTCCCCTTTTGAGCTCGTGTATGGTGTTGACACTGTATTCCCGACCTCTCTTGCAGTTCCAGTGGTTAAAATTATGCAGGAAGCTGGCAGCGAGGATGATCATTTGCAACGAAGAATCAATCAAATGATCCATTTACAGCAGACTAGAGAGGAGGTTTTTTAGAACACTTTCAGGCTGCAAGAGAGAATCAAGAAGATATATGATCGAAAGGCAAAGGTGGAAAAGTTTCAAATAGAAGAAGTAGTGCTAAAATGGGATGCGAGAAACGAAGATAAAGGTAAGCATGGAAATTTTGAGAATCTTTGGAAAGGACCTTTCAAAATTGCTACATATCGAGGCCAAAATGCTTTCCTTTTGAAAGAAATGAATGGAGAAGATTGTATAGGTGGGCCGGTCAATGGTTGGCTACTCAAGCGGTACTATTTTTGAAATGTTTTTTTCTATCATATGTATCACTGTACATACCAGTTTGTTTAAATTTCATTGCAAGTGTGTGCTATCATCATTCTTTCAGTTTAGGGCCCGAGGTGAAGGCTATAAAACTGAGGGTTGATTTCAATTTTGGTTTGGTTTGTTAGAGTCAGGTCTTTCAGTTGATTTCAGTCCTGAAATTGAGTCAAGAGTCTAGTTTTGGTTTGTCGAAGTTATTGACTCCATAGCCCAATAGACGAAAGGCACTGCCTGCTTTCCCAGAGATCTGTAGTTCTTGGCACCTCCAAGGAGCTACCATCCCTATTGGAGCCAATGTTAGTGTCGGTATCTTCATCCCTCCATCAATGATCAAATTCTCTTGTTGCATTGCATATTAGGTGTCTCGTTCAGTCAGCTGCATTCCATTAGGAGCATGGATCATCTGATGGTAGTGGCTTGTTGTACATTTTCCCTCATGTCCTTTACCTGCTACCCATTTTCATTCATCAAGATCATCTGCAGTCACTTTTTTTCTTTAAATTTGTAAGAGTAATTTCTAGGGTTTCAGTTTCATTAGGTCTAGGGTTTCATCAAAAAGGTCTTCAACATGTTCAATAACAGTCATCAGGCGCATGAGGAGGTCAGTACCAAATAAATTCCATCGTCATATGCCCAGAAATGAATTTTTCCTCAAAACTCTGTTGTGAGGAAAAAAATAGTATTTTATCTTTTATGTATAAATTTGATGTAATTTAAAGTTCTCTCATATGTAAATAACTTCAATGGCAACCCTGGTCACCTTTTCAAGCTTCAGCAACTCCATCCCCTGCAAGGAAAACAAACATCAAGTCATTCAGTTAATGAGAGGCAAAATAAAGCAAAACTGCCTGAAACAGAGTTTGAAAAGAAAGTGTCAAATCAATTGCCTACCTTTCCCCATTGAGATCTCTACAAAACTGAGCCTCATTCCCTAGACCCAAATCTTCCTTTCCATTTGAGCCAACAAAACATCATTAAAATCAATCAAACTCTTTTTCACACATACCTAGCCTAAAATCAGTCTTCACATCAAGTCATCTCAAGCCTCATTGATCATTTTTTGCTGAGATTGACAAGGAGAGAGCCCTCTCTCGATCTGGTAGGGCTAGATAACAGGTTAAGTGTGGTTTGATGTTACCCTATATTTTTCCTTTTCTCAGCCTGAGGTAGATTTAGGCCATAACAGACTGATAACCTTGTATGAAGAAGAAATTTAAGTAGTGATCTAGTATTTCATTTTTTTGTTATCTATAGAGACCATTATTGTGTTTTACAATGAAAAAAGAGGCCAAGGTATGCTTTGATATAGACACTATATGAAAATATCTCATACTAATGTGTGGCATTTATTTTATATCTTTGAATGGTTGGATGTACGCAAGTGTTTAGAAGTACTCCTATGAAAATCCTGATGATGGTAGAGACTCCTTCGGACTTATATTCTGAATTTCCTAAATAATTGCATAAAATATCTTAAATTAAATTTATTGTGATAGCGAGATAGACCTAATATATGAATTGAAATATAAGGGAGTATATATCATTGATATAGTGTTGTTGACAATGCAAAGGATAGATACTAGCATGGTATTTGAGTTAGCTTCTATTTGTCCTCATTGGATCTCAATATTAGCATTATGCTTGATAACTTGATCTTGTTAAGTGGTCACATGGTTGATCTATGACTAAAAAATTGCAAAGGGTTGATGACTAAGTTTGTTTTAATCTTTAGATATTGTGGCAATGTTTGAGACTCCTAAAATACCACTTCTGATTATTGTGGGACTCTCCTTAGATCTATACTTTTGTTCTTGATGCTACCAATATTTGAAGGATGCTTTGTGCCTTATCTAGAGATGCATTCGAATGATATATGTAGTGATTATTGAATAGATCATCCCTTGGTTGTGCTATGACTAGGGTTTTTCATAAATGAATAAATTGTTCTATTATATTGTCTACATGGGAACACTCATAATGATCTCACATTGAATGTATGTTATAGAGTAGAAACTTATATGTTTTCTTGTGCAAAGTGGCTCTCCTTTGGGATATGCATTGACATCTTGAATTTAGTGACATAGTATTATGACAAAGGTCATTCATGAATTGTGATATATGTTGTTTCTTGTTCTTTTCTCATGATAGAGATGTGATGATCCTGCTTCTTGAAAGTGATATTACACATTGACAAAACTTGCAGTGTCCAATATTCAGTTTTGACATTGATATTGGCTTGGTTGTGTGCAAATTTTTCAACATTGTGCTTGACAGTTTGTGATTTGGTAGTTGGTAGTTTATGAACAAAATTTGACAAGGTTGTGACTTGGTTGGTACTTGGCTCAGTATTAATAGTGTGATGAAGTATATCATCTTGGTCTATGATTATGTTGACAATGTTGGACCTTCCAACATTCAAAGGGGTCTCCCTAATATATGGTCCCAATTAGACCTCACACCATTTGGGATAGGATCCCAAACCAGAATACTACTTGGTTACCATTTCCTTAGAGATTTTCCTTGGCTCTAACTATCAGCAAGAGAGAGGAATGCATATTTTCCTTCAAAAATAAAATGAGTGTGCCTAGTGAGAGCTCAGTTGTAGGTGTGTGAAGGTTCTTATACTGCGGAGGGGAAAAGAAAGTGAGCCTCTAATAGAGAGGTAGTAGTACCACCCTAGCAGAGACACACACAAGAAAGAAATATTTTTCTAACATCCAGTGGAATAGTCCATGAATATATTATGGTGATTGCAACCATTACAACACATTTTCAATATTATAAGCACTAAAATAACCAAAACAGTTCAACTAATTTAGTACATGTGAAAAAAAAACATGAATCATAAACATTCACAGAAAAGTCTTACAAATATTCATAATCCATGCGTGAAGGAAATGTTGGCGATCAAGATTCATATATTAAGTAAAATTCTCAAGACATGTGTATACAACAAATACCACTAGCTCTAATAGTGGAGCGTTGGAGGCACTACTTGCTCCCTAAAAGAACTAGCTTGTATCTTTGATTCCTTTTGGAAGGAACCAAGGTGAAAATACCTTTGCTTGTATAATGAGGGTGTATATATATAGCTAATGGAGTGATCCTTCACCTTCCTTGTGACTTTTTGGCTACCCTCATGACTGTTTGAATTCCCTATGATTTTTCGACTTTACATGACTCTTCATATTTTGTAAATGTCATTTGGACTTCCACTCTACAATATATTTTCAAATAATATTTTTCATAATCCAAAAAATTATGTGGCATATGATGACTCATGAGATTACGTGTAAATATAAATCTATTCTTTGTTGTTTCTTGTTATTTATCTTCTTGAGAATGATTTGCTTCCACCTCCATATGGCTTATAGATGAGGAATCTTCAGTTTTATCAGGTCTTGATTTGTGCTCGCAAAATGATGTCCCTTTGTTTTCTCTTGATTGATCAACTTGTATTCTCAACTACAAAGGTGTCTTCTAGCATGATCTCCTTCTCCATATCCTTCTTCATCATCTTTTCATAGCATGATATATTATTTTCATCTGAAATTCACACATGAAAAGATGACATCAGTATGATAAACACCTAGTCTAAGATGTTGCATGATGATCCACTAACTAAGCTGAAACTTGGTGGCAGGATGAGGAAGAGGCTTAGTGACTACACAATTGTGCAGCTCAGGACGTCAATGGTCTAGTATGAGCGTTGAGATTATGCAATGTGTAGTTCAGGTTGGACTATGCTTGAAGATTGCGCAGTTGAGGAGTTGAAGGAGCGATATTGAGGGCATGGGCACTGATTTTCCCTAATGTGTAGTTATGGAAGGCATAGGAGGAAAGTTGATTATGCAATTGCATAATTTAGGAGCTCAGGGTTGAGGGTTGAGCCTTGAGACTGTGTAATGCGCAGTTCTAACTGGGCAAGAGAGAGAGAGAGAGAGAGATTTCGTAGTTTTGGGGGTCAGAGGCTAAGCTTAAGCATAGTGATTGTGTAGTGCGTAGTCTTGGAAGGAAGGAACTATGCATTTTCAGTGCCAAGATGCAGGGTTGTTCTTTGAGGGTTGAGACTGCACAATGCTTAGTTCAAGAAGGCTCGATGAGGCTAGGTTTCTCGGTCAAGAAGTTTTCAATTTGACTAAGTGTGGGATTTGTGCAGCTGATGTGAATAGTGAAAATACTTGATCATGATCACACAACATATATCACATAGAACATATGAACAACATACTTCCCCCAATGCAACAATGTTTCAACAACTTACGACAAGTGTGACACCAAATATACATTGTGCAACGATCATGACGACACTTGTGTGACAACTCTTGAAACTTTGGAAATGTGTGTGACACATTTTTACATGGTAATACCAACTCATTTATGCAAATATTACCCCTAGAAACTACCAAAAATAACTTTTGTGCAACATGTGACACTCCACATGCCAAAATATGACACTTTGATTTTCTTGCAAAATGGGATAAAAAAAATTAGGGAAAACACATCTAATAAGTCTCAATGCTTGTGACGGTAGTATGCAAGGTCAAAGTAGGCTCTAAAATTTGGGTGTAGGAGAAAATTATTGAGAGTGTTGTTGTTATGAAACCAACTCACAAAATAGAAGAAAAGCGAGATCATTGACTTAGAAATCAGCCACTTTGAGGGGGAAAACTCCTTTACATTACATAAATGAACAATTCTTATATTATTCAAATGAAAAAACCTCCTTTCTATATATAGGATTCCATGGGGTCACAATATAATCCTATAATACCTAACAATAATAATGTAAGGGCACAACAATAACAATTTTGGGATATTACGGGGCACAATAATAATAATATGGGGACTACAGGGGTACAAAAATAATAATAAGGGGGATACACTAGCAAAGATAAGGGACTACACTAATAATATAGGGCCCTAATATGCCCTTCTTCTTCAAAAAAGTGTTCTCCTCAATGCTTGAGTAGTTTTAGATGTTTCTATATAAAATTTTCATCCTCCCATGTGGAATATTCAGCGGGTAAGTTCTTCCACTTGATGAGATACTTTGAAATTGATCAATTTCGTAGCTTTTGTGTTCTTGTTTCTGTGACTTCTTCAGATTCCAATATGATTTTTCCTTCGTCATCAAGTTCTAGAAATATTGTTTGAGCCATAATTTTGTCACCTATAACCATCTTAAAGCATGAAACATGGAAACTGGGTGCACTCAGGAAGATGCAAGAAGCTCCAATTTGTATTCCATAGTACCAATCTTTTGCAGCACTGTGTAAGGACCATAGTACTTTGGAGATAATTTATTATCCTTATTAGCTTAATTGAGCAACATTTGTTTGTATGGTTGTAGCCGTAAAAATACCCAGTCACCTACATTAAAACTTCTCTCGTTGCAATGTTGATTTTCTTGTTGTTTCATTTGATTCTATGCCAAATTTAGGTTATCCTTTAAGAGTTGGAGAAATTGTTGTTGATGCTCGATGTGATATTCCACTGCTTGAACCTTATAATTTTCTCTTAAAGATGATGTGATGGACGATGGATGATATCCATAAAGTGCCATAAATGGGGTCATTTTTGCTGCAATGTTGAAGGAAGTGTTATACCACCATTCAGCCAAAGGTAAGCAATTGAACATTGTGTTTTTTTATTAGATACAAAGCAACAAAGATATCCTTCCAAACATTTGTTCATTATCTCAATTTCCCCATCGGATTGAGGATGATAAGATGAGCTATCAGCTACTTGAGTACCCAAACAAGAAAATAATTCCGTCCAAAAATTTCCAGTGAAAATGGGATCTCTGTCGATTACAATAATCCTTTGGTTTCCATGTAGCTTTCAAATTGTTTCCATAAATGCAGTAGCAACTGTACTCACTTTAAATGGATGAGATAATGCACAAAAGTGTGCATACTTGGTAAGTCTATCAATTACCACCATGATGACACTCTTTCCTTTGAACTTAGGTAAACCTATGATAAAATCCATTGAAACCTCCTCCCAATGTTGAGTTGGAATGGATATAGGTCTTAATTGTCTCAACTCTATTTTTATGGTAAACCAAATATTCCGCCACAAAATTTTGAATATCAGATTTAAGGACATCCCAAAAAAAATTTCTTCGCCCTGTGATAGCTTTTTAAAAATTATGAGTGTCCTCTTAAGGGAGAGGTGTGCAATTCCAAAATAATAATTTTCTTTATTTGGGAATTATTACAAATATATTAGTGATATTTTCACCATAAGGAATCATTTTTCCAACTAAAAGTATCAGATGTACTGGGATCTTGCTGCAAATTTTGAATGAGTGTCCATGCTTCTTCATCATTCCTCCATTCCTCCCTTGCTTCGGTTATCCAATCTATTTGAATAATAGAAATGACACAAAGTAATGCTTCCACATCCTCATCCTTTCTTGAGAGTGCATTTGCAACAACATTTAGCTTCCCTTTTTGTAGATGATTTCAAAGTCATAACCCAACATATTTGTGACCCATTTTTGCTGCTCTTCTTAAGATAGTCTTTGCTCCAAAAATTATTTAAGACTATCATGATCAATTTTTACCTTGAAGTGTCTTCCCATTAGGTAAGGTCGTTATTTCTTTAGTCCATGTAGTATTGCCAAAATTTCCTTCTCATAAATATATTTTTGTAAATACCTTCATTTTATTGGATGGATTTCAAAATAATTGGGTCTTCCTTCTTGCATTAAAGTAGCACCAATTCCATTTCCTAAGGCATCACATTCCACAATAAAGGTTTTTATGAAGTCTGGCGTAGCTAAAACCGGTGCTTGGCACATTTCCTATTTAAGATGTTCAAAGGCCATAGTTGATTTAGGAGTCCATGAAAATGCATCTTTATTTAATAATTTTGTTAGAGATGATGCTATTCTCCCATAGTTCTTAACAAACTTGTGATAATACCATGTTAACCCGAGAAATCCTCACAACTACTTTATGGTTGTGGAGACTTTCCATTCCATAATGGCTTTAATGTTTTTAGGGTCTACCTTAACACCCTCCTGAGATAAAATATGATGTAGATATTCCACCTCTTATACTCCAAAGAAACATTTTGATTTTTTTTCATATAATTGTTTCTCCACCAATAGTTTGAGCTCCCTATCAACATGCTCAACATGATCCTTCCAAGACCCGTTGTAGATTAGTATATCATCAAAAAATACTAACACAAATTTTCTAAGGAAGGGTTTGAAAATGGAATTCATCAACCCTTGAAATGTAGAAGGTGCATTCGTAAGGGAAAAAGGCATGATCAAAAATTCATAATGACCCTCATGAGTTCGAAATTTTGCTTTTGGAATGTCTTCATCCTTCATTCTAATTTGATGATATCCTGAATGGAGATCCAACTTGGTGAAATAAATTGCTCCATGTAATTCATCCAATAATTCATCAATCACAGGAATGGGAAATTTGTCTTTAATAGTGAGCTTATTAAGCTCCCTATAATCTAGACACATGTGCCATGATCCATCCTTCTTGTGCACCAATACTACTAGAGCAGAGAAATAACATTGACTAGGTTTAATTATACCAACCTCTAGAATTTCTTCAATCATACATTCAATTTCTCTCTTTTAGACATAAGGATATATGCAAGGCCTGGTGTTTGGAGGAACACTTCCTGGAATCAAATGAATAGCATGATCATGATCATGAATAGGTGGGAGTCCTTTGGGATTTTCAAACACCTTGGAATTATTGTCCAGGATTTTTTGGAGATCTAGAGAAATAGATGATTTTGATGTTGGAACTTCTAGTGAGCATAATTGTGAAATTAAACCTTGTTTTTCTTTCTTCAGAATATTTTTCATGACATTAGAGCTTATTATCTTTCTCAACTTCCCTAAAATACCCCGTAATTCAACTTCCTTTCCTTCCGAACAAAATTTCAAGAAAATTTCTTGAAAATTAAAAGATGTCATCCCCAAAGATTGTAACCATTGTACTTCTAGTAAAACATCAACACCACCCATTGGAATGGAAAGCATTGGACACATCAATACATATTCCACCATGGTTAGCTTGATATTATGGCGCTTTCCAGAGAAAATTATAGTTCCTCCATTTTCCACCATCACTTGACACTATGGCACTGGGTATAGGAAGCAATTCAATTCCTTAGATACCTTACAATGAACAAAATTATGGTACTACCAGAATCAATAAGCATTATTACATTTTTCTTCTTGATATGTCCTTCTATTTTGAGAGTTTGAGGAGTGGTAATTCCTGCCAATGCATTATAGGGTATGGTCAGATTAATTTCTTCTTCCTATAGGGTTGGTTCCTGGTGTATATCCTCGCCTTTTGAAGTTGCTTCTTCCTTTTCTTCCTCCTCTTCAAAATCTATGTAAAATAATTTATTCTCAACACACTTATGACCTTTAGTGTATTTTCTATCACAACTATAGTAAATCCCTTTCTCTCTTTTTTCTTCCAATTGTTATCATTTCAACCTTGTAGGATGTTGAAGCCTAGGAGTAGCAACACTTCCATATTTATAGTTGTGAGTGGTAGTCTTCCTTGTCGCCATAATTTTGCTTTCAATTTTTCTTGCCAACCTGAATGCCTTCTCTAATGTATCAGGTTCCCAAACACGAACCACATGTTCGATGTTATCCTTTAGAGTCCCTATGAAGACATCAATCCTATGTTCCTATGGAATATTATTTACCATTGTATTCAATTTTTTGAAATCCTCTATGTGCTCCATCATTGAACCCTTTTGTTTGAGATTTATCAATTGGCTAAAGAAGGTGTTGCTCTTTGTATCCTCAAAATGTGATTTCATTTCCTCCATAAAAATTGACCAAGTGACCAGTGGTTTACGAGAACAAATCCATGGATACCATACAAACTGATTTTTTTCTAAATATAAATTTGCAATGCGTACCTTTTGTGTGTTTTGCGTATTATGGAGATCAAAGTATTGCTCCACTCGTAGTATCCAAGTTATCATATCCTTGCCATAAAAATTCCTCATATCTATCTTTAGAATGTGGTGGGTCTTAAATCCAACATTAGAGTCTATGAAATAATGATTAACATTTCTTTTTTTCTCATCATTAGTTTCCTCTACTACCTTTTCTCCATTAGGAAGCTTTTCTTGTATCAACTTTGTCTGAACCTTCCTTCAAACCTTCCATGTATTTCTTCAAATCTTCCATGGGATACTTTCCATAAAAATTCCTCATATCTATATTTGGATTATGGTGGGTCTTAAATACAACATTAGATTTTATGAAATCATAATTAACATTTATTTTTTTCTCATCATGAGTTTCCTCTACTACCTTTTCGCCATTAGGAAGCTTTTCTCGTAGCAACTTTTACAAACCTTCCTTAAAACCTTCCATGTCTTTCTTCAAATATTCCATGTTGCCTTATATACCATCCATATTAGCTTCCATTCCATCCATCGTAGCTTTGATGCCATTCTTCAAACCATCCATCTTAGCTTCCATTTCATTTTTTGTTACTCTTTGCAAGACCGAAATTTGTTGCAATTGGTCTTGTAATTTTAATATATCATGTTGCACTTATTCCTCTTCATGATTCATATGAGAGCCTTATGAGGGATTAATGGGTGTTGGGTTCTTTTTAGGACACATTTTAGAACCCAATACTAATATATATGCTTCAATATGACCTTGGAATCACTTCAAACTAACTTTTCAAACAATACTTACACAATTTTAAAAATTGAAACTGATGTATCTCTGTAATTTAGGATCCCCAAGATTTTATATTTGGTCCTTTAGTAGGTCTCTTAATATTATTTCCAATGCCAGAGGTCTTACCTTATTTGGAGTCTTCAAGACAAAGGCCCAATCTCTTACAATGACCTAGTTATGGAATGGTTCAGTAGAGAGAACTTGTAAGGTGTGCCACATGTCACTGTTTCCTCCTTTGTCTCTGAAATTGAAACAAAACTAACTACGGTCTATGTGATTTATTTCATGTTTTACAAAATTCCAATCTGATGCTCATAGAGATATTTATGAAGATTTTCCCAAGGTCACCTCTTTGAGATGAAATTCAGGAGCCTGCAAAAACCATAACTTCAACAGATCATATCTCCAAAAATATTGTGAAACAAGATCTCAAAATTTTCCATGAAGTTCCTCTAGATTTTGGTGCAAATGGATTTTTTTTTAGATTCTTAACCTTTGCAGAAAAAAATTATAGAAAAAATTCCACGATGACCTGTTTGAAGTAGCAAAACCCTAGAATCTAAAGCCCTGATACCAATGGTTATGAAACCGACTCACAAAATAGAATAAAAGAGAGATCAAAGACTTATAAATCAGCCAATTCCATGGGGAAACCTCCTTTACATTACATAAATGAAAAATTCTTACATTATTCAAAAGAAAAAACCTCATTTCTATATATAGGAGTCCATGGGGTCACAATATAATCCTAGCCAACCTAAAAATAATAATGTAAGGGCACAACAATAACAATAGTGGGATATTATGGTGAAAAATAATAACAATATGGGGACTACAGGGATACAACAATAAAAATAAGGGGGGTAAACTAACAAAAATAAGGGACTACACTAGTAATATAGGGCCCTAACAGTTGTAGCAGCAACAACACTTGGAGACACACTCGTAGAATTCCAACTTCTCTGTCTAGGTTAATTATTTTTTACTGGTTCTAGTTCTTTGGGGAGTATTGATTCATCATGAAAATAAATTTGGTTTCCCCAGTTAACCTGTGAATAATCATAGTCTCCTTTGTCCCTTCTCAATTGAACATAAACATAAGATCAACAATATCACAAAGTTTTGAATAAGGAAAGGGTAGTATAGTTTGCAAGATTTAGATTTTCAAAGTATATCTCTTCATCTCTGGTGTTTCTCTGCTACTATTATGCCTATACAATACCCCAATGGATTCACTACAGGAATTAAAAAATTTCCCTACTTCCATAAAGCTTGGATTGTATCCCGACAAAATTTCTTTCTTCACCTCTTTGTGCAAGAATCCTTTCTCTCCTTTCGCCTTTATTTATATATTTAAATAGGACTATGCATAGGAACTCATTCATTTCTTTGGTGGAAGAGGAATCCCAAATTTTTGAGAGAAAAAGAGGTTTTTCCTTTATAAAGGCATATAATGACCTCTGATTTAGGTTTTCTCATTTATATTTTTCCCCTTTTCCTATTCTACTTAATTGGATAAGCGTGAAAGCGCTGAAACATAAAGAACCGAGTATGGCATAAGGTTTATAGTATAGGCATAGGTATCATGGTTCAACACAAAACACTACTTACGGAAGGATTGTATTTTCCTTCAGAACATCATTTACTAAAATATGTAACCCAAAACAAAGAAGGAGGACCAAGGGTTAGCCAATTGTTGTAGTTTCACAAGACTCCTTTTAACTCAGCCAAACACAAAGAATCCAGAAACCATGTTCACACATGATGCTTATTTGCTTAAACGAAAACAAAACGCAAGACCAAACAAAACAAAGAAACAAGAAAAAAAATTATATACATAGGGTAGGGAACAACCCTAAATATTCATTGAAAATATTATTTTAAGTCTTGGTCATTACCAGGAAGAGATTCAATCTTCCCGTCTAAATACTGGAGACGATATGTGTGTTGGCCAAGATTCTTGTGAACTATAAATGGCCCGATCCACATGGATTGGAACTTAGTATTTTTCCTCTGTCTTCATGGGCTTTGTCCCACTTCAAGGCTAGGTCACCCACAATAAAAAAAAATTCCCTATAGAATTATTTTCAACCCATCTCTTTATATGAATCTGGTGAAGAGAACATTTAGCTTTAGATTTTTTTATTTCTGCATGTAGCTTGTGAAGGGTGTCTATCCTACTTTGAACCAATGAGCATGGCTTGCCCTGGGATTCTTGTGAAATTTGAAGGGCAGTCTAATATATTTTCAGGGGTAGGATGCCTTCTTTTCTATTCACCAAGAAGTAGGGAGATGTATTCAAAGAAGTTTTAGGCATGACTCAATAAACCCATAAGGTGTTCACCAAAGTAGAGTTCCAGTTCCTTTGTTTAAATAAAATAATCTTCTTAATGATGCAGATAAGGTTCTTATTAGTAGAATCAACAAGATCATTTCCCTGTGGATATTAATTAGTATAATTTTTCAATAAAATACCATTTTCCAATGAAAATTCGTATAATATTAAATATGAAAAGAGAATTTAATTCTCAAACACAAGTGTAGTTATAACACCAAACCTGGAGATGTTATTATGATTGAGGCATTTGATGACCTCCTCATCATTCATTTGATTCATTGGAACCGCTTCTGTCCACCGCGTGAAGTAATCTGGGGTTGTGAGAATATAGTGGTGTTTCTTCGATGAGTGTGGAAAAATATCATCAATTTAATCTAGACCCCATTGTTAAATTCCTTCTTCCATAGCAATAGGCTACAACAGGGTGGCTTACTTCTTTTCTTGGTCGACACAGTTCTGACAGATCAAGAACTTGCAAGCATATGTGTGAGCATATTTGAGTAATGTGGGCCGATAAAAACTGGCCTGCATGACTTTGTACATTGTAGTGTCACCCACAAAGTGCCCCACGTCTGACGTGGAGGTCAGGTATCACTTTCTCTGAATCATGTGCTTCCAAGAATATGATAAATACTCCATTATGGTGCTTTTTGAAAATCACCCCATGCACCAACCGGTAAGATAATTCTTTCAACCTGACCACTCTCTTCTATCATGTAGTTAAGTGAGAGGGAAAATTTCCATGGTCAATATACATGTGCACATCTAGGTACCTAGAGTCTGAGATAGTACTGGTGGTGGCTCACTCAACATTGTGCATCTTTATTTCCTTCTCCCACCTAGATGAATCATCCTTTGTTTCATTCACTACTTCTGCTTCTAGCCAACATAGACCATGGCCCTTAATAATGTTAAATGGACTAAATTCTAGATCATAATCTTGTAAACTAGTCATCAAGTTTTCTCTTCTCTCAACAAAATCTGGTTGGAAAAATAGTGATTTGAGTGTCGGGTGTGGGACAAAGATAAAACAATGATTTTTTAAAAGATAAGGTCGGAAGTGCTTCATATCCTTATCGACTTCATGCACTTTTTTATCGATGTCAGGATAGTTGATTTTAGGTCCTTGCAGGCTATCACTCATAAAAATATATTGGTTTCTCATCATTCCGATAAGAGAAGTGTCAGAAGAAAAGGTGTAGAGCAGAAAATCCTTGTTTAAATATGGGTTGTACAAGGTTGGTGCTTCTACAATTGATTTCTTAATATGAGAAAATTCATATTTTCCCTTTTTTCCAACTTGTAAATTACATCCTACCTCACCATATCCTGCACAAGTTTCACAATTTGAGCATAATTGGAAATGAACTTACAGATAAATTTTATCTTCCTCAAAAAGGATTAGACGATTTTTTTGTTCACTGGGAAGGGAATCTGCATAATATATGTGACCCTTTAGGGTTTAATTTAATCCCACTCTTTGCTATGATATGGCCCAAGGGGTTTCCCTCGAACACTGCAAAAATTCTCTTCTTCGGATTAAGGGATATCCCATATTTCTTACATCGCCCAAATATTTTCTTCGGGTGGCATATGTGGTCAGATCTATTCTTAGAAAAAATGGCGACATCATCATGATACACCACATTTCTCTAACCGATCAGACCATGAAATGCGATTTCCATTGCACATTGAAAGGTTTCACCGAAATTAAGAGGGTTTTGATTTTGTCAGGATCTAAGACCAGAACTTGTTTTTAGCCTGAAAAATTGTCAAGTAAAGAAAACATTTTTGACCCCGATATTTTCTGTAATATCTTCTCCATTAACGACATAGGGTAATTTTATTTTTCGAAGGAAAATCGATATTTCAGTAACCCATGCACAATCATATTTCCCATGGCTTCTTCCTTACTGGGACTATATTGGACACCCATGTTGACCATCACACTTTGTAAATGATCTGAGCATCGAGTAGCTTCCTCAACTCCTTTTGAATCACGGGCTCAAACGTTAGATGCATCTTCCACATCTTCTGCTGAAAAATGTTGGCCCCTTCCTTAATCAAGATAACCTGTTGGATTATTCATGTGTCATAAGTTTTAAGCTCATCATATTTCCACATGAAAAAATCTTGGTACTACTTGAATAAGTGGATAAAGGCTTATCGCTCTTGTGCTGTGTAGCAAGTACCAAGATTAACAAATTTCATGTCTTTCTCTTTTCCAAGATTGATCTTCTCATGCGATAACATTGAACTATGGGTTTTCATGTTGAATTTCCCTCTAAAGAAATTTTGTAATTCATACAACTTTTCAATTGATACCACTCCCTTCATAATGGGGTTCTATTTATTTCCCAAGATGCTTCTTGAAATGCTTTTTCGTTCTCATCTTCATCAATGGCTGCATATTTGAGTACATCAATGTTTTCCATGAAATGCAATATATATTGGCCATTATTAAAAACATGTAAATTATTGATATTATTAGGGACATATGGTTTATAAATAATTTCAACATAAAAACTATCCCTAAGTGGTGACAACCTAGCAGTAGCATTCTCTACTACATCCGTAGTTGTGTTACCCATTATAGGAATATATACGATATTAAAATCTTGTAATTGAGAAATTAAACAACATACCTTTTGTTAATAACTTTTCAAATTAGGTGGCACATAGTGTATACTATTTCATACCTGTCATATGACAATATCAAAGTCACCTATTGCTTTAATAACCCCATATTTGAGGTTAATGGCCTTTTGTAACCTCGGGATGAGTGCCTTATATTCTACAATATTGTTAGTGCACTCAAATTCCAAGCAGCTAGAGATCAAGTGTTTTCAGTGTCGCAAGTCTATTAAAACAAAACCAGCTCCAGAGCCCTCCTATGTCTTAGAACCATCAAAATACAAATTCCAAACATCATGCTTACAATAACTATGACCTACAATAGTACTACTAGTATCTACTATATAAAGGTCATTTTCACCATTTGGACTAGGAAGGAGTTCCCACTATGTGTCTCATGGGACTGGTGAAGGTTGAGCAAGGTAGCACCCAAGGTCAGTCTGTAAGAAGCAGTTTCCAAAAATCATATATGTGAAAGAAACTGTTTCATCCTTTCCCTCGAAGGGTGTGATAGTGTTCTTCATGTAAGGTTCTAAGTCCACCCAAATTTTGTTATTCCTACCCTTATACCGAAGCCATAAATGTGACCAGTCTGTAGAAAAATACCAGTGTGATTTTTTGGACTATTATCTACTTAGAAATACATCGTAGGCTTCTTGGATGTCCAAAATTACTATTTTTATGCACTAGTAAATGCGTTGATCAAATTATAGGAAAATAAGCACATTTATAATTTTACTAATAGCTCGGACAACGGTCTCATCCATCTGAATAATTTGTGAATGTGTCTTATACCATTTAGCATTGATTTTCTTAGCTACGAACAATGACATCGCATTTATAGATGCAATAGAATAAACTAGTAAATTGTGCACATTATAATTAAAAATTTCAAACGTTAATAAAAACAAAGGGAAAAGTGTGTTTGCTTCTAATGTTAATATATTAAGAATAGATTCTAGGGTAATAAAGTACTTAACAGATACCTTATGCGAAGAATAATTATCACCTGAGGAATACTAATCAAGAGCGCGAAAAAGTGGCTCCCACTGGCTTGTGATCCTTGTAAACTCGATGATATAAATATTAATGCGAACTTACTTCATGTCTTCGACTATATTATAATCAAGCATGGTGGGAATCACCAAAGTCTCTAGGGAAGTAAATTTATCTGATACTTTCGGAATGGTAGAATTTCTTTTAATGGCAGAAGTATTTTTCGATGTAGTAGTATTTCCAAACTTATTCCAAGTGTTTTGAGTTGAGTTGACATGCAGTGTGATCTTCCTTAACAAGTGTCCTTTCAAATTATGCCTAGTAAACTCTTGTTCATAAATTGGCCCTTGGCTTCTCAAGTTATATCGACTATTCTTATTTTGAGCCGGGTCCTCACTTTGTGGAGGTTCTTTGATAGTTTTATTTTCAACTGTGAATACACAAATAAAATCATTCATTGTGTGTGCAACACTCGTGGTTTCTTCAGTAGAAGCAGTTTCTTCCTTTTCTTCCATTGGATCAGTCTGGTCATATGAAATTATAGTGTCAATGATATGCGCAGTCAGATAATTCACGTTGTGATTCCATTTTGTGCATATCTTTTCTAAATGACATTCTTAATGAAAAGAAAAATATTGGTCCATGCCCGTGCTCTCGACATTAAACATGAATTTTGAGCTTTGCGCAGACTTAGATCGATGATTGTTGTTGTTGCTGGAGTTGGTATCCCTTCTCAGGAAATTGAATTTTAGCAACTTGCTACTGATGGTGGTATTGCTTGACCTTTATTTTATCTCTACCAACTCATTGGTCAAATAATTGATGGTTTGGGTCAAGCTTTCAACATCGGTGGCTTCTTTATCCTTGGCCTTACTTGAACAGGCCTAAGACATGTTATCAGTGTCCTTGTAGTTTTTTAACGGTTCATCGTCGACAATGAATTTAATTGTGCAAAAGTGCTTTTCAACCGCAATAGCTTCTTCGTAATGCTTAGCCAAATTTTATTTCGCAGTTCCCTTGACGAAATGCATGATGCTTGTTGGTAAGGAAAAAGTATAACAATCAATCATGATGGAGTCATGAGGTTTCGTATTCACAGGAAATTTTTTCAATATACAATTGAACCTCTAATTAAAATATTTAAATTTTTATTTCTGCTCCATATTTGTATTTCCCAATTCTTTTAATAATATGGTTGGGATTTTGTGATCGGAAAACGTTTTAAGAAACAACGTTTTAAACCCCTTCCAATTATGGATTTGTAACATCTTTGCTGAAAATTTCACGTAATAAAAGTTAATAAAGGAAAAATTAACCACGGTTATGGGAAAATTATTCCAAGCTAAATTTTGGGGAAAACATCCTAGTGTGGGTGTTCATTTGGTTTATTATGGCTAAGGAAATTGACAAAGGAAATGGCAAAGGATTTGGAAACGCAAAATGACAATTTTTGGCAATTTATTTATGAAAAATAATGGAAATTAGAAGAAAAGGAAGGTGAAGGGTCACAGGTTGCATGTGAGGAGGAAAATGAAGTCAAATAATGGGAAAATTAAGAAAATAGAGGCCACATTAATAAAAAGTCTTATGAGGATCAGTTGGTACCTTTTTTCAATGTAACATTTTGTCAATTCAGTTTTGGAGCTCTCTCTCTCTATTCTCTCTCACACACTCTTGGACACTTAGAGTTTTCTTGGAGCACTTCAACATTGAATCAAGAAAGGAAAGAAGGAAAATAGGAAGCAAAAACCAGGAAAGGAAGAGTGGGATCAAGAAATTACAATGGGTTTACTTGTAGGTATCGATTTGCATGTGTGATATCCTTGATAGTTTTGGCATGCATGGTTACGAATGTGTGTTATTAGTTATCTTGTTATCATTGGCATGGGTTTTTCCAGCTCTGACAGTGTTCTTTAGCCTTTCCTTTCCATTTCCTAATATCCATGGTGTGATGACGTTCTCATGTTTTGGTTAAGCTGTATTTCTAGATGGATTTGAAACTGAGTGAGGTGGAACTCTGAATGAAATAACATATGGCCTAGCAATCCCTGAACCAAACTATTGATTGGGAAAATCCATTGGCCTAGTAACCCAGTAACCGAACTACGGGTTGCGGTAAAGCCAGGTATTATGCACCTAGGTGGGCCTAGGAACCCTTTACCGGTGAATGGATGGATATACGGTAAATCCTAGAGGTGGGTGACCTTGATCAAGCTTAGGAATCCTTAGTCATTGAATGGCAGGATATATGGTAAAGCCTAGAGGGTGTGTCTCGATTATGGCCTAGTTATCCCTGGATCGTATTGTGGATTTCAGTAAAGCCTAGAGACTAGGAGGCAGTAAAATTCCTCATAGTGTAGGTGGAGAAATCTAGTGGAATCCATGCTTGTTTATGGCCTAGTGATCCAATGAGGATTATGCTAAAGCATGGTTTTATTGATGGGATGAGGTGATGTAACATCATGAAGACCTGTTTTTTTTTTTTTAGTCCCACATTCATGCTTGGAATATGGCATAGGGTTGATTGGCTGAAGAGAGATTTGGTTCAGTCAATCTATGGTCGGGTGGAATGTGGAAGTCCCAAAACTAGTTTTCTTTTTCATTCATTAATAAGAGTTCCTTTCCTTGGTATTTTATGTGTAAATTTATTGGTTCATATGTGGCATTTATCGTTATGCAACAACCTCACAAAACAATAGAAATGATACATCAACGACTTAAAAAATATCCTCTTTGAGGTGGAAACCTCCATTACATTATAAAACTAAACAATTATTGGATGATTCAAATGATAAAAACTCCTTCCTATACATAAGAGTCTAAGGGGTCACAATATAATCAGAGCCTACATAAAATAAAAAGTAAGGGCACAATAATAACAATCGTGGGCTTCTATGGGGCACAATAATAACAATATGAGGACTTATTAGGCACAACAATAACAATAAGGGGGATACACTAACAATAACAATAAGGGGCTACAATAGTATTATATGGACCTAACATTCCCATGTCCTTCATAAAAGTGTTGTCCTCAACGCTTGAGTAGCTCTGGATGCTTTTGTATAAAATTCCCATCCTCCCATGTGGAATCTTCAGTGGGTAAGTTCTTCCACTTGACGAGATACTCCGAAATTGATCAATTTCGCAGCTGTCGAGTTCTTGTTTCTATCACTACTTCAATTTCCAATATGGCTTTTCCTTTCTCGTGAAGTTTTGGAAATATTGTTTAAACTAAGAGCTTGTCACCTATAACCTTGTTTAAGCATGAAACATGGAAAACTGTGTGCACTCGAGAAGATGTTGGAAGCTCCAATTTGTATGCCATGGTACCAATGTTCTACAACACCTTGTAAGTACCATAGTAATTTGGTGATAATTTATTATCCTTCGTAGCTTGTTCAAGGGACATTTTTTTGTATGGTTGTAGTTGTAAAAATACACAATAACATACATAAAAAATTCTTTCGCTCCGATGCTAATTTTCCTGTTGTTTCATTCGATCTATGCTAAAGTGAGGTTATCATTTAAGAGTTGGAGAACTTGTTGTTGATGCTATATGTGATCTTCCACTTCTTGAACCTTGGAATTTTCTCTTTAAGATTATGTGATAGATGGTGGATGATATCCATAAAGTGCCATAAATGGGGTGATTTTTGCTGCAATATGGAAGGAATTGTTATACCACCATTCAGAAAGACGTAACCACTTTACCCATTGTCTTTTTTTATCAGATACAAAGCAACGAAGATATTCTTCCAAAAAAAAATTTACCATCTCAGTTTTCCCATTAGATTGAGGATGATAAGATGAGCTATGAGAAAAATGAGTGCCCAGACAAGAAAATATTTTTTTCCAAAAATTTCCAGTGAAAATGGGATATCTATCGCTTACAATAATCTTTGGTTTTCCATGTAGCTTTTGAATGGTTTCCATAAATGCAGTAGCAAATGTAATGGCTATAAATGGATGAGATAATGCAAAAAGGTGTGCATACTTGGTAAGTATATCAACTACTACCATGATGGAACTCTTTCCTTTGGACTTACATAAACCTGTGATAAAATCCATCGAAACATACTCCCAATGTTGACTTGGAATGGATAAAGGTTGTAATAGACTTGAGGTCTTAATTGTCCAAATTTATGTTCTTGGAAAACCAAACATTCTGCCACAAAATTTTGAATATTAGATTTAAGGCCATCCCAAAAAAAGTCCTTCTTGACACTGTGGTAAGTTTTTAAAAATCTTGAGTGTGCCCTCCTAAGGGATAGGTGTGCAATTCCAAAAGAATCTTTTGTTTGAGTTGGGAATTCTTACAAAGATATAAGTGATCTTTGTACCATAATGAATCATTTTCCAACTAAATGTATAACATGTACTGGGATCTTGCTACAACTTTTGAATGACTTTCGACACTTCTTCATCATTATTCCAATCATACCTTGCTTCGGTTATCCAATGTGGTTGGATAATAGAAATGTCACAAATCAATGCTTCCACATTCTCATCCTTTATTAAGAGTGCATTTGCAGCAAAATTTGGATTCTCTGTTTTGTAGATGATTTCAAAGTCATAGCCCAACATCTTTGTGCCCCATGTTTGTTTCTTTTCTGAAGATAATATTTGTTCCAAAATGTATTTAATACTATCACGATCTCTTTTTACCTTGAAGTGTCTTCCCATTAGGTAAGGTCGCCATTTCTTTAGTGCATGTAGCATTTCCAACATTTCCTTATCATAAATAGGTTTGTGTTAATACTTTCCTTTGATTGGGAGACTTTCAAAAGCAACGGGTCTTCCTTCTTGCATTAAAACAACACCAATTCCATTTCTTGAGGCATAATATTCCACAATAAAGGTTTTTGTGAAGTCTGGCGTAGGTAAAACCGGTGCTCTGATACAAAAATATATGCAACCAATTCGCAAAACAATAGAAATGATAGTTAAAAAACTTTAAAAATGTCCTCTTCAAGGGGGAAACATCCTTTACATTACACAAATGAAAAATTCTTGTATGATTCAAATGAAGAAACCTCCTTTCTATATATATATATGAGTCTAGGGGTCATAATATAATCAAAGCCTAAAAAACAATAATAATGTAAATGCACAACAATAACAATAGTGGGCTTATATGGGGCACAATAATAACAATATGTGGACTACATGGTCACAACAATAACAATAAGTTGGCTACACTAACAATAAAAATAAGGGGCTAAACAAAATTACAAGGACCTAACATTTATAGTTCTTGTATCCTTATTATTTATGTTGTTTATATGCTAGTTATGAGTATGTTTTATGACAATGATGATGTAAGGATCTCATCATGTTTTTATTTATAAATGAATGAACAATGAATATACGACCTAATAGACAATAATGCAGCTAATGTGATAAGGCATCAATGCTTATTAGTGATTCTCAAATAATTATGAGACCCCTACGCTCAGATCTGTTATTATGACATATAGAATGCATTTTTGTGACATGTTTGACAAAATACTTGTCATGGCTAGTAGGTGTCACATCAAGTCCTTGTTTAGGTATTTTCATTTGTATCATTATTTCTATGTTACTTTTCATGTCTGTAAGTTTCACAGGGTTCTGGGTAGTGGCATGAGTCCTAGCCCTGAAAAAGTGGCACAGAATCTAGGGTCGTTGGCATAAAACTACCTAGAAAACTTTCGAGTTGCAAGCATGACCTTGTTGTGGGAGTGACTGGAGGGTCCCAGTCGCAAGAATTTTGTTGTTGTGGGAGTGACTGAAGGGTATCAGTCACATGCATACCCATGTCATGGGAGTGACTAAGGCCCTTGTTTAGTAAAATTCTAGGTTGTCTCTGGGTTTGATCACCTGGAAGGGTTGGATGTCTCCTCAGGGTTCTGTAGCATGTGTAGAAGGTTAGATTGGTTGTGCTGTGTCGGTTACACTTACATAATTTTACATGGGGAGTTTAATCATATCATAGTATCATTTCATCACATGTTTACACCAGCGGACCAATTAACTTGGGTAAATGTGGGAGGAGGGTGTTATGGAGTAGTTGGAGAGCATGCTTCACCCTTGGACTAGATGGGTGGTGCATTGGTCATGCAACATGTCGGTTGCATATGTGTTCTTATTCTTGTCGTCTATGTATTGGTTGTGTGCACATTTTGAATTGTTATGGTTTTAGTTGTGTTTCCATGAGAAAGTTGATGGTGTCATTGTTGAATTTGGTTGTTGTGAATGTATCTTGGTTATCCACTGGTTATGCTTGTCAGTGTTTGTATGTATTGAGTATGCATGCATTTCATACCTATGTTTTTATGCATGCATTGTGTCTATTTGTTGTTATGGTTGTGGCATCATGCATTGTAACTATAAAATGGTTGAAATGATGATTATATGTTGACTTGATTATGTTTATATATATGTACTGTGCTAATATATTCAGTGTTGCAGACAAGAAATCCTCCTAGAATCATACTGAAGTACGTTGGTTTGTTTATGATTTGGTTTAGATGACATAGATCAAGATGAATAGAAATATGGTAGAATATATTTCCTAATATTCTCCTTATGGATCAGATGAGAAGCGTGGTGTTGGGCACTTTTCTGATTTAGTAGACATGTTGATAAGCTTGAAGGAAAAAATAAGGAGTTGGAAAGAAAACAATGGCAAAACCATGCAAGCACGAGAGAAACAAGTAGAATTCAATGCAATAATCCATCAGATTTTGTCGAAATTGTAGAGACAGAGGCCACTTCGGATCAGTCATGGATAGGAGAATAGAACTAATGGGGCATATGGAAGTAGCTCTCATGGTGGCTATAGGTCAGATAGGGATCACATTGTTAGAGATGGTAGATTCTTGGATACTCCAGATAGGAGAGGTAATGGAAACATGTACTATTCTAGTTCTAGTTCCAACAAGCACTATGATCATAATCATTATCACCCTTATAGGAGGAGTGATAGGGAATAATTTCTAGATGATTTTAAGAAATATAAGCCACCTACCTTTGATGGATATTTGAATAAGCCCGAGGATAGAGAGACTTAGTTACTTGGGATGAAGAAGCTCTATGAATTGCATGATTACATAGATAATATGAAGGCCAAAATAGTTAACTTCAGCCTTAGAGGTAAAGCATATATCTAGTGGGAAGATGTAAAAATTTTCAGAGACATTAGGATAGAAGACCTAAGTTGGCATGAATTCAAGAAACTCTGCATGAATAAGTACTTGTTAGAAAGGTACTATGACAACGAAGCCAAGGAATTCTATGAGCTTAAATTGGGATTGATAATAGATGAGGAATATATGAACAAGTTCTTGGAGATTTTGAGGTATCTACTATATCTTAAATATTAGAAGGCTAAATTTAGAGATTTGTCAGTGGATTTCGATTAGCATTTAGAGATCAGATTGAGTATGATGAGCCTCGATCATTTGAGGAATTTGTTGGGAAATTAAAACAAAACATTGATAATTCAAAGCGTAAGAATGAATCTCAGCAAGGATCGAAAGGGAAAGACAAAGGTGAAGATAAATGGCAGTCGAAAAGAACAAGGCCTTATAATGCAAAAGAGAAAGAGAATGTTGCACCGCATAAGAAGTTCAATGAAATTAGACATGGATATGGGTCACAACATTAGAATAGAGGTGATAGTACAAGATGGTTGGAGTGTTAAACATGTGGTAAGGAGCATCCTAAAAGGGATTTTCCACAAAATTGGGGTGGTAGGCCTCAAATATATAGTGGACATGAGGCACATACTTTTGGGGATGTTGGGCAGAGCATTCCTCATATCTATGCAGCGCTGGATAACAGGCATGACGATCATCAAGAATCTATCATTAAGATGGAATGTAAGCCTTGTGATTAGGTTGTTTCTATTTTGATTGACTCTGGATCTAATTATAGTTATGTTAACCTTGACTTGGTGGATAAGTGTGGTTTGAATAAAGAAGTGCATGCAAAATCTTGGTTAACACAGTTGGCTAGATGTACCAAGAAGGGAGTTCATCATTGGGTAATATTTTGTGCATTTGAGTTGAATAGTATGCCTACATCATCACATTTGAATCTATTTATCATTAGGGTCATATAGTATGCTTTTGGATGTGGATTGTTTATATCTTCATAAAACCAAAGTGGACTGTTATGGAAAATCCATTGAGTTCCTGGATGAAAATGGGGAGCGGAGAATATTATAGGGTAAGAAGAAAGTAACATCAGTTAGTATGGTGAAAACTATATAGTAAAAACACAGTCACAGAAAAAGGTGTGTGTTATTTGCAGTGCACATTTCTAGTGATAAAGATAAGGAGGATGAGGATGAAAAGATATTAAGTAGGATGTGTTTCCAATATATAATTCATAGTAGTCACCTCATAAAGAAGTGGAATTCTCCATAGATTTGGTACCATGGGTAGCACCAGCATCAAAGGCACCATATTCTATATAAGGGATACATTATGCCAAGTGTGTCACCTTGGGGTGCACCAGTATTGCTTGTGAAGAAGAAGAATGGTACTCTTATGTTTTGCATCGATAACAGGTAGTTGAACAAGGTGATCATCACTAACATGCATCCCTTGTTGAGGATTGATGAATTTTTTGATCAGTTGAAGGGATAAGAAATGTTCTCAAAGATTTATTTTAGATATAGATATCATCAGTTACGCATTAAATAAGATGACATCTACAAAAAAACTTTCTAGACCAGGTATTGGAATTATGAGTTTGTGGTAGTTCCATTTGGTTAAAATAATTCTCCATATACGTTTATGTTCTTGATTAATAGTGTGTTGTGTCCTTATCAGGACATTTTTTTTATTGTATTCATCAATGACATCTTGATATATTCTAAAAATAAGGAAAATCATGTTGAGCATTTAGCCATAATTTTGAGATTTTAAGAGAGCATTAGTTATGGTAATATTATTAAATGCAGTTTCTTTCAGAAATAGGTACATTACTTGGGGCATATGGTCTCCAAGGAAGGTATAGCAGTGGATCTAGAGAAGATAAGGGATACCATGAAGTTGGAAGCCCCTAGAAATGTGGATGAGGTAAGATTATTTATGGGGTTAACAGGCTATTATAGGAGGTTCATCAGGAACTTCTCCTGGATTGCATATCCTATTATGTCACTATAAAGGAAAGGTAAGAAATTTGAATGGAAAAAGGAATGTGAAACAATTTTTGAACAATTTAAGAAATTGTTGAAAAATTCTCTAGTGTTAAAGGTTCCAGATCTAGACAAAGGGTTTGTGGTATGTACATATTCTTTCCAGAGAGGAACTGGCGGATTCCTTATGTAGGGGGGAGAGGTAGTATGTTATGAATCACAAAAACTGAATGAACATGAGCATAATTATATGACATGTGATCTTGAGTTCGTAGAAATAATTCATGCCTTGAATATTTGGAGGCACTATCTTCTTGGTAGGATTGATGAGTTATCACAATGGGTTGAGATACTTGTTTAACCAGCCTAATTTGAATGCCAACCAAGCTATATGGTTTCCCATGATCAGTGAGTTTGACTTCGAGACCAGGTACATCAAAGGAAAAGATAACATGGTTACAAATGCTCTTAGCAGGAAAATACAGGTAAATCACATTACAACTATGAGATCTTATTGGCCAGATCTATAGGATCAGATCTTACAGACAGGACAAAAGGATAACAGGTACATGGAGCTTAGGAATATGTTACAATAGATTACATTCATATTTATAGGTACAGGTAGTGGTACAATTACAGGTACATGTGCACAGATTGTGGATTATCATCTCTGAGAAGATGGCTTGATTAGATTTAGGGACAAGATATATGTGCCAGAAAATAGTGATCTCAAGAAGGCTATCTTGAGGGAGTTTCATGTGAATCCATATTCAAGTCACCCAGGATACCAGAATACATTGATAGCAGTAAAAAAAATTATTATAGGTTGAATATGAAGAAGGATGTGACCGAGTTTGTGGCAAGACGTTTAGATTGTCAACAGATAAAGGAAAAATGTAAGCATCTAGGTGGAATACTACAAATGATTCTGATTCCAGAGTGGAAATGGGAGGTAATTTCCATTTATTTCATTACACATATTTCAAGGACATTTAGACAACATGATTCCATCATGGTTGTGGTGGACAGGTTGACTATGGTAGCGTACTTCATTACGGTAAAATTTGTGTATTCAGTTAGTGATGTAGCACAAGTCTTCATCAGAGATGTGGTCATATTGCATGGTGTTCTGAAGAAGATCGTGTCAGAAATATATTCTAAGCTCACTTCCAAGTTTTGGAAGGATTTGTTTGCAAGTTTAGGGATAGATTTGTCCTTCAGTGTAGCTTATGATCTATAGACATACAGATAGACAGAGAGGGTCAACAGGATTTTTGAGGAAATGTTGAGGATGTATGTGAGGCATCAATAGAGGAGATGGGAGGATTACCTTCCCTTGGTTGAGTTTTATTACAATAATGGTTATCAGGAGTCACTGATTATGAGTCTGTTTGAGGCATTGTTTGGGCCAAGTTGTAATATGTCCATCACTTGGAGCGATTCAGTGAATAGGGTATTGATTGAACCAGACATGTTAGCATAAATGGAATAGGAAATGCAGGTAATAAAGAATAATCTAAAGACAGTACAAGATAGGCAGAAAAGCTATGTAGATTGGAATTGGTTTTTTAAGGAGCTTCAAGTTGGGGAACATGTGTACTTGCGCATCAAGACCAAGAATAACTCCTTCTTGATTGGATCGTGTGCCAAGTTGCCACCTCATTTTTATGGAATTTTCAATATTATTGAAAGGATTGGACTAGTATCCTATCGACTTACATTGCCTCCAACAATGAAATTGCATGATGTTTTCCATGTATCAATACTTAATAAGTATGTTAAATATGTTGATCATGTGATTAACTAGTGTGATTGACTGGTCTGTATTGCAGGTGGATCCAGATGGAGAATTCCATCTGGAACCTCAGTTTATATTGCAGAGAAAGGTGCTCATGCTCTAGAACTGAGAAATCAAGCAGGTTAAAGTGCAGTGGAAGCACTTTGGGCCCGATGAAGCTACATGGGAGATGGAATACCAGATGCAGACTATGTATCCTTCTCTATTCACTGGTTTTTGGTATATTTTTTGGTATATGATTTGGTACGATGTTTTGGTATATGCTTCGGTATATGATTTGGTACGATGTTTTGGTATATGTACATATGTATATGGATATAAATACCACCGTGAGTTGTGTTATAAATCTCCAATAAGTGGTATGGTTGTCATGTCATTATGGTTTTTATGTTGTTATGTTATCATGTTGGTTTGCTTCTCAGGAGATTGATCATTGTAAATACTGCAACAAGATAACTTATTAAGCTCCATGGGAAGTATGTTTTTCTTTCATTAGTTTTGTTGGTTGTAGGTGTCATTGAACACCAAGGATGGTGCTCCCCCAAGGGGGAGGGTTCTGTAACAACCTGGTGAAAATTTCATGTAATAAAAGTTAATAAAGAAAAAATAATAACCACAATTATGGGACACTTCTTCCAAGTTGAATGTAGGGAAAAACATCCTAGTGTGGGTTTCCATTTGGTTTATTACAGCTAAGGAAATTAACAAAGGAAATGGAAAAGGATTTGGAAAGGAAAAATGGCATTTTTGGAAATTTATTTATGAGAAATAATGGAAATTAGGAGAAAATGAAGGTGAAAGGTCACAAGTTTCATGTGAGGAGGAAAATGAAAGAAAATAATGGAAAAATGAACAAAATAAAGGCCACATCAATAAAAATATGTATGAGGATCAGTTGTTACTTTTTGTCAGTGTAACCTTTTGTTAGTTCAGTTTTGGAGCTCTCTCTCTCTCTATTCTCTCTGTCGCACTCTTGGACACATAGAGTTTTCCTGGAGCACTTAAAAATTGTATCAAGAAAGGAAAGAAGGAAAAGAGGAATCAAATATCAAGAAATGAAGAGTTGGATCAAGAAGATACAATGGGTTTACTTGCTAGTATTGATTTGCATGTATGATTTTCTTGCTAGATTTGGCATGCATGGTTATGGGTGTGTGTTCTTGGTTCTCTAGTTATCATTGACATGGGTTTTTAGAGGTGTTACAATGTTATTCAACCTTTCCTTTCCATTTCTGGATAGCCATGGTGTGATGGGGTTCTCATGTTTTGGTTAATCTATATTGTTGGACAGATTTGAAACTAAGTGAGGTGGATCTGTGAATGAAATAACACATGGCCTAGCAATCCCTGAACCAGGATCTTTGAAAGCCAAATATTGTGTGCCTCAGCAAGCCTAGGAATCCTCGACCGGTGAATGGTAGGATATATGGTAAAGCCTAGAGGTGGGTGCCCTTCATCAGTCCTAGGAATCCTTGGTCAGTGAATGGTGGGATATAGGGTAAATCCTAGAGTGTGGTGTCTTGATTATTGCCTAGTGATCCATGGATCAGACTGTGGATTGCGGTAAATCCTAGATACTAGGAGGAAATAAAATTCCTCACAATGTAGGTGGAGAAATATGGTGGCATCCATGCTTATTTATGGCCTAGTGATCTAGTGAGGATTGCAGTAAATATTGGTTTTATTGATGGGGATGAGGTTGTGTAGCCACGAGAAACCCTGATTGATTTTTTGGTTTTGTGTCCCACATTCATGCTTGGAATATGGCACAAGGGTGATTGGTTAAAGAGAGAATTTGTTCAGAAAATATATGATTGCGTGGAACGTGGAAGTCCCAAACCTGGTTTGATTTTGCATACATTAATAAGAGTTTCTTTCCTTAGTATTTTATGTGAAAATGTATTGGTTCATATGTGGCATTTATGGTTTTTGTATCCTTATTATTTCTATTATTTATATGTTGATTATGATTATGCTTTATGATAGTGATGATGTATGGATCTCATCATGGTTTAGTTTATAAATGAATGAAAAAATAATAGATGACATAATAGATGATAATGCAACTAATGTGATAAGGAATAAATGCTTCCTAGTGATTCTTAGATAAGTATGAGACCCTTATGCTCAGATTTGTATTATGACTTGTAGAATGCATATTTGTGAGATGTTTAACGAAATTCCTATCATGTCTAGTAGGGGTCCATTCAAGTCCTTTTTCAATTATTTTCATTATTTTCATTGTTCCTATGTTACGTTTCAATTATGGAAGTTTCATGGAGTTACAGGAAGTGGCATGAGTCCTAGCCCTGAAAAAGTGGCACAAAATCTAGGGTCACTGGCACAAAAATACCTAGAGAATTCCCCAATCACAGGCATGCCCTTGATGTGGAAGCGACTGGAGGGTACCAGTTACATGGATTCCCATTTCATCAGAGTGATTGAGGCTCTATGTCAATAAAATGCTAGGTTTTCTCATGGGTTGATCACTTAGGAGGGTCGGATGGCTCCTGAGGTCTCTGTAGCAAGTCTAGAAGGTTATATTGGTTGTGTTGTGTCAGTTCCACTACCTTAATTGTAAATGGGGAGTTGAATTAGATCATAGTATCCTCTCATCACATATTTACCCCAACGGACCAGTTAATTTAGGTAAATGTGGGAGGAGGGTGTTTCAAGATTGAGTTTGGAGGAATATTGTGGTACCATAAAACTGCTCTACCATATAAGGTACAGGGAAAAAGTCTACATGGAACACCATCATAACGTACCTCGAGCATATGAAGGTGTAGGTATAACTTTTCCAAATGGTATTTTGCTTTGACTGCTTTGTGAGGTTCATACTTTGTTAGCATCTTTTCCACGTGTCTCGGCATATTGTGTAAAACAACTGGTAGAGAAAGTGATCCCTGAGACATACAATCTGTATCTTAGTGTGATAAGTCTTTGTCTCTATGTTCCTCCTCTTCTTCATAATCTAAGGGATCTTCCTCCTCCTCTTCATAACCACCCAACCCGTGGAAATTTTTGCCTGAGTCTACAACGTTGTCTTTGTCACTTCCATTAAAATATTGAGTCTAATCTAGTTTCTCTACACTTTCTTCAGTATCTGCTAACTCTTCAAGGGTGGCGAGAATCAAATCTTCGACTCTAGATACCATTATCCCATTTGGATTGGTTATGTTATTCTTTGGAAAATAAGGAAATTTTGTACTCCAGTGACAATTCCAATAGCCATTACAAAGTGACGAGATATAGGTCTAATGTCCCAGAAGTGCTCGTAGGATATTTCAAAAGTTTGTCCAATACTGGGTCGAGAAGATCCTCCAAATTCAGGAATATGAGTAGGGGAGGTGTTGGGAATATTTCTTCCTTGACCGAAAGAAGTATGATTTGAGGGTGGGTGGTTTTATCAACCATAAAAATATGGTTTCCCACCTTCTAGCACCAAAAATGTTGACAATGCTAGACTTGCCAACATTCAAAGTTGCCTCCTCGATATGTGGTCCCAATTATACCTCACATTGCTTGGGATAGGAACCCCATATATAATAAAAACTGGTTACCATTTTATTAAAGCTTTTCCTTCTCTTTAACTATCACCAAGAGAGATGAACACTTATGTGCCTTCAAAAAGCAAGTGGGTGTGCCTGGTGAGTGCTCAGTTATAGGTGTGTCGAGGTTCTTCTACTGCAAAGGGGAAAAGAAAGTGAGCCTCTAAGAGAGAGGTAGTAGTACCACCCTCGTAGAGACACGCACAGTCAAGAAATATATGTCTATCATCTAGCAGAATAATCCAAAAATATGCAATGATGATTGCAACCATCACAACACATTCTCAATATGATAAGCATGAAAATAACTGAAATAGTTCAAGTATAGGTGAAAACAAACATGAATCATAAAAATTCACAGAACAATCTTACAAATATTCATTATCCATGCATGAAGAACGTGTTGGCCATTAGGCTTCATATATTAAGTAAAATTACCAGTACACATGTATAACGAACACCACTATATCCAATAGTGGGGACTTGGAGCCACTACTTTCTCCCAAAAAGAACTAGCTTGTCTCTCTGATGTCTTATGGGACGATATAAGGTGAAAATTAATTTTCTTGTACAATTAGGGTGTATATATAACCAATGGGGTGATCCTTCAACTCCCTTATGACTCTTTGTCTACTCTCATGACTGTTTGACTTCCCTATGACTTTTCAACTTTACATCACTTTTCATATTTTGTACATGTCATTTGGAATTCCATTTTACAATACATTTTTGAATAAGAATTTACATAATCCATAAAATGATGTGTCATATGATGAATCATGACATGATATCACATAGCACTAGTGACATGGAAATTTCAAGCCTTTATTTGTTGTTTCTTGTTATGTATCTTCTTTAGAATGATATCTTTCCACCTCCATATGCATTAAATATGAGGAGTCTTCAGTGTTATCAAGTCTTTAGTTGTGGTCGCAAAATGATGTCCCTTTGCTTTCTCCTGATTGATTAACTTGTATCTTCATCTACGAAGGTTTTTTCTAGCATGATATCCTTCTCCATATCCTTCTTTATGACATTTTCATAGCATGATAGAGTACCTGCATCTGAAATTCACTGATGACAAGACGACATTAGTTCGATAAATCCCTAGTCTAAGATGTTTCATGATGATCCACTGATTGAGCTAAAACTAGGTGGTAGGATGAGGAAGAGCCTTAATCATTATGAAATTGCACAACTCATGTATTCAAGGATCAAGTCTAAGCCTTGAGATTGCACAATACATATCTCAGGTTGGATTGTGCTTGAAGATTTCATAGTTGAGGATTTGAAGGAGCCAGGATGAGGGTTTGATCATTGATTTTTCCTATTTCACAGTTCTGGAAGGAAAAGGAGGAAAGGTGATTGCATAATTTAGGATATTAGGGCTGAGTCTTGAGCCTTGATACTGTGCAATGCGCAATTCTGACTGGGAAGGAGAGAGAGATTGTGCATTTTTTGGGGTCATAGGCTGAGCTTGAGCACTGTGGTTACGCAGTGCACTATTATGGAAGACATGAAATGCACATTACAGAGTTCCAAGAGGTAGGTTGTTTCTTGAGGGTTGATATTGTGCAATCCATAATTTTATAATGCTAGATGATGGTACGTTTCCTGGTCGGGAATTTTTCCATATCTGACTAAGTGTGGAATTTGTGTAGTTGATGTGAACAATGACAAGACTTTATCGTGATCACAAAACTCAGACACTTTATGACACAATAGAGATCACCTAGAACACATTAACAACATACTTCACTCAATACTACAACTTTGCGATAACTTATGACAAATGTGACCCCAAAGATACACTTTGTGATGATGTGACAATACATGTGCGAAAGTGCTTGAAACTTTGGAAATTAGTGTGACACATGTTTACATGATAAGAAAAAATAATTTACGCAAATATTACCCCTCGAAACTACCAAAACTAGCTTTTCTCAATGTGTGACATTCCACATGACAAAAGACGACACTTTGATTTTCTTGCAAATGGCAGAAAATCACTTAGGAAAAAAACATACAATAAGTCTCAATGCTTGCAATGACAGTATGTAAGGTAAAATTAGGCTCCAAAATTTGGGTGTCCGAAAATTTTTTGGAGGGTATTGTAGCAACAACAATAGATTACTGAAACTTGGCTTGATATTGGCTTGATATAGACATCATTGATGAGCTACTTGACTTGGCATTTGACAGTGAAGGTTTGAATTGGTATGTTTTGTCAGTTTTATTGCTTGATTGACTTGGTGTTGGAGTTCTATTGAGAGGGTTTTCATTGGTATATTGTTTTGACTCAACTATTTATTTATTCATTTATTTAGTGATACAATGATTTAGTGATTTGGTGATTAGCATAATGGTATTAAGTTATGGTGTCTTGGAATTTGGTTTGATTGTATTGTTGGGTGTGGGTCCAATTTTAAAAGTGATGAAAGGTGACCTTCATGTTTTTATGGTTGATTGAGATAGGTGGATCAAGTATGAAAAATATGAAACGTGGTCTACGAAAACAACAACGGTTTTCTCCCACATTGGGTTTCCACCTAAAATAAAGGTTTCCTTGTGTTACTGATGTGTCAATGTGTTTTATGGTATACATTCACTTACATATAATGTTTCTCATTATTTATTGAATAAGCTATAATCTATAACACAATGATCTATTAATCGGAAATAATTGAACAAGAAAACTTTGGAAACAAGTGCATAAAATAAGTATATTTCAATTTGGAATGAAATATTGATTCACCCCCCCCCTAAGTATTTCTAACATTTTCTATCAGAGAAGGTATCTCCAATAAATATTAACCACTTAAGAGCAGATCAAGGAAAATGGAAAGGAAGCACAAGAAGAAGGTAGAAAAAAGGAAGAAGTCAAGGTAGGAAAATAATGACAGTGATGTATCTGATGTCATGGTAATATCTTCATTCATAGATCAAGGAAAATCAACAACAGAACAAACCAAGTCATAAAGTATGGATAATAAAGGCATGTTTGTGCTTTATGATAATAACTATTAGGATTAGAAAGAAAATATGAAGATAATGTTCTTGAAATCTAATTTTTTGTGTTAGTCTATAAAGGTTATACTAAAACTCCATCATCATGACAAGGACTCCATAAGAATAGGTAGGAATTAAATGCAATCTATTGTACCATACTTGATTCAGTATTAGAGAAAGTTATGCATTGTGAAACAATAAAGGAGGTATGGGATAATTTTCAGGTCATCCATGAAAGTTAAGGAAAATTTGTAACAAAGGAAGTTTTCTCATGCGGTAAACCGACAGATAATATCAAGATATTAAATGAATTTAAAATAAATTGTGGTTTATCAAAATATAAAAGTGAACATGAAACAACCTTCGTTATATTAGATGGAGTTATTGATTCAGAAGAAGACAGGTTAGAAGTACTTAATCTTAGAAGAAAACTTTCTTATTCCTTGAAAAAATATTAATTGCCTTGAGAATAAATTGCGGGAATATGAAAGTAGGGAGCATGATAAAAAAATGAATACTATAACAATAACTAAAAAACTTAACAAAATAAAATGATATTGTGAAGGAATTGAACCTAATATCCTCTCTCTCAAATCTAATCTTGAAAAGTAAATCAAGCAATATGAGGAGATACTTCAAGTATTTGAAAAAAAAGAGAATGGGATTAAGGAAGTGATTATTAAATTAAGAACATAATCAGAAGAAGGATGAAAGATTGAAGAAGGAATGAGGAAGTAGTATATAGAAAAGGAAGATCATTGTCGAAGACTAGACGTTGATGTAAGAATTATAAAAGGTATTTTAATACAAAAAGATAAATATTTGAAATTCTGTGATAGTACCAAGATATTTTATAATCTAGTTAATAGTCAAATATCCCCCTCCATTAAATCAGGCCTTGGTTTTCATGAGTCAGTTAAGAAAGAATCTAGTTCAGAATCCTATGCAAAAAAATATGTGGATAACAAAGAAAACTTTTAGAATGTGGGTAAATAATTAAGAATTCAACCAAACCAACAACTAAGGAAAGTGAATTTTCAAAGGAAGTAATTTTCTCCCAATATTATAAATAACAATCAATTCTCTCCTTTTATCAATGATATCAAATGTTTTATCTATCATAAAAATGGACACATTACAACCAATTACAGAAGCAGACTATTCAGATCTGAAGCCAATAGTTACTCCATATGAATATCATCAGTTACCAGGTACTCAAGCTTCTTTCAAGGGCATTGTTTTACATGGAATATGTTTGGTCACAAAGCTTTTGATTGCAATAAGAGAAATATGAAGCAAAACTATTATGATTCTCGTGCTCCCTTCTCTGGTCATGTAAGGTATTATTCATGTAACAAGTTTGGTCATATAGCAAAAGAATGCAGGAACAAGACAATGAATTCATATAGAAAACAAGTAGACTCCCTAAAAAGAAAGTAACCAGACAATAATGTTGTTATCAAAATATCTGAAAAATATGGATCCACCAGCACTACTCATATTAAGCAAAGGAAAGAGGAACAAGTAAGGTGTGGCCTTGATTTATGTGCATTTGAAGAAGAAAATCAATGGTACATAGATAATGGATGCTCTCATCACATGTTTGGAAATAAGAGAATTTATCTCTCTCAAGGAAAACAAGAGTGATAATATTATTTTTGGAAATGGTTCATCTACAAAGGTACTAGGAATCGGTAATGTTGAACTTGATGTTAATAATAGAGAAGAAGCTAATTTATTATTTCTCTAAGGGATAAAGTAAAACATTCTAAATGTAGAAGAAATAGCTAATAAAGGGCATGTAAACATATTTACATCAACTGGATGAAAAAATATAGAAGAAGACACTAGATAAGTTATAGCAAAAGAATGCAAAATTTAGAAAAGTTTTATGTACTAAAGAAGAATCTGGTTAGAAATAAGAGGTCTAGCTCCTCTTCCTTAGATTTGGAGTAAAGAAAATATCCCCTACTACATTTTATTGTACTTAATGAAATAATTATAATAGGGACTGTAGAAGTAAATGTGAGGTACATAGGCTCATGGAAAGCAAAGGATGAAAATTAGGTTCACAAAATATGTACTGCATGATCTCAGAGGGGGCCTTCCATTGGTGATGATTTCATATGTTGTTTGATTATTCTTATGTTGATGATTTATTTTGCTTAAGTTGATTTGACAAGTTTAGGGGGATTATCACTTATGCTTCCAACATCTCATTGTTTTCATTATGGTTTGGATAATGGTTTATTGCATATCATTGATCCAATGTTTGGGTATGTTGATACATGATGAGTGAGTTATGCATCTATTGTGATAAGGATTGGTGATGAAGAATTAGCACAAGTTCCATGGGATCATCTAGTATATGTTTCATTACTGGAATTTTGATGGGCAATATATATATATATATATATAATATTTATTATTATTACTATGATAAATTCTCTTATATTGTTTCTTTGATACATTGCCTACTATAAGAAGATAAATGTTGTTGTCACTATGGCATAGTTGATGTTGATATATACCGAGTTCATTATTTTTTTTATAGGACTTATTTCCTTTCTTAGTGGTGATTGGAAATTGGGATTTTTCTATCTTTTTGTTATTGATTAACATGTTGACATGGTTATGAAGATTAGGGATATTTCCAAGGATTTGCATACATGTTTCTCACACTATGTCATGTTGTTGGTTAATTTATAATGATGCTTCGAAGAACCACTACATTGTTGGATTGAATAGTCATATGTATCATATTTATTCATAATCATGTGGAAGTAATAGCCATGTATATATTATAGCAAGCCCAATATTTTTATTGCATATCACTAGAAGGTCTAGTATATGCTCAGGGGGGGCATGGTCAGTTAAGCTCTTTGTTTTACATTAGAATATCAGACTTACAATATTGCACATGTCAGGGGAAGTACTTCTCTCATATTTTTTCCGCCCTTTTTCCTTGATGTCAAGGGAGGGGGGGAGGAGGACATGGTGTTTTGCAGAAAGTTGTCATCAAGTCCAAAGGGGGAGATTGTTGGCATTATGGCTCATGTGTTGCTTTTTATTTTAACCTCATCACAGTTTGTTGGATAGATTGTTTTTTCATGGATGGATTCTCATAGTTGTTGTATATGGATTTTTTGTTCACTATTGTGTCTATGTGATGGTTAGTAGTGCCTAGTGTAGGATTGATGTTTTGAAGTTCCTAATGTTGCATTAACGTGTCAAGTGTAGGACTGTTCCTAATGCATGGTTGATGTGTCAAGTGTAGGATTGATATTTGAATGGTTGAGTTGCAGAGACTTGAATGAGGCTTTTAGGGTGATACAAAGATTGAATAGGTGGTACGAAATATGAGAAATCATGTCTCAAAATTTGTATACTAAATAGAGAATTTTTTTGGTCTACATTAAGCCCCAACTGCATAGAGGAAGTCCCATCAGGGCAACTATAAGCCTTCATCCGCATGGAGGAATTCCCATCAAGGCAGATGTAGTTGATATCTCAATGAATTGTAAATACAACCATTCAATAGGTGGTGAAAAATAAATAAAATAACGAAACTAGGGTTTCTCTCATAGATTTGTCTGCACTGGGTTGTTTTGACAAGATTTGTTGTCCTTGATGAAACCTACTTGATAAATATGTCAAGATTATGGTAGCAAGATGATTATACGGGTAGGTATAGATGTGACACATGAGATGGAAAAAGGAAAATCAGTTCAGAAATAGAGGAATGATAAAGGTGAAGTTTAGGAAATTATACGTGGGTACTATGAAGAAATACAACGTACATACACAGGTATGGTGAATAAAAATTGCATACAATTTACACACCATGGTATTATCAATACCAGGAGTATTCACCATGGTATTGGCCCATAGTAATGAGCACAACAATGGATATTTTATCTTGTCAAAGAATACCATCGTCATTACTAAGAGACTATCATAAGGTATTGGCTAAGCCCTAAGCTATATAAGGAGATGGACATCAAATTTTTATGTGTGCAAGTTATGGGTTATTGATGAATGATTTGATTTGAAACAAGTGTGCAACAAAGGGAATGAAGAAGATTAATATAAAAAATAATAGTAGAGAATAATTAATATGCTTACTTGATCCTTTATTATTATGACTGGCAATGATAGATATATGATGGTAATGATACTCTGACATGAGCATGTGATAGTAAGGGTTGTGAAGTATGCTTTATGGTTGCATCAAAGGCATGATCCAATGATTATATATATATATATATATATATATATATATATATATATATATATCTGTGTGTGTGTGTGTGTGTGTGTGTGTGTGCGGGTATGTCCCTTATAATTCATGTGTATACGCGGATATGCTTCTAGGTAGTTGCATATACATTCTATGAAAGTTTAGAATGTGTACACAGGTGTCAAGAATGAAAATTATGTACATACACAAATGTGCATTGTAAGGGTCATGTACATCTACTAGATTTTTGTAGTATGAACTTTTAATGATGTTTGATAATTTCTGTTATGATTATTTTTGTTTGTCGATGAATTCTTGCTTATGATAATTTGTGTTTGACAATTCTGGTTGGGTTGAACTGATTATAGTATGGAATGTTGACTTGTGATGATAATGTTGTATGGTGATCTATATTTGGTTCAGGTCATGGTTTTATTATCTGATTAAGTGATTGATTCAGTGTGACAGTGATTAAGATTCGGTTATTAGTATTTTGAGATCTGTATATGGGTATACTTCAAGGGAGGCGCATACATACACGAGTATTGTACAGAATAGTAGCGTATACCTTATGAAACATGTGATGATCAGGGTCTGCAGTGACAAGATCTTATTCCTATGATTAATAGAGTTTGGTTTGGTATATTGGTGAATGGTTGTCCACTTCTATGATGTATTATGAATTTTTTTGCTCTAGTTGCATTGGTTGATTTAGATTTAGTGTTTCTTTTGATGATTTATTTGGTTCAGTAATTAGGTAGCTTATTTCATAATTTTTGGAGTGGATCTAGTTTGAAGCATTCTGAAAAATGACCCACAAAGAGTTGAGGATAGCAGTATTCAGAAAGGGGTTGCAACCCCCTTCCATTAGGAGTTGGAAAACAAGAGAAAGTTGTAGCCCTTTGTAGGTAGGATCTTGCATGTTGAATAAAGTCTGCGCCAATACAATATTGTAAGAAGTTTCCTTTTTTATGAAATAAGAAGACAAAGAAGAAAACATTAGTGGTTTTCTCCCACATTGGGTTTCCACCTAAAATCCTAGTGTTCATATGGTTTTTTGTGTTGATGTTCTATCTTCTTCTTAACTTTTTCATAATTACTAATTAATTGATGAATAATAAAGTAATGATGCACTAATTAATGTTGAACATATGATGAAATTAATGATCAAATAAGTTATCTAGATATATGTGGGTTTCTTTAATAGCAGTCATGTACATAAGCTAGTTCCCTTTATAACAAAAGGATATAAAAATCAAAATGAGAAATTGGAAATTTGAAGTGTGTAAAATACTGATTCACCCCCCTCCCCGTCTTAGTATTTTTCCTAAAAATTGGTATCAGATCAGGCCTTCATAATAATCTTGATCGATTGAAGGGAGATTCATCAAGATGATAAATCAAGAGGGAGTATCATCTATACGGCCACAATTTTTTAATGGAACGAACTTGGTTTTCTGGAAAGTTAGAATGAGATCATATCTACAGTCTCTTGGAGTTAATGTTTGGGAAAATGTTGAAGGAGGCTATCAATATCCATCCTCCATTCCCATAGATGAAGTAGGAAAGAAATAATGTGAGACCAACGCCAAAGTTCTCATCGCTCTTTTGGGAAGCTTGGAAGAATCAGAATTTGTGAAGGGCATGCATATGAATATTGCAAAGGCTAAATGGGACAAGGTCATCCAAATTTATGAAGGTGACACTTGAAATTTGTAACAAGAAAAGTGAAATTGGCATCCATAAATGGATACCATGGAGGATTTTGATTTAATTATTTCTTAATTAAATTAGACGAAATATGTGTCAAATTTATTTATCCCTTAAATAAATTGGACAATAAATTGTAATCTTATCTCATAATCACTTGTAATAGTTAACTAAGTGTGATAGACTTAGTTAGCTCATGAAATTCAAGTTTAGGGTGGTTGGTAAGGCATGTAGATTGATTCTATTTGTTTTAGAGTCCAATTTTCAGTCAGTGTATTAGTTTAATGCATGAGAAATCCGTTAACTCAATAAAGTGAGAGGTAAAGTGAATTAAATCCGTTAACTAATTTTTGAACTAGTGAGAGGTAAAGTGAATTAAATCAAATTTAATTCACATGCAGTGGTATATCAAGTGACTGATGATTTACTATTAACAGTTGCATGAATTTCAGTTTTGATGAAGACCCAGCTAAGATAGAGGTTAAAGGGAAGTTGTCTATCAGTTGTATTTATAGACAATTTCCCGGGCGCAGTTATATACACCATAGGATTCCCATGATGTATTATGCAGTCAAGGAAGGCTAATTATCCTATTTAATAGGGATTTCATAAGCAAGGAAAGCTAAGAAGAGGCTTATAATTAGCCAAGTACTAGCCCAATATTGTCCAGATCAGTGTGAGACAGTCAGGATAGTGCAACAGACTCTTGTGAGAAGAGTGCATTGTATTGTTTCATGATTCCTTGGTTCATTATAAAATAGAGATAGAGGGGTTTTGAGTAGCTTTCTTTCCCCAAAAAATATCTTATGTTGTGGATTTATTTTCTTTCTCTTACTTGGTGTGATTGTGTGATCATGTTTAATTTCCGCAAATTAATTGTAGAAGGATTCAGTATCTTTCTCTATTATATTGCATGATCAGATTGAATACATTGGTATATGTATATTTGGTGTAATTTCTACATGGTATCATAACACCAAGAATCACAATAGTGGAGAGGAAATTGAGTTTGTGTTGAACAGTATTCAAACTTGCAGATACTTTCTTTTGAGCGACAAGCGGATCAAGATGGATTTAAATGGATTAAGATTGGAATATGCACTTGAGGATAGTTCTAATTATATCGCATGGAAAGATAGAATGGAGGAAATTCTAGAGGAAAATGGGTTGAAATAATTCATTGATAATGATATTCCCAAGCCTGTAGTAGCAAACGCCACTCTTCTTGATGCTTGGCAAAAGAAGGTAGTAAGGGCGAAGAGGATCTTATTAGAGGGAGTTTGAGATCACATTGTCTCGAGTATTCATGGCAAGACAACTCCATATGCAATGTGGAAGGCCTTGAAATATCTATTTCAGAACAATAACGACCAAAGGAAGTTGGCATTGAAGTACAAGCTTAGGAAAATCAAGAAGGAGGGTGAGACTATACTGACATAATTGGCGAAGTTCAATCAATGTCTAGATGATCTTGGAAGTGTTGGTGTGACCATAGAAGATGATGAATTGGTGAGCCTAGCACTTCTAGGCCTTCCCAAGAGCTGGCATAGTTACCAGGACTGGGTGAATGGGAGGGAGAAGTTACCAAAAGGAGCGACTTTAGTTGGATTTGGTACAAGAAGAATTTAGGCAGAATACCAGGGATGGATCCTCATCCAACACTAATGATGAGGAAGACTGTGCCTTGGCCGGTAAGGCAAAGAAGGCTAAGGGAAAGAAATCCCAAGGTGAAGTGGGCAAGAAAGACTTTTCCAAGATCATATGTTTTCACTATGATGAGCATGGGCACTATGCTACAAATTGGCCACAGAATAAAGCAGGAAAGAAGGAGCCTACAGTTGTAGTAGGTGAAGCATTGGCTTCACAATTCGAGCTTGATTTTACTCTCATTACATGCATGGCCAACACTGTAATGGGATGCATGTGGTATCTAGACAATGATGCCTCGTTCCATATGATGGGGAATAGAGATCTCTTCAATGAATTGGAGGAGAAGGACCTCCAACAGAACATAGAGTATAGATATGACAGGAGGTATAGCGCGATCGACATAGGTACAGTTACCTTTCAGAGGGAGAATGGCTCCCATCTCAGACTAGCAGATTTTTTGTATGTTCCAGGCCTAGGGAAGAATCTTGTCTCCGTAGCGGTATTGGAAGACCGTGGTTATGAGGTGATTTTTAGAAAAGGAAAGGTGTTCCTTAAACACGTAGCCATGGGATAGGTGAAGAAAATAGGTGCAAGAGTCAAGAACCGATATGATTTCGAGGTTAAGGCTGTATCCAAGGCTTTGAGGAGCAAATAAGTGGTTAATGACTTCGTGGTTGAGAGAGATAGAAATTATCTCTCCACATGTAGCCTCAGAAGCAGTCTCAGAAGGTTGTGGAGCATCCATAATTGGAGAAGTAGAGAGGACACTGAGTGGAATATTCCACTCAAGAAGAGACCCCGAGGAGGGGGAAATTTAGAGCCAGGAACGCAAAGGGATTACATGAAACTATACCTCTAGGTGCGAGGTGGGGTGATGTGCAGAATTAATTCCAAGAAGAAATTTGGGCAGCTTTCATTGTGTTAGTGTCAGCCTTTTCATCCTTCCTCCAGTGATCAAACTTGCTCTTACAAAGTTATTTTAAGGTGTCAAGGTCAAATTTTGTCATTTCAGTGAGTCTTCAAGTAAAATTTGGTCACTAGGTATTAGGTCTAGGGTTTTCTTTCAATCCTTTCAAATTTTTTCAAATGTCGGTCCATGTCACAATTCAGCTGAGTGTACCATCATTCATAGGGTTTTCATCATCATGCCAGGTTCCAATGGGTCATTTTACACCTTGTTCATGCTTCATTTGTGCCTAGGTAAGGTTCATTTCCCTCTCCTAGGGTTTTGAAGGTAATTTCTATTGGATGGTCAAATCATCACCAAAACTTGTATCCTGATGTTCATACACCTTCCCATATCCTTAATGTACCTTATTAAACACTTCCCATCACTGAGATCCCCCAAATTCCTCATTTTCGCACCAACCCTAGTTTCTTGCTACAACTTGGCAATTTTCTAGGCTAGGCCTGTGTTTTTCCCTTTTGGACCCCTTCCCCTCACTCAATCTCTGAAATTCCACTTTCCCCTACTTCCTAACATCCCTCCATACTTCCAAAAAATTTCTCAAGAATTTATAATCCCCTTATCCCCTTCATTTCGCTTCATTTCGACAAATCCCTTCTTCCACACATCGGGATAGGTTTTACTCCAATGATGTTTCTGAGCAATAAAAGATGAATTTTAGAAAACTGAGAGAGGTTTTTGTCCAAAATAGGCCAAGGAAGAAAAAATTCCTTCACTTTTTACACAGGTGTTATGGTTTTAGAGAAATTTCAAAGATACAGTTGCCTCAGGAGAATTGATGCACCTCTGAAGTGACCTTGGGAAAATCAAAATTTCTCCTAGATTGGCTGGCCAAATGACTTTCTTGATGAGTCAAATGCTAACTAGACACGAAGAGATTTCCAATGAGCTATCATGGGCTCAATTTGGAGTTGAGGAAGACCTTCAAAAGTTCACTGCAACAGCACTCTTCCTTGAGGCAGCCTCATTTTTCACATTTTGACCAGTCTTGGGAGATTTGACTTTTGACAGGGTAAATGAACTCCAAATTGAAAAATTCTAGCTAGGTTGGAAAGTAGACTCAATAAGCTTTCCAAAGAGATATCCCAAGCCCAATTTGGACATCGGGAAGGCCTCCAAAATCCTCCTGCAAAAAGGCACTATGCATTGAGATGGCGCTACGCATTGGGCAGTGGTTTGCAGTGTAATTTTGTAACTAGCGCTACGCATTGAGATGGTGCTACGCATTGAGCTAAAAAGCTTGAAATACATTAAAATATTCCACCAAAGATCTAAAATTTCTAAATTCTTTATTTCCTAAATAAGTTAACATCCCTCCATGACCAATGAATGAATTTCTCTTGGTGCTTATGGTGATTTAATGGATGAAAATTAAAACCCTACCTCTTTACATTTCTTGCCAAAAGAAGTTGCGTAGGGTTTGAAAATTGCATGTTTCACTGCAAATTCAACTCCTAGACATTTCCCACTCCCTCACTCCTTCATTCCCTCAATCATTTTCTCCCTCTCTTTACATTCTCATCTACCCATTCCACATTTCACATATCCCTAATCAACTAGCCCTAAATCCCTAATCCCACTATCCTAAACCCTAGTCAAATATCCCCAAAACACTAATTTACATCCCAAACCCTAGATGTCATCCCCTAAACCCTTTCATTCCATAAAATCATACAGCTAGCATCAAAACCTCCCCTCATTAGTCCCACCCATCCATGGCGCTCAAAAACATGAAGGCAAAATCGGCAAGCTGCCAAGAGGAGGAAAATCAAATTGACCACATTTGAGCAAAAACTTAAAATTTGATCATGAAACTTGGCTTGGAAGGGTAAATAGGAATTTGGAGAAAGCTAACAAGGAGAAAAAAATGTTAAGGCACATGAAGAATCATGATTGGGCGAGAAATCATGTTTTCAAGGCACGAATCAAGATCCTGAAGACAAAGTTAAAGAGGGCATTAAAGCGTCGCAAAAGGCATTATAGACTCCAAATTTTGGCCGAAGCTTCCTTGGATCAGCATAGTGCTTGATGGTGGACATTCAGCCCAAATTTCAAGAAATTTGGGAAACTTTTTGTCAATTTTGAATTTTTTGGCCTTAACACAGATTTTTCTACCCAATGCGTAGCGCCACTTGGCGCGCGCTTATAATTGGCAGCTCCTCCTGAAGAAAAATTTGTATTTCTGGATTTTTCATCCAAATTTATGCATGCCTACCCATTACCTAAGGATTTTTACAAGTTTTGGGTTGCCTAAAGGGTCAAAAATACCCTACAAATGACCTTTTTGCCACTTTTTGGACACACAGGAAGCAGTGTTGGGAAAAATCATTTTTGGAGGGGAAAATGGCAACCAAATTCAGAAATTCCACTTGGGTTGGAAATTATATAGGAAGAGATTTCCAACGAGCTATCCTAAACTCAATTTTGACTCCGAGAAGGCCCTCAAAATCAGCCTCAAAGTGGCGCAACGCATAGAGATTTCAGGCGCGGCGCATTGGGAATTTTGGCCTAGTTTTCACTCAGTAACTCAGTTTTTCGCATAGTTTTGGCCAGTTTGAATTTTTTATCTCAAAATGTAAAGATATTGATGTAACTTGATGTAATTTCATGGTTTTTGATGTAATTTTGACAAATTTTCACTCATGTAAGTAGATTCATTCACCAAAAAGTGAATTGTAACTGAATGAATCAGTTTCCTATCTTATAGAGGCAAGCTGTTTCATTGCCTATTTTTCAGTTCTTAGTTTAGATATTGTTGAAAAAGCTCCTAAAATAGTGAGCTCGACCCCTAGAGGCATGGGAATGATTTAGGCTTGTCTATATCTTGTATTTTCTCAGTCATTTTCAGAGGTTGGACACTTGGGATTGCTTGGAACTTCATTGTACATTTCATCTCTACATTTTGGCAAACGAATAGACCAGGGTTTGCAGCACTCCTTGGGATCCATGTGGCTCTTTTTTTTTATGATGTCTTTCTCTCTGTGATTGTAAGTTTACTGATGTTTCATGTATATCATCTTCCTTCTCATTTCTTCTTAAGTTAAACAAACAAGTAATAAAGGTGGAATTCATTAGATTTGCAGTGCTCTACCTTGATTTTTGTTTAATTTTCTATGTTTTCAACTGTCTGAAGAGGATTATTGAAAGTATCTTTCCCTCTTCAACTCCTCACCAGTCTGAGCTATCCATTTCATTCAATTCGAAGCATCAAAACAATTGCCTACTTTGCCCCTTTCAGCTCTCTGCAAAACTGATCATTCCCCGGACCCAAAATCTGCCTTTCCCTTTGATCCAAAAAAGACCCCCAAATTCAAATCAAAATCTTTCACATATATACCTAGCCTAAAATCAGCCTTTATTTCAAGTCATCTCAAGCCTTACTAGTTATTTTTGCTGAGATTGACCCGGAGAGAGCCCTCTCCTGATCTGGTAGGGCTAGCTACCAGATTAAGCGTGGTTTGATGTTACCCTAGACTCTGCCTTCCTTCAACCTGAGGTAGATTTAGGCCATAACATAGTGGTGACCATACTGGGGAGAAAATTTTGTTGTTTTCTTTATAAACTACAGACGGAGCCTGAAGCTAGCCAGGTAGCCTTCGAAACGCTCTTGCTTTGCATTAGCGAAAGTAGATGAATGTTGCTTCAGTCAATCTTCGGTCTAGTTTATGAACTGAACATCTGGATTCCTCAGTAAAATGTAATCAAGTTCAGATCTGATTGTTGATGGTGGACAATTATCAGACATCGCAAGGCTGAAATCATTCACCTAGCGACTCTAAATCAGTTTCGAGATCAAATGCAAGGACTCCACTGGAGGATGAACCTGACCAGCAGAAACATGAAAGGACAATATGGAAAGATCAGGTATTCAAGTTGGAATTTCATCCAAGACATTTTTTTCTTTGTTACAAATTATTTCTTCTCTTTTCCTGAGAATGTCAAGAAGGCTATGCAAAGTATATTGTATTTGAGAAAAGACCCTCGGCCTGTAGTTGATTCCTTCCCTTTGAAGTCTGTAAATATCAAATATTTGCATGCTTTTGAGCTTGATCACGTCCTTTCTTCTGAATCTTGTGATGACCATCTTCAAACTGATGAACCTCAAGAGACCAAGACTGAACATAACCCTATACCTTGTAAAATTCTAGATCGATACAAGCCTCTGATTTTACCTCCTATATCCCATGCTTTCCCTAAAAATCATGACCTATATCTACCAAGATTTGAAGGTGAATGTGAAAATATCGCTGCTGAGAGACATGTTCTAAATTTTGAGTCTTTTCTTGACATTTTTGAAGTTGATGAAGAGGATGTCAGTATTAGGCTTTTTTCTCTTTCTTTGCAAGGCAAAGTCAAGAGTTGGTTCAAAACCCTACCTGATGCAAGCATCTCAGATTTCCAGTAGTTCGTCAAATTTTTCCTTGACAGGTGGGTGATCATACAGAACCCTTTCTTGATTATAGAAGAGTATAACCAGCTGAAAAGACAGCCAAGAGAGACAGTACAACAGTTTTCTGCTAGATTTAACCAAGTTTATTATTCGATGCCAGTAGATATAAGGCCCCCTCCTGGATCTGATCTCTTGCACTACCCAGGTGCCTTTGATCTGAAAATGGAGTTTCAGCTGAGAGAAAGGAATCTTGCAACAATTGAAGAGATGCAGAACAGTGCAGTAAATGTAGAGGCTCATTTGTAGATCCGAAGGGAAAATTTGAAGGAAGAAGAGATGAAAAACATAGATCCGAAGGAATCGACATCTCTAGAGGTGAAGCTTGACATGTTGGTAAGTGCAGTGGAAGAGATGATGCAAAATATCACCACAAGGAATGAGTATAATGTTCAAGCCCATGGCTCGATGATTGAAGAAGAACAAGTTGCTGATCCAAATTTTTTTTTTTCTTATCCCAGTTGTCATAGATCTGATAATGATTGTTTTATAGATCATCTTGGAGAAGAGAGATCTGTTGATATGACATGTATGCTTGATGATGTGTTTTATACTGATGATTTGCCTCAGTTTGATCAGTATGATGATGATTATGTTCTCCAAACAGAAACTAATCTTGCAGACAAAACAACATCTAGTTTGTGGAAGGAGGAAGTTCACTTTCAGTAGCTCGAGTACAGTGATCAACCGATGCATATCAGCTATGACAGTGACGAGGAAAGTGCAACAAATTTTGAATTAAGTGAAGGATCTTTGCCTTTTTGTTTTGATTCGTTTCATTTCATCAGAGACAAATTCCATGCAATCAGAAATCAACTGTCGACAAGTCTTGATCTGGACCATCTTGAGGGCAATGAAAACCTTGTTCAATATTTCTCATATCCAGATTTGCAGCCCCAAAATGCCATTGATTTTCAAGTTGCAGATGAAGACATGGAAGCTGGCACATATGATCAAATGATACAAGATGATTCCGTACCATTTTGTTTTGAATCATTTCAGTTTTTGAAGGCTAAATTGCATAGTAAATCTTCAAATGAGCAGCCTGTAGGAAATCATGTAATCTCATCGGAACCAATAGAAAATGGGTTGCAGCAGTCTTTTCAAGTTTTTCACGATCCAATAGCTAATGTGTTGGATGATGTCTGCAGTCAAAGTATTTCTCCGTTGACTACATGTGAGCTTGAAACATGTACTGATATAAACATGATCCGGCAACCGGTCTCTTTGTCAATTTTAGTAGGAGTCTCGTCACAAAGCTCATCACAAAGCTCAGATCAAAGTTTGCATTCATGGTGTGAGGAGAAGAAAAGTAATCTATGGGATGAGCTAAGTCCCAGTGTGCATGAATTTCAAGATCCTTATGCAGTGTTTTTGGAGGCAGATAGAGAATCCATAGTATTCAACGGATCTGTTCACAAGTTTTCATGGGAGTTGCCTTTCAGTAGTTCTCTCTTGTTGTTCATAAGCGAGCACTTGCGGAGAATCCAAACTGTAGCCGGAATGCTTACATGGTGCATTGGTTGTTTCATTTTACTTGATCAGGTGATGAATGAAATTGTTAGATTAGGTTTTGATGAATAAGCTCCATTTTGAGCATATTTTCCAGTTTGTCGGTTGTGTTAAGTATCGAGTCAGTTTTTATTTGAGTGAGATTCAGTTTGTGTCGTCAAGTCATCAGTTTTCAATCATGCATTTCAGCTTGGGTTTTTCACTCCATTGCCCAATGGATGAATGCACTGTCTGCTTTCCAAAGATCTGTAGTTCTTGGCACCTCCAAGGAGCTACCATCCCCATTGGAGCTAATGTTAGTTTCAGCCTTTGCAGCCTTCCTCCAGTGATCAAAATTGCTCTTACAAAGTGATTTTAAGGTGTCAAGGTCAAATTTTGTCATTTCAGTGAGTCTTCAAGTAAAATTTGGTCACTAGGTATTAGGTATAGGGTTTTATTTCACTCCTTTCAAAGTTGTTCAAATGTCGGTCCATGTCACCATTCACCTGAGTGTACCATAATTCAGAGGGTTTTCATCATCACGTCAGGTTCCAATGGGTCATTTTACACCTTGTTCATGCTTCAGTTGTGCCTAGGTAAGGTTCATTTCCCTCTCCTAGGGTTTTGAAGGTAATTTCTCTTGGATGGTCAAATCATCAGAAAAACTTGTATCCTAATGTTCATACACCTTCCCCTATCCTTAATGTACCTTATTAAACACTTCCCATCACTGAGATCCCCCAAATTTCTCATTTTTGCACAAACCCTAGTTTCTTGCTACAACTTGGCAATTTTCTAGGCTAGGACTGTGTTTTTCCCTTTTGGACCCCTTCCCCTCACTCAATCTCTGAAATTACACTTTCCCCTGCTTACTAACATCCCTCCCTACTTCCCAAAATTTTCTCAGGAATTTAGAAGCCCCTTATCCCCTTCATTTCGCTTCATTTCGACAAATCCCTTATTCCACACATCGAGATAGGTTTTACTCCAATGATGTTTCTGAGAAATAAAAGATGAATTTTGGAAAAATGAGAGAGGTTTTTGTCCAAAATCGGCCAAGAAAGAAAAAAAATCCTTCACTTTTTACACAAGTTTCATGGATTTAGAGAAATTTCAAAAATACAGTTGCCTCAGGAGAATTGATGCACCTCTGAAGTGACCTTGGGAAAATCAAGCTTTCTCCTAGATTGGTTGGCCAAATAACTTGCTTGATGAGTCAAATGATAACTAGACACAAATATATTTCCAATGAGCTATCATGAGATCAATTTTGAGTTGAGGAAGACCTTCAAAAGTTGACTGCAACAACACTCTGCCTTGAGGCAGCCTCATTTTGCACATTTTGGCCAGTCTTGGGAGATTTGATTTTTGACAGGGTAAATGAACTCCAAATTGAAAGATTCCAGTTGGGTTGGAAGTTATACTCAATAAGCTTTCCAAAGAGCTATCCCACGCCCAATTTTTACAGCGGGAAGGCCTCCAAAAGCCTCCTGAAAAAAGGCACTACGCATTGAGATGGCGCTACGCATTGGGCAGTGGTTTGCAGTGTAATTGTGTAACTAGCGCTACGCATTGAGCTAAAAAGCTTGAAATCCATTAAAATATTCCACAAAAGCTCTCAAATTTCTAAATTATTCATTTCCCAAATAATTTAACATCCCTCCATGACCAATGAATGAATTTCTCTTGGTGCTTATGTTGATTTAATGGATGAAAATTAAAACCCTACCTCCTTACATTTCTTGCCAAAAGCAGTTGCATAGGTTTTGAAAATTGCATGTTTCACTACCAATTCCACTCCTAGAAATTTCCCACTCCCTCACTCCTTCATTCCCTCAATAATTTTCTCCCTCTCTTTACATTTTCATCTACCCATTCCACATTTCCCATATCCCTAATCAACTAGCCCTAAATCCCTAATCCCACTATCCTAAACCCTAGTCAAATATCCCCAAAACACTAATTTCCATCCCAAACCCTAGATGTCATCCCCTAAACCCTTTTATTCCCTAAAATCCTACAGCTAGCATCAAACCCTCCCCTCATTAGTCCCACTCATCCATGGCGCTCAAAAACATGAAGGCAAAACCGGCAAGCTGCCAAGAGGAGGAAAATCAAATTGACCACATTTGAGAAAGAATTCCAAATCTGATCATGAAACTTGGCTTGGAAGGGTAAATATGAATTTGGAGAAATCTAACAAGGATAAAAACATGTTAAGGCACATGAAGAATCATTATTGGGCGAGAAATCATGTTTGCAAGGCACGAATCAAGATCCTGAAGGCAAAGTTAAAGAGGGCATTAAAGCGTCGCAAAAGGCATGATAGAGTCCAAATTTTGGCCGAATCTTCCTTGGCTCAGAATAGCACTTGATGGTGGACATTCAGCCCAAATTTCAAGAAATTTGGGAAACTTTTTGTCAATTTTGAATTTTTTGGCCTCAACACAGATTTTTCTGCCCGACGCGTAGCGCCACTTGGCGCGCGCTTATAATTGGCAGCTCCTCTTGAAGAAAACTTTGTATTTCTGGATTTTTCATCCAAATTTATGCATTCCTACCCATTACCTAAGGATTTTGACAAGTTTTTGGTTTCCCAAAGGGTCAAAAACACCCTAAAAATGACTTTTCTGCCACTTTTTTGGACACACAAGAAGTAGTGTTGGGAAAACTCATTTTTGGAGGGGTAAATGGAAACGAAATTCAGAAATTCCACTTGGGTTGGAAATTATACAGATAGAGCCTTCCAACGAGCTATTCTTCACTCAATTTTAACTCTAGGAAGGCCCTCAAAATCAGCCTCAAAGTGGCACGACGCATAGAGATTTCAGGCGCGGCGCATTGGGAATTTTGGCCTATTTTTCACTCAGTAACTCAATTTTTCGCCTAGTTTTGGCCAGTTTGACATTTTTATCTCCAAATTTAAAGCTCTTGATGTAAATTGATGTAATTTCATGGTTTTTTTATGTAATTTTGACAAATTTTCACTCATGTAAGTAGATTCATTCACCAAAAAGTGAATTGTATCTGAATGAATCAGTTTCCTATGTTATAGAGGCAAACTGTTTCATTGCCTATTTTCCAGTTCTTAGGTTATATATTCTTGAAAAAGATCCTAAACTAGTGATCTCAACCCCTAGAGGCATGGGAATGAGTTAGGCTTGTCTATATCTTGTATTTTCTCAGTCATTTTCAGAGGTTGGACACTTGGGATTGCTTGGAACTTCATTGTACATTTCATCTCTGCATTTTGGCAAAGGAATAGACCAGGGTTTGCAGCACTCCTTGGGATCCATGTGGCTCTTTGTTTTGATGATGTATTTCTCTCTGTGATTTTAAGTTTACTGATGTTTCATGTAAATCATCTTCCTTCTCATTTCTTCTTAAGTTAAACAAACAAGTAATAAAGGTGGAATTCATTAGATTTGTAGTGCTCTACCTTGATTTTTGTTTAATTTTCTATGTTTTCAACTATCTGAAGAGGGTTCTTGAAAGTCTCTTGCCCTCTTCAAATCCTCACCAGTCTGAGCTATCCATTTCATTCAATTCGAAGCATCAAAACAATTTCCTACCTTTCCCCTTTCAACTCTCTGCAAAACTAATCATTCCCCAGACCCAAAATCTGCCTTTCCCTTTGATCCAACAAACACCCCCAAATTCAAATCAAACTCTTTCATGTATATACCTAGCCTAAAATCAGCCTTTATTTCAAGTCATCTCAAGCCTTACTAGTTATTTTTGCTGAGATTGACCCGGAGAGAGCCCTCTCCTGATCTGGTAGGGCTAGCTACCAGATTAAGCGTGGTTTGATGTTATCCTATACTCTTCCTTCCTTTAGCCTGAGGTAGATTTAGGCCATAACACATTGAGATGGTGTGTCTCATGGATCAAACCTCACTACGAGGAGCCCACAGTATATTTGTAGCAAGAAGGATCAATTAGATTGATGTGTTCAGATGTGAAGAGGACATAAATGGCAGGTGTCAGATACTGGAGTGAAGATCAGAGTTGGCAAAAATGCAGAGTGCATGGATGCAAATGTCAACAGTGTAGAGAGTCCAATAGACATGTGCAGTAGGATCCAGTAGTCAGAAGACTCTGACGAAATATGAATTATACTGATTCAGTTGTTTGGAGGCTATTCAATTTTAAAAGTTTTGCATGCAGAACATTCCAAAGGTACCAGATTGGGACAGATTGATTCATTTCTTGTTGAGAGGGAGTGTTGAAATTTGCAACAGGAAACAATGAAATTGGTATCCAGAAACAACATCCAGAAAATGGAATCCAAAAATGGCTACCATGGAGGCTTTTGATTTAATTATATCTTAATTAAATTAGAAGAAATATGTGTCAAATTTATTTATCCCTTAAATAAATTGGACAATAAATTGTAATCTTGTCTCATAATCACTTGTAATAGTTAAACAAGTGTGATAAACTCAGTTAGCTCATGAAATTTTAGTTGAGGGTTGTTGGTGAGGCATGTAGAGTCATTCTATATGTTTTAGATTCCAAGTTGTAGTTAGTGTATTATTTTAATGCATGAGAAATCAATTAACTCAATTAAGTGATTAAAATAAGTTTAACTAGTTGTAACTGATTATTGAATTAGTGAGAGACCGATTGAATTAAATCATATTTAATTCAAATGCAGTGAGCTATCAAGTTACCGATGATTTACTATTAATAGCTTCATGCATGTCAGTTCTGATGAAGACCCAGTTGAGATAGAGGTTAAAGGGAAGTTATCTATATAGCAAATTTTTCGGGCGCAATTATATACACCATAGGATTCCCATGATGTATTGTGCAGTCAAGGAAGGCTAATTATCCTATTTAATAGGGATTAATTTCCTAGGGATTGCGTAAGCAAGGAAGGCTGAGGAGAGGATGAGAATTGGCTAAATACTAGCCCAATTTTGTCCAGATCAGTGTGAGATAGTCAGGATAGTGCAACAGATTCTTGTGAGAAGAGTGCATTGTATTGATTCATGATTCCTTGGTTCATTATATAATAGAGATAGAGGGGTTTTGAGCAAGTTTATTTCCCCAGAAAATATCTTGTGTTGTGGATTGATTTGATTTCTCTTACTTGGTGTGATTGTGCGATCGTGTTTGATTTCCGCAAATTAATTGTAGAAGGATTCAATAACTTGCTATAGTATATTGCATGATTAGATTGAATCCATTTGTATACACCTAGTTGGTGTAATTTCTACTAAGTTATTCCAAGGAATCCTAGGAATTCCAAACTTCAAACATTTTGAATTCAATATGAAACTCTTAGAATTCATATTGATGAAAGTATTGCAAATTTGTTTCTTAGGGTAGATGAGATCATTAACTTAATGAAAAATCTTGGTGATGAAGTAAAATATTCAATTCTTATTGAGAAAACCATAATATCTTTAACCCATAACTTTTATTTGAAATTATCCGCCATTGAAGAAATGTAGGATTTGAAGATCTTACTATTGAACATATTCATGTGATCTTGAGAGATTATGAAATGAGAAAGGGGGGCCATCAGATATCAGAGAAGAAAAATTGAAAGCTAATTATAAAGGAAAATAAAATGAGGATCTTAATAAATTAGGCTACGTAACAAATGAATAAGAGGCAAACTTCATAAAGAAACTCCGAGTAGGAACTAGAAAAATTAGAGGTAAGCGTCATTTCAAATGCTTAGCTTGTGGAAGAGTTGGTCATTATGCTGCTAAATTCCCTTATAAATAAAACCATGAGAAATGGAAGAATTATACAAAAGTAAATGTTAGAGGAGGGTTTGAAAATAAGAAATTTTCTACATGTGTGAACAAGTGATGGTATTTCAAATGATGAAGATGTTAAATCTGATCAATAATATCAATTACTTATGGCATTTGAAGATAAATGTGTTGATGAGTTTGATGATGTTTTTATGGATTCCCTAGAATAAAATATAATATAATTGAATAAATAACTCATCTTAAATTTCTTCTGGATGAAGCTAAATTAGCTTAAGAAGTCTTGAATAAACAAATTCTAGTAAAGGAGAGGCACAATGGAAATCTAGAACTAGAAATAGTGAGTCCGAGAAAGGAACTTGAGAAAACAAAGGGTTTAAATCTTAGATTTGCTAAAGGATTTGTGACTTTAGAAGAAATTATCAAAGTAAAATTATCTCCTCTAATAAATACAGGTCTTGGATGCAATGGAGAATCATTAAAGACTACAAAATCTTCTAAAACAGGTCTAGGAATCTATCTCAATGCAGTAAAGGAAAGCAATCATTAAAATTCCATCTCTCACTAAAGGAACAAAGGATCAAATGTCTCTCAAGTAAAACATCCTTACCAAAATAGAAAGGGAAACTACTCAAAAAGGTACTATACTCGCAAGAAATTATACTTCAATGGTCAATTCTTCACTTGTCATAATTTTTATAGCATCATTTATCATTAGCATTTACTTGATGATTTATAATTTAGCCTTGGGAAATTGTTCCCTTCAAACTTGGACATATTTCTCAAAAAACGGTTTCTTAAATCCCATACACGACTCTGCCCATAATTTTCCGCATATACACGCGAGTCCATACATAGAGAACCACGTATACCTTTTTAAACATTAAAAAATATATAATTTCCCTATTTTTGAGGTGGGGTTTATGGTTGTTCCTGTAACTTAACTACCCAGCCCATGTCCTAACTGTTCCCAATTGAAAAAACTAATTTGAGTGAGTATAAAAGCCCCTCAAGGGAATGGCCTAAGGGAGGAAGAGAGAGAGAAATATAGATATTATATGTCGTCGGAGCCCTATCTAAGTCTGATATATTCCCTGTGCCTCCTGCACTTCCTTGATATTTTCAGGAAATCCTTGTTTCCTTGAGATGTTCACTCATCCTATGTGACATCCATTGTGCACTATTCTTGGAAGAAATCTTGAGAGGCTAGGGCTGGATGGATCCAGAGGACGGTATGCTCGAAGGCCGTGGCAGATTTAAGGTGATCTCTCCACATTTTTTTACTGTACATGTCATTAATAACAAAAGTGCCATCTTGCTCCTAATTTTTACGTGTCAATGATCTTTTATACATGTGTAACGATCTTAAATTGTTCATTTAATATTCTTTTTATGAGATTATGCATGCTTTTCACTAATATCTAGAACATATATATGATGTACAACTAGGAATTTGTGCTTGTTCTTTTTTGGTTTACATATTTCAAAGCACAAAGAGTTGCACAGGATTTTCACCCTATGGGATCCACTACAAGTGAAGGATATCTGGGTCAGGTCTGCAACCTGTAGTTTCTAGTTTAAAGCATAGAATTTGGTTAAGTGAGTCCTTCTTGTAATGACATGCCCCTGATTTGTGAAGGTTTATCAACCCAAACCTTAGGGTAACATTACCTGAAACAGAAATGGTGACTCCACTGGGGATTACATTCGTGTAATTCCTAGTTTGGGTAGTTTTATCTGTCTTGTAGGTTCCTGACAGGTTTTATCACTTTTTACAGTCTAGTAAGTCTTTTTAAATTAGACAAAAGACCTAGTCCCTTGATCACACTTGACTTTTTCATTTTTCCTTATCTTTATTTCCATACGCAACTTAGTCTCTACACAGTCACGTATATCTCTTGTATTTTCCAAAGGGACCCACGTATACGTGAGTTTCCTTCATTACAGTTGCGTATACACGCTAGTTGCATGCTGCAAAACCATGTGTGCCTGAAAAATTTGAAAATTTGAGTTTCCAACCTCTGTATTCTTTTATGTATGTGGTGAACCATTCCTGTGGTGTCTTTAAGCTGTTTGGACTGTGTTTATGGTGATTGCATATCCCTTTCTCTCTTGCTTTTGTGAAAACCTAGCCATTTGGTAAATTTCCTTTTCTGCGTGATTGCAATTGCGGCTGAAGCACCAAGATATTTTCCTGAAGTTATTGGTTGTTCTGACCATTCAAAAAAGTGAGCCTCTGCCTTTTTCTCTTCTTGGCCCTATGCATTGCTTTGCTTTTGGTTTCTACCTTCTTGACCTATCTTGGTTTTCTTGATTTCTTGGACTTCCCTTGTTGTGAATCTTGAAGAATCTCTTTTTGGTTTTTTGAGTTGTTGTTCCCTGAAAGAGTGTTTTACTGTACTAAATCAATTATTTGAGTTTTGTGTTTCTTTTTGATCATTTGATTCCCGCTACGAAAGTAGCATAGTTGGCTTGAGAACTTTGAAGCCTTGTTGAGACTCATTTTGTTTGATTTCGGTTCTTGGGTAGTTTATGTTTGTCTTCTTGAAATTTTTTTTCTTCCATTATGAGTGAAAAGCCCAAAAAACATTTGTGTTTTCCGTAGCTTTTGATTCAAGTTTGTTTTTATGGTTTCATCACATCTTTTGAAGATTTTTCTTTGGTTTCTATTCTTTGGTTCTTGGCTTGATTTCGAAGGAAGTATTTTCTTGATTTCTCTCTTTTATATTAAGTAAAATTTGGCATTCTTATGCATAGGATTTCTGTTTGGAACTAGCCTTGCTTTTCTGTCAAAACGTGATTGAACCATTTAGCTTCTAGAGACTCTTTTTCACTTCTTTAGAGTTAGCATCTTAGAATTTGCATATCATTGGTAGTTTGCATTAAGTGCATTTGAGTATTTTTAGTCTTTTTCATATTTTTCTAGATCGTGTGAAGTGTGAGTGTTTGAAAAGAAAAAATAAAGTCTTTGCTTTATTATTTTTATAGAACCCATGTAGAAATCACTTTTCATCGAAAGGAAATTGTTGCATTTGCATGTAAATAGGTTTTCATTGATTTCTTCTACGTAATCAAACACCATCAATTTCACTTCTATATACCCTTGACTTAAGTAACAACCAATTTAAAACAAGCGATATAATTAAAAGAAACTAGAAGTTCTTGTATCATTTTCATTAATCATGCACCAACTAGCTAGATTGTAAGTCCTTGGATTAGGTGAGTGGAGAGTTAACTCTCCAAGGCCTCTCAAACTGTTAAACATAGAAAGTTTATTAAAGAGTGAATCCAACACCGTTAAGTGGACTAGGAAAGCTCTCCTCCAGAGAGTCAAGCATGAGGGATAGTACAGGCAGAGAAGAGAGATACCTCCTCTCCTATTTGCTGAATCTTGACCTAAGACCATTCCGCCCAGCTGCCGATACAGATTGGTGCCCTTAGTTGCCTATCCTAGGGACCACACAGGTGACTACAGGGAGGAATACTCGTGGTACCTGAGACAAACATTGCATCACTTCCGTTAGTACTTCTGGAGGGTGCCCTTGCAAATCTTGGAGACTTGCACTGACAAAGAATGTTGTTAGGAGGTCATCGTAACTATTTCTGTTACCTTCGCTAGTAGGTCTGGGGCGTAATTACCTCAAACTATTTTTGGAAGGTCCTATAATTTCACTTTCTTGTATTTTGGTGTATGTTCCTCATCACTTGGAGCAGAAATACCTAAGAACTGCTTATCTGGATGTATCTTAGGAACTTTTTAGAGTGTGCTCTTTACTCCTAGATTTCTTGCCTTCTTATATTTTTTGAGTCTAAAATTAATCTCTTAAAGTGGCTGACCGATCGCCTCGTCGATCAAGAAGGCTTCGTGGGCTTTCTCCTGCAAGTGCCGAGTCTTCTTCAAGAAGGCGTAGGAGTAATTTAGTGGGTGATTTTTAGCTGGGGGTCTCAAGAACAGTGGATAGCAATCCTCCATTGGGCTTGTTGTTTCTGTGGGTGGTTCTGGTGTCAGTGTCAATATAGAGAGGAGTCCTCCACTCATCTCTAGAGTTTTATTTCCAGCAAAAGAAGTTGAAGTAGAGGAAGTTCCTTAGCCTTCTGAGTCTCATCCATCTCCTCTTCCTACTATTTTTCCTAACGTTCTTCAATACATTGGGCTCGATTCTCAAAGACCAGCTAGTCCTTTTATGTCATATCCATTTCTTTTGATGGCCACAATTAGGAACACAATTTCGGTTGTGAACACTGCAAGTGTTCAGACTCCTCTTTCAGTTGAAGGAGGAGGAAATTTTTTCATATCTACAATCACTTCTAGGGCTGTTGTGCTTGGCTCTGGAAATACTGAGGCACATGCTTCTCAATCTGGTCCCTTTTCTTATGGAATGCCCACCAGTGGAATTCCTTCTTTCTCCTTTTCTACTGCTTTAGCTGTCTTCGCACCCATACCTTCTATGGCTACTAGATTAGATTCATTTCAAGGGTTCCCCTTTGGAAGTTGGCATATCCCTCATTCAAACCCTTCCTTAGGATCTTTTCCTTTTACCTCTCAGAGTCAAGGATTCAATCCTTTTTCTCGAGGTCAAAATTCTAATGTCTTTTCGGGATGGAACCCTGTTTTTATAGCATTAGGATCAGGGAGTCAGTTCTTTGCTAGTCACCAAGGCAATGTTCCTTTCCCTTCATTGAGTACTTCTCAGAATTTTTCTCCATTTGAAAATTCTTGGAACCCTTACCAAGGGATTTCTTCTGCATTTAATACCTCAATTGTAGGGAATATTCCTGCGTATAGTAACTCCATGTTGGGAGGGGGTCCTTCTTCAAATTTTAGGTCACAAGGATTTTATTATGGCCCGACATTTTATATGAAAAAAATTTGGCAACCTAGTGCCTCAACAAATACAGTTTATTCTTTTCAGAGTGTGGGGAGTCATTCCTATGGGGGATTGAATTCCCAAGCTCCTCCACGCTTACCATTTCTTGTAACATTAAAATTTCCAGATATATCGAAATTGACTTACGATCCTATTCGGTATAGTCTGAGCTGGCCTCCGGTCCCCACCAAGCTCCCATCAGACATTCCAAAGTTTGATGGGAAGACTGGTGAGGATCTGGAAGATCATATCACCACTTTCCATTTATGGTGTTCATCAAAATCCCTAATCGATGACTCAATTAGGTTGAGAATATTTCAATGAAACTTAACTGGAAATGCGGCCAAATGGTACATAGAGTTAACTAGGGGCAGTTTTGCTACTTTTGGAGAATTGGCTACCATGTTCTTAAATCATTTTCAGTTACCTGTCTGTTATAATGATGAGACTGAACTCCTGGCCAATTTTCAGCAGGATAAGGAAACTCACATTTCTGACCATACTCAGTAATGGCGAAGAAGGAAGAGGCTCATTAAATCCAAAATCCCGAATGAATTCCTTCTTGAATGGTTTTTGTAATCTTTACAGCCAAAAATTTCTAAGGATGTATCCCTTTCAGGGAAATTTTCAAAAGAGAAAGCTATTTTCAAGGCTCAGTAGGTAGAATTGATTTATTCTCAGTCTGGAGTCCTTAATATAAAATTTCCAAATGCTCCTCACTCCAAATTGGACTTAGCCAAAACTAAACCTGGTCTTCACAACAGTGGACCTATCGGTTCAATCGATAGCAGCATGGATAACCTGGTAAGTCAATTGCAACAATTTTCTATACAATCTGCTTCTTCTGGTTAGGTTGTGCCTTCATTGTCAACTCCTTCCCAGTCCTTGGAAATTAATGTTGTTCAAACTTCCAACCCCAAAGGAAATCAACAATCCAATGGGAATAAGAAAGGACAAAATAACAAAAAAAAGGACAAGGATGGGAAGGGGAATGCGAACAAATCCAACGATCATGTTGGATAGGGTAAAAAGGATAATGAAAATAAAGTGAAGTTTCCATGCAAGTTATGCACTGGAGACCATCTTACGCACCTTTTCCATAAAATTCAAGATGCGCAGCGCTTGTTAGATCAACAAGGTTCTTCTAGTTCCCAGGCTATGCTGACAAACCCTTTTACCCAAGGGCAGCAATTACTTGCTGGCACAAATCTAAATACTAGAGCTCCCTCTGGGGGCAGCCGGGAAGGGGAAAATACATCAAACATATACATGATGAGTGCTCATGTAGATATCGTTACAAGATCTCCTGATTATTGTGAAAATGAGTCTTCGAAAGCTAAGGGTGATCCTGATAGTGCTGAGCCACTTCATATTATGAGGCTGACTGTTGAGCCTATACCTCATATACTGAAAGGGTCTTTGAAGCGTATTATGATCAATCCTAATTCCAACACTACCCAGAACTACTCGATTGTAGAATATCTGACTGAAATTCCTTGTGCCATGTCTGCGTTAGAGGTGCTCCACTCTTGTCTTGCTTAGTGGAGTGATTTGCTCACTGCTATTGGGGTTGTTGATCCAAAGAATTCTCTAATTATTAAATTTGACATTTTTAATTTTAAAAAGAGACTTCATGATTATATGGCTTTCCATATTAGGTCGACTTATCGAAAATTCAATATATTTCAAACGGTTGTTGATGAGGGCTCTTCCACTTGTGTAATGTCTCTTGCATGTTGGAAGGGTATTGGATCTCTCATATTTGTTCCTTCAACCACTATTCTGACAACGTTTAATGGTCATTCTGATAGGCCACATGGTATTTTTCTAGCTTTGCCCATTTGTGTTGGGGGAAAAAATTTTAATATCGAAGTTGAGATATTCGATGCAAGCTTAGACTATAACCTTTTGTTGGGGTGAAACTAGATCTATGAGACGGATTCTATTGCATCCTCATTATTTCTTATTGTTTGTTTCCCCCATGAAGGGAGAATTGTCACATTTGACCAACTAGATTGTTCTCTTGTAGATCCGAATGCATCTTCTGACTCAACCATTCCTTTGGTGAAGGATACCAAGCAACCTGTTGAGAATCTGGGGGTTAGAATGTACAATTCCTTGATGGGTACTTTTGATCTTTCACCTCCTTCGGTTCATATCAATTCTATTTCATCCTCTAGGGTTCTTATTCAGAGATAGTTCTTCAGAACTCTTTATTTTTTGGACCCTTCGACCTTACCTTCTTCTACCTCCACATTAGAAGAAGGTTAAGTGGGTGGAATGGAATTTCCTATGTCTGCAGCTGAGATTTATTGTAGCTCAATTATTGACTCTATAGATTCCATTTTAGTTTCTCATTCACTGGAGGAATTGGATGGAGATGTGGCTTCGGCTTGGACTCTCAGTTTATCTTCGACTCAGGATTGCCTTGATACCACTCTTACATCTGAAGAGGCCATCCTTGAATAAATGACTAGTGTAGAGAGACCGTAGGATTATTTTCATCATCGGTCTTAATTTATACCAGACTTGCGCAAAGTTGAATCAATTTTACCTAGCCCTTAGTCTTCTGGTCCTGTTCACCCACTCCTGAACCCTTTAGCACCAGCACAGGTTTTTTTTGAAGGGAACATGGATGTTATTTCTCCAACTACCCCAGTGAACATCTCCAAAGATCCAAAAATCATAGAGAATGTATTCATTGGAGCTGAGTGTTCCCCTAAAGATATTCATACTTACACCAATCTCTTTCGAGAATTTCGGGATGTATTCGCTTGGTCTTATGAGGAAATGCCTAGTTTAGATCCATCTATTGTCCATCATGAGATCAAGATATACAAAAATGCTAAGCCTATCAGGAAAAAGCTTCATCCAGTCAACCCTAGGAAGGTAGCAGCTATCAAAGCTGAGGTAGAGAAGCTGCTTAAGGTGAGTTTCATTTATTCCACTCCTTTAACTGAGTGGGTTTCAAATCCAGTTCCTGTGGACAAGAAACAAGGAACGATTTGAGTTTGCTTCTATTTCCGAGACCTAAATAAAGCATGTCCTAAAGATAAGTACCCCACACTGTTTATAGATCATATCATTGATGAGTGTGTGGGGAATGAGATTTTCTCCTTCATGGATAGTTTCTCTGGATATCACCAAATTACCATTTGTCCTAAAGATCAACATAAGACTACATTTATTTGTCCTTGGGGTACCTTTTCTTACAACAAAATTCATTTTGGCCTCAAAAATGCTAGAGCTACTTTTCAGCAGGCCGCATCTTACGCCTTTGATGACATCAAACATATTATTGAGGCATATTTAGATGATTTATCTACTCGTTCTTGTAAGATAATTGATCATCCTTCTCACCTCCGTCAATTTTTTGAACGATGTCTGTATTACAAAATCTGGTTGAACCCAAACAAGTGTGTTTTCGCTCTCACATCTGGTCGGTTATTGGGATTAATCATGTCTATGGAAGGGATTCGGGTAGATCCCTTCAAGGTTGAGGAAATAATGTAGTTGCCTCCCCCGTATTCAATTCGTAAACTTCAAAATATGCAAGGAAAATCTAATTTCCTACGGATATTCGTCGTAAATTATGCTGAGATTACGAAGGGATTTATGAGATTATTAAAGAAAGGATTTACATTATTTTGGGATGACTTTCCTCAATGCTCATTCAATGCTTTGAAAAAATAATAGACCTTTTCTCCTTTACTGAGTCCACCCAATTATAGCAGGGATTTCCTCTTGTACCTCATGGTAGCAGAATCTACCATTGGTATGATTCTGGTTCAAGAAGACGATGATATTTCTATTCATGTTATATACTACCTTAGTCGAGGCTTGGTAGGTCCTGAACTTCGGTATTCTCCTATAGAGAAACTTTCTTTAGCAGTTTTCCATGCTATGCAGCGGCTCAAACATTATATTCTAGTCTGCAAAACATATGTTTTGGCAGCAGTAAATCAATTTCAGTTTTTTCTCAGGAGGCGAGTGATTTGGGGAAAATACAATCGATGGATTGTGATTTTGCAGGAATTTGATCTTGATTTTATGTCTGCCAAGTCCAAGAAATCATTAGTTTTTGTAGAATTGATTTCTAAGTTGCCCTATGGAGAAGAGATTGTTTATGACGAATCATTTCCTGATGAACATATTTTTCTCCTTTCTTCATAGGATCCTTGGTATGGATATCTCATAGATTATCTCCAGACTGCAAATTTCCCTCAAATTTTTTGAAATATGAGCACTGGAAGTTACGTCACTTAGCCAAAAGTTATTTGATTATTGCTAGCACTTTATATCGTCGCGGGATCATTTCGATCCTTAGATGTTGGCTAACTCTTGAAGAAGCTGAGGTGGTGCTGAAGGATTGCCACAGTGGAGCTTGTGGTGGTCATTTATCTGGGCTTGCTACAGCCCAAAAAATCTTGCGTGCAGGATAATTTTGGCCTTCGATTTTCAAATATTGTATTGAATCGGTCAAAAAATTTCATCCGTGTCAGGTTTATACTCGAAAGATGTGTTCTCATCTAGCTCCGCTCTTCCCTGTCGTCACCGTTGGCCCCTTTACGAAGTGGGGTATTGATTATACTACTTGTAACCCGCCTTCGGCTAAAGGTCACAAGTACATTATCGTAGCTATAGACTACTTCACCAAGTGGGTTGAGGCTATGCCTACTTTTGGGAATGACGGTGAGACAACAACTCTCATTTCTCGTTTTGGTATCTCCAAAGAGATTATCGCTGACCATGGTAGCCACTTTCAGAACATCATGATGGTTGAGTTGGCTCTGAAATTAGGTTTTCGATAGGAGGATTCATCTCCTTATTATCCTTAGGCCAATGAACAATTTGAAGCCATGAAAAAATCCTTGAAGAAAATTCTTCGATGGACGATTTATAAAGCCAGATCTAATTGGCATATTATGTTGTATCCTGCACTTTTGGCATACCAGATGTCAGAAAAAAAAATGCAACTGGTTTTTCTCTATTTCAAATGGCTTGTGTGTTGGAATATATATTTCCTATTGAATGTGAAATTGCCTCCTTTAATTTAGCTATAGAGCTTCTTCCTAACACTTCCAGTCTCGAAGAACACCTTCTTCATCTAGAACATCTTGATGAGCAGCGTCGAGATGTAGCTACTATGAATGAGGCACATAAGAAACAGGTAAAGGTTTAGTACGATAAGGTAGTCAAACCTAGGTTTTTCTCTAAAGGTGACCTTGTATTGGTTTATGCCCAAGAGAAGGATGCCTTGGAGGCAGGCAAGTTCAAATCTATGTGGTATGGCCCCTTTACCGTAAAAAATTTCATGATGAAAGGAGCCTATGCCTTGATTTACTTTGATGGAAACGAGTTGGCGGAGACTAGAAATGGGCTCTATTTGAAAAAGTATTATGCCTAGGCTTAGGCCTTGTTGGATCGAGGGGTCCTGACCCAGGTTTAAAGGTTAAGGTTTGCCAACAAACCCCTATACTACTGGCCCTTTCGTCAGTGACCTGCTTGCATAGGCCAAAGTCTCACCCGAAGCAGTATGGTAGGGTGTTGGAACTAGGTTTCCACACCCTGAGAGAGAGCAGGTAAGTCAAGCAAGTTTGTGTTCCCAACTTATCAGGCTCATCCTTAACAGATCTATTCATAGGCTTACATAAAAAATCACATATCTAGTAATTACCTCTGCATCCATGTTCGTAATACCAATTTATCAACACAACAACTATAATCGCAACAATTAACAAATCATAGATTCATATAACAGAAACAAAGATAATTTCACATCTATCAAGTAGATAATTTTGAAAATTTAACCATACAACCCAAGTTCACATAAATCATAACATAACAGATCCATATAACATCATATATCCAACAATACTTCGCATAGATATTAAAACCAAAATCCTCTTTGTAATATTCCCAAATCGGGACAACTAGCAATCCATGGCTGGAAAAAGAATTTTCCAGAAATGGAGGTTGCAGGATTTTAATCCAGAACTTGTATCCCTTAGATCAATGCATCTAAGACCTGAATCCAAGAGGAGGCTCCAAATAAATCATTCTAGAGTGGTTAAATAGATCTCCCACTACTAGATGTCCTCAAAAAGTTCCCGATGAGGGACTGCAATAATTCTTGAGAAAGAAATGGAAATACAATGTTATTCTATAGCTGTGAGTGATGAAAATTTGTATAGCCAAAAAATTATGTTATAGCAACAAATAAAGTACAAGTTCTTGAGGAAACATCTACTCAAGAAAGGCAATGCAAACCTCAACAAGACATGTACATGAAAATAGAAGAACACTTTTGTATATATGAAACCTTTGGCTATGACAGCGTAGTCTATTATGGATAACTACTACAAAATTATTTCAATACATGTATATGACAATATATGGCTCAAATAAAATAGGGGAGCAAAGTTCTAACCCTTAGAAACAGTAATACATCAATCCTCCAAGGGATTGGCTGAAATATACAAAATGGAAAAAATGCCGGAGTTGTTGGGTAGCTGCAGCAACTTAAATATGGAACTCAATAGAGAAGGCTGAAGATGATGATAAATTTGAAGTATAAATTCTCCAATGGATCTCCAAATTGGAAGGCTAATTCTTACACTTGATATCTCACCCTCCAAAAAACACTGCAAGCCCTCACTGCAAGTACTCTATGAAAATAACATAGTCCAAGAGGGTAACTGCGTTGTAGGTGGAATAAACTGAAGTGGCCAAGTGCCAAGATCTGAAAATAAGCTCCAAATCTTCCAAACTAATCCTCAAAGGAAAGAAAGAGTCTTCCTCTGAAAAACAAGCAATGGAAGAGGTGTTGTAACTACTCACTGCAACACCCTGCAACACAAAATTATGCTACTGAAACAATAACATTGTCCTAGAGGAGGATGCTTGGCCTCAAGCCTATATGTGAGGAAAATCAGTACAACTCCTTCAAGAGGCTTCTCAAGAAAGGAGGAGGAATCCTAAATAGGAATTCCCTGGCAATTCTTGCTAAACAATAGAGAATGCACAATTGTCTAAATAGACAATGAAATGAATAATCATAAGCATGAGCAACAATGGCTTCCTTGTCCTCCTTTTAAAAATATGAGAACTCCCTCTCCATGGGCCCCAATCCATTAGGGTTTCTACATAAAGGAATATTCCCTCCTCTATCTCTGCGCTGTCCCATGTAGTGCTTTACACCTCATACCTCTGCACTGGTTGACTTGGTCAAACCTCTTTGCAAATGTCTTATTTCACACATGAGGGTGTGAAATCTAGTTCCAAGGTTGATCCCCTTTCATACTAAAGGGATTTTTTCCATGTTTTTATTATGAATGGGTATTCTCACCCAATTATTCATCTCCTAAGTGAAAATAGACAAAATTAATATTCCAATTTATTGAAGGAAAAATTTGGAATATTACAGCCCTCCCCTCCCAAATGTTGCTTGTCCTCAAGAAACTGCAAGGATAGAACTGGAAAGTCTCCACTCAAGGCATGGAGTCAAAAATGTGATGAGGAACATCTCCCTCATGTGGATCCTCCATCCCCAAGAAATCATCCAAACAAAATAATTCAACTCACAACATGGCAACTCCTGAAAATCTCCTTCATCTCAAGCTCCAGAATTGAAGGTGGGCTGAAAATCTGAAAATGGTAAGAATCATAGCCTACCCCAAGCTTTCCTTCTCTCCACTTATGATAAGTGTATATTATGTGTTGATCCTGGGCTACAAAATTATTTCCGTCAAATGTAAAAGTGAATAACAATTCTCCAAAGAGTCTTCCCCCAACATTGAAGAACAAACTGACCCAAAACAATCCATCCATGATGAATAGGACAAGGTCATCATAGAGTATCCCAATGAGAAGTTTGATGCAAGTTATACATGATGATACATGATACAAAAAATGTCTCACAAGGATACAACACAGTTTCATCCACTGCAATCTCAGAAAGGAACATGGCAAGTGACATACAAAATCCATCACATCTACTAAGGAATAGTAAATGGTTGAATATAACAAAAATACAAGACCAAACACTTACCCATGGCTGTGCAATGGATGACTATAAATTCCATGGTCCACCTCAAAATAGAACACACATGTAGTAGTGGTGGCCATATCTCCTCCCATGCTCCCTTAGAACATGTAGTGCAGAAAATGTGAGAATCCTTCCCACTCAAGGACACATCCAACTCATGTGCCTCTCTCATAATAATGCTTCTTATACAAATCTGATCCATATCAGCAAGGGAATTCATGATCAGCAATAAAATGAGGAAAATTCTGAAGGTTTCATGTGTTGCAAGAATGTACCAACAGTTTTCCCAATAGTGACAGCGTAGTTTTCCAAACTGCTGCTTCAGAAAATCACATGGCAAGTTGCTTTGTGTTATATGAATAGTTATGTATGTCATGATAGCTACTAATGAATATAAAATGGCTGAGTATATAAACTGATCATACATGAAAGAAAACACTTGCCCAAGGCAATATAAAATATGGTTGTCTCCATCATACAAATTGGCCCAATTTTTTCCATGGAGCCCAATGAAAAACTTGCCCTTTTGTGGAGAAATGCACTGAATATGAATGGTAATAGCATCAAAATGTGGTGCTAGATAATACATGGATGTAAAAAAAATATTCTTACCATATTTTGAGAGCAATATGATTCATGTGTATATTAATGATCCCTCCATAGTAGTATGGCACATTCCCAGGAAGAGAATTGAACCATATGTTGCATAAATATCACCCTCCTTATACTTGGAAATCCAATTCAAGAAGATCATAGCAAGTGAGGTCATACAAATGTAATAGATGTCTCCATCCACTACTCCATCAATCTTACCTCCTCTTTTTCCTCCAATTGCATCAAGTGTGAAGTGATCCTGGGGAAACTCCATCAATAACCCCAAGCTCTCAAATGGCAGTGTTGTTGGCCTCTGCAAATGATCTCTGGCCAACTCATAGCTCCATTCTTTGACATGATCCTTGTCAAAGATATCTCCCATAATGCTGCAATACATAATAATTCCCTCCCAAGGTGGAAGTACCTCTCTATCATCAAAAGCCAAGGAGGTAATGACATCTTCTCCTCCTGCAACATCATGCAAAGTGTGAGAGAAAATATGCTCTTGCTCTCCCAAGAACAAGCAAAGCAACAAAATATTTTGCTGCCTCCCCATACTCCCATCATATAACTCATGTGATGTAGACATAATGAATGATATGAGCATCACATCAACACCATGCATCCATTCTCTATGCTGCTCAACGATGCAAGTATCTTTCTATATTTCCCCCATCCTCCTACTCTTAGGAAGAGTGTATGCCAAGTGATGGCCAAAATCTTTCAAGAGTAACCAGCGTAGCCAGGCCTCTTGCTGCCTGGTATCATAAATTTGCAAGTAGCCTCCCAGCTCCTTGCTCATCTACCACATCCAATCAATCACTTGTGGATGCTTTCTCCTTCTCTTCATTTTGGTACTCCTCCCATGAGGTCTACCATCCTTCCAAACCAACTCTCTTCTCTTTCATTTCATGGAAGATTGAAATGCAGCTCCTTGGAGACCTCCTAGAGAAGATCTCTCACCCATGACTATGTTTAATCCATAAATATCCAAATGTGATGAAGGTAGCATCTATTCTCCATCATAGTTTGACAGCATTGTTAATCACTCTAAAGATGCAAAGGATTTCTCATACTATAGCTTAAGGATGGTTTCATGAGTTTTCAAAGGAGTGTCATGGTTTTTTTCATCCTCCCAAATCAGATTCTTGTCTTTGCACTTCATGGGATTTTGAAATGAAATTTTCTCAAGGATCAATGAGACCCTATCAAGACCCAAATAGGTGGTAGGCAAAAACCTCCCATCATGATGTGTATGGCTCAAGGAATGTCCAACACAAGCATGAGAGATGTTATCCATCCTAAGATGTCCTCCATCTTCTATATGCTCTTGTGAGAAAGGAAGAAAATCATTGCACTCCCTGGTGTGTTGAAGTGCACCTCTAATGAGATTTCTCCTTGAGACCTCCCTCTCAACAATAATATTCCAAAACCAATGAGGTCTTGGATCTGAAAGTAGAAGTTCCTCTTTGAGCTGAGAGGAGCTCATTGAGAAAGTGTCATCTTGAAAGAAGAAAGGGTTTCTCACTCCAATATGTCTACTATCATCCTTCAAGGCTTCAAACCCCAAACTCCAATGTGATATGCAATCCAATAAAATATCATGAAGATGATGGTTTATTTCCTCCTTGAATGTTTTAATGTTGCACAGTGTAGTGCTACCAAGCTGCTCTATGGTAGCAATGGGATTTGACCCTTGGTCATGAAAAATTAAATCTCCACATTGATCAAAATAATTTGCTGTAACAATAGAATGTGAAAATCCTTTCATACCTTTATGTGCATTTGGAACTTCTTGTAGGGTTGTAATAGTTCCCTCCTCCAAAGTGTTGGCTGCTCCAACTATTGATGCATGTGGCTAATCCTCCATGAGTGTGACAGAATTTTCACAAGTCTCCTCAAGTGGTGATGTGATCTTTCCTTCCTTTTCCCTTTCACCATCAAAGGTTTTGATCAACCCTTGGAGGAACTCTGCAAATGTTTTCACCCTTGCATGACTCAAGTGGCTACTCCACCAATCATAGGCTTCACCCTCCAAGTGCAGCGCTGAGATTTCAACAGCTTCTTTCCCTGCTACATGATGTAGTAGGAAGAATGCCTCCAACTCTCTCACCCAAGTCCTTGCAGTAGATGACCCATCAAAGGTAGACAACAAAAATCTATTGCCCTTGATTTCTCTTTTGCTGCAGGGTCTCCTTTCTTCTTTTAGCTAGATGAAATGAGGAAAATCTGGAGTCTCCTTGAAGGCTCTAGGTTGAGATCTATACTCAACAAGGTAATCACTCAGAGTCTAATAATCCAAGTGTATTTCATGCTTGTCCTCTTCTTGATGAGAATAGGAAGTGCATGGTCCTTCCTCTTCTTCTTCTTCAATATTCTTGACCTCCTTGGAGAGGTCTCCTCTGGATCAGAAAATATATGAGAGTAAACTCATCTTCTTAAAAATTATGATCTTCTTGGGCTTAGACTCACAGGCTGAGCCAAGAAAGTTGCTGTGATACCACTGTAATATTCCCAAATCGGGACAACTAGCAATCCATGGCTGGAAAACTCATTTTCCAGAAATGGAGGCAACAGGATTTGAAACCAGGACCTGGATCCCTTAGATCAATGCATCTAAGACCTCAATCCAATAGGAGGCTCCAACGAAATTCTTCTATAGTGGTTAAACAGATCTCCCACTACTAGATGTCCTCAGAAAGTGCCCGATGAGGGACTGCAACAATTTTTTAGCAAGAAATGGAAATACAGTGTTGTTCTATAGATGTGAGTGCATGAAAATGTGTATATCCAACAAATGATGTTATAGCAGCAAATAAAATACAATTTCTTTAGGAAACATCTACTCAAGAAAGGAAATGCAAGCCTCAACGAGACATGTACATGAAAATAGAAGAACGATGTTGTATATATGAAACCTCTGGCTATGACAGCGTAGTCTATCATGGATAACTGCTGAAAATGATTTCAATACATGGATATGACAATATATGGCTCAAATACAATAGGTGAGAAAAGCTCTAACCCTTAGAAACAGTAATACATCAATCCTCCAAGGGATTGGCTGAAATATACAAAATGGAAAAAATGTCGGAGTTGCTAGGTAGCTGCAGTAACTTAAATCTGGAACTCAATAGAGAAGGCTAAAGATGATGAGAAATATAAATTAGACCTTATCCAATGGATCTAAAAAGTGGAAGGCTGATCCTTACACTTGAGATCTCACCCTCCAAACAACATTGCAAGCCCTCACTGCAAGTGCTCTATGAAAATAACGCAGTCTAAGAGGGTAACTACGCTGTAGGTGGAATAAACTAAAGTGGCCAAGTGCCAAGATCTGCAAATAAGCTCCAAAGCTTCCAAACTACTCCTCCAAAGGAAAGAAAGACTCTTCCTCTGAAAAAACAAGAAATGGAAGAGGTGTTGTAACTACTCACTGCAACACCCTACAACACAGAATTATGTTGCTACAAAAATAACGCTATCCTGGAGGAGGACGCTTGGCCTCAAGCCTAGATGTGAGACAATTTAGTACAACTCCTTCAAGAGGCTTCTCAAGAAAGGAGGAGGAATCCTAAACAGGAATTCCCTGGCAATTCTTGCTAAACAGCAGAGAATGCACAATTGTCTGAATAGACAATGAAATGAATAATCATAAGCATGAGAAACAATGGTTACCTTGTCCTCCTTTTAAACATATGAGAGCTCCCTCTCCATCGGCCCCACTCCATTAGGGTTTCTCCATAAAGTAATATTCCCTCCTCTATCTCTGCACTATCCCATGTAGTGCTTTCCACCTCATACCTCTGCACTGGTTGACTTGGTCAAACCTCTTTGCAAATGTCTTCTTTCGCACATGAGGGTGTGAAATCTAGTTCCAAGGCTGATCCACTTTCATACTAGAGGGATTTTATCCATGTTTTTATTATGAATGGGTATTATCACCAAATTATTCATCTCCTAAGTGAAAATAGACAAAATTAATATTCCAATTTATTGAAGGGAAATTTTGGAATATTACACTCTTACAATCCCAAAATACCACCTGTGCACATAGCTAGCTGGGTCTGCACACAACTGGACGGAGGATCTTCATTCAAAAAGACAACAGGAGTTCTTACCCAAACAACCCAACAAAAAATCTAACAATTCATGTGTAACATCAATCTCACTTCTTTCCTACCTATGACTCAAAAAGGTTCATCTATTTATACCGATTTAGCCTACGCATCCTATGGTCCGCAAACCATGGTTTGCGGACTCTTTGTCTACCCTTGACCCATTATAATTCATCAGGGGCTTTGACCAACCCCAAAACCCCTACATTAGACTAAATATTACAAAAATTATACAAAAATGGACAAAATTCACAGCTTTAGGAGACCCTGTTCCAATAGTCCCCCAACACAATCTTGTGACTCATCTTGAGTCACTGTGATGGTGGGGTCTCCACCTACGCCAGCAAAAATCTGATTGCCTCGGCTAATGGGGGCATCATGCCTTCACTCTGAGTAGCAACATTCTATGCAATGTCGACCAACTTTTGCGAAATCAGGCCTTCCGTCAATGCGGTGACACTCTCCAGATTCTGGTTTAGCTGCTTAACCGAGACATGAACATCTTGTGAAAGTTTGAGGGCCTCAGCAGCCCAAGGCTTTAGGTGGTCACCGAGGACCTTCTTCTTCTACCGAAGCTCATCAATATTAGATTGGAGGGCGTGACTGGTACGTAGCCATGTCAAACACTGAGCAGGAACTAAAGTGGGCAAGGTGGCCTCTAACATCTCAAACTCTTCTTCTTTCTGTCACAGGTCCTGGTTGACTCCTTGCAGGATTGGGTCATGCTATACCTTCGACTATAGCTGCATAGATGTTTCTAGTAATTGGGAACCCCACACGATTTTCCTTGTAATGACTTTCATAGCCGCGGTGACCAGCACAGTTAGCTGGGCCTGTATCTCTAGAGGTGTTTCAGGTTGCAACTTAGCCTACAGATCAACGATCTGCTACTCCATCAATGTCTTGACCACTTGAAATTCTGCCCTGGAGGCCTTCAGTGCTGCAAACAACCTTTCAACCTTAGCCTGAGAGGTGGCTGTGGCCAAAATCTGTGCGGTAACATCTGTGCATAGTTGGTGAATCACGTTTTCGAGCTCCGACGGGATAGATTCCTATGGGGCTTCCCATCATATCAATGTGATGAGAAGTAGTAGCCAGGAATAATAAAATGCCTATCCCTACTCTTGGGATTTGCGGACAATGGCCAAAAACTCATGCACAAATATTGTGACCAATTGAAACAGACCCCTTTATTGCACTGGCCTGCGAGCTGAATTATGTATGCGAGGATAGAGGCCACCTAACATTTCCACATCATTTTACACGCCAATAACATGGTACCCAGTTGCATAGTGGGATCACTGATGGATTTTATCATGAATGCGTGAGTATTCTGCTCCACATGGAATTTATGTCGCACATATTCAGCAGTTTCCCCTTCATACTTCTTGCCAATGCACTCGAGAGGGTTTGGACCTTCCATAGGAAGACCAGTGATTTGATGGATGAGCACAATGTCAATATGGATTCGATCCTTGATCCACAAACACCCATCATGGACCAGTGTGAGAAACTGATGCACCAGACTGTCTGTGATATTGTAGTGGCCAAAATGCGGCATCTTGAGCAGGTTCAGGAGCCTGAACAATTTTGATCTCATCATCCTCCTGAAATCATTCCAGATATAACTCGGGCACCAATTTAGGGAAGGCCTCCAAATTGGCCAAGTCAAAATCATCAAATTTGATCTCATGGAGCCTTCGAAAAGGTTCACCAATAATGAGGACCTCGCCCGGGGTCAGCAGCATTTGCAAGTAGGTGATAAGGCCATCAAGGTTCTTCGGTGTGCTTTTTGAGGGCCTCTGTAGCCGAACGAAAGGAGGTAACTAATTTATGGGTTCTGCGGCCTGAACCTCTTCCTGTGCAACCTGCGCCTGGGGCATCGCTTACAGGGATTTTACATTTCGTGGGGAAGTACGAGGCTTCCCTCCAGCCCATTTCGTATCTTTCAGGGGCTTTCTTGAGCCTTTTCATTTTTCCTTCCCCTTCTTCGTGACTGGGGTGGAGAAAACTTCTTCATATTCAGAATCAATCTCCACCACTTCCTCAGTGCCTTGTTCCACCAAGATTACTAGTTCCAAGGGTTTAGCAGGATTCGTAGCTGTCATCCTGGCGCGAAAGACAAACTTGGGATTGCTACTATCAGAGGGATCAAGTTTCTTAGACATGAAAGAGATGTTATAGGCACATAAATTCTTACAGTACAAATTAGTCCAGGACAAACATGCCAAGTATAAGCTATTCAAGCGATATGGAACCCTTGTCTAACCTATCCTACCCTTTTTATAGCTTTGGTGAGTGCCCAACGGTAGGGTAAACTTTCCTTGGAACTTACCATCAGGAAAACGATAAAAAAAATACAGAGATTGCCTCATTAAATGCCACCCACCCTCTCCTTCCAAAAGTAATTTTTATTTTTACCCAATTTGATTGTACCAACAGCTAGTTTTCACACCCCTAGTACGCTCAATGCACCCTTGTGCTCCCAGTGTATCCCTATGTTTTTAGCATACTTCCTTTTCTTCCATCACACATGATGTAGTTTGAGTTTACTCCTGTGCCACCGGTGCACCCCCCCGGGATTCCAATTCGGCAACCATAACCTGCGCACCTTATGGCACCTTCCATCCGTACCCTCCTTAGTGGGCATAGCCCATTTTAGATAGCTACTCTGGCCATATAGTCATTTGATCTAATATGGTTTGAGCTAGCTGCCATTGACATATCCAGGTAGCATATCACTGCGTAAGGTGGCTAAGTGAACAACTCCACCATTTTTGATGTCTTTAACAACATAGGGCCCTAGCCAGTGCTGTCAGAACTTCCCCGGGTGTCTCGCAAACAGGATAGCATACAGTAGCACTAAATCACCCTCCGCAAATGACTTTCATCGGATATGTCAGTCATGCCATGCCTTATCCCGTGCCTTCTAAACCTGTTGATGGAATAAATTAGTTTTCCTCCAAAGCCATAAGTTGCGCTAAATGCTCCTCCATGATATCAGGCTCCATCATATTCGTAAAGGCTGTGATGTGAAGACTAGGGAAAATATCCTCCATGGGAAAAATGGCATCCTTGCCATAAACCATCCTAAACGGTGTTTTCCCTATCAAATTTTTATAGGTGGTGTGATAGGCCCAAAGAACGGACGGGATGTGCATGTCCTAGTCATTGCGATCGACGTTACAAACCTTAGTTAGTGTGTTCTCCAAGACTTTATTGAATGCTTCAACTGCTCCATTCGCATAAGGATGATATGGAGTTCTCTTTGTGTGATGGATATGGAATTCCTCCATTAAGGCCTGTATAGTCTCATTAACAAAGTGCGTACCCCTATCGCTCATCAAGATTTTCAGACACCCAAATCTAGTCATAATATTCTCAAAGATGAAGGGCACAATGGTATCTATAGTGCAATCCTTCACCGCTTGTGCTTTGGCCCATCTGGTTACATAGTCAGTGGTAGTGATGATTTAGTGCACACCTGTTTTATTTCAGGGTGGTTTAATAGGTCCCACAAAGTCGATGTCCCCTTTGTCAAAGGCTTGTAGGGCCATCTTTGGTTGAACGGGAATTTCATCTCTACGCGATGGCCTTCATGTCTCTTGGCATGTATCGTAGGCTTTACAATAGTCGTGAGAGTCAATATGCAAGGTAGACCACCATAGGCCATATCTTAAGATCTTTTGTGTCATTTCTTTCCCTGTGTAGTGACCTCCTACTACCCCATCCAAAATCAAGCACAGGTTCGAAACATGCATATTTACTAAGCCAAAGACAGTCCAATCATCAAAATACACCTCTAGAAATTTTTGGATGAATTCCTTGAACACTGTCACAACTACTCGTGAGAAGATAACAGGGGCATTCTTGAGTCCAAACAACATGACTGTATACTAGAAGGATCCCCATTCAGTAGCAAATGTAGTTTTGTTGCGATCTTCTGGTGCGATTATGATCTGATGGTATCCCAAGAACCTGTCAGTGAATGAGTACGCTTCCTGGCCTCCTACACTATCCAGGATCTCATTGGAGAATGGTGTTGGAAAGGGATCATGTACGCAGATGTCATTCAACTTGTGTAAGTCCACATAGATTCGTATTTTCCCCTTCGTCTTCTTTTCCTGAACCACCATCAGACTAACCAAATCTGACTGCTCAACCAACTCGATAATACATGCGGTGAGAATTTTATGGATTTATTCCTTAACCTTCTACTTATACTTAGGGTTAAATCTATAAGGTTTCTTCTTTACAGGGTGTGCATCTGATTTTAGCATGATGCACATAACCCCTACGTCTCCTGTGATCCCCTTGAGCTTCAAAAACTTGGTTGGGAATAAGTCTTGATATTCTGTGAGCAATTTTGCAATTTTTCTTACAGCGTCATCATCCCAATAGTCTCCAATTTTAGCCAAATTTGGCTAATTTTCCATGCCAATGTTGACTTCCCGTAGTTTCATAGGCTTTGTCACATCCACGGCCTATAGTGGAGGTCCTGCAACAGCGTGTTCCCCCTCCTATTCTGGTATAGAGATATTGAGAAGATCCTCATCGCACTCTTCTATAGTTATGTTGCGACAATTGACAATATCCTGCATATACACTTCCCACGTCGGTACCCCAAATGCTGCAGAGGAGCTGGATTCACCAAACATGAATGTAACTATATCCTGTAAAGCTTTGTTAAGCACCTCCAAGCCCCCTGTTAGTCCAAATGTACCTATCAATTCATCCTTAAAAGTTTCCCAGTGGAGGGTGCGTTGATGTAGCTCTGCCTCCAAGTACCATGTAGTGGGGATCGGTCCAAACGCATGAATAAAAAAGTGAACCCATTCCTCCATAGTTCAGTCGTACCACTTCTCCATCCAAGCGAACAAGTGTTCATGCGGGTCCCCTGGGCCAAGGAACGTCCTGATGTGAACCTCAACCGGAGGCTCAAATCGCAGGATCTTCATGTCCCAACATTCCTCCCAATCCTCAAATGCCTCCTTATTTGTGTCCCACCATCTTGCAAGTGTTGCGCGCATAGCTAGATTAAGAGCCCATAACCTTCATTCTCTAGGAACCTCAGCTTTGAATGTTCGCAAAAAATCTCTTATACTACCAGAACCATCAAAGTAGGGCAGTTCTCTTACCTCTGAAGATATACAGTGGAATTCCCTTTTGATTCATAGTGCACCACAGCGCATAGACATCATGCAGTCGGTTTTGCCAGTTTTCTATTGCTCTGTTAGAGTCTGAGGAGCCTTCGCTATCTTTTTCCCAGCAAAGAAAACCATCAGTCGTAGGATTGATCCAGTCTTCATCCCTCGTATTTAACTTATAGATGTTATCCACCTCCTCTTCCTCATGCACTGGCTTTGTATATCTTTCTCCTTCTACGGGGTCTAGTAGTACGATCACCCATGTTCCTTCATTTTAAAACACCATGCTTCTCTTCTTCAAATTGATAATACCACCCATATCGATGGCCTAGTCCAATCCTAAGAGTGTCGGATAGGGGTCCGTATCTTCTAAAATCTGAATGAATTCAAAGTCAGGTCGGACCTTAACTCCTGTGATATCTACCACGATCTTTGATAGTATTCCCAACGGGATGATCTTATATTGATTGGCCATGCGTAGCTGGATAGTGGACCATTCCAACTTAGGTTCTCCCATTTGCTGCCAAGTCTGTTTGGGTAGTACGTTTTCATCTTATCCTAAATCTAGAATAACCTGATCCATCTCGTAATCACCGATCTGCGCGGTCAACCACATCTCCCTACTAGTGCGTCTCTTATGCTTATATAGTTTGTGCACATCCTTAATTTCCATAGTTGGGGTTGTATTTTCTGTGCAGCTTTCTATCAAGGCTTGGAGGTTTTCTACGGCTCTTTTGTTGCACATTAGCTTCATACATGCCTAAAGGAATGGTTTGACCTCATCATCTGCTTTGAGGTTCGCAGGGGCTTGAGGGGTAGGTGCCTCAGCCTTAGCAAAGTCTTGGCGAACTACGACAAAGGTTTCCTTTTCCTATTGTAAGTCCAAACCTTCTTGTTTAATGGCTGCTTTACGGATAAGAGGCTTCGCCTCATCTTTCTCTGCAGCTCCTCCGGTGGACATGCCGCTACGTGTTATAACATTAACACTTGGTCCTTCATCTCGGGGTTCCGTCTTAACCCTTTGTACATTCTGCATAGTTGTCTGTTGCTTCTCCTACATCTTGGCTATCAGAATCGGGAAATCTTCAATCACATGATCCAGCTATCTACAGTATCTGCAATATTGTCTCGCAGGGTTCGTGAAATCCCTTGCAAAGGGCCCTATTTCTCCACAGTTATAGCAAATCAGTTGTCCTCTCCCCCTACCTATGCTTCCACCTCGACCTCCTTCCCTGCCCCTAGCTGGGGAGCCACCTATGTCAGAGGGGGATCTTGGTGAGGACGGATCCGACTGTACCCTATATAGGTTTCCTTGTTCTATCATCAGGTCTTACGTTTGACAGTTCTGTTCATCATGGCTTATATATCTGCAGAACCTGCACCATTGTTGCTTTATTTCTGGGACATATTCAGCAAGGCGAGGGTAGTGGTTGGTATTATGTAGCCTAGCAACATGAAAATCATCGCACCACGGCACCGGTCGACTTGGTCCTGCAGCCTCCCTGGGACGCAATGGACTGGGTCTCCCTACCTGTATGTAGTTTGCTAGCAGAGGATAGTTATCCTTGGTGTGTCCATTCACCCTACATTGTATGCACCATCTTTCGGGGCTAGCCTCCATTCCTTTCTCTTTCCAAAGATTCTGGACCTCCATGTGCATTGCTTCTAGGCTGCCTTGTATCTGTTGTACTCCGAACTGGGTATCATCTCTTAGTGCAACTTCCAGCTTCATCGCAATTCCTAAGGCTTTTCCCTGCGATTCAATGGCTTGATGTCCCATTGGCACGCGTAGGTGGGGTAGAAACATAGCAATGAACCACTCCGTGTGCTGCCTGTCATCATACAGGAATCCTCCTTCTCTAATTACCTTATTTAACTATTGGTCAACCTCCCATAGAGACTTAGACGGTCCTTGCTTGAAATATTTCAGATCATTCACTATTTGAGAGTAGGACTTGGGCTTCTTGAACTATTGTTTCAAGGCATTCTTAATCTCTCCAATGGTTGCATTTTCATGTTGGTCGATGTATCCCATATACCAGTCCAAGGCTCTTCCTTCAAAGGCAAGGGATAGTTGCACTCTTTTCACCACATCACTAGCTACATTCTGCGCAATCCATACCGATCTTGAGACAAACTAGAACCGGTCCATATCTTCATCTCCTACCCCTTTGAAGGTGGGTAGCTTCATGTGTGAGGCCATATCATCTTTTTGTGGTGGTGGCGGTGAGTTCTTACCCCTATGAGGGTTCAAAGGTGGCGTAGAGGGAGGGCTATGCGCAACAAAATTTCTTTCTAGACTATAAACAGATCAATCTCCTTCTTGATTAGTTCTGTAGAGCTTACCACTATGCGTTGTACCCTTACTTTGATCAGAGCTCATTCACTCTGTATGACTACACAAAATTCTCTTTTCACATAATAAGATCTTAATTAGTAATGGAAAAGTTTTCAAAAACTTACCCCAGAAACCCTTGAAGAACCTTCGCTCTGCCTCTGAATAGGACACAAACTGGCCGATTGAAAATTCCATCACAGATCCTCCTATCACACTATCCACCTAGTGATATACCATGTGAGTGATGGTGTTATCAGTATCCTCTAACTGCTGGATCAGCTCTAGGGTCCACTACATGATCCACTCATTTTTCCAACACTTTTGAAAATCTATAAGCCTTGCGAGTCACTCCTCAAGCTCGATCGCAAATTTCACAAAGAAAATTTCGTAGATTTCTGTGAAAATGTACTTATTCTTCCACTTCTCTATGGTCAACTTCACACTACGATTTTCTTTTACTGCGAATTCCTGAATTTTATTTTCAAACCACTCGTCGATTTCTTTCTTCTTGGGCTTCCAATATGGTCTTGGAATTACCTGATCTCTCTCAAAATGATCCCAGTCCTGGAAATGGAACCATTTGTTGGCTCAAGGGGTCCTGAACCAAGTTCGAAGGTTAAGGTTTTCCAAGAAACCCCTATACTACTAGCACTTTTGGCAGTGACCTGCTTGCGCAGGCCAAAGTATCACCCAAAGCAGTATGGGAGGGTGTTGGAACCAGGTTTCTACACCCTGAGAGAGAGCAGGTAAGTCAAGCAGCTCTGTGTTCCCAGCTTATTAGGCTCGTCCTTAACAGAAATATTCACAGGCTTACATAAAAGAGTACAGATTTAGTAATTACCTCTGCATCCACGTGCGTAATACCAATTTATCAACATAACAACTATAAGCGCAACAATTAATAGTTCATAGATTCATATAACAGAAGAAAATATACTTTCGTAGCTATCAACTAGATACTTTCGCAACTTTAACCATACAACCCAAGTTCACATAAATCATAACAGAATAGATCCAGATAACATCAGATATCCAACAGTACTTTGCATAGATATTAATAACTAAATCCTCTTACAATCCCAAAATACCGCCTGTACACACAACTAGCAGGGTCTTCACATAGCAGGACAGAGGAGCTCTGTGCACATAGCCAGCAGGATTCCTTACCCAAACAACCCAACAACAAATCTAACAATTCGTGCGTAACATCAATCTCAATTCTTTCCTACCTATGACTCAAAAAGTTTCATCTATTTATATCGATTTAGCCTATGCATCCAATGGTCCGCAAACCATGGTTTGTGGACTCTTGGTCTACCCTTGACCCGTTACAATTCATTAGGGGATTTGACCCACCCCAAAACCCTTGCATTAGACTAAATATTACAAAAATTATACAAAAATGGACAAAATTCGCAGTTTAGGAGACCTTGTTCCAACAGGCCTAGCTTCTTGCTTTGTTGTATATATATTTTGTTTTTATACATATCTGGGTTTTGATTTTTGGTGTGATTTTGATGAATTTGATCTTCTTTGGCAAGTAATATTGGATGACATGAGTCACTTTGGTTTCGTTGATGGTGCTAGTAGACATATCTGGAACTTGGCTTCCGCGACTTGGGTACTCCATTATCCATCCAGTCAGTTGTTAGTTTCAAGACGTGTTTGCATTGGTCCTGCTTCGAACAACATAGCAGAATACACTGCAGTGGTCAACCTACTCTCGAAGGTAATATCTTTGGGTGTTGATTCATTAGTATTTTTCTTAGATTCACAGCTGGTGGTTTCGCAGTTGAACAACACATATCATGTCCGAGGCCCATTTTTACATCGATTGTTTTTTAGGGTACGTTTGTTACAATGATAATTCCAATTTATCACATTCATTCATATTCCTCGCGCTGAAATTTGGATGGCAGACTTATTAGCTAATCAAGCAATTGATTTGCATATTAATCATTCAATACTTTCAAAAATGCATCAAATACATCATTCATTATCATACATTTGAGTCATCACATCATATAAATCGTTGTAATCTAATATATATATATATATATATATATATATATATATATATATATATAAGAGTGTTCAAAAATATACAAAATCTAGACCATCATTTCCTATAAAATTGGGGCTTATGCCTGATCATGTCTATCATCAAAAAATATTACAGTCATCTGATCATATTTATAATTTACTCCTTAGGTCCCTGCCCAACATTTGTGTTCCTATAGAACACAATGGCATTCGCTACACAGCGGAATAACCACACCCAGTCTCGTGGTACTCCTACCACTCGTCTCTAGATAGTCTCCGGTAGGTCCTCAATAGTGGCCATAGGCACTTGGCGAGTCAAGCTCTCCAAGTTCCTATGTACTGCATGGAGTTTCCTTCCAGGTTCTTCAGAATCTGCCTCACCTCTAGGGCTCTTGTGCCTTCAGTACCCCTCCGACTTGACTGGTCCCATGTCTGCATCATGATCATCATAATTTTGTAAGTCATTTAGTCCAATCAAAAACATTTTTTCATTTTTCATACTTTGAAAAAATCATAAAAAAATCATATAATCAAAAATAATAATAAAATGCAATCTCACCGATTGCGCCCCATGCTGCACCAGGTGGCAGGACTAGATCTAGATCTGCACGAAATTCCATCCTAGCATAGGGATAATATTCCACTGTGATGACTTGTTCTTCCCACCATTGGAAGAACTCATCATCCTAAGTGGTCTGGGGAACTTCACTTCCCCCTAATCTCTTCATCAGATCTTCCCATCGGGCTATTCTTGGATCTCTCGGGCTACTGATAGTTGAGATGACCTTCAGCCGAAGCCCTAGGACCCTCTTGAATAAGAATGTCAGCAATATTGTACCATACCCAAAGTGCTTAGCCTTTTCTTTTCAGATTTAAGTTAATTGTTTTTTCATTTTTCTAAGCAAGGTTGTGCACCAGTTAAAGAGATGAATCAGGCATTCCATTGTTATGCTCATTTGTGTCTCTGAAGCTTGATGCAGAGAAGTTTATCCTGCTACTATGCCAATGGTAAAGAGAAGGATCTTCATATATAAATCCTTCAGATCTCTAATAGGAATCTATGTTCCTACCTTTTGTGCATCGTATACGCAATAGACTTGGGTATAATCCTCTATGGTAATCCCTCCAACAGACTTTCCGTGCAAGTCTACTAGGTCTCCCCTTTGAGAGAGTCCACTAATGAAGTATATATCTTCCAGTTCTATTCGTAGTGGCATCTGATCAATTATGAAACAATATTTTTCCGGTTCCCAATGATCAACCAACATTTGAAGAAAATGAACATTGCTTTTCATATTGGGCATTTTGAAAAATTTGAGCAATATGCAATTCTGGAGAATATCTAAGGAAGTTTGATCCTCCATCACTTCATTTTCAACTGCACTATTCTCGTGCTCTCTCTAGTTGATGGACATCCTCGGAAAAATCATTAAATGAATGATTAGATACAATTTTTAAATTTTCGCTTTGCGCATATGCGGCCTCATTTGTACATAGCCGCGTATCATACGCAAGTTCGTCAGCACGAACCCACATATGCGTAGAGGGTTTCAACAAAAAATATCTTTTCTACGATCAAAATTCCAAAAAATTTCCTCAAATAGGAACGGAATTGATGAAAAAGATTAGTTTAGAGCTTACTTGACTGATTTGGTGTGATTTGATGGTCGATTGCTTCGTATTTGAGAAGAGGAATTTTTGCCCCAAAGCTCTTTCTCCACTTCTACAATGTGAAAATGATCAAAATGTGAGTCAAATTGTGTATTTATGCCCAAAATTTGAATTTTTTTTACAAATTTTACTTGTGCTTATTTTTTGAATTTGACCAAGGCTATATAACCGTTTGTCTTGTAAGTGTTGGGCAAGGTATTTTTTCAGGTAAATTTTGTTGAATTCGAGATTGTCCTAGTTTTTCTTTAGATCCATTACTGTTGACATGTCATGGCAGGTATTTGATTTCGAACTTGCATATAAGTTATGGAATTCACTATTTAGTTGCGTATTTGCATACTAGCCTTGATTTTGATCACTTTCCATAGGGTCGATCCCATCATGTCATGAGTACTTAACCCATTTTACTCGCTGATTTTTTAATCATGACTTGGTGGCAGAGCCTTCCTTTACATGGGCTTCCTAGTTAGTCCCTCACTATAATTTTTCGCCCACATTGCAATTTATGTAGGCTCGGGAGTCCTCTTTAGTCCCACCATGCCTTATGCATTGAAGCTTCATTCTTCTCCTTCTTCGCTATAATTTTTTTGGCCGTTTACCCTAGAGGCTCCCTTATGTTTTCGAGTTGTATTACTGCATTGCATATTGACTACTTGTTTATCTTGGCCTTTAGCCAGCTTCACTTGGACTCATGTTTAAGCCATCTTTTGACCATGTCTTTCTATACAAGTTAACCATGCAATCACTTAGCTTCTATGACTTGACACCTTTACCCGTGGATGGAACATTCCTTTGAGTGTCACTTACCAGTTTTTGCCACCTTGCATTGAGCATAGGATTGTTCCTATCCCAAGAACAAGAGCATCTGCTTCATGACACTCGTTCTATCCATTGTACAATAGAATTCTTTTATTCCTTTTCAGGCTTTGAATATGAAAAAGACAAAAAAATTAAATATTTTGACAAAGAGGGGGAATGGGATATTACTTCCATATTTATTGGTAGCTACAGTGTCATTCGTGTCGCCCTTGAACAAAGCACAAAAAAATCTAAGTCTTTTCTCCATTTGGGATGGTTTTAGTTTTTTACTTAGGAGAAGCCATAACCTTGTTTCATGATTCAGTTCTCCCCCGGTTAGTTATCTCTTCCAATCATATGGAGGGTTTTTTTATGCCTCCTGCATGACAAACTTATACAAAGTTATAATTTTCTGCCATAGTCAATAGGAGTCGTGCTTTTTTTCAAGGGAAGTTAACCTAAGCCCAGCCTTTCTGTGGTGTCACTTGACTCATTTTTCAATCAGCCTTCCCGGTCTTATCAGTATCTTGTTCTATCACATCATACATTTGCTCCTTTTCTCATGCTGGTTTGAGAAGGTCTCCACTGACTTCTAGTTGGTGGGTTTGTCTCTTATCGACTATGACATATTTCTTTGAGAGTAAACCTAGAGCTGCACCCTGGCCCTATGTTGAACCTCAAATTTACCCTTTCTTTGAAATTTTTCCTCACACCTTTCCATCACTTTCCCATAAGATCACAAACCCCAATCAATGAAAAATGCTATTTTTCGTCTTAAGTATGCATTAAAATGATTGCCATATTATATTTTCATGCTCTTGCTATTTGGATAGATTTTTGCAATTTAGCTACAGAATGCAGCCTGTTCTGCAGCTAACTATGTGTTCCGTAGCCACTTTCATGGTTTAGAAGGTTCCAGGTGTTAAATGAGGAATTGGGCCACATGGATGTTTCTAGAATGATGCCTACATGGATGCTATCCTACTCACTCGGTCCATATTGACAGAAAAGTGAGCCTAAACTCATGGTCAAAGATGGAATCAAAGTATGTTATCGAAATGCAGTAGGACTCTTGATTTTCTCTATCAAGAGTCCAACAGTCCTATTGCAATTATAAATTCGAATTAGCAAGAGTCTAACAGTCCTATTGCAATTCTAATTTGAATTAGCCACATATATCAAGTATATCTCATAAACATTTTTTTTTCCTTTAAATATCGATTGTACAAGACCAAGAAGATAGTTCAGAAATTAAGTGTTAAACTCATGTTTTTTCTAATACTCTATATTCAGATTTCACTTTATCATAATATGAAGTTCATGTTGCCAATGATTGATTCATTACATCCTTAATCAGCTAGAATTTCAACCACATCAATTGCAGAGGGCCCCTGCATCTGAAGGAGGTTTTTTTTTTCATTTATGTTTTTTTTAGCTTAATTTCATTACTTTGTTTTTTCAGAAAATCTATTTTTAATTAGGCTCATCCTTCATTTCCAGTTTTCAATAAATATCTTAGTGATAAATCACAATTCTGCAAACTTAATCCTCTAAAATATTTCATGGAAATAGAAAGCTCTGTTTTCAAAATGAATTAAAGATCGAAGAGATAAGAAACCACAGTTGTTTATTTTTACTATTTTGTCCTTTATTTCCTTTGGAACATAATTATCAATTACGGTGTCAAGAAGATGTTTATAAAAGCCATTACAATATGTTGATTATGAATTAAATGGTTAGATGTCTCATACATATAGTGGATGAATTTACCTTGCACATTGTCATTTTCTTTTCAAAGACTAAGGCATAATTGATTTCTCCTAAAGCATCTCAAGAGGCTAACACTTTACATTTGAATGTTGCAGAAAAATCAATTATACATTAGTTGATTTTAGTTAAATCTTACATGCTTTTAAGACCCTCACTTATTTGAAAACATTAATATTCCTAAAAATCATTCTAAAAGAGATTGATTTAATCATGTTTCAAGATGGAATGGTTGAATGATTAATGAGTGCAATTTCTGAGTTATCTTTTTGCAGATTTACTTAGTTTTCTAGTTCAACAAGTGTAATTAGTAACCTAACACTATCTCAAGAAGATCACTCTTCACAATTGAATATTGGAAGTAACTAAACATACCTTATATGTTTTCATTGCATTCAGTGGTTACTGTTTTAGGACATTAGTAGATTAAAAGTACAAATACTAGCTTAACACCATCTCAATAAGGTCATACCTAATCATTGAATGTTGAAGTAACCAGAGGTGCACTATTTGTTTCACTTTCTACTTTCACTTAAGATAGGCATTGAAATTTTCAATATTAGTCTTAGAATTAGATCCATTGATTAGGACTCATGTTCAGATAATATATATGCTTTGTTTTCCAAATTAGGTCTTAAATAGCCCATAGTTTTTGGTTTGTTTTAATTAAATTTAGATTAGTTTAGGAACACTTATTTTTATTCCCTCTAAAATTCATTAGAATCGCTTAAATAATTCCATAGTCTTAGATTAACCATTCTTAGATATCAAAGAAGAAAAACCCCCCTAAAAACAACATAAACACAATACAACGAATTAAGAAATAGGCTTCTAGCATATATAGTGCACCGCACTTCACAAGATTACTAACCTCAGTCGATAATTTATGTAATAAACTTAAGACATTAAATTGACTAAATATTTGGCGCCATTGCCAGGGAAGTGTAAATAGGAGACTTTTTCTTTTCATTAAAAAAAAAACAAAAAAACTTCAATCACCTACCACACCCACAATATCACGTGGTGCAGTAAGAGCCACACATCCACATCATGAATTCTTATTTTTGCAAGTAGAAGAAGAGGTGACAAAGGAGGTTGAAGAAATGGATGGAGACGATGACAATGAGGAAGATACTTTTGGATTTCCCATTCAAGAAACTGATATCAACGTTCAAATGAAGAACATCCATCCATCTGTACTTCCTAACTTCAAAGGTATGAGATCGAAAGACTCTGAAACCTTTCTTTTTGAATTTGAAATAATTTGTAGATCTTATGACTACTCATTGCACATTCAAAAATTAAATTTGTTTCCGGAAACATTGAAGGATAGAGCTATTAAATGGTTCATGACTTTAGGAATAAATTCTATAAGGACATGGGATGATATGAAAAGAGTATTTTTGGAAAAATATAAATATTATTTCATGCACCATGACCTTAGAAATGAAGTCTTTAAGGTGAACCATAAAGAGGATGAAAGCCTAGAAGATTTAGTGGAGAGATTTACTTATAATATCAAAAGATCTAAATTGCATAATTTAGGATCAGACGCATTAAAAACTCTCCTACTAAATGCTATAAGGGATGAATGGATTGATCTTCTTAATCTTGTGGGAAAAGGAGATGTCTATCAATTTCCATTTCAAGAAATTTGTGAACTATGCAAGAACATGTCAAGAGGAAAAATAAAGTATGTAGGATCCCCTCAAGATCCATTTATGGCAAGAGTAAGTAAGTCGACATCAGGATTGGTAAGTCAAATTGAACCTAACAATTTGCTAAAAATTCTTGGTAATCTAAATGAAAAAACTGACATACTAAGAATGCAAAACAAGCAAAAAGTTGCCTCATTTATATTTTTCCCTAAATGTATAAAGAAACATGCTTTGCATGAATGTCCACTTGATAACATTAAAATTTGTAAAATTTTTGCAGGATCACATACTACTGATGATTGCCCATCATTACCAGGGTTGAAGGCAGTTTACTAGAAGGATAATGGAGCAAATCAAGCACAAGATAAACTTTGTTATGTAGCTCCAAGAGGACTATGGCACCGTCATCAACCCAAATATGATGCAATATCCTTATGCACAGTTTCAAGGTTATGCACAACAATCTCAAAGTACTTGGAAAACACCCTTGCCTTGGAAACCTCGGACATCTTAATCCCAACCTCAAAAACAACCTTGGAAACCTTGGCCATCTCAATCCAAACCTCAAAACCAATCTTGGCAACAAAGTTGGAAAAGGCCCTACAAAGGAAATCCACCATATCCTCAATCTTTCCCTCTCTATCCTCAATACCATCATCAATTTTATCCATACCATTCACCTCCACCACAACATCAATATCACCCTCATTTGACCTCAATTCAACCTTTCCCATTATCATCCACACAAGGATCCCAAAGATCCATTCCCACTCCACTACATGCACAACCATTTCATATCCCCAACAATAAAACACCTCAATCAACTTACAATTTTGTGGTATTGCAAAATGATTCACCAGCTATTATTGAAGAACAACAACCAAAAGAAGAAGACTCAGATAAGGTCCAAGAATCATGGATGATTGTCGATAAAGAGAAGTTATTGGAACTAGAGATTGAAAAGGTTCATGCCTGCCTATCACCATATTCTATAAATGAAGATCACATCTCTGAAGACTTGCATTGCATGATAGAGGAAAGCCAAGGAAGACAAGATTACATTGAATCTTGGTTCAAGTCAGTCATCGGATCCCAATGCTCAATTCTTCAATATATTATGACAACATCTAAATCAAGACAATTGGTATCTCATATACTGGTACATATCAAAGAGTATCTTTCAAACCTGCATATGAGTTTATCTATCATCTTGTTATAGACATGGTTCCATTGGAATTATTCATATACTTGAATAAGATTTTTTTTTCAAGTAGAATAGGACATATATTAAAAAAAAAAAGTAAAGAGAAAAATAAGTCCTATTGTGAAAACCAACTTTCTGGCACAATTGGACATGAGCTTTGCTTGAAAACCAGGCAACTGGCGAGCAAAGTTCACAATAAGTTATGCAATTTCATGTTGGTTTCAATATTTTAGTATGGTTCTTCAAATCATTTTTGGTTCTATGCTCGAGTTGGATGATGTGGAATTCCTTAAGGTCCACCTTACAACATATCTTGTTCCACCGACCTCAACACCTTATCTGCGATCAAGATCAGAGATTATTTGGAGTGCCTTGGAAATTGCATACATCAATGACAAGCCTCCTCGTTGATAACAATGGGAATACAACAATGTCTCTTGATTTTCAAATCTTGCAGGTGACTCGACTTCGACATATTCATTCGTCCCTGTCAAGATCCACTCAGGTACCTTGACACTCATTTACATTATCGGTGAGTTGTCTCGCATTGGTTAACGATTTTCATCATTGATCGGTAATCCAATGATTTCTTCCCATGCTCGACTTCGACAAATTCGTTTGCATGGTAAGAATTGTACCATGAATTTTGGCTTCGATGAAGACTAATGGTTTTATGGAATCAACAAAAAATTGTAGCAGTATATTTTATTAGTTTCTTGTAGCAGCATGTTCATCTTTTTTTCATTCAACAGCAGCATGATAGCACCATTACAACATTTTTTTCATTCATTTAATTTTCAAGCAAAATAATAAATTTGGGCCTATTTCATTTAATATGCATGGTTTCTACTTCAGTACGCAGTAAACATTTCAAATCATCAATTCAAACTCAGAGAAAAAAAATTTTCTACAAAAAAAATTGACAACTGCGGAAAGTGGCAGTTTCTGCAGCTATTGTTGTAGCAGCCTGTTTTTGTTGTTGCAACATTTCCAAGAGGCAGTTTTGGTGCAAATATTGCAAGAGATTGGATTAGAAATAAAAAATTCTAAACTTCTGGGTTTTCTTAGAATATGATAAATTGAGTAAGACACAAACATAATTAAAAAATAAGCAATTTTTAAGGGAATTTGAAGTGGGTTTCTAAGGCAGATTTTCATTTTTCACCATTATGGACATATTAAGACAGGTTTTGGTATTTTTGCACAGCAGTGCCTTTTCTTCATCAAAATTAAATTTTGAAAGCATGTGGCAGTAGAAAAGGTACAAATACACATTTTCCCTTTTGAATCACTCAATTTGGCCTTAAAATTAGTTCGTGGCATATTTTTTTTTGTTGCAACATTGAGCAACATGAAGGGTGAAACAAGACAGAAATTGTTTTGATCATAACTTTCAAACCGTGCATCCGTTGGACCTGAAACTTTTATAGTAAATGAATTGACATAGGGTAAATGAACTCAAAAATTTCAGAAAATTCCAGTGACTATTTTTCAAGAAATTGGCCACTTTCACCTACATCCATTTCTCATTTTTCGCGAGATCCGTGCAACCATTGGCTGAGATTTTTTGTGGGAGGATGCATAATATTAATGGTAACAACCTCAGAAAATTTCAGGAGAATCCGATTTACCATTTGAGATAAATTGAAAAATTCATTTCATTTTACACTTTCACTCCATCTCACTCCACTTTCATTCCATTTCATTTCACATCCATATCTCATATCCATACTCCATTTCTTTTTATAGATTACATTTTGCAACCACATCTTATTCAGTAGTACTGACACAATTGTACAACCTACAAACAAAGGATGATTACAAGAAATTGAAGGATTATGTTTTGAAGAACAACATGCTAAAAGGGTACCTAAGGATCAACACCAAAGAAAGAAACAAACAAAAAGGTTAAGTTCTAAAAGGTAAAGTGAAAAAATTTATTTTAAATAGCAAGGTTAAAATATTAATCATGTATAATATGGATATCATATGTTTCCTTGACAAATCATCATTTGATATGATTGCAATCTCTATCATACCACATATTGGCTATATCCTTCGCATCCCCAATACCATCTCCTGTCAACATTTCTCCTCCACACAGTCCTCAAAATTCTCCAATTCATAATTTTGAAGGTAGCCCCAACAGAATATTTCTAGGCATAGACCTAATGCAACAACAAATATATGATTATTTATAATCACTGGAGAAAAGAAGTGCATCAATGAACCCAGAACCTTCTGTCAATCCACAAGAACATCTAGAGTATGCTCTCAAGCAGGATATCTATGAACTAGAGATTTTGAACAAACGTATCAAACATAAGAATGAGACCTTGAAGGAGAAAAGAAAATTGGACAAGGCAATTCATGATAATATTATTTTGTATCTAGGACTGTGGTATAAGAAAAATAGGAAATTGAAGGGGAAGAACGAGTGATTGAATAGAGCAATCATTAACCTCAAGTTCCAACTTCCTATGAGAAGGCCCAGAATGACACTCACTTCAAAGAAGAACAAAACAAGAAAGTTAGATGTGCTAGCATAGGTATCAGAGAAAATGCAGTAGGGGAGAAGAACTCACATTTTTGGTAAATTGCATGAGGACATGAAATGATTTTGCAGTGGGGGTACGTTGAACCTCACATTTACCCTCTCCTTGACTGTTTTTCTCACACCTTTCCATCACTTTCCCATAATATCAAAAACTCCAATCAATGAAAAATGCTATGTTTTTTCTTAAGGATGCATTAAAATGATTGCCATATTATATTTTCATGCTCTTGCTATTTGGATAGATTTTTGCAATTTAGCTACAGAATGTAGCCTATTTTCCAGCTAACTGTGTGTTCCATAGCCACTCTCATGGTTTAGCAGGTTCCAGGTGTCAACTGAGGAATTGGGCCACATGGGTGTTTCTAGAATGATGCATACATGGATTCTATCCTACTCACTCAGTCCATATCGACAGAAAAGCAAGCCTAAACTCATGGTCAAATATGGAGTCAAAGTATATTATCCAAAAACAATAGGACTCTTGATTTGCTCTATCAAGGGTCCAACAGTCCTATTGCAATTCTAAATTTGAATTAGCAAGAGTCTAACAGTCCTATTGCAAGTCTAATTCGAATTAGCCACCTGTAGCAATTATATCTCATAAACAATTATGTATTTTCCTTTAAATATCGGTTGTACAAGACCACGAATACTGTTAAAAAATTAAGTGTTAAACTCAGGTTTTTTTTTGATACTCTATATTCAGATTTCACTTTATCATAATACGAAGTTCATGTTGCCAATTATTGCTTGATTACATCCTTAATCAACGATCAGTTCAACCACACCAGTGGCAGAGGGCCCCTACATCTGAAGATTTTTTTTTTCATTAGTTTGTTTTTTCAGCAAATCTGTTTTTAATTAGGCTCATGATTCATTTCTAGTTTTCAATAAATAGCTTAGTGATAAATCACAATTGTATAGATATACTCCTCTAAAATATTTCATGGAAATAGAAAGCTTTGTTTTCAAACTGAATTAAAGATTGAAGAGATAAGAAACCACAGTTGTTTAGTTTTATTGTTTTGTCCTTTATTTCCTTTAGAACATAATTATCAATTACTGTGTCAACAAGATGTTTCTAAAATCCATTACAATATGATTATTATGAATTAAATGGTTAAATGTCTCATACAAATAGTGGCTGAATTTACCTTGCACATTGTCATTTTATTTTCAAAGACTAAGGCATAATTGATTTCTCCTAAAGCATCTCAAGAGGTTAACACTTTAGATTTGAATGTTGCAGAAAAGTCAATTATGCATTCGTTGATTTTAGTTAAATCTTAAATTATTTCAACACCCTCAATTAATTGCAAACACTAATATTCCTAAAAATCATTCTAAAAGAGATTGATCTAATCATGTTTCAAGATGGAATGGTTGAATGATTAATGAGTGCAATTTCTGAGTTATCTTTCTGTAGATTTTACTTAGTTTTCTAGTTCAATAGGTGTAATTAGTTACACAACACTATCTCAAGAAGATCAATCTTCACAATTGAATATTGGAAGTAACTAAACATACCTTATATTTTTTCATTGCATTCCTTGGTTATTGTTTTAGGACATTAGCAGACTAAAAATACAAATGGTAGCTTAACACCATCTCAATAAGGTCATACCTAATCATTGAATGTTGAAGTAACCAGAGGTACACTATTTGTTTCACTTTCTACTTTCACTTAAGATAGGCATTGCAATTTTCAATATTAGTAGGACTCATGATCAGATAAGATAGATGCTTTGTTTTCCAAATTAGGTCTTAAATAACCCACAGTTTTTGGTTTGTTTTTATGAAAATTAGATTAGTTTAGGAACACTTCCTTTTCTTCCTTCTAAAATTAATTAGATTCACTTAAATCTTTCCATAGTTTTAGATTAACCATTATTAGATATCAAAGAACAAAAAACCCCCTAAAAACAACATAAAACACAATACAACGAATCAAGAAATAGGCTTCTAGCATATATAGTGCACCACACTTCACAAGATTACTAACCTCGGTCGATAATTTATGTAATCAATTTAAGACATTAAATTTACTAAACACCCTATTTACATCATTGATAGGTGACCTTGTGCTCAGCATTTGATCATCATTATGGGTCTTTGACTGAGTGGTTTCCCTTGTGTTAAACTTCAACTTACATTATCACACCTAGGATTCGTGCAGTACCTTGATTTCCATTTGATCCTATCGGTGGATATCTCGCCTTTGTCAGCTTTCATTATTGGTTAGTTCAGAGGGTTTTTGTCGTGTGCTAGCTTCATATTGTGCATGTCAGAAACGTACTTCGGGTTGGTTACTTCACTTTACTTCGTCTGATTCCTTCCAAATTTTGGCCTACGGGTTACACTCGTGCTAGACTGATGTGGGATGCCTTAATCCCTTCCTTCCAGTGGATCTTTTCCCATCGAATTTGACTCATTACTCTGAGAATAAGGTCTAGATTCCTTTTTGTCAATACCTTTGGGTTTGCAGTCATTAGTGGTAGACTCTTCGCTATCGATAGTGAGGATACATCATTTCCTCCTGATTGATAGATTCTTTCAAGTGTTCAACTTAAACTCATTCATTCACACTTTCTAGATTGTACTGGGCCACCTTGACACTCATTATCATTATCGGTGGGTTGTCTTGAATTTTTTAATGGTATACATCAATGACCGATAATAAAACGATTTCTCACATGGTCAACTTCAGCTCATTTATTCCCATTGTGTAGAATTGTGCCATGGTTATTGGTGAAGACCTTGGGTTTTCATCAACATGCTTTGGTTCGCTTTGAAAACTCATTTATTTTTTTGTCAATGACACCATCCACCCTTATATGTTGCAGTTTCATCACAGCAACATCTTATATGTTGGCTCCCAAGTTTCATGATTGTACCATTTGTTCCACCACTTATGATTTCGTACTTGGAGATTCAGTTGTGACTTTTGTGATCAAATATCTATTGCAGCATCATTGATTAGTCTTCTATATGTGATTCTTGGACCTGAGTTTGACTTGTACTTCCGGGCAATGATCAGATGATTCACTATGTACTTGACATTTCAGCTATACTTGTATACATATTAGATCCTCTCTATAATTCATATGCAGACATGCTTTCATTGAGCATGGGTATGCCTGCCTCAGACATGAGCTACCTTTCTGATCTCTCTCACTGGGTTTTTAGCAGGCTGAAATCTGGTGAAGTCCTCTCTAGTCCTCGCAAGGTTCTTTCTATGCATATAATACATTTTGGCCATCATGTACCCCTTCTGACCTCATATATTAGGGGGAATCTGTTATAGCATCATTTATGACCAACATATACTTGATGATTTATACATTGGCCTTGGGTAACCCTTCCCTTCAGACATGGACATATTTCTCAAAAAATAATTTCTTAAAACCCATACGCGACTCTGCCTAGACTTTTTTGTGTATACACGCGAGTCCATACATAGAGAACCATGTATGCCATTTTAAACATTAAAAAATATATAATTTTCGTATTTTTGAGGCGGGGTTTATGGTTGTTACTTAACTACCCCAACCCGTGGCCTAACTGTTCCCAACTGCAAAAAATAATTTGAGGGAGTATAAAATCCCCTCAATGGAATGGCATAAGGGAGGAAGAGAGAGAGAAATATAGATATTATACATTGTTGGAGCCCTATCCAAGTCTGATATATTCCCTGTGCCTCATGCACTTCCCAGATATTTTCAAGAAACCCTTGTCTCCTTGAGATGTTCACTCACCCTATGTGTCATCCATTGCGCACTATTCTTGGAAGAAATCCTGAGAGGCTAGGGCTGGACAGATCCAGAGGACAGTATGCTCGAAGGCTGTGGCAGATTTTAGGTGATATCTCCACATTTGTTTACTATACATGTCATTAATAACAGAAGTGCTATCTTGTTCGTGATGCTTACATGTCAATGATATTTTATACATGTGTAACGATCTTAAATTGTTCATTTAATATTGTTTTTATGAGATTATGCATGCTTTCACTAACATCTAGAACATATATATGATGTACAACTAGGATTTTGTGCTTGTTATTTGTTGTTTTATAGATTTCAGAGCATAAAGAGTTGCAGGGGGTTTGCACCCCGCAGGATGTACTACAACCAAAGGATATCCGAGTAAGGTCTGCAACTTGTAGTTTCTAGTTTAAAGCATAGAATTTGGTTAAGTGAGTCCTTATTGTAATGACATGCCCCTAATATGTGAAGGTTTATCAACCTAATACCTTAGAGTAACATTACCCGAAACAATAATTTTGTTCATAAGGTTGTTCAATGTGTTGCTTATAAAACGTTTATGAATAGACTCAACAAGAAAACAAAATAATGAGATCGGGTCAATGAAATACTATTAAAAATCCTTATCACCTCTCCAAGATTAAACATAATGTTATTTTCGCAATAAATTTGGGCATAAATAAATTGAATGTAGAAGCAGAATGAGATCAACCCCTTAGCATGAACAAAAGGAAATAACATCTAAGCTATGGAAAAGGAAAACCATATAATATGAAAATTGTGGTTTAGCTTTGTATGTAGGAGATCAAGAAAATTTGTGGTACATGGATAGTGGATGCTCAAAGCATATGATAGGTGAAAAATTCAAGTTTATGTTCTTTAATGAAATAAATAAATAAAATAATGTAACGTTTGGAAATAACTCATCTGCTACTATCAAAGGGAAAGGATATATTTTGCTGAAGAGTAAGTTTAAACATGGAAATGTTTTGTTTGTTGATGGATTAAGACATAACTTGTTGAGTGTTAGTCAAAAGTCTAACCAAGGGCATGATATTGTTTTTAGATCAAATAATTGTGTGGTACATAATATTTATACAGGTAAGATCATAATAAAGGAAACAAGATCTCCAAGTAATGTCTATGTCTTGGAAGGTGGCCAAGAGCATTGTTACTTGAGAAAATGATAAGAAATCTTAATTTGGAAAAAAATATAGGGACATCTAAGCTTCACTCAATTACACAAGTCAAGAAAAATGGGAGCAGTACGTGACTTTCCTAACATCTCTCTACCAGAAAATAGCATATGAAAATCATGTCAATTCGGTAATAAAGCCAGAGTTTATTTTAATGCTAAAGAAGGTACTTCAAGTAAGCCACATGAAATTATTCATATTGATTTATGTGGTCCTATGAGAAAGAATTCTCCTCGGGGTGAACAATACTTCATATTATTCAGTGATGATTTTACAAGGATGTGTTGGATTGGCTTATTGAAACATAAATATGAAGCATTTAATAAATTTAAAGTTTTCAAAACTCTAGTAGTAAATGAGTTAGATTTGAAAATGAAATTTCTTTGATGTGATAGAGGAGGAGATTTTATATCAGATGAGTTCTTTGACTTTTGTAAACAACATGGCATCAAAAGGACATTTTCTATAAATAAAATGCCTCAACAAAATGGAGTGGAAGAAAGAATGAAAAAAACAATCCAACAATTAGCTTGTGCCATGCTTGATGAGTCTTGAATGCCTCACACCTTCTGGGAAGAAGAAACACATACCATAGTGAATATCCTTAAAAAATCTCATGTTCAAGTAAAAAGTGTTAAAAATCCTTATAAATTATGGTTTGGCAAGTGTCCAATTACCTAAAATTTTAAAAAATTTAGAAGAAAATGTTACATAAAGAATAATGATGATAAGCTTGGAAAGTTTGAATCTAGAGTTGATGAAGGAATCCTCCTTGGATACTCCTATAGAAGAAAAGGATATAAATGTTACAATAAAAAGCTTCAAAATATTGTTGAATGCATCGATGTTGTGATTGATGAAGCATCCACGGGTACAAAAAAGGAAGCACCAACAAAAGACGAATATGTTCATATTACACGCCAAAAGGTTGTAGGAGAAAAAATTAGTGAAGCATCGGAGGAAGGAAATGAAAACACAGAAACATCAGAAAATACCCCTTCAAGGAAAGTTAAGAAAAATCACCCAGAATCTCAAATTCTAGGTGAAAAGGAAGTTGGATTACAAACTAGAAGAACCAATGTTGGAACTTCTAGTTATCTACCCTTACTATCCACAATTGTGTTGGTGTGGAGCTTGATTATCTTGTTTATTTTGTATCACAGCATTGGAACCCTGTACCTTAATGGGGCAGCAACACCACCCATAATTAAATGCTACCTGGGGGGTCCAAGGGGGGTGTCTGCAACTTTATGGAGCCCCCCCCCCCCCTGGCAGGGGGTTTTGGGGGTAGCACCCTCGAAGCTAAAAAAAAATGTAAAATTGACTTGTAAGAGTGTAGTAATTTCTATTCAATCTAGCCCGTTCATTAGGCAGATGATCTGACGGTACACATTATGTTTAGTTTAGGGTTTTTTTTTTGCGAAGACAACCCCTCGCTTGTATGAGGGTATTGTATTGCAGTTGTGTATTGTATGTATTTTATCAGAGCGAGAAAAAGATAGGGAGATTGTGAGAGAAAATAGAGGATATTACAGTGGATCTATTGTAGTTTGTGTCTCTTCATTTTGCTGGATAATAGAAAGGAAGGACTGGCTATTCGGGGTGGACGTATCCCAAACTGGGTGAACCACATATATCTGTGTCTCTCTAGTTTTATGTGTTTTGTGTGCTTATGTTTTCCGCATATTTTATGTGCTGCATTTCTCTGTAATATATAATTTTCTAACAACTTGTATCAGAGCCGAATGTCTATTTGGTTGATAAAATTGCAGGATATAGGTTTTTCTAGTTCGAGTGGGAGCAATGGAAGAAGATGGTAAATTTAGGGTCGAGAAATTTAATGGCCAAAACTTCCCGCTGTGGAAGATGAAGATGAAAGATTATCTTTATCAGAAAGATTTGTACCTACCATTGAGCGGAAAAACAAAGCCAATGACTATGACATATGCAGAATGGCATATTCTCGATAGTAAGGCACTCGAAACAGTACGGTTATGCCTCGCGACGTCGGTAGCCTTCAATATTTCGAAGAAAACAACAACAGAGGGTTTGATTAAGGCATTGGAAAAACTATATGAAAAACCCTCAGCCTCAAACAAGGTATTTCTTATGAAACTTTTATTTAATATGAATATGTCAGAAGGTGGATCTGTTGCAGAACATTTAAATGATTTTAATACAGTTACCAGTCAGTCAAGTTTTGTACGGGTAAAATTTGATGATGAAGTTAGGACTCTTTTATTTCTGTGCTCATTTATAGAAATTTTGAATGGTTTATCTAGGGCCATTAGTAACTCTATCTCTGGATCTATTACTTTAAATTTTGATGATGTTGTCGGTGCTATCCTTAGTGAGTAAATGCGATGGAAAAGCTCTGGTGAGACATCGGGTAATTCTTTGAGTGCAAAGTCTAGGGGAATAAAAATGGAAAGAGGAAGGAGCTCAGGATATTGCAGTAAATCAAGGAAAGGCAGATCCAAGTCCATATAGGGGATAGTGTGTTGGAAATGCGGAAAGAAAGGACACCTGAAGAAAGACTATAGATGTTAGAAGGGAAAAGAAGGAGATTCAAAACAAGAAAACAATCATGAAGAAAATGTGACAGGTGATGTGTTACAAGATGCTTGGATTATTTCTTTCGAAAATGTTACAGATTCCTGGGTGGTAGATTCAGGGGTCTCATTCCATGCCACACCTGATAAGAAATATTTTCATGACTATGTTCAAGGAGATTTTGGACAACTTTTTTTGGGTGATGATAAAACCTGTAAAAATGTTGGAATGGGTAAATTTCTTGTAAAACAATAGAATGGAAACAAATGACTATTAAAGGAGGTAATGCATGTTCCAGATCTGAAGAAAAATCTGATTTCAACAGGGCAGTTAGGCGGTGAAGGTTGTGTGACAACTTTCACAGATAAAACTTGGAAGGTCACCAAAGGAGCCCTGGTAAGAGAAAAAGGTGAAAAGGTTGGTACATTGTATTTATGCAATGGTATTTCTAACCCTGTTAATGCTTTAAATTCCAAAGGAGAAGATGCAGCATTATGGCATCATAGGCTTGGACACATGAGTGAGAAGGGGATGAATATTCTTCACTCAAAAAATTTGTTTCCGGGTTTGAAGAATGTTGATTTGGATTTCTGTTAGAATTGTATTCATGGAAAACATAAGAGAGTCAGATTTCTCAGAGTTGGGAAAAAAAATAAGAGTGAAAAATTAGAGCTCATGCATACAGATGTATGGGGACCTTCTCAGGTATCACCTCTCGGTGGATCTCATTATTATGTTACTTTTATTTATGATGCAACTAGAAAAAGTTGGATTTATTGCACTCAGAATAAATTTGATGTATTTGATACTTTCAAGAAATGGAAAGGTTTGGTTGAGATTGAGATAGCAAATAAGTTGAAGTGTCTCAGATCAGACAATGGAGGTGAATATTGCAGCAAAGAGTTTGATAGGTACTATTCAGAGCATGGAATTCGCAGAGAGAAGACAGTTCCAAGAACACCACAAGAAAATGGTGTGTCAGAAAGGATGAAAAAAACAATCATGGAGCTTGCAAGGTGCATGAGATTACATGCAGGATTTATTTTACAATTTTGGGCAGATGCTGTAGATATTGTTGTTTATCTAATAAAAAAAGGGCCTTCAAGTTCCTTGGATGGTGGTATTCCAGAGGAAGCATGGACAGGTAAAAAGGAAAACTACTCTTTTTTAAAGCCTTTGGGCTATGAGGCCTTTGTCCATATTAATAAAGAAAACAGAACAAAGCTTAAGGAAAAATCAAATAAATGTACCTTTATTGGATATGGTGTTAATGATTTTGGTTATCGCTTATATGATTATGAAAATCACAAAATCATTAGGAGAAGAGATGTAATATTCAATGAAAAGGTCTTCTATAAGAATCAATTGCAGGAAAAGAAACAGGAAAAAAGAAAACAAAGAATACACAGCTCTTGATGAGATCACAGAAAAAGTAAAGGTGCCTGAAAATAATAATTTTCTTGTAAAAATATAGTAACTTCTAGTCAATCTAGGCCGTTCATTAGACGGATGATCTGATGGTAGAAGTTATGTCTAGTTTAGGGTTTTTTTCCCTACAAGGCTACCCCTCGCTTGTATGAGGGTATTGTATTGTGGCTGTTTATTGTAGATGTATTCTCTAAGCGAGAAACTGATAGGGAGACTGTGAGAGAGAATAGAGGATATTACAGCGGATCTGTTGAAAGTTGTGATTCTTCATTTTGCTGGATAATAGAAAGGAAGGACTAGCTACTCAGGGTGGACGTAGCCCAAACTGGGTGAACCACGTATATCTGTGTCTCTCTAGTTTTATGTGTTTTGTGTTCTTGTGTTTTCCGCATATTTTATGTGTTGCATTTTATATGTAATATATAATTTTCTAACGACTGGTATGAGAGCCGAAGGTCTATTTGGCTGATAAAATCGCAGGAAAGAAGGGTTCCTGGTTCGAGTGGAAGCAATGGAGGAAGATGGTAAATTTAGGGTCGAGAAATTTAACAACCAAAACTTCCCGCTGTGGAAGATGCAGATGGAAGATTATCTATATCGGAAAGATCTGTACCTACCGTTGAGTGGAAAAACAAAGAATTCGACGACTATGACAGACGCAGAATGGAAGATTATCGATAGAAAGGAACTTAAAACAGTACGATTGTGCCTCATGGCATCGATAACCTTCAATATTTCGAAGAAAACAACAACAGAGGGTTTGATTAAGGCATTGGTGAAACGATATGAAAAACCCTCAGCTTCAAACAAGGTATTTCTTATGAAACGTTTATTTAATATGAATATGTCAGAAGGTGGATCTATTGCAGACCATTTAAATGATTTTAATACAGTTACCAGCCAGTTAAGTTCTGTAGGGGTAAACTTTGATGATGAAGTTAGGGCTCTTTTATTTCTGTGCTTATTGCCAGAAAGTTGGAATGGTTTAGTTAGGGCCATTAGTAACTATGTCTTTGTATCTAATACTTTAAAGTTTTATGATGTTGTCGATGCTATCCTTAGTGAGTAAATGCGATGGAAAAGCTCTGGTGAGACATCGGGTAATGCTTTGAGTGTAAAGTCCCAGAGAAGAAAAATGGAAATTGTTAGAAAAATATATATTACAGAGCAATGCAACACATAAATTATGCGGAAAAACACAAGCACACAAAAAACATAAAACCAGAGAGACACAGATATACGTGGTTCACCCAGTTTGGGCTACGTCCACCCCGAACAGCCAATCCTTCCTTTTTATTGTCCATAAAAATGAAGAGACACAACCTACAGCAAATCTGCTGTAATATCCTCTATTCTCTCTCACAGCCTCCCTCTTTGTTTCTTGATCTGAGAATACACATGCAATACACAGCCGCAATATAATACCCTCATACAAAGTGAGGGGTTGCCTTCTAGGTCAAACAACCCTAAACTAAACATAAATTCTACTATCATATCATCCACCTAATGAACGGCCCAGATTGACTAGAAATTACTATACTTTTACAAGGGAATTTACATCTATTTTTAGCTTCGGGGGCACTACCCCCAAAACCCCCACCGGGGGACCGCTGGCCCCCGGACCCCCTAGCCGGGGGGTCAGCCCCCCCGCATCCCCCCCCCCCCTCTACAAGGGTGTATAGTATTCCTTGGGTATACATCCAACTAAAACAAGGATCTCTGAATCAGGATGAAAATCAAGCTCCACACCCAACAATCTCCCACTTGGAGACTGATTATAGTAACTCCACCACTGTTTTATTTGTTGGAAAATGACTCCTCTTTGGACCTGGTTGTTTCTCATATTTATCATCATCCTTGAAAACCAATTGAAACTAAGCATATTCTCAGTTTCTCCCTGGTTACAACTTTTGTTAGCATATCTGCAGGATTCTTGCTAGTGTGTATCTTTTCCAGCTTTAACTGTCCATCTTCCAATACTGACCATATGAAATGGTACTTGAGTTGTATGTGTTTAGTCCTGGAATGAAATGCTGAGTTCTTTGCAAGATGAATTTCACTTTGGCTATCACTGTATAACATGCCCATATCATGATTCTTACCCAATTCATCCATAAACCTTTGTAACCAAATCATTTCTATACTAGCCTCTGTAGCAGCAACATACTCTGCTTCTGTTGTTGAAAGTGCAACAACACTTTGGATTTTTGAAACCCAACTAACAGCTATTCCACCTATAGTAAATACATATCCTGTATTGCTCCTCCTATTATCTCTTTCACCTGCCATATCTGCATCAACAAATCCCTGTAGAGCAATGTTTGAACCACCAAAGCATAATTCTTGATTTGTGGTACCTCTCAAATATCTGAGAATCCATTTCACTGCCATCCAATGTTATTTTCCTGGATTGTTCATGTACCTTCTTACAACTCCCATTGCATGTGCAATATCAGGCCTTGCGCAGACCATTACATACATAAGCTTCCAACTGCTGATGCATATGGAACTTTAGACATATAGTCCATTTCTTCTTGGGTCTTGGGGCACATCTCCTTACCATGTTTGAAATGGCTAGAAAAAGGTGTACCAACTACTTTTTCATTCTACATATTAAATATTTTCAACACCTTTTGTATGTACTCATTCTGAGACAATGTTAATTTGTGAATTTTCCTATCTCTAGTTATTCTCATACCAAGGATTTGTTTTGCAGCTCCCAAATCCTTCATTGCAAATGAATTTGCCAATTTTCTTTTGAGCACATTTATTTCCTGCATGTTAGACCCTGCAACAAGCATGTCATCTACATACAATAACAATATAATATATTTTCCATCATTTTTCTTTTTTAGATAAACACAATGATCACAGTGACATCTAGTATAACCTTGTTCAGACATAAACCTGTCAAATTTTAGATACCACTTCCTTGGAGCCTATTTTAAGCCATACAATCTCTTCTTTAACTTGCACACTAATTTTTCTTTCCCTTTGACCTCATATCCTTCTGGTTGCTCCATATATATCTCTTCCTCCAAATCCCCATGGAGAAATGTTGTCTTTACATCTAACTGTTCAAGATGTAAATATTCCACTTCTACAAGACTTAAAATAGTTCTGATTGAAGTCATCTTAACAACAGGAGAAAATATTTCATCAAAATAAATACCTTTCTTCTGTGCAAACCCCTTCACAACAATTCTAGCTTTGTACCTCTATTTTCCTCCATCTTCTTCCTTCAGCCTATAAACCCATTTATTCTGCAATGTTGTTTTACTTGCAGGCAACCTAACTAAGTCCCAATCTGGTTATGCATTAGGGAGTCCATATCTTCTTCCATGGCTAGCTCCCACTTCTTCGTGCTTTCAACCTGAATTGCTTCTTCATAACATTCAGGTACACCAGAATCAGTCAAGAATAAATAATATAATGAAGGAGAGTATCGTTCAGGGGGTCTACTTATCCTGGTAGATCATCTGACACCACTTTCAGGTGTTTGAGGTGCCTGTTGCTGTTGTGGTGGTTATTTTTGTTGTGGCTGTTGATTATTATTATTTTTAGGCACCTTTACTTTTTCTGTGATCTCATCAAGAACTGTGTATTCTATTTTTTCTTTTTCCTGTTTCTTTTCCTACAACTGATTCTTATACAAGACCTTTTCATTGAATATTACATCTCTGCTCCTAATTATTTTGTTATTTTCATAATCATATAAGCGATAACCAAAATCATTAACACCATATCCAATAAAGGTACATTTCTTTGATTTGTCCTCAAGCTTCGTTTTGTTTTCTTTATTAATATGGACAAAGGCCTCACAACCAAAAGGCTTTAAAAAAGAGTAGTTTACCTTTTGACCTGTCCATGCTTCCTCTAGAATACCACCATCCAAGGAACTTGAAGGCCCTCTGTCTATTAGATAAACAACAATATCTACAACATCTACCCAAAATTGTAAAGGAAATCCTGCATGCAATCTCATGCACCTTGCATGCTCCATGATTGTTCAGTTCATCCTTTCTGACACACCATTTTCTTGTGGTGTTCTTGGAACTCTCTTCTCTCTGAGAATTCCATGCTCTGAAAATTTGTTAGTATGAATCTTTTGTCGAAGTGTACGAAAAAGAACCACTTTAGCTACACATAAAAAATAGCCCTAACATCAAATATGGATGCCAATATCTTCAAATCTGCGGTTATTTGATCAAGACAAACGCTGCAAAAATCCAGATCTATGCATAAAAAGACATTAAGCATTAAAAATAAGGTTTTGCTCCATGCATCCAATAGACAAGACAAGAACAATATTTTTGAAAGAATTTTTATATTAAGGGCACCTGAGAGGAAAACAAGAAAGGTGTTTCCAATTCTCCTCAGTGGGATGGGTTCTTGAAAGTCCTCAGCGCTTCAGATCTAGCATTTCTCTCTCTTGTTGGTGTAGAAAACCCAGACAAACATAGAACTAAAAGGGAGCTCACAAAGCAAATAATGGATAATGTTACAATGATAATGGCTCAAAGTCAGACCAAGAGAATAGATCCAGAGTGATCTAATGGGCAAAAAAAGGTGTCAAATGAATGGGAAAACCCTTCTATTTATAGCAAAATATTGGGTCATTCTAGATCTTGGTGCATGATTAAAATAATATTAACCAAATCTAGATCCACCTTTTATGGAATATTTTATTATATTTGTTGGAGGGAAAAGGCATTTGACTTGGGTCAAATCCCTTTATTTTTAAATAATAAATAAATAAACGATTTATTTATTATTTTAAGGAAGTGGTTGAATGATAATTAAATAAATAATGATTTATTTAATTATTTATAAATGATTTAGTCATATTTAACAAGGAATATTATTTAAATAAGATTTAAATAATTATTCCTAGAAAATAATAAGATAAATAAGGATTTATCTAATTGATTTCCTTGTTTTGGGTTAAACATGACCAGGAATAATAATTAAATTATTGTTTAATTAATTATTCCATGAGGAAAATCAAACAAATATAGATTTGTTTAATATTTCCTTTTGTGGTTTCCTGTTTAGACCATAAAAAACGTAATAAATGTGTTTTATTAAGTTATTTCACATAGTGAAAGCAATTTTACTTAGGGTAAAATTAGTCTTACATGGTGTACTTGGGTCCATCTAATGATAATAGGTTAGATGACCAAAAAATGGTGTAACAGATTTCCCCCCAGCGTGTGAGTGTTAGGAGAAAATCGTATGACCGAAGTATGTTGTAAGAACTCAATCACCAGACATTAAAAGGGAAGTCAGAGAGAGAAATGTAAGGTAGCCTAATGCGCTGGAGAACTAGACCCTGAGGAGACGAGACTTACAGGTGCAACAAGTCTCTTTTTATGAGAGGGTACATGTGCTAGAGGTGGCAGGGGAGGCATACCTATGCCTGCTGAGACAAAGTACAAAAGAATAGTGTGTCCAGTAAACAAGGGACCGAACTGTAAAGTACATGCCAGCATAAGCATAAGCCAGATAAGAGAAATAATGATAAATCCCACATACATGCGGTGCCTAGGATAACAGCCAGGACTTATACAATAATATCTGATTACATGAGATGCAAATACAACCCAAATGCCCCCTATCAATGGGGAAGGGCTCACAAAATCTGACTGATACATGAAAATAAAAGAGGTGCTGCAAGCGGCTAAGGCCGACATCATCAAATATATGGAGCTGCATCAAAGGCTGCAATGAAGAGGTCATCTGGGCATGTGGGGGTCTACCTGGAGGGCCACCCCCTCATGAGGTCTGGAACATCTCACGCACACCTAGGAATCACCGATATCAGCTGTTGCGTCATGGAACCATCAAGTATACGGATCTCGATCATGCTGAAAGGAGCTGTGGCTGAGAAAAAACCAAGTCAAAGGGCAATAAGTAGTCCCTTTTCTTGATCCGAGGCACCAAATAAGAGTGGAAGCTGGAACCAAGGTACACCACCCTCTAGACCTGTCTTCTGGAATGAATGAGCTGATGTCGACAGAAGGAGGTCTGCCATAGGTGAGGCAATAATGGATCCTCAACTAAGGCACAAGAGAAAATAGTAGAGCGACTGGCAGACTGACACCAATGATGATGATGAAGTGGGGGATACTGAGTAACGAATGGAAGACTTCCCTTGTTAGAGAATAAAGGGCATGGATGATTTGGCAACGATTGATACGATATCATGAGGGATAGGGGACAATGGGACTGAAGGCCATGATATGCAACACGAGAGAGGGACCAATCAATGAAGGATGGAGGACTATAGCAGGAGACAAAGGGATGCAGGATAGACTCCATGAATGTGATGATGACTCAGCTCAGATGCTCTAAACAAGGGCGACTCGATGGTGCTGCCACATAGTAAAGGTATAATGGGGGACCATAAAAACATGAGTACAAGGGGGTATCTCATGACGAAAAATCAATACGAACAAGGACGAGTAAAGAGGCAAAGTGGTGCCCCCATTACGAGTGTTGTAAGTGAGGAAATTCGATTTGGAGGAGAGGTGAATAGACCCTTCATGGACAAAATATGTCCAAGTGAAGTAAAAAATCATGAAAAAATAACAGATACCCATTTGAGTGCTCAGTGAGAGCTTTCCAACGGTGCAGACGGCGTGTCAAATGGGGCTACGGTTTGGTCACAGAGGGTGAAAGAAAAATCAAGGGTTTCTCTTCTAATAAGGCATTTTCCCTCCCAATGCATTCATTTTCTTGTGTAGCTGTGGTGATTGTAGAGAGGAGAGGAGGCCCTAAATCTTGCGGTGATCGTAGTGGACAAACCGACCGTTGGAATCGAGATCTGTCAGTTGCAGGTAAGAGGCCTAATCCTACTCTTTCTTTTTGATGGATTGAAAGTTCAGATTAGGGTCCTAAATCTCAAGAACAACCCCTCCCTCATCTTCACGGCTGGGTCGCACTATTTGGGCCAAAAACTGCGACCTGGGAAGCAGGTTTTGGCCTAAAATAGGCGACCTGTCCCAGGATTTGGCCAAAAAGTGCAACCTATCAGATGGAGGTGATTTCAGTGCTGTTGTGGGCTGAGAGTTGGGTTTTTTGTAATTGGATATAGTTTTTCTTATCTTTATACTAACAAAGATGTTTTTTTTGTGCAGATATGGCAGAGATATGGATCAACTGGAGAGAGAGGGACCTGGGCACATTACGGGGGGAGATCCAAGGAGATCAGGGTGTCTGTCGTGCATTGGCCAAGTTTGGGGTTTTGAATTTTGTGGAGAACCCATTGATGAGAGCTGGGGAGCCCTTATTGGCCAGGATTGTCAGTTATTGGGATCCAGATCATGAGGTATTTATAGTGCAAGGGCACAGGATCGAGTTGACAGTCCAGGATCTATATTTCCTGACTGGTCTCCCGCCACTTGGGATGGTGGGAAATACGCAGCCAGTGTTACCATGGGGGCAGAACATCATGGAGTTTGTAGAGTGACATTGTCGACCAGGCGTCCAAGTCAAAGGGAATTGGATACCGATTGGGGATCTAGAGAGGTTAGAGACCCATGCAGTGGCAGCAGTAGTGTTGTGGATCCTGGGTAGTCAGGTGCTCCATCACATCATTGGGGGGCATATGATGATTGTGGAAAAAGTGTTGAGTGGGACCTACTATGGGTGGGCCCAAATGATGTTGGTGTCGTTGAAATGATAGCTGTCGCTTTGCAAGTGGCAAGTGAACCATGATTTCTCGTATGGGACCATATTATGCTCCTTCTTTTTCGAGAATATCATGACCTTGCAACCTCGTGTACAGCTACCAGATGGGGGTCTGAGAGAACCCAGGATGCGTCGATGCTGGTGCTTACTGTGTAGAGGAGGAGGAGGGGCAGTCGGGCGGGTGTTCCGACCGAATTTCTTTGCCCATTGGGATCAAATGCCGTTGTACATAGACGACTATCCCTATAGTGGGATGAGTTATTGTGGAGATCTGGACTTGCCGCTTCTGCCTGGTCGAGTATGGGGGCCCGATGGTAAGTGTCAAGTGACTAATCTTTTATGTGCATGTGAAAGTTTGTGAATAGTATGTATGGTACTGATTCTTATACTTCTGGTATGCAGATATAGCCCCGGTAAAATTGGCCAGATATATCAGACGACCCGCAGTATCAGGAACTGCAGGTGCTAGTGGATCGAGAATGGCACAGAATGAGGACATGACCGCCCTCCTGGAGGACTTCTGTCGTAGATGTGAGGGGATGTTGATCGGTGTTTCAAAGCGAGGTTGGCAAGACTTAGACGACCAATACATAGAGTTATGTATTGGGATGCCTTTGGAATGGCGAGGTGTAATGCGGCGCATGGCGATGACTGGTCAGACTGTGTGTGATCTACGAGCTATGGGAGCAGAGCCATTGGCTCGATATCCTCCAGATAGTGATTAGATATGGGGCAGGTGGTTCCCCTTAGTGTGTATGTAGGGGAAAGTGGTGCCCCCCAGTTTTGAGTTTTTTTTTTTGTAACATGCTATGGGCATGTCATATGTATCAGAGTAGATGGACTCTAAAAACATGTTGTATGACACATATTATGGATATGCATCATAGTGATGATTTTGAATGTTATTGTCTTGTGGGAAATATGTGTGATAAATGCCAATCTAGAACATGGTTTGCAATGCTATCTATGTAGTGATTTTGTTCTCTAGGTACATGACTGAAGGTAATGATGCTAAATTCATGTATCAAAAGTTTCACTCATAAATATCGTCTAAAAAGGATAGGATTATGCACACGATATACACCATTGATTTGCATGACAAGAAGCAGGGAATCTAAATGAACATGCAGATGGAGGATGCGATGAGAGAGGGCATCGGCTAAGAGGCCACACACTGCATCATATTCGGCCTGATTATTGGTGGCAGTACCAATGCAGACCCCATTGGAGAGAACAAGGGTATGCAAGGGGGTAAAGATGGCCCAAGTTGCCGAGGCTAGATTCCAGGAATAACGACTTGCCCCATCGGCGTAGCCGATATACGGTGTGGACGGGAGGTCCTACAAAATAGTGTCACAAGACAAGAAATGGGAGGAGGAAGAACAATGATGGTAGTGTGAGTGTATAGTAGACATTAAACGACAACTATGGGAGGGATAGCTGGTTCTCATGCTACGGAGAACATCATAGATACAGATGGTATCATCCTAGTTATGGGTAGTAAAGAAAAGGTCAGGGAAACCACATGATGCTGCAAAGCTACCTAAATCATCAGCATGGGAAGAGAGGCTCACATACGGATCGTCACGGGGGATGACAGAGGAACAGGTAAAAATATGGTCAAATGATGTGGAGCCCAAGAATGTCGTTGAAGGGGGGGCAAGCGAAACAAAAGGAGGGGATTTAGAGGGAATGTACTCCGAGGGTTGCACGAATGATGATAGGTAGAGGATGGGGGCGGTAGGTTCCGTAAACTCAACATCAGGGGGGGGAATGTCAATGGTAGCAGGGGGATCCTCAAGTTGACCTGATGCATACTACGTGAGGATGGGAGAGGCGGATTTATTTTGTTCAACCTCATACACGTGAATGACCTCTAAAGAGGCCCGGTAATGCGTAAGGTGAGGAAAATGGTGGGAATAATGGCCATGGACACCACACAGAGCACAGGGTTTGTTGGTGCGAAGAGTCTTTAGGTTCTTGGCTGCGGACGAGGAAGAAATAGAGGGTTCAGGGACCGTAGACTTGGGGAACGCGACTTTAACCATGGGTTTAATACGGGGCAACTCGGGACAAGTATGGGTGGCATGACCAATGACATCACACAAGGCACAAGGCTTGGCGAGTGGAGGAGGGGTAAGGTCAATCAGGGTGGGCTTGTCTTTGGATGCCCCCTTGCGAGCTTTTCCTTTCTTTCCCATAGCTATTGCAATAGGAGAAGGGTCCTGTTGAGGTGCTGGCGGCACTGTAGTGACGGAAGAAGCTAGGGGAACCGGCTGAACCAGTGTCAAAGCAAGGAACGGTTTGGGGTGACCTGGTGGGGTAGCGGCTAGAGGGTCAAGGTACCAAACGGGTATGCCTAGGGTCAGATTGGGGAGGGAGAGGGTGACCATGATGGGGACCGAATAGACTCCGGGAGGGGGATCGAGGAAAGGTATCTTACCAGTGGGGTAATGGCCAGGAGGGAGGGCTCCAATATGGTTGAGACCTGGTGGAACCAACCTAGGAGGGTAGAGAGGCTCATGGATAACATCTGTAGGAGAAGGGCCAGAAGGAAGAGGTCCAGATGGCTGAGGCGAAGGGCTAGGAGCAAGTTGTGGTAGGCGAGGTTGAGGTTGATGACTAGCCGAAGCAGGCCGCATAAGATCAGCCCGAGATGATTGCATCATGCAAACATTCGCTAAGCTGGGATCAGAGATAGGGGGTGGAGGAAGACCAGGGAAGTTTCCAAGCAAGGAGGAGTCTTTGTAGATGCCAGGGGAGGCACTAGTCAAAGAATCAATGGTTTTCTTATTGGCTACAGAAGAGATGGTCGATTCAGGGAAGGTCTGAGATTTTGGCTCATGATATGTCAAATGGTCAATGGTGACTATCTTTCCATTATGAGGGAAAAACATCTTGCAGTGGACCATGGATGGGATAATAGACATGGCATAGGTGTAGCTACACCCTAAAATAATGTTATAATCAAGAGGGGTGTTGATGACTTCAACGTCAACGTAAACAGTCTTTCCTGCAAGAGTGATAGGACAATTAGGGAATAGGCCAATGGGCTGGGAGGCATGGCCATCCCATGCATGAAGGGTGATTGTGGAAGGGTCTAGCTCAAGAGATCTGAGTTGTTTCCAAACCGAAGAAGACATCACACAGGTATATGCCCCGTCATCAATAATACAGTGAGACACGTTAGCGTTCTGGATTTTGACTGGGATTTGGAAAGCAACGGAAGCAGGAAGGGGAGGATGGTCTGACTGAGGGGTGTCAAAAACAATAAATTGGTCATCAGTAGGATCTACAGTGCCCATGGCTGATAGTAGAGGCTTCCTTTGAGAAGGACACGACTGGAGGAGTTCCAGTGTTGAAATGGCAGCAGGAGACTGCGCCAAATCATCTTCTATACTATACGAATGAGCAGCTCGTCCAGAAGTAGCATTTCGGGGTAATGGGCCCTTAGGAACCTTGGTAGGAACCTCAAATTTTGGTTGAGCGATCTGCAAAGGACCATTGGGTGTCGAAAGAGGCTCTGTAGGACCTGAAGAAGGTGACTCGAGGACAGACGGAGCGAGAGGCTTAGGGTACTAACGAGACCGAGTTTGAAGGTTAAGGTCGACGGTGAGAGGTTGGTCAGAATTCATCATGAGAATCTGGTAATCGGAGGAACCAGAAGGGGAAGGTTAGGTGGTTACCAGGGCATGAGGTGGTTGAGTAGCCATGAATCCTTGCTGAGGGAAAGGATTGGTAAACACAGCCGGTTGAGAAGTAGTCGCATTGGGGGGAACAGTAGGGGAGGCATGCTGGCCTCGTAATGTGGCCTGAGACTCCCACATCTGTCGCATCTGTGGTAATAGGGGACAATTGTGAGTGTAATGACTGTAAACACCACAACACGAACAAGGCTTATTTGTACAAAGAGGCCTGTCTAGCTTGGGCTGAGTGCCCTGTTGCTAGTTAGCGGTGTTAGAGTCAATACCTAAAGGATTGGATCCATGATTACCAGGGGTAGATTGATTTTGATTGCCTTTCCTTTTTCTTTGAGAAGAAGGAGGATTAGTCGCACCCTACTATGCAAAGACTTTCCCTGGCCGGGGTGGTAGTTACTGTTGCGGGGGTTGAGAAGGTAAGGGAGGTGGAGGTGAAAATGTTGAAGGAGCTAGGGCACCAGGCTGTGGATAAGGATACTGGATAGGTTGGGAAACATTGAGGTAAGCAGGAGGTTGGGCAAAAGGAGGAGGCATGTCGTATCCTGGATACATGCTACCTGGAGGGGGGGAAGTGCTGGAGGTGCTGGCCCCTCCCGGAGGGAAACCATAGCCCATAGGAGGTTGAGTGTACGGATGTGAAAGAGCTCCAATGATACCGTTGACAGAGTGAGATTCCCCTGGTGTGTTAGCACCACCGGGTCTAGGGAGGTGAGGAAGGACGGTATAAACATAACCAGACTGAGCATAGATGAGGTCATATTTCAAGGCTATTTGGAGGGCGGCTTCTTCGGTTTGAGGGAACTTGGATGCGACATCTTTGCCGATGGCGGGTAAGAGAGATCGAAGGAACCAGTCCATGTAGACCCGATCTTCAAAGGTAGGAGGTCGACGTAAGCTCCTTCTTCTCCGCCATTCCTGGACATGAGCGGAAAGGCGGGTCGAAGATGATTGACGAAAAGAAGTCAAGAGTTCGGTACCAGTGTCGTATCGGAAAGGGAGCTGGAAATAGGATAAGAAGGCTTGGGCAATGGTCACAAAGGTGGTATGGGAAGAGGCGGTCTGATCAACATACCACTTAGAAGCTTCGCCTGTAAGCGTGTGTTGGAACAATCTAAGATGGATGGAATCATCAGTAATGGAATTGGATGAACACCACATGTCGAAAGATCAGATATGGTTGGAGGGATCTTCTCCAGCAAGGCCTTCGAACTTGGGAATGTCGGAGGGGAGCTTGGTTGGCATAGCAGGCCAACCAACGTCGTGGTGGATAGGATCATTGATCAACTGATTAAAATCGAAGAGACTGAGACCTGCCATATAGGGGAGCAAAGGGATAGTCAAGGTAGGTCCTGCGGTGGTTGCACTAGTAACATTCCCAACATTAGGGCTGGGGTTGCCTCTAGCATTAGGCCCTAGACCAAACATGGTGAAGGTAACAGGGGGAGAACCAGAAGTAGGGGGAGAACCCAAAGAATCAGAAGAGGAGTCAGAGTGCGGACTCAGGGGAGGACTAACTCGACGACGGCGGGAATGAGCAAGTCAACCAACCGGAAACTGAGGGTGAAGGCCAAGAAGTCTCCGGGATAAACGCCTTAGGGGCGCAATGATGACGGCACAAAGGGAAGAAGAATGACCAACAAAGGTAGGGAGGTGCAGAATCGAGTGATTACAACGTCGGAACAAGGGCAAAAAGGTGCAGTGTCAATTGATTTTAAAGTCTTTGCCTGGCGGTGGTAACCAGACTCTTCTTCACTTAGGGTCAGTGTGTGGCGTGTGTTAATTTTAATTTTTAAACCCAGACGTTTTGAGAGTAAAATAAAAAGTGTGTTGCGTAACTAAAAATAAATCTGCAGAGAACAATATATAATGCTGAAATAACAGAAAATTAACAGCTAACAATGCATCGATCTAACCCAAGAAGGTGAGTCTCCCAAAACTAGTCTAAAAGAGGGAAAAAAATCTAGTCAAAACACACTAAAAAGGGGCCAATAGAGGGACAGAGATCTGAAGGAGAAATCTACTGAAAAGAGGTGCAGAAAACAACAAAGAGGCAGAGGCAAGGTTGTTGCAACAAAGGAGGAAATCAGCTAAAGGTAGAAGGGACAAGGATGTGACCCTAGAGGCAAACCCAAACAAAACTATATGAGGTGATTTGAAAGGGAGAAGAGCTGATCTAAAAGGGATCTGGAAGTGAGGGATCAGATCTGAAAAGAAAAAGGATGAAACTCTGAAAATTCAAACGTCTGAAATAGCTAAAACTCTTCCACAAAAAGTGGAGGGTACTAAAGCCCTAAGGGGCTAGATTCCCACTTAGTTGAGTAAAAGATATCAGAAACAGGTCTAAACAAGCTGAAACAGAGGCTGGAAGACCCCAACAGAAACTTCAGACAAACCCAGAAAAATTGCTGAAAATTTGCAGAAAAAGTGTAGGTCGCAGGTTCTAACCTGTTTTCTGTCCAGGTCGCAAATTCTGGGCTGAAAAAGTGCTTCCTACAGTCCAGGTCGCAGGTTCTAGGCCAAAAAGTGCAACCTGCAGCTACGGGTGTCTCGGCGGCAGATTTCAGAAAAAGTTGTCGTCTCAGTTGCGGCTGATGTCTGTTACTTGCACAATAGGAACACTGTTACCTACTTTTTTTTGGTAGCATAAAAAGCACCCGATTTTGAAAAGTAGTGATGCAGAATCACCCCTTTTTTTTTGTGCACATTTTTGACACAAAATTTTTTATTTATGAAGTATGAATATTTGTTTTAAAATGTTAGTGATTTTCATGCTAATTTTGAAACGTATTGATGCAGCATCAATTTTTTTTTTAGAGCGGTGATTTTCATGCTAATTTTGAAACGTATTGATTCAGCATCAACCTTTTTTTTAGAGTGGTGATTTTCATGTTGGTAATACAACACAAAAATTAAATTATATATATATATATATATATATATATATATATAAAAACGAATAAAAATGTTAAAAAAAACAAAATTAATTCGTAAAAAAAAAAATTTAAACAAAAATAAATAAATAAATAAAACAAAAATATTCGAAAATTATATCAAAAGAAATAACAAAATTTGAAAAAAAAACACATAATTTAAAGAAAAAAACAAAAATTAACCAAAAAAAAAAAACATCAAAAACATTTTTTTCTAAGTTATTAAAAAAGACCATATAATTAAAAAAAAAAAATTAAATTGAAAATTTAAAAATAATTAAAATTACAAAACTAAAATTTAGATAAAAAAATAAAATACAAAAAGAAAAAATTAAATTTAAAAATTTAAATTAAAAAAAATAATAATAATAAGAAAAAAAATACAAATTTTAAAATTAACCAAAAATAAAAATAAAAAATTAAAAAAAAAACAAAATTTAAAATTGAAAAAGAAAATTAAAATAAAAGAATTAAATGAAAAAATTAAAAAAAAAAAGCTATCATTAAAAAACAAAAAAAATGAAAAAAACCACGTGCAAATAATTAAAAAACAAATATCCATAAATTTACTGTTTTTTTTTAAATGAAACAATTTATAAATTTTAAAAATGAAAAACTAAATAAACTAAGAGATTAAAAAAAAATTAAATTTAATTAAAATTTAATAAATTTAATAAATAAATTTTAAATTTTAAAAATAATTAATCTAAAATATTAAATTTAAAAAAAAAAAAAAACAAAAAGAATTAAAACAAATTAAATTTAAAAAAAAATAATAATTTTTAATTTTTTGAAATTAAAAAATAAATAAATAAATTCATTTTTTTAAATTTTTAATATTTTTTTTAATCTGATTTTTTTATTTTATTTAAATTCAAAAAATTTAAAATTATTTTTTTTAATTTAATTTTTATATTTGAAATTTAATTTGTTTTAATTTGTTTTGTTTTCTTTTTTTAATTTTTTTTTTCTAAATTTTGTTAATCATTTTTATTAAATTTTGTATTTTTTTTTTTATTTAATTGATTTTTTTTTTTAGTTTTTTCATTTAATTTTTTAAAATTTAATAAATTTTGTTTTTATTTTTTATTTTTAATTTATTTGAAGTTAATATTTTTTTATTTTTTTTATTTTTTAATTATATTTTTAATTACATAAAATTTTTATATTTTTTTTATTTCAATTAAAATTGTGTATTTAAAATTAGATTTTTTTTTTTAATTAAACTTAATATTTTCAAATTAATTTGTTTTTTATTTTATTTTTTATTTAATATATATTTTTTAATTTATTTTTTTCAATTTTTCATTTTTAATTGATTTTTAAAGTTTTTAACTTTTTATTTTAACAATGTTTTTTTTTTTCTTTATATTTAAAATTTATTTTTTATTTCAAAATTTATTTGTTTATTCATTTATTTACTAAAATTTAATATTTAATTTATTTTTTTTAATTTAATTTGTTATTTTAATATTAACATTTTTTTTTTTAAATTTAATAAAATCTAATGTATATATTTTTAATTTAAGTTCATATATATATATTTTATTTTTTATAATTTAAATTTAATTTATTTTTTAAAATCTATTTGTTTTTTTAATATATATATTTTTTAAATTTAATATTTTTATTTTATTTTATTTTTTCATTTTTTATTTTTAATTAATTTTTCATTTTTTTACTTTTAATTTCAATAATGTTTTTTTTTGAAAATTTTTTTTAAAGTTTTAAATTTATTAAAATTTAATATATTTCTTTAAATTTATTTTTTTAAAATTTTTTTTTTTTTGAAAATTTAATGAACATTTTCTTCTTTTTTTTTAAATTTAATTTCTATATTTTACTTTTTATAGTTTCTTTTTTTAACTTGTTTTTATTTTTATTTTTTTATTTCTATATATTTTGAAATTTTAATCTTTAAATTTTTTTTTTTTTTTTTTTTCTTAATTTTTCGTTTTTTTTTTAATGTTTGAATTAAAATTTTTATTTTATTTTTTTATTCCTATTTATTTTTAAGTTTTAAGCTTTAAAATATTTTTGTTTTTTAAATTTATTTTTTTTCTTAAATTTTAGATTTTTTTATGAATTTTAAAAATGAAAAAATGTTCTTTCTATTTTTAAAAATGTCAAAAATATAACAATTTTTTTTTTTTGTTATTCCAGCGTCAAGTGGTTTTGTTTTGAGGGTGTTTTTTCAATCCTTTTTTCAAGAAACAATTTTTTTTTAGCATAATTTTATAAAATCTTGAAATTTGACCTTTAAAAAAGACCAAGTGCGTTCTAGAATACACTTTTTTTGTTTTTGGGGTGTTTTTTCATGTTTTTTGAGTCTTTTTGGGCTAGAGTTCTCGTTTTGAGGTTAGGTTACCTATTTCATCGGTAACAGTGTTTAGGGCCAGAAACACACAGAAGTTAGAAATTTTAATGTTTGAGGGTTTTAAAGGTAAAAAACAACATAAAAATAGAAAAAAAAAAGCCAAAAAAAACCCTGTGGTCCTCAAGCAAACTCGGATATGCAAGGAATAAGGCAAGAACAATACTTCGTAATTGAAAACCCAGGTGGAGTCGCGCTGTTAGTATGAATCTTTTGTCGAAGTGCACGATACGAAAAGAACCACTTTAGCGAACGATAACAAATAGCCCGACATCAACATGGTTGCCAATATCTTCGCATTCGTGGTTAGTTGATCAAGACAAACGCCACAAAATCCAGATCTATGCATAAAAAGACATTAAGTAGTAAAAATAAGGTTTTGCTCCATGCATCCAATAGACAAGACAAGAACAATATTTTTGAAAGAATTTTTATATTAAGGGCACCTGAGAGGAAAACAAGTAAGGTGTTTCCAATTCTCCTCAAAGGGATGGGTTCTTGAAAGTCCTCAGCGCTTCAGATCTGGCATTTCTCTCTCGTGTTGGTGTAGAAAACCCAGACAAACATAGAACTCAAAGGGAGCTCACAAGGCAAATAATGGAGAATGTGACAATGATAATGGCTCAAAGTCAGACCAAGAGCATAGATCCAGAGTGATCTAATAAGCAACCAAAGGTGAAAAATGAATGAGAAAACCCTTCTATTTATAACAAAATATTGGGTCATTCTAGATCTTGGTGTATGATTAAAATAATATTAACCAAATCTAGATCCATCTTTTACGGAATATTTTATTATATTTGTTGGAGGGAAAAGGTATTTGACTTGGGTCAAATCCCTTTATTTGTAAATAATAAATAAATAAACGATTTATTTATTATTTTAAGAAAGTGGTTGAATGATAATTTAATAAATAATGATTTATTTAATTATTTATAAATGATTTAGTCATATTTAGCAAGGAATATTATTTAAATAAGATTTAAATAATTATTCCTAGAAAATAATAAGATAAATAAGGGTTTATCTAATTAATTTCCTTGTTTTGGGTTAAATATGACCAGGAATAATAATTAAATTATTGTTTAATTAATTATTCCATGAGGAAAACCAAAAAAATATAGATTTGTTTAATATTTCCCCTTGGGGTTTCCTGTTTAGACCATAAACAACCTAATAAATGTGTTTTATTAAGTTATTTCACATAGTGAAAACAATTTTACTTAGGGTAAAATTGGTCTTACATGGTGTACTTGGGTCCATCTAATGATAATAGGTTAGATGACCAAAAAATGGTGTAACAACAATACCTAACAAACTCTTTGCTGCAATATTCACCTCCATTCTTTGATCTGAGACACTTCAACTTCTTTCCTGTTTCAATATCAACCAAAGCTTTCCATTTTTTGAAAGTATCAAATACATCAGATTTATTTTGAATACAATAAATCCATGTTTTTCTAGTTGCATCATCAATAAAAGTAACAGAATAACAAGAGCCACCGAGAGATGATACCTGAGCAGGTCCCGATACATTTGTATACACAAGCTCTAATTTTTCACTCTTCTTTTCTTTCCCAACTCTGAGAAATATGACTCTCTTTTATTTTCCATAAATGCAATTCTCACAGAAATCCAAATCAACATTCTTCAAACCTGACAACAAATTTCTTGAGTGAAGAATATTCATCCCCTTCTCACTCATGTGTCCAAGCCTATGATGCCATAATGTTGTATCTTCTCCTTTGAAAGTTAAAGCATTAACAGAGTTAGAAATACCATTGCATAAATACAATGTACCAACCTTTTCGCCTTTTTCTATTACTAGGGCTCCTTTGGTGACCTTCTAAGTTTTATCAGTGAAAGTTGTCACACAACCTTCAAAGCCTAACTACCTTGTTGAAATCTGGTTTTTCTTCAGATCTGGAACATGCCTTACCTCCTTTAATAGCCATTGGTTTCCATTCTGTTTTTTTACAAGAACTTTACCCATTCCAATAATTTTATAGGGTTTATCATCACCAAAACGGAATTGTCCAAAATCTCCTTGAACATAGTCATGAAAATATTTCTTATCAGGTGTGGCATGGAATGAGGCCCCTAAATATACTACCCAGGAATTAGTAACATTTTCGAAAGAAAGAATCAAAGAATCTTGTAACGCATCACCTGTCACATTTGCTTCATGTTTGTTTTCTTGTTGTGCGTCTCCTTTCTTTCCGCATTTCTAGCACACTATCCCCGATCTAGATTTGGATCTACCTTTCCTTGATTTACTGTGATATCCTGAGCTCTTTCCCTCTTTTCATTCTTCTTCCCCTAGACTCTGCACTCAAAGTATTACCCGATGTCTCACCGGAGATTTTTCGTCGCATTTCCTCACTAAGGATAGCATTGAAAACATCATCAAACTTTAAAGTACTAGATCCAGAGATAGAGTTACTAATGGCCATAACTAAACCATTCCAGCTTTCTAGCAATGAGCACAAAATTAAAAGAGCCCTAACTTCATCATCAAATTTTACCCCTACAAAACTTAATTGACTGGTAACTGTATTAAAATCATTTAAATGGTCTGCAACAGATCCACCTTCTGACATCTTCATATTAAATAAACGTTTCATGAGAAATACCTTGTTTGAGGCCGAGAGTTTTTCATATAGTTTCGCTAATGCCTTAATCAAACCCTCTGTTGTTCTTTCCCTTGAAATATTGAAGGCTACCGATGCACGAGGCACAACTGTACTGTTCTGAGTGCCTTTTTATCAAGAATTTCCCATTATGTGTCTGTCATAGCTGTCGACTTCTTTGTTTTTTTGCTCAATGGTAGGTACATATCTTTCTGATACATATAGTCGTCCATTTTCATCTTCCACAGTGGGAAGTTTTGGCCATTAAATTTCTCAACCCTAAACTTACCATCTTCCACCATTGCTCCCACGAACTAGGAACCCTTCTTTCCTACAATTTTATTAGCCAAATAGACCTTCGGCTCTGATACCAATTGTTAGAAAATTATATATTACAGATCAATGCGACACATAAATTATGCGGAAAAACACAAGCACACAAAACACATAAAACCAGAGAGACACAGATATACGTGGTTCACCTAGTTTGGGCTACATCCACCCCGAACAGCCAGTCCTTCCTTCTATTATCCATAAAAATGAAGAGACACAACCTACAGTAGATCTGTTGTAATATCCTCTATTCCCTCTCACAATCTCCCTCTCTGTTTCTCACTCTAATAATACACATGCAATACACAGCCGCATTACAAGACCCTCATACAAAGTGAGGGGTTTCCTTCTAGGGAAAAAAACCCTAAACTAAAAATAACTTCTACCATTAGATCATTTGCCTAATGAACGGCCCAGATTGACTAGAAATTACTATACTTTTACAAGGAAATTTTACATCTATTTTTAGCTTCGGGGGCACTTCCCTCAAAACCCTTGCTGGGGGACCGCTAGCCCTCGGACCCCCTAGTCAGGGGGTCAGCCACCCCGGACCCCATGGGGGGGAGAAGTCCCCCCTTCACCCCCCCGCTACAGGGGTGTACAGTATTCCTAGGGTATACATCTGGCTAAAACAAGGATCTTTGAATCGGGATGCAAATCAGGCTCCACACCCAACAAAATTAGGAAAGAGCTAAGCATATCATAGTAAATCAAGGAAAGGCAGATCCAAGTCCATATAGGGGATAATGTACTAGAAATGTGGAAATAAAGGACACCTGAAGAAAGACTGTATATCTCGGAAGGGAAAAGAAGGAGACACACAACAAGAAAACAATCATGAAGAAAATGTGATAGGTGATGTGTTACAAGATGCTTTGATTATTTCTTTTGAAAATGTTACTGATTCCTGGGTGGTAGATTCAAGGGCCTCATTCCACGACACACCTAATAAGAATTATTTTCATGACTATGTTCAAAGAGATTTTGGACAAGTTCGTTTGGGTGATGATAAACCCTGTGAAATTTTTGGAATGGGTAAAGTTCTTGTAAAATAGAAAAATGGAAACCAATGGCTACTAAAGGAGGTATGGCATGTTCCATATCTGAAGAAAAATCTGATTTCAACAGGGCAGTTAGGCGGTGAAGGTTGTGTGACAACTTTCACAGATAAAACTTGGAAGGTCACCAAAGGAGCCTTGGTAATAGCAAAAGGCAAAAAGGTTGGTACATTGTATTTATGTAATGGTATTTCTAACTCTGTTAATGCTTTAACTTCCAAAGGAGCAGATGCAACATTATGGCATCATAGGCTCGGACACATGGGTGAGAAGGGGATGAATATTCTACACTCAAGAAATTTGTTTTTGGGTTTGAAGAATATTGATTTGGATTTCTGTGAGAATTGCATTTATGGAAAACAAAAGAGAGTCATATTTCTCATAGTTGGGAAAGAAAAGACGAGCGAAAAACTAGAGCTTGTGCATACATATGTATGGGGACCTGCTCAGGTATCATCTCTTAATGGCTCTAGTTATTATGTTACTTTTACTTATGATTTAACTAGAAAACTTGGATATATTATATTCAGAATAAATCTGATGTATTTGATACTTTCAAGAAATGGAAAGATTTGGTTGAGATTGAGATAGGAAATAAGTTGAAGTGTCTCAAATCATACAATGGAGTTGAATGTTGCAGCAAAGAGTTTGATAGGTACTATTCAGAGCATGGAATACACAGAGAGAAGAAGTTCCAAGAACACCACAAGAAAATCGTGTGTCAGAAAGGATGAACAAGAAAAAACATGGAGCATGCAAGGTGCATGAGATTGCATGCACGATTTCTTTTACAATTTTTGGCAGATGTTGTAGATACTGCTATTTATCTAATAAACAGAGGACCTTCAAGTTCCTTGGATGGTGGTATTCTAGAGGAATCATGGATAGGTAAAAAATTAAACTACTCTTTTTTAAAGCCTTTTGGTTTTGAGGCCTTTGTCCATATTAATAAAGAAAATAGAACAAATCTTGAGGCAAGGTCAAATAAATGTACCTTTATCGGATATGGTGTTAACGATTTTGGTTATCGCTTATATGATTATGAAAATCACAAAATAATTAGGGGCAGAGATGTAATATTTAATAAAAAGGTCTTGTATAAGAATCAGTTGCAGGAAAAGAAATAGGAAAAAGAAAACAAGGAATAAACAGTTCTTGATGAGATCACTGAAAAAGTAAAGGTGCCTGAAAATAATAATAATCAACAACCACAACTACAGCAACCACCACAACAACAACATGCACCTCAAACACTTAAAAGTTGTGTTAGAAGATCTACTAGGATAAGTTGACCCCCTAAACGATACTCTCCTTCATTATATTATTTATTGTTGATTGATTCTGGTGAACCCGAATGTTATGAAGAAGCAATGCAAGTTGAAACCAGGAAGAAGTGGGAGCTAACCATGGAAGAAGAGATGGAATCCTTAATACATAACCAAACTTGGGACTTAGTCAGGTTGCCTGCAGGTAAAACAACATTGCAGAATAAAAGGGTTTACAAGCTGAAGGAATAAGATGGAGGAAAACAAAGGTACAAAGCTAGACTTGTGGTGAAGGGGTTTGTACAGAATAAAGGTATTGATTTTGATGAAATATTTTATCCTACTGTTAAGATTCCTTCAATCAGAACCATTTTAAGTCTTGTAGCAGTGGAAGATTTGCATCTTGAACAGTTAGATATAAAGACAACATTTCTCGATGGAGATTTGGAGGAAGAGATCTATATGTAGCAACTAGAAGGATATGAGTTCAAAGGGAAGAAAAAATTAGTGTGCAAGCCAAAGAAGAGCTGTATGGCTTAAAACAGGCTCCAAGGTAGTGGTATCTAAAATTTGACAAGTTTATGTTTAAACAAGGTTATACTATATGTCACTCTAATCATTGTGTTTATCTGAAAAAGCAAAATGATGACATCTATATTATATTTTTATTGTATGTAGATAAAATGCTTGTTGTAGGGTCTAACATGCAGGAAATAAAAGTGCTCAAAAGAAAATTGTCAAATTCATTTTTAATGAAGGATTTGAGAGCTGCAAAACAAATCCTTGGTATGAGAATAATTAGAGACAAGAAAAATCACAAATTAACACTATCTCAGAATGAGTACATACAAAAGGTGTTGAAAAGATTTAATATGCAGAATGCAAAAATAGTTAGTACACCTTTTGCTAGCCATTTCAAACTTAGTAAGAAGATGTGTCCCAAGACCCAAGAACAAAAGTATTATATGTCCAAAGTTCCATATAAATCAACAGTTGGAAGCTTAATTTATGCAATGGTATGCACAAGGCCTCATATTGCACATGCAGTGGGAGTTGTAAGCATGTACATGAATAACCCAGCAAAAGAACATTGGATGGCAGTGAAATGGATTCTCGGATATTTGAGAGGTACCAAAAATCAAGCATTATGATTTTGTGGTTCAAACATTCCTCTACAGGGATATGTTGATGTAGATATGGTAGGTGACAGAGATAACATGAGGAGCACTACTGGGTATGTATTTATTGTAGGTGGAACATCTGTTAGTTGGGTTTCAAAAATCCAAAGTGTTGTTGCACTTTCAACAACAGAAGCAGAGAATGTTGCTGCTACAGAGGCTAGTAAGGAAATGGTTTGGTTACAAAATTTTATGGATGAATTTAGTAAGAAGCATGATATGGGCACGTTATACAGTGATAGCCAAAGTGCCATTCATCTTGCAAAGAACTCAGCTTTTCATTCCAAGACTAAACACATACATCTCAAGTACCATTTCATATGGTCAGTGTTGGAAGATGGATAGTTGAAGCTAGAAAAGATACACACTAGCTAGAATCTTGCAGATATGCTAACAAAATTTGTAACAAGGGATAAACTGAGAATATACTCAGTTTCAATTGGTTTTCAAGTATGATGATGAAGATGAGAAACAACCAGATCCAAAGTGGAGTCATTTTACAACAAATGAAGCAGTGGTGGAGTTGCTACAATCAGTCTCCAAGTGGGATATTGTTGGGTGTGGAGCCTGATTATCTTGTTTATTTTGTATCACAGCATTGGACCCCTCTACCTTAATGGGGCAGAAATGCTGCCCATAATTATATGCTACCTAGGTCGTCCAGGGGAGGGTGGCTGCAACTTTATGGAGCCCCCCCTGGTGGGGGGTTTCGGGGGCAATGCCCTTGAAGCTAAAAACATATGTTAAATTTCCTTGTAAAAGTATAGTAATTTCTAGTCAATTTGGGCCGTTCATTAGGTGGATGATCTGACAGTAGAAGTTATGTCTAGTTTAGGGTTTTTTTCCCTAGAAGGCAACCCCTCACTTGTATGAGGGTATTTTATTGTGGTTGTGTATTGTAGGTGTATTCTCCAAACGAGAAACTGATAGGGAGACTATGAGAGAGAACAAAGGATATTACAACAGATCTCCTGTAGGTTGTGTCTCTTCCTTTTGCTGGATAATAGAAAGGAAGGACTAGTTGTTCGGGGTGGACGTAGCCCAAACTAGGTGAACCACGTATATCTATGTCTCTCTGGTTTTATCTGTTTTGTGTGCTTGTGTTTTCCACATATTTTATGTGTTGCATTGCTCTGTAATATATAATTTTCTAACAAATTTAACCTCAAAATGTAAATCAAGAAAAAAAATATGAATGTTGGATTAAGGAAATGGATGAATAACTTGATCAAATAGAAAATAACCATACATGGGAATTAGTACCAAGACCTCTTGAAAAAAAAATATTGAGACAAAATGGGTGTTCCAAAAAAAAAAAAATGAAAATGGATAAGTAATTTGAAACAAATCAAGACTTGTATGCGAAGGTTATGCTCAACATGAAGGAATATATTTTGAAGAAACATTTGCACCAGTTGCTAGAATTGAATCCATAAGAATGTTTCTTGCATTTTCAATCTTTCATAACTTAAAATTATTTCAAATTATCTATGTTAAATATGCATTTCGAAATGGTGATCTAGAAGAGGAAGTTTATATTGAACAACCTGCAGGATTCATTCCAGGAAATGATAAAAATATTGTTTGAAGACTTACGAAGGCACTATATGGATTAAAACAAGCTCCTCATGCATGCTATTATCATCTTGACATGTATCTTCAAGAACAAGGCTTCACAAAATGGTCTACAAATAGCAACTTATATATAAAATATGATAAAGACAAATTTTTGATAGTTTTTGTTAATGTAGATGACATCATATTTGGAAGAAAAGTAGAATCTGTGAGTCATTAATTTTCTTCTATTATCAATCAAGAATTTGAGATGTCTCTGCTTGGTGAAATAACATACATTCTTGGTCTTCAAATTCAACAAACAAATAATGGCATCTTTCTCTCACAAAACAAGTACCTCAAGCATATTTTGACGAAATATGGAATGGAAGATTTCAAACTTTTCTATGCACACCAATGGTAATAGGATGCAATCTTAGTACAAATTATGATTCTCCTTTAGTTAATCAGCTAGACTACATGTATATGATCATAAGCTTTCTATACCTTACTGGCATAAACTAGATATTATGCATGTATTTGGGATTGTTGGAGGATTTCAAGCTAATCCTAAATAAAATAATCTCCAAATAGTTCAGAGAGTATTAAATTACCTAAAAGGAACTCAAGACCTTGGTCTATGGTATCCTAAAAATGCATATTTTTCACTTCATGCTTACACAGATGCATATTGGGGTGGAATTATTGATGATCGAAAGAGTACTACTGTAGGAGAATTTTATTTTGGACCTCTCTTGGTATCATAGTTCAATAAGAAACAAATACCCATCACTTTATCTACTTTTGAGGTAGAATATGTTGTTGTTTCATATTGTTGTACTCAACTTCTATGGATGATGCAAACAATGCAAGACATTCAAATCAATTTTCCACAACCTGTATCTATTCTTTGTGGAAATACTAGTGGCATGAGTATTTCTAAAAATATTTTCATGCACTCTGTTGTACCTTAAGAGACAATCTCTTAGCTGTGATAAGGAATCAATGCTTAATACATCTATCTGATTATGTCACGAATGTATATGTTTGTCTCTGTCTTATCAACCCTCAAATATTAAAAATAAAACCCTTAAATAACAAATATATGAACATTTTGCAATGCTATCTCTAGCCAATGTTGAACGAAAGAATCAGAAGAAACAAAAGGAAGAACTTCAAACTGATATGTTGTTTTATACAGAAAATACCATTTCAAAATCCAGAAGAAGTATATGAAGAAATAGTTAAAAAAGAGGAGCGCAAATTAAGGGTTTTTAACTCTGAAATACATATGTATAAAGAGGCCGACTGCTCATAACTCTGTTTCATTCATAGATGGAAAAACATAACGTAAAATGAGAATACATTTCAACATTAACAAATAATAGAAACTTGCATACTCATTCATTAACTTGTCAATCTATGAGTACAAAAATTAGGCTTTGAAGGTCCAAAACTTGGAACCTCCCTTCCTCTTGAAAATTACATTAAATACTGTAAAAAACAATTTGGGACTGCTGTAACCAATTCTAACTACCAAAACTGCTTCATGACTTCAAAGGCTGTCTATTACATGCCTTGAAAATGTGTTTTTACAATTACATTGTCTTCAGAAAATAACATAAAGTAAGTATCCTAATCTATAGGAATTGCTGATGATGTGGCTTATTTTCCTTGATAAACTGATTTTTCTTTCTTATTTATAATAGGAGTTTGAATGCTTGTATTCATTGAACTTATTTCACCTTTTTTTGCTACCTTTCATGGGATGGTGCCAAAGTGATTTCTCTCTTTACTCTTGCTCACAGCCTTCAAGAGCACTTTTTCCTTTTGCTGAAGAAAACCCTTTTAACAAACCAAACGAATATGCCTCGTTCACAGAGAAAACCCCTTTTTCCTTTGAAAATAATGGAAAAATAAATGGTGGGCCATGGGAATCGCAATCGCAAGCAAAAGAGGAGCGTGCATGTTTCGGGTGGAGGAAATCGCGATATGTGATGAACGATGAAGTGATGCGATGCGCGATGGTGCGATGATCACATCGGCGGAAAATGGACAACGAAGTTAAGTGTTGCGGAAATTCCAATAATTCGATGGGCGATGTTGCAATGCAATCGCATCGGCAATGAGAAATTGCTCAATTCCTGATTTTAATTCTGCCTTCGGCAATGTTCCCTTTGAAAAGGCTTTCGGCAATGCGATATGGACTTGCGGATCCGATGATAATAAAACTCAACATTCATAATCGCTTGAAATCCAATCTATATTTAAACGTGGTTTTAACCCAATACTTAGTGTATTTTTGGGTGTTTCTGTCTATGAAACCAGAATGATACAATACGACACATATGTGTTTCCTCCAACAATTTTGTTACTTCCTAAAATGCCTGCCTCATATTAACTATTATTGGAGTCCTGTGATTTGGCTTTAATTGTGCTTTTATCTTTGATCTACAATTTAAGCCATTGATTTTCTTGCTTTATGCTTAACCTTTATCCCTTAATCTCTAATCTGTGATCTTCACTGTTTGTTTTATTGTACAAGTGGTTGGGCTTCCGCGCTGGGGTTTTTTTCTTCACTAGTGTTCATGAGACATGGATAAGACATTAATAATCAACCGGTGAATCCCTTTCTGTATTGATTCAGCCTCAGGATCGTCATCCTCGGCTTTTGCCACTGGTGTTTGGCTGTGGGAGGGCCTGTATTAAGCCACCATTTTCATTAGGGGAATTTTGAGGTCTAAAATGGGCCTCCTAAGGAAATAATAAAATAATATCTAAACTAATAAAATAATATTTAATTCACTTTTTGCACCATAATCCATGTAACCGTAGTTAAATTCAATTTAAAAGTTGTACCAAAATAAAATTAATAAAAAAATTGTATTGATGTGACTACAAATAAGAATGAGCTTTATGATTGAACAACTAATGCATTTTTCCTTTGTACTTAAATAACTTTAAATGAAATATAAATATAAATTTATAGATTCTTAATTATATTATATGCTATTAATTAAAATTTATATTATTTAAATTGTATAATAACATGTAATTAATATACTATATAAAAATAATATAATATAATAAATGTATAGGGATATGCATTGTTTATTTCAAGAAATATGAAATGAAAATAATATATTTTTATTCAAAAAGTGTGATTTATGACATTTATTATGAGTACTTTACTTTGACTTTAAAAGTACTTAGAGTACTATCATGGTTAACCATGGGTTTTTATCCACCATTGAGAATGTGACAAGTAAGTACCTTTAACTCAAGCAATGCCACCTCAACCATTAGGGATGATGCCATCCCCTAAAATGTGATCGGTTCTCATATAGTGAATTTTGATTGTACATTTTCCTTAAGAGGCCCATTTTAGACCTCAAAATTCCCCTAATGAAACTTGCATACAACGATAAAATTGTTATCAAATCCTGCGTTTATGGTTTGACTGCTTCAGATGGCTCAGCAAGGGGTTATGGAGCGATGCGAAGGAGAGAAAATTCTTAGAGGAGGCTTCTGTCATAGAAACTGGGAAAAAACCTATGCAAGTTTGAATATTGGCACATAAATGATGATAAGTGGTTTTGTAGAAAACCGCGAGTGGGTTTCGTGCTAGGAATAAGCGGTAAATGGTTTTATGCTGGGTGGACACGATACATGCTGGTAGTTGACACGTGTCCCTTTAAAAACTACCCATTTCGTGTTGAAAAAGCATGACAGAGGGGTTGGGTGAGATGGGCGCGAGAATGAATGTGGGTCGTTGGATCTAGGGAAATCAACAGTGGAGACTGCATCGCAGAATCGCACAAGGGCATGAATGGTGCGAGGGGAGGGGTGAACCACGATGTGGTGATGAAGCGATGACTGTCCGATCAGGAGGATCGATGGTCCAGATGAAATCGGCACGCCGCAGAAATGAATGAATGGAGAAAAGGGGTAGTGAAACAACGAAAGTGCGCCGACCATTGGATCTGGGGGAGCCAGATCAACGGTCTAAAACATATCGGCGCGATGGTTTGGTAAGTGATGATCGAGGAGGAAAATTGTTGGTGTGATGGAGCGAGAACCGTTAGATCTGCAAGATCAATGGCTCAAATCCCATCGGCGGGGAAACATAAGGAAGCGGAAGGAATAGGGGTGGAGTGAATTCTGCTAGCACAAAAAGGGCTAATACCTGAGGCCGATGGTCACAGGTCTTGGCTGCATGGAGAAAGGAGCTAAGAACTTAAACCCGTTGGGGCTTAAAGGTCTGATTATGAAAAAGTTAGATTTTAAGGCCAAAATGGGGGTTTGTGAAGGAATTTAAAGGTTTCAATAAATATAAAGAAGGGTTCAACATTTGCTCCATACAACCTTCTTTCAGAATATTCTTCAAATACAAACCAATGCCCAAATTTACAGCTAGTTCCTAAATGTAAATTCTCCACACTCTGGTTGAAACTTCTTCATACTAGGCTTCAAATGGAACATAAACTGATTGAACTCTTCTCCTGCACAATTTTTTTCCATTCGACATATGACGTCACTGCGGGGGGTCTCGGGGTACAGCTGAGAACTCCGGCTAGTGCCCCCGCAGTCGATATCCACCGTTGATCTTCATCGCCTCCACAATCAACCCAGTCAACTGCGAAGGCACCCATTTCGTTAACTATCGTGCTGGTAGTGCTTGCGAGTTGGGTCATCCTGTTCAAACTTTGAATATCAGCACTCTCCGCTGATCGAATTGATTGTCCTTTAATATTTTGATACAAAACCCACTTGTACAAAGTTTAAAATAGTTAAACTTTAATACATCAAACTAAAACATTTTCTTTTTATGCCAAAGTATAAAACTATAATACTTTAACATATTTTCTTTTCTTTCAATTTCATATTTTTTTGTATTTTTAATATAAAATTAAAAGGATATGAAGATGATCCACAACATCTGGCTCCACCTAGGGATAGTTTTTTTTTTCACAAAACACTAAGAACCTGTAGATCAGTGCCTTCACTTCGGGCATGGAGTCAAAAATTGCTTGATGAGAAATATACAATGATAGAAAACCGGATATGTACAATGATGAAATAGTTGCTTCTAGTGCTGGAAATAGCGTTTCAAATATTTTCCATTAACATGCAGTTCTACTGCTTCTCCGTCAAGAATTTCCAACATGAAAGTGTTATTTTCTCTGGCTTCAATGATTTTATATGGACCACACCGTAAAGGATCAAATTTGTGATGCTTCCCTTTATCCTCTTTTCTTGTATCCCATCTCAGTACCAAATCTCCATTTTGAAACATGATTTCTCTTGCTTTCCTGTCGAAAATGGACTTCATTTTCTCCTGATAAGTGACCAAATTGTCCCTAAACTTATTTTTGCTTTCACTTAATTCCATCACTTTATTCATTCTTCTAATCAAGGCATTAGGTTCCTCTTGAGCATCTTGAAGGAAAGATATTACTGGCCTTACTAACTGAGTGGGAAAAAATGCCTGGGTACCATATACTAATTCATAAGGTGACTTACCAGTGGATCTCCTAGTATTCATCCTCACTTCCCACAAAGCAAAGACCAGCGTTGAATCCCAATTCTTCTTGTTCTCATTTATTGTCTTCTTCAAGATTTTCACCAACATTTTATTAGAGGATTCTACTAATCCATTTCCTTGAGGGTGATATGTTGTGGAGTAGGACAATATCACATTATAATTTTGACAGAATTTTATAAACCTGACTGAGCTGAAAAATTGAGCATTATCTGTCACAATCTTCATTGGACACCCAAATCTGCTAAAAATATTTTCTTCCAAAAATTTCATTACAACCAAATCATTTGCTCTTCTGGAAGGGACTACCTCTACCCATTTTGTAAAATAATCTGTTGTAGTCAAAATCCATTTAAATTTCCCACTTGATGGTGGATTGATTTCCCCAATGAAATCCAATCCCCATTGTCTGAAAGGTTCTTCGACAAAAATAGGGAGAAGAGTTAAAGGAGCTAACCTCCTCTTTTATGTAAACAACTGGCATTTTTGACAACTTCTAACAGTCCTGTATACGTTCGCAAATAAAGAGGGCCAATAAAAACCTGATTTAATAATATTATGAGCAATTGTTTTCCAACTGTAATGACCTCCACATAAGCACTCATGATACTCTTTAATCACTTCTATGGTTTCCTCTTCTGTTAGACATAACATCAACACACCAGCAGGATCTTTCCAATACAACTTATCTTCAATTATAACATAAGGCTAAGCTTTAAGTTTCAAGGCTCTGTACCTAGCTCTATTAATTGAAGGTGGACAAGAAAGAAAACACAAATAATGAATAATATCTTTGTATCAGTTTGAACAGACGAACTTATACTTAATTGTTGCTCTTGTCTGGATGTGATTTGATTCTTCAGTGACTTCTTTTACAGGTGCAAGTAAACTGATTCCCAAATCTTGGAAATTAGATTCTGTTAATAAATTAGCTAGTCCTATTCCTTTGACTAACTTTGTTGGTTTGATATCCAAATCGTATTCTTGGATTTTAGCAATCCATTTCCCTATTTTCCCTTCAAGATCACTCTGTACTAATACATCCTTTACAGCAGAATTAGGCACATATGCTACAATTTGAGAATGAAATATATAAGTTCTGAAAGCCTTTAATGATTTAACCAGAGCATATACTTGTTTCTCCAATATATTATACTTCAATTCTGCATCTTGAAGAACTTTGCTAAAAAACGCTATAGGTTGCTCACTTCCTTCTTCATTTTTTTGTAGTAGCACAACAACAATTGTAGAGGAAGATGCGAATGAGAAAACTTGAAATGGCTTGAAGTAATATGGACTGATTAAAACAAGAGCTTCTTGGAGAGCTTCTTTAATTCTTCCAAAATATTCCCTTGCATATTTATCCCACTTTAGTTCAGCATCCTTTTTCAACATATTTATTATTTTCCTGACAATCTCAGCATAATTTGGAACAAATCTCCTCAAAAAATTGATTTTTCAAAGAAATCTTTGAATATCCTTCTTACTTCGAGGCAGTGGAATTGTCTGTATGGCTTCAACCCTTGCTGGATCAATCTTCACTCCTTGCTTTGAAACTATATGGCTCAGCAATTTTCCTTCTTCTAGAGCAAACAAGGATTTTTTAGGATTCAATGATAATCCATATTTCCTGCATTTTAAAAAGGCTTTCTCCAAGTGTTGTAGGTGTTCATCATCAAAACTTGAAAAAATTGTAACATCATCAAGATAAATAACTACAAATTTGTCCCCTATAAATGCAATATCCATTGCCCTTTGGAAATTATCTCTTGCATTCATGAGGCCGAATGGCATCCTGGCATACATGAATGTTCCCCAGGGTGTAGTGAAAGAAATTTTCTTTTGATCTTCCTTCTCCACAACAACCTGATTATACTCGGAAAAACCATCAACCATGGATAACCTGTATGCGCTAGTTACATTTTGTAAGACAAAGTCCATCTTTGGAAAAGGATAATTATCCTTTAGTGAAGCTCTATTCAAGTTTCTAAAATCTACACATAGTCTTATCTCTCCATTTTTCTTCCTGACCGGTACAAGATTGGAAACCCAATCTGAATATCTTAGAGGAACTATAATATTTTCTTGTAAAAGTTTTTTTACCTCTTTTTCAATTGGAGCCAGAAATAATGGGTTAATCTTTCTAAGCTTCTGTCTATGAGGCTTAATCCCATCTTTCAATGGAATTTTATGCTGAATAATAATTTTATCATAAGTTTTCAGATCTTCATATGACCATGCAAATACATTCGTAAACTGCTTGAAAATATCTACATACCTTTCTTTGTATTCCTTTGGAACTCCTTTGAATAGTTCGACCATTTTAGGCTCATGTTGAGTTCCTAAATTACAGTGTTCCATTTCTCCATATTTGGCTACCTTTTTCTAGTTTACTGTCACATCGTTAGCATCAAACAATGTTTTAAGAGGTACTAAACCTCTAGGAAAAATATTATCTTTCAACTTAATTATCTTCTAGTCTTCAATTGTCTGACTCAAATTTTTAGAAATCTCACCTTGATCACTTTCATCCAATTCTAAATCAATTTGACTATCTTTAAAATTTCCAATCATCGTCAGGAACTGATTAATCTGCTCATCATCCTCAAAGACCTGCCAATGCTTTGCATTGTCAGGAATTGAAGGCATGTGTCTCAACTCAATCTCATATCTCAACCTTGATTGATTGGTGGTTTGAATGTACTGGCTGCAATTACTAATGAATCTACCATTCTATTCTCCTCTCTTGGAATAAAATATAAATTAAAGGCCTCAAAATAATTTTCAATTAGATCCCATACCTCGTTTCTATAGGACCTCAATCTGGGATGCTTAGTCTGACACCAATTTTTAATTTGCCTTATGATTAATTCAGAATCACCAAAAATAGAGATAGACTCAATTCCCATCTATTTAGTTGTTTTCAGACTTAAAATAAATGCTTCGTATTCAGCTACATTATTAGTGGATTCAAATTCTAGTTTGAAAGAAAAAGGTACAAGGTTACCTTCAAGGGATACAAAAATGAATCCAGCTCTGGTGCCCTCCTTAGAAAATGCACCATCGAAATAAAACTTCCAACGCTTATTTGAATGCAACTCCTTATGTACAATGGTTGAAGGGAGCTGCTTTTGTGAATATTAAGCAAATTCTGCATCTTCATCCAACACGAAACAAGAGAGATCCTCCTTCTCTTGACTATAAATGGGGGAATTACCTGCATATTTCTTGGTAGTAGTTTTCAAAAATCTGGCTTCTCTATATAACCTCCTTTCCTCCCCATTAAAAATAGGAATGATGGCATATGTGAAATCTAATTTCAAAACTCCTCCAAGTTTTTCCTCCCAAGATCTAGACAACAACATACAAAATCTAGCTAGAATATCTGGTACTACCACATCCATCATAATACTCTTAGCTGGAATTTGGGCTAAAAAAACAACCATAACTTTGACAAGACCCACACACTTTACCCTTTTTGAATCAAAGGAATAAAGGTCTCTATATTTCTTGGTAATTTGAAAATTTAACTCTTTCATCACAGACAGTGGCATTAGATTATGTGATGCACCAGAATCTAGCATACAATTATGTAAAATGAAATCATGTAGCAAAACTAATATATAAAAAGGTGGAACAAAAGAATCTACCTCTTCGACATGAGGACCAAAAGTAACCACTGGTTTCTCCTCTTGCAGGTTCACTATATCACCCACCTCGTCAGACTGAGATAAATTAATAAACTCTACAATTTCCTTCTTATAACCAGGGGTTTTGACCAACTTGAGAAGTGGTACTTAAATCTTCACTTTTTCTAATTCTTTTGACAAATTGAAATTTTGATTTTGTTTTTTCAACTTTTCAGGTTCTTCTTGGTTTCTGTTTGAATTTGCAGTTTGATCAGAAACAGTAGCAATATTCTCCCACATATTAGGATCATTATGTTTTACTTGGGAAGCATCAGCTTGTTGTTTTTCTTTTTCTTTATCTTGATTCATGGGCTATTTCTCCTTGTCTGATTTTTTAATTTGGTTCTTCTGTAGTGGAGTCACCATTGGAGTAGATTCTGATTTTAATTCTCTCTCTTCATCATATTGAGTTCTCAATCTCTTCTTTGACCTCAAATCATATTTTTTATGCAATTCTGATTGCATAAAATCAATGAACTGTTTATAGTAATCATCCATTTCTTCTTGATCAAATGAGATATCAGTTTCTTTACTTTCCTCTTCATATTCTTTCTCATTTTCTTATTCTGATTCACCATCCTCCATATACACAACAGAAATTTGATCTTCATCTTCCTTTTCATTATCATCAACAGAACGTGATGGTGCTACCTCTATATATAAAGGTGCTTGCACTTGATCTTGATCCTTTCTTTCTCTTTGCAAAATCTGCAGGGGTTGTTTTCTGAACTGGGGATCAAAAACCCCTTTGTTTTGTTTTGTAGGTTTATTGTTGTCTATTTCCATCTTTATTAATTTGTTAGAAAAAATTTTATGACCTTAGTCATATCATCGATCTTCTGATCTTGAGATGAGGCTTATTCTTTGGATTTTTCTTTATCTCGAACTTTCCCAACAACAGACATATTTGCCTCAATATCTAAGGCATCAGTTTGAATTTTTTCAAGAGTGGGAGATCTTCTTTCTCTCAATGTAAAACTAAAATCCAGCTCAAATGATCCAGCAAAAACAACACTTTCTCCAATAGGAGGAGGTTTCATTTCTAGGGGCAAACTATTATACAACGTATTAAACCTTTTGGCAAAATCATTCATATTTTCATTTGATTTCTTCTTTATTTCATTGAATTCTGTTAAAGAATAACCATGGTCCCTTTTTTCTCCCCATATTTGGATGAAATGTCTTTCTAATTCATCCCAATCATTTATTGAACCATTTGGTAATCCTTTGAACCGTTTTCTTTCCTCTCCACTTAGAGACTGCACAAAAAGTCTCATTACAACATCTAGATGTTCTACATTAAAAAATTTCAGCAAATGTGCAGAACAAGGCCAAGTGCTGTTCTGTAGTTATTTCATCTTCACCAGTAAATCTAGGGAGAAAATTGAGATACTCCTAAGGCATTGTATTCATTGGTTGGGGTAGATTTAATGGTGCATATCTATTCATCAAGAAAGCAGGGGCTGCCATGTTTATGCCCTGATTGACTGCTCCTTGAGCAGGGGTAAAATGGATCCCAATTGTAGGTTGGGATGAATGAGATGGAACAACTGATATAGTAATAGGCGTATGAACAATAGCAAAAGAACTGGGAACTGTATGAGGTTGAGTTTTTGTAAGAGGAAATGATACAAACTCAAAAGATTGTTCTTCTAGTGTTGGTTCCTGGAAATGAATGGATGAAAATGAGGATTCTTTTTCCGGGAAAATGAGTTTCCGAGAAATATCCTTAGATGAAAAATTATGTGAACTACTGCCTGGTGCAAGCAGTGTAACATCAGGTGTAGAAATTTTTATTTTTATTTTTCTGGCCCTTCTTTGAAACTAGCTTTTCTGGATCAGAAAAATAGGAGCTTTTTGCTGAGAGGAATCTAACCTCGTGTGAGGCCTCTTAGGAGCCAAAATTATTTTAAAGAAACACAGCTTATTATTTCCTCCTCTCTGAACAACCAGAGAAAATATTAACAAAACCTAGGGAAAACTTCGAATCTTCGTTCCTCAGCAATGACACCTATTAATGTTGTACCTTAAGAGACAATCCCTTAGCTGTGATAAGGAATTAGTGCTTAAGAAATCTATCTGATTATGTCATGAATGTATATGGTTGTCTCTATCTTATCAACCCTCAAATATTAAAAATCAAACCCTTAAATAACAAATATATGAACATTCTGCAATTCTATCTTTAGCCAATTTTGAATGAAAGAATTAGAAAAAACAGAAAGAAGAACTTCAAACTGATATGTTGTTTTATACAGAAAATACCATTTCAAAATCCAGAAGAAGTATATGAAGAAATAGTTAAAACAGAGTAGTGTGAATTAAGGTTTTTTAACTCTGAAATACATATGTATAAAGAGGTTGGCTGCTCATAACTTTGTTTAATTCATAGATGGAAAAACATAATGTAAATTGAAAATACATTTCAACATTAACAAATGATAGAAACTTGCATACTCATTCATTAACTTGTCAATATCTAAGTACAAAAATTAGGCTTCGAAGGTCCAAAACTCGGAACCTCCCTTCCTCTTGAAAATTACATTAAATATGGTAAAAAATAGTTTGGGACTGCTGTAACCAATTCTAACTACCAAAAATACTTCATGACTTCGAAGGCTGTCTATTACATGCCTTGAAATGTCTTTTTACAATTACAGTGTCTTCAAAAAATAACATAAAGTAAGTAGCCTAATCTATAGGAATTGTTGATGACATGGCTTATTTTCCTTGATCAACTGATTTGTCTTTCTTAGTTATAACAAGAGTTTGAATTCTTGTATTCATTGAAATTATTTCACCTTTGTTTGCTACCTTTCATGGGTTGATGCCAAAGTGATTTCTTTCTTTACTCTTGCTCACGGCCTTCAAGAGAAATTTTTCCTTTTGCTAAAGAAAACCATTTTAACAAACCAAATGAATATGCCTCATTCACAGAGAAAAACTCTTTTTCCTTTGAAAAGAACGAAAAAAGAAATGGTGGGCCACGTGAATTGCAATCGCAAGCGGAAGAGGAGTGGGCATGTTTCGGGTGGAGGAAATCGCGATATGTGATGAGCGATGAAGTGATGCCATGCGCGATGGTGTGATGATCACATTAGCAAAAAATGGACAATGAAGTTAAGTGCTGCGGAAATTCCGATAATCTGATGGGCGATGTTGCGATGTGATCGCATCGGTGACGAGCAGTCGCTCAATTCCTGATTCTGATTCCGCCTTCGATGACGTTCCCTTTGAAAAGGCTTTCGGTGATGTGATATGGATCTGCGGACGCGATGATAATAAAACTCAACATTCATAATTGCTTGAAATCCGATCTCTGTTTAAACGTGGTTTTAACTCAATACTTAGTGTATTTTTGGGTGTTTGTGTCTATGAAACCAGAATGATACAATATGACACATATGTGTTTCCTCCAAAAATTTTGTTACTTCCTCAAACGCCTGCCTCATATTAACTATTATTGGAGTCCTGTGATTTGGCTTTAACTGTGTTTTTATCTTTGATCTGAAATTTAAGCCATTGATTTTCTTTCTTTATGCTTAACCTTTATCCCTTAATCTCTAATCTATGATCTTCACTGTTTGTTGTATTGTACAGGTGGCTGGGCTTCCGTGCTGGGGTTTTGTTCTTCACCAGTGTTCATGAGACACTGATAAGACATTAATAATCAACCCGTGAATCCCTTTCTGCATTGATTCAGCCTCAAGATCGTCATCCTCGGATTTTTCCACTGGTGTTTGGCTGTGGGAGGGCCTGCAACATTAAGCCACAATTTTAAACCTGCATACAACGATAAACTTGTTATCAAACCCTGTGTTTATGGTTTTACTGCTTCAGATGGCTCGGCGAGGGTTTATGGAGCGATTTGGAGGATGGAAAATGCTGAGAGGAGGGTTCTGTCACATAAACTGGGAGAAAACCTGGGAAATTTTGAATATTGGCGCGGAAATGATGATAAGTGGTTTTGCAGAAAATTGCGAGTGGTTTTCGCGTTGGGAATAAGAGGTAAATGGTTTTATGCTGGGTGGATGCGATACATGCCAGTGGTTGACATGTGTCCCTTTAAAAACCGCCCATTTCACGTTGAAAAAGCATGACAGAGGGGTTGGGTGAAATGGGCGTGAGAATGAATGCATGCCATTGGATCTGGGGAAATCAACGGTGGAGAATGCATCACGGAATCGCACAAGGGCATGAATGGTGTGAGGGGAGGGGTGAACCAAGATGCAGCAATGAAGCGATGACCGTCCGATCAAGAGGATCGATGGTCGAGATGAAATCGGCGCACCGTAGAAATGAATGAATAGCAAAGGGGTAGCGAAACATTGAAAGTGCGCCAACCTTTGGATCTGGGGGAGCCAGATTAATGGTCCAAAACATATCAATGGGATGGTTTGGTAAGTGATGATCGAGGAGGAAAACTGTTGGTGTGATGGAGCGAGAACCGTTAGATCTGCAAGATCAACGGCTCAGATCCCATCAGTGGGGAAACATAAGGAAGCGGAAGGAATAGGTATGGAGAAAAGTATCATAGCGCGAAAAGGGATAATGCCTGAGGCCAATGGTCGTGGGTCTTGGTCGCATGGAGAAAGGAGCTAAGAAATTAAACCCGCGGGGGCTTAAAGGTCCGCTTATGAAAAATTTATATTTTAAGGCCGAAATGGGGGTTTGTGAAGGTATTTAAAGGTTTTGATAGATATAAAGAAGGGTTCAACATTTGCTCCATACAACCTTCTTTCAGAATATTCTTCAAATACAAACCAATGCCCAAATTTATAGCTAGTTCCTAAATGTAAATTCTCCACGCTCTGGCTGAAACTGCTTCATGTTAGGCTTCAAATGGAACATAAACTGATTGAACTCTTCTCTTGCACAAGTGTTTTCCATTCAACATATGAAGTCACTGAGCGGGGTCTCGGGGTATAGCTGAGAACTCCAGCTAGTGCCCCTGCAGTTTATATCCACCATTGATCTTCATCACCTCTGCAGTCAACCCAGTCAACTGCGGAGGCACCCATTTCATTAACTATCGTGCTGGTAGTGCCTGCGGTTGGGTCATCTAGTTCAGAATTTGAATATCAACACTCTCTGCCAATCGAATTGATCGGCCTTTAATATTTTAATACAAAACCCACTTGTATAAATTTTAAAACAATTAAACTTTAATACGTCAAACTAAAACATTTTCTTTTTATGCCAAAGTATAAAACTATAATACTTTAACATATTTTCTTTTTTTTCAATTTCAGATTTTTTTGTATTTTTAATATAAAATTAAAAGGATATGCAGATGATCCACAACAGACTCAAAGACCTAGCATATTCCAATCAAATATCACTTTTTGAGATAATAGGTTCTTGAACAAAAGGTCAAACTAGAATACGTTCCCTCAACGGAACAAGTTGCAGATATATTTATAAAGCCACTTCCACGTGATTCCTTTGAATATCTCAGATAGAAAATATGATTGATCTATGCTTCATCACTCTGTTAACTATTCTAACATACATTTCATGTTCGTGGGGAGCTGATACTTTAAATGAGTACAATTTACTTTCGTTTCATGGATTACATAAATAACAGTAGCGTATTACGCGAGTTTTGATCTATGCAGTCACATATTTTTCTGTGAGATAAAGAAATAGTGGGACAAACTTAGGCAGAGTCTCTGATATGATTCAATATATTATTATTTTTGGTTCTGATAGCTATTAGTTACAACCTATTAATTATGCTAAAATTTTATTTAGAACTGATATTGATTTATGATGATTCATGAGTTGGTGCAATATGACAATACTGATTTGGTTCCTTTTTTTATGGCTTTGTTGCTTGATGAGATAGATATGATCAGACCTAATAGGAGAATAGTTGGAATAGGTTCAGGGGAAGAATATTCCATGACTATAATATGATATGAAATTACTTTCTATTTAATGTTGTGCTAGTTTCATTTCAGCTATAAACATTTCTTTGCATTGTTTTACTTATCCTTCATGAGTTTGTTTAAGAGCATGTGATTGGCAAACAATGTACTTAGTGAAATTATGAGTTTGTAATAATATTTAAAAAAATAATTTTAAATGACAGAACAGAAGCAATAATAAACACAACAAGCACATATAATAGAGCTTAACATAGAGAATTTTGATAAAGGAGTTCATCCCTCCTAGGCTACACCTCCTTGGTCCAACTTCATAGTATGACCTTTGTATTAGCTTCAAGTGTGCTCAAATTTATATTACAAGCTTCAGAACCTTTTGGAACCTATTCCAATGAGTTTATAACATCATAATCTCCCAAAAATGACTAATTTTTTTGTTTTAATTGGACTCTGTATGCTCTGGCAATGACCCCAACACTTGTTGGCCCTGGCCTTCAAAAATCTTCAAATGTACTAAAACACCTATATCTCACCTTTTCTGCCTCTGCAACCTACTCCATTGAGTTCATAGCATGAAAACTAGCCAAAAATGACTTTTACTGAGATCATTTTGGTTGAAAATTGAGTGATTTATGACCAAAACTAACTTTGCCCCAATTTCTCCTCCAAAACTGGAGAAACTGCCAATTAAATTTCTAAAATTGGCAATCCCACCAAAATTAGCGATACCTGCAAATTTTCTGCCAACATAACCTTCAGATTAATTATTTCTAAGCACATTTAGGGTGGATAAGCATGTTTAGTGATAAGTGTTGTTTAATGTGATTAATGACGGGTTAACGTGGGTTAACCACGTTTTAAGTTTAATTAACCGCTTTTAAATAAATCCCGTTGGAATTTATTTGGCCCCTGGTTCTATATTTGTGGCCACATGGGGAGGGGATTGGCCCCCTCCGACCCTCAACTATTGGGCATATATAATTTAAATTCGTGTGGAGAGAAATAGGTGTAAGAAACACTTTGCAGCGGAGACGGTTAGGCGTGCAGTTTGCCGGCGGGAGGTTAGGAGTTCGACCCCCCGCTCCTCCTCATAATTTTTACTTCGATAAATTTAAAACCCCTTTGCTATACTTATCAATGATTTCAAAATTGGAACCTTCGCCAGTTTAGCTAGATAACCTTCCAGATTTTGTTAGATCTTCCATGAGGTGGGTTGAAATAGATATAATATATATATGTTGTAATATAATAATAATAATAATAATAATAATAATAATAATACCACCATAAGACCATTTTCCAAAACATTTCTATGACACCAATTTGACCTTCCAACCTGCCTGCCATGGGGGGGTACGTGGCATGCGACGTGGGCCTTCCCCATTGGCCACCATATAATGAAATGCCAACTTAAATAAAATTCCACTTTGACTTAGGAATAAAAAATTCCACTTCCTAGTCATCCTTGGAGAATCAGGTGGTGCCACTTGGCACAATATCATTTGTTCTTTCTGGAGAATATACCTGCAACTACTGACTGTACCTGCCACACCATCACTGTACCTATTCTGCTCATTTATTTGCATGTTTTTGAAAACAAACAATAGACGATAACTCAGCCTTACGAACTTGGATTTTGACGAAACGAGTTGCGCCAAAATCCTGGCGATAAAGTCTATCTGGCCATTTAGGTTTGAAGCAATTTTGAGCACTTTCAATATTTAGCTAAAACTTGAGCTTTAGATCATAATATCACATTGTTGGAATTATAGTTTCAATATAACTACGTTCTAAATGATGATATTTTTCATTACTTGTTGACGTTAATGAATTCAATAGGATGGCTATTGATATGTTGCTGCTATAACTACTTGCTGATGTTTGAAAGCATTGCATATTTTGTCACATATTGATGTTGTTGAAGATTTCTGCTACATTTCCATGATGATGATGTTCATGTTGCAAGATCATATATGGTGTATGATGGTTTTTCATGAATATCATGTTCTTTCTATTGAGATATTTGGCTTGATGTAAAGGTCATGAAAAGACCCATGATTTAATAATTGTAATATTCATTCATGTTTTTACTTTTGGGGTCAAATAATTTATGTATATAATCCCATTATTTTGGGCATTTGATGTAATTTTGAGTCAAATATGTAACCCCACTATGTTGGGTGATTGATGTAAGCATGAGTCTTAGTGATAGGAAATACCATATTTGGTTGATTCATAGAGTCATATACTTCTATAGAGTCATGTACTTCTTTGTATATCTTCCAGAAGATTCAACATATGCTCAAGGGGAGCATGGTAAGTATATAGTTTTCATCCTCAACAAACCAGATCTACAGTGCTCATCTCTACAAAGGATGAAATAAGTCTTCATTAATCATTTGTCAGCCCTTTTCCCTTGTTGTCAAAGGGGGAGAGAAGCTTGGTGTTTAGAGAATAGGCATGGTGCTTGGAAAGAATCTTGGTGACTTGGGAGATAAGCTTGGTATGTTTACAAATGTATTTGTAGGTATTTACAGATGTGGTGACCAAACACCAAAGTCGTTTCCATCAATTCCAAAGGGGAATATTTTTCACATTATGGCTAATGTGTTGTCCTTGATGGAAACCTAGTTGATAAATATGTCAAAATTATGGTATCAGGATGATTATAAAGGCTAGTACATATGTGATAGGTGAGATGGAAAAAGGAAGATTAGCTCAGAAGGAGAGGAATGATAAAGGTGAAGTTTAGGTAAGTATATGTTGGTCTTATGAAGAAATACCACATACATACACATGTATGGCGAAGAAAATTCCCATACAGTTTATGCACCATGGTATTATCAATACTATGGGTATTCACCATGGTATTGTCCCATAGTAATGAACATGACAACATATATTTGATCTCGTCAAAGAAAACCATCGGAATTACTAAGGGATTGGCCTAAGGTATTGGCTAAGGCCTCAACTATATAAGGAGATGGAGATCAAAGTGTTATTTGAGCAATTTATGGGTTATCGATGAATGATTTGATCTTAAACAGGTGTGCACCAAGCAACATGGAGAAGATTCAGATATGATAGAACTAAAAGAATAGTAGAGACTAATTAATATGTTTACTTGATCCTTTATGATTATGACTAACAATGATATATTTCTGATGGTAATGATACTATGACATGAACATCTGACCGTAAGGGTTAGGAAGTATGTTTTATGGTTGCAGCGAAGGCATGATTTAGTGATTCTAGATATATATGCGGGTGTGTCTCTTATAAGTCACGTACATATACAAATCTAATTCTGGGTAGTCGCTTATACATTCTCCAAAAGTTTAGAATTTGTATGCAGGTGTCAAGTATGAAAAGTGTGTATACGCGAATGCACATTGTAAGGGGAGGAGTAAATCTTCTAGGGTTTTGCAGTAGGAATTTCTAATGATTTTTTACCAATTCTGTCATGATTTTTGTTGTGTTTCGATGAATTCTTGCTTATGATAATTTGTGTTTGATAGTTATGGTTAGGTTGAACTGATTATAGTATGGAATGTTCACTTGTGATGATACTGTTATATGATGATCTATATTTGGTTCGGTGATAGTTTTAGTATGTGATTAAGTGGTTGATTTAGTGTGACAATGATTTAGATTCAATTATCAGTATTTTGAGAACCGTATGCAAGTTTACTTCAAGGGAGGTGGGTACATATGTGGGTATTGTACAAAACATTAGCGTATACATTTTGACACATGAATGTTCAGCGTCTACAGTGACAGGATGGAGTTTGGTTTGGTATACTGGTGAATGGTTTTGCGTTGATACGATGTATTATGAATTGGTATGTTCTAGTTGCATTGGTTGATTCAGATTTAGTGTTTGAGTTAATGATTCAGTTGGTTGGATAATTGGGTGGTTGATTTTAGAATTTTTGGAGTGGGTCTAGTTTGAAACATTCTAAAAAGTGATCCACAAATATTTGAAGATATAAGTCTTCAGAAAGGGGTTTGTAGCTCCCTTCCAGTAGGAGATGGAAAATAAGAGAATTTTTTAGCCTTCTGCAGGTAGGAGCCTTCGTGTTGGATAAAGTTTGTGCCAGTACGATACTGTAAGAAGTTTCTTTTTTAATAAAAGGAGAAGACAAAGATGAAAGAAATGGTGGTTTTATCCCAGAATGGGTTTCCACCAAAAATCTTGGTATTCATATGTATTTTGTGTGTTCATGTTCTATATGCTTCTTAACTACTCATAATTACTAATTAATCGATGAATAATGAAGTAATGATGCATTGATTAATGTTAAACAAATGATGAAATTAATGATTAGATAAGTTATGTGGATATACACGGGATTATTTAATAATTTTCGCATACATATTCAAGTTCTCTTTATATTAGTAGCATATACAAATCAGAATAAGAAATTGTAAATTTGAAGTGTGTAAAATATTGATTCAACCAACCCCCCCCCACCACGCATACTCAGTATTTCCCCTAACATTTTAAATCACTGGTTTTTGTCCTTAGGTGTTAATAGGATCAAAGGCTACATAAGGATATCAAACTAAAATCCTTTTTTTGTGCATCCAATGATTTGGCTTGGAACTTGAGTGCATTGGGGTGCTAGAAGTCTCAAATCCAAGAGATGTGATAATGCTTTTAGGAGCTAACGACTATATTCGTTTATTGCATGGTGAATTGGAGAGGAAATAAATCACTCTTTAAATATTTTTATTGGTTGTGATGATCTTATATTACAGTGTTTGTTTATATTTACCTATGTGTATTATTGCTAACTATATGCAGGCTTTTAGAAGTACTTTTGCAATGCAAGGTATTGGATTTGGTATGCACACAATTATACAATGATTCATATGAGATTACATGTTGCAGAGAGGATAAATAACATAGATTTTGTGAATGAATATTGTGTGTGCAGGGTTAGAGGCTTCTGTTGTGCATTGTAGATATATTTTTGACAATGTTTTGATTAATAGAGAAAATAAAACCTGAATAGATGACCTTGTATGAAGGATACATTTATGTAGTGATCTAGTATTTCATTTGTTTGCAATTTTCGGAGACCATTATCATGTTTTATAGTGAACACATAGGTCACTTTATGCTTTGATATAGATGTTGTATGTAGAGATCTCAGAATAATGTGCGCCATTGATTTTATATATTTAAATGGTTGCTTCTCCTCAAGTGTTTAAAAGTATGCCTATGAAGATCCTGAAGATGGTAGGTACTCCTTGAGACTTGTATTATGACTATCCTAAATAATTGCAAAAAACATCTTAACTTAAATTTATTGTGACAGTGATATAGACCTGATTGATGAATTGAAATCTAAGTACGTAGATATCAGTGACATAGTATTGTTGACAAGGCAAAGGATAGAGACTGATGTGGTATTTAAGTTAGCTTTTATTTGTCTTTATTGGATATGAATATTGGTATTATGCTTGAAAGCTTTATCTTGTTAATTTATCACATGGTTAATCTTTGATTCAAAATTTGCAGAGGGTCCATGACTAAGGTTTTTCGAATATTCAGAGTTTGGGGCAATGTTTGAGACTCACATTTTTTATTTCAGTGAGACTCTCTTTGGATCTATACTTGTGTGGTTGACGTTAGCAATCTTTGACTGATTTTTTGTACCTAATCTAGAGATGCATTAGAATGATATATACAAGGATTATTAAATAGATCAACCCTTGGTTTTGTTATGACTAGGGTTTTTTAGAAATAAATAAATTGTTCTACTATATTTTCTACATGGGAATACTCATAGTGATCTCATAGTGAATGGATGGTAGAGGGCATAAAATTATATGGTTGCTTGTGCAAAGTGGTTTTCCTTTGGGATATGCATTGAAAACTTTCATTTAGTGAAAAATTATTATGATAGAGATCATTCATGACCTGTTTTATATGCTACTTCTTGTTCCTTTCTCATAATTTAGATGTGATGAGCTTGTTTTTGACAACGATATTACACATATACAAAACTTGTAGTGTCCTATATTCAGTTTGGGAATTGATATTGACTTGGTTGTGTGAATATTTTTTTACAGTGTGCTTCATAGTTTGTTGATGATATTTGATATGGTTATGAATTGGTTGTTATTTGGATTAGTATTAACAGTGTGATGAATTATATCAGCTTAGTTTATGATTACTTAAACTTGGATTGATATAGACAGTATTGATGAGTTATTTGACTTGGCATTTGACAGTGAAGGTTTAAATTGGTTTGGTTTGACAGTGCTATGGCTTGATTGACTTGGTGTTGTAAGTTCTATTGACAGTGTTTTCATTTGTTTATTGCTTTGATTCATCTATTCAGTGATTTCATTATTCAGTGATATAATGATTCAATTATTCAGTGATTAGTATTCAATTTTTCAGTGATTGGCATATTGGTATTCAACTTATGGTATATTTGTATTCAGTTTGATCATATTATTTGGTGTGAGTATAGTTTGAAAATTGATTAAAGGTGGCATGCATTTTTTGATGGTTGATTGAGATAGGTGGATCCAGTATGAAATTTTTGAAATGTGGTCCATGAACGTGTTGAGGGTTGTAGCCTTTATTAAGGGAGTAGGTGCTTCCTTCCAGTAGGAGCTAGTAAAATTGATCACATGGTAGTAGCTCCCTTCCAGTAGAAGCTATAGAAAGAGTGGAGGTTGCAGCCTCATGCAGGTAGGAGCCTACATGCTAGAAAGAGTCTGTTCTAGTAAAAAACGTGAGATTTTATTTATAATAAAATCATAAGATATAATTACAACAATGATTGTTTTCACCCACATTAGGTTTCCACCTAAAATATCAGTGTCCTTATGTGGTTAATGTGTTGATGCATTTTATGGTTTACATGTTATTACACTTAATGTTGATCACAATTTATTGAATAATCTATAGTCTATAACATTATGATCTATTAATAAAATAATTGAACAAGGGAAATTTGGAAACGAGTGCATAAATTAAGTAAATTTGATTTGGGAATGCTAGTGATTCAGAACCCCTCCCTCCCCCCCTCCCCACCCCCCACCATTATTTATAACAATTAGCTTGAAGGAATGGTGCTATTCACTACAAGGTAAATACCTTCTAGTGCAGAGTTTTAGTGTTATAAAATTGGAAAAAAATTGTTAAAAAAACCTCCGCTACAACATTTTCTTGTGGTAGTGGATGTTTTAGCATTTCTGATAACGAAACGTCATCATAACTATAAACTCTAGGCAGACATATGTTTTAGCAGATGTTTTCTTAGTGGTGCGCTTACTAAACAAATCACATTGGTGTGCTACTAATGTAAAAGCACCGATGTTGTAAATTTAAATAAAATAAAAATGACTAGAAACAAACATTTGGAGCACCAGTGCATTAAATTTGTAAGAGAATTGATGTTTTAAAAATAAAAATGCACTGACTCGTACAATCTATGATACCATACACCGGGGCGTTGAATGCAAAAAACACTAGTGCCTAAAAATTATACCACCCCAATGCTTATGTCTTCTAAAAAATCCCTGAGTTGTACTTTTAAGGAAAGGCATCAAGGCAAGAAAAAAATATTGCAGCCTTCATTAGAGAAATTTTGAGATCTAAAATAGGCCTCTTAAAAAAAATATACAACCAAAATAAACTTTATAAGAACCAATAGGATTCAAGATGATGATGTCAACCATGGGGGATGATTCACCATTTTTTGGGTTAAAAAGTAAAAAAATAATAAAATAATAAAACTACTTTTTCAACTTTTATTTCAACTTATCTCCTAAGGTTTTACTCAAATTTCAAACGAGAGTACTTGTTGGATGTAAAATTCAATTTATCATCCAAGGAGTACCCATGTTGCATACTTTTGATGGACCTTGCTACATGAAAAATGAGAAATACATGAAAAAATGTGATTGCAATCACATTTTTCATGTATTTATCATTTTTCATGTACCAGGGTCCATCAAAAATATGAAAAATTGGTACTCCCCGGATGAAGAATCAAATTCTGCATCCAACGAGTATTCCTGCTCAAAATTTGAGTAAACTCACAGGGAGATAAGTTGAAAATACAAGTCGAAAAAGTAGTTTTTTCTTTTTTCCCTCTAACATTTGATGATGTAATCTAATATTATTTTAATTTTTCCATTATTATTTTATAATTTACTTAGGAGGCCCATTTTATACCTCAAAATTCCGCTAATGGGTTCTTTTATCTTCTCCAACGCACCAAGTAACTATGCATAACAATGTACTCGTGATGATGAGTTCTATAAAAAAATCTGGTGCTTAAAAAGTATAAATCCTTGATGCTTATGTGCTTTCAAAAGCCTAGATGTTGTACTTTACACAAAAGGAGATAGGCCAGGAAAAAAAAATCTTGTGGTCTCGGTGTTTTGACATAATCAAGCACATTGGTGTGTTAAAGGGGAATCACACCAGTGCATGAAATGTATATCTTCATGGTGCATATTTATTTTACAAACGCATCAGGATGCCATTTTTTATTCTTGTAAATATTGTTGTTAAAAAACTCATATTTTGAAGCAATGTGAATTAATATACAATGTTTTGGTACCCATTTTCTCTTTTTTAGAAATGTTGACCTATGACTGTGAAATTATTGTGATTTTTTAAATCCATTATTCTTTGAAAAATTGACTTATCTCTTATATCAATATTCATATAAATTATATTTTGATTAGTGAATTTTTATATGATGTTTGGATTAATTTATTATATTATCAAATTTCACATCTCTTCATTAACATTTAATCATCCATGTATCTAATTAGCGGTGTAACATTTCACATTGACATTGGACAACACAATAGAATAAATTAAAATGTATTTTATTATATATGAATATGAGACTCTTTGGTCATAAAAAATGGGATAGTTGTTGGTAACCCCTTGTCTTTCATGAATTTGGACGCTATCTTCATTACATTAAAAAAAATGTCTGATTTTCACAAACAATTATTACAAAAAAATAAAGCATCTAGTATTGATATCCAAATAGATCATCAATTTTAGTTGGAATCTTTGTCGATGCTTGAGCTACTTCCATGACTTGGATTATTTGGATGAATGTTTTGTTTATTGAATCAATTGTTTATGTCTTCTTCAAGTTCCATATAAAAACATAAAACTAAAGTGTAATGTGTTAGCACATGGATCTGCATCCCACCCACCCCACCTTATTTTTCTATGTTTTCACCGCAGCTCCGCCTTTATCACTGGCCTCACATTGTTTTTGCCATTCTCGCATTTATATTGTGTCGGCCACGTCATCAAAATCCTTATCCTTATAATCACCATTTTTTTCCAATTCTGTATATATTTTTATCCTTTACATGCTAATTTTACCAAAAAATTGTCTCTACAATGGAGGAAATAAATGTTCTGAAAGTGCTGGGATACTTTAGTATTATTGGTCTACTTCGTGTACATTTCCTTCTTGGATATTATTACAGTGGACTCAAGTGCTTCAGGCTATGGTGAAATTGGTTGACGAAATGAACAATAATATGAGGGATTTGTCAAATATTTGGAATTATTAGCACTAATAAAAGAGAAACAGATATGGTTGAAAGGTGCCTTCAAAATTTTGGCTTTGTCGAATGGATGTTTGGGTTATGGTTTATTTCTCCAAGTCAAGGTCTAAGTTTCGAAGGGGAAGAGCCCACGAAGGAGCCACAAGGGGTGAATTACGCATAAAATACAATGGTGTGAAAAATTGTATATAAACCTCAATGTTTCACCTCCCAAATTGCATGTGGGATAAACCCACTTTCAAAATTTTTTATTAAAAAAAATTCCAATTTTCTCTATGTGACCAATTAACTTCCAAGGTTGTTTCTAAGAAAATGGTGGCAAATTTTTGGAAACTAAAATATTTTTTTCTTCAGCATGGGCTAAAAAACAATAACCTCTTTCATTTTTGGCATATCTACTACAGATTGGGAGAATCAAGAGCATCTTTGAGCCCTAATTTTTGGATCTCGGAATTTTCCTGTTTGACACATGTTTTTTGAATGCATATCTCGGGTAAATGGAAACAAATATCAGGAAACGGAAAGAAGATTTTCCTCAACACGAACTAAAAATCAATAACCTCTTTCAGTTTTGGCATAGCTATTACAAATTGGGAAAATCAAGAGCATTGCTCAGACTTATTTTTCAAATCTCAGAATTTTCTTGTTTGACAAATATTTTTTGAATGCAGATCTCGAGTAAATGGAAACAAATTTCAAGTAATTGAGAGAGATTTTTGCTCATAATAAAATTATCTAAAAAAACATCTTCCATATTGTACACAACTATCATGAGTTGGAATTTGCAAATTCATAATTGCAATGCTATTTCTGCATTAGGTTGGTCTTTTTTTATGGGATACAGTTCTATATCTTGATGCAACAGACTGCTCTTTTGTTGGAATTGGATAAATTTGACCTATAAATATTAAGGAAGGGTTCTATTCCTATATATATCTTGTAAATTCAATGTAATAGATGTTAGCAATCAGAGGGAGAGGTTGTTGGACTTTGTATTTTTCCTTGAATATTTTTATGTAATTAAATGCAGGAGTTTGTCTCTTCTTTGTTTTGAGATTTATCACAATGTTTATGTTCATCATTTACATGTTTTATAATTTCTATTTTCTTAGAAGTACATTTTTTTCCTTCATTTTTGGTCCCTGTGAAGATTAAACATATGTGAATTAATATATTGTTTCAAACATGTTACCTAATATTCCTAAGTATAATATTAAAGAAAAAAAAAAAAAAAAAAAATCCCATGTTGAATAATATTTTGTCATTCCCTTTTTTCATCCTTCTGCAATTCTTTGATTAGGATTTTATGCTTTTGTGCACTTAGATCAGAAAGAACCTTATCAAGCTTCCTCATTTTTTATCTCTTCACGACACACAATAAACAATACATATTATTTAAACTTACATATAGTTAAAACATATTAATTTTTATAAATAAATTATGAAGAACTTTCCTTTTTTGATTTTTTGGATGTTTTATCACTGTGTCGATTAGTACTTTTGTTACTTGACAACTTCTTAGACATATTTTTATTAATATACAACTTGTGTAATTTAATACATAATACATTAAATATATTTTATAAATAATTCACATAAAGTTTAGCCAAAAAGAGGTCTGGTAACTAGTGTGGTTATCTTCATAAATGCACCGATGCATTTAACTAGTAAATGCATCGGGGCATTTAATTGTTTAGCACAGATAACGAAAATTAATTTTTGAAAATAAATAAAAATTATGACTCTGCAATATGTAACGAAAAATAATCACCATCATATTAAAAAAGTAAAACATATAAAATAAACACAAAAATTTTGGAATTGATGATATTTGGTAAAGCCACACTCATGTGGTATATTATGCATGGTGCACTGTTAAAAAATATATATATATTTTTTAAACGGACATGGCCGACAAGGTATGGATCTAATTGAATAAGTGGTCCCCCTGCTTTACATGTCAAATGCCTTATCTATAGTAACACAATCCCATTAAATCTAATATGCTAAAATGAAAGTCCCCAATTGTGAAGTGGAAAAAGGAGTTAAACCGCAAGGTGAAATTTTGCAGTCACATAAGGAAGAAGAATCCTAGGGTTTAAGGTAAGTATTGATTCATTTTTTTCTGAATTTTAATTAAATTTAAATAGGAATAGAGATGGTAAAAAAAAATATTAGTTAAATTTTGACTATGTAGGGTTTTTTATTTATTTTTTAATTTTAATTAAATCTAAAATAAATTGTAAAAAAATTATGAGTAGAATCAACAATTTTTTTTTTTCCTATGCGGCATTTTGAGTGAATCACCATACCTTTCAAATTCTAACCTTTTGAAAAAAAATGTTGTTCTAAAGTATTTTGTTGCTCCACAGTGATCCCAGTATGTCTCTCTTGCAAATATCTCCTGTTAGTATGATTCTTTCGTCGTAAAAGATAACTTTAGCTATGCATATCAAGTAGCCCTAACATCAAGTATGGCTGCACAATATCTTCAAGTTTTCTGCATAAAATTAGATCTAAGCATAAAAGATATTAAGAAGATAAGATATAAAATGGCTCCATGCATCCAATGAACAAGACAAGAATAATGTATAAAAAGAATCTTATATTATATTAAAGAATGGGGCACCTGAGAGGAAAACAAGAAACGTGTTTTCCAGTTCTCCTCAGTAGGATGGGTTCTTGGAAGTCCTCAGTGTTTCAGATCTAAAATTCCTCTCTTTGGTTAATGTGGAAAACCCTAACAAACATGGAACTCAATGGGAGTTCAAAATTCAAACAAATGGAAATGGTGACCAAGAGTAGATCTAGTGTGATCTAATGCAATGGAGGTGACTAATGAATGGGGAAAACCCTCCTATTTATAACAAAATATTGGGGTGTTTTAGAACTCGGTGAATGAATAAAATATTATTAATCAAATTCTAGAATCACCCTTTAGGAATATTTTATTATATTTGTTGGAGGGAAAAGGGCTTTTGACTTGGGTCAATTCCTTTATTTATAAATAACAAATAAATAAATGATTTATTTATTATTTTAAGGGATATGAGGGGAATATAATTAAATAAATAATGGTTTATTTAATTATTTATATGTGATTTAGTCAAATTTAACTAAGAATATTATTTAAATAATGATTTAAATAACTTATTCTTAGGAAATAATTAAATAAATAATGATTTATTTAGTTGATTACCTTGTTTTGGGTTAAATATGACCAAGAAACGTAAACAAATGTGGTGAAAGCAATTTTACTTGGGGTAAAATTGGTCTTACATGGTGTACTTGGGTTCATCTAACGAAAATGGGTTAGATGACCAAAAAATGGTGTAACAGATTGCCCCCCAACATACGAGTGTTAGGAGAAAATCGTATGACCGAAGTACGTTGTAAGAACTTAAGCGTTAGCCAATAAGATAGAAATGAAAGAGAGGAATGTAAGGTAATCTAAAGTGGTGGAGGACTAAACCCAGAGGAGACGAGACTTACAGGTGCAACAAGTCTCAAGTGTATGATGTGGTACCAATGTGAAAGGCGGCGGGGAAGGCATACCTATGCCCGCCGAGACAATAGTACAAAGGATAAGGCGTCCGGAAAACCACAGAATGCAATAGTAAAGCCAGTGTTGGCCTAAACATGAGCCAAAAAACAAGAAGGATGAATCCCACATACATGTTATGCCTGGAATAATCATCAGGACTTATACAATAGTTTTGTAGTACATGAGATATAAATACACCCAAATTCCCCCTACACACGGGGAAGGGCTCGCGAAATCGGACCGACACGTGCAAATTGAAGAGGTGTTGCAAGCGACTGAGGCCGATATCATCAAAGGAGAGGAGCTGCATCAAGGGCTGGAATGAAGAAGTCATCCAGGTATGTGGGGGGTTACCTGCAGGGCCACCCCCTCATGAGGGTTGAGACATCTCACACACACTCGGGTATCACCAATAGCTGCTGTGGCATCACTGAACCATCAAGTGTGTAGATCGTGATCGGGTAGAAAAGAGCTCGAACCAAGGTACACTGCCCCCCCTAGACCTGACTTCTGGAGTAAATGGGCTGATGTCGACAGAAGTAGGTCCACCATAGGTGAGGTAGTAATGGAATCTCAATTAAGGCATGGGAGAAAATAGTGGAGCGACGCACATACGTAAATAAGAATGATGATGAAATGAGGGATGGTGCCAATGGGGACCATAAAAATCATGAGTACAACTGGTAACTCATGACGGAAATTATCACGAACGAAGATGAGTGTGTGGGCAAAGTGGTGCCCCCCATTGAATTGTGGCGTAAGTGAGAAAATATGATTTTAAGGGGATGTGAGGGAAGACTTCGTGGAAAGCAGGTGTCCTGGTGAAGTAGCGAAATGTGAAAACAAATATATGCTGGCTATCTACAAGAAAATAAAACATGCATTTAGAGCAGGAAATGCTAGGGGTAATATTTCTTGAGATAGAGTGCATTGCGAGGATTAGGAAGGGGGTGGCCTTCAAAGTCCTCTAAAAGATAGGCCCCCTTCCCAAGGTCTTTAATGATAATGTAAGGACCGAGCCATAGTGAGTCAAACTTCCCATGACCAAGGGTATCATGGGCCTGGTCATAGACTAGAACAAGGTCACCTTCGTGAAATTGGCGAGGGTGTACTTTTCTGTCATACTGAGCTTTGGTGCGCTTTTTGGCCACTTCAAGAGTTTGCAAGGCAACATGATGGTCTTCAGAGGCGCGCTCGAGCATGATAAGTTGTTGTTCTAGAGGTTGGGTATCATGGAGGAGTGCAACGGCCAGGTGAAGGGAAGGGATTTCACACTCGATTGGTAGGACTACCTCCTCACCGAAGACAAGGTGGAAAGGAGTGAAACCAGTGGCAGTTTTAACCGAAGTCCGATAAGCCCACAAAGCAGGGAAGAGCATAAGGTGCCAATTTTTTTTGTGCTTATTCACCGTTCTTTGAAGCATGGTCTTAAGAATTTTGTTGACCACTTCAACTTGGCCATTACCTTGGGGCTAATAGGAAGATGAATATTGGTGCGCAAATCCCAAGAGTGAGGATAGCTCATGCTAGATCTCATCTTCAAAATGTCGGCCATGGTCAGAGACTAACTATTTTGGAACTCCAAATCGATTCATGACATGGTTAAAGAAAAAGAGGGCTGCGGTGGCTGCCGTATTGTTGAATGTCAGCATAGCTTCAGCCCATTTGGTGAAATAGTCAACTGCCACAATGATGTATTTGTGGTTACCGGCGGAGGGAGATCGACATTCCATAAATTCAATGGCCCATTTTCAAAAAGGGCCAGCTGTGATGACAGGATGGAGGGGAGCGGGAGGAGCTCGCGCCTTGGGGGAAAAATGTTGGCAATTGGAACAGTGTTTGACTACTTCAATGCAATCACTGAAGAGAGAAGGCCAAAAATACCTGGCGCGCATGATTTTTTGGGCGGTGGCAAGGCCGAAAAGGTGGCCCCCACAATCACCGCTATGGCAGGCATTGAGGACTTGTTCAGCTTCAGCGTGTGTGAGGCAATGACGAAGGACAGTATCTACTCCATGACGATAAAGGTCGTCACCGATTAGGAGGTAGCAAGAGGCTTGGTGTCAGATGCGTCGTCGAGCAGTGCGATCAAGATGAAGGGAAAAATTTTGGGTTCATAGGTAATTAAGGATATCACCGTACCAAGGATCATCAGTGGTGATGGAAAATAAATGTTCATCGGGAAGAGCATCATTAATAGGAGTGTCTTGCGTCCCGGTAGGCAAATCGGAAATGAGTTCGGCGAGGGCTAAACCTTTCTTACTTTTTGAGGTGACAAATTCAAGGTCAAATTCTTGGAGAATAACGACCCAACAAGCGTACTTCCCACTGAGGATGCGTCGACTCAACAGGAAAGCCATGGGGTTGGAATCAGTCACAACCTTGGTGGAACGCAGGAGGATATAATGACGCAATTTTTGGACCGAGAACACAACAGCTAGTGCTAACTTTTCTTCATGTGAGTAGGACACAGGTGGGCCAGTAAGGGTTTTACTAACATAAGAGATCACATGCTCGAGGCCGTTATCATATTCTTGAATAAGGACTCCAGCAACTGAATGGGTGGAAGCAAAGATGTAAAGGATTAAATCTCGGTCAAATTCAGGATGACGGATCAAGGGGGCAGAGGTGAAAGCATGTTTGAGGGCATCAAAATATTGTTGAGCGTAGGTATCCGAGACAAAAGAAGTGTGGGAGCGAAGAATTCGAAGGAAACCATGCACGGTGGTCGCATAGTCTGGAACGAATCGGCGAAGAAAATTAGCTTTGCCTTGCAGGCTTTGGAGTTGTCATAAGGTTCGAGGGATAGGCGATTCAAGAATGGCTTGAACTTTCAAAGGGTCAAGAGTTATCCCCTCTTTAGATACGATGAAGCTGAGGAGACGATCGGCGGGAACACAGAAGACACATTTCAAAGGGTTAAGACGGATGTTATACTTGCGACAGCGGAGGAAAATGGTACGCAGATCATGGAGGTGTTGTGCCCGATGTTTAGAACGCGCAGTAAGGTCATTTAAATAGGAGAGGATAGGTGAAATAGCGAGGGACGGAGCTAAGGGGTTGGATGCCGGGGAACGCAGTGATGAGGCAAGGTATGAAATAGTGGCAGAAGGTTCGGTTATGTCAGTATCAGGATGAGAAATGGTAATGGGAGTGGACGCGTGGTTGGGGGTTAAAAAAGGAGGACAAGCAAGCGCGGCTTCGAATTGGCAGTAAGCAGCCAAAGAAGCACAATACTCGTCAAGACGGGGGCAAAGGTGGGTATAATGCCCATGGAAGTCGCATAAAGAATAAGGGTGATTAGTGCGCAAGTTTTTAAGTTTGGGAAGGGAACCAGGGAGGGTGACCTGGACCATGGGAATATCAGATTCTGGAAATGTTTCATTGACCATGGTTTTGAGGTGTGGTAATTCAAGACAGGTATGGGTGGCGTGGCCGACAACGTCGCACAAGGCGCACTGGATGGGATGTTTTGGAAGGCGAGGAGGGGTGGAAGTTGTCAATGCTACCGTGTCCTTCAGTGCCCCCCTGCGAGATTTTCTATTGTTACCGGACATGGTTGTAACAGGAGGAGGTGCTGGGTGAGGAGACTGAGGTGTTGGAGTAGCGGAAGAGGTCATGGGTATTGGTTGAACCAGAGTCAAAGCAAGATACGGCTTGGGTTGACCAGGCAGGGTAGGGGAAGGGGGGCTTAGATACCAGACGGGTATACCCAAGGTCAAGTTGGGTAGGGAGAGGGTAGCCAAGATAGGGACAGAAGAAGCTCCAAGAGGGGGAGCGAGGAAAGGAATCTGACCAGCAGGAAAGTGGCCAGGAGGGACGGGGCCGAGGGGATTGAAATCGGGTGGAATTGATCCAGTAGGGAGGGGAGATTCTGAAGGAAAAATACTGGCTAGCGGGGGCGAAGGGCTAGGAGCCGGAGCAGTTGGGGAAAGTTGAGGTTGTTGACTAGCCAAAGTGGGCTGTGTAAGGTCAGCCCAAGATGATTGCATCATGAAAATGCTTGCCAGGCTAGGGTCAGAGAGGGTAGGTGGGTAAAGAAAGGTGCCGAGCAAGGAGGAGTCTTTAAAGAGGCTGGAAGAGACACTGGGCCAAGACGTAGTGGTGGTGGAAATAAAGGGCTCAGGGGAAATCTGAGATTTAGGGATACGATACGATAATTGGTCGATGGTGATGATTTTGTTGTTATGTGGGAAGAACATCTTGTGGTAAACTACGGATGGGATGACAGACATGGCATAGGTGTAACTACGCCCCAAGAGGATGTTGTAGTCGAGATGGGTGTCGATCACTTCAATGTCGACACACACAGTTTTTCCTGCGAGAGTAATAGGACAGCGGCGGAAGAGGCCAACAGGCTGGGAAGCATGGCCATCCCACGCACGAAGGGTGATTGTGGAAGGGGCCAACACAGGAGATCCGAGTTGTTGCCAAACCGAAGCGGACATGACATAGGTAGATGCCCCCTCATCAATGACACATCGATCAATAGTGGCATTTTGGATTTGGACCGAGATTTGGAAAGCAACAGACGCAAGAAGAGGGGGATGGTCAAGTTGACGGGGATCGAAAACAATTAACTGGTCATCGGTAGGGTCGACAGCATCCAGGGCAATCTGATCAGAGGCAGCATTTCGGCGTAATGGGCCCTGAGGAATTTGGGTATGAATCTTGGAATTGGGTGGAGGAATTTGCAAGGGACCATTGGGTGTCGATAGAGGCTTAGTAGGGCCCGAGGATGGGAAATCGGGGGTAGAAAAAATGGGAGACCGAGTTTGAAGGGAAGGATTGGTGGTGAGATATTGGTCTGAGGCCATCATGAGGATCTGGTAATCAGAGGAACCAGAAGAAGAAGGTTGAGTGGGTTCCGAGCCATGAGGTGACTGGGTGGCCACGAGTCCTTGTTGAGGGAAAGGATTGGGAAACATAGCAGGTTGAGAGGTAGCCGTATGGGAAGGGATAGAAGGAGAAGAGTGTTGTCCCTGCATAGTGGCCTGAGACTCCCACATGTGCCACATTTGTGGTAACCGGGGACAATCGTGAGTGTAATGACCGTAAACACTGCAACATGAACAGGGATTATTGGTGCGAAGTGGCCTGTCTTGCTTGGGTTGAGAGCTCTGAGGCTGGTCAGCAGTGTTAGAATCAAGACGGGAAGGATTGGGTCGATGATTACCGGAAGCGGAGGGAGTGCCTTTCCTCTTTCGTTACGAAGGAAGAGGAGGAGTGGCACCTGGCTGCGCAAATAAGTGCCCTGGAGGGGGAAGTAAGTGCGGCTGTGGGGGTGGAGGAGGCAAGGGAGCGAGAGGTCCAAATGCTATAGGAGCTGGGACACCAGGCTGCGGATAAGGATAAGGGTGAGAATGGGCAACATTGAGGTAAGCAGGAAAGTGGGTGAAAGGGGGAGGCATGCCAAATCCTGGATACATGTTACTGGGGGGGGAAAGGGGCTGGAGGTGCTGGCCCCGTCAGGAGGAAAACCATAGGGTGTAAGAGGTTGAGCAGAGGTATGAGACATGGCTCCGATGATACCGTCGGTAGAGTGAGAGGTCCCGGAGGTGTTAGTGCCCCCAGGCTTGGGGAGATCAGGAAGGACAGTATAAACATAACCAGACTGGGCATAGATAAGGTCATATTTTAAGGCAATTTGAAGGGCAGCTTCTTCAGTTTGGGGGAAATGGGAGGCGACATCTTTGCCAATGGGAGGTAAGAGAGAGCGAAGGAACCAATCCATTTAAACTCGATCTTCAAAGGGGGGAGCATGGCATAAGCTTCGTCGTCGTCGCCACTCCTGGACATGAGCGGAGAGATGCGTTGAAGAGGATTGATGAAAGGAGGTCAATAGTTTAGTGCTAGTGTCGTATCGGAGAGGGAGCTGGAAATAAGACAAAAAGGCTTGGGTAATGGTTGCGAAAGTGGTATGGGAAGAGGTGGCTTGATCAACATACCATTTGGACGCTTCGCCGGTAAGGGTGAGTTGGAATAAACGAAGACGAATGGAGTCATTGGTGATGGAATTAGAGGAGCACCACATGTGGAAAGATCGGATATGATTAGAGGGATCTTCACTAGCAAGGCCTTTGAACTTGGGAATGTCGGAGGGGAGCTTGGTTGGCATAGCAGGCCAACTGAAATCGTGGCGGATAGGATCATTGATAAGTTGATTGAAATCGGGGAGACTGAGGCCGACCATATACGGAAGTAATGGGGCAGTCGAGGTAGGTCCCATAGGGGTTCCACTGGAAGTGGACCCAGTAGTGGAACTGGGGTTAGGGCTAGGTCCAGAACTAGACATGGTGGAGGTAAAGGGGGGAGAACCAAAAGGACGGGGAGAACCTGAGCAATCAAAGGAAGATTCGGAGTGCAGACTCGAGGGAGGACTTACTCGATGACGACGGGAAGGAGGAAGTCAACCAACCGGAAACTGAGGGTTAAGGCCAAGAAGTCGCCAGGATAAATGCCTTGGAGGCGCAATGATAATGGGAAGAAGAAGGACCGACAAGGGCAGCAAGGTGCAAAAGCAATACGTGACAAGGGCAAGGAGGTGTAGTGTCGATTAATTTTAGAGTCTTTGCTAGGCAGTGTTAACCAGGATCTTCTTCACTTAGGGTTGGTGTGTGGCGTGCGTTAATTTTAATTGATTAAACCCAGATGTTTTGAGCGTAAAATTAAAAGTGTGCTGCGTAATGGAAAAGAAATCTGCAGTAAATAAGACTAAAAGAACAGAAAATTAGCAACTAAAAAGGCAGCAATTGAACCCAAGAAGGTGGGTCTCTCAAAACTAGTCTATAAGGGGAAAAGCACGTTAACAAGAGACCAATAGATCTAAGGTCCGGAGGGACTGGGATCTAATGGAGAAATCTTCTAGAAAGTGGTGCAGAAAGCAACAAAGAGGCAGGGGCAAGGTTGCTGCTAGAAAATAGGATATCAGCTAAAAAGAGGGGGCAAAGGGGTGACCCTAGAGATGAACCCAAACAAAGCAAAAGGCAGTGTATAGAAAGGGAAGAAAAGTTGACCTGTGAGGATCTGAACAAGAGGTATCAGATCTAAAATAAGACTGAAACTTTTGGAAATTCAGATGTCTGAAAACAGCAACAAACTCTCCCGCAAAAAGTGGAGGGAACTAAAGCCCTAAGGGGCAAGAGTCCCACTTAGGTGAGTGAAATAGATCAGCAATAGGTCTGAATAGGTGGAGTCGCCAATTGTTAGTATGATTCTTTCATCGTAAAATATCACTTTATCTATGCATATCAAGTAGCCCTAACATCAATTATGGCTACACAATATCTTCAAGTTTGCTGCATAAAATTAGATCTAAGCATAAAAGATATTAAGCAGATAAGATATAAAATGGCTCCATGCATCCAATGAACAAGACAAGAACAATGTATAAAAAGAATCTTATATTATATTAAAGAATGGGGCACCTGAGAGGAAAAAAAGAAAGGTGTTTTAAATTTCTCCTCAGTGGGATGGGTTCTTGGAAGTCCTCAGTGTTTCAGATCTAAAATTCCTCTCTTTGGTTAATGTGGAAAACCTAACAAACATGGAACTCAATGGGAGTTCAAAATGCAAACAAATGGAAATGGTGACCAAGAGTAGATCTAGTGTGATCTAATGCAATGGAGGTGACTAATGAATGGGGAAAACCCTCCTATTTATAACAAAATATTGGGGTGTTCTAGAACTCGGTGAATGAATAAAATATTATTAATCAAATTCTAGAATCACCCTTTAGGAATATTTTATTATATTTGTTGGAGGGAAAAGGGCTTTTGACTTGGGTCAATTCCTTCATTTATAAATAACAAATAAATAAATGATTTATTTATTATTTTAAGGGAGATGAGGGGAATATAATTAAATAAATAATGGTTTATTTAATTATTTATATGTGATTTAGTCAAATTTAACTAAGAATATTATTTAAATAATGATTTAAATAACTTATTCTTAGTAAATAATTAAATAAATAATGATTTATTTAATTGATTACCTTGTTTTGGGTTAAATATGACCAAGAAACGTAAACAAATGTGGTGAAAGCAATTTTACTTGGGGCAAAATTGGTCTTACATGGTGTACTTGGGTTCATCTAATGAAAATGGGTTAGATGACCAAAAAATGGTGTAACATCTCCCTTGAAGTTTTGGGGAAAATAATGAAACAGTGAAAAACTTCTTACTATTTATAAGGCTTTATGAAATTAGATTTCGAAAAATAAATTACCGCTTATTTTGCAATTTGGAAAAAAATAAAATCATGCCTTCTATTTTCTTCAGTTTTTTGGAACATTGTTGCATTTCATTTTAAAAAGAAATGGTGTGTTTAATAGTAACACACACCGAATAATATAACTTATCGGTGCACCAATTTTTTTAATGCACCAATATGATAGAATTCCTTTTTCATTTTCAAAATCCAGGAAACTGGGAAATTACTATTTTAATGCATCTACGTTGTTATTATTTAAATGCATCAATGTGTTTAGTTTTACTAGCGCACCGATATGCTTTAAAAGTTATCTAAATTTTTATTTTCACAAAAAATAGCATATCCATCTAAAATTATCCTTTAGGATGCATCCACATGAGTTATAGTTTTTCATAGTATATATTTTCTTCTTAAAGTTGTCTTATTGTTGAAAAATGGTTTGAAAAATATATTGAAATTCAAATTGTGGTTATATGGTTCTCGAAATTAATTCTAGGTATGTACACAAAAGAATTTGTTGATTTTTCTCAAATGCAGGGAGAAAATCTCACAATATCAAATGGCCAATAATTCAAATTCTAGCTTGTTCCATATCACTAAAAGTCCTTCGCGGAGTTCTCCTTTTCCGTATCTAGTAAGTTTAGATTTTATTTATATATTGATTATCTAATTGATTTTTTTTTTTTTATCCATGTCAATTTGAATAAAAATGTATCCAAATTTGTAGGATCCTGATTCATAATCAAGTTTAGATGCACAAAATATTCCACCTGTTCGAAAATGTCAAAATATCTTATGAGGAGCAGCATATCGCAAGGAATTGGTAGCTGAAAAAGGATAGTTGCTTTACCCCACCAATTGTAACATGCGATCTTCCAGCCGCAATCCTGGGGCAACGATGGTAATAATTGTTTTGTTATAATGTAATTTCAACAAAAAAATTACATTTTTCTTAATAATATCATTGATGTACTAATGTTCGATATATTTTTAAATTAGTATTCCAATGATGATGAGCTACCCACCCACCATATTCCAATGCACCCCACTACAATTTAAAATTGAGAGAAGATTTCATTAAGAGAAAAACTTGGAGAAGCACACAAAGAATGGTTGAATTAATGTTAGGTCCCTATAATACTAGTTTATCCCCCTTATTGTTATTTTTAGTGTAGCCCCCTATTGTTATTGGTGTGCCCATGTAGCCCCCATATTTTTATTGTTGTGCCCCATAGAATCCCACTATTTTTATTATTGTTATATAAGCTCTGAGTATATTGTGACCCCTTAGACTCCTATATAGACCAAGGATTTCTTGTCATTTGCAGCATCAAATAATTGTTCATTTATGTAATGTTATGGAGGTTTCCCCCCTCCAAAAGGATAATTTTTAAGTCGTTGATCTATCTTTTCTTCTATTTTTTGAATTGGTTGCATAACATTTGGTATCAGAGTTTTGGATTCTATGGTTTCGCTTCTTCAAACATGGCATATTGGAATTTTTGCAATAACAGTTTTTATACGAGGTGTCAGAAGCTAAAATTTTGACCACGTGGAGCCAAAATCTTGGTGAATGTTTTGAAAAAATTCAAATCTCGGTTCTCTACATTTTCAAAGATATGATCTGAGGAATTTAGGGTTTTTGCAGGCTCCAAAATTCAGTATTGAACAAGTTACTTAGGGAAAATCATCATAAATTTCTCTCTGAGAATCAAATTTAAATTTTGTAAAGAGTAACTAAAATTGCAAGGAATTTAGTTTTTCATGTATTATTTTCAGATCTAAAGGTTGGAACAATGACACGTGGAATTCTATACAATTTCACTATACTCAACCAGTATATAATTAGGTCATCGTGGGAGATTGGGCATAAATCTTCCTTGAAGAATCCAATCTGAGTCTTACTTGTGTGGTTCAAAGGAAGACTTAGAGGGCTACCATAGGACACAATTTCAAACCTTGGAGATACGAAATTATAGAGATATGACAACTTCAATATCAAGTTCCTAAAAGGAAGAGAAAGGTGTATATATTTTTAAAACTTTCATAAGTGTTGTTTGAAGTGATTCAAGGGGAATAGTGAAGAATAAATATCATTGTTTGATTCCAAAATGACTCGAAGCAAGAAAATGGAAACACCTAGTAAGAAACTAGAAATATATACTATGACACATGAAGAATAGGAAGAAATGCAACACAATATATTAAAATTACGAGACCTAGTGCAACAAATTTTTCTCTCGCAAAGAGTAACCAAAAATGAATTGGATATGATGATGAATGTTAATATCGACGGTTTGGAACAAAATATAAAATGCAACACGAAAGGCTTGAAGGATGGTTTAAAAGTAGATATGGGATTTTTTTAAGAAGACATGGACAAGATGAATGTCAAGTTGGAAGGGTTGACAAAGTTGTTGCAAGAAATGCTTCCCAGTGGTGATAAGGTAATCCATGAAAATAATTATGAGAACAAAATGAATATGAATTGTGATTTTAGAGACTCCAATATTGGTTTTAAGACCCACCACATTCCAAAGATCAGCATGAGGAATTTGTACGGAAATGATACGGTAACATGGATACAACAAATGGAGAAATTATTTGATCTACATTATGTTTGACACACAAAAAATGTATACACTACATCTTTATATTTAGAACAAAATCATTTTGTGTGGTATCGATGGATTTGTTCTCGTAAATCAATTGTCACTTGGAGAATTTTTACGGAAGAATTGGTAGTACATTATGAGGATACATAGAAAAATACCTTCTTTAGCCAACTAATAGATATCAAACAAAATGGTTCAATAGAGGAGCACATTGAGTAATTAAAAATATTAAATATCAAGGTACATGATATTCCATAGGAACATAGGATTGATGTCTCCATAGGGACTTCAAAGGATAAAATACAACATGAGGTTTGCCTTTGGGGTAATGATTCATTGGAGAAGGCATTCAAGGTTGCAAGATAGGTTGAAAGAAAAATTATGGCAAAAATTAAGTCTACCACTCACAACTATAAATATGGAAGTGTTGTTGCTCCTAGCCTCCCACAACCTACAAGGTCGACACCACAACAATTGGAGGAAAAAAATTAAAAAATGGCTTTGTTACAATTGTGATATAAAATACACTAAAGATCATAAGTGTGCTAGGAATAAGTTATTTTACATAGATTGTGAAATGGAGGAAGAAAAGGAATAAGAAACATCAAAAGAAGAGGATATACACCATCAACCAACCTTAGAGAAAAAAAAAAATCTGACCATATCTTCTAACGCATTAATAGGAATTACCATTCCTAAAACTCTTAAGATAGAAGGATATATCAAGAATAAAAATGTAATAGTGTTGATTGATTCAGGTAGTACAAATAATTTTATTCATTGTAAGATAGTAAAGGAATTAAATTTCTTTCTATATCTAGCACTAGAATTTTAGGTGATGGTTGCAAATGGAAGAACTATAAATTTATTTGGAAAGTGCCATAATATCAAGCTAACCATGAGGGAATAAGTATTGAATATTCCAATGATTTCCATTCAAATAGGTGGTGTTGATGTTGTACTAGGATTCCAATGCTTACAATATCTGGGGACGATAAATTTTAATTTTAAATAACTTTTCTTGAATTTTTTTTGGGAAAGGAAGGACATTTATTTAAGGGGTATCGTAGGGAAACCAGGGAAGATAATCAGATCTAACTGCATGAGAAATTTTTTGAAGAAAGAAAAATGTGTTAGGTCCCTATATTACTAGTGTAATCCCTTATTGTTGTTAGTGTAGACCCCTTATTGTTATTGGTGTGCCCTTACATTATTATTGTTAGGTCGGCTAGGATTATATTGTGACCTCATTGACTCCTATATATAGAAGGAAATTTTTTTCATTTGTATCATCCAAGAATTGTTCATTTATTTAATGTAAAGGAGTTTCCCCCCTTGAAGTGGCTTATTTCTAAGGCATTGATCACTCTTTTCTTCTATTTTTGGAGCTGGTTTCATAACATTTAGTATCAGAGCTTTGGATTCTAGGGTTTCACTGCTTCAAACAGGTCATCGTGGAAATTTCACTATAGAGTTTTTTCTATGAAGATTCATAAGCTAAAAAGAACCCATTCTCTAATAAATCCAAAGGAACTTCGTGTAAAAATTTCAGATCTTGGTTCGCAATATTTTCAGAGATATGATCTATGGAAGTTAGGGTTTTTGCAAGCTCCCGAATTTAATCTCAAAGAGGTGACCTTGGGAAAATCATCATAACTCTCTCTCTGAGGATAAAATTGGAATTCTGTAAAACGTGGCCAACAATACACAAAATTTAGTTTCCTTTGTATCAATTTCAGAGCCGAAGGAGGAAACAATGACACGTGGCATGTCGTACAATTTCTCTCTACTAAACCAGTCCATAATTAGGTCATTATGGGATATTGGGCATAACTTTGTCTTGAAGAATCCAAATCAGGCCAAACCTATGCCATTGGAAAGAATATTCAGGGGGCTACTAAAGGACTGAAAATAAAATCTAGGGGATCTGAAATTACAGAGATACATCAGTTTCAATATCAATCTCCTCAAAAGAAAGAAAAAGGTGTGTATTTTTTTTTTCAGATTGCATAAGTCTTGTTTGAAAAATTAGTTTGAAGTGATTCCAAGGGCATATTGAAGCATTAATATCAGTATTGGGTTTTAAAATTTCCCCTAAAAAGAATTCAACACCCATTAAGCCCTTAGACAACTCTACTATGACTCATGAAGAGGAAGAAGTACAACATGATATAGAAAAATTACAAGAGCAAGTGCAACAACTTTCGCTCTTACAAAGAGAAACAAAAAATGAAATGGAGGTTTTGAAGAAAGGTGTGGAAGCTAAGATCGATGGTTTGAAGAAAGGTGTGGAAGTTAAGATGGATGGTTTGAATAATGGCATGGAAGCTAAGATGGATGACATGGAAGAAAAAATGAAAGACAACATGGAATACATGAAGAATGATCTAAAAGTAGACATGGAATATTTGAACGAAGGTTTGAAAAAGTTGATACAAGAAATGATTCCTAATGGTGAAACGATAGTAGAGGAAACTCATGATGAGAAAAAAATAACTGTTAATCATGATTTCATAAACTCTAATGTTGGATTGAAGACCCATCATATTCCAAAGATCAATATGAGGAAGTTTGATGGCAAGGATCTCGTAACATGGATATTACAGATGGAGAAATATTTTGATCTCAATCATCTAAAAAACACACAAAATGAATGCATTGCAACTTTATATTTAGAACAAAATACAATTTATGGTATCTATGGATTTTCTCCCGTAAAAAAATTGTCACTTGATCAATTTTTATAGAAGAAATGATAACACATTATGAGGATACAAAGAGAAAAAACTCCTTTAGCCAATTGATAAATCTCAAACAAAAGGGTTAAGTGGTGGAGCACATTAAGGAATTCCAAAAATTGAATATAAGGGTAACTAATATTTGAGAGGAACACAGGATTGATGTCATCATAGGGACTTTAAAGGATAACATCCAACATGAGGTTCACCTTTGGGAACCTGATTCATTGGAGAAGGCATCTAGGTTGGCAAGAAAACTTGAAAGTAAAATTATGGAAACAAGGAATCCTACCACTCACATCTCTAAATATGAAAGTGTTGCTACTCATAGACTTCCACAACCTACAAGGTTGAAACCACAACAATTGGAAGAAAAAAAGAGAAAAAGGGATTTGCTACAGTTGTGATAGAAAATACACTAAAGGTCATAAGTGTGCTAAGAAGAAATTATTTTACATAGATTGTGAAGAGGAGGAATAAAATGAACAAGAAACTTCAAAAGAAGAGGATATACACCAGGAACCAACCTTAGAGAAAAAATAAATGAGTCTGACCATAACTTGTAGTGCATTAGCAGGAATTACCACTCCTCAAACTCTCAAGATAGAAGGACATATCAAGAAGAAAAAGGTAATAGTGTTTATTGATTTGGGTAGTACCCATAATTTTATTAATTATAAGGTAGCCAAGGAATTGAATTTCTCCCTATACCCAGCACCAGAGTGTCAAGTGATGGTTTCAAATGGAGGAACTATAAATTTCTCTGGAAAATGCCATAATATCAAGCTAACCATGGGAGAATATGTATTGCATAGTCCAATGATTTCCATTCCAAAGGGAGGTGTTGATGTTGTACTATGATTACAATGGTTACAATCTTTGGGGACAGTAGATTTTAATTTTCAAGAACTTTTCTTGAAAAAAAATTGGAAGGAAAGGAAGTTCAATAACGGGGTATCGCAGGGAAGCCGGGAAAGATAATAAGCTCTAATGTCTTGAAAAAGCTTATGAAGAAATAACAACGAGGCATAATTGCACAACTATGCTCACTACACTACAAGGAAAAGACCATCTAGCGGAGGTTATAAAGGAGGTTCTTAGTGTTATAAAATTGGCCAAAATTGTCAAAAAAACATTTTCTACAACATTTGTTTTTGGTAACGGAGGTTTTGGTGGAGATTTTAACGGAATTTCCACATAACTAAAAAAACCTGGATGGACAGAGGTTATTATAGATGTTTTCTTCCTCGGTGTGCTACTAAGGTTTCAATGCACTGGTGTGTGTCATATAGACGGTCGCCGCAAGGTGGTCGAATGTGCATCCGTCGGGCAGTAAAGGTATACAACCACCCTGGGTGCATTGTAGGTGATACAAAGCACGGGGCTGCTCTAATTGTTATTGGGATTTGTGCGGTGCCCATATGTCATATCAATGCACCAATATGTAGTCTTATAGAAGCGCATCGGTGCGCAGTATCAGACAAATGCACCAATTGTTCTAATTTGTATTGGTATTTGTGCAGTGCCCATAGGTCGTAAAAATGCACCACTGCATTGTACCATACAAACGCACCGGTGTATAGTAACTGACATGCACCGGTGTTCATTTTTTATTTTTTAGAAACATCGACCTGTGATAGTGCAATTATTGTGATTTTTTAAAATTCATTATTCATCAAAAATCGACACATCCTATAACAATATTCATATTAATTAAATTTTTATTAATGCATTTGAATGTGATGTTTGGATTAATTTGTTATATCATATCATAATTATTGTGATTTTTTAAAATTCATTAATCATCAAAAGACGACACATGTATTATAACAGTATTAATAACAACTAAATTTTTATTAGGGCATTTGAATGTGATGTTTGAATTAATTTGTTATATCATATCATTATATTTCACATCTCTTCATTATAATATTTAATCATCCATAAATTTAATCAGTGGTGTTACATTTCATAGCGATAATGGAGAACGCAATAGAATGAATTAAAACATATTTTATTATTATTATTATTATATATATATATGAATAAGATAGTATTTTTCATACAAAATGGGGCAGTTATTGGTATCCCTCTATCTTTGAATTGGGACACTATGTCCATTACATTAAACAAAATGTCTGATTTCACAGACAAATATTTCAAAAAATACAACGCCTTGTTTTGATATCCAAACATAATGATCATCATTCTTCGCTTGAACTGTTGTCACTGCTTGAGCTACTTCCATGACTTGGGTTATTTTCAGGAGTGTTTTGTTCATAGTGTTGATTGTTTTCTTCTTCTTCACCTTCCATTTACAAACATAAAAATAAATTGTAATGAGTGTATATACATTGGTGAGAATAATGAAAATTGCAATATTAATTAATATACATCAATGTAAAACGAAAATAAATGATGTACCATAGCAGCAATTGACTCATGAACTATACACATTCTTTCAAAACCATGTAGTATGCCATATTTCAAGATTTCATTTGTTGGCACAGTTCCATACTTTGTTTCTTGCAAGTTTTATACACCATAACAAATCATATATTTAATATAAAAGATTTTTTTGTACTATTAATTATAGATAGATCTAAGTAAAACAAGATCGATAGATGCTTACAAATTCCACAATTAATTTATGATATTCCAACATATACTCACAACCCATATTTAACCCAATGTAAATCAATTCGTTTGATGGTTCTTCTTTGTATGTTAGCACCTGTTTGAAGACAGTCAATGATGATTTTTGTAAAACAACTTAAAATATACAAAAATAAATATATTTAAGTTGTTATAAGGAAGTAACAATTACTCACACACTTAGATATCAACCGTTTTCTTCCTTGTCGTCTTGTTTTATGTGCTGAATGAGTTTCATTTTATTTTCTTTTCTGCAAGAAGATACTTGAAAATTAATATTTAATGATAAACTGTTTATTTATTGTACCTAATGATCGAAAAATTCAATGATTACATATTACATTTGAAGCACGTTGTTGTTGAGATGGCTCCTCCTGCGATGTAATTTTGTTCATTTCTTTGACCATCTCATTGTACACATTTTTGGACATTCCTACAGGCATATTTTTTATATCAGCTTGTTCATCTTTTGAGATTTTCATAATCTTCCTAAAAATGTAACATGACAATAAACTATTTAATTTTTATATTGATATATGAAAAGTAAATATAACAAAAGTGATATTTATAAATAATTATAGAAAAACATTTAAAGGAATATTAATTTTTCATTCCTTTTTTTTTGTTGTTGTATGTTTTTTCTATTAAAAGTCTAACATTTCTCATTGACCAATTCTCTGGAAACTCTTCCTATAGTTTAGATAAAATTTGGTTCCTGGAATCATTGGATTGATTTTTGTATTGTAAGTCGAAAGAACATTTATACATTCATTCCACTAGATCCCTCAAAATTTTGTAAAAGTTTTTCCCCCTTTCGTTAACCTCCAACACCACTCCAGATGAGCTAAGGAGAAATTCATTTTCATTTGCATGTTCCATTTTTTTTCTTTTCTTAGAGCAACATTCCTTTTCTGAGTTGTTGGTCCCTATAGAACAATAAATAGAGGTAAATTAATAGATTATTTGAAACATGTTATCTAATAATTTATGTATATTATTAATGAAAATTTTAAAAAAAGAAACTCATGTTGGATTGATAGTATTTTTTCATTCACCTGATTCATCCTTTTGCAATTTTTCCATCAAGATTTTACGCTCTTCTTGTCCTAGATCAGAAATAATATTATCAAGCTTTGTCATTTTGTGGCTCTGCATGATACACAGTGAAAAATACATATTAGTTAAACTTACATATAGTTCAAAAATAATATTTTTGTAAATAATTTACAAAGAACTTGCCTTCTTTTTTTTTCTTCATGTGTTATCAGTATTTTTGTTACTTGATCTCTTGTCATCCATTTCTTTATCAATATGAAACCTGTACCTTATCATTCATTAATATATTTTATAAATAAATTTTCAACTTTTCAGGTTAAAAAAATATATATCAAGAAACTGGTGCGCTTTTCATGGTGTACGCACCGACATCGGTGCATGGTGTCTTATAAGCGCACTGCCAAAAAAGTATAAAACACCGTATTGTACTTTATTGCAATAAGGAGCATTGGAGTGTTACATGTCAACGACTGTACTGATTAACACAAAAAAAATAATAAAAATAGTCTAGTGTTAGTTTTTGTAGCATATGGTGTCGTGAAGGGGGCGGTGCAGCCTATTCTTATAAATGCCCCGCGTAAACAAGGGAACATCGTATGGTGCTCTCCATCAACTAGAAGACCCAGTGTGGTGCATTATATGTTACATGGTGCACTGATTAACACAATAAAAATTTGTTTTTGTGAAATATCACGTTCACGGTGCGCCATAATGAAATAGTGCACCAGTGCCGTATTTTACATATGTCGCACGGATTAAGAAAAAAATATTTTAAATTTTTTTATGAAACAGTACGTACGTGGAGCACTGGGATAATACAGCACACCGGTGAGCTAGGTTACATCTGGCGCATCGATTCAAAAAATTATGTTTTTTTTTAATTCACACAAGAGCCAACATGGATTGGGGATCTGACAATGCAAGTCGTCATGTGGGTTGGATGTCATAGGCCTATATATATATAGCAATAAAAACCCTATAAATCTAAAATGAAAAGCCCTAATTCTGAAATCATAGAAACAGGGAGAAGAAAGGGTAGAAATAAAAAGAATGAAGGGTTTAGGGTAAAAATGGATTTTTTTTTAATTAATTAATTAATTTTTTTTTATTTTTTTCTCTGAAAATGAACAAAAAATTGAAATTTTTTACTTACTGCGTAAAAATACTGCAGAAAAAGTAAAAAAAATTAATAAAATTTAATCACGAGATCGTTTTAAATTCTATGCTACGGGGTTTGAATCACCATAGGTTTGGAATTTTGATTGTCTAAATACTTCTGTTCGAAAGTATTTCACTGCTCCACAGTGCTCTCGTGCTCTCTTGCTCTAGGTATGTCTCCTACAAATATCTGGTTGAATTTTTTTTCAAAAATAGTTAAATAATGAAAAGTGTTTAGTATTTAAAGAGTTGTTTTATGAAATTAGATTTTCAAAAATATTTTTCCACCCATTTTTCAATTTACCACTTTTTTTTCACTTAAAAAAATAAAGTTGCGCTTTTATAATTTGCAGTTATTCGTCACCAGTGCGTCACTTAATAGCACCGCACCAGTGCATCCATTGATAACATGACACCAGTGTGCATTAACTAAAACACACCAGTGCAGTTATCCGTACATTAGCACCGATTACAAGAAGTCCATTTTTAAGGCACTGAAATTACCTTTAGGTGTGTACACCAAAATTTATTGTTGATTTTGCTCAAATGTAGGGAGAAAATATCATAATTATATCAAATGGATAATCCTTGAAAATCTAGCTCGTTCCATAATATTTCTCAAAGACCATCACGGAGTTCTCCCTATCCATCTAGAGATGTAATATTTACTTCATATTCTATTTATATTTTCATTATCTAATTGAATTTATGTTTTTTATCCATGTCAATCATGCAAAAATTAATTAAATTTATAATGTATACAAATTTTCAAGTTCATGCAGATTCAGAATTGAGTTCATATGCACAAAATATTCAAACAGCTCCAAAAAGTTGGAAGCTCTTATCAGAAGCAGCATACCACAAGGCGCATTTGGTAGATGAAAATGGGTAGCCGCTTCACCCTGCTAATTGTAACAATATTGCATCTTCTAGCCACAATCATGGGACAATGATGGTAATAATTATAATTGTTTGGTATATTGATTAGTGTAATTATTTCAACGTCAAACCAATTAATCATGCAATATTGTCAATGTGCTTACTAATTGATATCATATATTTTGTACTAATCGTGTTCAATTTTTTTTTTTTTTAAATTATTAGGATTCTAGTGATGATGAACAACCTACCTACCATCTTCCGTTGCACCCCACGACAATGGAAAATCGAGAGAATACTGAATTAAGAGAAAAAATAAGATACGAACGATACCAAGAATGGTTGAATCAACCACCGATTCAATTCCCTCTACGTACAGATTCACCAATTAGGAATGACTATAGAAATAGTATTTCTTCAGTAGTTGGAAATGGAGGCAATCAAATAGAGGTTGGTATGGACGATTACTTAAGGGATACGACTGCCATGGAGAAATTTTTTTTAGATGCATTCCAAAACGATGATCAACTAGGGGATGATGCTCATATCGCTGACACCTTTTTCGAAAGCCTTAAATTTGCTTCCACCACCCCTCTCTTTGGACCTGGTAGTTAGTCCATGTCTACCCAGTTGGGGACAACAATGTTACCACTACGAGAAAAAAGGACATTGGTGAGGGGTGAAAAATGTCACCATAAACTCATTGGTGACGGTAAAAATATCCTTCGTCACCAAAAACTGAACGTCACCAAAGGTGGCATCGCCGAAAGTATAGGTGTTATGGTGACATTCAAGGTTCGTCACCAATAACGATTTACAATGACAGATAGTGACCGCCACGATTTCATATGAGCAATGGCATCTGACAATAACTTTGGTCACCAAAAAATTAAACGTCACCAAAGGTGGCATCGCTGAAAGTATGTGTTATGGTGACATTCAAGGTTCGTCACAAATATTGATTATAATGACGGATAGTGACCATCACCATTTCATATTTAGTGAGGGTCAAAAAATGTCATGATAATCTCATTGGTGACTTCAAGGTCCTTCACAAATAATGACTATAATGACAAAAAGTGACCCTCACCATTTCATATCAACAACAATGATTTATGGTGAAGTACCTTTCATGGTCGTCACTATTGATGCATATATGTGGTGGTGTTTGTTGACCGTCACCATTTCATATTTTGATGAGGGTCAAAAAACATCACCATAAGCTCATTGGTGATGATCAAAAGAGCCTCCATCAGCAAAAATTGATCGTCACCATTCCATATGAATATCAGGCCATGATGGAATCGAACCACCAACCTCTTGCTTGTAAATTTGGAGCTCTTCCATTGAGCTAGCACCCTTTAAAGAATTAGACTTTTAAAAATTATATCTTGAAACCAATATAGTTGAATTTTCTAGTAGAACCGAAGAAAAATCTTGTGGTTAAATCATCTCAGCATCTCTGAGGGAGTAGTAGACAAGAAATCCATTTTTAATTTCAATAAGAGTGGGGAGCTAAAAATGACACTCAATAATTTCAATAATTTGTGTAACTCATGATTTTTATGGAGTACCTATAATTATTTTTCATACAAAATTATTGGTACTCAAGAAAAATTATGAGTTATATAAATTATGTAAGATGTCACAAGGTCAAAATAAAAAAATAATATGAAAATTGCTTCCAAAATATAAAGCAGCCAAATTCAATGGCATAAGAAGAGAGAACATTGTGGCAATGCTTTATATGTCTCTTTAAATTTTACTTCATGGTTCAACATATTTCTTAAACCATGGTGGTTGAATGGTTCGCAAAGGGTAAGTGGAGAGAGGAGTCAACACTACATGGTACATTTGATGAAAGAAATAAAAAAACAATTTTTTTTACAAGCTCACAGAGGAAGATTTCAGGCCATAATTTGAAGGAGTTGTTGTTATCTTAGATGGAGAAGACATCATATAATTGGAAAGAAAGAGAATTATTGGTACATTTGGAGAAGGTATTGCAGATACATAGGGAAGATACCACGACAGACTTGATGTAGAATGAGATCTAGAAGTTTTTCTCAAGAAAAACAGTCTCAAATCATATATGGTGTGTTTCAGTGGTTCTCCCATTTATAACACCTACAACTATTATGATAAATAATTTCATGGAAAAATAAAGCAGGCTAAAAATGAGGGTCAAGAATTATGGTGAATAGCCCTCTCTTAGACATATTTTGGTAGAAATTCAGTTTGATCATTGAAAAATGAGTCATTGCCTTATGTCCAAGTCCACATTCAGACACCACTCCAGCTTGAGGTTACTCTTGTAAATTTAATAAGTGAACTTAGTAGTGAACATGTGAATGTTAGAAAAAAGGGAGAATGGTCAGATAGAAACAATATAGTTGAATTTTCTGGATGGACTTAATCAAACTCTTATGGTTAAATCATTGCAACATCTATGAGGGAGTAGTAGTCAAGAAATCAAATTGAGCCGAGATTTGCTTCTGGGGTGGTATGCCCATGTGCATATTTTTCTATGTGTTTTGGTCATTGTGTCGATTTTTTTATGCTCTTATATGCTATAAGGTCGAGAGGTATATTGTGGTAAACATGTTTAATCCATGTCTATTAATAAAAACATAATCATCGATGGCAGGCCGAGATAAAAATAGTATGAGGGGGGCATGACTCCATAGTTGGAAAAGGCATCTTGATAAAAAGGTAACATTATGATATTATAATATAATATTATAATATTAAATAAATGAAAAATATATTTATAATAAGGGGAATTTTTTACTCAGGAGGGCATTAAGTCTTGGTGACTGAGTCAATGAGTCATGGGGGTTACACCCTAAAACTGACTAGTTGGGGAGCATCTGAGTTTTTGTGCGTCCTGTTGGCCCCAAGAGCTTGGTAGCTCATGAGATCTTGGTGGCTTTGGTTATGGCTTGATGGCCATGGAGTTCAAGGAACTTGTGTTAGATATAGTCAATGAGTCATGGGATTTGACTCTATAACTAACTAACCAGTCGGTGATCCTTGCGCTTGGACTCTGTAACCGACTAAGGCATGGTTATTCAGTTAACCATGTTATAGAGGATGCATCCTATGTGAGAGCCTTGGTGGTTATGGTTACGGCTCAAGTATCCATGGATTTTAGGCCCCAGCTCAAGGGTGATCAATCATTGAAAGACAATGAACAACAAGGTTTATGGTTGGGTGGAATGTCAAAGGTCTGCAGCTAGCCGATAACATTCACATATAAGTATTTGAGAACATGTTATCGTTCATTTTGCTACATTTACATATGGTTTTGTAATCTTGTGGTTGATTGTGCTCAATATCATATTTTATGGTTAAGTTAATCATATATTTCTAGTTATACTTGGGAAAAATATAATCGATTAAACGAAATTGGTCAATTCACATCATTTGTATATTTTTTGTTTAATTTTTCCTAGGGTTATGTATTTATGGTATACCTATGTGTGGAACTATTGTATGGTTAATTATTTTTATGTATATATATTCTTGATTATATTTGAAATGTATATCAACTATGTTCATTAGGGTTTGGCATTGTGCAGGAATTTAATGTTGTGGTTAAATTATGTTTTTTCTTTTGGTAAATTTTGGAGAAATTTTGGGGTTTGTGTGAGTGGTGTCGCCCAGAGGTGTCTAGGGATGGTAAAATGGTATCAAACCACCCAAGCTGCAATATTGGGCATGCATGGGTTGAAAACTTATAACGCGATACAAATAACCAAGTATGGTTCCAAGCCATTTGAAAAAACGCCAAAGATGGATTATACAAGGGTTATAAATACCAACAAAAAAGAGGATTCTTTTTGGAAATTTTTGTTGAGGATACTCTTGTATGGAAAGCGCCATAAATTAGAGTAGATTTTTCATACCTATTGCTTGAAAAAATGCTTGTAAAAAATGAATGAAATCTTGGATGGTTGTATTTATAGGTATTGATGGTGGTCTCACTATGTATCCTATATGTTTTTTGATTGGATTCAGACACCAAACCATAAAACCATTCACTACAAAAACAACTACAATGATGAATACTAGTATGATTATGAGGATACCTTCTTCTAATATAAAGGTAGACTTTCAGGTTTTCAATGAAACATACACCACCAATGCATATGCCTATTACTTCTTGTTGCACGAATGTGTCAACAAGAAATCCCCATTAGAAGGCCATAAATTCCACACCCAGATGCTCGTTGTGGGAGTATTAACAAAAAAAAAAAAATTCGTAATTGAGCTTGTCCACGTGTATGGTTATGGAGATCACAAACCAAAAGAAAGGGAGGTTGAACCAAACCTATCTAGAGATTATGATTCTCAACTTGATATGGCTAGTAAATATGCTTTGGACAATAAACAACTCTTACACCATCCAAAGAGAAATGCAATTGACCACTCATTTAATCTCTAAAAGTGGAAGGTATGGGTCTTTAGGATAGGAGGATAATGGTAGGGATGAGAAGTATGATGGAACCAAAACTTCCACTAAGCCTACATTTAAATTTCTAGGTGAAGATACACTACATGTGGCTATGCAAGTAGCGAAGGAAGTGAAGAAATAAATGGAAGAGAAATATATTTTGGAAACAGATACAAGCCATCAAAGCGTGTTCATATCAAAAGATAATACAGAGTCTCGAGTTGCTAAGGAATGGAAACTAAAGCTCTTAAGTTACTGGAAGGATTCTGACAAAACTGATATGGGTATGCATAGCCAGCTTGATGGGAAATTGAGCGCAATGAATGCAATAACTTGTAAGGTGGGGGAAGGGAACACTGAAAAGTCTAATTACAAAGTGATAGAGCACCCCACATTGTGTCCTCCTTGCAAAGAAATAAAAAATTCATCTTGCAGCTCTGAAGCTTTTGATGATTGGCCAGATGAGCCAAATAAGCTCAAACATGTTTTTTAGGAGGTCCAACATGGGTTCCCATCTTCATCGAGGCCATTTCAAATCACAATATGCAATATTTTCCTGAAGTTTTGTTATGTCCTTATATTACTAGTATAGTCACTTATTGTTGTTAGTGTAACCCCCTTATTGTTATTTTTGTACCACTATAACGCCCATATTTTTATTATTATTCCCTTACATTATTATTGTTAGGTCGGCTAGGATTACATTGTGGCCCCACTAGAATTACATTGTTGCCCCATGGACTCCTATATATAGAGAGGAGGTTTTGTCATTTGTATCATCCAAGAATTGTTCATTTATGTAATGTATTGGAGGTTGCCCCCTCGAACTAGCTATTTATAAGGCATTGATCTCTCTTTTCTTCTATTTTTGGAGCTGGTTTCATAACATTTGGTACTAGAGCTTTGGATTCTAGGGTTTCGCTACTACAAACATGTCATCATGTAATTTTCGCTATAACATTTTTTCTACGAAGGTTCAGAAGCTTAAATTTTTAAAGTGTTAAGCCAAAAGCCTGAGGAAAATTGTCGCAAAACTTTAGAGCTTGGTTCACAATATTTTCAGACATATGATCTATGGAAGTTAAGGCTTTTTGCAGGCTCCTGAATTTAACCTAAGCATGTCATCGCGGAATTTTCGCTATAACGTTTTTTCTACGAGGGTTCAGAAGCTGAAATTTTCACAGAGTGAAGCTAAAAGCCTGAGGAACCCCCTGTAAAAATTTTAGACTTTGGTTCACAATATTTTGGGAGATATGATCTGCGGAATTTAGGATATTTTCAGGCTCCCGAATTTCATCTCAAAGAGGTGACCGTGGGAAAAACATCATAACTATCTCTCTCTAAACATCAGATTGGGATTATCTAAAAAGTGGCCACAAGTACACATAATTTTTTTTCGTTATATTTATTTCATAGCCGAAGGAGGAAACAGTGACATGTGGCTAGTCGTACAATTTCACTCTATTGAACTAGGCCATAATTAGGTCATCGTAGGAGATTGGGCATAAATTTGCCTTCAAGAAAAATCAGGTCAAACTATGGCATTGGAAAGAAGATTCAGAGGCTACTTTAGGGCCAAATTTTAGAAATTTAAGATCTTAAATCAGAGAGCTAATTTAGTTTCAATATCGAGCTCTATTGGCAATATGATGCAGAGTGTTGTCCTTGATGGAAACCCACTTGATGAAGATGATGGCAACCTACTTGATGAAGTTATTCTTGACTTGATGGACTTAGTAATGATGTAAATCTGATGTGATATGATGTGTCTCAGAGAAAATCAGATGTAATGATGAAAGGAATTTCAGTATGTGCTAGAACAATGATGAAAAGTGTGTGTCTCAAGGCATACGCTGGTTTGTCTAGGAGAAGTAGCGTATGCACGCGGAAAAGTACGTGCCAAGTCGCGTATGCTCAATTGTGCTCTAAATTTGTAAAACCAGGGGTTACTACCATGGTATTGACCCATTGTATTGAGCACTGGATTGTATATTTGGTCTCGTTCAGGAATACCATCAGAAGTGGTGTGGTTTTGGCTCATGGTATTGAAAAAGGGTAAACCTATATAAGGAGAAGAAAATCATTAAGCAAAGGTGTGCATGTGTCTGGGTTTTAATGAATGCTTCACTCTGAAGTTTATCTGCATGGTTGAACTTTGTTCTTAATCGATAGATCTGAATCTATGATGCACCTGTGAAGATGATGAAGGTTCAAATACTGTAGATCTAGAAATGATGAATCTCTAGGATGATCTAAAAAGAAGTAATGAAGACCTGACGCAAATCTATTGAAGATATTGAAGAAATTTGGGTAAGTCCATAGATCTGGTCTGTTCTGCAAAATTTATCTTATATAGATCTATACGCAGGTTCATTTCGTGAAAAGCACGTATATACGTGGATCTGTTTAAACAAAGGCGCATATGGATTGTTAGGGTTTTTTTGAAAAGTGCACAGATGTATACGCGGGTTGTCTTTATTAAAAGCGCGTATATACGTGGGTCTGTTTAAAGAAAAGCGCGTATGGTATTTGAACTGATGGTTGCTCAAAGCTGATTAAGTTTCTACATATCTTTTCTGAAGTCTGGGCTATCTCTGATATTCTGGGTACAGTGGTTTCACTTTTCTGTTTGATGCAATGAGAAAAGTTTGTTTTATTGTGTTGTAGCTATTGATCCAGCTATCAATTGATGAAACGTGTCCGCAGTGGATTCGAGGGTTGGAAGTTTTCACCAGCAGAAGCTTTCTGCCGCAGAGGCCGGTGCTAATTTCGTGGGTAGTAGCTCCTTCCGTGTTAAGTGTCAGTAAACGAGAGCAGGGGGTTGTTGCTCCCTTCCAGGAAAGGCTGGTAAACGAGAGAAGGTTGTAGCCTTCTGCAGGTGGATGCCTGCGTGCTGGTATGAGTCTGCGCCAGTACATGTTGTAAGAATTTTTCTTAATAATAAAGATTGAAGACTGAGACGACGGTAGCGGTGGTTTTCTCCCGAATTGGGTTTCCACCTAAAAATCCTGGTGTTCATGTGTGTTTCTTATGTGTGATGATTGTTCTGTTCTTTCTGCACCTGTTTACTATTTTCTAAACATCTGATGAATGAGTAATGTAATGATCTAAGTCAAGAACTAAATACATAATTAGATCATTGTATATACGCTAGTTCTGTAAAGGATATCTGCGTATATACGCAAGTTGGCTTCAGGAAAGTAGTGTATGGGTTTTTAAGAAAGAAATATCAAAGTTTTATTGTCTGCACTAAATACTGATTCACCCCCCCCTCTCAGTATTTTTCCCAACAATTGGTATTAGAGCTGGTTCTTCTGAAAAGGCTTAACCACTAGAAGGAAGATCAAGCAAGATGAGAAATCAAGAGGGAATAGCATCTATCAAGCCTCCACTCTTCAACGGAAGTAATTTAATCTTCTGGAAAATAAGGATGAGATCCTATCTTCAGTCTATGGGAGCAGATATATGGGCCATTGTTGAACAAGGATATCAATATCCAGCTGCAATACCAACAGATCCGACTGAAAAGAAGAATTATGAAATAAATGCAAAGGCAGTCAATGCTCTAACGGGAAGTCTAACTGAATCAAAATTTGTCAAATTTATGCATCTGAATACAGCAAAGGAGATATGGGACAAAATCATTCTAAGTTATGAAGGTGATGCAAAGGTAAAAAGTGCAAAACTTCAAACTCTCAGAATTGAATATGAAAATCTAAGAATGCATAGTGATGAGAATATTGCCAGTTTCTTTTTACGTCTTGATGATGTTGTAAATCGTATGAGAAATCTGGGAGAAACAATAACCGAATCTACTTTGGTTGAGAAAATTTTAAGATCACTAACAGCAAAATTTGAGTCAAAATTTTCTGCTCTTGAAGAAAAACAGGATCTTCAAAATCTTACTGTGGTGCAACTTCATGGCATACTAACTACATATGAAATGAGAAGAGGAGGACCATATGAAGTCAAAGAAGCTGTCTTTAGAGCTTCTACAAAAGGGAAATAAGTATAAGAAGTAGAAGGATCAGGATATATTTCAGAAGAAGATGAGGTAAATTTTGTGAAGAAACTTCAACTTGGCACAGGACGGTTTAGAGGTAAGCTTCCTTTCAAATGTTTTGAATGTGGAAGAGTTGGTCACTATGCTGCTAATTGTCCTTATAAAGAAACATCTGCAAAAGGGAAGGAAGTAGCAAGAAGGAATAAGAACCGGTCTAGCACTAGAAAAAGTTACTATACTCATGAAGACAGTGATGGGTTATCTGATAGTGAGGAAGAATGTGAAAAAGATTTTAGACTTCTCATGGCATTTGAATCTAGGGAAGAAAAGGATACTTTTGTGGATGCTCTAGAGGACAATGATTTTCTTGAAGAAAACAATCAACTCAAAATCTGCTTAGAAGAAAGTAAAATACTCTTAGAAGAAAGGAAAATAACCATAGAGACTCTGGAAAAGTAGGTTGAAGAAGCGAAGAAACACATTGAGAAATTAGAATGTGAAGTGGTAAGTCAAAGAAAATAATTTGAGAAAGTAAATACTTTGAATCTTAGATTTGCTAAAGGATCTGAAACCTTAGATGAGATTATCAAGGTACAACGTTCTCCTCTTATAATGACAGGTCTTAGATACACCGGAGAATCTTCCCAGGCTTCAGCACCAAATTATCTAAAAGCAGCTACAACTGGATTACAACATTCTGCCTCTCGGCAAGGGAATAAATAATCCTTACAGGTAAAGCATGATCATCTCAATTCAAAGGACACTAACCGGAATATCTCTCAAAGAAACATCAATCAACAGGTAAATTCAAGTAGAAGATTTTATGATCGCAGAAATTTCCTCTTCAATGGACAATGTTTCTCATGTCACAATTTTGGTCATAAAGATGCTCAATGTGTTGCATATAAAACCATCATGACAAGAGAAGCAAGAAAGAAAAGGATTGATATTGTAACAAAGAATAATACATATAACAACTTTTCTCCTCTTGAAAATGAAGTTGAATGTGCTTATTGCAATAAATTTGCTCATGAAGAATCTGAATGCAGGAACAAAGTTCAGCCAAAATAGCATTTTCCTTCAAGTTCCAAAGTATGGAAAAAGAAGGAATTACAGGTTGAAAATTGTGGAATAGCGTTATTTGCAGAAGGTGAAGAAAATCAATGGTACATTGATAGTGGATGCTCAAGACACATGACAGGTGACAAAAGCAAACTTTTTGCATATAATTCTCTAGAAAAAGAAAAGAAAGTTACTTTTGGAAATGATACTCCCACGGTAATTAAAGGGAAAGGGTCTGTGTTTCTAAAAGAAAAGGTGAAGGCTACTGATGTCATGTATGTGGATGGATTAAGGCATAACCTGTTAAATGTAAGTCAAATGTGTGATCAAGGAACTGAAGTTGTCTTTAGTTCAAAAGAATGTGTGGTTCGTGATCTTGATACAGGTAAAACTATTATAAAAGGAAAAAGAACTCCAAGCAACCTATATGTATTAAAGAACTGCAAAGAACAATGTTACTTGAGTAAATCTTCAGAAAACTAGTTATGGCATAGAAGGTTTGGGCATCTAAGCTTCTCTCAAATCAACAAATCAAGCAGACTTAATGATGTTCGTGGTCTTCCCAATATTACTCTACCAGAGAGTATCATATGCAAATCTTGCCAATTCGGTAAGCAGACCAGAGTACAATTTAATGCCAAAGAAGGATCATCAAGTAAGCCTCTTGAACTCATTCATACCGACATATGTGGACCTATGAGGAAAAAGTCACCACGTGGGGAAGAATACTATATCTTATTTATTGATGATTACTCTAGAATGTGTTGGATCGGGTTGATTAAACACAAAGATGAAGCATTTGAAAAATTTCAGATCTTCAAAGCATTGGTAGAAAATGAATTAGATCTAAAAATCAAGTGTCTTAGATCTGATCAAGGAGGAGAATATACATCAAATGAATTCTTTGAATTTTGTGAACAACATGGCATAAAAAGACAATTCTCTGTAGCAGGTACTCCACAACAAAATGGCGTAGCAGAAAGAATGAATAGAATAATTCAACAAATGGCTAGAGCTATGCTCGATGATTCTGGAACTCCTAACATGTTCTGGGGAGAAGCAGCACATACAGCAGCTAACATTCTCAACAAGGCTCATGTTCGGGTAAATAGTGACAAAACTCCATATGAACTCGGGTATGGTAATTCTCCATCTGTGAAGCATTTTAGAGTTTTTGGAAGTAAATGCTTTATCAAAAATAATGATGAAAAGCTTGGCAAGTTTGAACCTAGATCAGATGAAGGAATACTTCTTGGTTACTCATCTACAAGCAAAGCATACAAATGTTACAATAAAAGGCTTCAAAAGATTTTTGAATGTATTGATGTTGTTATTGATGAGTCTCCTACAGCCCCTAAAGAAGAAAAACAAACAAAAGAAGAAGATGATGGTGACTTTTGTTCCTCTACATCAAATAGAAATGATATAGATAGTGGATCCAATGAAGAACCTAAAGATGATTTATCTGAAAAGGCTCCATCCAGATATGTTCAAATGAATCATCCTGAATCTCAAATTTTGGGAGACAAGGAATCAGGTGTACAAACAAGGAGGACTCTTGTGGGATTTTCTAGCTATTTGGCATTTCTATCCACGATTGAACCACACAATGTAAATCAAGCTAGCAAAGATGAATGTTGGATTCAAGCCATGAATGAAGAGCTTGATCAAATTGAAAAGAATCACACTTGGGAATTGGTACCAAGACCACATGATAAAAATTTCATTGGAACTAAATGGATATTCAAGAACAAGTTAAATGAGAATGGGGATGTTATAAGAAACAAAGCTAGACTGGTTTTCAAGGGGTATACTCATCAAGAAGGTATAGACTTTGAAGAAACTTTTGCTCCTGTAGCTAGACTTGAAGCCATAAGAATGTTTCTTGCTTTTTCAAGTTTTCAACAAATCAAATTTTATCAAATGGATCTTAAATCTGCTTTTCTCAATGGTGATCTAGAAGAAGAAGTTTATATAGAACAATCGGAAGGATTCATTTTGGGAAATGATGAAAATCTTGTTTGTAGACTTAAAAAGGCTCTATATGGTCTCAAACAAGCTCCAAGGGCATGGTATTATCGTCTTGACAAATATCTTCATCAACAAGGATTTATAAAGGGGTCTGCTGATAGCATCTTATACACAAAGGTTGAAAATGATAAACTATTGGTTTTGGTTGTATATGTTGATGATATCATTTTTGGGAGTAATGAAGAATCTATGAGTAAGAAATTTGCTTCTGTCATGCAGCAAGAATTTGAAATGTCCTTACTTGGAGAACTAAAATTCTTTCTTGGCTTGCAAGTGCATCAAACTACAGATGGTATATTCTTATCACAAGCAAAATCTCTTAAGCAAATTCTGAAGAAGTATGGCATGGAAGAATGCAAACCTGTAAGTACACCAATGATAACCGGATGTAACCTCAGTTCTCATGATGATTCTCCCACGGTGAATCAACCAGAATACAAATCAATGATAAGAAGCCTACTTTATCTCACTGGGACTAGACCAGACATTATGCATGCAGTTGGGATTTTTGGACGATTCCAAGCTAATCCAAAAGAGTCTCACCTTCAGGCTGTCAAAATAATATTCAAATATCTAAAAGGAACTCAAGACTTTGGACTATGGTATCCAAAGAATGCTGATCTTACTCTTCATGCTTACACGATGCAGATTGGGCTGGAAATATTGATGATCAGAAAAGCACTAGTGGTGGTGCATTCTATATGGGGCCCCGGTTGGTGTCTTGGTTCAGCAAGAAGCAAAATTCTATTGCCTTATCTATAGCAGAAGCAGAATATGTGGCTGCTGCGTCTTGTTGCACTCAACTCCTTTGGATGATGCAAACCTTGCAAGATTTTCCAAATGTACACCTCCTATCTCCATTATGTGTGATAATACAAGTTCCATCAGTATCTCAAAGAATCCTGTTATGCATTCAAATACCAAGCACATTCCCATCAAGTATCACTTCTTACGTGAACAAGTGCTTGAACAAAAGGTGAAGTTGGAGTATGTTCCCTCTAAAGAACAAATTGCTGATATATTTACCAAACCTCTGCCTAGGGAAGCGTTCGAATATCTCAGACAGAAGCTGGGTGTTATATCAGCCTCTCAGAAGAGCAGATCTGATTAAATTCAGAAGATTAAACTAGATACGCAGGTTTCCTAAAATACAGTTGTGTATATACGCGAGTTTATCCACAGAAAACTGCGTATGGTTAGTTGCTGACAAATTTTGTTCAGGGTCAGCATTTTTCAGCACATATGCAGTACTGTTTGATATCTCTGATACTATATGGAATCTCTGGTGAAGTTTTATCTCTTATATTTCTGTTTCATTCCCTGATATTGGGAGAAGATGCCTTGATGATCTTCTGTTGAAAGTGTTCATGATGCACAAGCTAAGGGGGAGATGAAGGAGTAAACTGATGTACAGGTTCAGGGGGAGCATTAGCCTTGCTGAGTACTATGCATTGTTGGCATTATGGTTCTGAAATATGATCTCTCTCTCTTGAGGTCTTTTTGGTATTGGTAATGAAATGTCATATTTGTAATTTGATGGAAAGGTCATGTTGAGATCTATGATGTAAAAATTGTAATATTCAGTCATGAAAGGACTTGTTCATTTTTGTAAACCCACTTGGTTGGGTACTTGAGTCAAAATGTGTAAACCCTCTTGGTTGGGTATTTGAGTCTCATATGTACATCCACCTGGTTGGATCTTTGATGTAAATATGAGTCCTTGGTGATAGGAAAGGTCATAGAGTCATGTACTTCATTGTAGAATATGTTTGAAGAATCAGCATGAACTTAGGGGGAGCATGGTAACTTCAGTGCACATCAGATCTACAGTGCTCTTCTATCTACATGAGGAGACAACAACCTTGTGTTGGTTTTGATCCGCCCTTTGCTCTTGATGTCAAAGGGGGAGAGTAACATGGTGTTTGAATAGGGGGAGAATATCATTATGCTTAATGTATCTATCTTTTGTGATGATCAAGCACCATCGTGGTTTCCATCAAGTCCAAAGGGGGAGATTGTTGGCAATATGATGCAGAGTGTTGTCCTTGATGGCAACCCACTTGATGAAGATTATGGCAACCTACTTGATGAAGTTATTCTTGACTTGATGGACTTAGTAATGATGTAAATCTGATGTGATATGATGTGTCTCAGAGCAACTCATATGTAATGATGAAAGGAATTTCAGTATGTGCTAGAACAATGATGAAAAGTGTGTGTCCCAAGGCATACGCGGGTTTGTCTATGAGAAGTAGCGTATGCACACGGAAAAGTACGTGCCAAGTCGCGTATGCTCAATTGCGCTCTAAATTTGTAAAACCAGGGGTTACTACCATGGTATTGACCCATTGTATTGAGCGCTGGGTTGTATATTTGGTCTCGTCCAGGAATACCATCGGAAGTGGTGTGGTTTTGGCTCATGGTATTGAAAATAGGGTAAACCTATATAAGGAGAAGAAAATCATTGTGCAAGGTGTGCATGTGTCTGGATTTTAATGAATGCTTCACTCTGAAGTTTATCTGCATGGTTGAATTCTGTTCTTAATCGATGGATCTGAATCTATGATGCACCTGTGAAGATGATGAAGGTTCAAATACTGTAGATCTGAAAATGATGAATCTCTAGGATGATCTGAATAGAAGTAATGAAGACTTGACGCAAATCTATTGAAGATATTGAAGAAATCTGGGTAAGTCCATAGATCTGGTCTGTTCTGCAAAATTTATCTTATATATATCTATACGCAGGTTCGTTTCATGAAAAGCGCGTATATACGCGGATCTGTTTAACCAACGGAGAGTATGGATTGTTAGGGTTTTTCTGAAAAGTGCACAGATGTATACATGGGTTGTCTTTATTAAAAGCGCATATATATGCGGTTCTGTTTAAATAAAAGCATGTATGGTATTTGAACTGATGGTTGCTCAAAGCTGATTAATTTTCTGCATATCTTTTCTAAAGTCTGGGCTATCTCTGATATTCTGGTTACAGTGGTTTCACTGTTCTATTTGTTGCAATAAGAAAAGGTTGTTTTATTGTGTTGTAGCTGTTTGATCTAGTTTTAAAATTGATGAAACATGGTCTACAATGGATCTGAGGGCTAAAGCCTTCAGTCTGAAAGTAGAATCTTTCTGCCAGTAGAGGCTGGTGCTAATTTCAGGGGGTAGTAGCTCCCTTCCAGGTAAGGCTGGTAAACGAGAGTAGGGGGTTGTTGCTCCCTTCCAGGAGAAGCTGGTAAACGAGAGAAGGTAGTAGCCTTCTGCAGGTGGGTGCCTGCGTGCTGGTATGAGTCTGCGCCAGTACATGTTGTAAGAAGTTTTCTTAATAATAAAGATTGAAGACTGAGACGACGACAGCGGTGGTTTTCTCCCGAATTGGGTTTCCACCTAAGAATCCTGGTGTTCATGTGTGATTATTATTCTGTTCTTTTTGCACTTGTTTACTATTTTCTAAACATCTGATGAATGATTAATGCAATGATCTAAGTCAAGAATTGAATGCATAATTAATTCACTGGATATACGCGAGTTCTGTAAAGGATATCCGCGTATATACGCTAGTTGGCTTCAGGAAAGTAGCGTATGGGTTTTTAAGAAAGAAAATATCAAAGTTTTAGTGTCTACACTAAATACTGATTCACCCCGCCCCCCCATCTCAGTATTTTTCCCAACAAGCTCCTCAAAATCAAGAAAAAGGTGTGTATGTTTTTCAAATTTCATAAGTCTTGTTTGAAAATCAGTTTTAATTGATTCCAAAGGCCTATTGAGCATAGATATCAGTATTTGGTTCTAAAATTCCTCCTAAAAAGAATTAAACACCCATTAAGCCCTAAGAGTACTCTGCTATGACTCACGAAGATGAAGAATTGCAACATGATCTATCAATATTACAAGAGAAAGTACACCAAAAATTTCTCTCGCAAAGAGCAAAAAAAAATGAAATGGATGTTTTGAAGAAAAGCGTGGAAGCTAAATGGATGGTATGGAAGAAAAAATGGAATGTTTGAAGGAATACTCGGAAGGTTTGAAGGAAGGTTTGTCAAAGTTGATACAAGAAATGATTCCTAATGTTGAAAAGATAGTAGAGGAAATTCATGATGAGAACAAAATAAATGTTAATTGTGATTTCATAAACTCTAATGTTGGATTAAAGAACCACCATATTCCAAAGATGAATATGAGGAATTTTGATGGAAAGGATCCCATAACATGGATACTACAGATGGAGCAATATTTTGATCTCAATAATGTGAAAAACACACAAAGGGTACGCATTGCAACTTTACATTTAGAACAAAATACATTTGTATGGTATCGATGGCTTTGCTCCCATAAAAAAAATTTCCCTTGGTCAATTTTTATGGAGGAAATGATAGCACATTATTAGGATACAAATAGCAACACCTTCTTTAGCCAATTGATAAATCTCAAACAAAAGGGTTCAGTGGCAAAGCACATCGAGGACTTCCAAAAATTGAATATAAGGGTAACTGATATTCTAGAGGAACATAGGATTGATGTCTTCATAGGGAATTTAAATGATAACATCCAACAAGAAGTTCGCATTTGGAAACCGGATTCATTAGAGAAGGCATTCAGGTTGGAAAGAAAAATTGAATGTAAAATTATGGCGACAAGGAAGCCTACCACTCACATCTACAAAGATGGAAGTGTTGCTACTCCTAGACTTCCACAACCTACAAGGTTGACACCACAACAATTGGAAGAAAAAAGAGCAAAAGGGCTTTGCTACAGTTGTGATAGAAAATACACTAAAGGTCATAAGTGTGCTGAGAAGAAATTATTTTACATAGATTGTGAAGAGGAAGAAGAAAATGAACATGAAGAGGATATACACCAGGAACCAGCCCTAGAAGAGGAAGAAATGAATCCGACCATATCATGTAATGCATTGGCAGGAATTACCACTCCTCAAACTCTCAAGATAGAAGGACATATCAAGAAGAAAAAGGTAATAGTGTTGATTGATTCAGGTAGCACCCATTATTTTATTCATTGTAAGGTAGCCAAGGAATTGAATTGTTTCCTATACCCAGCACCAGAATGTCAAGTGATGGTTGCAAATGGAGGAACTATAAATTGCTCTGGAAAATTCCATAATATCAAGCTATCCATGGGGGAATATGTATTGAATAGTCCAATGCTTTCCATCCCAATGGGAGGTGTTGATGTTGTACTAGGAGTACAATGGTTACAATCTTTGGGGATGGTAGCTTTTAATTTTCAAGAACTTTTCTTGAATTTTTTTTTGGAAGGAAAGGAAATCGAATTACAGGGTATCATAGGGAAGCCAAGAAAGATAATGAGCTCTAATGTCATGACAAATATTCTGAAGAAAGAACAACGAGGCGTAATTTCACAATATGCTCACTAGAAGTTCGAACATCAAAACCATCTATTTCTCTAGATCTCCAAGAATTTTAGACACTCATTCAAGAGTTGCAGCAAGATCCTAGTACATTTGATACATTTAGTTGTAAAAATGATTCCTTATGGTACAAAGATCACTTATATATTTGCAATAATTCCCAACTAAAACAAAATATTCTTTTGGAATTGCACACTTCTCCTTTAGGAGGACACTCAGGATTTTTAAAAACTTACCATAACGTGAAGAAAGAATTTTTTTGGGATGGCCTTAAATATGATATTCGAAATTTTGTGGCGGAATGTTTCGTTTGCCAGAAAAATAAAGTTGAGACAATTAAGAACCCTAGTCTTCTACAACCTTTATCCATTCCAAATAAACATTGGGAGCATATTTCAATTGATTTTATCACAGGTTTACCTAAGTCCGAAGGAAGGAGTATCATCATGATGGTAGTTGATAGACTTAACAAGTATGCGCACTTTTGTGCATTATCTCATCCATTTAAAGCACGTACATTTGCTACTATATTTATGGAAAAAATTCAAAAGCTACATGGATACCTGAAGATTATTGTAAGTGACAGAGATCCCATTTTTACAGGAAATTTTTGGATGAAATTATTTTCTTGTTTGGATACTCAACTAGCTCATAGCTCATATTATCATCCTCAATTTGATGGTCAAACAGAGATAGTGAATAGATTTTTGGAAGGATATCTTCGTTTTTTATATCTGATAAGAAAGTAAAATGGGTCAAGTGGTTACCTCTCACTGAATGGTGGTATAACACTTCCGTCCATACTGCAGAAAAAATGACCCCATTTATGGCACTTTATGGATATCATCCACCATCCATCACATCTTATTTAAGGGAAAATTCTATGGTTCAAGCAGTGGAGGATCACATCGAGCATCAACAAGAAGTTCTCCAACTCTTAAAGGATAACCTAAATTTGGCACAAAATCGAATGAAATAATAGGCAGATCAACATCGAAGTGAGAGAAGTTTTGATGTGGGAGACTGGGCATTTTTATGGCTACAACCATACAAACAAATTTCCCTCAAGCAAGCTAAGAAGGATAATAAATTATCACCAAAGTACTATGGTCCTTGTAAGGTGTTGCAAAATATTGGTACTATGGAATACAAATTGGAGCTTCCTGCTGGTTCGCAAGTGCATCCATTTTTCCATGTTTCATGCTTAAAAAAGGTTATAGCGGACAAAATTCCAGTTAAAACAATATTTCCAGAACTTGATGAGGAAGGAAAAACCATACTGGAACTTGAAGCAGGTACGGAAAAAGAACTCAATAGCTACGAAATCGATCAATTTCAGAGTATCTCATCAAATGGAAGAACTTACCCACTGAATATTATACATGGGAGGATGAGAATTTTATACAGAAGCACCCGGAGCTACTCAAGTGTTGAGGACAACACTTTTTTGAAGGAGAGGATAATTTTAGGTCCTTATATTACTAGTATAGTCCCTTATTATTGTTAGTGTAACCCCCTTATTGTTATTGTTGTACCCCTGTAACCCCCATATTGTTATTATTGTGCCCTTACATTATTATTGTTAGGTCTGCTAAGATTACATTGTGGCCCCATTAGGATTACATTGTGACCCCATGGACTCCTATATATAGAGAGGAGGTTTTCTCATTTGTATCATCCAAGAATTGTTCATTTATGTAATGTATTGGAGGTTGCCCGCTCGAAGTGGTTATTTCTAAGGCATTGATCTCTCTTTTCTTCTATTTTAGGAGCTGGTTTCATAACAAGTTTTGGCAATTCTAAATAGTGCCAGGAGTAGGACAGCTACTCCAGACAAGACCGCAAAGTTTGCATCATGTACTGATATTGAAGCACTAGAAAATAATGAATTTGACTTGAATGAAGGAATCATGTTAGATGAAGGCCCACAATAGCTAGTTGCAATTTCTTATCTTGTTTATTTTATTCCAAGCTGATAAGTTGTTTCTCATTCTCTGGTTTCTTCTTCAAGCTTTAAGTGTTCCAATTGCAGTTGTAGCTTCTACAAAAGGAGCATTTATACCTCTATTGATTCCTCTTAAAGGAAAAGGTGAGTTGGGCTAGAGAGGCTCTGCAACATAAAATGCTTGTTACCCCGATGAACCTCAAAGAACTCTAGATAGGAATCCAGATGAGTACCAAAATGAAACTAAAGCATATGGAAGAATAACAGTTAGAAATCTAGATAGAAATCCAAATAGGTGCCAAGTTTAAAATGAACTGGAAGAACTTCTTATAGGTGTCAAGCTGCAAGTGAAACATATATACCATTGGCTCCAGGAAAAAGAGCATCTCAACCTATTTTTTATTTCGATTTCAATGTCGCCGATGAGGGTCTACTAGAAGAAGAAAAATTATTTACTGCAAAATTTCCAACACATAATTCATCGTTGATCACCCTAAGAAATATACACTTGAGTGTGAAACTTGATTTGGATCTAAATTGTGTAGAAGAGAGTGAAGAAAATGGACAAGGCTTAATTTCAGATCACTAGGAGATTGAAGTAGTGGACATATCTAATAGAAACAATGGTTCTTGTGGTGGATCAAAATTCATTAAGCATGATTTTGACTTGAATGGTGGCCTCTGTATGGACGACACAATAGTTGCAGATGATTCTATTTCTTCTCGGGGAAATGCACGAGTTGTGGGAAATCAAGTTTCCTCCATTCTGAGCCTTAAAATGGCTGGTGAAATTAAATATGACACTTTGGTCTCAAGTTGGAGGACCCATTCCTATAGTTGCAATCCAAGCATATGCACCTGTGAGGCAAAAATATCCATTTTTTTTTATTTTTCCCCAGACATTCTTCAGTGTAGGGCAAGGGCAAGACATTCCTTCATTCCATGCAGATATATATAGTCCACCTATTGGATTTTCTTCATCTACAACTGCAACATTTTCATATCCAATGGAGTCACCTCATTTTCTGTACACTGGGCACCTCTTTGGCAGGGAAAATTTTAGGGGCGAATTTTAGCCCAAAGGCTAATTTTAAGGAATTTTAAATTTTATTAGGGCGAATTTTTTATAGTTTAATAAAGTTAGCCCAAAAAATATTTTAAAAATAATTAATTATTTAACATTAGCCCACCAAAAAAAGGGCGCACAAAACAGGAAACATGAAATTCGCCCCCGATTTTCCAGGTTTCCATGGCATTCGCCCCCGATTTTCTAGATTTCTATGGCATTTGCCCCATTTTTTCAGTTTTCAGTGGTTCGGAGAGGTGGATGGGCTTTGTGCACACCGATTTTCTAAGTTCTTGCTGGCTGAGCGAGGCCGACTCTCTATGGTCCGTCCCTCTCTGGTCCATTAGGGCCTCCCATAGTTCGTATATAGCAGAGATCTGAGATACAACTGGAAAAAAATTGTTGACTGGCTGGATGGAGTTGCCAATACTCCATGATAGAGCTAGTAGCAAATCCAGTTACAATGCCAGTTTCACTACCAGCATCTGAGGCAGGAGATCCCCCAGTTTGAGATTAAAAGGCAGCTAGAAAGACAGTATAAGGGAATACAAAGACAGTTGAAGAAACAGATAAGCAGCCTGGTTACCTAGGTACCATAGGGGCAGAGGTGGTTGGATCTCAGTCCATCTCTAGTCGCAATTTTTGTTGATCTACCACCAGAAATTGAACTTGATTAAGTAGTCGAAGCATAACCTGTTTATTAGTCCGCTAGCATACCTATAGACCCAGAATTGAGACTAGAGTCCGCAGACCTCTTCCTTCATCCATGCCCTTATTGATCGCTTCAGATAGCTGGATTGATAGACGCAAGAGCAGGGAAAAGCAAATCTTGCAGAAAGAAATCGAGCTACAGGCCACCCTTTCTTCCGATATGGTAAGTCATGATTATACATTAGTCTCTTCTTTATATGCATTTATTTTTTTGCCATGAATGAAGGTTCAAACTTCAAACATATACGGTGAGAACAAATACTTCTAGCTAAAATGGGGCTTCACAAAATTTCAATGTTGGGTATAATATTATTTCAACAGAAAATTTTGGCTTAGGGATTGTTTCATTATCATAATCATTTCCATTATGGACTTGACACAAAAATGCGTAGGAAACCTCTGTGAAAGTTTTCTTAGACATCTTCCAGCAGATTCCAGTGTCTAAATTTTGTTTCATATCTGTAAAAACAAAAGTAATAATCTATATGACAACAGATAGAAGTTATTTTGGAAGCTCATACTCCACACCTATATGCATACCATACAAATAAAAAGTTCCTTCCTAATCATACATCTAGAGATAGATATGGCATTTCCATGTTTTCTCAAAGTTGGAAGCACTGTTTCTGAAACTTGTACCATGTCCAAAACTTGTTTCCTTAATTCTGGTTGACATAGAAAGCAAGGAATAGATGTGACTTTGTCTGAGAAGATAAACATCCCTGTACTTAGAAATTGTTTGTGGCATTGCTAGAGTATTTGGCATTTGCAAATACAACAAAGCACATGAGGATTCTTTTCTCTTTTGAATTACAGTAATAGAAATGATGCATGTCCCTTATACTGTGGGGAAATTGTTTTTAATTGCACATGATGCATCCCCACTTTTTCTTTGATATGGAATTTGTGTGTGTGTGTGTATGCATGAAAGTAGAAACAAAATATGCATAATTTCATATTATGATTATTATGTTTCAGTTTGTTCTCTGTACGATACCACCATTGACATACGCTTTCAATGTATGCATAGAGTTTATTTGTTTAATTGGCTTCTTTTGATTGTCTATTCACTTTAATGTAATTTTTGTTTCTATGTCTCTGCTTTCTAGACTATATGATTCTGTCAGTTCCAGCCACTGGGTATGAATATTAAATCATAGCGTTCTTCAGTGATCTATGTTTTTGGAAACCTTACCAGATCTTGTTTGTTATATTAATTTGTAAGACTGATGGAATTGAAACATAGGTCTCTTGTATTCCTGTTATTGTTTTTCTATCCCTTTCAAAATGTTGGTATATTTCTATCTTTGTTGAACACATGAAATGATAGAAATGTTTAATTTCAGAAGTTGAAATATTACTTGTTTTAGGATGCTTCATTTTGCATGATTATGATGTTCATTAGTTAAATACTTAAGTGAAAAGCTCATTTCCATGAGGTATATGAAATCCTTGAAAGTTGTTCCTCGTTCCCAAAATCTGAAAGAGTTAGATGAGTTATATCATTCACTATTTGCAACCCTAGTAAATTGTACAGATATAAGTGTACCTTGTCCCTTTTCATTTTTGTCTTGCTGTACACTCTCATTTATGATATGCATCCTCTAGTATACGTGGCCTTACAGATGTTTCTAGAAAAAAAGTTATTTTTTCTTTGTGAAATGATGTTTAAACTTGATTGAATGGGAGATAGCTCATATAGCATAATATCAAGACAACAACATGCTCAAAATTACCAGAACTAGTAGGTGATTGATTGAGAGTTATAGATGAGAAGATAGATAATATAATTTTATTAATGTTCAACAGCTACCAAAAATATATGTAAATTACTAAATGGGACAAGGAAACACAGTTGGTGACACTAAGTTGTAGGGGTGCACTGGGCTACTCAGAAAGCATAAAACAAATATGTGATTTAAATAATGCAATGACAGGAGGAGTGCAGGAAAGAAAAATCAACTGTCTGTGTGTATGATGAGATGAGGATATGTAGAGTGAGAAGGAAAGTCTCTCACTACATCCATTGTTGCGAAGGCATTGATAGAATATCTAGTTATGTTGTCTTGAGAGTGTCCAAGGTTTGGAGGACCTAGCTGGTGACCATGGGAGGCACGTGGGAGCCATGACCAGAGAGAGAGAGAGAGAGAGAGAGAGAGAGAAATAGTTTCCTAATATTGAAGGTCAAATGAAAGAATCTTATGATATGGGCTTGGTTCAGGCTAGAGTGTTGATCTGGTCTATGCTAAGGATGGGTACTCCTCTAAACCCCAGTGAGAAGGACTCGATTGGAATTTGGACCTAGAACAAGAATTATAAAGTATACATGGTCTTACAAGCTTGGAAACTGCTGTGTGGAACACCAAATCTGTCTGTTGCTTAGCACAACCAAGAACCGAAGTAGGCAGAAAGGAGGAGGTAATTAGTCTTATGGGGCAGTGTTTGGAAGAAACCTACAAGTCCCATTATTTTCAAGTTACTGCATCATGCCGTGTTTAGAGCCAAATACCTCCAGTTAGGATATTGGATGAAAGTGGAGTGGCGCCCTTATGAATCGTACACTTCGAAAGAGATGGTGTTGTGGGAGATAACAGTGTTCGGCCTCAAGCGCATGCACAAACTCGCTTACATGGAGTTTGGTCATATGACAAACAACCAAGCAGAAGCATGTGCCGTGCTCCAAGGTCTGTCATTAACACACCAATGTGGCATACAAAAGTTATTAGTATTTGGGGATTCCACAATCATCATCAGGCATATGATTCATGGTACAACTCCAAAGGACAATAAGTTGGCTCACTTTTTTTCGAATTAGAACCCTCAAAGGAAGTTTTGAATGGTGCAATGGTTTCATGTCCTATGTGTCAACAATGACCAGGTGGACACACAAGCAATCTTGGCACATGTGAAAAATTGGGGCAATTAATAGTAGATGGATATGAGCCTTATCAAAACATTCCATAGCCATGTATTTGGGTCAAAAATGGGAATTTTATGGTCTAGTAAGAAGAATATTTTGTTTAATCTCTCCTCAGGGGCAGGACACCGGTTGTCTCTTTTGCTGTACTTCCCCTGTTGACTTCACAACTTTTATATTATAATAAAAATTTCCAGTTCTTGTTTAAAAAAAAAAATTACTGGCAATTGTGTACCTATGGCCACAATATTATCATTCCTCTTTGATCAAACATTGCTTCTTCTAGAAAATGAAAAAGAAAATTTTCCTTTGAAACAAAGGACATAAAGGATATTTTAATGCTTTTATTACTATTCCTTTAAATTCTTGTTGGTATTTCTCCTTTACCTCATACATGACATATTCTGTTATCGCTTAATATAATTATCAACTTTATTTTCACATTTATCAAGTTTTGAAAACTTTCCTCCCAGTTACATTTTTGGAAGCTCCAAAATTAAGATACCAGTGACCACAGACACTGAGAAGCTTCTACTTCCTATTTTGTGAACATAAAAATATTTTCCGCTCTAGGTTCATTCAACTTTGTAGTTTCATTACTCTGCAAAATTGCGCCTATGTCTGCCACCTTTTCCATTACATCCAGCTCTAGTTTTATTTCTCTGTGTTGCATCCCTTTTGAGACACTGAAAAGCATCTAGTTCTTTTTAGTCTGTTTTAGGCTCATTCAACTTCATAGTTTTATTATTCTTTGCAAAATTGCCTCTATGTCTACCACCTTTGCCTTTACATTTGCCTCTAGCTTTATTCCTCTCTTTTGTCAGAAAGCATTCCTCTTCTACATATTATTCTTTCCACAATAATTACAATATTTAGGCTTGTTGGTTTGATAATTACCTTTTGTATTTCATGAATTACTTATTTGATTTTATTGCTAGCTATTGTTCCTGACTCTACCTCAAACCCTGCCACAACCATTGTGTTTTCCTGTGAATGTTTGTTTGGTCCTCATCTTTCTTCAATGTTTTATCTTTTTGGATAATAAATCCTACTAATTCTGCGAATGATGGCACTTCAATTCTAGAAGAAACACATAACAAGGTCACAAAATTATGGTACATGTATGGAGGGTTGTTCAATAAAATGGTTACAAGATCCATGTCTTCGATGGTGGTCTTAAGAATTGACTATTCATTTTCAAGTTGATGCATTTTTTGGACATGTTCTTAATTTCTTTCAGAAATCTTTAAATTTGTCTTAAAACCATAAGTTCATTTGGTGTTTCATATAAGCTTCTTAAATTACACTAGGTTTGGACAGCACAATTTATCATCTAATGTTTTGAAGAATGTCATCCTGGGGTTCAACAGTTATGAGAAGCAGGGCATTTTTGTTCTTATAATTGGTTGATCATTGCCTCAGATCTTCTGGTGTTTCTCCATTGACAATCTCCCACAGGTCATGTATGAAATAATCCCTCTCCACCCTCTGTTTCCAAGCTAGAGAAGTTTTCCCATTCAATGTATGGGAGCCTGACAATTTTTTTTTGAATACTAGCAATATTTCCTTGTATTTATGGAGAAAAATATGTATTCAGCATCTTATCACTCCCAACCAGATATCTTAAAAAGTGCTCATTCCTCCAAAATCACCATTTTATTCCAAAAAGATTATATATCTTCTTATGGTTCCCAAATTTAAGTCTGCTTATTACCCATGATCAGATTTTTTAAAACTGTATTCCTCCAGAAAACAGAGTAGGGTTCCTTTTTCCACCTCAACAAACATAGAATTGCAGACATTCAAATTACTTATATCTCCTTTATGTTTAAAGAGGGATTTATTACATAATTGGAGGCTGAAGGAACAACGTCATATCTTTGAAGGACTGTTGCAAAATAAAAAAAATATTACATCTTCTACTGTCTTATGTTTATGATTTTATAAATATATGTTGCTGCCATGGTTCGTATACATTTGCTCAGTATGCTGAAATATGGTCTATTGTCAAAGTTCAGATTTCTGCCCATCCGCTGTAAATATAATTTATGCTGAAAAAATAATTCCTTTTCTTCTTGATCAAAATTTCAGCTTGCAAAATTATGCACACCAGCAAATAATTCTTCACTGCATATAAAACTTGTGTCTCACTGCTGATGATATAGAAATATTTCTGTGAATGGATCCGTTGCGCTGACAAGTTTCTGAGTTCTCCTCTTTGCTGCACTGTTAGTAATTTAATTCACTGCTTCTGAGTATATACAATGTTTGGAACATTCTACGGCCACTTGAGGATGGTTTAGAGATATTGCTGAATCTGCATACCTGTGTCGGTCTGTTGTATGGGTTTGTTCTTGAGTGTGTTGCCATCCATACGTTTGTCTCTATCTTCTAGAAATGTCCTGATGCTGGATTTTTTGCTTGTTGATATGTTGGGTTAAGAGTCTACATCCGTTGCGTGGGTGGGTGATGTTGAAAATTTGCATCTGCCTCTCCTTGGACATTTGTTTCTTTGTTTTCCAAATGTGACAGGATTTTCTTCTCCCATATCCCCATCGATTTTTATTTTTTTCTACTGTATGTGTTTCCCATGACAAAAGTCCTTTAGCCCTATTAAATATTAATGCTATCTCTAAGCTTTGTAACTAAAGGAACTTATTTTATTTTTATTTTTTTAAATTTGGCATCATTACTATAAAGCTCGTCTTTCATATTTAGACCATTTCTGAAATTTGTTGGTTCTGCATGTGTCTTTGGTGTGTTAAGGATATAAAAAGAGTATTGGGTAAGGGTAAAAGGTAATATGTCAAAGAGGTTTCCATTATGAAGAACATGCCAGGAATTAAGAATGGGGGATAGACTATAAACTAATGGTATAAAAATTGTGAAACATTTTGCAGGCTATTCTAGAGATGAATTTTTAGGGCAGAACTGCCTATTTTTGCAGGGTCGAGACACAGACAATGCGGCTGTAGCGCAGGTGAGTTACTTGCGTTATAGCATTTTTCATTTCATTGTATTCTCGTATGGGTTCCTGGTGTTTCAAGCATTGAGTTTTTGCAGTCATAGCTTGCACTTCGCTTTGTTTTAACTATGTCCTCATAATATTCAACAATGTTGTATCCATCTTTTATGTGCTTCCTAGAGCACGTGCCATGTTACTTTTCATTTCATTTTTTTAACAGATATTAGTTGCAGATACGGCAAAGTATTGTAGTAGAACAATGTTGTACAGTGCGGATCCTAAATTATAGGTATGCTTATGTTGAGAGTGAGCAAACCTCTTTTAGAAGCAGAAAATTAGTATTTTAATATTGTGGCATAAGTTATCAGTTCGTTTAGTTTCTTAAAGAACTAGTCTATAGCTCACAAAACTTTTTGAACTAATAGATGTTCTTATCGTGCAGGAAGGATAACATTTCTCTCTGGAATATTCTTCACACAGCACCTATTCGAAATGCATCCGGAAAGGTATTATTGTCATACTTTCTTGGCTTTCAATTCTTGCTTTATGTTTGATACATCCTATCTACAGATGCCATTTACATTGTTAGTTTGGTGCATGATCTCCCTTCTTTCTTTGCAAAAAACTAGGGAATGCTTCCAACTTTATGATTTATCTGAAAAATTCCAACAAATTTATTTTATCATCAATTTGATGCTTATTTCAAATGGACAATAAATGAATATTCGTAGCACTAGAACTAGACTTTCAATTCCTCTGAAAAGTTTGTGAATATTTTTGACAAGATGTCACTTGGTTGACACATTTATTGGGTTGCACTACTCCATGGATGATCGGTAAACTGCCATGGATATTCCACTGGGCACATTGTTACAACAGTTCTTAAAATGCTACTGCAATTACCGTGAGGTCATATTGTACTTTTCAGTGATTAGTTAATATCCTAGTTTTAAAACTTGGGAACAATCTTCAACTTGGCCACCTATCAAATCGGGTTTCGACTCAGACTCAGATAGACTCAGATTCAATGAACCGGATTAAAAAAAAATACATAAAAATATTAATTTTTAATAAAAAATATTTTTAAGATTCCAAACCATTAGAGATGAACTTTGCAAATTTTTCTCATCTATATACCATTTAAGAGTGAATATATCAAAATTGCACTAAGTGCAGCACATATTAGCAACAAATTACATAATCTGTGAGGCTCTAAATGGCCTCTACAGTCCAAAAACCATTCTACAAGTTGTGGTTTATAACTTTATATTGAATATGCCTGCATTAGTTTGCTCTGCAAGTGGTTCTAGATGAAGAGCTTCGAAGCATACGTTTAAAAGGTTTCCCAATGGTGTCTCAGAAACCCTTGTAGAATTTTATAGGGAGACCATATTTCCTTGGATATTATCATGTTTCAAGGAGGGATAGATCTGGGGTTAAGGCCAAGACAAGGAAATAAGTTCCACATTCCCACCACAAATTCCACTCGACACGGGCAATAGAACAGGGAAGTAAGTTCCAAATTCCCACCACAAATTCCACTCGACACGGGAAATAGAACAAGGAAGTAAGTTCCACATTCCCACCACAAATTCCACTCAACACTGGCAGTAGAACAGGGAAGTAAGTTCCACATTTGCTGAGTAATTTTCCTATGCTCCAATGATTTGAGGTGGGAAACATTAAGCTTAACAATGAATTTGTGTTTCCTACACAATGAATTTGATATCATAGCTTGTTACTGAAGTAAGGACCTATATTGCATGAGTAAAATCACTTGGGAATGAAAAGCCCATTTTGTTTTGCTTGTTGGACCAAGTGTAGTGCATTGGCATGGATCATGTGCTTTTTCCTGCCATCAATGAGAGGAATGAACCTCATATTTATCACCTTCCCAGTTGATCGTATTCAAAGCAGCTCCTAGAAGCCAACTAATAGCTCCGAGAAGCCAACTGATAGCAGTTGATCAGCTATCCATTGCCACAAATGGTTATGAGCTATCCATAACCACAAATGGCTCCTATCTGGCTCTGAGTTAGGAGAGTATCAGTGGAGCTAAAATCCAAAACATTAGCTGAAAGAGTAGTAATTATATAAGCATACCTATTTTCTGGATCAAAAATAGGTCTCTTTCGTGGTCTTAGAAAGGAGAAACGAAAAATACTATTTGAAAGAGAAATAGGAATTTAAACACACATGTTTTCTGGCTTATATTTATTTAGAATGTGGGGTGGGCCATAATTAAACACTACTAAGTGTCGGCGTTTACCAAATGGATGTTCTTTGTCTACACATATGTTGAGAAACAGTTTTATTTTAAATTTTTGTCATGCTTAAGATCTGTTGTGTCAAGCTTTTGGATGGTGTAAATCAATGTTGGTAAATTATCCTCATCTAAATAGCAAAGATCCCAGCTGGTACTGTTGTTTATTTATATTGTTGTCCAGAAATTCAATGTGTTGTGTTGTATAATTTTGTGCTGTATTATATACATATTTTTTAAAACTAGTTTTAAAGTCTGCTAGTCATACATGATATTCAAAAACTTGATTATAAAATTTCCTTGTCTTTTTTTTGTTAGTTGAACGTGTCTTTGGACGCTGACAAGGGAATCTCGGACTCCAAAAGAAGTACAATTATTAAATATCTTACGTCATTCTTGTCTCCAATTCAGAATAGATTGTTCCAGTTTGAAGCAGAGCTGAAAGAAAGATGAATTTATGGTTTTGTTTAGAGTTGTTTAGGGTAATTGGTGCTGGGCTAAGCCTACTGTGGTTTTGTAACATTGCCTCTTTCTGTCTGGAGATTTTTACTGTGGTTTTGTAACCTTGAACTATAACTCTTTTGATATATTGTAACATTGACTGAGATTGGAATGTAGAACACGTACAAATTCCAGTTTCCCTCTCAGAGAGTGTCCTCCACTGCTCATTCAAACTGGGCCCAAACTTTTGTTGGTTATAATAACTTGCATGCAAAATTCATAGATCATTACACGTCAAACCGACTTTACGCCTTGACTGACATTACATTCAACATGGTGCACAAGTATGATTTACATGTATCAATCAAAAATATGATTGTATCTATATTTGATAATGCAAGTTGAATACAACATATAATACATAGGAGTGCTATGGCTATGAAGTTCAATATGAAATAATCTATTGATTGCTACTATTACTATTATATAAGGGGTGCTCTTCCAATGTCCATTTATTAGCTATGTGAAGAAGGCTTTGTGGATTTTGTATTTACTATAAGATTATGTATAGCTGAGTTGCAGACAACTAAGTAGAATTTGGTAAGAAGTTTGGAGTATGTGTAATTCATAATGATATTGTCTTCTCTTCATTGATGAATATTCAATGTGTGAGTTTTGACCTAAGCCATTGCATTATCAATGTGTCAAGGCTCAAAACTCGACCTATATGTCAACTACTTCTTATGATTGTTCCTAGGAACACGAATCCTAATTTTTGTAGGTTTAAAATTTATCACAAGTTTTCTCTATTGTGGTCAAATTTGTGGAGGTTATCTCAAAATTTATTTAAGGTACCATTGATCTAAATTTCTTATGAGCTTTCAACACTATTACAAACTTAGGTGAAAATTGTTGATCAATTCTCACTTGATTAGGGTTATAGATGTTAATGAAAATTTTGTGTGCATGAATGAGATTTGGGTGCAAATGCTCAATTTTGTGTGCATTAGTGTGATAAATATGGGATAATGCAAAGCATAGTTTTGAAGATTAGTCTAAGTTGACTCGTACCTAATCAACTCAGTCAAGTTGATTGTTGGTTGAACGGTTAATTGTTGGTTCAATGGACAGAAGATCTTGCAGGCCCAAATACCAAAGGGAAAAATGGATCCCATCATGGGGTTCTCTTTGTAATTCTCCACCACTTCTACCTTCCATGCTTCCTCAAACTCCTCTCCAACCTCAATATCAGTGCTAGTAGTAGCATGAGAAACAACACTACGCTTAGCAGAACTAGAAGAACGCGTTTTCCAAACTACACGAGAACTACTTCCCTCACGAGTCACCATGTGCCATGCTTGGTCTCGATGGTTCGCTTCCTTCAACTCCTAGTTCAACTACCATATCTTCATTGGAACCAACACTCCGAACTCCACTACACAACGATTCACCATTTTGTAGTAGTGATTCGCCATTTGTACTGGTGATTCGCCATGATTTTACAGGATAATATAATCTCGTGAGAGATTCGCCAAAAAATTATATATACATATTATATTATTAATAAAATCGCCTTCCATTTTTCCTATGTATCATGGGGATTCGCCTATTTTTTATATATATAAATTTAGGGGGGTTCTTAAAATTATCCCTGCTCTTTGGATTCAGCTCTACCTATTTTCCTGTTGTGTTTTCATATTTCTTGGACTCTTCAAGTTCTCACCCACACTCCAAGTACTTCTCAGATTTTGACCTCTTGTGCAATTCTTCTGCCCCATATCTGACATCCTTAATGGGATTGAAAAAAATTCCAACACCCAAAAATGATAGAATCTGGTCCAAGCCAAAATTAGATTTGAATTCTGGCCCAGAGACTTTTGAGGCAGAGGCTAAATAAAAAAGAACATGATCAAAACATACAGTAGTTTTGGAAGGTCCTTTGATAACAGATGGGAAAACTAGAGTCATCCAACAATCATTAACATCAAAAGTCTCTTTTAAATAAGGTGGGATTTAAATAGATTTGAAAACAAAAAAGACATATAAAGATAGCCAGGTTTTTCAGGTGTTGGTAGGTTCTTTTTCATGGGCCTATCTCACCCAAAGGGTGTTGCTTATTAGGCACATAAAGTTGTACTTGAATCCCAATGTGATGTTGATACAGTTTTTTAATCCCAAATGGCTTAAGTTGTAGATAAAGGTGTACTGGCTTGAATCTGAGATCGATACAAGGCCATAATTTCTCATGCAGATTGAAATTCCCATATCACTAATTTAAAATGTTACCGCATGGAATGTTATTATTATAGGTTGTGTTAGGGATGGACACTCCTAGGAAGCCCTCAAGCTATATTACCAAACACAACAGGGAGGACTTAGAGGAGACACACCTTTCCAATTGTTCTCAAGGCGTGCACTGAGATTGTGGCCCTAGAGAAAGGCAAGCAAATCCATAGTTACATGGAACACCATGACTATAGGATATTCCGAAATTAGAAATTGTGAAGAGGCAGGAAAGGTACTTGATGAAATGTAGTTGGGAAGGTCAAAACACAATGTGATAAATTGGAGCGTGATGATATCCAAGTATGAGTTGAATGGTCACAACAATGGTGTAGTGAGATCTTTTCTAAAATGCAGCTGGCTAAAGCAAAATCCAATTCAGTCACTATTTGTCAGTGCTCTTGCTTCTTGTGAAAAATTAGCAGTGCTGCAACAAAAAAGATGGATGATGCATATGAAGTGTTTGTCAATATGCCAAAGAGGGATCTGATTTCATGGAATGTAGTAATTTCTTGTTATGCATTAAATGGATATTGTGATGAGGTTTTGGGGCTCTTTTATCAACTTCAAAATGACAATAATGAACCGAGATGTAATTAAATGGAGTGCAGATATTGTGAGGTATACTCAATTTATTCATAGTGTTGAATCCATGGAAATATTTAGTTGAATGCAAGTTGCAAAGGTGAAGCCTAACTCTATTACCATAACAATTATTTTTCCTTCCTATGTTAATTAGTAGCTCTGTAGTGTGGGTATCAAAAGCATGGACATGAGGAAGATGCCTTGACACTCTTTTATGAAATACAAAAAGCAGGCATTAAGGTAGGGCATATCACCTTCATTGCTATTTTATCTGCCTGCGGCCATGCAGGACCAATAGATGAAGGCTAGCATCATTTCAATCGAATTAGTAGAAATTTTGAAGTGAAGCCTAGAGTGGAGCATCATGCGTGCATGGTTGAACTCCTTGGCCACTCGAGACGCTTTAATGGAACATATGTGATATTATCAAACATCTATGATACTTCTATGGGATGATGTATTCAACGTGAGAAAACTAATGTTAGATAAGGGAATTGAAAAAAAAGGAACTAACATCTCATTTTCACAGACAATTCCAGCTGCTACTAACTTAGTATGTTTTGAAATATATCATGGAAACTCTTTGACAGTGTTCTCGAGATTCAATGATAATACACCCTCTTCATTTGAATTTTTCCTCTCCAAAACCATGGAGAGGAGAGACATGGAGGATTTACAACCATGCATACTTCCTTAACCCTCAAGGTGGCTGGAAATAGAAATCATGACAAGCTCCAAGCATTAGACAAGTCTTGGTTGAAGCCTTATGTTGTAAAAGACGAATCCATCAGGCAAGTCTTGGGCCAACTTTGGGACTCCGTTGAGGAGTTTTTCCGCATTTAAAAATTAACTCAAGTTTTTCTATAGTGCTTGGTTATAGAAAATCATTGGAGCCAAAAAAATGCATTTTCAGGGAAACAGGCCTACCTATTAGAGGCCAAAAGTTGGGTCACTAGTTTGAAAACAAGAATTTATTTGTCAAGCAAATTGGATGGAGCAACCAACAAGGGAACATGAAAATTTTTTGCCTCAGACTTGCATATTTTTGTGGACTTTTTTGTCTGTATTCAAGGTGGTTTTGTGGTTAGAGAACCCTAGAGGAGTGCATGATTTGGTCCTACAATAGATTTTGGGAGGAACTATAATTTTTTTAGGTGGGATTCTTTCTTATTCAATTGATGACTATGCCATGACAAGACTCATCTGAGAAGGAAATGAATTCCGTGGATGTTATAGGGATTTGAATACAGGATGGTAAGGTCTAGGAGACTATGGAAGTGCAAATACACTTTTTATTGATACTTCAATAAAAATGGAGACCTCGTGCACCTCTAGAAAGCAGTTCTACGCTACCTCACATCCATTGTAGCTATTGCAAAACTCTCATATATGCTTGAGCATGGGAGGAATACGTTCACAAATTACAATATTATTTTCTTTCCATTTATTCTCTTCCTCTACGAATTTCATGACAATTGAAATCATCACTTTCTTCTATTATTTGAGCATTATATGGAAGGCTTCATGTAGTTGTTTCACAAGGTGCCATAATTTATTCTTAAGAGATGGCTATTCAACAAACCCTAATTTATGAGTCCTACTGGATCCTGTTACAACTAATACTTGAATATATAATTCTAGAAATTCTCCTCCTTCGAGATTGTAAATCATCATATATTTTCCCAAGACAAGAGAACGTGAATTATTTCATAAGAAAGGTATTTGAGATGCTAGTTGGAGCTCATAGAAAGCTTTAGGTATTAGAAAGGTTCTTCCACAAGAGAAACAAGGTGTACAGGGATGCTTGATATACTAGAAGACTTCTTGAACTTCTTATATTTTGTATATTGTCGAATAGATGGGAGCACTTCAACATTAGAAAAGCAACATTGAATAAAGAACTTCAATATCACAGATAACAATATTTTTAATTTTCTTATTTCAACTAAGGCAGTAGGGTGGGAGGGGTTGGAATCAATTTTCCAAGTGCAGATACATTTTATTATATATGATCTATATTTCAGTCATTTTTTTCTTTTATGAGCTCAATCATGATCTCACAGTATAGGCCAAGACAAACCAGTGATTTCATATCAGTTGGTAATAAAGTGTATTGTTGAGGAGAGAATATGCATCGGTGTAAAAAGATGGATTTGGAGAATCTGGTGATGAATCTTTGTAAAAATGAAAGTTTAAAGAGTTATCTAGATCACAAAGAACCTATATATCGTGATTTTCAAAATGAAGTTAATGTTATTTGTTTGGTTTTCTCTTGTTTTGTTGTCCTACAAATTTGTTACTGTTATGTTTATTATCTAGCATGCATATGCCCATACAATGACCTCTTTCCATAACTGCAAAAAGAAAATATCTAGTACCTATATCCAACTACTGTAGTTGCTGGAAAAAAGCAATTCAAAATAATTTAATATGAAAAGAACTTATTTTACACATACTAATCCTTTGTTAGTTTCGCAACACCTCAAGTGCCCAAGTAGGAACTTTAAATTTCACTCTAACAACCCCACAATGCATCATTTTATGGAAACTTACACTACATACCAGGATTGGATAAAAACATGACAGGATTCCACAATTCCAATATGGTGCCAACAAAATTTTGGACATATCAATGGTTCAATATTTTTGGTAATACAAGACCCCAACCAAGTTTCATTAGTTTACTTTGTTAACCAAACCAAGTTTCATGAGTCGAAAAAGTACATATGACATTCTAATAGCTCACTGCGTGTGTTTGTACTACCCATTTCTTCTACTTAAGGAAATAGGTCTAGAAAATATAAATATGATAATATATCATAAAATAGGTGGTGATCCCTCTTAAAAGTGAGGATTCTTTGGGAATAAACACTCATTTAAAATAGACAAGCTCCAGGAGTCCATTTCCAAAAATGGGAAATAATGCTATGACAGGTGCATTGGCCAGAATGTTTGTAAGTATTTCTACATCATTTATTTATACTCCTAGTGAGTGTGTTAAACAACATACGCAAATTGATTCATAGTATTGAAACAACTGGTATGTCTATTGAAATTCTAGTATCCATTGCCAGAAATGGATCTCCAACAGCAAGAAAGTAACGTCAAGACAACATATACCACTTGAGTAGATTAGAATGGACCATAAATGAATAAAATTCAATGCCATGTTCCAAAAACTGTTAAGTGGTGAACAATAGAATAGGAAGGAATACTTTTATTTACTTGACATCATCATGTTTTGCAAGATGAAGACTTCTATTACATGATTAACTAGGCAAGAGTTGGCACATGTATCAATTTTTATCAAACTACAGGTACCATTTTGTTAATTTTGGGAAAATAAGTCCAAACTCCATGTTCCATTGCTCATATGACGATGATGATATTTTTTTTGGATTCCTCTTTCGGAGAGGTGCAATATTTATCTAAAGATCATCTTTTTTGGATGAGAAGAACTTATATTTTTATTTTATTTTCCACACATGTGAAAATTGTCAAGGTCGGCCAGAATTGTAATGTAGGATTTCAAGCCCAATAGATGTGTCGCACACCCTCATTAATGGATATAAATTGGAGAGAGATGATGTCCATTTCATCATCAACTCATCACCTAAGTCACCTGATACGGGGATTCATGTTTCGATGGATATGGGGATTCGAGAATCGAATTCGAGATACAGTGACCTCCGGAACAGGACACGTCCAGGATATGACACACTATATGTTATTTTATTCAATATATATATATATATATATATATATTAAAAGTTAGATATTTTTTACACAAATTCATACAAATTCATTGATTGAAACATAGATTTAAGATCTTAGATACTCATACATGATACATTGATACATTGATACATCATACAATTGTCAAATTGTCAATCATACATATTAAAATTTAAAAATTTACTCAGAAAGACAAGATATAACATAGTAAGATACTATAGTTTTCTCATTAAGTCATCAAAATAAATATGTGTTACATAAGTGCACTACCAATGGCAAATAGAAATAGAAAATAAAAAACAACTACAGTTTACAAGACTACAAGCCTGAAGCCTCAATGAGTCAGAGTCAATGAGTCATCAATGCTCATCATCATAATCAACATCACTGTCCTCATCCTGATCATCATGCTCACCACTTCTATCCTCTGTTGCATCCTCATCCTTTGTCATATATGCATCTCCTGGTGTGGAGGATGACACCTCTATTGTATCGGCATCATCAAATGTGACAAGCTCTAGCACTGGCGCATTGAGATCCATGTTGGCCAATGACAACTCAACACTATTGTCCAAACCCATATCATCAGGAAAGACATCCCACATATTTGTCTTTCCCTTCAACCAATCCTTCCACTGCTTGTAGATGAGACGAAGGTTGGTGTGCACATACACCATTGTCTCTGCCCTGGACTACTCAAGCCTACTCTTCTTCACACTATAAAAACTCCCATATGTGCTCCAATTCCTCTCACAACAAGAGGATGAAGTCACATGAGAGAGGAGCCTCATGGATAACTGCTGTAGAGGAGGGCTTGTTGCCCCATGAGTTTCCCACCAAGAATAGGGCTTCTTAGCCCCCCTGTCTCAAATCACATCATAGCCTGCAAATCACCCAGTGCTAGTGGAAAAATATGCAAAGGCATCCTCCACCTCATCAAGGGATGCCCTCTCCAGAAAAATCCTCCTGGATGCATCTTTCCTCCCCTGTGATATTTCACCATCCATGTGAGGAGAGAATCTGCGGGAAGGTCCACCATTCAGCCACTCATGGTTGTAGTATTTTGGGTTCAAGGAGTAAGCTAAACAATGCAAAGGTGTGCAATTCTTGTCCCATCTACTAACAAGAATATCATGTATGTTGGTGAAGAAGGCCTCTGGTGATGTCTCATACTCTAGGCACTGACTCTGTAAAATAATGGCCCTCACAGACTCAATCATGGAATCCCATCCCTCATAAACCTCTCCTAGGATGGGTTGGTCTGTATCTGCAAATAAAAGAAAGGAAATGATAGACTCCATGATTTGAATAACTAGATCTACCTTCTCCCACTAGAGATCATCCAACACTGTGTCCTTCACTTTCTTTGAGGCTGCTTGATCCGTATTTCTCCAAAAATACCAAAGCTTTGAAATAACCATAGCTCCAAGAGCGGTCTTGACCTCCCTCAACCTCTTCAACATGATGAATGAAGAGGCAAATCATGTATCCAAAATCTTCAACAATGATAGATTGGTGTATTCCTTGTTGATAGTGAGGTAATTTGTATTTTTTTGTACAAAGTTGCAGATATGTCGTGCATCCTCAATAATGGCTCAAATCCAAAGCACATAAGAGGCAATATATTTCAGTGCCAAGTTCAATGAATGGACAATGCAAGGTGTCCAAAATATTTTCTGATATTTTTCTTCCACAATCATTCCAATAGCCTCGCAAACAGGTGAATTATTTTTAATGATTTGCACACAAGAATTGACACCTACATCTTCAATTATTTTAATAAATAACTCACCCATATATTGTGCATCCTTGTACTATCCAAGTGCATCCACTGATTCCAAGAAAAATGGACCATTCAAGGATGACACCATGAATTTGATGAGAGGGTGGCATGCTAGATCTGTCCATCCATCAGAAACAATGCTAACCCCATATGCTAGCCATGCTGATTTAATAGGCTCAAGCATTTTGTCCACCTCTTTCTTTTCCTTTATCAACAATGTGGTTCTACACTTCTCTGACCCAGGAGGCACATACCCTGATGGAGCCCCATGACTAAGAGCTCGACACATCTCAATAAATAGAGGTGGTCGTGCAACATTAAAGGATATGAAGTTCTGATAGAAAAAAAATGCAATGGTGAGATCAAGCTCTTCCCTCTTCTCTTTTTGAAAAATCTTGTGCATTGGACCAACTGCAGTTTCCTTTCTCTTTGCTCATTATCGCCTACTAAAACTCTCAAAAGGGAACTTGTTGCTGATTTTCCTTAAGAATGGAAGGAGGGTATCATTCTTGTTTTGTTTTTATTTTGATGCCACAGTTGCCACACCAACAAATTTCTCTTTCTCCAATTCCTTCCTCTCTGGAAATTCAATTCTTGTACAAGATTGAATGCCACAACCTGGAAAACCCAAAAAATGATTTTTCACACAGAAATATGTGTAAGTGAAATGGCCATTACAAAAATTTCATTTCCATGAACAATTTCCTCCTCCCTTTCCCTTTTTTCCTAGCCCTACCTCTCTTGTCACATATTTCCACAATGGGTATTTGGGGTCATGAGTTTTTTTCCCTACACATTTGAAGTTGTTGTTGCAGCCCCACTTCCAATAGATGGAATAATTACAGACCCTGATGAAACAGGGATAGGAGGGGCATCTCCAAATGGGACATTCTTCCCCTTCTTTGTCGTTGTCTTGTTGCCCTTGATTGAGCCATGAATACTGTAAAAAATAAACAAAAATGATGAAATATATAAAACATATGCACATGCAATCACTAACATGAAAACTAAATGCAAAAACATAGAGGGATAGTGCAGTTACCGGATGCTCGAATCTCTTTGAAAAAACACCTTTTCTTCTTGCTAACCCTTGCTCCTTGCTCACTTTGCAAACAAATGGTTGTGAGAAACAATGAGAGAAATTGGACTTTTATAAGTCAAAATCACACTCTTCGGCTGCTCGAATTTAGCTGTACAGGATTCAATCATATTTGTATAGGATACGATCAGGATTCGATGTATCCTGTATGGATACGATCGAATCCGGTGATTTTGGTACAAATTTGTACGTATCGTATTAGATACGACAGATTCGGGATTCGTGGGCCCCACCAAACAAATTTGGTTTCTTAGCTCATCACACATTTCCTCTTATAATATGATTGATTCATTCAGCCTTTGGAGGCCTCTCTCTCTCACACGTATGGATCTGAAGTGGAAGAAGTGCAGACTGTTTTTAGGGATCTTTTCTGGTGAATTGATCGGTGTTGACTGTGGGTCAAAGCTTGGAGTTTGACTTCCATTCTTGTGCAGAAAATCCAATAATTTGAGGCCGCATTAGAGGGCACAAAGATCGAGGAGAAGGGTTACCTTTTACCATAGCCCTAGATCATACCCTTGACTAGCGTTGACTTTTTGCATTGAATTTATCTATTGACCAGCGTTGACCTTTTTGGAGTTGTCTTTGAGGGGTGTGTATGTGACACTTGGAGGATTGTTTGATCTATGTTGGAGAAGACTTTGCTGGCTGGTGCATCATGTTGACTGTCGTAATGAAAATTATTCTCTATCTTTGTTGGACAAGAAGAATTGTAAATTATGATTTATATTATTGGCTTGTCTTTTGTTGATTTATTATTATGTTCTATCAGCATTTTAATTTCATGTTTATTTGATTGCTAAATTGAATCGAGCCTATAAGAATGATTGAAGTAAAACTGCATTAAGCATAGAACATACCATGGTTATTTAAATTTAACATGGTATCAAAGTTGAGGTGAATACAAATCCCAAGCTAGTGTGAAAACAAATCATCGAAGAAGAAGTCTTGTGAACGACCAATAGCCTCCTCAACCTACAAGGGTTTCAAATCTAATGATAAGTTGACTAACAAGTCTAATTATCATGCATGGAAAATGTCCTTGGATTTGGCATTATAAGATCAATATGTCATGGATTATGTGCCGGGGAAGATTCATGAGCCTCCATCAAATGCACCGGCTGCCACAAAGACGAAGTATAAAAAAGGGGAAATCAAAGCAAAGATGATTATCCTGGATTCTATTCATACGTAATTGGTTTCCTATATATCTGAGCTAAGCACATATAAATATATGTATGATAATTTAGTTAGCATGAACAGGGCTAGAAATGCTAATCAAGTTCTTTTCTTCAAGAACCAATTGAAGAATGTCAATAAGGGCAAAGAAGAATCCATTCAATCCTATTTTATGAGGCTCATTGAAATAAACAATAATCTCTTAACTATTGGAGAGGAAATAGTTGATCAAGATATGGTTCAAATTGCACTTGGAATGTTGAGATTCAACAAAATGATGAGCTTAGTGAAAAGAGTCGCCTTCACTAAGTGGGCCCACAAGCTCTTTTTGGCGCAAGTCTATTTTTAGACTATGTCTATTTTTAGACATGGTGATCATATTTCAGAAGTTGCAGGATGCTATTTTTGGATGGTTGGTCAAGCTAGAAAAATAGATGATATTATATTTTTAGAATATTGGGTGAAGTCTATTTATAGATCTTCGATCTAAAAATAGAAGTGTCGATTATTATTAGCTCTTAATAATAACCCGACAACAAACAACAACTTATTCTCTTGGAGCACTTAATTTCAGTGCACAAATTTGTCAAATCAGTGGGTAAAGGAATTTCACAATTCCTAGGGTTTACTGGTGGTTCATGCATGGAGGACTCAGTTAGAACTAAAGTGGCAAAGTTATGACAGAGTTGGAAGAGTATTTCATGGAGATGTTATTCAATTTAACTCAATTATTGGAGTTAAACTCAGTTGAGCTAGTTGTATCTAGTCTAACTGAATGATACACTAGTGAGAGTGGAGTGAATTAATTATTTAATTAACTCACAAATAATAACTCATTAATCAACTGAACAATACAACAGTTAACTACAATGCATGTCAGTTCCAATGGAGACCCAGTGGAGAGATAGGTGAAAGGGCAAGATGGACTATCTGTTGTGACTATAGTGATGCATTGATTGCATCACACACACATTGGAGTTTCCAATGAGGATTGGAAATCAAGGTAAGGGTAATTCAAATTCATTCAGATTTATTCTTCAGCAGGGATTGCGCAGTGGAGATAGGCTATCAGGTGGCACGAAATCAGTGCATGGATTTGTAGATTTCTTCATGATAGTGTGTGACGATTGATTATACTGAGAGCTTGATGTACTAAGATTTTTATGAGATTTTTACATGATATCCATGATACATAATATATGATATTTGGGGTTTTAGCTTCAGGATTTCCCGTTAAACAACTGTGTTATGTGCGATTGTTTTTATTTATGCTTCACATGTGTTTGCAATTAATTTTCCGCAAAAGATTAACAGTGGAATGATTTTGTATTTTGCAAGAACTTAAATATTGTGAGATCAGGGGAATCTGGATGTATGCATGCTTAGTGTATATAATTTATACATGGTAGCAGAGGTGTGTTGTAAATTTTCCACAGGATATCGGAGCAGTGTTAATTCTTGAAGATTGCAATTGTGAAGAATTGATGAGTTTGTGCTGGTGGAAAATTCGAATTTGCTACAGAAAATTCTTGGTGCAGAAGTTGAGTATACATTGAAATGTCTTTCAATGGTTTACAATTGGAGTATGACCTTGATGGGAGCTCGAATTACATAGCCTGGAAGGATAGGATGGAGGCAGTGTTGGAGGATAATGGACTGAAGGAGTTCATCGATAGCGATGTTCCTAAGCCGAGATCTAGCGATGTTGCATTACTTGACGCATGGCAAAAGAAGGTAAAAAAGGCAAGAATAATTCTATTGGAAGGTGTGAAGGACCATATTGTGTCCATCCTTCACAGGAAATCCACTCCATTCTTAATGTGGAAGTTGAAATATTTTTTCCAAAGCAGCAGCGACCAAAGGAAATTGGCGCTGAAAGATAAGCTCAGAAAAATAAAAATGGAGAAGGACGACAGTATTCCAAAATATCTCACGAAGTTTTTCCAATGTAGGGATGAACTGGGAAGTGTGGGGATTACTGTTGATGATTAATAATTTTTGAGGTTGGCCTTCCTTGGGCTTCTGAAGAGTTGGCATAGCTACGAAGACTTTGTCAATGGACGGGAGAAACTGCCAGGATGGGAGTGACTTTGGTCGAATCTTGTGCAGGAGGAGATAAGACAGGATACCAAGCATGGCTCTTCATCGAATAATGAAGATGAAGGGAATTTCACTTTAGCTACCAAAGCAAGGAAAGGGAAGGGGAAGAAATTTCCTTCAAAATATGAAGCTAAAGGAAAGAAGCGGGATTTGTCCAAGGTGAAGTGTTTTCACTGTCACGAACATGGGAATTTCGCCACTAATTTCCCACATAAGAAGAAGAACAAGAAGGTTGTTGGAGTTGCAGCTGGAGTGGCCTTAGCCTCGCAATTTAAAATTTATTTCTCTTTGATCGCATGCTTTGTTTCAAGCTATATGGGATCAGTGTGGTATCTTGATAGTGGTGCGTCTTTCCATATGACGGGAGACAAGGAGTTGTTTAGTGACTTGGAGGAGAAGGACCTCTAGATGCATATAGAGATGGGCGACGATGGTCAATACAGTGCGACTAGAATTGGGACCATTACCTTTGAGAGGGAGTCTGATAATCCATTCTTGTTGAAGGATTTTATGCATGTTCCAGGTCTGAAGAAGAACTTGGTCTTGGTCGCAATGTTGTAAGACAAAGGTTATGATGTTGTTTTCAGTGAAGGAAAAGCCTTCCTTTGACATAAAAGAACGGTTCAAACTAAGAATATAGGGATTCGAGTTAAGAATATCTACAAGCTGGAGGTAGATGGTTGCGCTGTCGTGATGGGCAAAGCAGAAGAAGTGGTGAGCCGGGATGAGGGCGAATTATGGCACAAGAGATTGGGACATCTTCACCATGGCACTTTGAATATTTTGCAGCAGATTTCTACTAGACTTCCAAAGGGTACTCTTGTACAGTCATATCAGTGCAAGGGATGTACTATGGGTAATTTTTTGAAGACCACCTTTCATGAGAAGGAGAACCATGCTTCGGTGATCTTGGAGATAATTCACACAGACGTGTGTGGACCTTTCTCAGTTGCTTCAATATAAAAACACAGGTATTATGTTATATTTGTTGATGAATATTCTCGTAGATTATGGATCTTCTTGATTCATAAGAAGAGAAAAAAATTCTCAAAGTTATGTGAGTTTAAAGAATTGGTGGAGAAGGAGTCTGGGAAGCAAGTGAAAGCTCTACGGAGCGATAATGGTGGTGAATACATCTCGGGCGAATTCAAAGACTTCTATAGCAAAGAAGGAATTCGAAGAGAACTGATAGTGCCTCATAACCCATAGCAAAATGGGGTCGTGGAGAGGAAGAACAGAACCATCATGGGTGTTGCAGGAGCTATGCTTGAGAGGGAGCTATACTAGCATGCAGTGAAGGAACTGCTTGTTCCCAAAGATGAGCCTCTAGATGTGGATCAGCCACAGGAGGAGATTCATGGAGTGGATGAGTCCACTCATGTAGAACCAAACATCGAACAAGGCAGAAATCGTACCATAGAAGCTGAGAAACTAAAGCTTGATGCGGCACAGAATGTACGAGTCCCTACATCACAGCGCAGATAGAGACATTCACATGACCGATTTACTGGATACATGGCTCTTATGAGAAAGTGTATCGTGACAGAGCCATCTTGTTTTGAAGAAGCAATGCAGGAGCCCACATGGGTAGATGCAATGGTGGAGTATGACTCCATTGCCAGAAACTATGCGTGGGAGATTGTTCCAAGGCCGGTGGGAAAATCATTTGTAGGATCAAGATGGATCTACAAGGTAAAGCAAGCTGCTGATGGGAGAGTAGAGAAGTATAAGGCAAGATTTTTTGCCAAGGGCTTCTCAAAGATCAAGGGGATTGATTATGAAGAAACCTTTGCACCTGTCGCACGGTATTCTTCCATAAGGACCATCCTTTCTCTCTTAGTGTAGATGGGTTGGCACATTCATCATATGGATGTGGAGACTGTGCTCCTTAATGGGATCATTGAGGAAGAGGTGTACATTGAGCAACCTGAAGGATTTGAGATCTTCAGCAGTGAGTCGCTTGTGTGCAGACTCAAAAGACCATTATATGGGCTGAAGCAAGCACCACATGCTTGGTACACACGAATCATAAGCTATTTCACTGGACTTGGCTTCACCAAGAGTGAGGCGGATGCAAACCTGTACCAAATTGTGGTGGAGGGTAAGATTTTAATCATTTTTATTTATGTTGATGATTTAATACTAACGAGTGATGAGCAGTTGATACACTCATGCAAGGTAGATCTTGCAAAGGAGTTTGAGATCATTATTTCCTTGGATTGGAAATATGGCAGGGGGAAGGTGAACTGTTTGTGTCTCAAGGCAAGTGTGCCTGGGAGATACTGGAGAAGTTTCACATGCAAGGCTACAAGCCTATCGACACTCCTCTTCTAGGAAATTGGAGGAAAGGGGATGCTACATCGGCAGAGGTAGTGGATGCCATTGTTTATCGACAGTTGGTGGGTTTTCTCATGTATTTAGTTAATACAAGACCAGACATATGCTATGCGGTGAACCAGCTTTCACAAGAAATGGTTAATCCTACCAAGCTATTTTAGAAGGCAGGAAAGCATGTCCTGAGTTATCTCAGGGGCACATCTAAGTATGGCTTATGGTATAGACAGATAGATGAGGTGAATTTGCATGGTTTCATGGTGTAGATTGGGTAGGCAGCCCAACAGAAATAAAGAGCACATCAGGAGGGATTTTCAGTATCGTATTTACAGTAGTTTCTTGGTATAGCAGGAAACAAAGATCCATGGCACTCAGTTTAGCGGAAGCAGAATGCATGGCAGCAAGTCAAGCTGCATGTGAGGCTATCTGGATGAGGAAGATCCTGGTTTATTTATTCAATCCACATTTAGATCCTACAGTGATACATTGTGATAATAAGAGTTGCATTAAACTCTCTATTAATCCTGTATTTCATGATAGATCTAAACATACTGATATTCGATATCATCATATCAGAGATTTTGTGCAGCGGAAGATCATCTTGCTTCAGTACATTCCTACAGAAGATCAGGATGCAGAAATTTTGACGAAGGCACTCACCAGGAGCAAATTCAAATACCATAGAGGCAGGATCGGGGTGAAGGATAATCCCTATATTTTTGAGAGGGAGTGTTGAGATTCAACAAGATGATGAGCTTAGTGAAAAGAGTCGCCTTCAGTAAGTGGGCCTGCAGGCTATTTTTGGTGCAAGTCTATTTTTAGACTATGTCTATTTTTAGACATGGTGATCATATTTCAGAAGTTGTAGGATGCTATTTGTGGATGGTTGGTTAAGTTGGAAAAATATATGAAATTATATTTTTGGAATATTGGGCGAAGTCTATTTATATATCTTCAATCTAAAAATAGAAGTGTCGATTATTATTAGATCTTAATATTAATCCGACAATAAACAACAAATTATTCTCTTAGAGCACTTAATTTCAGTGCACAGGTTTTTCAAATCAGTGGGCTGAAGGAATTACGCAATTCCTAGGGTTTACTGGTGGTTCATGCATGGAGGACTCAGTTAGAAATTAAGTGGAAAAGTTATGACAGAGTTGGAAGAGTAGTTCATGGAGTTGTTATTCAGTTTAACTCAATTATTGGAGTTAAACTCAGTTGAGCTAGTTGTATCTAGTCTAACTGAATGATACACTAGTGGGAGTGGAGTGAATTAATTAGTTAATTAATTCACAAATAATAACTCATTAATCAACTGAACAATACAACAGTTAACTACAGTGCATGTCAGTTCCAGTGGAGACCCAGTGGAGAGATAGGTGAAAGGGCAAGATGGACTATATGTTGTGACTATAGTGATCCATTGATTGCATCACACGCACATTGGAGTTTCCAATGAGGATTTCACAGTCAAGGAAAGGGTAGTTCGAATTCATTCAGAGCTATTCTTTAGCAGGGATTGCGCAGTGGAGGTAGGCTATCAGGTGGCAAGAAATCGGTGCATGGATTTTTAGTTTTCTTCATGATAGTGTGTGATGATTGATTGTACTGAGAGCTTGATGTAATAAGCTTTGTATGAGATTGTTACATGATCTCCATGATACATAATATATTATAGTTAGGTTTTTTAGCTTTAGGCTTTCCCGTAAAAAAATGGTGTTATGCGCGATTGTTTTTATTTATGCTTCACACATGTTTGCAATTAATTTTCCGCAAAATATTAACAATGGAATGATTTTGTATTTTGCAAGAAGTTAAATATTGTGAGATCAGGGGAATCTAGATGTATGAATGCTTAGTGTATATAATTTCTACATGGATGTCTCCCCGGTGATTGGTATGTATTCAATACTCCTATTATTAATAACAATGTGATTCCTGATTTTTGATGAAATGTTGACAAGATGCACTCAAGAGGAGACAAGAATTATGTAGAGAGATCATCCATCTAATGGGAATGGAGGTGATCCTACTTCCTTTGATGCTCATGCAGAAAAGAGGAACAATGGTGGTCTAAGAAATCAAAACCACGAAAGAGCAGGGACCAAAGGAAGGAAAGGAAGATGTTACACTTGTAAAAAAATTGGTCACTATGCAAGAGAGTGCCCCAATAGAAGGGACTCCCCTAGGGATGTTGACAACAAAAACTTCAGGGGGAATGGAAATTAAAGGAACAACAGGTTCAAAAGAAAGAGGAAGGCTCCCTCTGATTGAGGTGGAAATGGGCATCCTTTCAAGAGGTCAAGAAATTCTAGGTACGATGAGTCTAATGTTGTTGATAATAAGAAAAATGAATATATTCTTATATCTTCCCTCTCCATTGGATATCCTCCCAACACCCTGGATGTCTGGTTGATTGATAGTGGTGTTTCAAAGCACCTCTCTGGTTATAAAGAAGCCCTCTCTAATTTTATTGAGAAGGATACTAATTTAGAAATTATCCTTGGAGATAATGCCACCTATCTTGTGAAAGGGACAAGGAATGTGACCCTTTAGCTATCTCAAGGTCAAGTCTTCCGCTTACAAGATGTGTTGTACGTACATGATTTGAAGATGAACCTTGTGTCTGTTTTTTCAATGAAAGAAAAACGATTCAAGGTGGCATCCGTTGATGGAAAGGTATGCATCTGGAAGAAGAACTTCAAAGAAGATCTTACTATTGGTTTTAGAGTTAATACACTCTACCAGGTTGGAGGAATTTTGTTGGGGGCTATGTCATGTGATACAACTCTTTGAACCGAGTTATGGCAACGTAGGTTTTCACACCTTCATTACAAATCCCTTCCCAAAGCAAGGAAGGTGGTGACAGGGATGCCCGAGTTTAAATATGATCATGAAGGTATATGTCAAGGTTGTGCTGAAGGGAAGAATACAAGGGGACCATTCCCCTCAAGTGTCATAAAGACATCTGATATCTTGCAATTGATACATTCTAATTTATCTTGTATGCTTCCCGTAATGTCCTTGGGAGGATGTTCCTATTACATGAATTTTATAGATGACTTCTCCCACAAGACCTAGATATATTTCTTAAAGAATAAGGACGAAGCATTCAAATGGTTTTGTACCTTCAAGGCCTTTGTGGAAATCAAACCGGGAAGAAAATAAAAAATTTGAGGACCGACAATGGGACCGAATATGAGTCGAATGAATTCAATGAATTTTGCAGGGAAGCTACCATTAAGAGGGAGACCACAACTGTGTATACTCCTGACCAAAATGGTTTTGTTGAAAGGAAGAATAGAACCATTGTGGAAGTTTCCCGTGCCATTGTGTATGTTCAAAATATATGCCCGCATTCCGCATTGGACTCCAAGACTCCCGAAGAAGTCATATCTGGTAAGAAGCCTGATGTCTCCCACTTTAGGGTTTTTGGAAGTCCTGTTTATTTTCATGTGCCAAAAGAAAAGATAAGAAAGATGGGTGTTTCTGGAAATAAGGGAATGTTTGTGGGCTACAGTGAAACTTTGAAGGCATATAGAATCTATGTGCCTGGTCAAAGAGAAGTGGAGATATGCCACGATGTCAGCTTCAATTAGGATGCTGCACTCAAGAAAGTTACGAATCTTCCTAGCTAAAAGGAAGACAAAAAAGAACAAGAAGTAGGGAAGTAAGAAGAGCCGAAGGATGAACCTATGCCCAATGTTGAAGGACCAATGGATCCTATTCATCCACCTCCTTCAAATAAGAGGATACTTTCATGGCTCAGGGACACTCTCGAAGATGCCAAGAGACATATTTCCCCAAGGGGGACATTCCGTGAAAGAAAGAAGCTGAATAGGTACCAAGGGTACCTAGCATTCATCAGTACAATTGTAAAATAGAAACCTGGATCATTTGAAGAAGCCGTAAAGCATCAAGTTTGGAAGGATGCTATGCATGAAGAATATGATTCCATTATGAAGAATGATTTCTAGGAATTAGTCTCGATACTGGAGGACAAATCTATTGTCACCTCGAAACGGCTCTTCTAGATTAAGCATGGAGCCAATGGAAGTGCTAAAATTACAAGGCAAGATTTGTTGCCTGAGGCTTCTCTCAAAAAGAAGGCATAGATTATGATGATTTAACTACACCTAGGCAGTCAGGTAAACCTAATAGCCACCTCTTTTGGGTCAGGATGGAAGGGGGTGTGTTAAAATATCTTGGCTATTATTAGTTGCTGCACAATGTATCTAAGCTCTATTTTTCTCGGGCGGAAGAAGTCCTCCTTGAGGTTACAAACCCTAACAAACATATCAAGGCACTTACTCATTAAGAATAATTTGGTATGTGAATCTTCTAGGGTTTGTTTGAGGACAACAAAGGTGCAATTGAGGCTCATTCCAGGTACAATGAGAAAAAAAAAAGGACCAAAATTATTCTGAGATTGTTTTGAAGACAACAGCCTAGGAGGGTTGTGGATAACCACATCTTATAACAGACAAATACTCCATTTCGACAGTCATTCTATGACTATATATTGTATAGAGAGTTGATCAAGCTACCTATCTAGGCTGCAGGTACCCACAGGACAGGTAGTCAGGCTCCTATTCTCTAAGCCTATGGATTATATTTAGACTTCAGTACAGTAAAAATCCTATGCATAAAGCCGGAATAACACAGTAGATACTACATTAATATAGTTCACCTAGTTTTTATTGACATATCATAATTTCAGTTGGATCTGGTTTCCTAAATTGCTGATATTACAAATAAATCTATACTAGTGGTGAACATATTAATGGTTTCATTGAGTAGTCAACCCTACTTATTGCGGTTTTGAGAAGAATCGTGTTGTTGTTGTCAATATTTATGTGCATATATATTGTTTATGAATTTGTAACACTAATTTATTGAAAAAACCTAGACATAATAGAAACCCTAAGCGAAAATTTACCCTAGATAATTACAGTTTGTACCAGATGTGGGTCATCTGCAAGGAAAAAGGATTTCAAGTACTCAATGTATACCTCTTAGAGCATTATTTCATTGTAAATTTTACCTAATTCACTTAATTTCTTAGATAATATGAGTTACATGATGGATTTAAAGGAATGTCTATATATATATATATATATATATATATATATATATATATATATATATATATATATATATATATATATATATAATACCCTTCGACCGATAAACAACTATGTACAGGAATAAAGATTCTTTATAGAAACTATAGGTCAAACTGTGAAATGAGGTGTATTATAAATTTCAGCTTTCAGAATGTCAAATTTTAACCATTTATAACCCATTAGCAGCAAAAGCAACAGGAAGGGATGTTGATTAGGAAAAGAAAAACTTTTTTCTTTTATTTTATTTGTTCCTTATTAAATTGGAATTTTAATTGGTACTGTGGAAAGTGGCAATTGCCAATATTCCAGTATCATTTTCAAATTATAGAACTTCCAAGCCATGGTGAGTATGTGGTGCCTAATAGCAAGAATTTATGTTTTAGCCCTCAACTCCAATGGCTCAAAATTCAAAATTTGTGGAGCTATATAATTGCAGGTTCAACTTGGATAGTAAGAGTAAGACACTAAGTTTAAATGTATGCCCCTATATTATTCATTGGCCCAAGACTGGGAATACACACTCATTCCACCCTGATAAATCCACCTTAAAATTTCAAGGCCATTTTAATATTGGGGGCATTTGGGTTTGCAACTGAGTCAAAGGAATATGCCATATTGGTGGAAAGCAGGCCATCATGATAGGGAATTGGTGAAGGGTGCACTGGCACATGGTTTTTGGAATTAGGAGGCTATCTTCGAAGACAATAAACTCAACTTTATAGTTTCTGATTCTTTTTCAAAGGTTGGTAATCACCTGGATCCTAAATATTGCATGAAGCACCTCATATTTATCGAAAGTCATCTACGATGTCGCCTTCGTAAGCTCAAGGCTCGATGTAAGTGACATTTTTTTGATGACAAGGAGAATGAAATCTCCACATATCCTAGACGTTCCGAGTGTTCTCATCCTAGCATTCCACGAACTCCATATGGGAGGCCTATTCTTTCCCTTTCTCTAACAGAAGGTCTTACCATTTTGGATCTTGGGAAAATTGAATATAAATGTGCAGGATTTCATACAAACTGACATATATTCCCTATTGGCTATAAATCTATAAGAAACTACTCCAATATGGTGGAAAAGGATGGACAGACTACATACACCTGTACAATTCTTTACGGTGGAAGGGCAAGTCCTATTTTTCATGTAGTTCCAGATGATAGTTTTGAAAAAGTCATTGAAAGAGATTATGCATCTGGTGCATGAGGTGTTTTTTGTGGAACTGGTAGAACACGACAAGATCACCATCAACGGGATGAAGATGTTCAGCCTCTCACATCCTATAGTTATTCAATTACTGCGTGAGCTGCCTGTAGCAGAATACTGTTCTACCTTATTCTCTGACTATCCTAATTTTGGATCTCACTCTTGAAGACAATAAATTAGTACCCCAGTTATTCCATCCGTTCAAGATGGTTCCAAATTTAGAGATACCCAGGTGAAGAAAAATCCAATGAGTAGCTTTGGAGATCAGTCAGAGAAATCATTATCTGACTCATCCAAAGAAACAAACAACAACGATTCATCTGATAAAGTGGATGGTTCTTATCAGGGTATCACTTCAGATAACATGGCTGAAGATCAAAGTTTCACTAGAAGAAACATGTTAGTTCATTCAGGTGTTTTTTCCTAATTTTTTTTTATGGTGAATTTTCCACACAGCTAGAGTGTTTGGAAGTGATATTCTGTGGGGAAATTTTTTAATACTGGTGTGATAATTTAGGATCATTACCTATGGCTACCAAAACTTTGGTGTGACTTTCATTTAAGCATTGGGGCATTAGATTGGCTTATAAAACCGAACCAGATAACTAGTCATCACCCTGAAAATTCTCTTTGGGTGGTGGTGTTTACTGTTTATGGAGATTTATACTAATGTTGTACCTAATTTGTGCTTTGATGATTCATTCTAAACAGGTGTTAGAAATTGTTGGGAAAATTTCAATTGATTTCTATCACATTTGATCTAATAAATTTCCTATTTTGTAATCAAAACAATGTGTATCATTACGATCTATTAAAACTCAGTTTACTCTAACTTCTAACTAGCTATATTTGAGGATTATGCTGAAGATTATTACCGATTGGAAAAACACTGGTCATACAAAAAATGGAATTCAAATAAATGAATACCACATTTATCCTAATTCCCAAAATGCCTCGAAATTGAGCAGCCTTGAACTACGATATTCAACAGTGAAAAGGTTGTTGAATCATCAAAAAAATCGAGTAATTGAAAAGAAAATCTACGAAACCATGAGAAAGCCCTAAAAAGCACTTGCATAAAATTGAGGATAACTAATATTGACCTTTTTCTGAGCTAATTACTACATCATGGGAATATCTTCATGTTATCTGGCCTTAAATGCATCAAATTTCAGCATTCAGGGTCATGACCACTGCGTTGTTCTTCTACTTTGAGACATCATTGACTTTCTAGTACCAAAAGAGCCAAAGAATTTAGCAGTTTTTCCGAGAATTTTAAATATTGAGCCAGGAGAAATGGAGGGTTTACTAACCTTCTTAGCAGTGTCAATGTCAGACTCGACAATGGTATAAAGACTCATGAAGGCATCATTGCCAGAGATCCGATTCTCCCTTTGTTTTTCAATGTCATACTTTTCATAATGGCTTCCTGGCTAGAACCAAATCAACCTTTATCACCGTAATTGATGAACCAACGGTAGAGGAAAAATGAAAATGATAAGGTTTTTTGAATCTGCCTGTCTATGTAACCTTCCCCTAGTTGTGCCAGAATCATGCCAACAGCAATGACTAAAGCATCAACATTAACATGTAATATCCTAGTGAATAGTTGCATATAAATGATATGCAATGCCCACGAATAATTGCCTACGATTAGTCCTGAACGCATCAGGTTCTTGCCTCATGGGTTCAATCAGCTCTCAGTTCTTCGACGAGCCAGTTTTGTTTCTTCTCAAAGCCATCCCATCGGTTCATTATTCTTGTAGATGGCATCCACCCACATGAGAATGTCGATTATTCTCATCTTCACAATGATCAGAGAATGTCCACGATGCTCATCTTCACAATGAGAAATCATGTTCTCGATGCCTGGTTTTCTAGATCTGTGTTTTCCCTCCAAATTCCTTCCCGAGATTGATTAACAAATTTGACTAAAAATTTTACTGAACAACCTTGATTGAAAGTTTGTAGAGTGATTATTAAGGTACAACAAATTGTGGGAAGAGATAGTAAGAGATAGCAGATGGTTAGATGGCCACTATTCAAAATTAAATTTGTGAGTAAGTTAACTTAGAAGTGAAATTGAACTCATTCAAATTTCAACTCTCCTTGGAATTAGTAGTGGTGTGTAGGAATTTGGAATTGTAGGTTGAATAAAGTTGTGGTTGTACATGGGAATTTTTGCTTATGGACTCACAAATTTGGTGTAATGTGATCTTAATATAGTTTCTATTGTTGTTATAAATGAAGAGAAATAAAAGTGACATCCTAAAAAGATGCAATGTCATTTTACTATGGCTTGTAATGTTGTTAGAAATGGAAAAATACAAGTGACGTCCTTAAAAAAATGCAATGTCATCTTATTATGGTTTTTAATGTTGTTAGAAATGAAGAAAAATTAATGGTGTGGACATTTAACATGTCATTATGCTATGATATTATTAGTGATGGTTTAATTCATCTTTTATCTATAATTTTTTTTTAATTACTTTTTCACTATTGTGGCTGATATGTGTAACTATAGGCTTATTATTTTCTTTTGAAGTGTGAGTGGACTAGGTTATTCTAACATGTGATGAATGAATAGATTGAAAGTCTTAACTTCTATTTCCATATGTGAGAGTACTATCAAATACAACGTGTTTATTTTTCCCCTTGCATGGCAATCCATTCTCCTCTACGTGTTGGTTAGGTTATTCATTTGTTCGAGATTCATAAACTAAGCTTGGGGAACTCCAACTAAACACCTCATATGTCTTCTTTAAGGTCCAACATAGAGACATCAAGCAACTGGACCTATAGTCAACAGGCCATTTCCTTTGTAGAGTGCGAAGTCCTTTGCTTGTTTATTTTCTTGTCCCTACACACTTCGCTAGTTCTTATGCTCAATACTAAGTGTAGGCCTTTTCCTTAATCTTCACTAAGCATAATGCTTCATCTTGTCATTGAGAACATTCACCAAGTAAAGCCAATTTTCTCACTATGTCTACATTTGGGAAAATTTCTTCTCTTTAATTCCCTTTGCATGATAATGCACCTTTCTTTTCTTAGTGATATTGTAATTAAGTGTAATTATCTTGTCATTCTACAATGAAATGCACAATAGGATGAAAGATGTGGTTGAGATACTCCTTTAAATGCAATATATTTCATATTAATGTAGAGATTAAATAAGCATTAATGGTCCATTTATTAAATAGGATGATGTGTTAGTGCTTGAATTTGTCTCGTACATTTTAAATCCCCAATTTCAACAAAATTCATTGTCCATTGGTCTTTTCCCCATTAGCAACACAAAAAAGAAAGGAATGTCCAATGACCTTTGACAATGGACCCTATATCGGTATCAAATTATTGTGATGTTAAAATCCTTAATAACAAAGAAAAATGAATGAGTTATTTGCCCCCATATTTGTGGTGAGATCCCCTAGGTTCAAGTAAATCATAGACAAAGGTGTGAGCCCCAAGAAAGTGTTGGAAGATTAATAGAGGAAAAGTGGTAAGTATAAGGCATGGATCAAAGGTTATGTGTTTAGTGCCCTTACTCACCAACTACCCAAAGTGTGTGCTTAGTGGGTGAGGAAGCATAGGTTATTGAGTACAAATTATTAGGGTCCCAAGCAAGGGGATCAAGACAAGCACTAAGCAAAAGGTGACCATGAGAGGTAGAAATTAATTATCCCACTGAGAAAAAATTTCATTGCTTATGGCTATTTCTTATCAATGAGTACATATATTGTGGTTTAAAAATTGAATAGAAATGCGAGATATAATGCAACATGAACAAGTAGGTTAGGTAGTCTAATTAAAATTTATGAGCTCCATCATTGTTGAACTGGCGTGTTTGTCAAAGGAGATGTGGTTAAGTATGCCATTGATTGAAACTCCCATGATACTTTGTTTAGCTCAAAGAAGGCCACAAAGGAGGTTTAAAAAGCTAAATGAAGGACCCTAAAAGTCATCATAATCATACAAAAATAAAGGCCATCGATTGAAGATCAAAGAATAGGAAATTCTAGTGAGAATTCAACAAGTAAATGCATAAAATGGATGAATCAATCATAGAGTGGGGGAAATGCAATATTTGAGCACACAGGAGAAAAAGTAAAATATATCATGTGTTTAAATATATGAATTTTTGGAAAAGGGGCATATACTTGGTGGTCATGTTCTCAACAAAAAGGGTTTTGAAGGCTCATTCCACTGTATTGAGGAAAGGAACTCCACATCAACAAAGAAGGCATTCTTGGTTTCCCTAGAAAAGTGGAAGGGCCACAAAGGAAAGAAAATTAATGAGAAAAAGGAAACCAAGTAAAGGCTCACTTGCTTGATGAACCTATGTTGAATGAATAAGAAACAATAGGTATCATTCTGCTGGGAATCACGATTATCGTTAAACCAAAACCCGCGGGTGTTATTCAATGATCACATCGCTAGAGATAAGGATCCATGAGAGGCAGCTAGTCCATGTTGTGAAACACATGAGGAGAATTAGTTTATCCAATGTCCAACAATGTCCCCCCAAATGCGAGTCAGTTGTGTATGGAACTCGTAACCTACACTTTGATACCACTTTCTGGGAATCACAATTGTCGTTAAAACAAAACCCACATGTGTTAGTCAATGATCACATCACCAGAGATAAGGATCCATGAGAGGCAGTTAGTCCTTGTCGCAAAACACATGGGGATCATTGGTTTATCCAATGTCCAACACATCCAAACCCTAATCAAAATGAAAGACTAATCCCCTGGTAAGATGATATCTCATGTATCGAGAAAAAATGGACACAAGAACAAAGTGCATGTTATGGGTAAGGTGGTGTTAGAAAAGTGTAGGAATGTGTGGATGTTTGATTCCCTTAAATCAGTGATGCACATAGAAGAAAGTTGAGACAATGGAGAGACTAAGGCAACCCCACTAGTTATATGTGGACCAACCAACCATTTCCATGTAGAACCAGGGCCCATGACTTGAAATTGCATGTTGGCACCCTTTTATCAATCTTAATTTAAATGGATCCAATCCCACCAGATATTGCTAATTAGAATGCATGGGAAACCTTTTTAATAATATTCCATGATTTTGTGTAACTAAGTTTTGTAATTTTCTTCCAAGCTTAGATAGGACCATGAGCCTATCATGTTAAATTTTGCAAGGGTGGTGGTGATGACCTACACTGTGTTGGGACAAGAGATAAATAAGCGTGAAGAAATATCATCATATGACTTGCATAAAGGATAAATGTTGGGGTGATTTGTAAACTATCATGGATATTTCTCGTGAACAAATTTTTTTTCTATTCCAATCCAAGTAGATATTGTTGATTAGAATGGATGGGGAACCTTTTTAATAATCTTCCATGATGTTGTGTAACTAAGTTTTGAAATTTTCTTTCAAGCTTAGATAGGACCACAAGCCTTTCATGTTCAATTTTGCAAGGGTGGTGGTGATGACCTGCATTGTGTTGGGACAAGATATAAATAAGTGTAAAGAAATATCATCATATGACTTGCATAAGGGATATATGTTGGGGTGATTTGTAAACTATCATGGATATTTCTCGTGAACAAAATGTGTTGTTGTTCCATTCCCACTAGATATTTTTTTTTAGAAGGCATGGGAAGCCTTTATAATAATCTTCCATGATGTTGAGTAACTAAGTTTTGAAATTTTCTTCCAATCTTAGACAGGACCACGAGCCTATCATGTTCAATTTTGAAATGGTGGTGGTGATGATTTGCACTGTGTTGGGACAAGAGATAAATAAGTGTGAAGAAATATCATCATATGGCTTGCCTAAAGGATATATGTTTGGGTGATTCATAAACTATCATGGATATTTCTAGTGAATAAAATGCATTGTTGTTCCAAACCCACCAGATATTGTTGATTCGAATGCATGGGAAACCTTTAATAACAATATTCCATGATGTTGTGTAACTAAGTTTTGGGGTGATTTGTAAACTATCATGGATATTCCAATAGACAATTCATCGTAACAGACCAGATAAAACTATATTTAAAAATGAATGAATAAGAGTTTGTGAGAGGAAGTGTCAGTGAGTTTAGGGTGTGCTAAAGTGGGAGTGACATCAAGGTATGATAGGAAATTTTAAGGCATGCTAGAGGCTAGGGAAACATGCCAAGATGTGCCACGTGTCAAGGTGTGCCAATGCATGCCAGGCCAAAGTGTTTGGGAGTGCCAAGGAAAAACAAGGGAGCACTAGTCTCAAATGCATGGAAATGAATGAATAATAGTATGTGACAGGGAGTATAAATGAGTTATAGGTGTGCTAAGGAGGGGGTTTAAAGGTATTCTAGTGTTGACGGGAAAAAATGCTCGGCCAACAGTAAGGGGATCTCCCTCGTATAAAATCCCAATTAGACTCTAGACCGTTTGTGATAAGGATCTCGTCTGGAGTGTAGGTTCTGCTACCATTGAATATGCCTTTCTTGGATGGAGGTGTGCCTTGTGAACAAGAGGATGCACAGATACTCGAATGATATGAAAAAAATGGTCGATGAGTTCTCCTATAAATGTAACATTATAAATAGCAAAGCAAGAATCGAAGCATGAAGCCAAAGGAAATGTTGTTAGCAGCACATCATTAGGGTCATGCTCATAAAGAAGCTTGCTTGACCATAAAAGAAACAATTCTCTATGGTCGAAACACCTTTCAATTCATTAAGCGTTTTCCTAAAGATTTAAGCGATATCAATAACGAAGTCATTAAACATCCATGAGCGGAACATTCACGTACCATTGAAAGATCCAAAGAGCTTAAATGTACAACTAATATATGAACAGAAAAACATAGACTAGTTAGTTATAAAAGATAGCAGATACACAAAAAATAATATTTATAATGCTAGCACACCTGAGTTCTCATCAAATCCAGTAGTGGAATCAAAACATTGGTTTTTATTCATTCTCGGAATCATGAATTCAATGCAATACAATTATCTCTTCTCCTCTTGGAGTCCCGAAAAAAGGTCCTTTACATTGTCCCCAGAGGGAGTACTTACAGAAAAAAAAGTGACCTTTAGGTGGCCCCGTCCTTTTAGCTTCTTGACTGTTGGCATGGCCTGCAACCCAGGTAATGTTGTGACCTACAACTTGGTCCTATCTGTGACCTGTGACTGGGTCTTGTTTGCGACCTATGACTGGGTTATGTTTGTGACCTTTGATTTGTAACATTGTTCCTTTTCAAGGGATCAATTGTGTGATGGAAAGGCCCAGGAGTTCTATATATTGTTGTTCCCTGAGGTAAGTCTTCCAGGCCTAATAGTCTATGGCCACTGGAGTGACATGGGGTGTGTCTTCTCCTAACCTATGAAAACACTCAAGATCCTCCAGAATCAAAGTGCACCTCTTGATGGATTGATTGGATAGGGAGGCTAGCTTGGTGTAAATACGGACTGGTGCGATGATGAACTGATCAATGTTTTCCTTTGAGGCTGGAAGGTCCTGGGAAATAGTTTCTTTCCTGATGGGTTCCAGAAATGCTTAGATGTCTTGGGTCACCTCCTCCCTTGTCTTCTGAGTCTCTAATGCTCCCAAGGAAGGGATGTGATGCACTTCTGCCATCGATTTGATGCCATTGATTAGGTGTTTATAGGGAGACATCACCCTTTCCACGTCCTTTAAAAGCTTATCCTTGGATTGCATTTTCATCCATATCTATACTTTTTTGTTCTATGTGCAGATCCAATCCATTTTAGGCAGGGTGTCGGGAGCCTGTGGATACTTTTCAGACCATTCAAGCATATTTTCTAGTGCAGCGCCGACTTATTTTATTCGTGTAGTCTTCTTCTTAGTCTCTGACTGAGACCTTAGTAGTGGGGAAACCGTCTACTTTATAGCGAACATCTCCTCATATACCTACTTCATGCCAGCCTCCAAATTAACCAACTCCCCTTGAATGGTTATTGGTAACACATTGGCCTGGTTGGTTGTGAATTGGAGCCTTTGATTTTATGCTTCCAACGCCTTCTTTTCCTGTTCAACCGAAGCTGCCTTCTACTTGGAAGCCTAGAGTCTATTTTGCAGGGACAATATCTCCCTGCTCATCCTACTAACATTCTCCTTTGTGGCTACTGTCAAAGAGGTTCCTGCTGATGCAATCATGATGGGGTTAGTCCTAGTTTCTAAGACTATGTCCTTTCTGTGGTGAGTGCAAGGGGCTCCGCTAGATTCTGTGAGAGGCACCTTCTCTTCTCTTGTCTGATCTTATGTGTGAACTGGTCATAAGACAATCTTGCCAGGTCTAATACACTTTCTTCCTGTTCTTCTGGGAAGCCAAGTTCTGAGAGCAGGAGGTGTATACCCATGATCGGAGTTGTCGGGGGTACCTCAATTTGGAGCAGCTCTGTTTGTTCCCCAGTCTTCGGGAGTAGTATCTTGCTTCTCTCTACTTCCTTGGAAGAGCCTTCCTATGATTTTTTATTTTCTTCTTCCTTCCCCCTCCTTTCAGCCTCTTCTTTATCTTGTTCATCCTTCAACATGCAATCGGGCTCCCTCTTATGTCGTTCTTCTTCTTCCTTATTCTTATGTTATTCTTCCTCCTTCTTCTTGCATTATTATTCCTCCTTCTTATGGGCCTCTTCTGCCTGCTTTTTCTTCCATTCCTCTTTCTGTTGTTTTTTCTATTGTTCTTCAACCTTCTTCTTTCGCTTATCTTCTTCCTACTGTCGTGCCAGGGTATATTGGGTCCTTTCGAGTTCTTCCTCTCTCATCTTCTTCTTAGCCTCTTTTTGTGCCTTGGCCTCTTTGTCTCTCCTTTACTATTTCTCTTTAGAAATACTACTTCTTGTAGTATTATTTGGCTTTTTAGCTTTGGACGATGAAGCTCCTCCTACCGGGTCCTTTCTTTTCAGCATGTCAACCCTCTCTTCTAAATTTTGGTCATCCTGACCTTCTTGATCCCCACTCAGGTCAGTTGATTATTATAGCGTGGCTTCCCTATATTTTTTGAACCAGTTTCTAACTTGTTCCTCAATATGGAATTCTATGTGTTGGTACTTCCAATTGAACTTGGCCCGTTTACAGTGTGTAAGGATGATCCTTTCAGGATCATATGATCTATGGGCGAGGGTTACGAAATGAAAACCTTTGATGTCCTCTACCTCGCCTTCTACTTCTTTGAAATCCTAATTAACAGTGTAGGCACCAACAGTAAGCACGAGGGTAGACCATGGCTTCTTTTTTTCTTTGCTAAGGAGCTTGGAGAATCCGCTCGACATTTGGTAGCACACCTCTTGCAGCAGTAGTTTATCAGTGACATATTGGGGTAGTGCATGAGGCACCTTGAATGATCCAAAGACCCTGATAAAGGTACTCTTTGTAATGGGAAACCATTTGGCCACCTGGGTTACTGTTTCCATAGCCCTCCTAGACATGTAAGGGGCATATTTACCGAAAAGCTTCCTGTAGAGCACAAGGATGAAATTTTTTCAGATAGATTCCATATCTTTCTTATACATGGAAGCCCATAATATGTTTAGATCTTTGTGCATGGGCCCACCATGATTCACATCCCAGTTATGTGACCATCCTTCAAAATGAAATCTCGTGCACACTTGGTATAAAAGGTAAGAGGCCATGTAGAACTCCGATGTGCATCCCTCTTCTGGTGCATGTGTTGCTGACATATTTTCTCTGAGGGCCGATACTACCAAGTAAGCCCATTTGAAACAGGTGTCGTAGGAGGTGATTTCATACATGAGTCGGACCCAAGCTCCATTGAAGGTAGTGGAATTATATTAGTCATACATTCTACACATCATTGCTACCACAAGCTTATAGACATTCTTGAGGCCATCTGTTTTATACTCCTAATCCTTTTTTGCCTTAAACTTCTCGGGGTCCTCCCACCATCCCTTCAAGGTTTCTAGCAGTGGTACTTCATATTTGGTGACCCAATCAGTGTTGAAGGATTCTTCCTTAGCAGGGAGCACATATTAGACTTCTACATCTTTCCCAGTAAGTTTGGAAAAACATTTCCCTGAGTGGTTGCAGATGACCCAGACCTTGGAGTCAATTTTCTAGAGGATCCATTTGATGACTTCCACGCATGGGAATATTGGCGAATGAGAGCCTATGTAATGAAGCTTGGACCTTTTAACCTGAATATATACTTTTCAATGCGCGAGATCTTTCGGGAATTATGGTTTCGTGAATTCCTGATATACTTGGTACAAAGTCATCTTATCTCATTTCCCAAAGACACAGCCAGTGTCTCCATAGATAGGGGTGGAGGAGGAGGAACATCCTCTTCTGATATCTCTATCTCGGGGATTTTTTTTCTCTTCTAAAATGCTGGAGGCCCCATATTTCTTGAGGCCGAAGAGATGGAGAAACACTCGAGCTCAGCTTCAATATCCCCTGGCATGTTCAAAAAATAATCCCACTATAAGACAGACGACATGATAAAAAATATAATGGGACCGACTAGACCTCTAAATGATTTGACTACTCAGGTTAGGTCGATGTGACCCCTACCAATCGATATCTATAGGATTAAGGAGATTTTCGACTTGGTGGCCTAGCGACCAAGTCACACGGTCGCGAGATCGCACCTACGTGAAATGTCCCAAAACCGTGACTCTCTGACTTGGCAACCTGCGACTAGGTTACAAAGTCGCGATTTAGGTGGTTATTTGATGATCTGAGACCTAGCGACTTTGTGAATTAGTGAATAGGTCGCGAGGTTTCTATATCACAAGGTCGTTATTGGGTGTGGAACCTGATTATCTTGTTTGATTTGTATCACAGCATTGGACCCCTGTACCTTAATGGGGCAACAATGCCACCTATAATTAAATGCTACCTAGGGGGTCCAGGGGGGTGGCTACGACTTTATGGAGCCCCCCCCTGGCGGGTGGTTTCGGGGGTGCTACCCCCGAAGCTAAAAATAGATGTAAAATTTCCCTATAAAAGTATAGTAATTTCTAGTCAATCTGGGTTGTTCATTAGGCGGATGATCCGACAGTAGAAGTTATGTTTAGTTTAGGGTTTTATGCCGTAGAAGGCAACCCCTCGATTTGTATGAGTGTATTGTATTGCAGCTGTGTATTGTATGTGTATTCTTAGAGCGAGAAACAGATAGGGAGTCTGTGAGAGAGAACATCGAATATTACAACAGATCTGTTTTAGGTCGTGTCTCTTCTTTTTGATGGATAATAGAAAGGAAGGACTGGTTGTTTAGGGTGGACGTAGCCCAAACTGGATGAAACACGTATATATGTGTCTCTTTGTTTTATGTGTTTTGTGTGATTTTGTTTTCCGCATATTTTATGTGTCGCATTTCTCTATAATATATAATTTTCTAACAACTGGTATCAGAGCCGAAGGTGTATTTGGCTAATAAAATCACAGGAAACAAGGGTTCCTGGTTTGAGTGGGAGCAATGGTGGAAGATGGTAATTTTAGGGTCAAGAAATTTAACGGCCAAAACTTCATGCTGTGGAATATGCAGATGGAAGATTATCTTTATCAGAAATATCTGTACCTACCATTGAGCAGAAAAACAAATAAGCTGTTGGCTATGACAGACACGGAATGGGATATTCTCGATAGAAAGGCACACAGAAGAGTATGGTTGTGCCTCGCGGCATCAGTAGCCTTTAATATTTCGAAGGAAAAAAAACAGAGGGTTTAATTAAGGCATTGGCGAAATTATATGAAAAATTCTCGGCTTGAAACAAGGTATTTCTTATGAAACTTTTATTTCATATGAAGATGTCAGAAGGTGGATCTGTTGCAGACCATTTAAATGATTTTAATACAGTTACCACTCAGTTATGTTCTATAGGGGTAAAATTTTATGATGAAGTTAGGGATCTTTTATTTTTGTGCTCATTTCCAAAATGATGGAATGGTTTAGTTATGGCCATTATTAAATCTGTCTCTAGATCTAGTACTTTAAAGTTTGATGATGTTGTCGGTGCTATCCTTAGCGAGGAAATGTGACGGAAAAGCTCTGGTGAGACATCGAGTAATGCTTTGAGTACTGAGTCTAGGGGAAGAAAAATGGAAAGAGGAAAGAGCTCAGGATATCATAGTAAATCAAGGAAAGGCAGATCCAAGTTTAGATCTGGGATAGTATGCTAGAAATGCGGAAAGAAAGGACACCTGAATAAATATTGTAGATCTTGGAAGGGAAAAGAAGGAGATGCACAGCAAGAAAACAATCATGAAGAAAATGTGACAGGTGATGTGTTACAATACGCTTTGATTCTTTCTTTCGAAAATGTTACTGATTCATGGGTGGTAGAGTCAAGGGCCTCATTCCATGCCACACATGATAAGAATTATTTTCATGACTATGTTCAAGGAGATTTTGGAAAAGTTCGTTTGGGTGATGATAAACCCTGTAAAATTGTTGGAATGGATAAAGTTCTTGTAAAACAACAGAATGGAAACCAATGGCTATTAAAGGAGGTAAGGCATGTTCCATATCTGAAGAAAAATATGATTTCAACAGGGAAGTTAGGCGGTGAAGGTTGTGTGGCAAATTTCATAGATAAAACTTGGAAGGTCACCAAAGGAGCCCTGGTAATAGAAAAAGTTGAAAAGGTTGGTACATTGTATTTATGCAATGGTATTTCTAACTCTCTTAATGCTTTAACTTCGAAAGGAGTAGATGCATCATTATGGCATCATAGACTTGGACGCATGAGTGAGAAGGGGATGAATATTATTCACTCGAGAAATTTGTTTCTAGGTTTGAAGAATGTTGATTTGGATTTCTGTGAGAATTGCATTTATGGAAAATAGAAGAGAGTTGGATTTCTCAGAGTTGGGAAAGAAAAGAAGAGCGAAAAATTAGAGCTTGTGCATATAGATGTATGGGGACCTTCTTAGGTATCATCTCTCGGTGGCATTCATTATTATGTTACTTTTATTTATGATGCAACTAGAAAGACTTGGATTTATTGTATTCAAAATAAATCAGATGTATTTGATACTTTCAATAAATGGAAATTTGTGGTTGAGATTGAGACAGGAAATAAGTTGAAGTGTCTCAGATTAGACAATGGAGGTGAATATTGCAGCAAAGAGTTTGATAGGTACTGTTCAAAGCATGGAATTTGCAAAGAGAAGACAGTTCCAAGAACACCACAAGAAAATGGTATGTCAGAAAGGATGAACAAAACAATCATGGAGCGTGCAAGGTGCATGAGATTTCATGCAAGATTTCCTTTAAAATTTTGGGCAGATGCTATAAATACTGTTGTTTATCTAATAAATAGAGGGCCTTCAAGTTCCTTGGATGGTGGTATTCCAGAGGAGGCATGGATATGTAAGAAGTTAAATTACTCCTTTTTAAAGCCTTTTGGTTGTGAGGCCTTTGTCCATATTAATAAATAAAACAGAATAAAGCTTGAGGAAAAATCAAAGAAATGTACCTTTATTGGATATGGTTTTAATGATTTTGGTTATCGCTTATATGATTATGAAAATCAAAAAATCATTAGGAGCAGAGATGTAATATTCAATGAAAAGGTATTGTATAAGAATCAGTTGCAGGAAAAGAAACATGAAAAAGAAAACAAAGAATACACAGTTCTTGATGAGATCACAGAAAAAGTAAAGGTGCCTGAAAATAATAATAATAATCAATAGCCACAACAAAAAAAACCACCACAACAACAACAGGAACCTCAAACACCTGAAAGTGGTGTCAAAAGATCTACCAAGATAATTAGACCCCCAGAACGATACTCTCCTTCATTATATTATTTATTGTTGACTGATTCTGGTGAACCTGAATGTTATGAAGAATAAATGCAGGTTGAAGCCAGGAAGAAGTGGGAGCTAGCCATGAAAGAAGAGATGGACTCCTTAATGCATAACCAGACTTGGGACTTATTCAGGTTGCCTGCAGGTAAAACTACATTATAGAATAAATGGGTTTACAGGCTGAAGGAAGAAGATGGAGGAAAAAAAAGGTACAAAGCTAGACTTGTGGTGAAGGGGTTTGCACAAAATAAAGGTATTGATTTTGATGAAATATTTTCTCCTGTTGTTAATATGACTTCAATCAGAACTATTTTATGTCTTGTAGCAGCAGAATATTTACATCTTGAACAGTTAGATGTAAAGACGACATTTCTCCATGGAGATTTGGAGGAAGAGATCTATATCGAGCAACCAGAAGGATATGAATTCAAAGGGAAATAAAAATTAGTGTGCAAGTTAAAGAAGAGCTTGTATGGCTTAAAACAGGCTCCAAGGTAGTGGTATCTAAAAGTTGATAGGCTTATGTCTGAACAAGGTTATACTAGATGTCACTCTAATCATTGTGTTTATTTGAAAAAGAAAAATGATGGAAGCTATATTATATTCTTATTGTATGTAGATGACATGCTTGTTGCAGGGTCTAACATGCAAAAAACAAATGTGCTCAAAAGAAAATTAGGAAATTTATTTGCAATGAAGGATTTGGGAGCTGCAAAACAAATCCTTGGTATGAGAATAACAAGAGACAGAAAAAGTGGAAAATTAACACTGTCTTAGAATGAGTACATACAAAAGGTGTTGAAAAGATTTAATATGCAGAATGCAAAACTAGTTAGTACACCTTTTGCTAGCCATTTCAAACTTAGTAAGGAGATGTGCCCCAAGGCCCAAGAAGAAATGGACTATATGTCTAAAGTTCCATATGCATCAGCAGTTGGAAGCTTAATGTATGCAATAGTCTGCACAAGGCTTGATATTACACATGCAGTGGGAGTTGTAAGCATCTACATGAACAATCTAGGAAAAGAAAATTGGATGGCAATGAAATGGATTCTCAGATATTTGAGAGGTACCACAAATCAAGCATTATGATTTGGTGGTTCAAACATTGCTCTATAGGGATATGTTGATGCAGATATGGTAGGTGACAAAGATAACAAGAGGAGCACTATATGATATGTATTTACTCTAGGTGGAATAGCTATCAGTTGGGTGTCAAAAATCCAAAGTGTTGTTGCACTTTCAACAACAAAAGCAGATTATGTTGCTGCTACAGAGGCTAATAAAGAAATGATTTGGTTACAAAGGTTTATGGATGAATTTGGTAAGAAGCATGATATGGGTGCGTTATACAGTGATAGAAAAAGTTCCATTCATCTTGCAAAGAACTCATCATTTCATTCCAGGACTAAACACATATATATCAAGTACCATTTCATATGGTTAGTATTGGAAGATGGACAGTTGAAGCTCGAAAAGATACACACTAGCCAGAATCCTGCAGATATGCTAACAAAAGTTGTAACCAGGGAGAAACTAAGATTATGCTCAGTTTCAATTGGCCTTAAAGGATGACGAAAAATATGAGAAACAATGAGTTCCAAAGAGGAGTCATTTTCCAGAAAATGAAGCAGTGGAGGAGTTGCTACAATTAGTCTCTAAGTGGGAGATTATTGGGTGTGGAGCCTGATTATCTTGTTTGATTTGTATCACAGCGTTGGACCCCTATACCTTAATGGGGCGGCAATGTTTCCCATAATTAAATGCCGCCTGGGGGGTCCAGGGGGGGAGGCTATGAATTTATGGCCCCCCCCCCCCCCCCCCCCCCTCCCCCCCTGGCAGGGGGTTTCGGGGGTAGTGCACCCGAAGCTAAAAACAAATGTAAAATTGCTTTATAAAAGTATAGTAATTTCTAGTCAATCTGAGCCATTCATTAAGCAGGTGATATGACGGTAGAAGTTATGCTTAGTTTAGGGTTTTATGCCATATAAGGCAACCCCTCGCTTTGTATGAGGGTATTGTATTGTGGCTATGTATTGTATGTGTATTCTCAGAGCGAGAAACAGATAGGTAGACTGTGAGAGAGAACAGAGGATATTACAGTGGATCTTTTGTAGGTTGTGTCTCTTCATTTTGCTGGATAATAGAAAGGAAGGACTTGCTGTTTGGGGTTGACGTAGCCCAAACTGGGTGAACCACGTAAATTTGTGTCTCTCTGATTTTATTTGTTTTGTGTTCTTGTTTTTTCCACATATTTTATGTGTCACATTGCTCTGTAATATTTTTTTTTTCTAACAGTCGTGGGGTCACAGGTTCGCAGGGTCGCAAGGTTGCATTAGGGATTTTCGAGAGAAATCTAAGAGATCGTGACCCGCGGGGAATAAGGTAAAAGTAGGGAAAAAACACCAAGGGAGATGGGAAAATCAGAGTTGAGGGCTCTCTCAGAGAGCCAGAAAGGGGTGTTTGTAGCAAACTGAGGCAAGGCAAGGCTCAGAAGAGGAGGCAAAGAGGAATAAGCATAAGTGAGCTGAAAACCCTAGCTGGAGAGCTGGTGAGGATTTGGGTTGCAAAGGAATGGGGCCAAGGGAAATTAATAGGCTAGGGTATGGAGCAGGTAAGGCAAAATCTAAGAAAAATAGGAAACAACCAGAAGATTAGGAAACTTACTCGGAAAAAATGCACTCTAGTTGGCTTGTTAGAGGCTTTGTTTGCTCCGTCGCGCAGGTTGAATGCAACCTACATGACCCTTTTATTTATAAATGGGTGACACGTGTCGTCATTTAATGTAGTTTTTTAGGTCGCAAATTGAGACTGGTTGAGCAAGGATGTGACCTTGCGACCTTGCGACCTCGCGAGCTGCAGGTCGCAAGGTCGCTAGGTCGCACAGTCACAAATGTAAATATTTAGGCCACTATGCGACCTTGCAGCCTCGCGACATAGAGGTCGCAAGGTCGCTAGGTCTCATAGTCGCAATATGTGTATTTTATGGACCTTTCGACCTTGTGACCTAGAGATTGCAAGGTTGCTAGGTTGCTTAGTTTCAAATGTGTAGTTTTGATCAGGTTTGGGACTTTGCGACCATGCGACTAGTCTCAAAGAAAACAAGTCATGAAATTAGCTTTGAAGGAAAATGCTTGAAAGGGACTTTCTCAAGATTCATGGCTGAGGGCGCATCGGACTTGCCTTCATCAAAGAGATCAAGGGCTCTGAAATTTTAAAAGGGGACTAAATTTTAGAGGGTGTTGTAGCAGCTACAACAGCTAGGTAGTGCCAAGGAATTCTAGGGTGCCAGGGCGACATGCTAGGATGTGCCAAGTGATAGGGTGTATCAATGTGTGCTAGGGAGTGCCATGGAAACACAAGGGAGAACTTGGCCCCCTATGGTCCCATTTGGTATCACGGGCCTTTCATCAAGTACCATTTGGAATCCAAGTTCCCAAAGGATTTTAGGGATTGATAACTTCCTTCATAAGTCTCATTCTTCTCCCTCAATCCTTCAATCCCGCTCCTCTCTCCCTATAAGATCAAGTCCCTTGCTTAAAAGGAAATCATTTCCCACTCTTTATTCTATCTTAGGGAAAGGGTTTCCAGGGTCACTTCCCACCTATTCATTAACCTATACTCTACAACTGACTTCCTAAACTACCGAGACTCCTCCCATCAATGAAATTCTATGAAGAGAAAGGAGCCTTAGCTATGGTGATAATGGGCTAAGCCTCCACCATTTCCCTTGTCCTAGCAGTTGCCCTCTTAGGAACCCCTTTTTGGTCTACTACTAGTTTGAGTGGTAAAAAATTGTTCACAACTCCATTTGTGAACAATTATTTGGTATGCACACTTTTTCCATACTACAGCTCCAAGATGAGAAGTCTAGGGCTATGGAGGCTGCCCTTCTTCTCACTTAATTAATCCTCTACAATATAGTGAAATAGGGCTAGTTGGTTGGCCCACTTGACTACTAATTTATTCCTTCAAATTCTGCACATCCTTAGGCCCTATACACCTGCATTTATACCAACCTTGTTGTCCTTTAGAAGTACAAGAGTTAGGGATCTTATTTGATATTCACTTAACAACCCTGCAACTATACTTGGACTACCATAAATCTACCCAACCATAGTCAATTAGTTTTACTGATCTAGGGCTCATAATATTGTGTTCATCTAGGGCTCTTTAAATCTTTCACCTAACAATGGTTTGAGTCCTCTCAAAATCATTGTTCTCGTGTATCGACAATTCAATCCTTGTTGTCCAATCTATGAACAATTCTGAACTACTCCTCTTATCATACTTCTAACAAACTGTAGATGACTGAACTAGGGTCACAAATCATCCACTAACAGTCCATTGACTATTTTTTTATAGGTTGCTTCACATATCTATCTAAAACTCTATGGATATTCCACCAAAATAAACTCCTATGCAATTTAATCCATTCTTCATATGGCACATTTCTTCTGCATGCCCAATCTTCTGCTCAAGTTACACCCTCCTTTGGATATTCTATCTCCACACATACTGAATCTGCAAAACATCTTCCAGATCTATGGTATATATTGCAGAAATAAACCTCTCTCTAAGGGTCACAACTGCTCTTCTTCTATGCAAAATTTTCACAGTCTTAAGGACATACCTTATGAACTAAACATGCTAGGAAACTATCCTAACTAGGGCACTATACTTATGTACCTCTAATTTTTGTAGAACAGCCCATATCCACCCATAGAAAAAACCATGACTTGCCTCCATAAGAGACTTGACCTCGCTCATATGGATCCACATATTCTGGGAATTTCTTTGACTGAATCTTGACATGAACTTCAAATCTCAATTTTGACCCTCAAACTAGGGTTACCTTAGTCAATATTACACCCACGTCTACTTTTGTTCTAACTCTAAATTACAGTGCAAGCCCTCCTCTATTTATGTTGGACTTTATCATAGATCTTGCAGTCTACTAACCACCATAATACAAGATCATATCAACCCTCTCTTCTATTTCATGTATAAAATATAACCAACGGGATTCAATCTGATATTGTAATGTACTAAAACAAGATACTGAATCCTTCCTACAATTTGCGGAAACAAAACACGATCGCACAATCACATATAAGTAAGAGAAAGAAATCATCAGTCGCACAACACAAGATGTATTTGGGGAAAGCAGCTACTCAAAACCCATCTATATATATTGTGTATTAATTCAAGGAATCATGAAACAATTCAATACTTAATCTCTCATGAGATTCTCCAGCACTCTGCCAATTGTCTCCTACTAATCTAGGAAAAATCGGTCTAGTACTTAGCCAATTATCAACCTTCCTTTAGCTTGCCTTGATCACGCAATTCCTAGGGAATTAGCTCCCTATTAATTAGGAAAATCAACCTTCCTTTATTTTGGAATCCATCATGGCATCCCAAAGACTTCATAATTTCACATAGGAAATTTTGTATAAATACAACTAATAGTTATGTTCCCTTTAACCTCTATCTCAACTAGTTCCTCCTCATACTCGACATGCATGAAACTATTAATAATGAATTATCAATTATCTGATTGATCACTCATTGTGGATGAAATATAATTTAATTCATCATCACACAGTTAGAACTAGTTAATCTTATTTCAACTCAATTAGTTGACTTAACTAATTCACACCTACACCCCACTAATGCATCAACTGCAACTGGACCCCCAAAATATTAGAATCCCTCTACATGTGTCATATTAGACCCTCATGATCTGTAAATATGAAATTTCACAATAAAATATAGAAATAAACATAAACACAGAGATGCAATAGGAATAACACTTCATTTCATTAATATCAAATACTAAAAAATGCTTACAGACATAATGGAAAACAAACTAGCTTAGGCGATGGTAGCTTATCTTTGAGAAGAGATGTGGAGGCTAAATGCCTCTAAATCATGTTACAATAAGGCTCAAGGGCCTTTTTTATTATTGAAAAATAAGATAAAACACTAACTCGAGTAGATGTAACACTAATAGTTTATGGGACCCATTGGGGTAGTTGGGCAGCCCATTTCCTAGGGTCATAACTTGGTCATATGATCTTCGTTTGACGCACATGATACCTCATTAGAAATATATCTCTAAGTAATACAATTGGTAATGAAATTTATATGAAATCACCAAATATTTCATGCCTAAAAAACATAATTTGAGGCCTCAAAACTGCTTCGGAAGTTCATTACCCGAAAAACTGACAAAATAGTAAATTGTGCTATAATTAGGGAACCTGAAAAACTGAAATAGACAATGGCAAGGGCCTAAGTTGAATAGGCGGGTGGCCACCAATATCCACCTTAATCACCTCAACTCCAATTTTTTAAGCTAACTCGGTCATCATGACTTAGTTAACTGACCCAAGTTGTTATGAGATGAAATTACAATTTATTTAAGGGAAAAATAAATTAGACGCCTCACATTCCTCACTCCTGGTACATCAAAATTCTTCACTAGTGTAGGTGCATTTTTTTTGTCCTTTATGGTTGCCACTTTCACTGTTTCTTGTTGTAAATTTCAACACTCCCTTTCAACAAAAAAGGAATTCAATCTATCCAGATCTGGTACCTTTGGAATTCTGCATGGAACACTTATCTAGTGTTTTTTGCACCTGAAAATCCTGAAACTGAATAGCCTCCGAACAACTAAATCAATATAATGAATTTTTCATTAGATTCTTCTAACTGATGCTAGCTATTGCACCTATCTACTGGACTCTTTGCACTACTGCTGACATCTGCATTTGTGGCCTTTGCATTGTTTCCAACTCTGATTTTCACTCCAGTATCTAACATCTGTCACTACGATTTATGTCTTCTTGACATTTGCTACATCAATCTAACTGATCCTTCCTGCTACTGTTGTACTGTGGAATCCTCGTAGCTAGTTTCGATCCATGAGACATGCCATCTCAATGGACCATGCCCAAATTTATTATCTTGGGATTATGTCTACACATCACCCCACCTTTCACCTGGAGGTATGGCTGAATGTGCTTCCTCTGCCCATCTGGATCAAAATTTCCCCCTCGTGGAGGTCTCTACTTGAGTGGACGCTTCCACTCGGTATCCTCTCCGCTTCTACAATTATGGCTACTCCACAACCTTCTGAGACTGCTTCTAAGGCTGCATGTTGAGAGGTAATTTGTACTCCCTCTCAACAACCAACTCTCTAACCTCTGCTTTGCTCCCAAAATATTTGCATGCATATGTTACCTCAAGTTCATATAGGTTCTTGACTCACACATATTGTAATTGTCCCACCATTACAGAAGTTTCTAAAAAAGAGTTGATTTTAAATTGAGGACATCTCCCTCATCCGAGCTCCAAATTTATTTTCCATTTGGGTAGTTTTTTGCAAGGAATCCAAAAATGCTATATATATATATATATATATATATATATATATATTACACCAAAATCTTCAGATATTCTTTACAAATTCGTTGCCCAAAAAATTCATGCTCTGATACCATATAGAAAATCTAACCAACAAGATTCAATCTAATCTTGTAATGTACTAAAACAAGATATTGAATCCTTCCTACAATTTTCGGAAACAAAACATGATCGCACAATCACATATAAGTAAGAGAAATAAATTATCAATCGCACAACACAAGATGTATCTAGGGAAAGAAACTGCTCAAAACCACTCTATCTCTATTGTGTATTAATTCAAGGAATCATGAAAAAATACAATGCTTAATCTCTCATGAGATTCTCCAACACTCTGCCAATTGTCTCTTGCTGATCTAGGCAAACTCAGTCTAGTACTTAGCTAATTCTCAACCTTCCTTCAGCCTTCCTTACTCATGCAATTCCTAGGGAATTAGCTCCCTATTAATTAGGAAAATTAGTCTTCCTTGATTGGGCAATCCATCATGGAATCCCAATGACTTTATAATTTCACATGGGAATTTTTTTATAAATACAACTAACAGTTATGTTCCCTTTAACCTCTGTCTCAACTGGGTCTTCCTCGCAACTAACATGCATGCAACTATTAATAGTGAATTATCAGTTATCTTATTGATCACTCATTGTGAATTAAATCTAATTGAATTCACTGGCTGACCTTTCACTAGCTCATCACTTAGTTAGAACTATTTAAACTGATTTTAACTCATTTAAATGAATTAACTAATTCACACTTGCACCCCACTAATGAATTAACTGCAACTGGACTCCAAAAATATTAGATTAATACCTCTACATGCCTCATATTAGACCCTCAACTCAAATTTCTTGAGCTAACTCAGTCATCATGACTTAGTTAATTGACACAAGTTGTTATGAGATGAAATTAAAATTTATTGTCCAATTTATTTAAGGGAAAAATAAATTAGACGCCACACATTCCTCACTCCTGGTGCATCAAAATTTCTCACCACGTGGGCGCATTTTTTTTTTCCTTTTTGGTTTCCAATTTCAATGTTTCTTGTTGCAAATTTCAACATTTCAGAACCTGATGTGACCTTCACGCAAAGACACCATTGAAATCACATGCCCAGATTCTCATGAGCAACCTCTCTTAAGCTCAATCTACCATAAGAGAACCAACAATATTCCATCCTACTTCCTAGCTCGAACCGATCATTAAGGTATGCAAAATTATTGTGAACCCTCACATGATTATCTTGCTCTCGGAGGATGATCATGGCCTCCTTTTAGCAACCCTTACTCAACCCTCTTACTTGACCTACTTTAGGACTACATCTCTCTTCGCCCCCTTGATCAAATGAGCTCCTTCTCACTTTATGTTCTTTCCTTCATCCTAATGCCTCCTTAAATAGTTTTTCCTATAACTCTTAGGAACCCTCTAGAACTTACGAGTTTTATACACTTAGACCTTAGGAAATATTAATTTTACTTTTTAATTTTCTTTTAGAGTTTAAACCCCATCTTGGGTCAAAAATCCCTTTTCTTGGATTCTTTTCCCACAAAGCCTTTTGTGACCAAACTCACAAAAACACATATCACTAGGCTTGTGGGGTACCTCTCAAGCTACACAATTCAACAACATAGTCTAGTTGTAGTAACTGTAACTTGGTCAAGTGAGGGCTTGGTTGGGTTCCCAAGTTGAAAATTAAGCAACAATAGTTGTGAGGGCATGATAGCTATGGAGGGTCAGGGCATGCACATTAGGAATGAAAAGGCATGCTAACACATGTAGGACAATGTAAATTCATGCTGAAGAGTGTTAGGGAGTGTCTGGGCATATCAAGGGATAACTAGGTAAAAATGCATGGAAAGGAACAAATAAGAGTGTTTTATAGGGAGTGTTAGTGAATTCAAGTGTGCTAAGGATGGATTGTGTTAGGATAAGTTCATAATAGGATTTACATGAGGCAAGGCCACGGTTGTTATATGTGGCTCGACATAGCAGTTTTTGACAAAGGGATATCATTTTGTGCTAGGCACAACATTGTTTTGCCTTTAGCTATTTTTTTGTATGAGATGTGGGACACTTTGGCTACATGATCATGTTTTAAACTATTCTATATAATTTTATATATTACAGTTTTGTGTATAAGTTTTGGGCCACTCAGCTTGTGTCAGCTTATATCTTGTGTTCCTTGTGCATCTTGTGGTTCTTGTAAACTCTCAGTTAATGTTCCGCAATTTATATGAACTGAACATACATGTGAAATATTTCCTATGTAAGTTGTTGGGGTTCCCATGTTTTGGCTAGATTGGCAAGACCAAAAGATGAGACAACATCAAAACCACTTTGGGGCCCTAGGATCTAGCCCTCCTAGACCCGGAGAGGGATCTCTCTAATAAAACAAAGAATGGTATGTCTTTGGAAGCTCAAATGAGGTATTAGGCTAGGTATGAAGCACAAAGGGGGTTTTTAATGATTTGGTTGGATGTTGGGTTGGTCATGAGATCATAAACTGAGAAGGTAATGGAAGGAAAGGAAAGGAGCAAAGCAGCAGGATGTTTTGGCAAAGAGGATAGGTTAAGAATGTGCCATCCATTGGGCTACGAAGTCATGAAAGGAGATTACTTGCGTACAACTGACCAAGGCTTTCAGAGGGAAAGTCATCTATACTAAAGAATCTTCTAGATAGATGGTGAAATGGAACAATAAGGAGTGAAGGAGAGACAAAAAGGGCAGCTTGAGATCAGACTAGGGGTCATCTAACTCCAGATCTACTTCAGCATACTCTCAAAGGTAAAACATTAAATATTTAAACATAGAACTAGGCCTGAGATCATACAGGGACTTTTAACCTTTAATGCTTTGACACTAGCTCATGAGATCTTGGAAAGGCCAATATGTTTGAAAAGGAACCCAGTGGATAGGGCTCACACTAAATCCTCGGTATCCTAATTCTTGTAGCTCAAACCCAACAAGAACAACTAAGAAGCAAACCCCAAATTCACACATCAGCTAATAGTGAATAACAACTACTACACTGGTTAAATTACATGAATTTTCACTTAGATTCACTATCAGCAGAAAACATCAAAGTTAGGGAGAGCAGAAACATAGGGTACCATGCGAGGGTATACCCTATGTCAGATTTTTGATGCATACCAGAAGACCAATGAACTTCATGAAAAATGTAATACAACAATGTAATAGGAGAAACATCACCTGTAATAATAGACCAGGATCCTGTGAAATTCTCTTGGTTAATTTATGTGCAAAACCAGTCACATACACTGAGATCAATGGAAAATACAATCCAAACTTTCTCCTCCCAGCCTACTACATTACAAACTACTTAGCTACTCTCCCCCAAAATTGTTCTGACAGTAAAAAATGAATCCCTACAACTGCAACTACCACCACAACAACCTGTTCTTCGGGAATTCTTATAGGGGAATGAATAATAACATGAGTAGATATGAATTGAATGGATCGATTAAGATAGAATGGAGGAAGTATCCACACGCATTCTGCTTAATAGCTCTGTGTTGCACTCTGTAGCCTAGTTCGGAGTCTTTGTCAGGTTGAAATTGACCACAGATGAGTTCTTTAAAGTCCCTTATGGTTGTAAGGCACTCTGTTTCTGTATTATGAAGCAAGTAAGGTGACTGAAGGTCTTTTGGGCTTCCATGACTCCATTATTGCTGTCCTGACAGTCTTTGGAAGCTTTCTATTAGTGGAATGGCCTTTGGGTGCTTGGGCAGCATGGAGACTTCTATCGGAGGTGTACTGTCTGAGAAATGTACTAATGATGCTGAAAAGAAGATATGGCTTGTTTAATGTGCTCTTTAATATTCTAATTGTGCCTTAATTCTTTGAATAAGGATTAAAGCATTTAATCTTCAATTTCGGGCTTTAACACCCTTAATCCCTACTGCTGATACACTGGCTACTGTTGTAATGGCCTCTCTGTGTTCTGAATCACTATGGCTGTAATTATGGAAAGCAAAATGAATTTATCACTCTGTATACCATGCACAACAAAATAAACCAGTTATAAAATACAGGGGGTGACAGAAGGGATTTTGTGGAGGCCTGGAGGAATGGTGGCGCAACTGTGGAAATAGTGGCTGTAGGGAAAATAGGTGAAAAATGTAGTGAAACAAAGGTTTGGTGGAGGAATGCATGCAGACCGTTCGATCAAGGCAGGGGGCGATGATCGACGATGGTGATTGTCTTGCCGAATAACCTTAGAAGGTTGGAAAAAATGCAACGAACTTAATGTAAAACATGAAAGTTGTGATGATAGGCGGGATGATATAATATTTGACATAAAACATTTAAAATTTTAATGTAGGTGGATCACAAAGGTTTTCAATCAAAACATCTAATTTTACCCTTGGATGGAATACAAAGGAAATGAGAGAAAATTTGATGAAATGAGCTGATATGGTGGGACCCAGCAATAGCGGAGGACGATTTAACCTGGATCGTCAGATCTCAGGAGAAGATCGATGGCTGTGATGGCGTGATGAAATGTTAAGGTTGCATGATGAACAAAATGAATGGAATGTGAAATGCGATATATACCATTGATTTGGCTCAACGGACAGCTGAGATTGGCTGGTGGAGGTTGTAGGGAAAAAAGGAGGGGGGGGCGGTTTTGGGAGGAAAACCGCCGGTATCACACTGCAAAATAATGGTTTTGAAAACCGCCCGAAAAAACGTGATATACATCGTTGAGCGACAAGTGGCTTTCCAAAATTTCTTATATTGCGTAACTTTCAGGTGTTAAAGCTCGGGCATAAAAACTGCGCGATATGGATGATGGTCGTCGGATCAGGAGTGGGAAGATCGGACAGTGGGAGACGGAGCGCGAAATGAGAAGTTGCGCAGGTGAAGTGGGTCATCGGGTTCACTACAGACCATTGGATTATGCGGATGGACGGTCCAGATTTAAAGCGGAGTGGGGAGGAAAAAGGGGTAGTGAAATGGCGAGAAAAATAAGGACTGTAGGATCCAAAAGGATCAACGGCGAAGATCCAATCGGAAGGGAAGACATGCGGGGTGATGAGTGAGGAGTGATGAGATCTGGACCATCGGATCGGTTTCAGATCGATGACTATGATTGGATCGGAACTCGCCAATCAAGGAGGGTCAACAGCAATGCAATTGGTGCGATCATCGGCGATCGATTACGCGATATTCGTCGGATCTGAGAACAGATCGATGGCTCATAGGAAATCAGAAGGGGATATGAGAGAGGAGACGGGTGCACTGTGGGATTAGCATGGGCTGTCCGATCTATATAGATCGACAGCTGAAATCAAAGCAGAGGTCGATAGTGTAAAACTTTCTCGCATCGAATAAAACCTGTTAACAAAGGAATGTGCGCTCTGTTTCTTCCGATTACGATTAGTGCCCAGGACTTAAGTGCTTGGTCTCGGGCACAGGGAATATGGGGAAGTGGTTAAGGGGGCTGGCCGAAAAGGGGCTTAGCCTATCATATGGAAAATGGAAGCTTTTTAAGCCAAAATAGAGGGTTTTTAAGGCTGAAAGAGGGATTCGGTAGAGGGAAAAAGGGACTTTTAAACCAAACAAAGGGTATTTGAAGGGTTTAAAAGGGGAATTAGGATGATTTATAGAGTTAATGAGGAATTAGAAGGGGAGAAAGGTGATGAAAACAGAGGTTTCATGGGGGTGACAAAGGTAAAATGGAGGCCTTTTGGGCATTCTTCTTCACAACAGAGAGGTTTTTCTCATGGAAACAACAGTGAGGATTTATCAAAGGACAAAGGCATAAGGAGACTTCAAGGATGATGTGTTTTTAGAGGAAATGCATTCCTTGAAGGCTCGAAAAACATTTTAGCCCCCTGTTTGCTTGTCAAAACATTCATAGGGGGCTAACAGTGGCTCCACATGGGGATGGCTTCTTCTTGAAGGAGTCAAGAATTCAAAAAATAAATCTTTGGAGTAGGCCAGATGCCTGGTGCTTGACACATCCATTTTCTTTCTTGGATCAGCTGCCACAAATCATGAAGACATCATATCAGCAGAAATGCTCTCCAAAACAACTACCTACCTAGACTAAAGTCCTAACATTTTTCTTCTAGGTGCATTTGGACTTGCAGACCCTTTACATCATCATTATTTTAAAAACAGGAAAAACAAACCTATTCTATTTCTACCCTTATTACTCCATGAGACTAGATTAAAATGTTGGCCTCATATTTTCTCTACCTAAACTACATCTTCTAGGATTAAAACTGTCTAGCAGACTTCTTCTCTACATTCTAAGACAAAAATTGAAAAATAGTCTAGCCAAGATTAGCATGTCTGGCTTGCTGTGGACCATGGCATAAGGACAAAACTGCTTATGGACTGACACTTTTGCAGAAATTAAAACAACTAACTAAATGCTCACACATGAGCTTTATTGAGCTTTTCCTACCTACCCTATTTTACTTGAAATATTTACAAGTCTAGCTTACAAACATTGTCTTCCAATGCAACCAGTCCATTAAGTGATCCCATGACTGGTCTTTCTTGCTCATCTCCTTGAGCATGCTGGATAGCCAAGGCCACTCCCATTCTTTTATTTTCTCAAAAGCAGCCTTTAAAATTTTTCTTGTTGTCTGCAACATGCTGCTCAACAAGACCTTTGATCCTTCTTCAAATTCTTGCAGGAAATAAATGTAAGAATCACGAAATGATACCTGGTTATGAATATTTGGCAGGTAGGCTTCAACCAGGATTTCTTCTTCTACCACTGGATCAAGAAAAAGACTGTCTTGAGAAAGAGAATCTCCTTCATCTTCTTCATTTTCTAAACTGGAGGACTCATCATATATTGCAATTGTGTCCTCTCGGAGCTCTGATATATTCTCCTCTGATGGGCCGAGCTCCATGAAAATATTAATGTACTTTTGAGCAGAGGTATGTTCCATTGCTTCCTCTTTTTCAAGAGTAGGCTTCTTGCTTTCATCATGCTCAAAAATCTCTTCTTTGCTTTCTTCCTCATCCTCCAAAGTGAAAGGCTGTTGATCATAAAATCATCACTGATGATCTGAGGTGTAACAAAGTGAAAATTCCATGAATCTTCACGTATTACAAGGCTTTCATAACTTTCTTCATCAGTTTCATAGATAGGCTTACTTGGTTCATTGCTTCTCTCGAGTTGCTGGCCTTGAATTTCCTCCCGTGAATCTACTGATGATGGTCCTGCAAGCTCAGCTTCCCTTTGAAATAAATCATCATCAAACATATCATAACTAGGAAAGTCATAATCGTGAGCAATGTCACCAACAATACCTGTCAGGTTCTCAACAGGTCTTTCTTCATTTTGATCCATAGAGGAGTCTTCTGGATCTGTATCATATCTGTAAAATATTTCAGAGGTGGACTACACGTTTAATATTCGGTCCATCTCTTCTTCTGTCAATGGAGAAATTTATTTCTTAACACAGAAAGAAGGACTGCGGTCCTCTGCTTCTTGTACAAACTGATCCGGAGGCTGGGTATCTTCTTGAGCCTCTTCTTGAGTGCTTTCCAGAGCAAGAGAAAACTCCAGATCTGAATCATCATACATGTCTTGCTCATTGTTTAGGTCTGGAGTTGGCCCTTGCTCTGGAAAATGCATGGGCTGTCCTAAATAATCAACATTTTCATTTAGATTAGCCGTATACATTTCCACCACTTCACCAAACATGTTTGTTATTCTATTTAATTTGTTTGCCAAAGCATCTAGCTTAGAATCTCTGTCCATTCTTGGATCCATGTTTCTACAAAGAAGGCCACTGCATCTTCTCAACCAGTTCAGAGCCTTCTACCAGTGGAGTCATTTGGTCTTTTAGGAATTATAGGGTGTGGATTCGCCAGGTGGATGAATTTGGATGTTTGAAAGAGACTGTTGTCCACCATCAGCATTAGATACCAATCTAACCAGAGATTTTGGGTCTTTTGAGTGCCTAAGGGTATGTGAGATAAAATGCACTTAAGTCCCCAGTATGGTCGCCATTATGTTGGGGTTCCCATGTTTTGGCTAGATTGGCAAGACCAAAAGATGAGACAACATCAAAACCACTTTGGGGCCCTAGGATCTAGCCCTCCTGGACCCGGAGAGGGATCTCTCCAATAAAACAAAGAATGGTATGTCTTTGGAAGCTCAAATGAGGTATTAGGCTAGGTATGAAGCATAAAGGGGGTTTTTAATGATTTGTTTGGATGTTGGGTTGGTCATGAGATCATAAACTGAGAAGGTAATGGAAGGAAAGGAAAGGAGAAAAGAAGTAGGATGTTTCAGCAAAGAGGATAGGTTAAGAATGTATCATCCATTGGGCTACGGAATCATGAAAGGAGATTACTTGTGTACAACTGACCAAGGCTTTCAGAGGGCAAGTCCTCTATACTAAAGGATATTCTAGATAGATGGTGAAATGGAACAATAAGGAGTGAAGGAGAGACACAAAGGGCAGTTTGAGATCAGACCAGAGGTCATCTAACTCTAGATTTGCTTTAGCATACTCTCAAAGGGAAAACATTAAAGATTTAAACACAGAACTAGGCATGAGATCATATAATGACTTTTAAACTTCAATTCTTTGACACTAGCTCATTGGAAAGGCCAATCTATTTGAAAATGACCCAAGTGGACAGGGCTCACACTAAATCCTCGGTATCCCAATTCTTGCAGCTCAAACCCAACAAGAACAACTAAGCAGCAAACCCCAAATTCACACATTAGCTAGTAGTGAATAAAAGCTACCACACTGGTTAAATTACATGAATTTGCCCTTAGATTCACTATCAATAGAAAACATCAAAGGTAGGGAGAGCAGAAACATAGGGTACCATGCGAGGGTATATCCTATGCCAAATTTCTGATGCGTACCAGAAGACCAATGAACAACATGAAAAATGTAATACAACAATGTAATAGGAGAAACATCACCCATAATAATAGACTAGGATCCTGTGAAATTTGCTTGATTAATTGATGTGCAAAACTAGTCACATACACTGAGCTCAATGGAAAATACAATCCAAACTTTCTCCTCCCAGCCTACTACATTACAATCTACTCAGCTACTCTCTCCCCAAAATTGTTCTAACAGTCAAAATGAATCCCTACAACTGCAACTACCACCACAACAACCTGTTCTTCAGAAATTATTATAGGGGAATGAATAATAATAGGAGTAGATATGAATTAAATGGATCCATTAAGACAGAGTGAAGGAAGTATCCACACCCATTCTACTTAATAGCTCTATGTTGTACCCTATAGCCTGGTTCGGAGTCTCTGTCAGGTCGAAATTGACCGCTGATGTGTTCTTTAAAGTTATTTCTAGCTCTAAGGCACTCTGTTTCTATCTTCTGAAGCAAGTAAGGTGACTGAAGGTATTCTGGGCTTCCATACCTCCATTATTGCTATCCTGACAGTATTTGGAAGCTTTCTGTCAGTGAATGGCCTTTGGGAGCTCGGGGAGGCATGGAGACTTTTGTCGGAGGTGTACTGTCTGAGAAATGTATTGCTGACGCTGAAAAGAAGATATGGCTTGTTTCATGTGCTCTTTAATCTTCTAACTACACCTTAATTCTTTGAATAAGGATTAAAGCATTTAATCTTCAATTTCGGGCTTTAACACCCTTAATCCCTGCTGCTAATACATTGGCCGCTGTTGTAATGGCCTCTATGTGTTTTGAATCAGTGTGGCCATAATTATGGAAAGAAGAATGAATTCATCACTCTGTATACTCTGCACAACAAAATAAACAAGTTATAAAATCTAGGGGGTGACGAAAAGGATGTTGTGGAGGCCTCGAGAAATGGTGGCACAACTATGGAAATAGTGGCTGTAGGGAAAATAGGTGAAAAATGAAGTGAAACAGAGGTTTGGTGGAGGAATGCATGTGGACCGTTCGATCAGGGCAGGGGGCGATGATCGACGGTGGTGATTGTCTTGCCGAATGACCTTAGAAGGTTGGAAAAAATGCAATGAACTTAATGTAAAACATTAAAGTTGTGATGATAGGCGGGATGATATAATATTTGACGTAAAACATTTAAAATTTTAATGCAGGTGGATCGCAAAGGTTTTCAATGAAAAACATCTGATTCAACCTTGGGATGGAATACAAAGGAAATGAGCGAAAATGCGATGAAATGAGCTGATATGGTGCGACCCGGCAATAGGGGAGGGAAATTTAACATGGATTGTTAGATCACAGGAGAAGATCGATGGCTGTGATGGCACGATGAAATGTTAAGTTCGCGCGATGAACAAAATGAATGGAATGTGAAATGCGATATAGACCGTTGATCTGGCTCAACGGACAGCTGAGATTGGCTGATGGAGGTTGCGGGGACAAAAGGAGGGGTCGGCGGTTTTGGGAGGAAAACCGCCGGTATCATGCTGCGAAATAATGGTTTTGAAAACCGCCCGAAAAAACGCAATATACATCGCTGAGCGACACATGGCTTTCCAAAACTTCTTATATCGCGTAGCTTTCAGGCGTTAAAGCTCAGGCATGAAAACTGCGCTATATGGATGATGGTCGTCGGATCAAGAGTGGGAAGATCGGAAGATGGGAGATGGAGCACGAAAAGAGAAGTTGCGCGGGTGAAGTGGGCCATTGGGTTCACTACGAACCGTTGGATTATGCGGATGGATGGTCCAGATTTAAAGAGGAGCGGGGAGGAAAAAGGGGAAATGAAATGGCGGGACGAATAAGGACTGTAGGATCCAAAAGGATCAACAGCAGAGATCCAATCATAAGGGAAGACAGGTGGGGCGATGAGTGAGGAGCAATGAGATTTGGACCGTCATATCGGTTTCATATCGACGGCTATGATTGGATCGGAACTCACCAATCGGGGAGTGTCAACAACAATGCGATTGGTGCGATCGGAAATTACGCGATAGCCATCAGATTTGAGAATAGATCGACGGCTCATAGGAAATCGAAAGGGGATAGGAGAGAGGAGATTAGTGCACTACAAGATTAGCATGGGTTGTTCGATCTATATAGATCGATGACTGAAATCAAAGCGGAGGTTGATAGTGTAAAACTTTCTCGCATCAAGGAAAACATGTTAACAAAGGAATGCGCGCTCTGTTTCTTTCGATTGTGATTAGCGCCTAGGCCTTAAGCGCTTGGTCTCAGGCTCAGGGCATATGGGGAAGTGGTTAAGGGGGCTAGCAGAAAAGGGGCTTAGCTTTTCATATGGAAAATGGAAGTTTTTTAAGCCAAAACAGAGGGGTTTTAACACTAAAAGAGGGATTCGGTAGAGGGGAAAAGGGACTTTTAAATGAAACAAAGGGTATTTGAAGGGTTTAAAAGGGGAATTAGGATGATTTAGAGGGTTAATGAGGAATTATAAGGGGAGAAAGGTGATGAAAACAAAGGTTTAATGGGGGTGACAAAGGGAAAATGGAGGTCTTTTGGGAATTCTTCTTCACAACAGAGAAGCTTTTCTCATGGAAACAGCAGTGAGGGTTTATCAAAGGACAAAGGCACAAGGAGGCTTCAAGGATGATGTGTTTCAGAGAAAATGCATTTCTTGAAGGCTCGAAAAACATTTTAGCCCCTTGTTTGCTTGTCAAAAAATTCATAGGGGGATAACATAAGCTATGTTGTTTAGTTGTTTTATGGCCATGGCTAGATCATGTGTTCCTTGTCTTGGTAACTAGTCAAGTGAGACAAGTTGAGCTTGGACATGAGTGGCATAAGATGAGTTATAGGCAATTCTTAGGTGAAAAAGCTGGCACAATCTACTTGCAGTAGGTGAAATTGGTCAATTTGTTGTAGAAATTATATAACATATGCATGTATATATCTAGATTCTCCTGATCTAACAATATTTATCTTCTTGCTAAATACAAAATCCTTCCACTGTTAATCTTTTGTGGAAATTTAAAACTCAATTGCAAACACATGAAGCAATAAAAACAATCGCACATAACACGGTTGTTTAACGGGAAATCTTGAAGCTAAAAACCCGAACTATCATATATTATGTATTATGGAGATCATGTAATAATATCATACAAAACTTAGTACATCAAGCTCTTAGTAAAATACAATCGTCACACACTAACATGAAGAAATCTGCAAATCCATGCACTGATTTCTTGCCACCTGATAGCCTACCTCCACTGTGCAATCCTTGCTGAAGAAGACCCCTGAATGAATTCAAATCTACCTTGCCTTGACTGCGCAATCCTCATTGGAAACTCCAATGTGTGTGTGATGCAATCAATGCATCACTATAGTCACAATAGATAGTCCATCTTACCCTTTCACCTACCTCTCCACTGGGTCTCCACTGGAACTGACATGCACTGTAGTTAACTGATATTTCTGTTCAGTTGTTAGTGAGTTAATAGTTGTGAATTAATTAAATAATTAATTCACTCAACTCTCACTAGTGTATCATTCAGTTAGACTGGATACAACTAGCTCAACTGAGTTTAACTCTAATAAATGAGTTCAATTGAATAACAACTCCTGTAACTACTCTTCCAACTCTGTCATAAATTTTCCACCTCAGTTCTAACTAGGAATTTTGTAATTCCTTCAGCCCACTGATTTTCCAAATTTGTATACTGAAATAAAGTGCTCCAAGAGAATAAGTTGATATTTAGAGTCTGATTATTATTAAGGGCTAATAATAATCGACACATCTATTTTTAGACCGACGATCTATAAATAGACTTCGCCCAATCTTATAAAAATAGAATTTCATCTACTTTTCCAACTTGACCAACCATCCAAAAATAGCATCCTGCAACTTCTGAAATATGATCACCATGTATAAAAATAGACATAGTCTAAAAATAGACTTGAACCTAAAAATAGCCTACGGGCCCACTTAGTGAAGGTGACTTATTTTCACTAAGCTTCATCATCTTGTTGAATCTCAACACTCCCTTCAACAAGATAGGGATTATCCTTCACCTCAATCTCGCCTCTATGGTATTTGAATTCTCTCCTGCCGAGCGCCTTCTTCAGAATGTCTACATCTTGATCTTTCGTATTAATGTACTGAAGAACCATGATCTTTCGCTACACACAATTTCTGATATGATGATACTCGATATCAATATGTTTATATCTATCATGAAACACAAGATTAATCGAGAGTTTAATGTAACTATGATTATCACAATGTATCACTATAGGATCTAAATGTGAACCAAAAAAACTCACTAGGATCTTCCTCATCCAGATAGCCTCACATGCAGCTTGAATTACTGCCATGTATTCTGCTTCTGCTGAACTGAGTGCCACGGATCTTTGTTTCCTACTATACCAAGAAACTATTGTAGATTTGATACTGAAAACCCCTCCTGATGTGCTCTTTCTATCCGTTGGGCTGCCTGCCCAATCTACATCTTTGAAGCCATGCAACTTCACCTCATCCGTCTATCTGTACCATAAGCCATACTTATATGTGCCCCTAAGATACCTCATTACATGCTTTCCTGCTTTCCAAAAGAGCTTGGTAGGCTTATCCATCGCTTGTGAAAGCTAGTTCACCGCATAGCATATGTTCGGTCTTGTATTAACTAAATACATGAGAAAACCCACCAATTGTCAATAAACATTGGCATCCACTACCTCTGCCAATGTAGCATCCTCTTTCCTCCAATTTTCTGGAAGAGGAGTGTCAATAGGCTTGTAGCCTTGCATGTGAAACTTCTCAAGTATCTCCCGAGTATACTTGCCTTGAGACACAAACAGTTCACCTTCCCGCTGCCATATTTCCAATCTAAGGAAATAATGAACGAGGCCCAAATCCTTCATCTCAAACTCCTTTGCAAGATCTGCCTTGCATGAGTGTATCAACTGCTCATCACCCATTAGTATTAAATCATCAACATAAAGAACAATGATTAAAATCTTACCCTCCACCACAATTTGGTACAGGTTTGCATCTGCCTCACTCTTGGTGAAGCCAAGTCCAGTGAAATAGTTGTCGATCCATGTGTACCAAGCACGTGGTGCTTTCTTTAGCCCATACAATGCTCTTTTGAGCCTACACACATGTGAATCACTACTGAATATTTTGAATCCTTTAGTCTGCTCAATGTACACTTCTTCCTCAATGATCCCATTAAGGAACGTAATCTTCACATCCATCTAATGAATGTGCCAACCCATCTACGTTGAGAGAGCAAGGATGGTCCTTATGGAAGAATATCGTGTGACAGGTGCAAAGGTTTCTTCATAATCAGTCCCCTCAATCGGTGAGAAGCCTCGGGCAACAAATATTTCCTTATACTTCTCGACGCTCCCATCAGCAGTTTGCATTACCTTGTAGATCCATCTTGATCCTATAACTGATTTACCCACCGGCCTTGGAATAATCTCCCAAGCACTATTTCTGACAATGGAGTCATACTCCTCCACCATGGCATCTACCCATGTGGGCTCCTACATTGCTTCTTCAAAAGAATATGGCTCTTTCATGATACACTTGCTCATGAGAGCCATGTATCTAGTAAATTGGTCAAGTGACTGTCTCTGTCTCCTTTGTGATGTAGGGACTCCTATATTCTGTGCCGCAACAAGCTTCAGTCTCTCAACGTCTTGAGTATGCTTTCTACCTATTCTGATGTTTGGTTCTACATGAGTGGAATCCTCCACTCCATGAATCTCTTCCTGTGGTTGATCCACATCTAGAGGCTCGTCTTTGGGAACAAGAAGTTCCTCCTCTATATGCAAGTATAGCACCCTCTCAAGCGACAAGTTCATGGATTTCACCTCATTGAATTTTATATCCCGTCACACCATAGTCATTCAACTATTTGGAAAATACACACGATAATTATGGGGTGTTTCTTTGTACCCCATAGATATCCCAACTTCTACAATCGTCTCCAGCTTCTTCCTGGCATCCTTTTTCACATGAATGTAAACAGATGAGCCAAAAATCTTCAAATGAGAAATATCAGGCTTCTTACCAGTACAAGCTTCTTCGGGTGTATTCATGCCAAGTACTCTATGAGGACAATGGTTTTGCACATAAACCGCAGTGTTTCATGCTTCCTCCCACAGGTGCATTGGTAGGCCCTGGTCATGTAGCATAGCTCATGTAGCACCCATAATCGTTTTGTTCTTCCTCTATGCGACCCCATTCTTCTGTGGGTTATGAGGCGCTATGATTTCTCTTCGAATTCCCTCTTTGCTACAAAATTATTTGAATTCATTTGAGATATATTCACCACCATTATTGCTCAGTAGAGCTTTCACTTACTTCCCCAATTCCTTCTCCACCAATTCTTTGAACTCACAGAACTTTGAGAACATTTCGCTCTTCTTTTGCATGAAGAAGATCCAGCATCTACAAGAATAGTCATAAAAAAATATAGCATAATACCTGTGTTTTGTGGTTGAAGCAACCAAGAAAGGTCCACACACATTTGTGTGAATTCTCTCCAGGATCACCGAAGCATGGTTCTCCTTCTCACGAAAGGTGGTCTTCAAAAACATACCCATAGTACATCCCTTGCACTAATCTGACTGTGCAAGAGTACCCTTGGGAAGTCTAGGAGAAATCTGCTGCAAAATATTTAAGGCTCCATGATGAAGATGGCCCAATATCTTGTCCCATAATTCACCCTTGTCCTGGCTCACCACTTCTTTTGCTTTGCCCATAATTGTAGTGCATCCATCTACCTCTAGCTTGTAGATATTCTTAACTCAAATCCCTATCCTCTTGGTTTGACCTGTTTTTTTATGTTGCAGGAAATATTTTCCATCGCTAAAAACAACGTCATAACCTCTGTCTTCCAACATTGCAACCGTTACCAAGTTCTTCTTCACTAGAACATGCATAACATCTTTCAACAGAAATTGATTACCTAACTCCCTCTCAAAGGTAATGGTCCCAATTCCAGTCACATTGTATCGACCACCGTCACCCATCTCTATATGCATTTGGAGATCCTTCTCCTCCAAGTCACTAAAAAACTCTGTTAGGTCCCTATATTACTAGTATAGTCCCTTATTGTTATTAGTGTAACCCCCTTATTGTTATTATTGTACCTTTGTAACCCCCATTTTTTTATTATTGTGCCCTTAAATTATTATTGTTAGGTCGGCTAGGATTACATTGTGGCCCACTAGGATTACATTATGGCCCCATGGACTCCTATATATAGAAAGGAGGTTTTGTAGATTGTATCATCCAAGAATTGTTCATTTATGTAATGTATTGGAGGTTTCCCCCTCGAAGTGGCTTATTTCTAAGGCGTTGATATCTCTTTTCTTCTATTTTTTGAGCTGGTTACACAACATTTGGTATCAGAGCTTTGGATTCTAGGGTTTCGCTGCTCCAAATAGGTCATCGTGGAATTTTCACTATAACGTTTTTGCTACAAAGCTTCAGAAGTTGAAATTTTTAAGGTGCGAAGAAGAAATCCTGAGGAACATCGTCAAAAAATTTCAGAGTTTGGTTCGCAATATTTTCGGAGATATGATCTGTGGAAGTTAGGTCTTTTTTCAGGATCCTAAACAGGTCATTGTGGAATTGGTTCTATAACTTTTTTTCTACAAAGGTTCAGAATCTGAAACTTTTAGGGTGCGAAGAAGAAATATTGAGGAAGCTCGTCAAAAAATTTCAGATCTTGGTTCACAACATGTTCATAGATATGATCTATGGAAGGTAGTGAGTTTTCAGGCTCCAGAATTTCATCTCAAAGAGGTGATCTTGGGAAAATCTTCATAACTCTCTCTCTGAGCATCGGATTTGAGTGCCATAAAAAGCGGTCGCAAGTAAACGGATTTTAGTTTCTTCGCTATCAATTTCAGAGCTGAAGGACGAAAAAGTGACACGTGGAAAGTCGTACAAGTTCACTCTACTAAACCAGTCCATAATTAGGTCATTGTGGGAGATTGGACACAAATTTGTCTTGGTGAATCCAAATCAGGTCAGACCTATGGCATTCAAAATATAATTTAGAGGGCTACGTTGGTACAAAAATTCAAATATTGAAGTGCTACAATCACAGAGATAATCCAATTTCAATATCAAGTTCCTCAAAAGCAAGAAAAAGGTGTGTATTTTTTTTTCCGAATTGCATAAGTCTTGTTTGAAGAATCAATTTGAATTGATTCCAAGGGCATATTGTAGAATAGATATCAGTATTGGGTTCTAAAATATGCCCCGTAAAAATAATTCAACACCCATTAAGCCTTCAGAAGGCTCTACTATGACTCATGAAGATGAAAAATTGCAACATGATCTATCAAAATTACAAGAGCAAGTGCAACAAATTTCACTCTCGCAAAGAGCAACAAAAAATGAAATGGAAGTTTTGAAGAAAGGCGTGGAAGCTAAGATGGATGGCATGGAAGTTAAGATGGATGGCATGGAAGATGGCATGGAAGCTAAGATGTAAAACATGAAGAATGATCTAAAAGCAGACATTGAAGGTTTGGCAAAGTTGATACAAGAAATGTTTCCTAATGGTGAAAAGATAGTAGAAGAACCTCATGATGAGAACAAAATAAATGTTAATCGTGATTTCATAAACTCTAATGTTGGCGGGAATAACCACCATATTCCAAAAATGGATATGAGGAAGTTTGATGGAAAGGATCCTGTAACATGGATACTACTTATGGAGCAATATTTTGATCTCCATAACGTGAAAAACACACAAAAGGTACGCATTGCAACTTTACATTTAGAACAAAATACATTTGTATGGTATCGATGGCTTTGCTACCGTAAAAAAATTGTCACTTGGTCAATTTTTACGGAGGAAATGATAGCACATTATGAGGATACAAAGAGCAACACCTTCTTTATCCAATTGATAAATCTCAAACAAAAGGGTTTAGTGGGGCAGCACATTGAGGACTTCCAAAAATTGAACATAAGGGTAACTGATATTCCAGAGGAACACAAGATTGATCTCTTCATAGGAACTTTAAAGGATAACATCCAACATGAAGTTCGCATTCTAGAACCTGATTCATTGGAGAAGGCATTCAGGTTGGCAAGAAAAGTTGAATGTAAAATGATGGTGACAAGGAATCCTACCACTCAATTCTATAAAGAAGGAAGTGTTGCTACGCCTAGATTTCCACAACCTACAAGGTTGACACCACAAAAATTGGAAGAAAAAAGAGAAAAAGGGCTTTGCTACAGTTGTGATAGAAAATACACTAAAGGTCATAAGTGTGCTGAGAAGAAATTATTTTACATAGATTGTGAAATGGAAGAAGAAAATGAACAAGAAGAGGATATACACCTAGAACCAGCCCTAGAAGAGGAAGAAATGAATCTGACCATATCGTGTAATGCACTGGCAGGAATTACCACTCCTCAAACTCTCAATATAGAAGGAAAAATCAAGAAGAAAAAGGTAATAGTGTTGATTGATTCAGTTAGCACCCATAATTTTATTCATTGTAAGGTAGCCAAGGAATTAAATTGTTTCCTATACCCAACACCAGAATGTCAAGTGATGGTTGCAAATGGAGGAACTATAAATTGCTCTAGAAAATTCCATAATATCAAGCTAACCATGGGGGAATATGTATTGACTAGTCCAATGCTTTCCATTCCTATGGGAGGTGTTGATGTTGTACTAGGAATACAATGGTTACAATCAATGGGGACGGTAGCTTTTAATTTTCAAGAACTTTTCTTGAAATTTTTTTCAGAAGGAAAGGAAGTCGAATTACGGGGTATTGAAGGGAAGGCGGGAAGGATAATAAGCTCTAATGTCATGAAAAAGCTTCTAAAGAAACAACAATGAGGCATAATTGCACAATTATGCTCACTAGAAGTTCCGACATCAAAATCATCTATTTCTGCAGATCTCCAACAAGTTTTGGACAATCATTCCAAGGTGTTTGAAACTCCCAAAGGACTCCCACCTATTCGTGATCATGATCATGCTATCCATTTGATTCCAGGAAGTATTCCTCCAAACATCAGGCCTTATAGATATCCTTACTTCCAAAAGAGCGAAATTGAACGTATGATTGCAGAAATGTTAGATGCGGGTATAATTCAACCTAGTCAAAGTTCTTTCTATGCTCCTGTAGTATTGGTACACAAGAAGGATGGATCATGGTGAATGTGTCCAAATTATAGGGAGCTCAATAAGCTCACCATTAAAGACAAATTTCCCATTCCTGTGATTGATGAATTATTGGATGAATTACATGAAGCAAATTATTTTACCAAGTTGGATCTTCGTTCAGGATATCATCAAATTAGAATGAAGACTGAAGATATTCCAAAAACAACATTTCGAACTCATGAGGGTCATTATGAATTTTTGGTCATGCCTTTTGGCCTTACCAATACACCTTCTACATTTCAAGGGTTGATGAATTCCATTTTCAAACCCTTCCTTAGAAAATTTGTGCTAGTATTTTTTGATGATATACTAATCTACGGCAGGTCTTGGAAGGATCATGTTGAACATGTTGACAGGGTGCTCAAACTATTGCAGGAGAAACAATTATATGCAAAAACATCCAAATTTTTCTTTGGAGTACAAGAGGTGGAATATCTAGGTCATATTGTATCTCATGAGGGTGTTAAATTAGACCCTAACAAAATTAAAGCCATTAAGGAATGGAAAGTCCCCACAACCATAAAGCAATTGCAAGGATTTCTCAGGTTAACAGGGTATTATGGCAAGTTTGTTAAGAATTATGGGAGAATAGCAGCACCTCTAACAACATTATTGAAGAAAGATGCATTTTCATGGACTCCTGAAGTAACTAAGGCCTTTGAACATCTTAAATAGGCAATGTGCCTAGCACCGGTCTTAGCTAAGCTAGACTTCACAAAAACCTTTATTGTGGAATGTGATGCCTCAGGAAATGGAATTGGTGCATTTTTAATGCAGGAAGGAAGACCCATTGCTTTTGAAAGTCGTCCAATCAAAGGAAAGTATTTACAGAAACCTATTTATGAGAAGGAAATGTAAGCAATACTACATGCACTAAAGAAATGGCGAACTTACCTAATGGGAAGACACTTCAAGGTAAAAACTTATCATGATAGTCTTAAACACTTTTTGGAGAAAAGACTATCTTCAGAAGAGCAGCAAAAATGGGTCACAAAGATGTTGGGTTATGAATTTGAAATAATCTACAAAAAAGGAAAGCTTAATGTTGTTGCAGATGCACTCTCAAGAAAGAATGAAGAGGTGGAAGCATTGCTTTGTGCCATTTCTATTATCCAACCAGATTGGATAACCGAAGCAAGAGATGAATGGAAGAAGGAAAAAGACGTATGGACACTCATTCAAAAGTTGCAGCAAGATCCTAGTACATCTGATACATTTAGTTGGAAAAATGATTCCTTATGGTACAAAGATCGCTTATATCTTTGTAAGAATTCCCAACTAAAACAAAATTTTCTTTTGGAATTGCACACTTCTCCTTTAGGAGGACACTCAGGATTTTTAAAAACTTACCACAGGGTGAAGAAAGAATTTTTTTGGGATGGCCTTAAATCTGATATTCGAAAGTTTGTGGCGGAATGTTTGGTTCGCCAGCAGAATAAAGTGGAAACAATTAAGACCCCAGGACTTCTACAACCTTTATCCATTCCAAGTCAACGTTGGGAGGAGATTTCAATGGATTTTATCACAGGTTTACCTAAGTCCGAAGGAAAGAGTGTCATCATGGTGGTAGGTGATAGACTTACCAAGTATGCACACTTTTGTGCATTATCTCATCCATTTAAAGCAAGTACAGTTGCTACTACATTTATGGATAGAATTCAAAAGCTACATGGAAGCCCAAGGGTTATTGTGAGCGACAGAGATCCCATTTTTACTGGAAATTTTTGGACGGAGCTATTTTCTTGTTTGGGTACTCAATTAGCTCATAGCTCATCTTATCATCCTCAATCTGATGGTCAAACTGAGATAGTAAATAAAATTTTGGAAGGATATCTTCGTTGTTTTGTATCTGATAAACAAACACAATGGGTCAAGTGGTTACCTCTCGCTGAATGGTGGTATAACACTTCCTTCCATACTATAGAAAAAATGACCCCATTTATGGCACTTTATGGATATCATCCACCATCGATCACATCATCTTTAAGGGAAAATTTGAAGGTTCAAGCAGTGGAAGATCACATCGAGCATCAACAAGAAGTTCTCCAACTCTTAAAGAATAACCTGAATTTGGCACAAAATCGAATGAAACAATAGGCAGATCAACATCGCAGTGAGAGAAGTTTTGATGTAGGAGATTGGGTATTTTTACGGCTACAACCATACAAGCAAATGTCCCTCAAGCAAGCTAAGAAGGATAATAAATTATCGCCAAAGTACTATGGTCCTTACAAGGTGTTGCAAAAGATTGGTACTATGGCATACAATTTGGAGCTTCCTACTTCTTCGCGAGTACATCCAGTTTTCCATGTTTCATGCTTAAAGAAGGTTATAGGAGAAAATCTTCCAGTTCAAACAATATTGCCAGAACTTGATGAGGAAGGAAAAATCATATTGGAACCAGAAGCGGTCATGGAAACGAGAACTCGACAACTACGGAATCGATCAATTTCAGAGTATCTCATCAAGTGGAAGAACTTACCCACTGAAGATTCTACATGGGAGGATGAGAATTTTATACAGAAGCACCCGGAGCTACTCAAGCGTTGAGGACAACACTTTTTGAAGGAGAGGGGCATGTTAGGTCCCTATATCACTAGTATAGTGCCTTATTGTTGTTAGCGTAACCCCCTTATTGTTATTATTGTACCCTTGTAACCCCCATTTTGTTATTATTGTGCCCTTAAATTATTATTGTTAGGTCGGCTAGGATTACATTGTGGCCCACTAGGATTACATTATGGCCCCATGGACTCCTATATGTAGAAAGGAGGTTTTGTAAATTGTATCATCCAAGAATTTTTCATTTATGTAATGTATTGGAGGTTGCCCCCTCGAAGTGGCTTATTTCTAAGGCGTTGATATCTCTTTTCTTCTATTTTTGGAGCTGGTTACACAACAACTCCTTGTCTCCCGTAATATGGAAAGACACACTACTATCAAGATACCACACCGATCCCATGAGCTTGAAACCAAGAATGAGATCAAAGAGAAATCAAGTTCAAATTGCGAGGCTAAGGCCTCACCCACTACAACTCCAACAACCTTCTTGTTCTTCTTCTTTTGTGGAAAGTTAGTGGCGAAATGCCCATGTTCGTGACAGTGAAAACACTTCACCTTGGACAAATCCTGTTTCTTGCATTTAGCCTCGGATTTTGAAGGGAATTTCTTCCCCTTCCCTTTATTTTCTTTGGCAGCCAAAGATTAATTCTCTTCATCTTCGTTCTTTGATGAAGAGTCATCCCTGGTACTTCACCTTATCTCCTCCTGCACAAGATCCGACCAAAGTCACTCCCAACCCGACAGTTTTTCTCGTCCATTGACAGAGTCTTCATAGCTATGCCAACTCTTTGAAAGCCCAAGGAGAGCCAAGCTCACCAAGTCATCATCATCAACAATAATCCCCACACTTCATAGTTCATCCCTACAGTGGATAAACTTCATGAGATATTTTGGAATATTGTCCCCCTTCTCCATTTTTATTTTTCTGAGCTTATCTTTTAGCGCCAACTTCCTCTGGTCACTGCTGCTTTGGAAAAAATTTGTTAAAGCCTTGCACATTGCAAATGGAGTGGCTTTACAATGAAGGTTGGACACAATGTGGTCCTTCACACCTTCCAACAAAATTCTTCTTGTCTTTGCTACCTTCTTTTGCCATGCGTCAAGTAATGCAGCATCGCTAGAACCAGGCTTAGGAACATCACTATCGATGAACTCCTTTAGTCCATTATCTTCTAGCACCACCTCCATCCTATCCCTCCAGGCTATGTAATTTGGGCTTCCCTCAAGGGCATACTCCAATCGCAACCCATTGAAAGACATTTCAATGTATACTCAATTGTCGCACCAAGAAATTTTTGCAGCAAATTCAAATTGTCCACTAGCACAAACTTAAAAATTCTTCACAATTGCAATATTCAAGAATTAACACTGCTCTAATACCATGCAAAAAATATATAACATATGCATGTATAAATCCAGATTCTCCCGATCTAACAATATTTATCTTCTTGCTAAATACAAAATCCTTCCACTTTTAATCTTTTGCGGAAATTTAAAACTCAATTGCAAACACATGAAGCAATAAAAACAATCGCACATAACACAGTTGTTTAACAGGAAATCCTGAAGCTAAAAAACCCAAATATCATATATTATGTATCATGGAGATCATGTAACAATCTCATACAAATCTTAGTACATCAAGCTCTCGATACAATACAATCATCACACACTAACATGAAGAAATCTGCAAATCCATGCACTAATTTCTTGCCACCTGATAGCCTGCCTCCATTGTGCAATCCCTGCTGAAGAAGACCCCTGAATGAATTCAAATCTACCTTTCCTTGACTGCGCAATCCTCATTGGCAACTCCAATGTGTGTGTGATGTAATCAATGCATCACTATAGTCACAACAGATAGTCCATCTTACCCTTTCACCTACCTCTCCATTGGGTCTCCACTAGAACTGACATGCACTATAGTTAACTGTTGTTTCTATTCAGTTTTTAGTGAGTTAATAGTTGTGAATTAATTAACTAATTAATTCATTTAAATCTCACTAGTGTATCATTCAGTTAGACTAGATACAACTATATCAACTGAGTTTAACTCCAGTAACTAATTTAAACTGAATAAAAACTCCTATAACTACTCTTCCAACTTTGTCATAACTTTTCCACTTCAGTTCTAACTCAGTCCTCCATTCATGAGCCACCATAAACCCTAGGAATTGTGTAATTCCTTCAGCCCACTATTTTTCCAAATATGTATACTGAAATAAAGTGCTCCAAGAGAATAAGTTGATATTTAGAGTCTGATTATTATTAAGGGCTAATAATAATCGACACATCTATTTTTAGACCGACGATCTATAAATAGACTTCGCCCAATCTTCTAAAAATAGAATTTCATCTATTTTTCCAACTTGACCAACCATCCACAAATAGCATCCTACAACTTCTGAAATATGATCACCATGTCTAAAAATAGACATAGTCTAAAAATAGACTTGCACCTAAAAATAGCCTGTGGGCCCACTTAGTGAAGGTGACTGATTTTCACTAAGCTTCATCATCTTGTTGAATCTCAACAGTTGTTGCAGTTGAAGCAAGCCAATATTGTCACATGAACTGCGGTAACCAAGGAATTTGTTGGGTTCCCAAGTCGTGAAAAAATGTAAATGCTAGCTGTGAGGACATGAGTGCCAAGGCATGCTAGGGAATTCTAAAATGTGTTAGATAGTGCGAAGGCATGTCAAACATGCTAAGATGTGTTAAGTGATAAGGCATGCCAATATGTGCAAGGGTGTGTCAATGCATGCCAGGGACTGTCATGGCAACAAAAGAGAGAAACAAGTTAAAATACAAGGAAATGAACACATACGAGGGTTAATAAGTCATCAATTTACCTTTTCCAAGAGGGGCACGCTAGGCACACCAACACTAGGTGCCAATAGGTGCTAAGTGAAAAGTCTTGGTGCATTCTAAGTGCCAAGTCTTCCTTTTTTTCTTCTCATCTAATTTCCAACAGTTGATCTCAAATAAATTTAATATTAAACCATGCAAAATTATACCAAGGAATTTCAACGTAATCCACACATGCTAAGACTTTCCAAGTGCCAACATGTGCCAAGTGCCAATATGTTTCACGTTGTGTTATGAATGATATGAAGTGGAAGGCCATGTTGAAGAGTGCTAAGGTGTGATAGAGAGTGTTAATGCATGTTGAGGAGTGTTAAGGAGTACTATAACAAAACATTAAGGGAGCACTAGGTCAAAATTCATGGAATTTAATGAATACAAGGAATGTGTGCCAGGGACTAGTGTTAATGAGTGCTAGTTGTCATGCCAAGGAGGGAGTGACAAGGTATGATAAGGATCAGTAAGACATGCTAGGGAATATCAAAGCATGTTAAGAAGTCTCAAAGTGTGCTTGGGAGTTCCAGGGTGCCCTAATTATATGTGCCAAATAGTGCCAAGATATGCCAGGTGCTAAGGATGTGCAGGGTGCCAGGGTATGTCAATATGTGTCAAGAAGTTTCAAGGAAACAAAAGGAAGAACCAATAAGAGGGTTAATAAGTCGGGACTTTATATTTTTCAAAAGGGGCTTGCTAACCAAACTAATAATAGGTCCCAATACATGCCAAGTGGCATTATGTGCCAAGTGCTAATGTATGTCAATGCATTCAACCAAGGTGTTCCAGGGCATGCTAGGGACTACATGCATGCCAACACATGCTAGGAGAGTTCTATGTTTTTCTAGCGCATGCCACCATGTGCTTGGGTGTCAATGTTAGGAAAAGATTTTCTAGGTAAAAATATGTTCCAATACATGTGAGGTGCTAAGAAATGTTACTGTGTGCCAAAGCATTAATGTAAGGTGTGCTTGGATTGTTGAGGAGTGTTAGGTATTTCTCATTAATAGAATTTATAGAGCTTGATTATGTATTAAATAATATATTTCCTACACACACTAGTGGGACTTTATCTAAAGGAGATTTTATAGATAATAATCTTAAGAGATATGAATCATGTGTTGACCCATAGGAAAACTCTATTTTACTAGTCATTACTTGAGGGAAATGGTACACACTAATTACTTCTTAAAAAATTGGCTAACTCTAACCACTATGGCCTTGGATATATTATAAAAAAGACTCCACAATAATGGTATTAAATCATTATCTTTTGACAAAAGATATATTAACAAGAACATAACTTCATCAAAAACTCGTTGGAATGATCAATGGTGAAAAAAAAAAATTGACCATCACCAAAAGTAATAAAAAAAGCATCAGTGAGGGTCATTAAAAGTTCATCACTAGAAGTGTCACCAAAGAGAGAATTAGTGATGGGCCTTTAACAACCCTCACCAAAAGTGTCATTGAAAATGGCTTTGGTGACAGACCTTAAAAGACCATCACTATATACACTTACATCGACGCTTTTTTAAGGACCGTCACCATATGTGACATTGGTGATAGACCTTAAAGGTCCGTCACAAGCATGACCCTCACCAATGTCCACTTTTCTTGTAGTGTTATACTTTACAACTTGAAAGAAAATTTTGGCTTGTCAAATGAATGTTTCTCGGAAATTTTGAGGTAAGTTACCATAAAGTCCTCCCTTATATAAATTTGAGAAATACAATCAATACACAATGAACATTACAAATGGTCAATTTTATGAACGTTAATAATTGTATCAGCATTAATGTACATTTATTAATATTTTCCATGATCACCAACTATAGGTTATTCAAAGATAAGGTTCTTCCAAGTGATAATGTCTTGCCCGGTAGCTGCGAAGAGGTAAAAAAATTGTTGAAAATGTTGGGTGTTGAGTACATATCATATCATGCATGTCCAAATGATTGTATTTTATATAGAGGAGGATATGTAGACAAAGAGATATGTCTGAAATGTGGGCATGAAAGGTATGATAAATAAAAAAATAAGGGTAAATCATGTGGTCCTCCTTTTAAGATAATGAGGCACATGCCTATAATCCCAAGAATTCAAAGGCTCTTTCATCGCAAATAATTAGCTATGTTGTAGGGATGGCATGCCTCACACAGAAGTGAGTTGGGATTTATGTGAATCCCAACTGATTCAATATCCATGAAGCATATAGAGGATACATGGCCCGAAAAATTCAAGGATGAAGTACGAAGCCTATGACTCAGCATATCCATGGATGGCGTCAACCCATATTCCATCCAGAACACCAACTATTCTGTTTGGCCTATAGTAGTGATCAATAAAAATATCCCCCCATGGTTGTCTGTGAAGAATGAACATCTTGTGTTGGCTCTCATAGTCCCTAGTATAATACAAGTGAAAAATATGGATGTATACTTACAACCATTGGTAGATTAATTGAAGGAATTATGGGATGGGATAAATGTATATGATGTATCAAGACCCATCGCAGCAGAGAGGAGTTTTACTTTGTTTGGCATATGTGCTTACAGGACACATGATTATCCAGGCTTAGGAGTTTTTTCTGGTAAATAACATGTTTAATTTATTTATTTGTTTATATACGTAACAATATTCTTTCACATATTAGTTATTTAATTCGTTATAATTTTTCTGATCTTCATGATATTCTTTAACGTGCCATGCATATAAATTATATACCATAATCTCGCAGATCTTGTATTGAAAAGGGTATGTTGGATGTAGATTTTTTGGACCTTCTCTGAAAGCTAGATGGTCCAAGGACCTATGAAATCCAGTGTATGATTGCTCCAGGGTATGAAGAACGTCCTTACAGAAGAGTAGCATCCGCTTTCAATGGTAAACAAGAGAGAACCCAAAGGCCTCCAATAACAACACCAGCTGAATGGCTTATATCATATGAGAGAGAGAAGGAGAAGGAGTTCATAGAAATGTTCAATTCAAATGGGGAGCCTATGTTCGATGATCCATAATTCTTCAACACCTATGTTGAAAAATTTCCCATTGGGATGAAAAGGAAATATATCTTTTATAACCTCCCATATTGGGAGCATATTAATATTACCCACTTATTAGATCCCATGCATATATTTAAAAATGTTTCTTATTCTTTATGTATGCACATATCCTCGAAACAAAGTGACACATTAGTTGTTAGGAAATATCTTATTACTTCAAAAACTAAAAAGAAACATTGGCCAACAAGATTAGAAAGTACAGGATCAGAGGGAGGTGTTGGTCCCTCTAATTCATGGTATTTCAAATAAGGTGATGTCCCATGGATTTTTTAAAAAGATGATATTTCTTTGGCAAAGGAAGTTATATTGGGTGTGAGGGTGCCATCTTCATACGTGTCTTCACTACGACACTACTTCACCGTGGATGAACATTTGTCGGGGTTGAAATCGCATGACCATTTGAATCTTATAAGAGTATGTATAATGTCAAAAGCATGATTTTATTATTTTTTATATCAATAAATTATATCCCATGCGGGGTTAATAAAACATAAATAATTTCGTATATTATTTCAGATGTTTATAACTTTGCAATGTCATTATCATTTTTTCATTCTTGCGTGTATGAAACATAAATTCCCTCAAGACCTAGGATGTGCCATATCTAAATTATTTGCATTTGTACATTGGATCACATCAAAGGAGATTCATGTGGCTAGCATTCCCTGATGTCGTCAAGAGATAGTTGAGATTATTTGTATGTTTGATAAGGAACTGCCAACGAGTTTCATGGACTTGCAGGTTCATCTTCTAATCCACCTAGTAGACGAGGTTGAATTAGTTGGTGTGGTTTCTTATCATTGGATGTTCTTCTTATAGAGGTACATGAAGAAATTGAATTTTTTTGTTCCACAAAGGGAAAAACCTGAGCGGTCTATGGAAGAGGGGTACATATCGTATTATTCTTTCTATTATGCGAGTGAGTACATCAATAATATCGACAATAGACCAGGTGTGATGATTTGGGATGATGAAAGGGATGAAGACAAAAGAGAAGGGGAGTTGCTCCAAACGAGTAGAAAAAAACGCTTGATAAATAGTAAGCGACTTATAATTTTTCAAATTTACACAAAGTAAATATTCTTGTTAAACTTTAATATAATGTATATTTTTATCTCTATGTACTATATAATTTCATTTTGATTTCATCATTGAATGTAGAAATTGAAGCAATCAATAAATTTGTTCTTTATAATTCCGAAGCGACACAACTGTGGGTCGCATTGTACGAACAAAAGAGGATGAAATGGGACAGTGATAGTAAAGAATTCAGACGGTCGAATGGTAGAAGTGTGCCTTATCCCTATCATTTAAAAGAAAATATACCAAAAATATGTCGCAACAGTTGGGTTTCTAACCAAGTCAAAGAGAAATACGGTGCAACCGGTCGTTACCCACATGTTGAAGAGGATGCGCTAAACGAACCTTTCAAATATAATTACATCTATATTTCATATTTTAACTATTGGGTTATTATAAGACACATAACACTATGATTTTTTAACTTTTTTATAATAGGTGCATTTGTTCCCGTCTATGTGGGCATATGGACACCATTTTCACACAGAAAATGTCGATGCTGGAAACATCACACAAGACTGTGGAGTGGAAGTCGAGTTTGATCAATCTAGTCAATCTAGCCACCGTGATTAAAACCTAGTACGAGGGACATTAGGTTACATCGGAAAGATACAAGAGATCATTGAAATGGATTTCTCTTCTTTCCAATGTGTTACTTTTAGGTGCAAGTGGTGGGACACCTTTGATAGAAATAATGTTAAGGAAGATCGCGATAGTAGGCTGATATGTATCAACTCTAGAAAGATGTGGGATGAAGCTAAGGAGCCCTATGTTTTCCCCAAACACTAAAACCAGGTGTTTTTTTACCCAGATGTTTTGGATAGGGATTGGTGGTTCGTATTGAGACATGACCCTAGATCAAAACATATTTTTGAGAAAAATAGTGTTATCATGCCATGCGAGCTGGAAGATAATGAGGGTGATCATGAGAATCGAGAGTGATATGGTGCATGTGTTATTTCATCAATATTTATACTTTTTAAGATGGGTTTTTCGAAATATTATATAAATATGTATTTTGAATTAATTGGTAATTTGCATTGTGTTAATCTTAAAATCAATATTTCACTTGATAATTTGCAATTATGTTGATCTCAAAAACAATGGCGTACTGTATAAAGTTCTTTTTTTTTGTATGGAAGATCATAATAAAATAATGATAATTCTAAAGTACATGAATTTATTTGCATTGTTTTCTAAACTTTATTATGTTACAAAATTTCATATTATTCTAGATTTATTATTTTACAATTATTTAAAATATTACAAATTTACAAATTTAAATTTTTTAATAAATTCATTTCACATTAATACAAATAATATTTTACAAATATTTTACATACAATTACAATTAAAATTACAATTACAATTTTAGAATTTTACATACAATTACAATTACAATTTTACAATTACAATAATTTTGACAATAATACAATTAAAATTTTACAAATATTTTACATACAATTACAATTTTAGAATATTTCATACAATTATAATTACAATTTTAGAATTTTACATAAAATTTACAATTACAATTGCAATTTTACAAATTTACATATATACCATTACAATTACAATTTTAGAATTTTACACACAATTAAAATTACAATTACAATTTTACAATTTTACATATATACAATTACAATTAAAATTACAATTACAATCATTTCACAATAAATTAAATATTAAAATTAAAATTAAAATTTTACAAATATTTTAAATACAATTACAATTACAATTTTAGAACTTTACATACAACTAGAATTACAATTACAATTTTACAATATCATGATCATTTAATATTAAATTAATTAATAAACATCATGATCATGATAACCATTGTACAAACATCATATTTGACTAAAAAACATCATCGTGATCATAATCATCTAACAAAACGCAATTAGCATTGTATAACATCATCACAAAACAAATGTCAAATATACATCTCATGTGAAATAACTGCTATCACATACACATCTATCTGCAAGCTGCACATTAAATGAACATATCTAACATGACCTAACAACATACACATTGTGATGATCACCAACATGTAAATTAAGTAAAACTACAACATGAACATAAAATACATGGACCATATATATATATATGTATATGTATATGTATATATATATATATATATAATGTCAAAAATATACAACTGTAATATAAATGTCATATATCAGTTGGTGGTACATCATCAATAATAGTACTAGTCGAGCCCTGCTCAGTCAATGGTGCAGCCTCTACAAGTTCAGATACATGTTGATCATCACGTGCGTGTTGATATAGTACTTGTGCCTCATGCTGATCAGGATCAACTGTCAGTTGCTCATCATGATGACTTGACATGGTCGATGGTCCAGCCTTCTCATGATCATGAGTACTACTGGATGTTGCAGGCAACTAACTCGATGTGGTCGATTGTCCAGCCTGCTTTTCACAATGTGTGTTGGTCGATGCTAGTGGAGGCTGCTCATCTAGTGCGACGTGAGGTGAACAATGATCACTCCCCTGATCGTGATCATCAGATACATCTCATGTGAAATAACTACTATCACATACACATCTATCTGCAAGCTGCACATTAAATGAACATATCTAACATAACCTAACAATATACACATCATGATGATCACCAACATGTAAATTAAGTACAACTGCAACATGAACATAAAATACATGGACCACACACACACACACACACACACACACACACACACACACACACATATATATATAATGTCAAAAATATACAAGTAATATAAATGTCATATATTGGGCGAGTGGTACTTCATCAATGGCGATGCTAGTTTGGATGTTGTTCGATGATAGATGCTGACCTCGACAAGCTCAAATACATGATGATGATCATGTGCCTGCTGATCTGGTACTGGTGCATCATGCTGATCAAGATCAACATTCGGCTGCTCATCGTGATGACTCGACATGGTCGAAGGTCCAGCCTGCTCATGATCATGAGTATTGCTGGACGCTGCAGGCTGCTGACTTGATGTGGCCGATGGTCTAGCCTGCTCTCCATGAAGACTGATGGTCGATGCTAGTGGAGGTTGCTCATTTGGCATGGCGCAAGGTGAATGATGATCACTCCCATGATCGTGATCATCAGATGATGCGTTGTTTCTCGTGAACTGTCGATCACGTGTTGTGTCTCGACCACGCCTATAACATGCAAGGGCCCTCCTCAGCCACGTAACTAAGGTCGTAGCTCCTACGACATGCCGCATCAGGTTGTACATGTCACGTGGAATGCCTCTCCACATATGTACCAGCCTACCATCGACTTCTATGTCTCTCATAGTAGTGGGCCTGATTCCCGCCTCAACAAACAATGCACAGAGTGGGTCACCCAACTCCATCCTCAATCTACTATCAAGCCTACCGCACCTAGAAAAAGGCGGTACCGACATACCAGTAGGAGCAGGTCTCTCTACACCGGCCTCATGATCCTTGGCATCTAGCATATCCTAATTGTCATCAAGATCCACACTTGGATCATTTGGTGGTGCTGGAATTTCCTAGCCATCAAAAGACCCAATGTCTGCAAAATACATTCAAGTACACAATAATAATTAGGCAATTTCATTACACAATTTAACAAGAACAAGTTAAAGAACATGTTAGAATAAATTTAAATAAAACAGTAATATTACCTCTATCATCCGGCGGCTCATCATCTATGAAGAGGATGTTGGCACACCCTCGCCAATCCAAACCAGCATAAGGACAGGGGACCATGAAGGGATGCTCATCAGCAACGACGCGACTCCCTAGTTCATCATGCGATATCCTCGTGAGAAACTTGGTCGCCCCTCTTGGGCATCATCTGTCCCCACATGTGCATACGTGCATCTAGCATTAGCCTACGAGCCTGCTGAATAAAAGTAGGCCTCATCTCTGGAAAGCTCTCAAAAAATAAACAAAAAATCTCTGAAGAAAAAGGTAATTTGACCCTCCCTTGTGCATGAGCACGACATCTATCTATGGTTGTACAAAACTACCGCAAAAAAATGGAAAACCACCTGAAAATTCATGGCTCCTGTACTAAAGAATCAAAATAATATATAAGTGGGAAACTAATGCGTTTCCCATCGCTGGTGTTATGTGAAATGGTCGAAATCAGAAGTGAGAGGGACATCACCTCCTGAATACCAAATGCACCAGTACATAACTGACCTCTGGAGACCTGAAAATCTGAAGGAGACAGTATACATGCGCTAATGTATCTCTGGGAGTACACCAACTGACTCCCTAAAGCATAGCCAACTGGAAATTCTGGGAACGAGGGAAAATCGACCCCTCCCCTTGATAGCCCTATAATGAAATAGATGTCCTCCTCAGTGGGTGCGTACCACTGGTTAGGACGAACCTAGAAATCCTGTATGTGGGCATTCCACCTATGGATAAGATGTTGCAAAAACACACCATGGCCCTTTAGGGAAGTAACCTCCTCATAGAACTTGAGGAGGCCTACCTGCCTTAGGAGCCCCTGGGTAGGTGTTGTAATAGGGCGAGGGTATGCATCTCTCTCCCTCTCTCGTGCCTCCCACAAGTGAACCATGTTATATTGGTCCACCTATTTTTTTCATTGTTCCCTCTCTTCTCTCCTTTCACGTCTCTGAATGATTGACATATTAAATAATTTTTTTTTATTAAATGAGACATGTATTTAGGAATATACATATATAAATATTTTTGAAAAAAAAAAAAAAAGTCACTCTGCCAAAAAAATAGGCATGCATCGGTCACGGTGCATCTTTTTTTGTCACGCACCAAAGGCGGCGCCCCAAAAAATTTGCAGCGCACCAGAGGTGGTGCACCTAAAAATTTTCATCGCACCGTCCTCCTAGCATTGTTCCAAATTCAAAATTGTGGTCGTATAACAGAACGCACCATTGACTATGGACCAGTGTCGGGAGGGTGGTGCGCTAACCAAACTATATGCCCTGGGGCATATAGTTTGGTCATTGCACCAACCTCCTGACATCAGTACATAGTCAACGGTGCAGAATTTTACCAGGCCTCACTGTTGACCAAGTCAAAATGCCGAAATGTGGTGCACTGACAAAATTAACCACCTCAGGGCAGATATTTCAATCAATGCACCGCATTGCCGCTATTCCACAGGGTCAACGGTGCGACTGGGTAACCGACCGCACCACACTTTTTTAAAATTTTAAAATATCATAGTGTGCCTCTCTATACTACCCCCTAGTGTGGATACCATTAGGACTGATTGTGGTACAGCCTCTAAATTTATAGGCAGCACAGCGAACTGGTGTGAGCAGAACGGCTCGAGCGCATCGCGCGGGATTTTTTTTTTTTTAAGGTTAATTTTAACCTAACGTACAATTCTCATCTGCTAAAAGGCTTAATTATGGAAAAACAAGAAAAATACCTATACATTTGGTCGTCAGGGAGGCATATTGGCTATATAATTTGCAAAACTAAATTTTCCCACCGTTTTGCAAAATTCAAAATGGAGATGGCAGGAAATGCACAACAGCAGTGCGTGAAATGGGTACAATGGGAGCACCGATGCTAGGGCACCTTAGACAAGGAAACGTTGTACTAGTGCTTGAGAGCTCTGGAGCACTGAAAAGAGAAAAATGTGGTTTTTTGGCTGTAATTTTTTATTTAACCCTGTTCCGGCGCATGGGTTTTATATGTGCACCGGTGCGATTTCTTAAAACCACACCAGGCTATTTCAGTTTTGGCGCGGGGTTTTAGGACACACCGGTGCAGAATATTTGTAAAGCACCGGTGTGCTACAGTAATAAGATGCACTGGTCGGGTTTGTACTGAGCGCACGGTGTCCCGGTGTGCTAATGTTTTGTGTGCATCGGTGCTTTCTCTAGTTCAACGCACCAGTGCGGCTTAGGATGATAAACGCACCGGAAGAAAAACATCCACAAAAACCTCCACCCGCCAACTTGCTCTAGTAACCTATGCTACGAATGGATGTCTGGGGTATTTTTATAAAATATTCCTCAAAAACATCCGCTAGAGGATCTTTTCCTTGTAGTGCTAGAAGTTCCAACATCAAAATCATCTATTTCTCCAGAATCCAAAAACGTCTTGGACAATCCTTCGAAGGTGTTTGAAACTCCCAAAGGACTCCCACCTATTCGTGATCATGATCATTCTAATCATTTGATTCCAGGAAATTTTCCTCCAAACATCATGCCTTACAAATATCCTTATGTCCAAAAGAGCGAAATTGAACGTATGATTGCAGAAATGTTAGAGGCTAGTATAATTCAACCTAGTCAAATTTCTATCTCTACTCCAGTAGTATTGGTGCATGTGTCCGGATTATAGGGAGCTCAATAAGCTCACTATTAAATATAAATTTCCCATTTCTATGATTGATGAATTATTGGATGAATTACATGGAGCAATTTATTTTACCAAGTTGGATCTTCGTTTGGGATATCATCAAATTATATTGAAGACTGAAGATATTCCAAAAAAAACATTTCGAACTCGTGAGGGTAATTATGAATTTTTGGTCATCCCTTTTGACCTTACCAATGCACTTTCTACATTTCAAGGGTTGATGAATTCCATTTTCAAACCCTTCCATAGAAAATTCTAGTTAATATTTTTTGATGATATACTAATATACAACATGGAAGGATCATGTTCAACATGTTGATAGGGTACAAAAATTATTGGAGGAGAAACAATTATATCTCCAAATGTTTCTTTGTAGTACAAGAGGTGGAATATCTGGGTCATATTGTATCTCAGGAGGGTGTTAAGGTAGACCCTAACAAAATTAAAGTCATTAAGGAATGGAAGGTCCCCACAACCATAAACCAATTGCGAGGATTTCTTAGGTTAACAGGGTATTATCGCAATCTTGTTAATAATTATAGGAGAATAGCAGCACCTCTAACAACATTATTGAAGAAAGATGCATTTTCAGGGACTACTGAAGAAAATAAGGCCTTTGAACATCTTAAAAAGGAAATATGCCTAACATCAGTCTTAGCTATGCCAAACTTCAAAAAACCTTTATTGTGGAATGTGATGCCTCAAGAAATGGAATTGGTGTTGTTTTAATGCAAGAAGGAAGACCCATTTCTTTTGAAATTCATCCAATAAAAGTAAAGTATTTACAAAAAGTTGCTTATGAGAAGGAAATGTTGGCAATACTACATGCACTAAACAAATGGTGACCTTACCTAATGGGAAGACACTTCAAGGTAAAAACGGATCATGATAGTCTTAAATAATTTTTGGAACAAACACTATCTTCAGAACAACAGCAAAAATGCATCACAAAGATGTTGGGTTATGACTTTGAAATCATCTACAAAAAATGGAAGCTAAATGTTGTTGCAAATGCACTCTCGAGAAAGGATGAAGAGGTGCAAGCATTGCTTTGTGCCATTTCTATTATCCAACCAGATTGAGAATTGAAGAAAATAAGGCCTTTGAAGATCTTAAAAAGGAAATATGCCTAGCACCGGTCTTAGCTATGCCAAACTTCAAAAAAACCTTTATTGTGAAATTTGATGCCTCGGGAAATGGAATGGGTGTTGTTTTAATGCAAGAAGGAAGACCCATTGCTTTTGAAATACATCCAATCAAAGGAAATTATTTACAAAAAGTTTTTTATGAGAATCAAATGTTGGCAATACTACATGCACTAAACAAATGGCGACCTTACCTAATGGGAAGACACTTCAAGGTAAGAACGGATCATGATAGTCTTAAATATTTTTTGGAATGAACATTATCTTCAAAAGAGCAGCAAAAATGGGTCACAAAGATGTTTGGTTATGACTTTTAAATCATATACAAAAAAGGGAAGCTAAATGTTGTTGCAAATGCACTCTCAAGAAAGGATGAAGAGGTGGAAGCATTTCTTTGTGCCATTTCTGTTATCCAACCAGATTGGAAATCGAAGCAAGGGATGAATAGAAGAATTATGAATAAGTGTGGACACTCATTCAAAATTTGCAGCACGATCCTAGTACATTTGATACATTTAGTTGGAAAAATGATTCCTTATGGTACAAAGATCACTTATATATTTCTAAGAATTCCCAACTAAAAAAAAGATTCTTTTGGAATTGCACACCTCTACCTTAGGAGGAAACTCGGGATTTTTAAAAACTTACCACACAGTGAATAAAGATTTTTTTTTGGATGGCCTTAAATCTGATATTCAAAAGTTTGTGGCGGAATGTTTATTTTTCCAGCAAAATAAAGTTGAGACAATTAAGACCTCAGGTCTTCTACATCCTTTATCCATTCCAATTCAACGTTGGGAGGAGGTTTCAATGGATTTTATCACTAATTTAACTAATTCTGAAGGAAATAGTTTCATCATGGTGGTATTTGATAGAATTACCAAGTATGCGCACTTTTTTGCATTATCTCATCCATTTAAAGCAAGTACAGTTGCTACTGCATTTATGGAAATAACTCGAAAGCTACATGGAAACCCAAAGATTATTATAAGAGACAGAGATCCCATTTTTACTGGAAATGTTTGGACGAAAATATTTTATTTTTTGGGTACTCACCTAACTCAAAGCTCATATTATCATCCTCAATCCAATGGGAAAATTGACATTGTGAAAAAATGTTTGGAAGGATATCTTCATTTTTTTGTATCTAATAAACAAACATAATGGGTCAAGTGGTTACCTCTGTTTGGATGGTGATATAACACTTCCTTCCATACTGCAGCAAAAATGACCCTGTTTATGGCACTTTATGTTGATGAGTGTTTGTCATTGATGTCAACCCAAGTAAGACCAGGGGCTACCCCGATCTTGCATGGGAATTTGACCTACCAAATTACTGTATTCTGAGTCAAGGATATTTTTTATGGTTTCTACTTGTTGAGATATTTCTATTGATATATGGCTCGCCATGTAATTCTTCACAGTTTGAGAGATATTCGTGTTTGAAATTAGTAACCCCAGTTAGTGAGCTAAAACCCCATGGGGTTGTCGCATGAAAATAATCATTATTTTTTTTCATTGAACAGTCAATAATTAGTAATTTTTAAGCTCTATAATCCCTCCCACATCACTTTTTCAATACCCTCTCAACCTAAGAATTTATATAAATTGTGATCCTCATATCCTCCTCATGTAGGGGTTTCGCTACTTGAAACAGGTCATCATGGAATGTTCGCTATAAAGTTTTTTATACGAAGGTTAAGAAGCTGAAATTGGTATCACGCGAAGCTGAAGTCCTGAGGAATCTGGTGTAAAAATTTCAGATCATGGTTCATAATATTTTTGAAGATATGATCTGTAGAAGTTATGGTTTTTGAAGGCTCCTGAAATTCATCTCAAAGAGGTGACCTTGGGAAAATCATCATAACTATCTCTCTGACCATCGGATTGGAATTCTGTAAAAAAAATAGGATAGGGCATGGAATTTGGTTTTTCGTGTATCAATTTTAGAGCTGAAGGAGGCAAAAATGACACGTGGCATGTCGTACAAGTTCACTTTGTTGAACTAGTCCATAATTAGGTCATTGTGAGATATTGGGCATAACCTTTCCTTGAAGAATACAAATTGGTTCAAACTTTTAGCATTAGAAAGAAGACTCAGAGGGCTACTATAGGATCGAAAATCACATATTGGGGATTTGAAATAACATAGATACGTCAGATTCAATATCAAGCTCCTAGAAGGCAAAAAAAGCTAGATCATGTGTTGTCAAGAGATGCAAAGGACCAGACTTTCTAGGGAAGAAAAGCAAAGCAAGGTGTAGAAAAATGATGCAGCTGAGGTAAGATCTAGGTAAGTATATTCTGTATATGTATGTTCATCTCTTAATTGCATTATGTTCTTTGTATACAATTTTTTTTTTTTTTTTTTTTAGCACTAACATATGCTCTGCAGGATGAGGTAAGTTTTTCTATTATCGTTTCATGGGGATTTCCTGGAAGATTTTTTGTAGGTATTATATATTCATCGAGATAATACTCAGCGTGATCTAATGTTCTAAAGAATGAGAAAGGGTAGCATGACAAGAGCATCAATCAAGGTGAAGAAAAGCAGAAATAAGTTCACCACATGAAGTCTTCAAGTGGGAACCACTGCATACATTCATTGTAAATGTATCATTGTACTAAGTCATTGTAAAAATTTTACAAGTATCTATCTTCCAAGAATTGAAGAGGCAGTGTCCGGAGGTCTAGGATCATCATTAGGTGGTTGTGTCATAGTTGGGGTTATGGTCTAGTGTGTCTTCTTCTTCTACATCATTCTATATTATTGTAAAGTGGACCATTTTCCCTGGTACGGAAGTCTACTCTTCTTTTGGGTGGTGCTAAGTTGGTGCATGAAGTCAGCAACAGGGTCAAGCCTATGAAAACTTCAGGGTGGTAGGGTGGTGCTAGGGTGAGTTGTAGCTCATTGAGTGTTGGGGCATCCGTTCAGTTGACTACTGAAGAATCTCAGGTGTTGGAGCATCCATCCAGTGGGAGCTGGAGAAGAATGTTTTTCTAGATTCTAGGAAGTTGGATATTTCTTTTAAATTGGATTTTAATATTAAATATGTTGGAAATATGATGCAGAGTGTTGTCCTTGATGGAAACCCACTGAATGAAGATGAAGACATGCGACTGTTGACATATGTTGTCCTTGATGGCAATCCACCTGATGAAGTTATTCTTGACTTGATAGACTTGGTAAATGATGTTTTGTTAGAAATATGATGATGAGTGGTGTTCGTGAAAGGCAACCCTCTTGATGAAGATAATGGCAGCTTACTAGATGAAGTTGTGCTTGATAGAATATGTTCTTGATGAAGGAAATCTGATGTATCTACAGTATGTACAGAAGGCAATGAAGAAAGGAATTCAGCATGTGCTAAATCTTGATGAAAAGAGTATTTCTCTTGGTATACGCGGATTGTCCTAGGGAAATTCGCGTATGCACGCGGAAAGGAACGTTCCAAGTCGCGTATGGGAAAAAGCGCTCAAAAAGTGCAAAACCTGGGGTAACCACCATGGTATTGACCCATTGTATTGGGTAATGATTCGCCTGATTGACCCCATCCAGGAATACCATCGGAAGTAATGTGGTTTTGGCTCATGGTATTGAAAAAGGGTAAACCTATATAAGGAGAAGAAATTCATTGTGCAAATCATGAGTGTGGGTGCAAGATGTATGAGCTTGAATGAATACTTCTCTCTGAAGTATATCTGAATGGAAAGGGTTACACTTGAATGATAAATCTGAATGTATGATGCACCAATGATGAAGAAGGGGATCTATATCTGAATTGCTCTTGTATTTGCTAGATCTGATTATGGAAGGCTTAGATCTGTGATGAGGCGAGCATCTAGGCGAACATCTGTCTGAAGCAAAAGGGTAGATCTGAACTGAATATCTGATCTGATGAAGTATGCTGCTCTGTAATGATTGAAGATCTATACGCTACTTCGACGCGGAGGAAGCGCGTATATACGCAGCTTCAGCGAAGAGAAAGCGCGTATGCGCAATAAAATATACACTGAGGTATACGCTGGTTTGTGTGGACGGAAGCGCGTATATATGCGGTATCGATTTCCAAACTACGCGTATGCAAACTAGGGTTTGCTGAAGCAAGGGGTATGAAATATCTGATCTGTTCTGCTGTGTTTCTGCTATCTGATCTGTGTTGATAAGTATCTGTTGGTGATGTATGTTTGTGCTTAAAAGTATGGAAAGGGTCCAGTATGAAAATATGATGAAAGGTGGCCTGCAAATTGTGTTCTATTGAAGTTGGTTGGATCCAGTGTGAAAATTGATGAAACGTGGTCCAAGGTGGTGTTGAGGGTGGTAGCCTTCAGTCAGGGGGTTGGTGCTCCCTTCCAGGTGAAATTTGGTAAACGAGGGTGGGGGGTCGTGGCTCGCCTCGGGGGGTGAGAGTAGCGAAATCGGTCATAGCTCCCTTCCAGGAGAGGCTGGTAAACGAGTCGGGGGGTCGTAGCTCCCTTCCAGGTGAGGCTGGTAAACGAGCGCAGGTGGGTGCCTGCGTGCTGGTCAAGTCTGCGCCAGTACATATGTTGTAAGATGTTTTCTCTATAATAAAATATTGAAGGCTGAGCAACTGCAGCGGTGGTTTTCTCCCGACTTGGGTTTCCACCTAAAAATCCTGGTGTTCATGTGTGATGCTTTGTTGTGTGATGGTTTACTCTGCTCTTACTGTTCATGCTTACTGTTTATTAAACATCTGATGAATGAATGATGGAATGATTCAAGTGAAGATCTAATAACATAATTATATATCTGTGTATACGCGAGTTTCGTAAAGGGTATCCGCGTATATACGCGAGTCTGTTTCAGGAAAGTAGCGTATGGGTTTTAGAAGCAAGAAAAAGTAAAAGTTTTGAATATGAAGTAAATACTGATTCACCCCCCCTCTCAGTATTTTTCCCAACAATTGGTATCAGAGCAGGTCCTTCTGCAGAAGCTTGATCGCTTGAAGGAGATCCGTCGCAATGGGAAGTCAAGAAGGAGTAATGTCTATAAAGCCACCTCTATTCAATGGAAGCAATCTGATATTCTGGAAGGTACGAACAAAAGCATATCTGCAAATTCTTGGTGCAGATGTATGGGCAATCGTGGAAGAAGGCTATCAATACCCGGCAAGTATTCCTACTGATGCAGCTGAAAGGAAGAAGTATGAAACCAATGCCAAAGCAGTAAATGTCTTGTTAGGAAGCATGTCTGAATCAGAATTTGCTAAAGTGATGCGGCTACATTCAGCAAAAGAAATATGGGACAAAATCATTCTGAGCTATGAAGGAGATACAAAGGTAAAAAATGCAAAACTCCAAACTCTTAGAATTGAATATGAAAATTTGAAGATGTATAGTGATGAAAGTGTTGCCAGTTTCTTCCTTCGTCTAGATGATGTTGTAAATCGAATGAGAAATTTGGGTGAAACCATAACTGATACTACTCTGGTGGAAAAAGTCTTAAGATCCTTGACTTCAAAATTTGATTCTAAAGTTCCAGCTATTGAAGAAAGGCAAGATCTGCAAACTCTCACTATTGTTCAATTACATGGTATTCTGACTGCTTTTGAAATGAGGCAAGGAGGCCCTTCTCAAATCAAAGAAGCTACTTTTAAGGCATCAGCAAAAGGAAAAGAAAAGGAAGTTGTCAAAGAATCCAGCTATATATCTGAAGAAGAAGAAGAAGCAAATTTTGTGAGAAGACTTCAACTAGGTACCGGGAAGTTCAAAGGTAAGCTTCCTTTCAAATGTTTCAATTGTGGAAGAGTTGGTCATTATGTTGCAAAGTGTCCTTATAAAGAATCCTCGGATAAAGGAAAAGAAGTAGCAAGAAGGAATAAGAATCGATCTAGCACAAGAAAAAGTTATTATACTAATGAAGACAGTGATGGATCATCTAATAGTGAGGAAGAATGTGAAGAAGACTTTAGACTTCTCATGGCCTTTGAACAAAGAGAAGAAAAGGATACTTTTGTGGATGCTCTAGAGGACAATGAATTTCTTGAAGAAAACAATCAACTCAAGGTAAGCCTAGAAGAAAAGAGCATAATCATAGAGACTCTTGAAAGTCAGCTTGAAGCCAAAGAAAAACGCATTGAGGAATTGGAGTGTGAAATAGTAAGTCTAAGGAAAGATAATGAGAAGGTGAAAACTCTCAATCTTAGATTTGCTAAAGGTTCAGAAACCTTAGATGATATTATCAAGACACAACGGTCTCCTCTTATAAAAACAGGTCTTGGATATACTGGGGAATCCTCCCAGACCTCAGCACCAAATTATCTAAAAGCAGTCACAACTGGTTCTCTTCACTCAGCCACTCAGCAAGGGAACAAAGTTTCTTTACAGGTAAAGCATGATCATCTCAAATCAAGGATCACTAATAGGGAGATCCCTCAAAGAAGCAACCACCAACAGGTAAATTCAAATAGAAGATTTCATAATCGCCGAAATTTCTACTTCAATGGACAATGTTTCTCATGTCACAATTTTGGTCATAAAGCTGTTCAATGTGTTGCATATAAAACCATCATGACAAGAGAAGCAAGAAAGAAAAGAATGAATATTGAACCAAAGAAGAATACCTATAACAAATTTTCTCCTCTTCAAAATGAAGTTGAATGCACTTATTGCAATAACTTTGGTCATGAAGAATCTGAATGCAAGAGCAAGGTCCAGTCAAATGAACATGTTCCCTCAAGCTCTAAAGTATGGAAAAAGAAAGAATTACAGGTTGAAAATTGTGGGATAGCATTATTTGCAGAAGGTGAAGAAAATCAATGGTACATTGATAGTGGGTGCTCAAGACACATGACAGGTGACAAAAGCAAACTTCTTACATATAATGCTCTAGAAAAGGAAAAGAAAGTTACATTTGGTAATGATACCCCTGCTGTAATTAAAGGAAAAGGGTCAGTATTTCTAAAATAAAAGGTGAAGGCTAATGATGTCATGTATGTGGATGGATTAAGGCATAACCTATTAAGTGTAAGTCAAATGTGTGATCAAGGAACAGAAGTGGTCTTTAGTTCAAAGGAATGTGTGGTTCGTGATCTTGATACAGGTAAAATTATTATAAAAGGAAAAATAAATCCTAGCAACCTGTATGTACTAAACGGTATAGATCAATGTTACTTGAGCAAGTCTTCAGAAAATTGGCTATGGCATAGAAGGCTGGGGCATCTGAGCTTCTCTCAAATCAACAAAGCAAGCAGACTTCAAGATGTTCGTGGTCTTCCCAATATTAATCTACCAGAAAGCATCATATGCAAATCTTGTCAATTCGGTAAGCAGACCAGAGTACGTTTTAATGCCAAAGAAGGATCATCAAGTAAGCCTCTTGAACTCATTCATACTGACATATGTGGACCTTTGAGGAAGAAGTCACCACGTGGGGAAGAATACTATATCTTATTTATTGATGATTACTCTAGAATGTGTTGGATTGGGCTCATTAAACACAAAGATGAAGCATTTGAAAAATTTCAGATCTTCAAAGCTTTAGTTGAAAATGAATTAGATCTAAAAATCAAGTGTCTTAGATCTGATCGAGGAGGAGAATATACTTCAAATGAATTCTCTGAATTTTGTGAACAACATGGCATAAAAAGACAATTCTCTGTAGCAGGTACTCCACAACAAAATGGCGTAGCAGAAAGAATGAATAGAACAATTCAAAAAATGGCTAGAGCTATGCTCGATGATTCTAGAACTCCTGACATGTTCTGGGGTGAAGCAGCACATACAGCAGCTAACATTCTCAACAAGGCTCATGTTCGGGTAAATAGTGACAAAACTCCATATGAACTCTGGTATGGTAAATCTCCCTCTGTGAAGCATTTTAGAGTTTTTGGAAGTAAATGCTTTATCAAAAATAATGATGAAAAGCTTGGCAAGTTTGAACCTAGATCAGATGAAGGGATATTTCTTGGGTACTCATCTTCAAGCAAAGCATACAAATGTTACAATAAAAGGCTTCGAAATATTGTTGAATGTATTGATGTTGTTATTGATGAGTCTCCTGCAGCTCCTAAAGAAGAAAAACAAACAACAAAAGAAGATGATGGTGACCTATGTCCTTCTGCATCAAATGATATAGACAATGGATCCAATGAAGAACCTGAAGATGATCTATCTGAAAAAGCTCCATCAAGATATGTGCAAAAGAATCATCCTGAATCTCAAATTTTGGGTGATAAGGAATCAGGTGTACGAACAAGGAGAACTCTTGTGGGATCTTCTAATCATCTGGCACTTCTATCCACAATTGAACCACACAATGTCAATCAAGCTAGCAAAGATGAATGTTGGAAGCAAGCCATGAATGAAGAACTTGATCAAATTGAAAAGAATGACACTTGGGATTTGGTACCAAGACCACATGATAAAAATGTCATTGGAACTAAATGGATCTTCAAGAACAAGCTAAATGAGAATGGGGATGTTGTAAGAAACAAAGCTAGATTGGTCTCCAAAGGGTATACTCAACAAGAAGGTATAGAATTTGAAGAAAATTTTTCTCCTGTAGCTAGACTTGAAGCCATAAGAATGTTTCTTGCCTTTTCAAGTTATCAACAAATCAAAGTCTATCAAATGGATGTTAAATCTACTTTTCTTAATGGTGATCTAGAAGAAGAAGTATATATAGAACAACCGGAAGGATTCATTTTGGGAAATGATGCAAATCTTGTTTGTAGACTTAAAAAGGCTCTATATGGTCTCAAACAAGCTCCAAGGGCTTGGTATTATCGTCTTGACAAATATATTCATCAACAAGGATTTACAAAGGGGTCTGCTGATAGCAACTTATACACAAAAGTTGAAAATGATAAACTATTGATTGTGGTTGTATATGTTGATGATATCATTTTTGGGAGTAATGAAGAATCTTTGAGTCAAAAATTTGCTTCTGTCATGCGGCAAGAATTTGAAATGTCCTTACTTGGAGAACTAACATTCTTTCTTGGCTTACAAGTGCATCAAACTGCAGATGGTATATTCCTATCACAAGCAAAATATCTTAAGCAAATTCTGAAGAAGTATGGCATGGAAGAATGCAAACCTATAAGTACACCAATGATAACCGGATGCAATCTCAGTTCTCATGATGATTCTCCCACGGTGAATCAACCAAAATACAGATCAATGATAGGAAGTCTACTTTATCTCACTGGGACTAGACCAGACATTATGCATGCAGTTGGGATTGTTGGACGATTCCAAGCTAATCCAAAAGAGTCTCACCTTCAAGCTGTTAAAAGAATTTTCAAATATCTTCAAGGAACTCAAGACCTTGGTCTATGGTATCCAAAGAATGCTGATCTTACTCTTCATGCTTACACTGAAGCAGATTGGGCTGGAAGTATTGATGATCGGAAAAGCACTAGTGGTGGTGCATTCTTCATGGGACCCTGGTTAGTATCTTGGTTCAGCAAGAAGAAAAATTCTATTGCCTTATCTACAGCAGAAGCAGAATATGTGGCTGTCACATCTTGTTGCACTCAACTCCTTTGGATGATGCAAACCTTACAAGATTTTCAAATCAAATGTACATCTCCTGTCCCCATTAAGTGTGACAATACAAGTGCCATCATTATTTCAAAGAATCCTGTTATGCATTCGAAGACCAAGCACATTCCCATCAAGTATCACTTCTTACGTGAACAAGTGCTTGAGCAAAAGGTGAAGTTGGAGTATGTTCCCTCCAAAGAACAAGTTGCTGATATATTTACCAAACCTCTACCCAGGGAAGCATTCGAGTATCTAAGATAGAAGCTGGGAGTGTTCTCTGCCAGTCAAAAGAAAAATTCTGCATAAATTTAGAAGATGGCATTGTATACGCGGGTTCTCTGAAACACAGTCGCGTATATACGTGAGTTCCTGCACAGAAAACCACGTATGTCTGATTGCTGACATTTTTCTGATTGGAGTCAGCTCTCTTCAGCATAGCTGCAGTGCTGTTTGGTATCTCTGATACTGTTTGGTATCTCTGGTGGTGTTCCAGTTCTCATAATTCTGTTTCTAATTTTTGATGAAGATGCTTTGATGAGTTGTTGGTGAAAGTGTCCAGGATGCACAAACTAAGGGGGAGCCTTAGTCATATGAAAAGGATGCTTGATGCACAGATTCAGGGGGAGCATTAGCGTTGCTGAGTATAATGCATTTTTGGCATTATGATGGTTCTGAAATATGTTCTCTTTCTTGAGGACTTCTTGGTATTGGTTATGAAAAGTCATATTTGTATTTTTGATGAAAAGGTCATGTAGAGACCCATGATGTAAAATTTTAATATTCAGTCATGTAAGGACTGGTCAAATTTGTAAACCCACTTGGTTGGGTAGCTGAGTCAATTTTTGTAAACCCACTTGGTTGGGTAGCTGAGTCAAATGTGTAAACCCACTTGGTTGGGTAGTTGAGTCTCATATGTAAATCCACTTGATGGATAGTTGATGTAAGTATGAGTCGTTGGTGATAGGAAGTTCATAGAGTCATGTATTTCATTGAAAAATTTGTTTGAAGATTCAGCATGAACTCAGGGGGAGCTTGGTCACTTCAGTTTATATCAGATCTGCAGAACGCTTCTTCCACATGAGGAGAAAAGGGGGAGAGTATGCTGGTTTTGGTCCGCCCTTTGTCCTTGATGTCAAAGGGGGAGAGTGACATGGTGTTTGAATGGTGTCAAAAATGGAGAGAAGGACATGGTGTCATTGTATTCTTAATGTACCTATCTGTTGTGGTGATCAAACACCATCGTGGTTGCCATCAAGTCCAAAGGGGGAGATTGTTGGAAATATGATGCAGAGTGTTGTCCTTGATGGCAACCCACTGAATGAAGATGAAGGCATGCGGCTGTTGACATGTGTTGTCCTTGATGGAAATCCACCTGATGAAGTTATTCTTGACGTGATGGACTTGGTAAATGATGTTTGTTAGCAATATGATGATGAATGTTGTCCTTGAAAGGAAACCCTCTTGATGAAGATAATGGCAACTTACTGGATGAAGTTGTGCTTGATAGAATATGTCTTGATGAACTAAAAATGATGTATCTACAGTGAGTACAGAAGGCAATGAAGAAAGAAATTCAGCATGTGCTAAATATTTGATGAAAAGAGTATGTCTCAAGGCATACGCGGATATGTCTAGGGAAAGTCGCGTATGCACGCGGAAAGGAACGTTCCAAGTCACGTATGGGAAAAGCGCTCAAAAAGTGAAAAACCAAGGGTAACCACCATGGTATTGACCCATTGTATTGGGTAATGATCCGCCTAATTGACCTCGTCCAGGAATACCATCGGAAGTAATATAGTTTTGGGCTCATGGTATTGAAAGTGGCTCATGGTATTGAAAAAGGATAAACCTATATAAAGAGATGAAATTCATTGTGCAAATCATGAGAGTGGGTGCAAGATGTACGAGCTTGAATGAATACTTTCTCTCTGAAGTAGATACGAATGGAAAGGGTTACACTTGAAGATAAATACGAATGTATGATGCACCAATGATGAAGAAAGGGATCTAGATCTGAAATGTACTTGTATCTACTAGATACGATTATGGAGAACTAGATACGAATTGAGGCGAACATCGCTACTGAAGTGAAAGGGTAAATCAGGCCCGAACATACGTCCGAAGAAGTATCTTGCTCTATAATGATTGAAGATATAAGCTACTTCGACGGAGGAAGAAAGCGCGTGTATACGCGGCTTCGCTGAAGAGAAAGCGCGTATGCGCAATGAAATTAACTCTGTAATCTGTACAGAAGTATACGCGGGTTTGTATGGTAGAAGACGCGTATATACGCGGTATCAGTGAAAGGAAAGCGCGTATGCAAACTAGGGTTTGCTGAAGCATGGGGTATGAAATATACGTACGTTATGTATGTTTACGCTATACGTCTGTGTTAATAAGTATACGATAGTGATGTATGTTGTGCTTAAAAGTATGGAAAAAGTCCCGTTACGAAATATGATGAAACGTGGTTTTGCTTCTTGTGTTCGCGTGATTGTTGGAGTGGTGTGGTAGTGACGTGGTCCAAGGTGGTGTGAAGGTTGTAGCCCGAGAAAGGGGTTGTAGCTCCCTTCCGAGTGAGGGTAAACGAGATCGGGGTCGTAGCTCCCTTCCGGGGAGGGAACGGTACGTAGGTCGGGGGAGTGTAGCTCCTTCCGGAAAGTGATGAGTCGAGGGGGTCGTAGCTCCCCTTCGGGAGAGGGTGGTAAACGAGTGCGGGTGCGCTGCGTGCTAGTAGAGTACGCTTTTGACACATATGTTGTAAGATGTTTTCTCTATAATAAAATATTGAAGGAGTGAGCAAGCTGGGCGGTGGTTTTCTCCCGACTTGGGTTTCCACCTAAAAATCCTGGTGTTCATGTGTGATGCTTTGTGTGATGGTTTACTCTGCTCTTACTGTTCATGCTTACTGTTTATTAAACATCTGATGAATGAATGATGGAATGATTCAAGTGAAGATCTAATAACATAATTAGATATCTGTGTATACGCGAGTTTCGTAAAGGGTATCCGCGTATATACGCGAGTCTGTTTCAGGAAAGTAGCGTACGGGTTTTAGAAGCAAGAAAAAGTAAAATTTTTGAATATGCAGTAAATACTGATTCACCCCCCCCCCCCCTCTCAGTATTTTTCCCAACAAAATAATTATTAGAAAATCATTCAGGTAGTTTTTGTCTCGGAGGGGGTTTCCACCTTAAAAACTGTGTGCATTTGTGTTCCTTTTGTTTACTGCTATCATTGTATAAGCACTGATAATAATTTAATATTAACTAATTCTCTAAAATATTAATAATAATACTAATTGAAAGGAATATTGATTCGCCCCCCTCTCATTATTTCCAAAAATTGGTATCAGAGCCTGGTTCCTTCAATAGCATTTTAATAGCTGGAAGGAGGTCATGGAGCATACCAAGAATGGTGTACCTCCATTCAATGAAAATAATTATGCACTCTGGAAAGAAAGAATGGAGCTCTATCTCTTGGCGCAAGGTTACGAATTATGGTACATTGTTCAAAATGGATTTACACCAACAACGGATGAACAGGGTAAGAAGAATTTGGTAAAGGATGCAAAAGTAAAGAATATCATTATCATTGGACTTATTGAATATTCTTATCATAAGGAGTTGGGTTGTAAAACCACCAAAAATGTACGGGACAAGCTTGAGAATATATATGCAGGTGACTCAAATGTCAAAGAAGCAAAGCTTCAAATCTACAGAGAAAAAATTGAGCAACTCATAATGAAAGAAAATAACAATATTGTTGCATACTTCCAACACGTTGATAAAATAACCAACACTTTCGAAGGATTGGGAGAGCTCGTTGACAAGAAGACTATTATATGAAATATTCTTAGAACGTTACCATGGAGATTCAACCCAAAGGTATCGATATTAGAATACAGTGCAAATCTGGAGAAACTCAACAAAGAGGAATTACATGGAGTTCTCATAGCATATCAAATGAGACTTGATGAAGAAGAGGTAACTTCACATCTAGAAACTATGTTTACTGCACATAATAAAACCAATAAGGACAAACAACCTTCAAAGGCAAAGATCTGCACCTGCAATTGTGAATAAAAGGAAGATGATGAAGAAGGTCTTTCAGATGGATAATATGCTTACTTTATGAGAAAACTAAAAATTGGTAAGGGAAAATTCAAAGGTAAAATTCCATTGATATGTTTCAGCTGTGGTGAGGTTGGGAATTTCGCAGCAAAATGTCCAAACAAAAGTGATGTAAACTCAAAATGAAAGAAAGGCTTTAAGAAATTCAACAAGCAAGGCAACAAGAAAGGATTCAAAAGGAACTTCCTCTCTAAATAAGATATCTCATCATCTGATGAAGATAGTGATAGCGAAGAAGAAGCCAATGAGAGAGTATTGTTTGTGGTCAAGCATAATAAACAAGAGGTATCAAACAATGAAGAAGAAGGGTTGACCGTAGAATAATTTTCTAAGGAGGCAATAAGGCTTATAAAAGAACTCAAGGTTGAGAAGATCTGTTCCAATACTCTTGAAGAACAAGTTCAAGGTCTCAAAATTGAAGTTGAAGAACACAAATGTATTGAAGAGTCACTTCAAAAGAATTTGGAAGAAAGTAACCAAGAAATGGAAGCATTATAAGCCGAAGTAGTCTCGCTACGTAAGGAAGTGAAGAAGGGAAAAATTGTCAAAAACTATGCCAACAGCTCAAGGGAATTGGAAGAACTCATCAATAATCAACGATCTTACAACGACATAACTGGCCTCAATTACAAATAAGAAGCAGGACCTTCTATAAAAAAATACAATGAAACTATCAGATCTGACATGCATGTAGACTTAATTGGACAAGATTCACAAGAACAGCCTTGGAAGACAATTCCCCGATGAATATTTCCATCCAGGTACCAACATATTTTTCATAGCTAATGTTATTCATGTGGAAAATTTGGTCATAAAGTTGTAGAATGTCACACGTACCCTAGGAACCAATACAATTCCAGGAGATCTGTCAAATATGAACCTCTCAGGGCTCAACGAAACATCAATAGATTTGAACATTTAAGAAATAATATGGAATGTTACAAATTTCAAAACTTTGGACACATAGCCAGAGACTGTAGACTTGAAAATCCTTTAGAAGAATCTTCAAAGCCATAGAATGAATGAACATCGAAGAATATGAAGACTGATAATTGTGCTCTCGCTCTCAAGGCTGAAAACAACAAATACGTGTGGTATGTTGATAGTGGTTGCTCAACGCATATGAGTGGAGATTAAAAAAAAATTGTCTCTGAAAGAGAAGAAGGATGGAACCGTATCCTTTGGAAATGATTGATCTTCAAATGTTATAGGATCAGGTACCATCACTCTTGGAAGCAAATATGTTCTAGCCAAGAATGTTCTGTTGCTTGAAAACATGAATCACAATATACTCAGTGTTGGACAAATGTGTGATCGAGGACACACAATGCTATTCAAATCCACAAAATGTGAAATCAGGAAAGGCAGGTATCGTAAAATTGTGGCTACTACAATTCGAGCTCCAAACGACATATATGTTCTGGATGAAGCAACTAAAGCATGTATAATAGCTAAAGAATATGAACGCTAGTTATGGCACAAACGAATGGGTCACATAAACTTTGACAATATTTTCAGGATAAGAAAAAAGGAAGTAGTATGAGAAATGATGAAAATCTCAAAACCTTCCAAGACACTATGTGAGGCCTATCAGCACGACAAGCAGACAAAATTCAAATTTAAAACAAAATAACACTTTGCATCACATCCCTTGGAATTGATACATACTGATCTATGTGGTCCTGTGAGAACAAAAGGCTTATATGGAGAATTATATTTCATGTTAATGATAGATGACTATACCAGAATGACAACCATCAAATTCCTAAAGAAAAAATCTGAAGAATTTGAGTGCTTTAAGATCTATAAGGAGTTGGTAAAAAATGAAACTGATTTGAAAATAAAGTGTGTAAGATCAGATAATGGCAGAGAATTCACTTCCAAATTATTTCAAAAATATTGTGATGAAAATGGAATAAAAAAAAAATCAACATCTCGAACACCTCAGCAAAATGGAGTTGTTGAAAGAAAGAATAGAACCGTATAGAAAATGTGTAGAACAATGTTGAAGGACTCAAAATTGGATGAAAATTTATGGGTTCAAGAAATTGATACAACAGTCTTCATTATCAACCGAAGTCTTCTCAGAAATAATTGCAACAAGATCCCAAATGAATTATGGAAAGGAAAATTAGCTAATGTAAAATATTTCATAATCTTCAGAAGCAAATGTTATATAAAAAGAGAACATCAAAAGTTGGGTAAGTTTGAATCATGTGTTGGCGAAGATATATTTTTTAGTTACGCACACAAAATAAAGGCCTATAAATGCTATAATATAAGATGAAAACAGATAGTGGAGAGAAAAAATGTTACATTTGAAAAAGATGGTGTTCTAACGAATAATGATGAGGACCTAGAATATTTTAAACTTGAGACAAAGGTTGAAAAATACACAGAGAAAATTCTAGAACAAGAAGCAACTGTCAATCAGGAAGAAGTAAAAAATGTTCATCAAGATATACAGGAACATCAACAAGAAGCTCCTCCAAAGAGAACAAAAGAATGGATTTAAAAGAACCATCCATCAAATCAAATCATTGGTGACATAAATGAAGGTTGATAGATTCATTCATCACAACAAGCTCACATTAATTTTCTAGCAACCTTTGAGCCTAGTGGTTTTGAGGAAGCTAGCTAGAATGAACATTGAGTAGCAGTTATGAATGAAGAATTGAATCAAATCGATAAGAATAAAACCTTGGAATTAGTTCCACGACCGAAAGATAAAAATGTCATTGAGACTAAATGGGTGTTCATGAACAAATTGAATGAAGATGTCCAAGTTACCAGAAACAAAACAAGATTGGTTTGCAAAGGCTATGCACAAGTGGAAGGAATTGATTTCGACGAAACATTTGCACTAGTTGCCATAATGGAAGCCATTCGGATGTTTCTGGCCTATGAATGTTCAAGAAAAATCAAAGTCTACCAAATGGATGTTAAGCTAGCATTCCTGACTAGCGAATTAGAAGAAGAAGTTTACATCGAACAACCAGAAGGTTTTCTACTATCAGAAAAAGAAGACTATGTTTGCAGGTTAAAGAAGGCTCTATATGGTCTCATGAAGGCTCCGAGAGAATGGTATGCTCATCTTGATGGATATATACGTCAAAAAGGGGTCAAGAATGGTACTGCTAATAGCAATATTTATGTACAAATAGAAAAAGATAATTTAACAATCATTGAGGTATATGGGGATGAGATAATCTTTGGTAGAAATGATGATCGACTAAGTAAGAACTTTGCTACAAATATGAATAGTGAGTTCGAGATGTATTTACTATGTGAGCTGACATACTTCTAAGGGCTTCAAATATCTCAGCAAGAGAAAGGAATATTTGTATGTCAAGCCAAGAACATCAAGGAAATGCTCAAGAAATTCAAAATGGAAGATTGCAAACTCGTCCTTACTCTAATGGTAAGAGGTTACAAATTGAGAATAGACGACTCATCTAAGGATGTGGATCACAAGTTGTACAAATATATGATTGGTAGTCTTCTATATGTAACAACCTCTTGGCCAAATGTTATGCAAGGAGTTGGACAAGTAGCAAGATTCCAAACAGCACCAAAAGAATCACATATTATTTCCATCAAAAGAAATCTTTGATATCAAAAGGGCACAACAGAATATGGATTGTGGTATCCCAAGGGTAACAATCTCATTATTCAAGCCTTTACATATGCATATTGGGCAGGAAGCATTGATGATCATAAGAGTACTAGTGGGGAAACATTCTATGTAGGTGGTTGTCTCATATCATGGTTGAGAAAAAATCAAACCTCAATCTCGTTATCTACATCGGAAGCAGAATACATTCCAACGACAGCTTGTTGTACTCAAGTCCTTTGGATGAAACAAACTTTGCAATATCTTCAAGTAAAATTCAGTGAGCCTATTCACATATTCTATGATAACACTAGTGCCATCAGCATCTCCAAGAATCCTGTCATCCATTCAAAAACAAAACACATTCCGATTAAATATCATTTTGTTAGAGAAAAAGTCGTTGAAAATAATATCAAACTTGAATATGTTGGTACAAAAGAACAAATCGCTGATATCCTCACTAAATATTTACCTCGTGAAGCATTTGAATATCTTTTCCAGAAGCTTGGGATTCTCCCAACTTCTCATTAGATTTTCCTTATTCATAAAATAAAGGGGGAGTGGAAGTGTGTACAGGTCCATAGGATGGTTGTGTGTCAAGAGGAGTTACCCTTTTCCATTGATGTCAAAGGGGTAGAGAATGTTTTAGGAATAGGTTTCATGATCATAAGGGGTGTACTTGTGTTGCCATCAATGCCAAAGGGGGAGATTCTTGATCAGTGGTTCTCATTGATGTCAACCCAAGCAGCACCATGGGCTACCCCGATATTGCATGGAAATTTTGACCTACAAAATTACTATATTACGAGTCAAGTATTTTTTTTATGGTTTCTACTTGTCGAGATGTTTCTGTTGATATATGGCTTGCCACGTAATTCTTCACGGTTTGAGAGATATTCATGTTTGAGCCTAAAACCCCATGGGGTTGTGGCATGACACTAATCATTGGTTGTGGGCATTGAACAATAAACAAATAATAATTTTTTAAGATCCTAAAATCTCTCCCATGTTCACTTGTTGAATACCCTCTCAACCTAAGCTTTTATATAAATTTTGATCCTCATATCCTCCTCATGTAGGGATTTCGCTACTTGAAACATGTCATTGTGGAATGTTCGCGATAACATTTTTTATACGAATATTTAGAAGCTGAAATTTTTATTATGCGAAGCCGAATTCCTAAGGAAGCTTGTGTAAAAAATTTTAGATCATGTTTCACAATATTTTCGGAGATATGATTTGTGGAAGTTAGGGTTTTTGCAGGCTCCTAAGCTTCATCTCAAAGAGGTGACCTTGGGAAAATTGTCATAACTTTCTCTCTCTGAGCATCGGATTGGAATTATGTAAAAAGTGGCGGATAGTGCATGGACTTTATTTTTTTATATCAATTTCAGAGCCAAAGGAGGAAACAGTGACACGTGGCACGTCGTACAAGGTCGCTCTACTGAACTAGTCCATTATTAGGCCATTGTGAGAGATTGGGCATAACTTTTTCTTGAAGAATCAAAATTGGGTCAGACCTATGGCATTGGAAACAAGACTCAGAGGGATACTACAGGACTCAAAATCACATATTGGGGATCTTAAATAATAGAGATACGTCAGATTCAATATATAGTTCCTAGAAGGCAAGAAAAAGCTAGATCATGTGCTCTCAAGGGCTGCAAAGGACCAAAATTTCTAGGGCAGCAAAGAAAAGAAAGGTGTACCAAAATAATGCAGGAGAGGTAAGCTCTACGTAATTATATTCTATATATGCATGTTCATCTCTTAATTTCATTAGGTTCTTTGTATTCTAATTTGTTTTTTTTCTTTTTGTTTAGCACTGACATATGCTCTGCAAGATGAGGTAAGTTTTTCTATTATCATTGCATGGGTATTTCCTTGTAGACTTTTTTTAGGTATTATATATTCATCAAGATAAGACTCAATGCCTGATCTAATGTTCTAAAGAGTGAGAAACAGTAGCATGACAAGAGCAGCAATCAAGGTGCAGAACAACGGCAAGAAATTCACCACATGAAGTCTTCAAGTAGGCAGCACTGCATATAGTCATTATAAAGGTATCATTGTACTAATTCATTGTAAAAATTTTACAAGTGCCTATCTTACAAGAATTGAAGAGGCAGTGTTGAGAGGTCTAGAATCATAATTAGATGGTTGTGTCATAGTTGGGGTTATGGTGTAGTGTGTCTTCTTCTTCTACATCATTCTATATCATTGTAAAGTGGACCATTTTCCCTTGTACAAGAGTCCATTCTTATTTTATTCTTCTATAGGGTGGTAGGTTGGTGCTAGGCTGGTGCATGAATTCACGAATAGGTTCAAGCATTAACAACAAGTTCTCCAAATTTTAAAGGATAACCTAAATTTGGGACAAAATCTATTGAAACAACAGGCATATCAACATCGCAGTGAGAGAAGTTTTGATGTAGGATACTGGGTATTCTTACGGCTACAACCATACAAAAAAATATCCCTCAAGAAAGCTAAGAAGGATAATAAATTATCGCCAAAGTACTATGGTCCTTACAAGGTGTTGTAAAAGATTTGTACTATGGCATAGAAATTGGAGCTTCCTGCTTCTTCTCAAGTGCACCCAGTTTTCCATGTTTCATGCTTAAATAAGGTTATATGTGACAAAATTCTAGTTCAAAAAATATTTCTAGAACATGAAGAGGAAGGAAAAATCATATTGGAACCTGAAGCAGTCACAGAAATAAGAACTCGATAGTTGCGAAATTGATCAAGTACAGAGTATCTCATCAAGTGGAAGAACTTACCCACTGAAGATTCCACATGGGAGGATGAGAATTTTATACACAGGCATCTAGAGCTACTCAAGCATTGAGGACACTACTTTTTTGAAGGAGATGGTCATGTTAGGTCCCTATATTACAAGTGTAGTCCCTTATTGTTGTGAGTGTGGCCCCCTTATTGTTATTTTTTACCCATGTATCCCCCATATTGTTATTATTGTACCCCATAAAAGCCACTGTTGTTATTCTTGTGCCCTTACATTGTTATTGTTAGGTCAACTAGGATTATATTGTGACCCCATGGTATTCTACATATAGAAAGGAGGTTTGTTCTTTTGTATCATCCAAGAATTTTTCATTTATGTAATGTAAATGAGGTTTCCCCCTCAAAGTGACTGATTTCCAAGGCATTAATCTCTCTTTTCTTCTATTTTTGAAGCTGGTTTCATAACACAATTTGGCATAATTGCACAATTATGCTCACTATATGTTCAAAGACTAAAATTATTTTTTTCTCAGGATCATTCCAAATTATTCAAGACTCCCAAAGGCCTCACAATGATTCATGATCATGATCATGTTATTCATTTGATTCCAAGAATTTCTCCTCCAAATATCAAGCCTTATAGATATCCATATTCCCAGAAGAGTGAAATTGAATGTATAATTGTAGAAATGCTAAAGGTTGGTATAATTCAACCTAGTCAAAGTTATTTCTCTACTCCAGTAGTATTGGTGCACAAGAAGGATGGATCATGGCATATGTGTCCAAATCATAGGGAGCTCAACAAACTCACTATTAAAGATAATTTTCCCATTCTTTTCATTGATGAATTACATGGAGCAATTTACTTCACCAAGCCAGTTCTTCGTTTAGGATATCATCAAATTAGAATGAAGACTTGAGACATTCTGAAAACAAAATTTAAAACTCATGAAGGTCATTATAATTTTTTGTTCATGCATGTTAGCCTTACTAATTCACCTTCCACATTTCAAGGTTTTATGAATTCCTTTTTCAAACCTTTCCTTATAAAATTTGTGTTAGTATTTTTTTATTATATACTAATATACATCAAGTCTTTGAAGGATCATGTTCAACATGTTGACAGGGTGCTCAAATTATTGGAGGAGAAACAATCATTTGCAAAACTATCCAAATGTTTCTTTGGATTCCAAGAGGTGGAATATTTGGCTCATATTGTGTCTCATGAGGGTGTTAAGGTAGACCATAACAAAATTAAATCAATTAAGGAATCAAAAATCTCCACAACGCTAAAGCATCTTTGACGATTTCTCAGGTTAACAGGGTATTATTGCATTTTCTTAAGAATTATGAGAGAATAGCAACACCTCTAACAACATTACCAAGAAAAGATACATTTTCATGGACTTCACAAGAAACTAAGGCCTTTTAACATCTTAAAGAGGTAATGTACCAAGAACCGGTCTTAGCTACACCAAAATTCAGAAAAACATTTGTTTTGGATTGTGATGCCTCGGGAAATGGAATTTTTGTTGTTTTAATGCAAGAAGGAAGACCCATTTCTTTTGAAATTTGTCTAATCAAGGGAAAGTATTTACAAAAACATATTTATGAGAAGTAAATGTTGGAAATAATACTGTTGGGTTACTTAGTTTCTCCTAAAAATACCAATTGACCTCTTATAAATTAATTTTTCAACCCAAAACTCATTTAGTTATTTCAAGGTTGTACAAATAGTATGTGCAAAGAATAGTGCTAAGGTGATTTAATCTTCCTAGCCCTATTGAAATTTAAATGCATTTAAAACATAGGGAACAACTAGGATTTCCTAAAGGAACGACATAAACAATCAAATATACTTTAATACGATCAAAGCATAAAATATTCTACTATAAATATTGAAATAATTCAGCTAAACACAAGTTATTTCCTAAGAAATTACAACTATGGATATGATTCTACTTAAATAAATATTGAATCATGCAGTTAACAATTCTTCATAAATCACAGGAAATGGAAGAATAAATAACGCTTCATAAAACTGATAAACAAGAATACAATCTCATAACCTCCATTCAGAATATTGTAGCAGTTCTCACTTATGATAAAGCAATTCAATAACCAATGCTCAGATCTAGAAAGTGACTAAATAATTGCAAACCAAGCATTGAAAGTAGTAACTGAAAAATTGTAGAAGCAAGAAATGAAAGCTAAAATGTAAATTTAATAGCAAAAAGGAGGGTAGTCTTCGTTCCAAGATTAGGCCTAAAATCAATGGAATTTAACCGCCTTAGAGTGAATTCAGTGCAAGTAGTTAAAGTTGAACCGTGAAAGTCTCTCTTAAATTAATCATGAACAATATTACAAAAGATTTCTTTAAAACCTATAACATAGATTAAAATGAAAATAATTTCTCTCTAGTCTACCAATATTTATTACCTTGCTTTTATATTGTAATTAAATCTATTTTAAAAATAAAGAAGAAATTGTTGAAAATGCAGCAAGATGATGGAGCTTAGTGAAATGAAGTCGCCTTCACTAAGTGGGCCCGCAGGCAAATTTCTGGCGCAAAATCTATTTTTAGACTATGTCTATTTTTAGACATATGGAGCATGGTCCAGGGATTGCAGTATGTTATTCTTGGAGTATTGGTCATGTTGGTAAAAATAGATGGGACTCTATTTTTTGGACCTATAGGTCGAAGTCTATTTTTAGACTGCCTCTTCTTAAAATAGGGAAGTCAAATATTATTTACCCTTAATAATATTTGGACTCTAAACTTCAGTTTACTCTCTTGGAGCACTTCAGTTCGAGCCTTGGAAGTGGCTCATGCATCTGACAGAGGAATTACGCTATTCCTAGGGTTTGATGAGCTCATGCATGGTTGACTTCAGTTAGGACTTCAGTGGCAGAAGTTTGGTGGAGTTAATAAGACAGCTAGTGGAGTTGTGTTCGGTTTAATTTAGTTGAACTGGTTGAGATTAGTTTAACTAGATAATCAACTAGTTATGAGTGGATTGAATTAAATATTATTCAATTCATTAATTAGTAACTCATTATTCAACTCAAGAACACATCAGTTCACTACAGTGCATGGACAGTTCAATGGAGACCAGTGAAAGAGGTAGATGGAAGGGTAGAGTTAGCTATCAGTGGCGACATCAGTTGTGCATGAGATTTGCACCACACTTGGAGGAATTTCCCATGATGATTGTGCTGTCAAGCCAAGGAGATTCGAACCTTGGATCTCTATATAGACAGGCCATGATTGCGCAATAGATGCAAGGCAATTAGTGGTGAGTTTTGAACCAGTAACCTGTTCAAAACCAAGCTAGTTTGTGTGTAACTTTATGAGAAAGTACTGAGTACTTGTGAGGAGTATTGTACCGAGTTTGTTACATGATTTCTCCATTATAATATACACAATAGCTGCGGGGTTTTCAGCTATAAGCTTTCCCCATACATACTGTGTTAATGTGTATGATGAATTGATGTGCTATCGCTTGATTTTATTTCCGCATGTTTGATGATTGAGTGGAAGAGATTATGTGTTGCATATAAATTCAAATTGTATGTGATCGGGATAGTCTCGGTGGATAATTAATCATTATTCAGCAAATTTCTACATGGTATCAGAGGTATTGAAGCAGAGATTGATCATCACAGTGATTACAAACTTATTTCGGTAGACAGAGTCTGCATGCGGGCCAGGTAGCCTCCGGATTCATCTTTCTTCGGAAAGTGAAAGGTCTGGTAAATGCCCCTTGCAGTCAATCTCTATGCTAGAAATAATTTGTTCTCACAGATCTAGAGCGGTTGAGCTTTGAGGTGGAATTCAAAATTTTGCAGCAGTTTTGTTTTCTTGGTGCCGGTGTTGAAAATGTCTTTCGACGGTTTGCGACTCGAATATGCTCTTGAAGGCAGTTTGAATTATGTTGCATGGAAGGATTGCATGGAGGCAGTATTAGAAGATAATGGTCTGAAGGAGTTCGCAGATACGGATGTCCAAAAGCCCATTGATCCTGCTGAAGTCGAAGCCTGGCAAAAGAAGATGGTGAAATGTCGAAGGATCCTGTTGGAGGGCGTCAAGGATCATATTGTATCCAGCCTGCATGGAAAGGCTTCTCCATTTCTAATGTGGAAAGCTTTGACGGATCTATTCCAGAGTAAGAGTGACCAAAGGAAGCTGGCGCTCAAAGATAAACTCAGGAACATCAAGATGGAGAAGGGCGACAGTATCGCCAAATACCTCACGAAGTTCACTCAATGCAGAGATGAACTGGGAAGTGTGGGGGTTACTGTCGATGAAGAGGACATGGTCGACCTAGCTCTCCTTGGTCTTCCGAAGGCATGGCACTCATATCAAGATAGTGTCAATGGTCGGGAGAAGCTGCCGGGATGGGAGCGCCTTTGGGCGGATCTCATGCAGGAGGAGATAAGGAGGACTACTCGTGATGGATCTTCATCAAAGGGAGCTGATGAAGAAAACTACGCTTTGGTGGCCAAAGCAAAGAAGGGGAAGGGTAAGAAACCTTCTCATTCCGGTGCAAAGGGCAAGAAGTAGGATATGGCGAAAGTGAAGTGTTTTCACTGCCATGATCACGAACATTATGCTACCAATTGTCCAAAGAAGAAGAAGAACAAGCAAGCGGGAAGATCTGCAGATGGAGAAGCTTTGGCTTCACAGTTTGAGCTTGACTTTTCACTGATCGCATGCTTGGTTTCAAGTGTGATGGGATCGGTATGGTTCTTGGATAGCGGTGCGTCATTTAATATGACGGGAGATCGGGATTTGTTCTCAGATCTGGAGGACAAATATTTGGGTGTGCACATCGAGATGGGCGATGATGGTAGATACAGTGCGACTGGTATCGGTACCATATCCTTTCAGAGGGAGTCTGGTAAACCCTTTGTATTAAAGGATGTCATGCATGTACCTGGATTGAAGAAGAACCTGATTTCAGTAGCGATGTTGGAGGATAAGGGGTATGATGTGGTCTTCAGCGAAGGAAAATCCTTCCTGCGCAGTAAGACTACTGGAGAGACCCGGAAGATAGGGGTTCAAACCAAGAACCTTTATCAGTTGGAGGTAGATGGCTGCGCAGCTATGGCATACAAGGCGGGAGAAGTGGTGAGCCGGGATGATGAGGGAAAAATGTGGCACAGGAGATTGGGCCACCTTCACCATGGAGCTTTGAAGATTTTGCAGCAGATTTCTACTGGGCTTCCTAAGGGCACCCTTGCGCAGTCAGATCAGTGCAAGGGGTGTACTTTAGGGAAGTATGTGAAAGCCACCTTTCACGAGAAGGATAGTGGCGCCACGACGATCCTTGAGAGAGTTCACACAGACGTGTGTGGTCCTTTCTCAGTTGCTTCGACAACAAAGCACAAGTATTATGTGATCTTTGTTGATGATTTCTCTCGAAAGTGCTAGATCTTCTTCATGCAGAAGAAGAGCGATACATTCGCGAAGTTCTGTGAGTTTAAAGCACTGGTCGAGAAGGAGTCGAGGAAGAAGGTGATTGCTCTAAGGAGTGATAACGGTGGTGAATTCATCTCGGTTGAATTCAAGGAGTTCTGCAGCGCAGAAGGGATTCGGAGAGAGCTCATCGCACCCCATAACCCACAGCAGAACGGGGTGGCTGAGCGGAAGAACAGAACGATCGTGGGTGCTGCACGGGCGATGTTGCATGATCGGGGCCTACCCCTTCACTTGTGGGCTGAGGCATGCAATACAGCAGTGTATGTGCAGAACCGTTGTCCTCACAAGGTTCTTGGCATGAGTACACCAGAGGAGGCTTATTCTGGCAAGAGGCCTGATATTTCCCATTTGCGGATTTCCGGATCTCCTGTCTACATGCATGTGACGAAGGATGCAAGAAGGAAGCTGGATCCAACTGCTGAAGTTGGAATATTTGTGGGGTACACTGATACACCTCACAACTATCGGGTGTATGTGCCAGACAGTCGCAAGACTGTTGTGCGACGGGATATAAAATTTCGGGAGGAGAAAGCCATGCAGTGTTCGCTTGAGAGGGAGCTACACTTGCATGCAGATGAGGAGCTGTTAGTTCCTAAGGAGGAGCTTCCGGATGTGGATCAGCCACAAGAGGAGGTTCGGGAGGTGGAAGAAACCACCCAGGCAGCGCCAACCATCAGAGGGTGCATGCGCACTACAGAAGCTAAGCGACTGGCTTGAGATGCAGAGAAGGTTGTAGGACCACCTACAGCACAGCGCAGACAGAGACAGTCACCGGATCGGTACACTGGATACATGGCTCTTGTGAGTCAATGTGTTGTGACGGAGCCATCCTCTTTTGAGGAAGCTATGGAGGAACCCACATGGGTTGATTCCATGATCGAAGAATATGATTCGATCGTCAGGAACAGTGCATGGGAGATTGTCCCAAGACCGGTTGGGAAATCAGTGGTGGGTTCGCGATGGATCTACAAGGTGAAGCAGGCGGCTGACGGGAGTGTGGAGAAGTACAAGGCGAGATTTGTCGCTCGTGGCTTTTCACAGATCGAGGGGATTGACTATGAGGAGACTTTTGCACCTGTCGCAAGGTACTCTTCCATACGGACGATCCTTGCTCTCTCAGCGCAGATGGGGTGGCACATTCATCGGATGGATGTGAAGACTGCGTTCCTCAATGGAGTTATTGAGGAGGAGGTGTACATAGAGCAGCCTGAAGGTTTTGAGATCTTCAGCAGTGAGTCGCATGTGTGCCGACTCAAGAGAGCACTGTACGGGCTGAAGCAAGCACCTCGTGCTTGGTACACTGGGATAGACAGCTACTTCACCGGGCTTGGATTCTCCAAGAGTGAGGCGAATCCAAACCTGTACCAGATTGTGGTGGAGGGGAAGCTGTTGATCATCGTACTGTATGTAGATGATCTGATTTTGACTAGCGATGAGTAGTTGATACTTTCATGCAAGGAGGATCTTGCACGAGAGTTTGAGATGAAGGACTTGGGCATCCTTCATTATTTCCTGGGATTGGAGATTTGGCAGCACAGCGGAGGACTGTTTGTTTCTCAGGGCAAGTATCCCTGGGAGATTCTGGAGAGGTTCAACATGCAAGGCTGCAAGCTTGTTGACACTCCTCTTCCTGGTGGTTGGAGGAAGGAGGATGCTACTTCAACGGAGGTAGTGGATGCCACTGTCTATCGATATTTGGTGGGGTCGCTTATGTATCTGGTCAATACACGACCCAATATATGCTATGCAGTTAACCAGCTTTCGCAAGCTATGGTTAAGCCTACCAAGCTCTTTTGGAAGGCAGGCAAGCATGTATTGCGTTATATTAGAGGCACATCAGGATATGGATCATGGTACAGACAGGAGGATGAGTTGAGGCGGTAGTGCTTCAGGCATCGGTATCATCATATCAGAGATTGTGTTCAGCGGAGAATCATGATGCTTTCATATGTTTGCACGGAGGATCATGATGCCGACATCCTGACGAAGGTGCTCACCAGGAGCAAGTTCGAATTCCACAGAGGCAGGATAGGGGTTGCAGATAATCCATATCTTGCTGAGAAGGAGTGTTGAAAATGCAGCAAGATGATGGAGCTTAGTGAAATGAAGTCGCCTTCACTAAGTGGGCCCGCAGGCAAATTCTGGCGCAAAGTCTATTTTTAGACTATGTCTATTTTTAGACTATGTCTATTTTTAGACATATGGAGCATGGTCCGGGGATTGCAGTATGTTATTCTTGGAGTATTGGTCATGTTGGTAAAAATAGATGGACCTCTATTTTTTGGACCTATAGGTCGAAGTCTATTTTTAGACTGCCTCTCCTTAAAATAGGGAAGTCAAATATTATTTACCCTTAATAATATTTGGACTATAAACTTCGGTTTACTCTCTTGGAGCACTTCAGTTCGAGCCTTGGAAGTGGCTCATGCATCTGACAGAGGAATTACGCTATTCCCAAGGGTTTGGTGAGCACATGCATGGTTGACTTCAGTTAGGACTTCAGTGGCAGAAGTTTGGTGGAGTTAATGAGACAGCTAGTGGAGTTGTGTTCTGTTTATTTTAGTTGAATTGGTTGAGATTAGTTTAACTAGCTAATCAATTAGTTATGAGTGGAGTGAATTAAATATTATTTAATTCATTAATTAGTAACTCATTATTCAAATCAAGAACACATCAGTCTACTACAAGGTATGGACAGCTCAGTTGACATTCTGCTGAAAGAGGTAGATGAAAGGGCAGTAGTTAGCTATCGCTGGCTACACGTTGTGCATGAGATCTGCACCACACTTGGAGGAATTGCCCATGTTGATTGTGCTCGTCAAGCCAAGGAGATTCGAACCTTGATCTCTATATAGACCGTGCCATGATTGCGCAATAGAGGCAAGGCAATCATATGAGTTTAACCAGTAAACTGTATGCTAAAACCAAGCCAGTTTTCGTAACTGTATGAGAAAGTACCGAGTACTTGTGAGGAGTATTGTACTAAGTTTGTTACTTGATTTCTCCATTATAATATACACAATAGCTGCGGGGTTTTCAGCTATAAGCTTTCCCATACATACTGTGTTAATGTGTATGATGATTTGATGTGTTATCGCTTGATTTTATTTCCGCATGTTTGATGATCTGAGTGGAAGAGATTATGTGTTGCATATAAATTCGAATTGTATGTGATCAGGATAGTCTTCGTGGATAATTAATCATTATTCAGAAAATTTCTACAGAAATCCTGAGAATCTGAAGATTCTCATGATACAAAATTCGATTCACAAAATCTCCCATGCTTCCTCAGAATAGTTGGCCAAGATCACATTCAGAACCTCTCTTTCCATGATGATCGTCAATCTCGCCCAGTCAGGTTATAACTAACACAATAGATCAGTGTGACTCGTTCTTGTCCCGTTATCCCAGGAAACAACATTCACTTATCGAATTTTTTTGTTAGTTAATACTTCAAATTACAAGTGCATGTCATCTTTTCATAGTTAAATCAACTCTATTAACAAATAAAATGATGAGACTCTTATTGACCACTTCTAAGTTTCATATCACACAAATTATCATATTATATACATAAAAATATTTTGAAAACTAATAGAAATATAAGGAAACAAGGTAAAAGGATGTATCAACTATAGAGCCCAACGTAGCCCCCCATCTTACCTAATTGCATGACCTCATGAAAACAAATGATTGACATGGAGCATAATTAAAGAATAAGTTGGGTAATAGTCTTCTCCGTAATGCCGGAAACTATTTCTTCTTCGGACTTCTTGGAAAGCGGCATACTTACCTAATACAGTTAGGTCATATTCAAACTTGTAATAATTTTAAGGGCACCAAATTATTATACATATGTACCTATGCCATATCCAATTAGGGCCTTCTTCTAATACCATATGAGTGCCATCCTTTGCTCTACCCATTGTAGCCTAGAAATTTCGATAATTGAAGGGTTCTATATTTTTTATTTCCTCGGATGAGGTTTTCCACCTTTGTTTGGCCCCTTGTAGAAACTCATACCTAATATCTAGAGGATATTCCATCCTTGCCTACAATACATCATGATGAATAGGTGCTAAAGCACTAACAACACTAGGCTGCTCCATGAATCTCTAGAATACATTATAAGATTTTTCTCATCTTATCTGATTTTTAGAAAAATATATGAAAGCCTATAACTATACATCCCCTATAAAATGGGTAGGATTCTCATATATTTGTTCTTCCAGAAAGAAATTATGCATGTAAATCTCACATAAGAAATTCATTATTTTACCATCTTGTTTATGGAAAGAATCAATGAATTCTGAAACATCACTAAATTCACAAGGTTGCCTGGACCGAACAACCTTCACTTTAAGAAATAAGTATCACCCCGGAAAAAATAAGGCATAGTTCCTAACTAGGGACCTGCCTTCTTATAGTTTCGAGTATATAGAGAAAACTTCTTTTATTTGGTTTGTAGATTTTTCAAGTTGTTTCTCCAAATATTTAATCTTTTTCTTGGTTGCTCACAATTTAGCATAAGTTTTTATCTTCTATGACTGAAAATGCCTTGAACTTTTGCAATAGTTCATGATGTTATTTTTGAGGAACTACCTCCTTTTGATATTTTATGATAGTCTCTCATTGTTCTTCCATATTATTCTTCAAGACTTGAATAGTAGCTTCCACTATCAGAGGAGTGTATGGAGGCACGAGTTCAGTCTGTGTTTCTCTTGTAATATAAATTGGTACTTAAATCTGAGTTCCAGCTTCAACGGTTAAAACACCAATATTGACACTATGTGACTCATCCTAAGTCCCTATAGTGAAGGAAACATCATAATTTTCAATTCCAATTTGGGTCTCGTTTTCTTGAACTTCCTTCTTTTTCTCATTTCGTTTCTCACGTTGCTTTTGGGTTTTGCTATTTCAAAACCACCTCTTAATTTTTCGGACCCTTGTCTGTAATTTCCTTTTTTCCTTCCTTAACAACTCCATATTGTCTTCTTCTTTTTTTCCCAATCCTCTATTAACCTTCAATGTGAAATTTTTGGATAGGGTGACAGGAGGAGAGGGAACAACAATAATAATCGCTAGGTTTTCAATCACCAGTTCCTTAGCAGGCTCAATTGTAGCATCAGTTATAGATTCGGCATGGTTTCTTCCATCCTGGGGTTTCTTTGGAGATTCAACACTGACTTCTCATTCCATAATTTCCCTAGGGGATTGTAAGTCTACCTCTTTAAAAGAGGAGGGTTCCCAGATGGTGGCGACAGAATCAACATAATGTTATCGAGAAAACATATTCTCAAGCTCTCCCGAAGGTTCTAAAATAACAATGGAAATGGAATTGGAAGGAGAGGCTTGAGACATGGATGATTTCCTTTGAACAACCTACATCTCCTTCAAGGTCCATAAAATTCAAAAAAATTTCAAATCCCTCTATGGCTTGGTTTTCCCCAATTTCATGTTCTTGAGGAGGATCCTCCTCACAAGTTTCCGGTATGTTAAAATATTTTTGGGGTTCACTACCTTCCAACAATTATTCTATAGATTTTATGGAATTTTGAGATTTAGCTAATCTATATGCTCTTCTTCTCTTCCTGGGTAAGGAGGCCAGGATAGAGGCCATCCTCCTTTGTTTCCTTATCAATTTTTGATGGGCATGGGTCTGCAACATCTCTTCCATCATAAAATTCTCATTTTGATTGGTTTGTTCATTGACCTCTGGCTGCATGTCATCACATAAAATTTTCTCGGGTTCTTCATTGGGTGCTTCGTTTCTTGATGGAACCTCAAGAATTCACAATAATTCTTCCCATTTTGACTGTGATTGGTTCAAGTTTCTAATAATTATTAATTCTATAATCCCATGGTAGCTAACTGCCGAAGGCTGATAATTATACCTCTTAAGTCTCACGGTGGTCTCATATAGTATTGAACTCAGAAAATGAGGTAGGTTCAGGGTTACCTTATTTCTTAATGTCGCTAAAAACTTTAGGTGTCATCCCCTCACTAAATCATAGCGACAATCACGTGTAATAGATATTTGAACCAAACCTGCTAGTTCTTTCCAAGGTTTTGGCAGTGAAGTAGAGTTGTACCCCTTCCCTTTTCTTACCAATTCTTCACGAGGATTTACAAACAAGGTTGTTGCACTCTGCAACGGAGTGTGCATATCAAACCATTTCTCTCCTTCCAAGGGTAGGTATGTTGCTTCTGCTAGTAATTTTTCATTAATCTAGATTTGTATGCCTTTTACTGTTTTCGTTCCATTGTTCAAATTTTTCATGAATTCCAAAGCCACTTCACTGTCAAAGCCTTGCAACCATACGAAATACTCTGACCATCCCACCTGGTATAGAATGCTTCGTGCTTGTTTGGAAACCCGCAGTTGTGCAGGTTCACTTCGTATCGAGTGAACACAAATTTCTATAGGGAGAAAATTTGGAGATAAATTAGAAACAACAAGCTTAGCAGATACAAGGTTATAAATATTTTATAGAGTGAAGAATTCGAAGAACATAGTACACAATGATTTTTACAGAGTTTGTATGCATAGCCTTCAATGATTGTTTCAAAGTTTGTACGTGTTATGTATTTACTTTTCACCCCTCCCGATGAATTTAATCGTCATCCTCGACCACTCACTATGAATTTTATTTGGTAAGACGGTTCCCATATGAATTTTTTATATAGGAATGCATTAATTCAACATAATGGAGCAACTCCCAAAAAAATGGGAATAATGGAAAAATGTGTGATATACTTATTGAAGAAATTAATCGTGGAATGTGTTGACGAGACTTAGATATTTGCGACACTCGAAGCATTAAAATCAAGAAAAATCATGTCACCCAAATCATTAAAATTAGGAAAAATCACGACGACCAAAGCATTAAAATTGGGAAAAATTACGACACCCAAAGAGTCAAAACTGGGAAAAATCATGTGGAGAGATCTTTGAGCCGCAATCATGGATAGGATAGATTTCCTTTAAAGATTTCCTTTAGGGAAAAGAACCGAAAGAAAATTAAAATAGATTTAATAATTATTTGAAGGTTACATCCCTGATACGTAGAAAATATTTATTTATACACATTCATCGTTACCACCTTACAAGAGGAAAAACATGAGTTCCTATATTAGTTCAATGATTTTCCTTTTTTAATTGGTAATGGAGAGAAAAAATGGCTATTTTTACATGGTAATTTTTAGAAGTACTTCAATATCATAGGCATGGCCTCTATTTCCAGCAGGCTTCTATAGCCTCGAAAGGGTTTCCTTTTAACCCTTTGATATGCCACTATCCCATTCCACAAAAAAAAATCATAACTTTTTATTATTTATCAATTATTGACAAGAGGACATTGTTCTGGCATGGTGAACAGTTGATAAAAATTCCATTCATGAGATATTTACGAGAGATAATGAGGAGAACAAGCTAGCTCGTGATGATACCTCTTGTCCTTTGACCTAATGATTAAACACCATTACCCTGGCTTGGTGACCAGAGTGGTAATGTTGCCACATTAAATCTTATGATCATGGTATGTTGGCTCGTGATGATACCTCTTATCCTTTGTCCATTTTTTTGTATACTTTATTTATTGTTATTATCCTTTTGTTATGATATATTGAATGGGGTGGCTTATAAACTCCTTAAGTGTTAGGGATGGTTTAAAAATTATCGCAATGATTACCTTTTCAACTTTCCATTTTTTCTTCCCACAATTTTTTTTTTTAAAGGAGATCAAAGAAATATAGGAAACTTTTAAAAATAAAGAAAGCTCTTCTAGTGGTATTTGAAGAAATGTATTATAAATATCTTTATAAATTTACAATATCATGGTTGTTTTAAAATTTTAGGATTTTTTCAAGGTATTCTTCAAAAATTTCTTATAAACATTCTCTAATGGAAATTGAAATCACATTTTTCATGTATTTCTCATTTTTCGTGTAGAATGGTCCATTGAAAGTATGCAACATGAGTACTCCTTGGATGTGGAATCAAATTTTGCATCCAAGGAGTACTCCTACTCAAAATTTGAGTAAAGACATAGGGAGATAATTTGAAAATACAAATTGAAAAAGTAGTTTTTATTTTTTCCCTCTAAAATTTGATGATGTAATCTAAAATTATTTTATAATTTCCTTAGGAGGCCCATTTTAGACCTCAAAATTCCCCTAATGAAATAGTAAATGGAAATAGTTAAAACTAGGGAAACAACAATTGTGACCTAGGAAACAACAATTATGACCAAGGAAACAACAATCGTAACTAAGGTGACAACGATCGTGACCAAGGGAACAACAATTGTGTCTAAGGGAACAACAAATATAACTAAGGGAGCAACAACTGCGACCAAGGGAACAACAGTTGTGTATAAGGGAAAAACAACTGCAACCAAGGGAACAATAACTAAGACCAAGGGAACACCAATTGTGACTAAGGGAACAACATATGTGACTAAGCGAACAAAAACTTCGACCAAGGGAAAAATAGTTGTGTCTAAGGGAACAACAACTGTGACTAAGGGAACAACAATTGTGACTAAGGGAACGATAGTTGTGACTAAGGGAGCAATAAATTCCCCATACACTTTTTATTATATTATGTATATGTTTATATATCTACATTATATATATATCTACATTATATATATATATATATATATATATATATATATAGATATATATATATATATATATATAAACAAATTTTCACAAAAATTATATGCAGTATGTGTAGAATGAAATGAATTTCAAAAAATAATGCTTCAGTTGCTTATAGTTTCAAGGTTACCTCCCCACTTAGCTAAAACCTACAAATTAGAATCATTGTTTACCTATTGAATAAAATACTCCTTTGTAAGCGGCTAGTGATATAAATATAATAAGTTTCGATTGGAAAGGAGATAAATGTCGGATCCATCAATAGTAGTGATGCTCATCGTACCATTTTTGTGATCTTCAATAACTTCATATGTTCCCAACCATCTAGTTTTAAGCTTCCCTGGGAAATTCTGAAATCTGCAATCATACAATAATGCCCAATCACATTTTTGAAAAGTATTATTTTTGATAAGGAAATCATGCCATTTTGCCCTCTTCTATTGAATAATAGTTTTGTGTTTTACGGTTGTCAGGTGCACCTCGTCCAGTTCATTAAGTTGTTGCAGGTATTTTTTCTAAGTTTTTGTCAAATCTTGTCTAATTTCACTTGAGGTTTTGAGAGTCTTGATTTCAAACTCTATTCGAGAAATGGGATCCTTCCCAGAAAAAATTTGGTATGGTGAATAAACATAGTGTTGTGCCAAGTTTTTCAGTAGGCACATAGGACCTCAGGGAGTTTAGCAGCCCAGTTCCGGTAGTTTTTAGATACAGTTTTGGTTAAATCTCCTCCAGAACTTTATTGGTACTTTCCACCTCTCCATTTTCTTGGGGATTATAAGGGGAAGTAACCCTGTGTTTGATGTGATAATTTTGCATCATAGCCAAAAAAATTTGGGCAGTGAATTGTGAACCCCAATTTGTTATTATCTCTCTAGGAAGTCCATACTTTACAAATAGTTCAAAAAAAAGATAATGACTACTTATTCTGTAGCATTTGAGAGAGATACTTCTTCCACCCAGTTGGTTACGTAGCTTGTACAAATCAAAATGTATTTATTTTGGTTCGATGGTGGATTAAAGGGGCCCACAAAATATAATGCCCACATTTCAAAGGGTTAAGGTATAATTTGGGGTTGCAGGGGCATTTCATCAACTTGAATGGGGTGACCCATCCTCTAAAATCTCTCACAACTATGGACAAATTTCTTTTCATCTTTGAATATTGTGGGCCAATAATAACCCATTTGTAACACCTTATACCCAGTCCTTCAGTTAGAAAAATTCCCACTGCATGGTTCGTCATGGAAATATTTAAGAATATTATAAACCTCATCCTCCCTGATACATATGTGGATTTTAAGATCATACCATGTGTGAAAAAGATATCCCTCAATCCAAGATAATTGTGTACTATGCTAAACAACGAGCTTCCTTTCCTGAGACGGTGAGTGTTTTGGTAGCTTTCCTGCTGCCAAATAATTGGCTACATCTGCGTACTAGGGGGTTTTAATCGTTACGACAAGAAAATTATCATTTGGGAACTGATATTCCACCGGTGAAGAGTCGGCCACTATAGGAATTCTAGATAGAAAATATGCAACTAGATTCTCCTTTCCTTGGAAATCTTTTATGATAATATAAAATTCCTATAATAACAGCAACCGACGTGTTATCTGACCATTAGCAAGAGGTTTCTTAGATATATACCTAATGGAAGAATGATCGGTATATAATAAAACTATATATCCTGTTATATAGTGAAGAAAATTTATTAATAGAGTAAACAACACCCAAAAACCATTTTTCCATCACTGTATAATTCAGATATGTTGTTGTGAGATTCTCGCTAACATAGTAAATAGCATATGAAATTTTGTCTTGTTCATGTCCAAGTAGAACTCTTATTGTTGTATCAGATGCATCAGCTGAAATGTGGAATGGTAAGTTCCAATTTTCCCCTCGCAACATAGGGGTTGTTGAGACTAACTTCTTAAGATCTGCAAAAACAACAACGCACTTTTCAATCCACTCGAATTCCACATTTCCTGTTAATACATACAAATATGCTACTACCTTTGAAAAATTTTCCATAAAGTGACTACAATAACCAACATAATTGAGGAAGCGATGCACCTCAGTTGGTGTACGAGGAGTAGGGAGTGTAATAATTACCTCGATCTTGGCTGGATCTACCTAAATACCTGCAATATAAATATAATGGCCCAGAACTATGCCTTTTTTCATCATCATATGGAATTTTTCATTTTTTAGGCATAATATAGTATTTATTCATCGTTTAAGGAATTTTTCCAAGTTCTGCAAGGCTTGCTCAAACTCATTACCATAGGGATTAAAATCATCCATGTAGAGCTCAATTCCTTCACCAATTAAATCAGAAAAAATACTCAATATTTCTCTCTAGAGGGTGGTTGGTGCACTACACATCCTTAATGGTAAAAACTTGTATGCAAAGGTTCCCCATGGACAGGTGAACGTCGTTTTGTCTTGGTCTTCATGAGAAATCTAGATTTGATTGTATCCACTAAAATAATCCAAGAAATAAAAAACATTCTTCCCAGCTAGAGTATCAAGGACCTAATCTACAAAAGGAAGATGGAAATGATATTTTTGTGTCACTTTATTCAATTCCCTGTAATCCACAAAAATTATCCATTTTCTATTTTTCTTAGGGACCAAACCTAGAGGTGAAACCCACTAGAAGTCAGAAATAGGATATATAAAATTAACATCAAGACGCTTCTACAGCTCTTGTTTTAATATATCCCTAAGATGTGTATTTAGTCTTATTTGTGGTTGGTGAATGGCACGAGCATCTTTCTCGATATAGATGTGGTGTGTACATAATTGAGGATCGACGCCTCTAAGATTGGAATATTCCCAAGCGAAGGCATGTTTGTATTTATGGATGACCTGAATTAATTTTTCACGCTATAGTACATCCAGATCAACATTAATATTCAAATTCATTCCAGGTTCAATTTTGATGGGATTACTGTTATGAATTATAGTTGTAGGTATACGATCATTATTCGAAACACTCAATGGATCTTCCTAGGTGTCATTATCGAACATTTATTTTAACATTTGGCATGTTTTATTTGAAATAGTAGACGGTTAGATAATGAAGCCACTAATTATGTCGTCCTCGGTATTCCCTTTAAAAGTGAGAGCTTCATCTAAAGTAAGAGGAGGATGTAGATTTTATTCCTGATATTTTGGAGGAAATGATTGATAGTTATCAAATGGTAGACTAGGTTTGGAAAGTGGATACAGGATGAGGTTTTTAACAATGTTCCCTTTTTCGATTGTCATATTTCATGTTTTACATCTGATATACACTTATGTAGTTGCTAGCTAAGGTATTCCTAGTATCAAAGGGTGTCCATCCAACCAATTTCTGGGATTTATGACCAGAAATTCCATTGGGTATTCCCAGGAATCCACAGATATAATAATTTCTTTTAAATTTCCTTCTGGTCTAACTACGGATCTATCATCCAATTCCAACATGATGGTGGTCAGTTTAAATGTTGTAATCCCAAGAATCCCACAGGTTTCTACAATCAAGATATTTATTGCAGCTCCTAATTCCACAAGGGTGTTTGGGAAGTTATGTCCTTGGATTTGGGAATTAACCATTGGATTTACAAGATCATCATATTTAACAAGTATTTGCTTCCCTAGAATAAGATCAGAAAGTGTTCCTAACACATGGATTGTAGGATGGTCTTTGGATTTCTTCCACGATTTTTAACACATAATTCCTTGATAGTTTTAGGATAGATTGGAACATCTTGAATAACATGGAGAATATTTTCTTCCTGCTCTTAATTTCATGTACCATCCTCTATGAATATCGTTCATCCATAACTTAACTATGACTCATTACATTCAAAGGAAGTAGAGTAATAATGTAATTTTTGAACAATTTCTAAATATTGGACGGGTCTATTATTAGGATTAGGATTTGGCTTGGAAGGTAATTGAGGACACAGTGGAGGTGGAACATTTTGGGGTAACTGGAGTGGGATTTGTAAAGGTGGTTGTGATGAGGCAATGACCCACCATATGGATTGATTGGCCCCACAGGGCGTTTCTAGTTCTAAGACTATATTGGTCCCTGTGTGCTTGAATTTACCCAATGCGACAGGTATAAGTTATTTCATGGGTTTTTCCATGGAGGTGTAGGATATTTTTATCAGGCCATGAGATTCTAGAAAAATATTGATTTTCCCATGCCAATGTATGGTATTATTGAGATTTCCATGTGGTATTAAAAGGTTGTTAGCCTTGCCACTGTGATCCAGGAATTTTTTGTTGGGTATACTATCCTGAATAAAACAAAGTAGGATCTTGGATCATACCAGTAGGTCATTTCTGCCACTGTCATTGTTGTGTTATGAGATACACTAGCTATGGATCCTCCTCTGACTCCTTGGATATATCTTTCAGTCCTGGGAGCGAGGGGTAGCATTCCGTTGAGTGATCTTCAGTACATATAGCACATGTTTAAACTGTGTCCAATGGGCACTCTTTGTGACTATGCTTCTTCTGACAACGAGGGCAGAATATAGCTAAGGATTGTTTTGCCTTTGCTTGTTTTTTATTTTCCTGTATGACATTTAAATGTGTAGTTAACGTACTCAAAATATCAGTTTTGAAATATTCTAGAAGATTACCAATTTTTGCACGAGTCACTCCTCTTCCTGCAGCCCTGCTAGTTCTGCTGAGAGGGTCCCAAATCCCATATTTAATTCATGTACTTCCTCGTGAGCACGTGATACATAGTTTTACGATGTCGTCATATTCTTCCTTAGAAATATCACCTTGTCCCATTAAATTTAGTGTTTCTAACCATTCATATTTCATACCTTTAATCAAATCCATTTTTAGTACTTCTCTAGGTAAAGTGGTATAAGGTGATCTTTGCAAGTTATATCATAATATTTCGCCATATTCCTCTAAACTCTCATATTCTTTGAACATCATTTTAAATATTTCTTCTTTCAGATACATAGACCTACAATAGTCCTGGTATTTAGTGAGAAAAGTTTATTTCATTTAATCCCATGAGTTTATAGTGCCTCCCACTAATCCCATAAACCAACGTAGATCTGCCCCCTTTAAGGTGTAAGGGAAAAAATTCAGTTTCTAAGGATTAGTGGTATAGTCATAACCTTGGCATAAGACATAAAATTAAAACTAAAATGCATCAGGATCCTCAGAAGAAATTCCATGAAAATTTGGAATATTATGTAATGGGATGGATTTCATTGGTGCATTGGCTTGTGGATTGACAATAGGGTATTCTATGGTCGTAGTCTGTGTTCCTTATGTTGTGTTTTCTATTTAGTTAAAAATATGCCAGAGATCCTCAGGGATTTCGTTTTCAGGAGGTATTACCCAAAGAATAATATGTTGGTTAAAATCTGGGTTTTTAGTAGATCTCACAACGCTATTTAGATTGAGAATTTCAAATTCTTCCTTTGTAACAGGTGTCACTTGAAATTTTGATTCAAAAAGTTTTTGATGTGGCTCACTTGTCTCACCTTCCCCCTTTATTAAATTGTAAGAATTCCCCTCACCTTTACTAGAAGGAGTGATATTATTAAAGGATGTATATTGAAAAAAAAATTTCATATCTAACAGTCTTATCATGAATCTCAGCGTAAGTTGCAGTGGATGATCGTGTCGCTTAAGGGGAAATAGTAGAAACCTTATGATATGAATCTAAATGTTAGTTTTGATGTGCTAATTTCATCTTCAGAATTATAAACACATCTTTGATCTTTTGCTTCATGTGAATAGGTTTCTTGAGGTGTTTGTGAGTGTTAAATAGGTAAATATATCAAGTTTTATGTTAAATTCATGAGCATTTTAACTTAAAATCAAAGTACTAAATAGCAGCAATAAAATGTATAGTGAACCATCAAATGATCCATTAACACAGTCTTTTGATGAAGGAGTTCACCACTCCTAGGCTACATCTCCTTGGTCCAGCTTCCATGGCTTGGGCCTCTGTATTAGCTCAAAATGGAAAAAAATTGTTGTTTACAATCCTCTACTGCTCCTGAAACCTGCTCCAAAATGCTCAGAATGTCCAAAAAATATAGGGTAGACTCTTCTTGAGCCCAATTTGGTCGAATTTTGCAAAAGTTATGGCATAATCAATTGTAGCCTAGGAAACCCCACTAAAACAGGAGAAGAATCCAGTTAACTCCGCCATTTTTGGAGCTAGCGCCGAATTTGGTGGACTTGACCATCTTCTTCGCAAGTTTAATTGGAGATAATCATGAATTATAGGTGTGTTTAAGCACGCTAAATGTGTTTTTCTTAGAGCTTCTATCACTCTTATGGCATGAAGGTCATATGCAAGTTTGTTGGCCCACATGGTTGGCCCCCTCCTCCGCCCAACAGTGAATTACTTATAATTCAAATATGGATGGTGCACTATGCATATTAAGTCACAAGTTGCAGTAGTGGTATGGTGGTGCGCTTGCTTGGGAGAGGTCGTGGGGTCGAACCCCGACCTCCGCCCTTCCACATATATAACTTTCACCACATTGTATTACACAAAATTTGACCATAGTATAAAATTGCACCCATATAATATATAGTCCGCTGACCATATATTAAAAAAAATGCACCCATAAATAAAATTATTTCGACCTTAGGAGGTAAAAAAAAAAAAAATCACCTTAACCCAACTTTCCACAAATCCTGCAGTGACACTTGTCACAGTGTCATTGGAAAACAATAAGTAAAATTCCTAGAATACTATTTTTTTGTTGACTAGGCTGCCATGTCACGATTCTATCCAATTCTGCAAAAAAACATAGTTGTTTAGGAAAATGAAAATAAAGCTATAACTTTCACATACGGAGTCAGCTTTTGATGAAACAAATTGTGTTGAATTCCTCGTGACGAGCTCTTAGTTTTCATTTAGTTTCCAATCAATTATGAGAAATTCCATTTTTTAGCTTAAAACTGAGCACCTGATCATTCCTCCCCACTAGAATTCAATTGGACCCCAAAATATCTTCAATTACTCGACATGTGGATGAGGGTACATTTCCCTCACCCTCCCAGTCGCAATCCAATAAAATTTTCCCATTTTCATCAACTTGAGCTGCTCACAAAAACTAAGATTTTTCCCTGACTCTTGGGAGATACCATTCTTTATTACTAGACACATAATCGGATTACAAACTTCAAAACAAACTTCATTCAATACTAAGATTGACTGTAATGGCATTCATCAGATACAAAGACTCGTGAAAAAAAGTACTAATCTGAAAGCTTCTGGCTAGAATACAGACTCATCCTATGAATTTCCCTATTGACCCCTTACAAATCTGGCCACTTTAAGTTCTTATCAGTGCTTGCACATTGATACGCAGGCTTCTTATATCTTCTCAGACTCTAAGACTCGACCCCCTTAATGAATGAGCCTTACCTTCTTTTATAACACAGAAGGGGGATAAACATCCGACCATTCCCAAGTACTTTCCTAACTCAAAAGTAAAAATCAGTCCTATAAAGATCGTCTAGATTCGGGTGTGAATGGACAATTCACATTATCTCATCCCTTATCCTTTCGAAAAGCCATCTAGCATATGGGGACCAAATCAAGGATGACTCCATCCTATCAAATTACACAGTAGCTTCTTTTCATATCAAAAGCCTACGAGAAAAGATAAATGTACAAATGAATATTTCATTTTACGAAGAAATATACAAACAAATGTTCTTACACCACTGTCGGTAAGAAAAGACATGATATTCTGGAGTACAAAATGAGTGATTTGAGGATGTGTATAGTGTTGATGTCGGAATCTCTACAAAATATAATTTGTGAAATATTGTACATGCACTTCCTTTTCAGATTCCCAAATCTCATTTTCATGATCTTCTGGGGGTTGGAGAAAGTTAATGGATTCAAAAGGATTTTGTTCTGGGTCAGATTGCAGATGGAAATCTTTGTATTAAATTTGGGTCCCATCACCATTGGTTGCCAGTTTTCTTGTAGTAAACTCATGAGTGACAAACCAATGTGCGTGACCACATATTCTGAGTGCACTGAGAAAATCAGCATCTTCTATCCTTATGAGATCTTGGACATGCTTGTACAAGATTCCTGTCACCAGTGCACTGGGTTCCGTGAATCCATCAATATTTAACCGACATAGAGCATATGGATGTATTAGAAGAGCACTGAGTCCATAAATCTTCCACCATCTTAGAAACCATTCCAGGAAAGGATCTTCATGGTTTATTCTTTCTGTTGGCCAATCTTCATACCTGAAATAAAACTGTAGATGGTAAAAGAAGTTAGAGGAAATATTTTCTAAGTTCATATCTTGGAAAAATGCAATCTCTTGTCTTTTTGGATCAAAATCAGTTCTTTCAAAAGGATTATTGAACTGTCTGATAGTGATTCTATAGTTTCCAATCCTGTTGTCTTCTTCATAAAAAAGCTCATAGGATATGTTGCTGATATGGACCAAATAATCTAACTCACTTATGGCCAGATCATTTTCAATCTCTTGATCTTCCCAATTCCAAAGATTTGGAATCCCTTCTCTCCAGTGGATCTCTGCTAATGGATACCAAGTTTCATCATGATCTAGAAGACTCATTTCATTTTGATATCTTACCCATCCTTGTATGCTTTCTATCTCAACATAGTCTTCATTTCTTCTTATGAAATTACAGGATAAGGAGTGATTAGAATTTTTCTATAGAAATTCTCTAGACAACATGTCAGCAAAAGAGTTCTTATGTCCAGGAATGAATTCAATTTCAAAATTGTATTGACTGAGAGTCATAACCCATCTTACCATGGCAGCATCTTCAAATTCACATTTTTGAATGGCAAAATTTAAAGCCTGGCAATCACTTTTCACCAAGAATTTTGTATAAATGACAAAATCCTTAAATTTTTCTATTCCCAGACAAACGGCTCTGAGTTATTTTTTAAGGCTAGCCCAATTTCTCTGAGATTCCGACCATAATCCAGAAGCATACTAACATATTTCAAGTGAATCTTTCTTTTTTGGATTTTCTTGACAAAGAATAGCTCCCCATCCAATATTACTGGCGTCTATCATTATTATTTTCTTCCATTGTTCTTGAATAGGACACAATGGTTGAATTTTGCGAATCCTTTCTTTGATCTTTCTGACAGATGTTGTGCATTTTATATCCCATGGAATAGGAACTTTTTGTAATCTTTGATTCAAGATTTTTCTCTCTTGAGCGCAGTGCTTAAGAAATTTAGATACATAATTTAGGCTTCCTAGAAACCTTTGCAACTGTTTCTTATCTAAAATTTCATCAGGAAAATTTTCTATAAAATCTAGACTTCTTTGGATCACCTGATATGAACCATACTTAATATTGTATCCAAGAAAATCTATCATAGTCTTGAAAAGCTTCATTTTAGATTCAGAAAGGATTATTCCTTTTTCTTTCACTCTTTGAAGGAACAATTTCAAATGTTTAATATGAGCTGATACATCCTCTGAATGAACTAAAATGTCATCTATGTATTTCTTTAAAAAATCCTCCATACCTTCAAATGTCTCATCCATGATGTGCTAGAAGGATGATGGAGCATTGATGAGTCCAAAAGGCATTATATTCCACTCAAAATGGCCTTTAGGGATAGAAAAATTTGTCTTCCATTTGTCGGACTCATTGATACCAACCCGCCAGAATCCCAATTTTAAATCAAATTTTGAAAATACTTTTGATTTGGAAATTTGTGTCAAGATTGTTGACGGCTTTGGAAGAGGATAAGCATCATAGTCTAGTAAATTATTTAGTGTTTTGTAATTTACCACTAATATTGGCTAACCTCTGGCTATCTCTGCATGCTTGTTTACATAAAAAGAAAAACAAGCTATTGGACTCTTACTTTTTCTTATCAAACCTTTCTATAAGAGATCTTTGATTTCTTTCTTGCAGAGAATCATTTGTTCTTGATTCATTGGAATGGCTTTCTATCTCCTCAATTTTCCACTGAAGTCATTTTTCAAAGGCAACTCGACTTCATGCTTTTGTATATGCCAAAAGGAATTTGGATCTTCAAAGCAGCATTCCAAAAACTTATTTTTCAAATTGGTTATCTCTCTTTCAAATTTTCCTTGTTCAATATTTTCATCAATTCTCAAAACTTATTTCTTCTTTTCCATTTTTGCTAATAGATTTTCTAATATTTCAATACTTTTTAATCTATTAGGAGAGTTGGAATTGATGAAAGGAAAAAACAACTCTTTACCTTCCAGTTCAAGAAAATAGCCATATTTCTTTGTTTGTTGATCAAACTTGGCTCCATGTTTTTGAAAGTTCTGGAAGAATGGAGTTCCTAAATACATAGCACAATCCATTCTTGTGACAATTGGACAAACAACATTTATTCCAATAGATTCTGTTAGGAAAATATCTACTGAAACATCTAAAGTAGTGATGATGTCTCCACTGGCTATTGTGACTTTTGGACAAGTAGTAGGTCTTCTGAGGTGAGTGTCTACTACTGTATTATTTACAATATTCAACCTTGAACCAGTGTCCATAATAAATTTCCAATACTCAACCTTGGAACCAATCCTTATCTTTAGTTTGATGCAATACATAACATCTCCATTAATCTGATTGCATCCTAATCATGTTCTATCATCTTCATTGTCATCATCAGATTTAGGTTATTGAATTTGTATATCTGAAAATTGTTTTTGATGAAATGTCCAATTCTAAGCCTGGGAAGAAGCTGAAGGTTTTTCTTTCTTCATTTTTCTAAGCTGGTAGTCTTGATGGCTTTCAATACAGAAAATTTTATTCTCCTTGATTGTGTTTCTTAGCTCTTTTATTGCTCGATGAATACTAGGCAAAGTTTGTGGAAGGTCTTCACCGAAATCTTCTTGCCTGAATTTCCTGGTCAGAGCTTCTACTGAAAAAAATGGAAGTTGGAGGAACATATCCTTTGCTAGGATTGCTTTTTCTAACTGGCTTATAATTTAAATTACTAAGCAATAATTCCTTGTACATTTCTTTCAACTGTGGGTCTGTTTCTGCCATCATTTGAGTAAATAGATTTCCAGTCTGTTCATCTGTCTCTGTTAATTTCATCATATTTAGAGAGTGACATTAACAGACATCTGGGTCACTACAATCACAATTATCTTTGAAACAATCTATACAAGGTGGGTCATTGCAGTATTCTTCTTCAGAATCAAAAATACTAGAATCAGAATTAAATTTGTTTATGTAATCTGATTCTTCTTCACTTGTAAGTTCTTCACAACTATCAGGAAGATTTAAACAATTTACTTTGCCAGATTTATTTCTATAATAAACCTTTTTATTACCTTTATCTGGTCTTTCTTTCTTCAATTCTGGACAATTTGGAGAAATGTGTCCTCTTTTGTTACAATGGTAACATTGATTTTACTTTTTTCTTGAAAATAGTTGTGTTTCTTGTAATCTTTCGGCTTCTTTTGATGGATGATCTTTTTGCCCAAAAAATTCTTCATTGAGTGCTTTTTCTTTCTGTAAGCATGTGTATTTCTCCCCTCTAAATTTTTTGGAGCAGATAGATGCCATTGTTTGCACAGTTGTTGATATCCATGTGGCTTCTTTGGTTTTGTGGCTACTTTGGCAATCTTCATTTGGGAGCAGAGTTCAACAATTATTTCTTTTACTGCTTGTCTTGTTACTCCAAATTTATAATCACCAATACTTCCTAGAAACTTGGTGAATATTGCTGATGACACCCATAACGGCAAGGTTGAAATAAATATTTCTTTCCATTTGGGTTCAAGAATGATTTATGGTGACAAAGCATGCAATCTATGCAAAAAATCATTGAAATATTCATCAAAATGTTGCATGTTATGCAATTTCATAGCAACAAGAGTAATAGCAGTCAGATCATTGTTGATTTGTGGAAAACCAAGAAAATTAACAGTAATACCATAAAGTAAACAACCAATCATATTGTTTATTGGAAGTTAAGTGGATGGACCCATGTAGTTACTACCGTCTGCATTCTTCACTTGTGAATTTTCCAAAGTGGTTAACAATGTGGGATCTTTGATTTTTTCTGCTTTCAACCAAGAATCTAAAGATCCTTCAAACCCACCAATAATTCTTCTTGTAGAATTTATGGGACCAATATCATCAACCAAATAAGTTTTGTAACATACCAACATGGAGTGCATGACTGATAATACTTCTGCCTCTATGCAATTATCAATATTCCAAGAATAGGTTGAGGAAGTTGACCAATCCTTGTGATATTCAGATTTCATCAAGTCCCTTCTATCAGGAGCAGGGGACCAGGTAGAATTCCATGTAGATCTAGATGTTGTAGCATGAACTGCTTCTTCATTTGGAATATTAAACTGAGCCTTATCTTGAGGAGAAAAACTTTGTACATATCCCTCAAGATTATCAAGTGATGGATCATCATTATTTATATCAAGCTTATTCAAACATGTTTCTTTGTCTTCTTCTTCTTCTTCATACCATTTCTTTTATTTCTTCGCTTCTTCTTCTGAAATATTTTTCTTTATCCATTTAGTGAAGGAAGAACTGGTTGCAGAACTAGATATAGAAGAGGTTACGAGATTTGATCTTAAGTGACCAAAGAAACTAGGTGCAGCAAAGGGTGTATAAGGATATGAAATCCCTGGCTTTGGAAACTCAATCTCTGTTGGATTTTCTATAAGACTAGAAACAGAGGAGGAAATGGTGTAAGGCATTTGAGAAAGGGGCTCACTAAAAAGAGTAGTGGCTTTGTACGAGTCTATAAAAGGTTTCCTTTTGAGTGATTCAACAGGATTAGAAACATTCAAGACTTGTTTCTTGATTATGTCAAGGTTAGAATTGACCTTAACAATTCCATTTCCATGTACACAGGCTACATCATCAATTTTATTCTCTTTGGATAACTTAAGTTTATCCAAACTTTCAGCTATGTGTTTGTCATTTTCTGCAAGATTTTTTACATTCTCATTCAAACACACAATAGCATAGTCCTATTTTTGAAGCATCCTATTCATCATTTCTTTCAGAATGCTATTCATATCTTCAATAGATTTATGTTGTGATCTCAAAAATTTCTCTAAACTTGAAAGAGCAAGGTTTGTCCAGTTTGTAGAAAAAACAGATTCTTTGGTAGAATCTTCTGTCTGTATTGGAAAGAGTTTGTAGATCTTTCCATCCTATTGTCTGATTACAAAGTTTTTCCAGAGTTTTGTCCAATCAATCAGAGTTGTTTCTTAGAAGTGCTTTCATAGAATGTCTCCAGTGACACAATTGTTGGGAAGTAATACGAGAGGTAAGAACCTACACAACGCTCTAACAAACTTGAGTGGAATTACCAATGTCTTGTTGGGACACTTAGGAGGTTGAATTTCTAGAGTATTTTGTTTTTTTTCTTAGAGTGTCTCCACTAACACAATTTTCAGGCGATAAGACAAGAGGTAAGAACCTTCGCATCACTCTAAAAAATTTGAACGGGCTCACCAATGTCTTGCTGGGACACTTAGGAGTTGAATTTTGCATGTTTTTTTAGGGTGCCTTCAACTATACAATCGTTGGGCAATAAGACGAGAGGTAAGAACCTGCGCATCACTCTAACAAACTTGGGCGGGATCACTACTGTAGAAACTAAAGCACTTGTAGGATGAATTGATACACATAGGGCCCATGTGTGCTGGTAGGACAACATCAACATCTACAAACACCCAGCACTCTACTCACTACAGGAAATACGGGTCATAACAAGAAAAATAAGAGTGCATATTTGGGAAGGAAAACATTCTTTGGATATCTCATTTCAAGTACAAAAAAGGAAAAATTCACGTCATATAGAGATAATAGGAAGACAGGACCACAAAAAGAAACTACCATATCAAGGCCTGGGCCATCGTTGTCTTTTGTGTCTGGACCTCACCATCCTTCAAACAGCATATCCACTCTCGATATCAAAACTCCAGATTCAAAACAACAGTAGAAAATCATTGATCAGGATTTGAGAATTGAAGGAAATGGAGAGACCAGTAGGGAAAATTAGGGACCTAAGGAACAACATTCAGTTGATCATCAATTGGACGCTGGTAGTGTTTTTAAACAGTTGGTCCTGGAACAGCCTGATCCTTCTAGTTATCAATCTCTAGTACACTCTTAGGTCATTTCATCCCATCAGAAAGAATCAAACATGGGGGACGATAATGTCAAGACAAACAGCTATGTTACTTTTGAATTCCCAATAGTAGTAACATGGGATGAGGCTCCTATGAAAAATATCCCTTTATCATCCTTACCATCCTTTCAAGGGATGGCTGTTGAAGATCCTGATATCTTTCTATTCGAATTCAATGTGATGTGTAGAGGTTATGAATACACTTCAGATGCCTAGAAGATTGAATTATTCCCTGCTACTTTGAAAGAAGTAGCATTAATATGGTTCATGATATTGGGTATTGGCATGATTCGAACCTAGAATGACATGAGAGAGGCCTTCCTCTTTAGGTATTAGGACTACTGCCGAACCCGAGACTTGAAGGACGAGATTTTCAAAATTGCACAAAAGGAGGAGGAAAGTGTGGAAGACTATTTGGAGCGATTTCACTACAATTTACAGAGGTCTAAATTCAGTAATTTAGATCTATAAGTTCTAAATAAAATATTCTTAAGAGGTTTAAGAGATGATTTTTTGGAGAATCTAAACATAATAGGAAAAGGAGACATATCGCAAAATACGTTTGATGATATAATGAAGCTTTGAATATGTAGCTTAAGAGGATCAGTCAAGGGAAGAGTTTCAGTTCGGGATACTTCACTTTGGATATAGAAGTCCACAAGTGGAGGACTGACCAGAGCAGATTTCGGAAATTATTTGAGGATTTTAAAACCAACCTCCTTAGCACTCTCTCTACCCAGATCACTACGGTACAAGTCAAGACAGCACAAGAAACATTTGGAATGATAATGTGGACTGAATAATGTCATCTTGTGAAACATCTGTGAGTTGGCGCACTCTACGAATAAGTGTCCTTAGTTTCCCAGACTGAAGGCGGTACTTCAAGAATCAAGCGAGAATGTTCAATCTTCTTATTTAATCAGATCAAAGAGACCATGGTAGCCACGACCTACAGGTATGCCTTCATATTTTCCCTCTTTTTATCCTTGGAATAATGTCTATAATAGTCAACAATACCCATGGCAATATCCTACTCCTTCCTCAACACAATTTTCTTCACCATGGAACCAGTGGCCATCTCCTCCACCAATGTAATAACCTCCATCACAACCCAATCCTTAGGGTCAGAAATATAGAAGCAATGGCAAAGGTCCAGTACCCCCTCCAATACCAATGCAAAAATAGTAGTTACAACTGCCTTCTATTCAAAATCCTACACCTTCTGTCCGACCCCAATTACGTGTGCAACCTAACCCCAATCCAAATAGTAAGGTGGCCCAGAGCATGGATGCTATGGTTGCCCTCCAGACTTATCTTATTACTCCTATCGGACTTAATGAGGTTCGGCTTCGATCAAGGAAAGTAATCAAATTTGAACATACCCCCATTATTACCGAAGAAAGTGAATCACCCAGGAAGGATATGGATGATTCTCAAGTAGCTGTTACACATGTAAAAACTGATACAACACCTGTTGTTACACGTGTAATAGCCAGCTTGGGAGGGTAAGTTTTTCATACAGTAGCCAACCGGAGTAAGGCTAGCACATCTGTGATAGCTAACTCAATTGTTAGTATTCAGAACCCCCCATACCCTCAGCGATTAACTGACACTGTGCCGGTCTCACAACCTGAATCTGAATTCCTCAGGGAGTTGAAAAATTTGTATGTGCGGATTCCGCTGTTACAAGCCCTTAAAGAAGTCCCTATCTACGCTAAAACAGTAAGGGATCTATGCGTCAAAAAACCTAGAAGGAAACCTAAAGACCCTGCTACTATCCATGTCATGGGAAAATTATCGGATATTATGATTGATCAACCTTTGTTGACTAAATATAATGACCCAGGGAACCCTACAGTGACTTTCCATATTGACAATCATCCCATAACCAATACTTTGATTGATCTACGGGCAGCTATTAATGTTATGACTAAATACCTCTTCATCACTCTAGGACTCCATGGAATTAGATCTACACTTACAATGCTTGAATTAGTAGATACGTCCCATGTCAAGCTCGAGGGAGTGATTGAATATGTGGTTATCATTGTGGCTTCCTGTAATTATCTAGTTGGCTTTCTCATTTTACAAGCCAAATTCAACCTTGGGGGTCATCCTTTAATCTTGGGAAGACTGTGGCTAGCCACTGCAAACACATATATCGGATGTAAGTCTAAATCTATGGTGATCTCAAATGGACAGGCCACTCATAACGTGAACCTTTATCCCCCAGCGAAACCTCATATGGATTTGAGTAGTCCCTGGTGGGATGATATTTTCACCTGAATCTGATCTTTCCCTACCTCTTCTCACACTTGGAAAAGCACAATAATTTAAGGATGAAATAGAGGATGATATCATTAATGGTTTTATTAGTAATTCACTCCATGTTGCCTTCATTAGAAATTTGGGAGAAGAAGGTGAGGAAGATGATGCAATTATTGAACATTTGAAAACAACTCCACTTACTATTAGTAGCCCCATTGAAATCGAACCTCGAAAATGTTTAAACATCAATCCTAACCTGACTATTGAACAAAACAAATTGCTGATACAACTGTTATAGAAATACAAAAAGGAATTTTCATGGGACTATACTGTTATGAAAGGAATCCATCATGGCCTATGCACTCACCGCATTTACATTAAAGAGGATTCCAAACCAGTTATACAACCTCAGTGCTAAATGAACCCCACACTTAAGGAGAAGGTGAAAGAAGAATTGCAGAAAATCCTTAATGCTAATTTCATCTACCCCACTTCTAATAGTCAATGGGTGTCTCCACTTGTCATAGTTCTAAAGAAGAATGGGAAATGGAGAGTCTGTGTTGACTATAGAGAACTGAATAAGGCCACTCAAAAGGACCATTTTCCTTTACCATTCATTGATCAGGCCTTGGACACTATTTCTGGAAAAAAAAATATTTTCATTTCTAGATGGGTTTAGTGGCTATAATCAAATACAGATTGCCCCAAAAGACCAAGACAAGACAACCTTTACTTTTGCATGGGGTACTTTTGCATACAGAGTCCTTCCCTTTGGCCTCTGTAATGCACCAGCAACCTTTCAAAGGGAAATATTGGGTATTTTTTCTGATCTTTTGAATGATAGTCTTGAAATATTTATGGATGATTTTACACCCTACGGGGATGCCTTTGAGACAGCATTAGCTAACTTGGAAAATTTGCTGGAATGCTGTGAACAAACTAATTTTTCTCTGAGCACAAAGAAATTCCACATGATGATGACCGAGGGAATTGTGCTAGGACATTTCATTTCAACAGATGGAATCAAGGTAGATCCTGCAAAAATTGAGGTAGTCTCAAAAATCCCAACCCCTAAGACTCTGAAAGAGGTACGTAGTTTTCTAGGGCATGTAGGATACTATAGGAGATTTATAGAGAATTTTTCAAAGATTGCAGGCCTTTTTAAAATTGAAGAACTGTGTAATGGAAACACCTATTTTACGGCGACCAAACTGGGAATTTCCATTTCATATTGCCACAGATGCATCTGACATGGATGTGGGTGTTGTTTTGGGGCAGCTGGAGGAGAAGAAACCTTATGCCATTTATTACATCAACAAGAACTTGACTCCAGCATAACTCAACTACACTGTTACTGAGAAGTAAATCCTAGTAGTAGTGCATGCTATCAAAAAATTCTGGCACTAGATCATTGGGTATCAAGTATTTGTACACACTGACCATGCTGCAATTTGATTTTTAACTAACAATCCTATTACTAATGGTAGAGTTACATGATGGTTATTGTTGTTACAAGAATTTGATATTACTATTTTAGATAAACCCGAAAAAGATAATGTAGTTGTTGATTTCCTTTCTAGATTAACTATAAGTGATGAATACACTGCCACTGAGGATTCTTTTCCATATCAGTATATTTTTTCCATCTCTACTCACTCACCATGGTATGTAGATATAGCCAATTACCTTGTTGTAGGAAATTTCCCACACAAATTGTCTTCCAAGGAAAGGAGGATTATACAATAGAGTGCTACCTACTCTTGGATAGAAGGAAATCTCTATCACATCGGGCCAAATTTTCAGATTAGGTGATGTGTTAGAGAAGATGAGGTATTTGAGATCTTGAAGGCTTTCCATGAGGAACCTTGTGGAGGACACTTCGCTGACAAGAGGACAGGACATAAAGTACTCTCAATAGGGTACTACTGGCCAACTATATTCCAGGATGCCAAGAAGTTTGTGAAAGGATGTGATAGCTGCCAAAGGATGGGATAGCCTCTGAAATTAGATGGGATGTCGTTACAGCCTTAGATAATAATAGAACCATCTGAGAAATGGGCCCTAGACTTTGTTGGGCCAATTAATCCTTCATCACAGCAAAAATCATACATATTGGTCTACACCGATTATGTCACAAAATGGGTCGAAGAAAAGGCACTAACTAGAGCAACAGAACAGGCTATTTCAAACTTCCTGTTTCAAGATATTTGTGTTCACTTCGGGATACCCAGAGAGATAGTGATAGATGGGGGACCTTATTTCACATCTCATTTGATCAATATGTTGGTTGAAAAATATGGAATTCATCACAGAATCACTACACCATATCACCCGCAAGCAAATGGTCAAGTAGAAAGCACCAATGAAGTCATTGAGAGAATCTTAACAAAGACAGCAGCCAGCCACCAAAGAAACTGGGCTAAGAAAATTCCAGAGGTACTATGGGATTACAGGATAACATGGAGGAATACTATAGGCTTATCACCATATGAACTGGCATATGGTAAGAATCCCTTATTTACCATATAATTTTAAATAAAGAAATTAAGAACAACATTGCAGGTCGATCTGGATTTGAGTACAACACAGACTCAAAGACTGAACCAACTCAATGAGTTGGAAGAGAAACGCTTGGCTGCCATTCAATAGATAGAGATCATTCAGCAACAAAGAGATAGATGGCATGATGGGTTTATTAAGAAGAAAAATTTCCAGAAAGGATATTGGGCTCTTTTGTACGATTCAACGTTCAAAGATTTCAAAGGCAAGCTCTGCAAAAGATGGCTAGGTCCTTACGAAGTGGATACAGTCTTTGAAAATGGGACTGTACAATTGGTCACCATTGACAGTCTAAGATGCCATTACTAGTTAATGGGCACCATCTAAGGTTATATCATCAACCTGCTGCGAAGGAATCATTTGTCAACATTGTCGTGGACTTTGATCTTCATGTTATGACAGCAGGGGAGCATTCTCCTGTGCAGCCTTAAAAATTGAAAATCCAATAAGTGTAGCAGTTGAAAACATCCTTTGTGGCAGTTGTTACACCTGTTTAAAAAAATAAAAACATAAAAAAATAAACAAATAAATAGCAAAACAAAAATAAATCTAACTATTAAAACTCCTTTCCGGGGCGTATTCAGACAGTCAGTAATAGCTTAAAACCACTCTTGTGGCGGTTGTTACACCTATGTTTTTCTTCCTGAAACATCATCTCCTCTTTTTGATCTATTTTATAGGATGATGGTATTCATGTAATTTCCTTTTCTGTACCAATTTCTCCTGATTATTATGTTTTTCTAAGAATAATCTAATGGCTGCCTTGGTTGTTACACATGTAATAGCCAACAACCATGAATTCTGTTTTTTTTTTTATCATTCATTCCATAAACAAAAATAACTATGCCGGCCAAATGCAATAACATGAGTGTTGCAAGAAGGATGCTGCCAATCCAAAGTCTCCCTCCACGCCACCTCAGGTATGTCATTAAAAAGGTAAACATTGTCATTGATGATTCGGTGATTAATTGGCAAAGTAATGATACTCCTGTGATGGTCGTGGGCGGCCGTCACCATTAAGGTGGGGGAGGGGATATGTCTTGATATCATTACAAAAAGATGTAATAATAAATATCTATGAAATCTGCATGCACCTAATCAATAACAGAATTTCCAATGATGACTGAATCTAGTTGGAAAAGAGCGTGTGTATGAAACCCCATTACTTTCCATAATGAACCATTTATGAATATTAGTGTGAGGCATGATTCAGTAAATCCGTAAAATTCTTCACCTCCCATCAACCTCCTTGACTGAAACCTTGCATCCTCATTGTAAACTCGTCGATTGGGATAAGCAGAGACATCAAGAAGTAGTGAATTCAGAGACACAATGATGTTATAGTGGGGTTGAACAGTAAAGAAGAAAATTTAGAAACAAACAGTAGAGATGGGTGGAGCAGCGGTCAGGCACGAATCAGATTCTATAAACACCTTGTAGAATTGTCCAGAAGCCTACCATAAATTCAGAGATGCTGGATGGATTGAGTTTTTCTAGAAGCTTGAAGGCTCAGACGAGGCGGTAGCAATTGAATTTTCTCAGAACTTGAACAATAATCAAACCCGAGTAAAGGGTATGCAATTGGAGGTGAATGAAGAGGTGATTGCTTAGGTAACTTCATTGCCAGTAGAGGGGTGAAGGTGGTTTAAAATAAAAATAAAAGACCCCTCCTTGAAAGAAGACTTCCTAGTAGGGGAAGAAAAACTAGATAAGAAAGGGAGAGGAATTGACAGATTGTCTCTTCCTCATCCTTGGGAAGATGTTTCCCTGGGTTTAATTAAATATATCACTTTTGAGGGAAGATCCAAGATAGTGTTCAACTATCACTTTCTTTTTCTTAATCACCTACGGCACAAGTAAAGAATTAATCTTCCATTCTATTTGTTAGGGAATATCAAGCATATGGTGGTAGCAGTGAAAAAAAAAAAACACTCAGAGGCATATGTAACTAATCATGGACTCATTAAGATAATCATGATGGATGCCCTAGGCCAGCAAGGAAAAACTTGGGAAGAATTCAAGCGAAAGAAGTTGAGGACAAGCCGGGGGGAACAGACCACGACTTCAGGAGGAAGTCAGGTAGAGGTGGAAACCCAGACTCGAACTGCTGGAGTTAGGATTGGGAAAAAGCCTATTGATGAACCAATTGGGGATAGAAGACCAAAAAAAAGAGTGAAAATCAGCATACCTACAGAATGTTTTCCTACGACTGAAAAGAAGACGGAAGCAGAAGTTTTAGAAGAAGAAAGGAAACCCTCCTCATCACGTAAGGATGAAATCAATGCTTTGTTTTTAGAAATTGAAAGTCTAAGAAAGGAAAACGAACAATTAAAGTGGAAATTATCTGAGGGGAAGGAAATTCCGGTGTATTTATGCATGACATGTTTTCAAGACTTAACAGCAGCGAGATATAAGGTCGTAGAGAAAATATCAACCCAATGGAAACAGAAATGGAACAACAGGAGGATGTTACACAAGAACCAACAATTAAAGAAGAGCATCCTATAATAATTAAGCTAGAAGTCGACCCACAAGAACCTGTAGAGGCCACTCCTGTTGTAGAAGAAACAACAATGGACACAGAGGCTACTCTAGGTGGAAACAAAGGGGCCGACACACAAGAACCCACCGAGGAGGTTGTTGTTACACAAGAACCAACAACAGAGGTGGAACAACCCCATGGAGAAGAGGCTAGTACACCCATTTTTTATGAAGATATTGAATGCAGGAGAATTCTGAGTCCCATTTTGGGATGGAGTTATGAGAAAATCTTGCTAATTTCTAAGTTACAAAAGTGGAAACAGGAAGCAATATCCCTTTTGGAGGGGATGATTTTGCTAAAGGAACATCAGAGAGAAATAAATACTTTACATAAAAGATGGATGAAAGAAGAATTGAAGAAAGGATGGGAGAATTACAAGAAGAAGGAAACTCTGAAGAAATGGGAGGAACAACTACTTCTGTTACAATAGCAGGTTTAGGACCTCACCATAGACAAGAAAAAACTTCATGACCTCGCCCTCAACTTGCTGGGTTGTAGGCGACCTTCCCCATCCTATCATATTTTTCTATGGGAACGTTACTTCTTGTTTCAATTGAAAGCCATTATGGAGGATAGAACTTATTTATGTTCTTCCACTCACACATTTCTAGATGTTTTCCATGCCTCTAATTTTGATGAGCAAAGTTTGTTGTGTGAGTTATTCTTACACAATATTATTTGTGAACATGTGAGTATGCAGATGGTTGTGATAGTATTCTCCTATATGGGAGATCTTCAATTGAGGGTGTTTGTGTCCTTCATGAAAAATCATATTGAATGGCATCTGGCCATTAAATCTATGGAACCTAATGAGGAGAAGACAACATTGTGGGTTCAGGTAGAACCAGGACGGGTTGCTGAGTTGAGGCAAGAATTTAGGAGAATATTGAGTACCCTTGGGATTAAAAAACCGACTGCCACTTATAGAAGAATAATTGTGAACTTCTGCCTCAATCAGTTCTCAATGATGAAGAGTCGAGATTTGATAGGATGTTTGAAACGCACAAAAGCCAGTAGTGTTGCACTATTGAAGGGGGATCCCTTCTCATTCCAGAATTTCGTGGTGGTTGTTACAGATGTACCAGCTTATGAACATATTGTATAATCCCTTGGTGCTTTGTGGTTGGGATTAATATTCAAGTTTCCTTTGGTCTGGCTGCCAATTGAGGATTACGAGATCAATTATGAATTAAGTATGAGTCAGAATCCTGGGTACAAAATTTTATGGCCAATCAGGGATACAAGTTTGCTGAAGATACAGCTGGTGCTTATGACCTCACTGACCTGCACCGAATATATTCCCATGAGAAATGAGTTTGCATGAGTACATGAAAGTATTTCAGTTGGGGGGAGATGTTTCATGCCAATTTTGTACACTTTTTCTACCTTTTTTTTCCCTATTTTGACTCTTAACTATAACCAATGGGAGTATCTTTTCCTCTTTCTCCTACCTTTCTACCCTAACTTGTGATGTTTCACCTTGTTTTTATTACTTTTCCAATTCACCAATTATTATGATATATTGTACCTTTTTATGACTAATTGATGGTGAATGTTTGGAGAATATCGATGGTATTTGTGTTGTATTTTTAGATGTCATTTATAGAACCAAAGATCCTGAGCACAAAGTTCACAGAAGCAGTTAAGAGGGTGTTGTTACAGCAAAGTGATGTTGTTACACCTTGTTGTTATAGACCCGCCGGCAAACTGTTGTTATAGACTCATTGGAGAATTACTGATACAGTTGTACCGTTGAATGATTCTGTAAACATTTGTTGTTGATCTGTCCTCTGGATGTTACACTACAGCTGTGATTCTATTATAATAGTTGTAGAAGTTGTTTAGCATTGTATTTTTTGGATAACAGCCTAAGGGCGGTTTTGATTGTAATATTTTATTTTCTAGTCAGAAATTTATTAGGAAGTGGTTATAACTATATGTGTTCTATTTTGATCAGCATGAGAATCATAATATTCTCATGATTGATTTATCCCTTAATTTTCTGATGTAACCATTATATAGTTCTTGGCCCTAGAGGTCGAAATGTTAGCGGAGAACAACATTATTTTGGCTCTGTAATTGTGTTCAAATTAATACATATTATCCTATTATTGATGTTAAATGCATTATTCTATTTAGTTTCTGTTAATTTCTTCCTCTACCTATTCCCTGCTAGGGAGGAAGGGCCCTCCTTCTTAGCAGGGATTGCAGTGATTAAAGTAGTTGTGTTTATGTAATTGTATTTTAGTTTATGTATCAATAGAGTGTTGTTGTTGTTGTTCAGCTGAGAATATATCCGCTTCAATTTCAATATTTTATATGTTGTTACACATATGATATTAGAAACACCAACTGGGTACTTGTTGTGTGGTGAGCTAGATAGATTAATTGAAGTGTGATTCCAATCTTGTAGATCCTTTTATTTCTGCGTGGATGATTTATTTCCAGCATTTACTTCAGCAACAATTTCTTTTCTTTGCAATTGCTTCTAGTTGGTGTATCGGAACAGATAGTGCAACTCTAATTGGAGTAAATAGACGTCCCTGGATTGATAATTAAATGTGTGTTTTTTATTCATTTAACATTTATTTATATAGTCCGACACTCCTCTCTCCAAAGAGGATCCTAACCCTTTCAGTTAGTTCATAGAAATCCTTCTTGTATGCTTCCTCTTCTGAAAGACCTCTAGTCTCTACAAACCCTGACATGATGGCTATGGATTAAAGCTCAACTTCTGGTGCAACTTCCACCTCTTCAATCTCACTAGAGATAAAACTTGAGGTGCTTCAAGTGCAGTTATGAATAAAACTTTGGGTGGAGATGGTGGTGTTGTGGCTCTCCTTCTTCTGGTCCTAACCTCAGTACTAGCAACAAATATTTCCCCTTCTCCTCTACAGCTTCAACCTTGTAAGCATCACAAATTTGCAAGCATTAAAACCCTAATAGCACAAAACTCAAGAAAATCAAGCAAATAACCTTTGAACCTTTGCTCTGATACGACCTTGATATGAATCTAGATGTTATTTTTGTTGTGCTAATCTCATATTTAGAATTATAAAAAAAAATTTGATATTTTGCTTCATGTGTATAGGTTTCCTAAGGTGTTTTTGTGTGTTAAATAGGTAAATGTATCAAGTTTTATGTTAAATTCAAGATAATTTTAACTTAAAAACAAATTATTGCACAACAAAAATAAAATTTACAACAAACAATCAAGTGATCCATTAACATAGTATTTTGATGAAGGATTTCACCCCTCCTGGGCTACATCTCCTTGGCCCAGCTTCCATGTCTTGGGCCTCTATATTAGCTCAAAATGGAAAAAATTGCTATTTAAAATCCTCTACTGCTACTAAAACCTGCTCCAACCTCCTAAGAATGTCTACAAAATCTAGGATAGACTCTTCTTGAGCCCAATTTGGTCGAATTTTGAAAAATTTATGGCCTAATCAATTATGGCATAGGAAACCCCACTAACACTTGAGAGGACTCCAGTTGACTTCGCCATTTTTGGAGTTAGCATGGAATTTGGTAGAATTTGTCATCTTCTGCATAAATTTAACTACGAGTTTAATCAGAGATAATCACATATTATAGAAATGTTTAAGTACACTAGGAGAATTTTGGTTAGAGCCTTCGTCACAGTTATGGCCTGAAATTCATATGCGAGGGGGTTGGCCCCCTCCTCTACCAAATGGTGCAATACATATAATTCAAATATGGATGGTGCACTATGACTATTAAGTCACAAGCTATGGGCGTAGTGGTATGGTGGTGCGCTCGCTTGGGGGAGGTCACAGGGTCGAGCCCCGACCTCTGCCCTTCAACCTATATAAATTTTGCCACACCATATTACCTAGTCCTCCGACCATATATTAAAAACAATGCACCCATAAATAAAATGATTTCGACCTTAGGAGGTTAAAAAAAAAATTACCCTAACCCGAGTTTCTAGTAAATCCTATAGTGAAACTTGTCACGATGTGATTGGGATAATTGAAGGAATATTCCCATAATATTAGTTTTTTGTTGACTAGGCTACCATGTCACCATTTTGTCCTTTTCTAAAAAAAAATTAGTTGTTTAGGAAAATGAACAACAACCTGTAACTTTCAGATATGGAGTTGGTTTTTGATGAAACGAATTGCATTGGATTCTTGGCGACAAGCTCTTTGTTGTCATTTAGGTTCCAATCGATTATGAGCACTTCTAGTTTTGAGCTTAACATTGAGCACCAAATCATTCCTCCCCACTAGAAGCCTTTTGGACCCAAAAATCTCTTTGATTATTGTACATGTGGATGATGGTATAGTTCCTTCACCCTTCCAATCTCAATCCACTGAAATTTTCCCATTTTCATCAACTTGAGCTTTTCACAAAAACTAAGATTTTTCCTTGACTATTGAGGCCCTCTCTTGTTGTTGTAGACATCATCATGCTGCAATTTCCCTGAATTTATAGAGTAGCAAGCTATTCTTGCAAAAAAAAACTTGTTCCCACCTCAGTTTTCAATCAAAGGAAACTTGAAAACTACCTCACCTCAAATACTGTCGTCATGGCGATTCTTAGTTGATCTTGTTTTGTACTTGTGTCAACTTTTGACCAAGTATTTTCTCCATTTCCATGTACCTTTTAAAAACCAAAACAATAACTTGTGGAACCTATGCCTTCTTTGTCAAATTGCTTTGGTTCTTTCTCTTTGACCTTTGCACTATTTTGCACTGACATATTGTTTCCAACACTGCTCAACACCGATGTTGACTACGGAAAATCTTTCACATCTTGTTTACCTCCTTTCAAAGGCAACCTGTTATAGTCCTGAAACATCTCATTACAAGCATAAGAAACTTCAATGAAATAAACTTGTTCATTCGATGCATCTTTTTTAAAGTTTATAATCAAAACATCTCTATGCTTGATCATCAACAATGTCAAATTTTGACTTGCATTCACTATTCTCTTCATTTCTACTGCATGTATAAGAGACAAACTCGTCTTCTTCTTATGCACTCTAACTATGTACTAAAATCTATCTTTAAAGAAGTGATACTTATTCTCATGGCGATGAAATACTACTTTTCTATCATAAAGATAATGACTTCCCAAAGCAATATCTGAAATCTCAAGCGACACTACATCAAGTTCAACTTAATCAAGAGACTACGAATTGATTGAAAACCTTAGTATGCACTTCCTTGTTACCTGCAATTTTTCATTATTTCATATCCACCCTAAAGGATAAGGTCTTGGATGTATAACAATTTTAAGGTTTAGCTCCTTAACTAAGTCTTCGGAAATCAAATTAGCTTGAGAACCACTATCAAATAGTGTGTCTATCTTAGTATGTTTAGAAATGACTCAAACATGAAAATTTTCAATTCTCGTATCTTCATCTTGAGTTCATTGGAACAACTTGAAGAAATAGTTTTTGCTATGTTCTTACCTTTCAAACTAATTTTTGTAACCTTTGTTTCATCTCCTGAATTTGAACCTAAGTCATGTTCAATTATTGCAAAAATTTTTCCCTTATCTTTGGCTTTCATTTTGTTTGGCTTCAACTCAGGATGAAGTTGCCAACAATGGTCTTCATCATGTCCATCCTTCGAATAATGTTTACATGTGATTTTATCCTTCTCTTTTTTGATAGAGCTATTTCTCTTTCCTCTTCCATTAAACTTGCCCTTTCCTTTACCCTCATATTGAAGGAAACTATAGCTTTTCTCATCTACACTCTGTTTCCCTCTTGCTTCTAAATGTGTGGCTTGAACGAAAACCTAATCTAATTTTGTGGGATTGAACATGAGAATAGTGTGCCTAAGGTAACTTTTCAAACCCCCAATATACTTTAACAAAGTTTCTTGAGAATAAAAATTAATACCCAAAATAAGAGCTCTTATCCCAAATTCATGAGTATAATCTTGCACACTTTTCCCTTTCAATTGTCTAAAATTCTGCCATCCCATAATGGCTTTTTTTCATGTAAAATAGAGGATAAAATTTCCTTTTATTTGCAACAATAAAACTTGACTAAGACATTGATAATTTATCATGGTTTTTAATCTCTTCTTGAGTCCTTTCTTCCCACCATACAAGTGATGATCCCTCCATCCTCAAGGAATCCAATTTAATCTTTATGTCATCTTCTTGAAGGTTTTTAATTCTGCAATAAACCTCGAATTGACGAATCCAATTATCCAACTTATTTGCATTTACCTTGCCATTATACATTGGAAGCTAAAATTTGACATCAATTTTGAGTAATGGTGTTTTTCCTTTTGGATTTTTTGTGTGAGTATGGGTGGTTTTTGTGGTGGAAGTGGAAGATGATGCTGATGGTGATGATGAGGATGATTATGAAGATGGTGGAGATGGAGAAGGCCTTCCTCCACTACCCTTTGAATCATTATCTTCATCCTTTCTTCTTTCTGAGGTTCCCTCTCCATGTGGAGACTTAGAATTCCCTTCAACCATCTTGGTGCTCCTCTCTCCAAAGAGGATCCTAACCCTTTCAGTTAGTTCAAAGAAATCCTTCTTGTATGCTTCCTCTTCTGAAAGACCTTTGGTCTCTCCAAAACCTAACATGATGGCTATGGATTAAATCTCATCTTCTAGTGCAACTTGTACCTCTTCAATCTTATCTAGAGATAAAACTTAAGGTGCTTCAAGTGTAGCTGTGAGTGAAACTTTGGGTGGAGATGGTGGCCTTGTGTCTCTCCTTCTTCTAGTCCAAACCTCAGTACTAGCAACCTATATTTTCACTTCTCCTCTCTGCAATTTCGACCTTGTAAGCATCACTAATTTGCAAGCATTAAAACCCTACTAGCACAAAACTAAAGCAAATCAAGCAAATAAACTTTAAACCTTTGGTCTGATACCACCTTGATATGAATCTAAATGTTAGTTTTGCTATGCTAATTTAATATTTATAATTATAAACAATTTGCTAATATTTTTCTTCATGTGCATAGGTTTCCTAAGGTATTTGTGAGTGTTAAATAGGTAAATGTTTCAATTTTTATGTTAAATTCATGCGAATTTTAGCTTAAAAAAAACGTATTGAACAACCACAATAGAATTTACAACAAACCATCAAATGATCCATTAACATAGTATTTTGATGAAGTAGTTCACCCCTCCTAGGCTACATCTCCTTGGTCCAGTTTCCACGGCTTGGGCCTCTGTATTAACTCAAAATGGAAAAAAGTGCTATTTACAATCCTCTAATGCTCCTGAAACCTACTCCAACCTACTAATAATGTCTAAAAAATCTAGGATAGACTCTTCTTGAGCCCAATTTGGTCGAATTTTTCAAAATCTATGGCCTAATCAATTATGGCCTAGGAAAACACACTAAAACTAGAGAGGACTCCAGTTAACTCCACCATTTTTGGAGTTAGCTTCAAATTTGGCGGACTCTTCCATCTTCTCCATCACTTTTAACTACAAGTTTAATTAGAGATAATCAAGGATTATAGGTGTGTTTAAGTGCACTGAGAGCATTTTGGTTAGAGCCTCCATCACGGTTATGGCATGAAGGTCATATGCGAGGGGGTTGGACCCCTCCTCCACCAAACGGTGCAATAAATATAATTCAAATATGGATGGTGCACTATGACTATTAAGTCACAAGTTTTGGTCATAGTGGTATGGTGGTGCGCTCGCTTGGGGGAGATCACGGGGTCGAGCCCTAACCTCCACCTATATAAATTTTACCACACCGTATTATATATAATTTGAAAATAGTATAAAATTGCACCCATATATTATATGGTCCTCCAACCATATATTAAAAATAATGCACCCATAAATACAATGATTCCAGCCTTAGGAAGTAAAAAAAAATCACCTTAACCCAACTTTCCAGAAAATCCTGTAGTGACACTTGCCACAGTGTGATTGGGAAAATTGAAGGAATATTCCCAGAATATTATGTTTTTGCTGACTAGGCTACCATGTCACCATTTTTTCCTTTTCTACAAAAATTTTAGTTGTTTAGGAAAACGAACATCAACCTATAACTTTCACATACGAAGTCGGTTTTTGATGAAATCAATTGTGTCAGATTCTTGGAGACGAGCTATTTTCTCTCATTTAGGTTCCAATCGATTATGAGCACTTCCAATTTTGAGCTTAACATTGAGAACCTGACTAGTCCTACCCACTAGAAGCCTTTTGGACCCCAAAATCTCTTTGATTACTGGACATGTGGATGAGGGTACAGTTACCTCACCCTTCCAATCTCAATTCACTGAAATTTTCCCATTTTCATCAACTTGAGGTTTTCACAAAAACTAAGCTTTTTCCTTGACTCTTGAGATCCTCTCTTACTGTTGTAGACATTGTCATGCTAAAATTTCCTTGAATTTTCAAATTAGCAAGTTGTTCTTGCAAAAACAAAATTGTTCCCTCATCGGTCGTCAATCAAAGGAAACTTGAAAACTATATCACCTCGAACATTGTCTTCATGGCGATTCTTACTTGATATTGATTTGTACTTGTGCCAACTTTCAATCAAGTATTTTTGTCATTCCCATGTACCCCTTGGAAACCAAAAACAAGAACTTGTGGAACCTATGCCTTCTCTATCAAATTGCTTTGGCGCTTTCTCTTTGATCTTTTCACTCTTTTGCACCGACATCTTGTTTCCAACACTGCTCAACACTAATGTTGACTGCAGAAAATATTTCACATCTTGTTTACCTTATTTCAAAGGTAACATGTTATAGTCCTGAAATATCTCATTAAAAGCATAAGAAACTTCAATGAAATAAAATTTTTCATTCAATGCATCTTTTGTAAAGGTTATATTCAAAACATCTTTATGCTTGATCATTAACAAAGTCAAATTTTGACTTGCATTCACTATTCTCTTCATTTCTCCTGCATGTATAAGAGACAAACTTGTCTTCTTCTTATGCTCTCTAACTATGTACTCAATTCCATCATTAAAAAAGTGATACTTATTATCATGGCAATGAAATACTGCTTTCCTATCATAAAGATAAGGACTTCCCAAAACAATACTTGAAATCTCAAGTGGCCCTACATCAAGTTCAACTTAATCAAGAAAGTTTGAATTGATTGCAAACCTTAGTATGCACTTCCTTGTTACCTGCAATTTTCATTCTTCATATCCACCCTAAAGGATAAGTTCTTGGATGTATAACAGTTTCAAGGTTTAGCTCCTTAACTAAGTCTTCAGAAATAAAATTATCTTAAGAACCACTATCAAATAGTGTGTCTATCTTGGTATTTTTTAAAAACGACTCTAACATGGAAAAGTTCAATTCTCGTATCTTCATCTTGAGTTACATTGGAACAACTTGAAGAAATAGTGTTTTCTATGTTCTTACCTTTCAAACCCATTGTTGTAATATTTGTTCCATCTCCTGAATCTGAACCTAAGTCATGTTCAATGATTGCAACCGTTTTTCCCTTCTCTTTGGCTTTCAGTTTGTTTGGCTTCAACTCTGGATGAAGTTTCCAACAATGGTCTTCATCATGGCCATTCTTCAAACAATTTTTACATGTGATTTTCTCCTTATCTTTTTTGATGGAGTTATTTCTCTTTCCTGTTCCATTAAACTTGCCCTTTCCTTTACCCTCATACTCAAGGAAACTATCACTTTTCTCATATACACTATGTTTCCCTCTTGCTTCTAAATGTGTGGCTTAAACGAAAACCTCATCTTAGTTTGTGGGATTTAACATGATAATAGTGTGCCTAAGGTAACTATGAAAACCCCCAATATAATTTTACAAATTTTCTTAAGAATACAAATTAATACCCAAAATAAGAGCCCTTCTCCTAAAGTCATGAGTATAATCTTGCACACTTTTCCATTTCAATTGTCTAAAATTATGTTAGTCCATAATGGATTTTTGCATGTAAGCTAGAGGATAAAATTTCCTTTTAATGACAATAATAAAACTTGACCAAGACATTGAGATATTACCGTGGCTTTTAATCTCTTCTCAATTCCTTGCTTCCCACCATAAAAGTGTTGATCCCTCCATCCTCGAGGAAGCCAATTTAATCTTTATGTCATATTCTTGAAGGTTCTGCATTCTGCGATAAACCTCCAATTGGAAAATCCAATTATCCAACTTTTCTGCATTTACCTCGCCATTATACATTGGAAAGCTCAAATTTGACATCAAGTTTGAGTAAGGGAGTTTTTCCTTTTGAAGTTTTTGAGTGAGTATGGGTGTTTTTTGTGGTGGAAGTGGAAGATGATGTTGATGGTGATGATGAGGATAATGATGAATATGGTGGAGATGGAGGAGGCCTTCCTCGATTGCCCTTTGAATCCTTCTCTTCATCCTTTTTTATTTCTAAGTTTCCCTCTCCATGTGGAGACATGGATTTCCCTTCAACCATCATGGTGCTCCGATCTTCAAAGAGGATCCTAACCCTTTAATTTAGTTCATAGAAATCCTTCTTGTATTCTTCCTGTTTTGAAAGACCTTCAATCTCTCCAAAACCTTACATGATGGCTATGGATTCAATCTCAGCTTCTGGTGCAACTTGTACCTCTTCAATCTCAGCTAGAGATAAAACTTGAGGTGCTTCAAGTGTAGCTCTGACTGAAACTTTGCGTGGATATGGTGGACTTATGGTTCTCCTTCTTCTCATCCTAACCTTAGGATTAGCAACCAAAATTTTCCCTTCTCCTCTCTGTAACATCAACCTTGTAAGAATCACAAATTTGCAACCATTAAAACCCTAGTAGCACAAAACTCAAGAAAATCAAGCAAATAACATTTGAACCTTTTCTCTGATACCACCTTGATCTGAATCTTAATGTTATTTTTGTTGTGATAATTTTATCTTCAGAATTATAAATAATTTTTTGATATTTGTGTTCATGTACATAGGTTTCTTGAGGTGTTTCTGAGTGTTAAACATGTAAATGTATCAAGTTTTATCTTAAATTTATGATCATTTTAATTTAAAAACAAATTACTTAACAATAGCAAAAAAAATGTACAAAAAACCATCAAATGATCCCTTAACGCAGTATTTTGATGAAGGATTTCACCCCTCCTTGGTTACATCTCCTTGGTCCAGCTTCCATGGCATGGGCCTCTGTATTAGCTCAAAATGGAAAACTTGTTGTTTACAATCCTCTACTGCTCTTGAAACCTACTACAACCTGCATAGAATGTACAAAAATTATAGGATAGACTCTTCTTGAGCCCAATTTGATTGAATCTGGAAAAAATTATGGCCTAATCAATTATGGCCTAGGAAACCCCACTAAAACTGGAGAGGACTCCAGTTAACTCCACCATTTTTGGAGTTAGCATCGAATTTGGCCGACTCCGCCATCTTCTCTGCCAATTTAATTACGAGTTTAAATAGAGAGAATCATGGACTACATGAGTGTTTAAGCGCACTAAGTGGATTTTTGTTAGACACTTTTTCATTGTTATGGAATGAAGTTTATATGCGAGGGGGTTGGCCCCATACTCCGCCCAACGGTGCAATACATATAATTCAAATATGGATGGTGCGCTATGACTATTAAGTCACAAGCTGTGTTAGGTACCTATATTACTAGTATAGTCTCTTATTTGTGTTATTGTAACCCCCTTATTTTTATTGTTGTACCCCTGTAACCCCAATATTGTTATTATTGTGCCCTTACATTATTATTGTTAGGTTGACTAGGATTATATTGTGACCCCACGGACTCCTATATATAGAAGGAGGTTTTGTCATTTTTATCATCCAAGAATTGTTCATTTATGTAATGTAAAGGAGGTTTCCACCTCAAATCGGCTTATTTCTAGGGCATTTATCTCTCTTTTCTTCTATCTTTGGAGCTGGTTTCATAAAATTTGGTATCAAAGATTTGGATTCTAGGGGTTTAGCTACTCCAAACAAGTCATCATGGAATTTTCACTCTAATTTTTTTTATAAAAAGGTTCAAAAGCTTCAATTCTCATAGAATGAAGCCAAAATCCTAAGGAACTTCCTGTAAAAATTTCAGATCTTAGTTCGCAATATTTTTGGAGATATGATCTGTGGAAGTTAGAGTTGCTTTAAGCTCCCGAATTTCACCTAAACAGGTCATCGTGGAATTTTCACTATAACTTTTTTTCTATGAAGTTTCAAAAGCTAACATTTCAATAGAGTGAAGAAAAAATCTTGAGGAACTTCGTATAAAAATTTCAGTTCTTGGTTCGCAAACTTTTCGAAGATATGATCTGTGTAAATTAGACTTTCTTCAGGCTCTGAATTTCATCTCAAAGAGGTGACTATGGGAAAATCATCATAACTCTCTCTCAGAGAATCAGATTGGAATTATGTAAAAATTGACCGCAATTACATGGACTGTAATTTCTTGTATATCAATTTCAGAGCCAAGAAGGAAACAGTGACATATGGCACACCGTACAAGTTCGCTCTACTAAACTAGTTCATAATTAGCTCATTGTGGGAGATTGAGTATACATTTTCTTTGAAGAATCTAAATTAGGTCAGACCTATGGAATTTGAAATAGGATTAAGAAGGCTACTACAAGGCCAAATTTCAGATATTGAAGATCTGAAATCACAGAGATAATTCAGTTTCAATATCGAGCTCCACAAAAGCAAGAAAAATGTATGTATTTTTTTTCGAATTGCATATGTTTTGTGTGCAAAATCGGTTTTAAGTGATTCCAAGTGAATATTGTAGAATAGATATCAGTATTGGGTTCTAAAATTCCCCCTAAAAATAATTCGACACCCATTTAGCCTTCAAAAGGCTCCACTATGACTCATGAAGACAAAGAAATGCAACATGACTTATCAAAATTACAAGAGCAAGCACACCAAATTTCGCCCTTGCAAAGAGAAACAAAAAATGAAATGGAAGTTTTGAAGAAAGGCATGGAAGCTAATATGCATGATTTAAAGAAAGGCGTGGAAGCTAAGATGGATGGTTTGAAGAATGCCATGGATGGCATGGAAGATAAGATGGATGGCATAGAAGAAAAAATGGAAAACATGAAGAATGATCTAAAAGCAGACATAGAAGGTTTGACAAAGTTGATACAAGAAATGTTTCCTAATGGTGAAAAGATAGTAGAGGAAACTCATGATGAGAAAAAAATAAATGTTAATCATGATTTCATAAACTCTAATGTTGGATGGAAGAACCACCATGTTCCAAATATGGATATGAAGAAGTTTGATGGCAAGGATCCCGTAACATGGATACTACATATGGAGCAATATTTTGATCTCAATAATGTGCAAAACACACAAAAGGTACACATTGAAACTTTACATTTAGGACAAAATACATTTGTATGGTATCGATGGCTTCACTCCCGTAAAAAAAATTGTCACTTGGTCAATTTTTACGAAGGAAATGATAGCACATTATGAGGATACAAAGAGAAACACCTTCTTTATCCAATTGATAAATCTCAAACAAAAGGGTTCAGTGGTGGAGCACATTGAGGACTTCCAAAAATTGAATATAAGAGTAACTAATATTCCAGAGGAACACAGGATTGATGTCTTCATAGGGACTTTTAGGGATAACATCCAACATGAAGTTCGTGTTTGGGAACCTAATTCATTGGAGAAGGCATTTAGGTTGGCAAGAAAAATTTAATGTAAAATTATGGCAACAAGGAAGCCTGCCACTCACATCTATAAAGATGGAATTTTCGCTACTCCTAGACTTCCACAACCTACAAGGTTGACACCACAACAATTGGAAGAAAAAATATCAAAAGGGCTTTGCTACAGTTGTGATAGAAAATACACTAAAGGTCATAAGTGTGCTGAGAAGAAATTATTTTACAGATATTGTGAAGAGGAGGAAGAAAATGAACAAGACACCTCAAAAGAAGAGGATATACACCAAGAACCAACCCTAGAAGAAGAATAAACACCAAGAACCAACCCTAGAAGAAGAAGAAATGAGTCTTACCATATCATGTAGAGCATTGGTAGGAATTACCACTCCTAAAACTCTCAGGATAGAAGGACATATCAAGAATAAAAAGGTAATAGTGTTGATTGATTCGGGTAGTGCCCATAATTTAATTTATTGTAAGGTAGCCGAGGAATTGAATTGTTTCCTATACCCAGCACCAGAATGTTAAGTGATGGTTGCAAATGGAGGAACTATAAATTTCTCTGGAAAATGCCATAATATCAAGATAACCATGGGGGAATATGTATTCAATATCCCAATGCTTTTCATTCCAATGGGAGGTGCTGATGTTGTACTAGGAGTACAATAGTTACAATATTTGGGGATGGTAGCTTTTAATTTTCAAGAAATTTTCTTGAATTTTTTTTCGAAAGGAAAGGAAATCAAATTATGGGGTATCGCAGGGAAGTCAGGAAAGATAATAAGTTCTAATTTCATGACAAAGTTTCTGAAGAAAGAACAACGAGGTGTAATTGCACAATTATGCTCACTAGAAGTTCCAACATCGAAATCTTCTATTTATCTAGATATCCAAAAAGTCTTGGACAATCATTCCAAGGTGTCTGAAACTCCCAAAGGACTCCCACCTATTCGTGATCATGATCGTGATATTCATTTGATTCCAGGAAGTGCTCCTCCAAACATCAGGCCTTACAGATACCCTTATGTCCAAAAGAGCGAAATTGAACGTATGATTGTAGAAATGTTAGAGGTTGGTATAATTCAACCCAATCAATGTTCTTTCTCTGGCCCAGTATTATTGGTGCATAAGAAGGATGGATCATGGCACATGTGTATGGATTATAGGGAGCTCAATAAGCTCACTATTAAAGATAATTTCCCATTCCTGTGATTGATTAATTATTGGATGAATTACATGGAACAATTTATTTTACCAAGTTCGATCTTCGTTCAGGATATCATCGAATTAGAATGAAGACTAAATATATTTTGAAAATAGCATTTCTACCTCATGACGGTCATTATGAATTTTTGGTCATGCCTTTTGGCCTTACCAATGCACCTTCTACATTTCAAGGGTTAATTAATTCCATTTTCAAACCATTCCTTAGAAAATTTGTGCTAGTAATTTTTTATGATATACTAATCTACAACAGATCTTGGAAGGATCATGTTCAACATGTCGACAGGGTGCTCAAACTATTGCAGGAGAAACAATTATATGTAAAAACATCCAAATTTTTCTTTGGAGTATAAGAGGTGGAATATTTTGGTCATATTGTATCTAATGGGGGTGTTAAGGTAGACCCTAACAAAATTAAATCCATTAAGGAATTGGAAGTCCGCACAACCATAAAGCAGATGCGAGGATTTCTCGGGTTAACAGGATATTATCGCAAGTTTGTTAGGAATTGTGGGAGAATAGCATCACCTCTAACAACATTATTGAAGAAAGATGCATTTTCATGGACTCCTAAAGAAACTAAGGCCTTTGAACATCTTAAAGAGGCAATGTGCCTAGCACCCTTCTTAGTTACGCTAGACTTCAGAAAAAACCTTTATTGTGGAATGTGATGCCTCAAGAAATGTAATTGGTGTTGTTTTAATGTAAGAAGGAATACCCATTTCTTTCAAAAGTCATCCAATCAAAGGAAATTATTTACATAAAGATATTTATGAGAAGGAAATGTTGGAAATTCTACATGCACTAAAGAAATGGCGACCTTACCTAATGGAAAGACACTTCAAGCTAACAACTGATCATGATATTCTTAAATACTTTTTGGAACAAATATTATCTTCAGAAGAGCAGAAAAAATTGGTCACAAATATCTTGGGTTATGACTTTTAAATCATCTATAAAAAAAGGGAAGCTAAATGTTGTTGCATATGCACTCTCAAGAAAGGATGAAGAGGTGAAAGCATTTCTTTGTGCCATTTCTATTATCCAACCAGATTGGCTAACCAAAGCAAGGGATGAATGGAAGAAGCACGAAGAAGTGTTGACACTCATTCAAAATTTGCAGAAAGATCCTAGTACATATGATACATTTAGTTGGAAAAATGGTTCCTTACGGTACAAAGATCGCTTATATAATTGTAAGAATTCCCAACTAAAACAAAAGATTGTTTTGGAATTGAACACTTATCCTTTAGGAGGACACTCGAAATTTTTAAAAACTTACCATAGAGTGAAGAAAGAATTTTTTGGGATGGCCTTAAATCTTATATTCAATAGTTTGTGGTAGAATGTTTGGTTTTCCAGCAAAATAAAGTTGAAACAATTAAGACCCTAGGTCTTCTACAACCTTTATCCATTCCAAGTCAATGTTGGGAGGATATTTCAATGGATTTTATCACAAGTTTACCTAAGTCTCAAGGAAAGAGTGTCATCATGGTGGTAGTTGATAGAATTACCAAGTATGCACACTTTTGTGCATTATCTCATCCATTTAAAGCAATTATAGTTGCTACTACATTTATGGAAACAATTCAAAAGCTACATGGAAACCCAAAGATTATTGTAGGTGATAGAGATCCCATTTTTACTAGAAATATTTATAAAAAATTATTTTATTGTTTGGGTACTCAACTAGCTCGTAGCTCATCTTATCATCCTCAATCCGATGGTCAAACTGAGATAGTGAATAAATTTTTGGAAGGATGTCTTTGTTTTTTTGTATCTCATAAGAAAACACAATGGGTCAAGTGGTTACCTCTCACTGAATGGTGGTATAACACTTCCTTCCATACTGCAACAAAAATGAACCCATTTATGGCACTTTATGGATATCATCCACCATCCATCACATCATATTTAAGAGAAAATTCTAAGGTTCAAGCAGTGGAAGATTACATCGAGCATCAACAAGAAGTTCTCCAACTCTTAAAGGATAACCTAAATTTGGCACAAAATCGAATGAAACAACAAGTAGATCAACATCGCAGCAAGAGAAGTTTTGGTGTAGGAGACTGGGTATTTTTACGGCTACAACCATACAAACAAATTCCCCTCAAGAAAGCTAAGAATAATAATAAACTAGCACCAAAGCACTATGGTCCTTACAAGGTGTTGCAAAATATTGGTACTATGGCATACAAATTGGAGCTTCCTGCTTCTTCATGATTGCATCCAGTTTTCATGCTTAAAAAAGGTTATTGGTGACAAACTTCTAGTTCAAACAATATTGTCAGAACTTTATGAGGAAGGAAAAATCATATTGGAACCTGAAGCAATCACAAAAACAAGAACTCAACAGCTACCAAATCGATCAATTTCAGAGTATCTCATCAAGTGGAAGAACTTGCCCACTGAAGATTCTACATGGGAGGATGATAATTTTATACACAAGCATACAGAGCTACTCAAGCATTGAGGACAACACTTTTTTGAAGGAGAGGGGCATGTTAGGTCCCTATATTACTAGTATAGTCCCTTATTTGTGTTAGTGTAACCCCCTTATTGTTATTGTTGTACCCATGTAACCCCAATATTGTTATTATTGTGCCCTTACATTATTATTATTAGGTTGGCTAGGATTATATTATGACCCCATGGACTCATATATATAGAAGGAGGTTTTTTCATTTCTATCATCCAAGAATTGTTCATTTATGTAATGTAAAAGAGGTTTCCCCCTCGAAGTGGCTTATTTTTAAGGCATTGATCTATTTTTTCTTCTATATTTGGAGTTGGTTTCATAACAAGCTCCAGGCGTAGTGGTATGGTGGTGCGCTCGCTTGGAGGAGGTTACGAGGTCAAGCCCCAACCTCCGCTCTTCCACCCGTATAAATTTTTTCCACACCATATTAAATAGAATTTGACCATAGTATAAAATTGTGCCCATATAATATATAGTCCTCCAACCATATATTAAAAACAATGCACCCATAAATAAAATGATTTCGGCCTTCAGAGGTTAAAAAAAAAAAAAAATCACCTTAACCCAACTTTCCAGCAAATCCTGTAGTGACACTTGTCACAATGTGATTGGGAAAACTGAAGGAATATTCCCAGAATATTATTTTTTTGCTGACTAGGCTGCCATGTCACCATTCTATCCTTCTCTGCAAAAAATTTAGCTGTTTAGGAAAACAAATAGAAGCCTATAATTTTCACATATGGAGTCAATTTTAGAAGAAACGAATTGCGCCAGATTCCTCATGATGAGCTCTTCGGTGTCGTTCAGGTTCAAATCGATTTTGAGCACTTCCATTTTTTAGCTTAACACTAAGCACTTGATCACCTTCCCATATTTTGTTCAGGGACCTACCAATGCTTGAGACTCGGAATGGAGAAAGATTTCTTCTATTAAAGTGTTTCTTCCAATTCCATACTAACCTTGAGTTTTGATGGTTTTTGGAACAAGTTTTGAATCTATAACTACCTAATTTGTGGTCCTAGGATTTTTCCTAGTCATGCACACCAAACAATCTAAAAATTATCATTTCAGGGTAGGCACTAGAACAATATTTTTACTTGGTTCATGCACAGGTTCTTACCTTTCGTATTTAATGGTCAACCCTACAAGGATACAACTAACACTTCTTTGACAACGTCCCCGACAATGGTGCCAAAATTTTGGGTTACTTAGTTGCTCCTAAAAGTACCAAATGAGCTCTTATACACTAAATTGTCAACCTGGAACTCGTTTAGTTATTTCAAGGTTGTCCACACAATATGTGAAAATAATAGTGCTGAGGTGATCTAATATGTCTAGCCCTATTGAAAGGTAAATGCATGTAAAACATTGGGAACATCTAGGGTTTCCTAAAGGAAAAACATAAGCAATCAACTCTACTTTAATATGATCAAAGCATTAAATATTCTACTATAAATATTGAAATAATTTTTCTAAACGCAAGTTATTTCCAAGAAACTGCAGATATGGAAATGGTTCTACTTAAATAAATATCAAATCTCGCACTTAACAATTCTTCATAAATCACAGGAAACGGAAAAATAAATGAAAAATTATTAACAAGAATTCAATATCATAACCTTCATTCAACTATTGTAGCAGCTAGCACTTATGATAAAACAATTCAATAACCAGTGCTCAGATCTAAAAAGTGACTGAATAATTTCAAATCAAGAATTAAAATTAGTAACTAAACAATTGTAGAAGCAAGAAATGAAAGCTAAAATGTAAATTTAATAACACAAAGGAGGGTAGTAGTCATTCCTGGATTGGGCCCACGATCACTGTAAGTCAACCACCTTAGAGTGAATTCAGTGCAAGGACTTAAAGTTGAACTGTGAAAGTCTCTGTTAAATTAATCAGGTATAATATTACAAAATATGTATATAAAAATTATAACATAGATCAAAATGACAGTAACTTCTCTCTATTCTACTGATATTTAGTTCCTCTCTTTTATATTAAAATTAAATCTATTTTAAAAATAAAAATGCAATATTAATAATCTTAAGATTCTCGAGATGCTTAATTCATTTCAAAAAATATCCCATGTATCCTCAGAATAGGTGGCCAAGATCACATTCACAACTTCTCTTTCCATGATGATCGTCGGTCTTTCCCAGTCAGGTTATAACTAACCTAGCAACTTGGCATGACTCGTTCTTGTCTGGTTATCCCAGGAAACAGCATTGGCTTATCAAAATTTCCTATAAGTTAAAATTGAAATCATAAGTGTAGCTCATATTTTCATAATTAAATAAACTATTTTAACGAATAAAATGATGAAACACTTATTGACCACTTCTAAGGTTCATATCACATAAATTACCATATTATATACATCAAAATATTTAGAAAACTAATACAAAGACAAGGAAACAAGGTAAACGAATGTGTCAATTCTGGAGCCCAACAACTACATGCACTAAAGAAATTGTGGACTTACCTAATTGGAATACACTTCAAGGTAAAAAAAATCATGATAGTCTTAAATAATTTTTGGAACAAATATTATCTTCAGAAGAGTAGAAAAAATGGGCCATAAAGATATTGGGTTATGACTTTCAAATCATCTACAAAAAAGGGAAGCAAAATTTTGTTGCAAATGCACTCTCAAGAAAGGATGAGGATGTGGAAGCATTATTATGTGTCATTTCTATTATCCAACCTAATTTTATAACTAAAGTAAGCGATGAATGGAAGAATGACAAAGAGGTTTGGACACTCATTCAAAATTTGCAGCAAAATCCCAATACGTCTGATATAGTTATCTAGAAAAATGATTCATTATGGTACAAAGATCGCTTATATATCTGTAATAATTCACAAATAAAACAAAATATTATTTTGGAATTACGCACCTCCTCTTTAGGAGGGCATTCATCCTTTTAAAAAACTCACCAAAGGGTCAAGAATGATTTTTTTTGGGATGACCTTAAATCTAATATTCAGAAGTTTGTGGCAGAATGTTTGGTTTTCCAACAAAATAAAGTTGAGAAAATTAAGACCCCAGGTTTTTTACAACCTTTAGTCATTTGAATTCATCATTGACAGGAGGCGTTAATGGATTTTATCACAATTTTACCCAGGTTTGAAGGAAAGAGTGTCATCATGGTGGTAGTTGATATACTTACCAAGTATGCACACTTTTGTGCATTATATCGTCATTTTAAATCTAGTACAATTGTTTCATTTATGAAAACAATTCAAAAGCGACATGGAAACCCAAATATTATTGTAAGTGACAAACATCCCATTTTTACTGGAAATGTTTGGATGAAGTTGTTTTATTTTCTTGGTACTCAATTAGCTCATAGTTAATCTTATCATCCACAATCTAACGGGAAAATTGAGATAATGAAAAAAATGTTTGGAATGATATATTTTTTTATTTGTATATGATAAACAAATGCAATGGTTTAAGTGGTTACCTGTGGTTGAATGGTGGTATAACACTTCCTTCCATACAACAACACAAGTGACCCCATTTATGAAACTTTATGGATATCATCCACTATCTATCACATCATATTTAAGAGAAAATTCTAAAGTTCAAGTAGTAGAATATCACATAGAGAATTTACAACAATTTATCCAACACTTAAAGGATAACCTCACTTTGGCATAGAATCGAATGAAATAACAGGAAGATCAATATCATAGTGAAAGAAGTTTTGATATAGGTGGTTGGGGACTTTTACAGCTACAACCATATAAAAAAATGTCACTCAAGTAAGCTAGGAAGGATAATATATTATCATCCAAGTACTATGGTTCTTATAAGGTGTCGCAAAAGATTGGTACTATGGAATATAAATTAGAGTTTCCTCCATCTTCCTGAGTACACCCAGTTTTCCTTGTTTCATGCTTAAATAAGGTTACCAGTGACAAGTTTCCAATTCAAATAGTATTTCCAGAATTTGATGAAGAATGAAAAATCATATTGGAGCCAGAAGAAATCACGGAAATAATAACTGGACAGGTATGGAATTGATCAATTTCATAGTATCTCATTAAGTGGAATAACTTACTTGTTGAAGATTCCACATAGGAGGATGAGAATTTTATACAGAAGCATCAAAAACTACTCAAGTGCTGAGGACAACACTTTTTTAAGGATAGGGTCATGTTATGTCCCTATAATACTAGTGCATCCCCCTTATTGTTATTGTTAGTGTAGCCCCCTATTGTTATTTTTATGCTCATGTAGCCCCCCATATTGCTATTTTTGCACTAATATATCCGCCATATTGCTATTTTTGTGCCCCATACAAGCTCAATATTATTATTATTGTTATATAGGATCTGATTATATTGTTACCCCTTAGACTCCTATACATCCCAAGGAGGTCCTTTCATTTATATCATACAATAATTTTTCATTTATGTAATGTAAATGAGGTTTCCCCCTCGAATAGGACAATTTTTAAGTCTTTGATCTATATTTTATTCTATTTTGTGAGTTGGTTTCATATATGGATGGTATATTTTGTGAGTGAGTTGAGGTTGGTATGGATGACTACTTATGGGATACGACTTCCATGGAGGGAATGTTGTTAGATGAATTCTAGAATGATGAGCTAGGGTATGATGCTCATATAACTTATACTATTTTCAAAAGCCTAAATATTCTTGCACTACCCCTCTCTTTAGACCTAGTGGCAAGTCAAATTATAACCAACTGGGGACAATGATGTTACTGCACAAATTGAAAGAAAATTTTGGCATTTTGAATGCATGTTTCTCAGAAATATTGAGGTAATTTACCATGATCAAGTCCCTTATATTTTGAGAAACCTTGTCAAACAATCAACATTAAAAATGGTCAATTTTATGAACAATAAATATTGACATTTTACATTTATATTTCCCACCAACTACGGGTTATTCAAATACAAGGCTCTTCCGAGTAATAATTTCTTTCCTAGTAGCTATGAAAAGGAAAATCAATTGTTTAAAATGTTGGGTGTTGAGTAAATATCATATCATGCATGTATGAATTATTGTATTATATATAGAGGAGAATATGTAGACAAAGAGATATGTCTGAAATGTCTGAAATGTGGGAATGATAGGTTACATAAATAAATAAAAGGGTAAATCACATGGTCCTCCTCATAAGATATTGAGGCACATGTCTATAATCCCAAGGATTCAAAGGCTCTTTCGTTGCAAATAATTAGCTATGTTGCAGGGATGGCATGCCTCACATAGAACTGAGTCTACAGTTATGTGAGTCCCAATATATTCAATAGCCATGAGGCATATAGAGAATACATGGCCCAAAAAATTCAAGGATCAAGTATTAATTATACAACTCAGCATATCCATGGATGACGTCAACTCATATTCCCTCCAAAACACCAACTATTCTATTTGTCTTGTAATAGTGATATTTAACAATATCCCCCTGTATTTTCCATGAAGAATTAACATCTTATATTCGCTCTCATTGTCTCTAGTATAATACAAGTGAAGAATATGGATGTCTACTTACAACCATTGGTAGATGAATTGAAGGAATTATGGGAAGGGATACATGTATACAACGTATCAAGACCTATCACAATTGAGGGGATTTTTATGTTGTATGGCATATGTGCTTACACCACACATTATTATTCACTCTCAATAATTTTCTCTGGTAAATTTCATGTTTATTGATTTTTATAAATATTTAACAATATTATTTCGCATATTCATTTAATTCGCTGCAATTGGCCTGATATTCATGATTGCTAATGTTCCATGTATACAATAATTTCATGGGTCTTTTAACAAGAGGGTATCATGGATGTAAATGTTGTGGATATTCTCTAAAGGCTAGGTGGTCCAACCACCTACGAAATCCATTGTATGTCTACTCCAGGGTATTCCTCCTAGAAGAACACCCTTACAGAAGAGAAATTTTATTTTCAATGCTAAACAATAGAGAACTCAAAGGCCTACAGTAATGACACCAGTTAAATGGCTTAGAGCATATGAGAGAGAGAAGGAGAAGGAGATGGAATAAATGTTTTATTCAAATGGGGAGCCTATGTTTTATAATCCAAAAGTCTTCGACATCTATGTTGAGAAATTTCCCATTGGAATGAAAAGGAAAATTGTCTTTTATGAGCTCCCATACTGGGAGCATCGTAAGATTTCTGACTTGTCATATCCCATGCATATATTCAAAAATGTATCATCTTCTTTGTGGAGGCACATATCATCAAAATAAAATGACACGTTGGCTATTAGGAGAGATCTTATGTCTTCAAAAACAAAAAATAAACATTGGCCAAGACAAGAAAGTAGAGGAGAGGTTGGTCCCTCTCAGTCTTTTAAAGAAAGTGATGCCCCATGGATTTTAAATAAATATTACCTTTCTTTGGAAAAGGAATTTATAATGGGTGTGACGGTGCCTTTTTATATGGGTCTTCACTATGACATTGCTTCACTATGGAAGACCATTTTTTAGGGTTGAAATCACATGACCATTTGAAACTTTTAAGAGTACATATGACAAAAACATGATTTTATTATTTGTTACTATTTTTATGCCATGGGATAAAATATAATTAATTTTTGTATGTTTTTACTTTGCAGTGTCAATATCCTTTGCTCGTGCATGGGTGTGTGAACCATGACTTCCCCCAAGACATAAAACATTCCATATATAAATATTCTACATTTGTATGTTGAATCACATCAAAGTAAATTCATATATTGGCTAGAATTTCATGGTGGCATCAAGAGATAGATGAGATTGTTTGTATGTTTGAGAATTAAATGTCGACGAGTTTCATGGAATTTTAATTTCATCTTCTAATTCACCTAGTAGATGAGGTTGAATTAGTTGGGGTGGTTTCATGTCCTTGGATGTTATTCTTAGATAGGTACATGAAGAAATTGAAATTTTTTGTTCAAAAGAGGGAAAAACCCAAGGGGTCTATGGCAGAGGGGTACATATAATATGATTCTTTTCTATTATGCCAGTTAGTACATCAATAATATCGAAAAAACACAAGTTGCAGTGATTTGGGATGATGAAAGGGATGAAGATAAAATAAAAAAGGAGCTTCTCAAAATTAATGGAAAAAGGCACGCGATAAAGAGTAAGTGACTTATCATTTCTCAAATATCTATGTAGTAACTATTCACACTAAAATTCATAATGTATATTTTGATCTCATATGAACTATATATGTCAGTTTTATTTCACCAGCAAATTCAGAAATTGAATCCATCAAAAATTTCATACTTTACAATTGGGAAGTGACACAATCGTGGGTCTCATTGTATGAACAAAATATGAGGAAATGGGAAAGTGATAGAAAATAATTCAGAAAATTGATAGGTATAAGCATTCCTTATCCTGGTCATTTAATAGAAAATATTCCAATGATATGCCCCAACAGTTGAGTTGTTGACCAAGTCAGAGAGAAATAGAGTTCATCTGGTCATTACCCGCGTGTTGAAGAGGATGCGCTAAACATAGAGATTGGTAGCAACAACTTAGTAATAATATCTTTATGTACATTTTTAACTGCATAATGCACCTTTGAATTGAAACATCTATATTTTATATATTAATTTTGTTCGGCTTATTAGATACATGACACTGTGATTTTTTTCACTTTTTTATAGGTGCATTTGTTCCCAAATATGTGGGCATATGGACATCATTTTCACACAGATGATGCCAATGATGGATGCATGACACAAGACTAAGTGTAAGTCGCGTTCAACCAATCTATTCGTGCTAACTATGATGATGAAAACCTAATATAGGGGACATTAGGTTACCTCAGAAAGGTACAATAGATCATTGAAGTGGAATTCTCTTCGTTCCAATGTGTTATTTTTAGGTGCAAGTGGTGGAAACCTTTGGTAGGAATAATTGAAATGAAGATCGTGATAGTTTGTTTATATCTATCAACTCTAGAAAGATGTGGCATGAAGCTACGGAGCTTTTTGTTTTCCCCAAACACTGCAACGAGATGATTTTTTACTGAGATGTGTTGGATAGGGATTGGTGGTTCGTATTAAGACACAACCCTAGATAAAAACATATTTTTGAGAACAATTGTGTTATCATGCCAAATGAGGAAGATGATCAGGGTGAAAACAATGGAGAGTGATATGTACTTGTGGTATTTCATCATTTATACTATTTTTGTATGTTTTTGTTTTCTTTATTTTGCTAATTATACTTTTTTATTCATCTAATTCTTCGCATTTGATATAATTGGAAAGATTCACAAACATTTTTACACGTTTTTTATTTTCCAAAGGAAATGTTTTTACACTTAAAATTAAGCATTTCCAATTGTGTAATTTATATTTTAAAAAATAAAATTTTAACATGTTTGTTTAAATCTAAGTTTGTGATAAGTACAGTTTGGATTTTGTGATAATTTGGTTTTCAACTTAGTTGTTTGTTAGTTTACATACTTTTCTCATTTCTTTTGGAAATATTTAAATTATGCCCCCAATGTTGACTAAAACCACAATTAATGAAATAATTTTAAAAATTGATAGCAATCAACTTACGAAATAATGACAAAAACAACAAATATAGCAAGATTTGTGTCAATAAAGTTTTAGGGTCAATGCTTATGATTGGAGGCCATATTTTTTTTACAATAACAAATTTTAGGGTAAAAGAGTGTATTCAAAAAGAGTAAATAGTACAATGGAAAATAACAATTCTTTATATATAATTATTTTTTAAAAATATTTTACTTAGAATGAATATGTATGAACAATCAATAAAATAGAAAAATATTTATGGTAATTTTACAATTATAGTTTCAACCATATTAAACTTTGTAATTTATAAAAATATATTTGTATTTTTTATTTAAAGTAAGTCTTTTTGCATGTAATTTCATATATGAAATTTTGTTATAAGTTCACCAATATATAATCTATAAAAACTATATACCATTTCATAGAAATAACCATTATGATGATAACCATCTAACAAACAAAATAATCTATAATAAATATATATCATTTCATGGAAATAACCATTATGATGATAAGCATGATAACCATTATGATTTCCTAGTCGATTTATCCTCCTTAGATCTGTTCTTCAAGCCCTTCCTATTTATCAATTGTCGGGTATGGCTTGCCCAAAAAAAACCTATGATGATTTAGTCAGTACGTTCAAGAAATTTTTATGGCAAGGTGCCCAGGAAAAGAGAAAATGGCCTCTTCTATCCTAGGATAAACTTACCTTACCTAAACCTAAAGGGGGACTAGGCCTTCAGGACCTTTAAATTCTTAATCAGGTCATGGGGGCTAAGTTATGGTGGAGGTGGCTAAACTGCCTTAATATTCAAGTTATGGCAGACCATCTGGGCAAGGAAATACCATATGCCTCAAACAGTTAAAGAGCAGCTAAACTTCCTTAATATTCAAAAAGGCCTAGGGATATGGAACCTAGCATCTGCCAACAGACATTTGATAAGGGTGCACAGTTTCTGGGAGGTCAGAGATGGTAATTACGCAGGGTTTTGGGAGGACTCATCGCAGCAACGGGAGAAGTTGTTTACCAGATTATATTTGGCGGAAATTTTCCTGTTTACACGAAACCCTCGAAGTCAGGAAGTTCAAAACTATTGGGATGACCAAAATAAATTATTCTGGAGGATGTGGAAACAAAAGTGTCAATGGAACCAGGTTCCAGAAACACAGTGGTGGGAAAATTTTGCAAAAGAACTCCAGACTAGGAAAATCTGTTGTGTAACCAGCTCCAAAAATAGAAGAAAAGAGATATGAACGCCTTAGAAATAAGCCACTTCGAGGGGGAAACCTCCAATACATTACATAAATGATAAATTCTTGGATGATACAATTTACAAAACCTCCTTTCTATATATAGGAGTCCATGGGGCCATAATGTAATCCTAGTGGGCCACAATGTAATCCTAGCCGACCTAGCAATAATAATTTAAGGGCACAATAATAACAAAATTGGGGTTACAAGGGTACAATAATAACAATAAGGGGGGCTACACTAACATACTAAGGGGCTACACTATTAATATAGGGAATTAACATGCCCCTCTCCTTCAACAAGTGTTGTCCTCAACGCTTGATTATTTCTTGATGCTTCTGTATAAAATTCTCATCCTCCCATGTGAAATATTCTACAGGAAAGTTCTTCCATTTGCTGAGATACTCTGAAATTGATCGTACTTGTCGATTTCTTGTTTCTATGACTACTTCATAACTTCTTTCGATATGATGTTGATCTTCCTGTTGTTTCATTAGATTCTGCACCAAAGTTGGGTTATCCTTTGAGAGTTCGAGAACTTGTTGTTGATGCTCGATGTGATCTTCCACTAATTTATCATCCATATTTTCTATTATTTGATCCTTCAAACCATCCAACTTAGCCTCCATTTCTTCTTTTAAACCATCTATTTCATCTTCTGTTGCTCTTCGTAAGATCGAAATTTGTTGCACTTGGTACCGTAATTTTGATATCTCATATTGCAATTCTTCCTCTTCGTGCGTCATAGTATAGCTTTCCGAGGGCTTAATGGGTATGGAATTATTTTTTGGAGGCATAATAGAACCCATTACTAACAAAAATTCTTCAATATGCCCTTGGAATCAATTCAACTTGATTCTTCAAACAAGACTTATGCAATTCGGAAAAAAATAATACACACCTTTTTCTTGCTTTGAGGAGCTCGATATTGAAATTGAATTATATTTGTAATTGAAAATCTTCAATATCTAAAATTCAGCCCTGTAGTAGCCCTTTGAAGCTTCTTTCAAATGCCACAGGTCTGATCTAATTTGGATTCCCCAAGACAAAGTTGTGTCCAATCTCCCACAATGACCTAATTCTGGACTGGTTCAGTAGAGAAAACTTGTAGGACTTGCCACGTGTCACTGTTTCTTCCTTTGTCTCTGAAATTGATAGCCAAGAAACTACAGTCCGTGTACTTGCGACCACTTTTTACGGCACTCAAATCCACTGCCCAGAGAGAGAGTTATTGAACTTTTCCCACGATCACCTCTTTGAGATGAAATTCAGGAGCCTGAAAAAGCACTACCTTCCACAAATCATATCTCCTAAAATATTGCGAATCAAGCTCTGAAATGTTTTCAATAATTTCCTCTGGATTTCAGCTTCGCACCATATGAATTTTCGATTTTGAATCTTCGTATAAATTTTTTTATAGCGCAAATGCCACGATGACCTGTTTAGGAGCCTGAAAACAGACCTAACTTCCACAGATCATATCTCCGAACATGTTGCGAACCAAGCTTTGAAATTTTTAGAAAAATTTCCTCAATATTTCAGCTTCGCACCCTAAAAATTTCAGCTTCTGAAGCTTCGTAGAAAAAAAATTATAGCGAAAATTCCACGATGACCTGTTTGGAGCAGCGAAACCCTAGAATCCAAAGCCTCTGATACCAAATGTTGTGTAACCAGCTCCAAAAATAGAAGAAAAGAGATATCAATGCCTTAGAAATAAGCCACTTCGAGGGGCAAACCTCCAGTACATTACATGAATGAACAATTCTTGGATGATAAAATGACAAAACCTCCTTTCTTTATATAAGAGTCCATGGGGCCACAATGTAGTCCTAGTGGGGCCACAATGTAATCCTAGCCAACCTAACAATAATAATTTAAGGGCACAATAATAACAAAATGGGGGTTACAAGGGTACAATAATAATAATAAGGGGGGCTACACTAACATACTAAGGGGCTACACTATTAATATAGGGACTTAACAAAATCCCTATACAGGAGGGTACCGATATTCTAAGATGGGGTTACAGGCCGAGGGGTATGTTCTTGATTCAGGAAGCCTATCAACTGCAAGCAAAACAACTTGACCTTCTGGTACATCGATTATGGAAGAATATTTGGTCCACGAAGCACTGGCCGAAAATAGAGCACTTCTTATGGTTGGTGGGGCATGGGAGGATCCTCACATGGGACCAACTCCAGAAAAGGGGAATGAATGGGCCATCAAAGTGTGTAATGTGTGAAGCATCTGTAGAAATAATGGAACATCTATTAAACAATTGTGTCGTGGTGGATGAGATGTGGCTAAACCTTCACAGATTATTCCAAAAAACTGATCGAAATAATAACAGTCTGAGCTAAACAATTGAAAACTGGAGAAAAGGTGGATACAAAAGCCCTGTGGTGAATAGAGCATGGTCACTTGTAGTAGGATTTATACTCTGGTCACAATGGAAAGAAAGAAATATAAGGATCTTTCAGGACTGCAAACTGAATATTGAAGATATTTGGAACATCACTAAACAAGGAATTTGTGAAACAATTCTGGCTGAAAAATGGGATCATGAAGATTGGGTGGTCCAAGGATAGGAAGGTAGAATTCTTCAACAATTAAATTTGAGAGAAGAAATGGTTGCACCTACCTCCTAGAAATAGGTGTCGTTACCTTATCAGGTAAGAAATACTTTTGATAGGCCACAATCAGGCTTTCTAAAACTGAATTATGATTGAGCATCCAAAGGGAATCCTGGACAGGCAGGTGCTGGAGGCTTATTCTACGACTGTACAGGGACAACACTCAGGATTTATGTTATTGACTTAGGGTACTCTACTAATAACGAAGCTGAACTAGCAGCGGTGAAACTAGGACTAGTAATTGCTAAGCAGGAGCAATATAATAGGCTGGAAATTGAAGGTGATTCTACAATGGCTACTGGTATTATTAAAAAAACTCCTACAAGGAATAAACTAGGAATCGATCACTAAGAGTTGGCGGACAGCAAGATTGATACAGGAAATTCAACAACAACTCAAGCAAATCGACTATGTAATACATATGCATGTGAGACGACAAGGAAACAAGGTGGTCGATTATCTTGCGAACTAGGCTTACCGCAATGTGGACAGTCATTTGGATCGACCATGGCAACGGGAGATAGTGCAGTCAATGCCTAATCTCTAGAACATCCTAATAGAGGATTTTCAATTGGGAACTCAGGGTAATAGTACTCCCCGATCGTGGTGCGCAATACTCCAAACCGAGCCCAACAATGGAACTGAGCCTGACTGTGTTGACGCGGGTGGTGTACGTCTATGTGGCGGTGGTTATGTGGGAAGTGCATGCCTACCACATGGTGGCTGCATGCAACCACCAGGAGGTGAGGCACCCACCAGCATAAATGAACCACACTTACCGGAGCCTCCAGATGGATCGGCCAGCTAGGTTGTCAGTCGGATTTTGGAAAAAGTGCCATCAGTGCGGGGTTAAGGCAAGAAAGCTTGTTTGCCATTTCATTGTTTGTTGTTTCACTCTGAATTTTTCTCCTAAGGTTGATATTGCATGTAGCGGTTCAAGCCGAAAGAGTTTTAGGGTGACGGAGAAAGCTCGACTGTGGTATGTATCTCTGTTTTTAACCTTTCAGCTATCGACTCTGCTCTCTTCTCGTCTGCAGATTTTTCTCATGGTTTTCTTAGAATATTTGTGGGAATGGAGGTATGTTCACTTTTGGTTTGAATTCATGCAGTAGATTCACGAATTTGGTTACAACATCCCTTTTATTCACTTATTTTTTGCTCTGTCTTGCATTTTTATGCTTGCTAGTCTATTTCTGTCTTTGTTTTTCTTCCCTGACCCTGGCATATTTCGAATTATGGGCTATGTTTTATCCCCTTTGGTGGGCTTGCTACATTATAGTATTGGATTTCTTAATCATTGTTATGTTTCCATATGTGTGCTGGGAGTTAGAGGTATTGTCGTTCTGAGCCTAGTTTACTTTTGGGGTCTGTCGGTATTTGCATGCAAACTGGTAGGGTCTGCTATGGTTCGGTTACCTACATTTGTACTATTGATTTTCAGGATTACTGTACCTTGGTCTCGGTGTCAAAATTTCGAGGTAATGGCCGCTTTGTTAATTTTCTCCTTTTTCATTATTCGAATTGGGTAATGGATTTTCACCTTTATCTCTTCCGGGGTCCCTGTCGAACCTGCATGCAAATTATTGTGGGTAGTTTTGGTTCCTTTTACTATCCTAACTCTGTATTTGGGATTTGGAATTGGCCTTTTACCCTTTTATGTTTTCTTCTGCGTTGCGATAGGGTTTCTACTCAACGGCCTACCTTTCATCCTTTTCTGTACCCGTCTAGATGTTCTCGTGTTCGTTCTAGCTATTTACCTCTTACCTTATTTTCGGTCACTGACCTGGGAGATGGTGATGTTATTTATGCTCTACCTTATATGCTATCTACGAAGCTGACTCGTATTGTTGTATGGTTGGAAATTTTATCATATTTCTCAGGTTTTTTTAAAATGGTTAAACGAGGCAAAAAGCCTAATGGGAGAAAAGGCAAGCAACCCTCTCCCGAAATGCACCAGAAAAGGGGAAGGAAGTCGGTCCAGCAACACCTTGAGCCACTGGTTCAAACCTTCATGACTGACATCCCCAATTCAGTTTGTGGCCGCATTTATGGATGGTAATTTGAGATTTTAGATAACATAGATTTGGAGGATGACATGGCTTTAGAGGATATGCATACTGTGATTCTGGACCCTGGGCACACCCGGTGACGAACTTCTCTGTTTCAACAATCTGTCCGAACCTATTGGTTAATTAAATTCCTGTTAGCCAAAGCGGTTATGTCTATAGCAGAAACAAAGTTGGAATCGACCCTGGATGATATCAATAGGAATATTTAGGAAATTAATTTACGTTATTTGCATCAGTATGCGAGGCTTGGAAGACTGGAGAAGGAAATTAAGGCAATGCAACAGGTTTCAGTAGAACTACCAGGAGCTTCAACCAAAGATCCAGCACTTTATTGCTCTTAAGCTACATACTTTTGTTTAAGGTTCTTATGTTGCTTCCTTCTTATATATGATATGGTCTCTAGACTTGGATATCCAGTATAGACAGATTTGGTATAGGTTGTTAAGACCTTTTATGTTCTAGTTGACTTATTTTGAACTCCGATGGCCAAAATACCTGGTTTCCTGCGGGCAGGTTGAGTTCTAGTTTTGTATCTTTTGCTCGATTTTATTAATAGAAAATAGAAGGTACCACCTGAGCTTACAAATAAATAAATAAACATAAACCTTAGCTAAAATACACATTCCAATTCACTAACATCATCTAATTGTATAGAGAGAGAGAGAGACGCTTTACAACCTAGATGAAAGACAATCATAATATACATATGACATTAAAATATATAACATACAAATAGTAGTTTTAAATTAACATCTATTTACCATATCAATTAAAATAAAATTTTAAAATTAATTAATAAGTACACACACACACACACACACACAGATATATATATATATATACATTAGAACAAGATTCTTAAACATGAACATTCACCCATTTTACCATGGATATTATTAACTTCTAAAAATGTTTTTTTAACAATACCATGGGCCAATACTTGGCTTATCATTCATTTCAAAATTAAAAATATATATATATAAATATTTTAACTTAATTTAATTTAATTGTATAGTACTTTACATTAAAATTTAATACTTAAAACAAACATATAATATAAGTTTATAACAATATTCTTAATCATGGATGTTCATCCCCATTTTACCATGGATATTATTAATTTGTAAATAGACTTTGTTACAATACAATAGGTCAATACCATGGCTTATTTTAATTTAATTTTATAACATTTTTTACATTAAACTTAATACTTATGATAAACATACAATATAACAAGATTCTTAAGCATGGATATTCACCCCATTTTACCATGTATATTATTATATTGTAAATGTTTCATTCATAATTATCATTAATAAATAAACTTTAATTTATTATATTTATAGAATCAAATTAATCGTAATGTTATTTTTATAATCCAATATTTTATGAATAATTTTTTTTAATTATAGTTGATTTTATAGGCCAATCAGTTATATATTTTAATTTTATTATAAATATTTTGAAAATTTTATTTAATGATTACATGTTACAATATAAGTTTTGAAAATTAATTGAAAATTTTAATTAGATATTGTCTAACTCTTGTATTATAAGTATAAATCACAACTTTCTGATTTCTACACTTGACTATGACTAGAAAGATAGTTTTGTTTGAGGTTTGTATAATTTAATTGTGTGTAAAATTGATTTTGTTTTGTAGTGACTATTTTTTAGACATGTTTTATAATTTTTTTTTTTCTATGTTTTTTATAGGCAGGGACTATGTTGCTTGCAGCCTCTTTTTGAATAAGAATTTAGTTAGAATGAATATGTATGAACTATATATGCAATAGAAATATATTTATGGTCATTTTACAATTGTAGTTTCAACCATATTAAACTTTGTCATTTATAAAAATATCTTTGCATTTTTTATTTAAAGTAAGTTTTTTTGCATGTAATTTCATATATAAAATTTTGATATAAGTTCACCAATACATAATCTATAATAAATATCATTTCATAAAAAATAAACATCATGATTATAACCATCTAAAAAAAATAAAAACCATCTAAGACACACATTAAAATTCGCTAACATCATTTAATTATATACACCTATAGCACATATAAATGCCATTAGCTAGCACAAAAATCTAATAATCTAACAAGGCATCATCATCGTGATTACATATAACAAAACACAAACATTGTCTAACATCATCACCACACACATCCTGAAATATACATCTCATATTTCAAATAAATTTTATAACATACACAAATATCTGCAAGCACATTAAATGAACATATCTAACATGACCTAACAATATTACACACATCAACACCAACAATCAACACGAATAGAAAAAATGCACCATATGTATATATATACAAACAAGTCAAAGAACTGCATCAAGTCAAATAACTATTATAAATATATTATACAACAATAGTAGTGGCAGCCTGGTCTATAGCAGAAGACGATGAATGGTCAACTCCCTAATCAAGAGTCAAACTATGAGGTGGAGGAGGAGGTTTTTTGTATTCTCTCTAAGGAGAAACATGAGACTGTGAGTGATCATGAGGTGAATGAGGAGGACTAGGTGGTCAAGTACTACCAGAAGGATCGCCGATGCTTTGATCATCATCTGATGGGGTAGTACATATGGGTGAAGATAGTGTATTTGATGCATGGCGCCCATCCCAGAAATATCACCAACTTGATAATCATCATCCAAGGGGGAAGTAGTAGGTGAAGACCTTGTATCGGCTACATGGCAGCGATCCCTCCTCAATTCTGGTATAAACTTGGTAACTTTGACGATATGACGCACAAGACTTACCATATCTCATGGAATGTTCGTCGAAAGCTCTAGGATACTAGGATCTTCCCTAATCTCTCAAATTTTTGCAGGGAAGACTTCCGTCTAAAAAAAAATACTAGACAGTCAGTTGTCAAAATTCATCTTGAATCCAATATCATGCCTATGACACGGCCGCATGTCCGCATGTATCCAATCAGGATATCCAACTTCACCCTTATCTGCCTCAACCATCTTCGAATCTCCATCTTGTGGGGGAGGAGGCATGTCCATAACAAATGTGTTGATGTCTAAAAAATATATAATACACAACAATAATTAGACATTTGCATTAAACAATTTTAAAAAACATGTTAAAGAACATGTTAGAATAAATGTTATTCTAATTAATTAATACAATAAAATGAAACTCAATTAGTTTAAATAAAACTCTAATATTACCTCTAACATTTTTTGGATCGTCTCGTGTGAAGAGGATGTTGGGACATTGTCATCGATCCCTCCCACATAAGGAAACGATGCCAAGATGAACATGTGCTCAGCCACATTGGCTAGTAGCTTGAGTGCCTCATCAAAAATCCTAGCAGAATACTCCAGTTGCCCCTCTTGGGCATCATATTTCCCCACATGTGCATCCACACCTCAATCATCAGCCTAGGAGGACCACGGTCAAAATTAAGCCTTGTCTCCAGAAACCTTTCAAAAAATAAACAAAAATATCTTAAGTAAAATATAATTTCACCCTCCCATTTATCATACCATGACATATATCTAAAGGTATATAATACTATTGCAAAAAAATGATAAACCATTTGATACATAGTGGCCTCTATACCAAATGAACATAAAAAAAAGGGGGAAACTAATGTGTTTCCCATCACTAGTATAGTGTGAAATGGTAATCAATAATAGTGAGAGGAACCTAACCTCCTTTGCACCAAAATAAGTGATCAGTAGCTTCCCACTAGACACCTAAAAATATGCTAGAAAAACTACATGATCCCCAACATATCTTTGAGGGTAGACAAGTTGACTTGTTGTTGCAACACCATGGGTGACATCAGGGAACTAGGGAAAATCCTCCCCTCCTAAATAGGCTAGTGATGAAATAAATTTCCTCCTTAGTGGGATAAAACCACGTGCGAGGACCCACATGAAAATCTTGTTGGTGGAAATATTGCTGACGTATTAACTGTGCCAACAACCTAGAGTGTCCCTTCACAGATGTAATCTCCTCATAGTAATTAGGATGCGTACATTACTCTAGATTCCTTGGGTCACTACGGTAATAGGATGAGAGTAAAAATATATCTCCCTATCTCATGCCTCCCACCCTCCTACCATATTGTATTGGTCAACTCTTTTCTCTTCCTAGTGTTTCTCCTCTCCCCTTTGATGTCTCTGCATGATTGACATAAAAGATACATCAGCCTCATACATAAAACATAATTTTTTTCTATTAAATGAAAAATGTGTTTATAAATATGGAAATATAACTTTCGATTACAAAACAATATTCAACCTCGGTGTGCCAAAAAAACAAAAACAAACTAGAAATGGTGCGCCACAAAAAATAGGAATGCACAAAAAATAGTGCATACATAAACTTGACACGCCACTTTTAGTTCGCATACATACATAACATTAGTTTTTTTTTTGTTTTTCAATGCATTACATCAACATAAAAATTTTCACCAGTGCATTAATTTTACATCAATGTACCACACCAAAACGTTCAGGTTTAAACATCGGGAAATGCGTTGGGAAAAAGTAAATGCATCGGGAAATTAATTTTACCAAATGCACTACCATAAAAATTATAATTTTTAAAGTGGTATGTTGTGGAATTTAATGGCCCATTGTGTTTAAATTTACCCAACGCACTAAACCACTAACCGTGTGTTAACGTTATGCATTGATTTGCGCTACACCCTATAAATTTACAGGGTGCACTGTGAATGGTGCAAGCAGAACGTTTCGAATGCACTGCAAAGAAAAATGAAATAAGACACAAATCATTTTTTAACTTAATTTTCAATTCTAATCCACTAAAATTTAAGTTAGGGAGAAACATATAAATTACCTAGACATTTTCTCATCATTGAGGCATGGTTCCCAAGTAAACGAAAAAATAAATTTCTCCACCGTTTCACAAAATTCAAAAGGCATGATGTGAGAAATGGACAAAAGGATGGAAAGCAAGGGAAGCACCAATGGAAAGGCACTTCACATAGGTAAAGGTTGCACCAGTGCTTGAGAGCTCTACAACACTACAAATGGTAAAAATGAATTTTATGACCGATAAACGTTTTTTTATTTAACCTTGTTCCGGTGCACTCGAGTAATCACACGGCCAGATTATTTACGAAGAGTGCCACAGTTTTTTATATTAAAAACCTTACCATGGTGCACCATTTTATTTATATACTAGGGTGTTTCAAAACAAGAATAGAAATGATGCTTTGTGGGTGTATAGAATTGGAATGGTGAAAATGAATTTTACGACTAAATTTTTTTAAATTGAACCTTTGTCTGGTGTTATAGACAATTATATGCACTGATGCTCTAGTTTCACCTAGTGCACCACTATTTTTAAATAAAAAACCTTGCAATGGTGAAACATATTCTATATGCACTGAGGTGTTCTGAATTTTTCAAAGCACCAGGGCTTCATCGGAGTATAGTACCGAAAAGGTGAAAACGAAATTTATGATGGACATTTTTTTAAATTTACGCTAGTCCAGTGCTATGAAGTAGTATATGCACCAATTCTCTGGAGTTATTGAGCACATTGCTATTTTTTATTTTATAAAAAATAAACCTCGGCCGGTGCACCATTGTCTATTAAGTACCAAGATGTACATTTCTATTTATTGCACTGGTGCTTATTATATGAGTAGTGCACCTTTGTTTTTAAGATTAAAAACCTTGGCCTCGTGCACCATGTTTATACACACCGAGGCTTTCATAAAATGAAAATCATTGGTGATTTATGTGATTATAGCACCGAAATGGTGAAAATCAATTTTACGACTGACATTTTTTTAAATCTCACCCTTGTCCAGTGCTATCGAATAGTATATTGAATATTATCTATATTTTTGTATCTGCCCAATTTAGTTATTTTATTTCTATTTTTTTATTTTGAAAATATAATTTACAATAAAATTGTGTCTTTTAATGTAATTTTAATATATATAAATTATTTAACACCTTCGAAGACACACAAATTATACCCAATTACAATTTAGACAATTTCCTCACAAATTTAAAACAAAATTCATTGAAAAAAAATTGTTAAATAGTTAGAGTATGTGATTCATCATATTTTTCAAATTTGGAGGACATCATTGTTGGCCTCACAATAATATTCCACTACAATTTGAATACGATCATGGCAAAATTCAACAACTTTTTCAAATTTCGAGGATATCGTTGCCACTCTCACAATAATATTCCAAGATTCCAAATTGATTAACCATTTGCATGTTAGACCATAAAACCTAAAGTGATTTTAAAATTCAAAAAAAAGTGCAATCGAACTTTTCGAGGTTTTGAGTTTTTATATAAATAGTTTTCAATCAATATTTAGTGCAATACTAACAATAATGTATCATAAAAAAATTTGGTAATAATAAGCGATAAGGATCCATGATAAGGAATTATTTTAACAATGAATACATATATCATCCACAAGGTATAAATTATGAATTTTTTAATCCATATAAATTATAAATTAAGAATAACCCTGCCACGATGTGCTATTATCTATTACAAGACATACAAATTTTATTAACTGCATTGGTGCTTATTTTATATGAAGTGCACCACCATTTGTAAATTAAAAACTCTTCCACATGCACCATGTTGTTTACACACCAAGGATTTCATAAAATGGAATAGCATCGTTGCTTCATGACAATATAGTGTACCCACGAGTACACATTATAAATGTAGTGCACCATTGTTATTATTTGTATGTAAAATAACCTTGCAATAGTGCACCATTTTATGTTAATCATCAGGGCCTTCAGTTCAATTAATGACACCAGTGCATATAATATAATATGTGCAGCAATATTTTTAAATTAAAAACCCCACAATGGTGCACCATATTTTTTATGCACTGGGGCATTCATATACTAGTTTAGCACTGGGGCGTCGTGAGAGTATAGCACTGAACTGGGAAATCTAGATTTTACGACCAAATTTTTTTTAAATTTAACCCTTTTTTAGTGCTATTAAGTATTATACACACCAATGCACCTTATTTACTTAGCGTATCACTGTTTTTTATTTTTATAAAAAATAACTCTACCATGATTCACCATAATTTATTAAGCATCAGTGCATCTATTTATAATAATGCACCAGTGTTTTAATATATTATATTAGATGCACCATTAGAAAAAATCCACTAAAACATATTCCCACCCAATTTTTCTAGTGACCTCCACTACAAACGGTTTTTAAGGCTATTTTTATGTGGACTTCTGCAAAAAACTCTGCTAGAGGGTATCTTCCTTGTATTGATTTCAGATGTTGCAAAAAGGGGTCTTCAAAATGGTAGATTGGATTTCATGGTTAGTTTCATTGGGAATATAGAAATTGTAGTTACTCATGGAACAAAAAAAATAAGATATTTTTGGTCTGGCCTATACTTCAGGGAACATAATAAATACATCACAGCTTGAAATTGCATAATTGTGATGTACAAAAAAAAATTGAAGGGAGAACTACCGTGACATCTAGTGAAACAGAGTTCATGAATGATGTTCATAATTGGACCTACACAGAATGAGAGGAGTTATTAGGGTAATTTTGAGGTAAAGAATGGGCATCAAAACAAAATATTTTCTAACAAATTAACTTTAAAATAATGAATAGGATTCAATATGGTTATGGCATCCCTAGGGGAAAATATTTTGGAGGGAAAAGAATAAAAATACTTTTTTATTGTATTTTCAACTTATCTCCTTGTACATTAACTAAAATTTCAATAGTAGACACCTGTCATATGCGTACTTCTGTGCAGATCCATGTCAAAAAAATAATATTAAATACATGAAAAAAACGTGTTTTAATGATTGTTATAATGGCTATCAGATACTTATACTATGTGTGCCTTTTTTTCTTTCAAATGACTCTTATATGTTGACGAACTAATTTGTATCTTACGATGCATATGGTTTCTAATGGATCTCTTCTCCTTCATTCCACACATTACACTATTTATTAGTTGTGAACTACTTTGCAATTACTTTCTAGTGCTCTTTTACTCTTGTATGTCTTGGATGGTTTTAGCTAACTAAATACTCTTGAGATATACTTGGTATTATTCTTGTGTTGTTATAATTTTGTACTTTTTGCTTCAAGTTTATCATCTGCAATCTTATTCATATTCACATTCTAGGTATTTCATAATTTCCTTCACATAAACATGTATTCATCCAAAACCCAAGAGAAATCAAACAAAGATGGTGGTAGTTGGGCCCACATACCTAATGGGAATTTTACCCCAAATGATGTGAGGTATAATTGGGACTTCATACCAAGGAGATCCCATTAACCCTTGAAAGTGAATTCTTCCCCATCAACTCACTCCCACTTGATTATTATTCCATTGACAAAAATCTCAAATTCTCAATATTGCAATTCATGTAAGAATTTTGCAAACTAGCAATAGAGGACAACTTTTCTATTAATTTGAGAACATAGGAGTGTTGAGTGGTATATCTCTCTAATAAATATGAAAGGTACAATAGTAGTACTCAACCCAATATCTCATGGAATCAACTAAGGAGGATTGACCTTACCCTTAGCTATACTACTCAATTACCCAAGCACTAAGAGTAATTTTCTTATGTGTGAGTTTTTTTTGTAACAACTCCCAAGCACTAAGACTTAGATGTACCACCTAGCTGCAAATTATGCTACTCCATCTCTCTCAGTAGTTGTTCACCCCTAAGTTAGGGTTATAACACTACTTTGGAAATGGCTTATCATGACAGGAACACATCCATCACTAAATATAACAAGGCCAATGTACCAAACTCTGGCATCCTCCAACCAACAATCTCACATCCTCCATTAGCCACACACCCAAGTAGTGCACCCCCTTCAGTGTACTTGAAGTCCCTTGGGTTGTATCTCTACCTACAAGGTGTCCAACTCAGACTGACCAAGGATGTCTTAGAACCTTTTGCTTCTAGGATTTATTTCTACCTGCAGAGGTATCCACGTATCCTCCAAGCCCTCACATGGGGACAATTGTCCCTATTGATCAATATCCATTCAATGGGGGAAACACCATTTTTATATTTTTCGGTGTCCCTTTAATTTTTATTATGATAATATATATAATAATATTATAATATATATTACTATCAACCCACTTTATCCTTCCATTTGTGGATTCCTAGCCCCCCATGTTATTTTCATTCGTTGGTTTGCACATGTGGCATTCTTTTTAATACATATGTGTTTTGCTTGTAACATTAGATAGGTTTGTTGGCCTTTTATCTCATAGGATCTCTAGCCTCAAACATATATGTGTATAAATTCATAGGCTCATGTAACTATCATTATAACATAATCACATAAACCCAACATAATCTAGGTCACCACCCTAATTTAATACAAACTATCTAGCCTAACTATATAAGAACCCTAGCCTTAAATCATGTTAGTACATTGGCCCACCATCCTAACACATTTATACACATAGAGGTAGATAAACCTCAATAGTAGCTGGCTCACCCACCTGATTATCATTTCAACTTATACAAGACCATCTAGGGGTCAAATCTGGGGCATTATACTCCCCTCCCCCTTATTTATGCATTTTCCGCAGTGCATCTCCATACATTTACAATCAAGGTGTGTATATAGATTGTAGATATTACCACTACATGGCATCACGATGCTCTGATTTGGCATCTACAAGTGCATCTAAATTGTGCCAAACTAATAGTGTTGTTTTGGGGCACCCTTGACTTGCACATTCATTATGTGTACCAATACTACCTTGATGTTTTTCTCATGCCCCACCTTGATGTACATGAAACCCATAATGTTTATCATTATATCATATAGTTTACAACTGAACTTTCCAAGAACAAATAATATCAACCTTAGTGGTATCATCTAAACTCTAATCTAATGTAATTTTGAAGAAGTTTTGCAACTGAAGAAATATATACCTAATGTTTAGAGAACTATGTCTATAATATGTTGTGAATAACCCTCTCTAAAAAAATAATACTAGATAGTGATGTAAGTTTTATAACCATGGTAATGGATAGATCTAACAAAGCATGTTAATTACTAAAAACTAATTTCTATGGTATCTTCAACATTGCCAATGAAATTATCTAATTCAAATATAATTTTAGTCATGTATCCATGAATCTCCATTCCAAGATGTAGATACACTAGGGAGGAACATGCATGTGATCACATTCATATATATGCTTTCCACTTGCATCTAACAAAGTAGTTTTGAACCCTCATCTCAATATTCATTAAGTTCATAAATAACCTCCAATCATCTATGTAGCAACATCTCCTTTTGAGTTATCATGAATTTTATAAAGGCTCCTCTACAAATTCACTAACACATATGCCTTTGTAGGTATAATTGATGTTTATTTTAAATGAATGATTACATTGTGCCATGATTTTTGGAAAAATGATGAAAATATAATGTTATTGATCATGTAATGTTTGACGATTGCTAATGAGAGTATGTGTATTTAAGATATATGAATTCATGATTATGGAACTCAACCATGTGTGTCAATAAGAGTTTTATGGTTGAAAAATGAGAATTTTGGAATTTTCCTTCTACTTATAAGAATCTATTAACATGGAATAAAAAGGGTAACCAATATTGTAATTGGAAATATTCATGTTTCCCTTCTTTAGTAATATCAATGATCGGTGATATGCTTTGAGATATTTTTTTTCCATCCTATCATTGTTTTCAATTGATTTTATTTTAAACCATAGGTTGTTGGGGACGATTGTAACACTCCCTCCCAGCCCCTTGGACCTTCCAGGTTGAATGGGAGATGTTACTTTTAATTTACCTAGCCTACATGGTATCATTATGCAGTCAGGGTTATGAAAATAATTCGTTCCTAGAGTTATCAAAATTAGCTTTGGAAACACCATCTCATTCATCTCGTTGAGAGATTTCCGACACAATAAATTTTATCCTAATATAATGCTCAGATAAAAAGTTATTCCCCTTTAAATTTTGCCAATTAATTCTTGCAAGTCATCAAGAGTTGTGATGTGGCACCCATTTGTATGACAAGTCGCCCTACCACATAATTCATGATGATTATGTGGCACCCACATGGTCTCAATTTCACATCCGTGGTGCTTTCCACATCATACTAAAGTTGTTAATCCCCTTAGCCTGGCCTCATTGGTGTATTGAAACACTTTCTCACTATATTTGGCTCTAACTAATATTTAGGTCACAACATCTACACTTGGAAAATATTATCGAAACTAAAATCCCCAAATAGATCTTGATCACGTTGCTCCACAACACATTCCCAAATCTGGCCCACATACAACCCTGGATGCATCCATCTCTGGCCCACATCTGGCCCTACACCAACACCTTCCTATGGATCCCAGTCTAGATATCATATGAAATCTGGCACGCGTACAATTTGTCTCCAAGCCTTGAACACCTCGATAGGACCCAGCCTAGATATCCAACTTTTCAAGTGAGATATTTGAATCACTTCACAAGTTATCTAGGTTATTTCGAATCTGATGCTGAAACTACTTGTGCCAACCCAAATATTTGACATTTTCCACTCATAGAGGCTCTGCATGGTTAATGAAAATTAGGCCCCACCCTAGATATCTAACGCAAACCACCTCCATTGTGAACATATCCTATGACTCATCTATATTTCATTCCCACACGAATGTCACCATGTTATTTCTCCTGGATTCAAGATTTCCTTATATGTTTGAATCACCTAAATTGTATCCATCATGGATAAAACTCTTGGCAAGACTCATCCGGACCCATATACAATTCTAACTTCTTAATTATTAATAACCAGAAATTATAAGGGATTTCTAGGTAATTTTCCCAGGTCTTCCTTGAAGTAAAGTGTTACTCATAACATTATCTTCTATAGAAAATAAATATCCATTAAAACTTTTATATTCCAAACACCAAGCATGGCCACAATATGAGCAATAAGACTATCAACATGCCTTCTAATGGGAAAAAAAGAAATTCTATCTTGGCTAACACTACTTAGCATTTTAAATGCAACAAAATTTTGTTAAACCATAGAATGGATCCCAAAACACTATTATACCCACTGTTATATCATAAATTTCATCATTATCAGTACTTTTCCAAGATAGAAAAATAACATTCTTAAACAAAAAATGACCCTAGATATTTTCCACATATCAAAGAATGGAATTCATACACCATACCAATATGAGGGGCTAGTTAATTCATTCCTCTAAGCCCCTCATATCCCTAAAAACATTCACATTTTCATCTCATCATAGATAAACACATTCCTCCATTAATAGTATTATCCATATCAATCAAAAATGTGCAATCATGTATATAAATCTATAAACCATTATGATAGTAACAACCCATAGATCCATAGCCTTATCATGATCGTGAATGCATATAATACAAAGCACTCACTATTATTATATAAATATCTCATCAACCTTTCTAAGCTAGAGTTATCCCATATACATAGAACATAAATTGAATTACTAATGAGATCACCCACAGACATGACCACAGTAGTGACATTCCCAACTTACAAATATATAAATATAATTATACTCAAGATAGCACAATTAATCCTAAGTGAGTTCAGGTCACCATTCACGGACATGTTATATAATCATGCATATAAATGAGAATGTTTCACCCTCACAACTCATGCAAGTGATAATCACCATATATATATATATAGAGAGAGAGAGAAAGAGAGATACAGCTTAGTTGGAAATCCATGATTAGATAATAAACTAGACATTATTACATAAATGAAATGGGATTAATCATTAGTCATAAGCACAACAATGCATATCATGGCTTGTAGGCTAGAATTCATAACCGAGAACACTTATCTGAATATAATGATTTAGTTGGAAAATGAAGGAGGGACTTCCACTCTCCACCCAACCATAGGCCAGCTACACTATAATATTTCTTGTTGTTGGCCACCCTCGAGTTGGATTCAGAGTTTGAGGAGCTAAGTTATTAAGGGTATTCACACCAATAATCATTAAAATAGGTATCCAAGAGGAGGAATCCACTATTCAGGTGGTTTATCAATTTCTCCCAATTAGTAAACACCACATGAGCTAAAAAAATATATAGGGATGATTCTATTAGTCCAGGAACTTGATCTCACTCTAAAGGGTGTTTTTTTTGGCATTATGGTAGGTTTTATTGTTTGGAATTGATGTCAGCCTGCTAGTGGTTGCCCTCATGATCCTGATTGTTTGTGTTCAAAATGAATATCTACTATGGATGAGTTACCATTGACTTGATGCAAAGGTTTTTGTTCATTTAGGCCATCATGATCGTAGTTTGATGTACAGATGTTCCTCCCACTAGGAACTCATGACCCTGACTTCATGCAGAGGTGTTTGGAAATTAAGGTGTCCTTAATGATTGCAGAGGAGTTATGGGAGGTTGGAAAAGGTCTGGAGAAGTTGCAGGAATTAGGATAGGGTTTGGATATGCTTATAAGTGTGTTAGCACCCAATTTGAACCTCAGGCTGAAAAAGGCCAAATCAGGGTAACAACTAAACCACGCTCAGCCTTGTAGCTAGCCCTACAAGGACAGGAGAGGGATCTCTCCGTAGAATAGATATTCAATGAAATGGTAATGAACTGATTTTAGGCTAGGTATATAAATGGGAAAAAGAGTTTTGATAAATGACTGAAATTCAGGGATGTATGGGACAAAGGGACAGTATGAAAATGAGGAATTAAATCAAGGACACAGGGTATTTCATGGGGCAAGATAGGTAGGAGATTTAGCAATCAAGTTGAAACAAGATGGAGTGGAAAGACTGATGAGATGCTAAAAAGGGCATAATAAATGAATCCTTTTCAAACAGAATAAAATACACAGAGTGTGAATGATTCTCCAAGGCAGAGCATATAAGAATGGATTCTACCTTTCTATCTTGAAAACATTCAACTAGAAATGTTTATGAATGAATGGTAAAAAATAACGAAATACATATGAAACACAAAGGAGAGACATATGTTAAACTCATACCACATTAATCCCACAAATCAGAGCTGCATCTCTTATTAATTCCTGTCAAACTATACAATGTAGCGCAAAGACATTTTCTGCCACACTTTTCCTAGAACTCCCCCCTTTTTACAAATGATTAGAAATTACAATAAATAGACAGATTTGCAGGAATACAAATCTATGGGAAGAAGAGAAATCACAACTGAAGATGGAAGGCGAAAAGCCAACAGTCTCTCGGTAAAGGGAGAGCAGCGTTACTTTGTTCCACTTGAAATTCACTGATACGCAATGAGGAGGCGAAACCTGTAGCGTGGATCATCTCTGCAATGTAACCGAAAATGTGACTGTTACAATCTGGGTTCTCGGCCTCTGAAGTTTCGCTTTCCATTAGTTCTTCATTCTCTGGATTTTTAATAAAATGCTAATAAAATGAATTTATGCTTTTTCGTGAAGGGAAAACGCATTTAAATGGGGAAAAGGGAAGGGAAATGGAGGCGGGACCCATATGGAAATCGCAATCGCAAATCAGGCGGAAGAGGGATATACAGTGGAGAAATGAAATCGTAATCGGGATCGGAGGAGAGCGGAGAGATATATACAACTAACAGTAATCGCAATCGGAACCGGAGCGGGACAGGCGGATTTGACATATTACAAATATGCGATGCGATGGGGAGGAAGGCCTTTGTAATGAACAAATATAACCAAAGTTTTGAATTAACAAAGGGCTAGGCCTTTTATTTATCAATGAGCGTCAGTAATGATGGTGGGACCCAAGGACCAATCGCAATCGGGAGGAAGGGATGTGCGATGCAATCGGGACAATCGGGAGGGGAGTTGCGATTGAAAAGTTCCGATTGGCGGAGGGCCATCGGATTAAGTGATGAGATCGACGGCTATGGTGTAATCGGGAGTTTCAGAGGAAGGGGTGCAATCGGGAGATCGGAGGAAGGATTTGCGATTGAAAAGTTCCGATTGGCGGAGGGCCGTCAGATTAAGTGATGAGATCGACGACTATGGTGTAATCGGGAGTATGTCAATCAGAGGGTGTTAATCGGAAGGGGACTTATGGAAGCACCGATTGCGATGGTGTGATTAGATGTGGGCCGTTTGATTGGACTGGGAGATCAACAGCTGAGGGATGATCGGAAGCGATTAATCGGAGGAGCGGATCGGGAGATCGGAGGAGAACTTGTGATTGGAATGCCCGATTGGCGGAGGACCGTCGGATCGGAGGGGGAAGATCGACGGTTGTGAGTTAATCGGGGGTGATGTGATCGGAGGGATCGGGGCAGGACTTGCGATCAATCGCAATCGGAGTCTGTTGCGATTGGCCGATCGGGGTTATTTGCGATCAGAACTATTTGCGATTGCGATTTATCATAATAAACTCTAAACTTTATATTATAAAGTTTTATCATATGCATGGTGGGGAAGTGGTTATGATGGCGGAAATTTATATATATAAACTTTATATTAAAGTTTAGGGGTAATGGTGGGGAAGTGGTTTAATGTGATAATGCGAATTTTTGCCATCGGAAAGGGAAAAAGGGATTTTTAAAGGGATATTAAAACTTTGAACATAAAGTTAAGGGGGAACAAATGGGAAATAGGGGATATATGAGGGCATAGGGACTTTTACTTCACTTAAGCATAAAATTCAATCCGGAAGTCAGTTTTGAGAGTGTAGTATACCATTGGAAAGCTCTTTCCGGGCTCTTTCTGATGGATCTGCTTTGAAGGTGCTCTAGAGCTAAACATGCTACCGAAAACTTCTCTGAAGGTAGGGACATCACTTTGTCGAGATAACAGCTTCTGAATTGTGACTGAAATTCAAAGTATTATGTTTTCACCTCAAAACATGGTTTTGAGGTGAAAATTACATCAAAATGAATGAATAATATCTGTGATCCTCCTGGCGCTGTGAATTTGTATTTATTGACTTCCTCATGACCTTGCTAATCTTTATTGACACTTGACTCATTAATTTGACCATGGCGAGACCTTAGAGACTAATGAGACCCATCCTATGACCTACTAATATGATTTTGAGAATGAAAGTGACAAATGACTGAAGATCATAGGAAGGAAAATCAGCAAGTACCTCATGAGGGAAAACTGGTAACAAATTACTATCATCAATGAATCCATGACCTAACGGAATGGCGAAATTGATTATTATGGGACTCCTAATATGAAAATTCAAAAGAGCAATTTTTATCACTGATGGCAGTATGACTAGACTGACACTAACATTGGCTCCAATGGGGATGGTAGCTCCTTGGAGGTGCCAAGAACATCGTAGACCAAGTGGCCTTATCCATTGGGCATGGAGTCAAAAATACTGAAAAACTGACCAATGCATACTGACACTGACTCAAGACTAAGACTAAAAAACTGAAATAAACCAAACTATACACATATCATTCAAGTTTTATAGCCTTCACTTCGAGCCCCAAACTTCAATGACTGTGTGCTCTGAACTCTGATAAACATAACATGGTATATACAATGATGATGACATATATCCTGATCCTTTGTTTTCAACAATGGTAGTGCTTCAAAAGCCTACCATTTACTGCTCCTCCAGGAAAATTTTGGCCATCCATTTCTGAAAGCAAGAAGGCATTCTATCCTCTGTAAGCTGAGATCCTGTATGGTCCTTTCCATAGATTTTCGAACTTACCATGCTTCCCTTTGTCTTCATTTCTAGCATCCCATTTCAACACTATATCATCCAGCTGAAACTTTTCTGCCTTTGTCTTCCTGTCATAGATCTTTTTAATTTTCTCCTGCAACTGAATAGCATTCTGTGACACTTCCTCTCTTGTTTGCTGAAGGTGGATCATTTGATTGATTCTTCGCTGATTGTCATTTTCCTCGCTGCCAACTTCTTGCAATAATTTCATAACTGGGACTGTAAGGGATGTAGGAAATACAACGTCAGTACCATAAACCAGCTCAAATGGTGACATACTATTGATCTTTTACTGCTAACTCTGTCTGCCCATAGCGCGTTGATGAGCTTTCGGTGCCAATTTATTTTGTTTGACTCCAGCATTTTTTTAATTATATTCACCAATGATTTGTTAGATGACTCAGCCAGGCCGTTTCCTTATGGATAATAAGCTATCGAATGGCCCAGCGCGATGTTGTATTTGTCACAAAAGTCGATCATTTTCTTGGATCTAAACGCTGTTGCATTGTCTGTTACAATTTTACAGAGGCAGCCAAAATGAGATAGAATATTCGATTCCAAGAATTGAATGATTACCGTGTTTGTTGCTTGCCTAGCTGGGATGGCCTCGATCCATTTCGTAAAGTAATCTGTCCCTGTAAATATCCATCGGTGCTGAGCTGAGGATGCGGGATGAATTTCTCCAATGAAATCGAGCCCCCACTGCTGAAAGGGTGCGTTCACTGAAACTAGTTTTAAAGGGAGTGGGAGCAATTTTTTCTTCCCTTGAAAGATTTGGCATTCATGACATTTCATCACTGTCTTATATAAATCCGAAACTAATGTAGGCAATAATATCCTACTCTCAATATCTTGTTAGTTGTAGTTTTCCAAAACAAGTGACCACCGCAGTCGCCTTTATGAAACTCGTGCATTACCTTTTGCGCTTCTTCTTCAACCAAAGAATTGAGCAGAACGCCACCCGGATCTTTCCAATACAGAGCGCTGTCTAAAATGCAGTATTTTGCAGATTTCAGCTTCAGAGATCTACCTTTTCTCTTGGACATGCCCGTAGGAGGTGACAAATGCTGAAGGACATAGACAATATCTGAATACCATGGGGACTGTAGAAAAATATCTGCAATTGGAACTAGTAAACCTTCGTCTTCTTCTTCTGCCACTGTTTTTATAAGGTTTATATCTAAGGCGTGCAGATTTGATTGGGCCATCAATTTCGCCAAGCCTTGTCCTTTGATCAACTTCGTGGGCTTGATCTCCAGATCATACTCCAACATGGCTGCTATCCACTTACCTCTTCGACCTTCTGGATCAGTTTGCATCAACACCTCCTTCACTGCTGCGTTTGGGACATATGCTATAGTATGTGAATGCAGAATATAGACTCTGAAATCCTTCAATGCTTTGATAAGGGCCAATGCATGTTTTTCAATGATATTATACCTCAAAGCAGCGTCTCTAATAGTTCTACTGAAAAAGGCAATTGGCTTTTCGATCTCGTCTCTCTTTTGCATTAAAACAGCCGCTAAAGTATGCTCAGATGCAAACGAAAATATGATAAAGTCTTGAGTGTAGTCAGGACTGATCAAAACTAGGGCATTGAAAAAAGCAAACTTTACCAGATTAAATGATTTGATAGCCTCCTCACTCCATTTAACAGTGCTGTCTTTCTTTAACATATTAGTCATTTCCCTCAAATGCTCAGCCAGATTGGGTATAAATCGACGTAAGAAGTTCATCTTACCATTGAATGCTTGGATATCCTTCTTGTTTCGTGGCAGGTCTATGAGCTGGATTGCCTCCACTCTAGCTGGATCGATGCGAATACCATATTTGGAGATGATATGTCCCAGCAGCTTGCCTTCATCCATGGCGAAGAGGCACTTCTTGGGATTGAGATAAATTTCAAACTTTCTGCATCGATGAAAAACCACTCTCAAATGGTACAAATGCTCATCATCTGATCCTGAAAACACTTTCAAATCATCCAAACAAACCACCAGAAAAACATATTTTTCATTTGCAAAGGCGATGTCCATTGCACGTTGGAAAGTAGCTCCTGCATTCTTCAGTCCGAAAGGCATTTTGGCATACTGGAAGGTTCCCCAGGGTGTTGTGAAGGCACTTTTATCTTGGTCCTTCTCATGCACCAAGATTTGGTTGTAGCCTGAGTAGCCATCAAGTAATGACATCCTAGATGCTCCAACTACTCTCTGCAGAATATGGTCCATTTTCGGAAGTGGATAATTATCCTTTAAGGAAGCCTTATTTAAGTTCCAAAAATATATGCACAACCTTATTTCTCCAGTCTTCTTACGTACCGGGACCAAATTTGAAATCCAGTCAGAAAATCTAATGGGGACTATGATACCAGCTTTGTATAATCTGTTTACCTCTTTTTCAATGGATGGCAGTAGCTTCGGATTGATTCTTCTCAGCTTCTGTCTGAATGGATTTTGATCTGGCTTGATAGGAATAGTATGCTAGATTATTTTCCTATCATACACTTTCAAATCTGAATAATCCCATGCAAATACATCAGAAAATTCGGAAAGCAACTTCACATACTTATCCTTCGCTTCAGGGGACAATGTCTTTGACAATTTCACGAACTTGGGTTGATCAGGTGTTCCAAGATTCACATCTTCAACTCCTTTCTTTGTGGGCACCAAGATTGGCTTCTTTGCAACATAGTCCTGATCAAACAGCTCCTCTAGAGGTATGAGACCCCTAGGAATTATGTTATCTTTCAGCTGCAATATGTCCATCTAGTTTGTTTCCATTTCTTGATCATCCACCACATACTCACCTTCTATGAGAGTGTCCTTGAATTTTCCATCACCCTGCAAAAATACATTTATCTCATTATCATCCCAAAATACTTGCCAATACCTCAAATTATCCGAAACAGCAGGCCTATGTTTGACATGGATTTCGAATTTGTTGCTGGAGTTCATCGGAATTTTCAGGTTACTTGCAGTAGTTGCAAGAGAATCAGCAATAAGATTCTGCATCCTGGGCACTGTTGTCAAAGTGTACTCTGGGAATGTCTTCAAAATGTCCAAAACTGCATTTTTGTATGCCCTCAGTCTTGGATGTTTAGCTTGGTACTCTCCTTTCACCTGCTTGATTATTAACTCAGAGTCACCATACACAAAAATCCTTTTTGCCTTCAACTTCTTCAAGATTTTGAGGCCTGCAATCAGAGCTTCATACTCTGCTTCATTGTTAGAGCATTCAAAATCCAACTTGTAAGCACATACTCTAACATTACTAGGGACCTTCTCAAGTTGAAAAATAGGACTCCTAATCCATATTCCAATGCCTGCTCCATCCTTACCAATAGCTCCATCAAAATCCATACTCCACAGACCTTCTTCTTCTTCTTGTAGATTCTGAAAATTTGTTTCTTTCTCTTCTTTGCTTTGGCTGAATTCTGGCTGTTCATTATCCATTTGCTGTTGGTAGGCAGAAGGCTTAGAAGTACTTGCTGCTATGTCTTTTTCCTGTTTGAGGATTTCTCTGAAATTTTCTGAAATCTCAGGTATCTCCTCCACTTGTACCAACTGAACATCCTCGTCATTTAAACCACCATCTGAATATAAGACAAAAGACTCTAAATCTGTGTGTACTGCATTGATGGGATGATTGACTGGCTTGTCTTTGCTAGTGATCATGTATTTCATTTTCTTTTCCCTATATAACTTTCTCAACTAGCCAAACACAGGGATTGTGGCATAGGAGAAATCAAGTTGTATGGTCCCCTTAAGTTTGGCACCCCAAGACCTAGATAGGAGCATTCCAAACCTTGGTGGGACATCAGCAACAACTACATCCATCAAGACATTTTTGGCTAGGATTTGATCTAAAGACACTACTAAATCTTTGATGAGACCAATACAGTGGACCCTACTTGAATCAAAAGAGTACAAATCATGGTATTTTCTAGTAACATCCAGGCCTAACTTCTCCATGACAGCTTTGGGCATTAAATTATGGGAGGCCCCGGAGTCTAACATGGAATTATGCAAGATAAACTCATGTAACCTAAGACTGAGGTAAAAGGGGGGAACTTCATTTTCTTCAAACTCTTGTGTGGCTGGACCAAAAATAAGTTCGAGGTAGTCATCCTCCACATTAACCATATCATAAAGAGGGTCAATTTGCAAGACTTTAGACACCTGATTTTTATATACACTATTCTTTACCAACTCGGTCAAGGGCACGGACACTTTCAACTTGGAAATTTCATTTTCTAAATTAAAGGAGGGAGCTTTTTCTACCTCTTTAATAGGAGGGTCTTTCTTCTCCATTTGTTCTCTCACTACGTTCTGCTGGCCTTTTTCTTTTGCGGCGTTCTCAGCTGTGGGTGCATTGCTGGATGAAGGATTGGCCACCTCTTTTCCTTTCTTTTGTGCCTCGTCCTTCATTTGTAGTTATTTTCTCCTTTGAATGGGGCTGATGGTGATGTTTCTGATCCTTAGAGAATACTTCCCTTGCTGGGCTGACAGCGCGTTCATATAACCTCTCTGGTAGTCATCAGATTCCTTTTCTAACACCACGTCATTGGCCAAAATGAAATTTTCATCCCTTTGAATGTTTGGAGTCGCCACTATGTATTCTTCGTCTTCTGTGAGGAAAATGGGTGCACCATCAGCTGTGAAAAAATGATTGGTTTCAAACAAGGGACCATCGTCATCTGATTCGGTCCCTTGCACGTAGTTCTACTGTAAGGGCGTTCTAATCTGCTGTTGTGGTGCCGCTTGGTCCTGCGCCCTCTGTTCTCTCTGTCTAATTCTAAATTGCGGCTGCTGCTGACCTCTAAAATTCGGATTTCTTATTTGGGGTTCCGGTTTGTCCGAAATTGTTAATTGATCAACCATCCTTTCCATTGTACGAATTAGTGTGTCCATTTTTCTGTCTGAAGGGGATGCTTCTTCTTTCACCGCTACTTTCTTTTCAGCTCTGGCTCGAGCTCTTCTAGCCATCAAATTTGCTTCGATGCTTACTGCTATTTTTTGCATTTCTTCAAGAGACAGTGGATCTCTTTCATGCAGCTGATATGCCATATCTACATCAAAACCATCCGGAAACCTCAGCATAGCTGAATCGACAGGAGGTTTGAGATTATTTGGAATAGCATTGTATACCGTATTGAATCTAAAACAATAGTCTTGCACCGTTTCACCCGCATTTCTTTTAACATTCTCATATTCAGACAGAATTTTCTGTGGATTCCTTTTCACCTCCCATCGGTCTAAGAACTGTGTGTGTAACTCTTGCAAAGTGTGAATAGAGCCTGCTGGTAAAGCTCTGAACCACTTTCTCACTTCACCTCCGAAGCTTTGAACAAACAACCTGGTTGCTACATTCTCTTCTTCCACTTCATGCAAGTCAAAAAAGTCATTCATCTTGTCAACATGTTGCTCGGTTGTAATGCCCTGAGTGGCATCAAAGATAGCAATTTTGCTCTGATAATTAGCAGGCATATCATTGAGAACCTGAGGTAAAACCAAGGGTGCATACCGGGCAGCCATAATTCTGGGAGGATTTACCACAACGTTTGTAGTGCTGGAATTTGAGGTAGGTGTTGATGGAGGAGATGAAAACTGGGAATTGATTGATGGGAATGTTGATGAATCAGGAGGATTGAATGCTTCTCCTGATGATCCTGAAGGCTCAGGAATATAAGTTGAAGTGATGGACTGAGGCGAATTCAAAATGTAGTCATCAATGGAAGAATTTTCTCTCTGAACTTCAATATCTACAAGAAACTCTGAATCTAAAACTGTGTCTTCAAGTGCAGTTTCAGACTTACTTCTAAACAAAGAAAGCTCAAAATTCTCATCAAAAGAAATCTCCTCTACAAAAAAACATTCACTGGGCCAAGTATGGGACCTGAAAATAGGTGTAGGACTTGGCGATTCCTCTTGCCTTCTGACTATACTTGGGATAAGATTTGGATTTTCAAACATAGGGGGAGGATTTGGATAAGGATTAGCCCTTGTATATCTTCTTGAAGCTAGTGTGGTCAACTTACTACTGTACAAAATTTATATCATCCTAGAAAACTCTGAAATATCATCATCAAGACTTTGCAAGAAAAAATATTATTGGGGTGATAAATCTTCTTATGCAAAAAGTTTGTAACAACTTCCCCAGTATGGTCACCAGAGATGTTAGCACCCAATCTGAACCTCAGGCTGAAAAAGGCCAAATCAGGGTAACAACTAAACCACGCTCAGCCTTGTAGCTAGCCCTACAAGGACAGGAGAGGGCTCTCTCCTAGAATAGATATTCAATGAAATGGTAATGAACTGATTTTAGGCTAGGTATATAAATGGGAAAAAGAGTTTTGATAAATGAATGAAATTCAGGGATGTATGGGACAAAGGGACAGTATGAAAATGAGGAATTAAATCAAGGACACAGGGTATTTCATGGGGAAAGATAGGCAGGAGATTTAGCAATCAAGTTGAAATAAGATGGAGTGGAAAGACTGATGAGACGCTGAAAAGGGCATAATAAATGAATCCTTTTTAGATTGAATAAAATACACAGAGTGTGAATGATTCCCCAAGGCAGAGCATATAAGAATGGATTCTACCTTTCTATCTTGAAAACATTCAACTAGAAATGTTTATGAATGAATGGTAAAACATAACGAAATACATATGAAACACAAAGGAGAGACATATGCTAAACTCATACCACATGAATCCCACAAATCAAAGCTACATCTCTTATTAATTCCTGTCAAACTGTACAATGTAGCGCAAAGACGTTTTCTGCCACAATTTTCCCAGAACTCCCCCCTTTTTACAAATGATTAGAAATTACAATAAATAGACAGATTTGCAGGAATACAAATCGATGGGAAGAAGAGAAATCACAACTAAAGATGGAAGGCGAAAAGCCAATAGTCTCTCGGTAAAGGGAGAGCAGCGTTACTTTGTTCCACTTGAAATTCACTGATACCCAATGAGGAGGTGAAACCTGTAGCATGGATCACCTCTGCAATGTAACCGAAAATGTGACTGTTACAATCTGGGTTCTCGGCCTCTGACGTTTCGCTTTCCATTAGTTCTTCATTCTTTGTCTTTTTAATAAAACGCTGATAAAATGAATTTATGCTTTTTCGTGAAGGGAAAACGCATTTAAATGGGGAAAAGGGAAGGGAAATGGAGGCGGGACCCATATGGAAATCGCAATCGCAAATCAGGCGGAAGAGGGATATACAGTGGAGAAATGAAATCGCAATCAGGATCGGAGGAGAGCGGAGAGATATATACAACTAACAGTAATCGCAATCGGAACCGGAGCGGGACAGGCGGATTTGACATATTACAAATATGCGATGCGATGGGGAGGAAGGCCTTTGTAATGAACAAATATAACCAAAGTTTTGAATTAACAAAGGGCTAGGCCTTTTATTTATGAACGAGCGTCATTAATGATGGTGGGACCCAAGGACCAATCGCAATCGGGAGGCAGGGATGTGCGATGCAATCGGGACAATCGGGAGGGGAGTTGTGATTGAAAAGTTCCGATTGGCGGAGGGCCGTCGGATTAAGTGATGAGATCGACGGCTACGGTGTAATCGGGAGTTTCGGAGGAAGGGGTGCGATCGGGAGATCGGAGGAAGGATTTTCGATTGAAAAGTTCCGATTGGTGGAGGGCCATCAGATTAAGTGATGAGATCGATGGCTATGGTGTAATCGGGAGTATGTCAATCGGAGGGTGTTAATCGGAAGGGGACTTATGGAAGCACCGATTGCGATGGTACGATTGGATGCGGGCCATCTGATTGGACTGGGAGATCAATGGCTGAGGGATGATCGGAAGCGATTAATCGGAGGAGCGGATCGGGAGATCGGAGGAGAACTTGCGATTGGAATGCCCGATTGGCGGAGGACCGTCGGATTGGAGGGGGAATATCGACGGTTGTGATTTAATCGGGGGTGATGTGATCGGAGAGATCGGGGCAGGACTTGCGATCAATCACAATCAGAGTCTGTTGCGATTGGCCGATCGGGGTTATTTGCGATCAGAACTATTTGCGATTGCAATTTATCATAATAAACTCTAAACTTTATATTATAAATTTTTATCATATGCATGGTGGGGAAGTGGTTATGACGGCGGAAATTTATATATATAAAATTTATATTAAAGTTTAGGGGTAATGGTGGGGAAGTGGTTTAATGCGATAATGTGAATTTTTTCCATCGGAAAGGGAAAAAGGGATTTTTAAAGGGATATTAAAACTTTGAACATAAAGTTAAGGGGGAACAAATGGGAAATAGGGGATATATGAGGGCATAGGGAATTTTACTTCACTTAAGCATAAAATTCAATCCTGAAGTCAGTTTTGAGAGTGTAGTATACCATTGGAAAGCTCTTTCCGGGCTCTTTCTGATGGATCTGCTTTGAAGGTGCTCTGGAGCTGAACATGCTATAGAAAACTTCTCTGAAGGCAGGGACATCACTTTTTGGAGATAACAGCTTCTGAATTGTGATTGAAAGGCAAAGTATTATGTTTTCACCTCAAAACATGGTTTTGAGGTGAAAATTACATCAAACTGAATGAATGATATCTGTGATCCTCCTGGTGCAGTGACTTTGTATTTATTGACTTCCTCATGACCTTGCTGATCTTTATTGACACTTGACTCATTAATTTTACCATGGCGAGACCTTAGAGACTAATGAGACCCATCCTATGACCTACTAATATGATTTTGAGAATGAAAGTGACAAATGACTGAAGATCATAGGAAGGAAAATCAGCAAGTACCTCATGAGGGAAAACTGGTAACAAATTACTATCATCAATGAATCCATGACCTAATGGAATGGCGAAATTGATTATTATGGGACTCCTAATATGCAAATGTAAAAGAGCAATTTTGATCACTGATGGCAGTATGACTAGACTGACACTAACAAAGTGAAGTTCTAGATAGAAGATTCAGGTAATTTAGGTGAGTAAGTGGCCACATAGCATTATGACACACCCTATAGATTTATTACCTGCATTATAACACAATTCATGAGAACATAAGGTGTGTTATAGTCTATAAGTAGATAAAATGAAGAAACCATTGTAAAAACCAATGAATTTACCATGGTAATTCATAGAAGCTTCAAAGTGAGTGGTTGATTTAGTCACACATTGATCATTTGCTTAGATTTATTTGGAGCATTAGGACATATCTATTTATATTCAAGTGTTGGATAGAGTTTTCATTGATTGTGGGAATGCATTATCCCACTTAATATAACGTAAAAATCCTGCAGAGTGAAATGATAATACTATAGCATTATCTGTATGCAAAGGCAGTGAGGGGTTATTATGAAAATAGGGCTGGAGTATATAAATCTTGTATCTAATAAGTGTTTTGTAGTAAAAAATAATGTATACCTAATTTAGATTGCAGAGATTATGAAAAAGAGGCAGAGTATGGTATACACATACTAGGGAGACATAGTGCAAGAAGAAGATTGAATGATCTATGCATGTTGACTTGTGGAGCGATGCCAAGAATTTAGAATGTAAAATAGTGCATTGGTGTGACAAAGTGCTAGATTGGAGACAAATATAGAGTTGTATTTCTAGTGTAAGATGGCATAGTGCAGACCTACAGCAGATCAAGTGATGGAAAAGATCAAAAGTGTGAATTACCGAGTATTTTTTGTTTTTGTATGTATATGGTTGTTATAGGCATGATTGGGCTTATGTTGTTTTCATATATTTGATGGCTAAGACCTTTGTAAGAGATGTCAGTGAGGTGCATCCTTGTGATTTTTGAAAGTGAGGACTTATATGTTGTTATTGATTGAAAAGAGAAGACTGTGTTTGAGTTTATGTTCTAAGTGAGGTTGAGAAAGAGAAGATGTGATGCTACATGAATTTGGAGAGGTAGTTGTATTGCAGTGAGTGGCTTATGTATTCATTTGACTATATGTATTAGGGCCCAATATGAAAATTTATGAAAGGAAGTCCTATGGAGTTTGAGGAGGTTGTGGCCTCTGGTGAGTAGTGGATTACCAAGACAAGGGTAGTGGCTCCTTACTGGTGGTGGCCAGCTAATTTTTCATAGGGGTAGATACTCCTTGTTGGTGTTTGACAGCTAAATTACTATAGGGGTACTGGACCCTTGATGGTTGTGGCTAGCTAAATGTTGTAAAAGAAATTAATTGATTAGAAGAAGAAGGAGAAGCAGAGTAGTAGCAACAACAAGGTGGGTTTTGTCCCTTGGGGTTTCCACTAGATATATTTGTCCCCTTTATTTTTTCTTGATATGATGTCTATATTAACTTTTATTATGATTTGATTTCTTAGAGCTACTGATGATATTCCTTTTAGTGTTTGATTAATTAATTTTACGATTTTTTTTAATTTGTATATTTGTTATCACTGTTGATTCACCCCTCCATCGTATCAGTAGTGACCTACTTTCCAACAAGTGGTATCTCACCAATAGAAGGTACATCATGGATAACCATGGAAGATTTGTAGCATATGGATTTCCTTTTCTTCATGGACCTTATTATGCACTATGGAGGGTGAGATTGGAAGAATATTTCATATATCTTGAAGTGAACATTTTTCTTTCAATAGAGTATGGTGTGTAGGATGAATTTAATGGGGATTCCAAGAATATTATTTTTAAGGGTTTATCATATCATGATATTTTGGTTAAGATACAAAATATGTATGGAAGAGAAGGGTTTCAGGATCTAGAAAATGTTGAAGGAACCTACTGCACTCTTGATGAAAAGAAGAATAACTTATAATACTTTACACTCATGGCAATAGTATATCTAGACTATTATCAAGAAGGTAGTGAAAGAAGCTATGAGAGTAATGGTCTTTCAATAATTAATCTAAAGAGACAACATGAAGAAGTCAAAATAGAAAATGAAATGTTGGCAAATCAACTGCAATATCACGAATCCTATTTTTCAAGCTAGTAGTTGAATTATCCTCATTGAGATGTGATTTAGAAAAGGATAGTAGTCAAATATTTTAGTATCAAAAGCTAGAGAAAAGTATCGAAATCTTAGACAAGATCCTCATCAGTCAAAGAGCCCCTCTTATCAATATTGGTTTGGGTTTTGAGGAATAATCATTCCTCACGAAAGAAAAGGAGAAAGAAATGGAAAACCATGTTGCAAAGATCATAAGTCCACCAGTAATGAAGTCAAACAAACCCCTAATAAGTTTCAAAAACAAGGAAAGTGGAGGAATTAAAATACTTATTAGAAAAATCAAAGAAAATAAAATCACATCCACAACAAGCAACAACACTCTAGAAAACAAAAGAAGCAACCAAGCTCTCATAGTCTGATGAATCAAAACCCAAGGTAATAAATAATGTTTTATGGGTAATGTTTTTTTTCCAATATTTTTGGACATCGAGCAATAGAATGTAAATATCTTGCAAGAAAACATAGATTTTTAAATAACAGATGTTTCAAGTGTGGAAAAATTGTCCACAAGCGCTATCTTGCAGATGTGATAGGATTAAGACTAAAAAGGGAGCAACCCAGCCATTGAAGACAAAGAAGGCATGGAGGATAAAAGATGAGCTGCAAATAGATAGTATTACTGAACCTCCAAAGGACTTCAAGGAATTACATTTTTTCTTCCAGAAAGATAATCTACTGAGGGGGAGTAGATACTTCACCTATGCCCAATAGAATATGGTTTCAAGAGAAGCTAAAAATGATAGATTCATGCACTAAAGAGAAGGAATTTTTTCATCATGCATCTAATTATTTTTAGGTTCAGAAGATTAATATGAGGCATAGAAGGAGAGTGAATGAACTTAGAGGGGGTTTCATAATATTTGAAGGATTACATCTCATTTTTATTTTTTAATCCTTTCATTTTATAATGGTTGCATTCATAAATGTAAGAGGATCAAATTCCTAGCCATGTATGCTATTAAGAGTTTGTGCAACAAGAAATAGTTGTGGAGTGTAATTCTCTCAAAAGGAAAGTTGTCAGAACATTGAAGAGCATGCTCTTGGATCATGAAGAGATGGCACATGCTTAGGGGGAGTTTGACATGATTTTTATGGTTTGCTTATCTGACATTGATTTAATGCAAGATAATTTGTCCTCCATGTAGAAAATGATGATGCTTTGAATGACTACGTACAAATTTTGTTACTCACATTGAAACCCTCATTTATTGTAATTCATTAAATAATTCTTTCACATGAAGAAAGCGTTGTTGATATGTGTATGTGTGATGGAGATTTGGTGGTCAAAATTGTGTATTTTCATAAGAATATTGCTAAAACTCCCTTTTATTTTTCATTGTTTATAATCCCTTATGTTATGGTTGGAGTGTTTTCAAGGGTCCATATATATGTGTGTCTTCCATGTATCTTCATTAGTCATGTATTGTCGCAATATTTTCATTGTATTATCATGAGTTCAAGTTTTTTTGTTACTGTCATGTATTTTTTTCATGCCATGCAAAGATGAGTCAAGGTCTAAGAATTGAGTTTCCTAGGGTTTGAATCTTTCTTATGAGGACCATACATTGAGGATTGCTACTACAATAGTTTGGAACTGCTACAATGTATGTGTACATGTTGATGATGAAGGGTGGTGTTTTTTTTTATGTTGACTACTTACATGATTTCTAAAGAAAAGGTTTATGTTTGCTGTCGTTGAAGAGTATTGTGTTGGTTGATGCACATTGTGTATCAAGAGAGCATGCCTAGGGTTTGTATTGAAAATTCTTCACTAGTTATAATGGTCTCAAAGGATTAATTTGTCGAGATTTTTACACCTAAAGTTATGCTGCAAAAGTATGGTTGCATGATTGCAGCTACTATATTTTGGTTGCATCATTTGTCAATGACGTTATTTTGTGTTTCTTTCACTTCAGATATGCAGTTTATGTTGTTTGTTTTTATCATCATGAAAATGTATATATGTTATGTGATTTATTGTAGGAGTATGGTTAATGGTACATTTTTTGTCATTTTTATGTGTTTATTAAGAGTTGTTGTTATTGTTTATTTAATGAGCCTTGTGATGTTAGTTTAATGTTGTTAGAGTGTTTTTAATGTGGTTTTCTAGTGTTCCCTTGTATTGTTGATGGCAGGTACTGAGTGATTGGATTTGTGAGAGTTTTGTATACTATTTTTGGTTTGTTGATATTTATTCTTTGATGTTGATCATGGCTGCTAATAATTTCTTGGTTGTTGTTGCTAATGGTGAATTTTTTGAGATTTATGTGAGTTATCATGCTTCAACCATGTATGGGTTGCTGAATTCATTTTTATAACATTGTACTTTTAGTGTTATAGCCATGTACTCTCATTATGAATCCTTATATAATTTTTTCTTATCATTTGGTGTGTTGGTTGAGTGATCTTAGTGTCGGAATGCATATAGGAGAAATTCTTCAATATTTTTGCAGCCATGTGTGGGCTAATGAAGTCATTTTTGTAACTTTTTTTTTCTTATTATCTATCCACTTAGATCAAAACATAGCCCTATAATTTCATGGCATTGTTTGGTCATGAGTGATTATGGAATCAATAGTCACAATTGAAGTAGCCTCTTGCATGTGGCAAGGAGGAAATAGTAGTAGAAGAAGTGTTTGTAGAACAACTCAGATGAAATATTTATAGTCCCCATTACATATTCAAGGGGAGCATATTTAGTGATAGAAAAACATGATGTTGGCATGATTGGTTGTTAATCAGAGTTTTTGCAAGAAAGTCATATAATTTTTGTCCAAATTTCATAGTGTTACCCTTTTCCATTGATTTAAAAGGGGGAGAGAGGAAGGGCATATAATATGGTGTTTGTGGGAGGTTTTGTCTATTCAAAAGGTGTATCATGTTGGCATTATGCCATATTTTCTTGTTTTCATTGATGTCAACTTGTTGGTGGTGGCCCTCATGATCGTGATGGTTTGTGGTTAGAATGAAGATCTAATAGAGATGAGTTACCATTGACTTGATGCAAAGTTTTTTGGCCAACTAGGCCTTCATGATCTGTGTAGAGGCATTGGGATGACTAGGTCATCATGATCATGACTTGATGCAGAGGTGTTTTTCTAGCTAGTCCTTGATGATCCTGAATTCATGTAGATGTGTTTGGAGATGCTTATAAGTGAATTTTTGGATAAAAGATTCAGGTAGCACAAGTGAGTATGTGGCCACATAGAGTTATAATTCACTCTAGAGATGAATAACTATGTTATAACACACTTCTTGAGAAGAAAAAGTGAGTTATAGTATCCAGGTAGAGAAAATGAAGAAACTACTGGCAAAACCAATGAAATTCCCATGGTAATTTAGACAAGCTTCAAAGTGAGTGGTTGATTTAGTCACATGTATTGGATCATTTTCCTAGTTTGATATGGAGCATTATCACATATCTATTTATATCCAAATTTTGTATAGAGGTTGGGTTGACTGTTGGAACGTATTCCCCTACTTAAGATAGCATATAAACCCTAGAGTAAAACGATAATCATATAGAATGATTTGTATGCAAAGCTAGTGAGGAGCTACTATGAGAATAGGGCTAGATTATATAATTTTTATATCTAATAAGTGTTGAAGGGAAAAAGTAATTTATACCTGATTTAGATTGTAGATATTATGAAAAAAAGGCAGAGTATGGTATACACATAGTAGGGAGACAAAGTGCAAGAACAAGGTTGAAATATATGTGCATGTTGACTTGTGGAGTGATGCCAAGTATTCATAATTTCAAAAATTGCATTTGTATGAAAGAGTGTTATATTTATGAAAAATACAAAGTGTGATTTATAGTGTTAGATGGCACAATGAATATCTGTGGCAAATCAAGTGATGGTAGAGATCACAAGTGTGAATTACTAAATATTGTTTTGTTGTTTGTGTATGGCTATTCTAGCCATGATTGTGCTTATGTTGTTATCATATATTTTTATGGTTGAGTCCTTCGTAAGAGATGTCAATGAGGTGAATCCTTATGACTGTTAACAGTGAGGATTTATATGTTATTGAGAAGAGAAGAGAAGATTTTTTTTTTGAGTTGATGTTCTAAGTGAGGTTGAGAAAGAGAAGACATGAAGTTATGTGAGTTTGGAGAGGGATTTTTATTGCAATGAGTGTATTATGTATTCATTTGATTTTTTGTATTAGTACCAAATATGAAAATGTATGAAAGTGAGACCCATTGAGTTTGAGGAGGTTGTGGCCTCTTAGGAGTGGTGGCTTGCCAATAAAAGGGTAGTGGCTCTTTATTGGTGGTGGCCAGCTATATTTTTGTAGGGGCAGTGGCTCCTTGTTGTTGGTGGCCAACTAAACGTGTAAAATAAATTAACTGATTAATAGAAGAAAGAGAAGCAGAGTAGCGACAAGAGCAGGGTGATTTTTATCCCGTAGGGGTTTCCACCAGATATCTTTGTGTCCTTTATGTTTTCTTGATACGATGTCTATGATAAATGTTATTATGGTTTACTTTCTCATATCCACTAATTATATGCCTTGTAGTGTTTAATTACTTTATTTGGAGAAAAAAAAAATTAAGTTATATATTTTTTGTCACTATTGATTCACCCCTACCACCCCCCACCCCCCGCGCCCATCCTTAGTAGTGACCTGGCTTCCAACAATTTTCTCAATCCCCAAGGCAAGAACTGAGTGAATCACTACTTCCCTAGCCTCTCTTGGTCAAATTAACATTCATACATAGACAAGGTATCACCAGAATGTAGGGAACGACGTCCTAATCTCACTGCAAAGGTTTTCTTCAGCGATCTCCTCTTGAACCCTCCCACTCCTGTGCATATGCTTCACTTTATCCACTCTTCTTTCTCATTAGACAACCTAAATTCCCCTTCACTCACACTATTGGGAAAAATTGATCATCAAGAGCACTCTTCTTGCCTAATTTCTTCTTGCCAAGAATTGTTCAGTCAGAATCTTCATTATGCCAGTAACTCACCCCCAATTCCCTACTCCCACTTCTTTATGTTCCTTCTCTTGTGTGTTGACTTCCTCAACATGTCACATGAGATTAAGGAAAGTATGAGCACATCCTTTGTCGTAGGTTGCCACATACACAAGTTTTATTTCTACACCAACAGATCATTTAATTAGTCAGGGAGATGGGCAGGTAGATAAATTAAGTGACTTAGGTTTGGGTTTAAACACTACACAAGCAACTCCTCCTCAGTCTCTAAATCTGTGCCCCCTCCTCCAGCTCCACCATATTTTCCATTTCCACGTCATTTTACATGAATTACAATTCATAATTTCATTTATAAGGGAGATAGAAAAAGGGTTGTTACAAAAAAACACTTATACTCAACCAAATTTTTTATTATAAAATAATATTGTTAATAAGATTTTAAAAAAAGAAAAAATGATCCTTATCATGAGGTGAATTATTTGATATAGAAATGTGAATTAAAATGAATTTCCAATTTGCCAAAAAAATTAGTATGTGTTATGGAGTTATTACTTCTATCTAAATATATATTCACTAAGATAATCTAAATATGCTTTATGTTTACTCTATGGCTCCATTTTATTGATATCTAAACACCATTAAAAACAATAATGCAGTTAAATCTATAACTAGCTTGAGTAAGATTAAAAATTCATCAAATCATTTTATCTATATATAAATAACAATAATAATTTAATTTAAGTTATCCTCATGTATTTGAAAAATTGTTAAAACTAGTTAAATGTATTAATTATTACAAATATAATAAAAAAATATTAATATTAATATTTAATTATAATAATTTAGTTACATATATAATAAGACACATTATATACTAATGCAATCATATAGATTAAATGACTTATAGATGTCCATAATAATCATCAAAATACTTGACAATAAATCTCACATTGTTAAGATTAAAAGCATAACAAAAATTAACTAAATTATAATTTTACTTTAAATTATTATAATTAATAATAATTATAGAAAGTTAATATGTGAGGTAAACATATATATACATTTAAAAAACATGCAACAAGAGGATATTCTTAATTTGTAAATAGGTTTTGTTACAATACTCTAGGTCAATACCATGGCTTATCAATACCACATGTTTCAAAAACCATAACACATTTCATATGACACTTGTTTATATGACATTTTTTTAATTAATAAATTTAATTAAAATGGGAAAAAGGACATAACTATTTTGGAGATAAATCTCAACCTTTGATTTGTGACTACTACTAAAAATATTTTTGAATATTCCATAAAAAGTATATCTCTATTGTCCACTTAATAATTATTGATAGTTAAATTAAAATTCTATTGACTTATGTTAAAATAAACACACTTCTCATCGTAATAATAAAATATTTATTTATAAATCCAAAAAATAAAATAAATATTAATAATTAATTTATATAAATATAATACTTTCATTACATATAACAAATCATGCTACTTCAAAAATCACAATGACCATATATATCAAGAACATAAATAATTGAATCTAACCTGAAAATATATCTTAGAAAAAGGGACGGAACTTTAGTTAAATGTATGTCTAAGAGAATAAACTTATGAGTTCAATGTCACATTAGTCAAACATAGTTGAAACTTGATTTTGAAAGTGCCCATGGGAATTATTAATGGCTTTTCAAATTTGAATTCGATAGTGAGGGTGGAACATCCATTCTTGAGCACACCACTCGCTTGTTCAAATTTTGTACTAAACATAATATTCATTATGAGGATACTGCGTGCAGGTTGTACATCCTCATGTTCAAATCGTGCATAAAGGAATGAGGTTACACATTTCTAGCCGCATCCATACACTCTTTTGAACATCTTGTCAAGGAGATTTATTGCACCTTTGACAGGTATGACTATAAATCGGTTTTCAAGAAAATCATGTGATTGTGAAAAGCACATAATGAATCTCTTAATGGTTTTCATGATCACTTCACCCATTTTTTTTTGAATTTTCTGAAGATGATATTGATTGGCCTTTAATGAAAGAGAAGTTTGAATTTATTGTTCATATTTCTATGAATCCATAAGAATACGAATCTTTCGAAAGTCTCCCAACATACCTCGGTTATGGGGCTCCTAAATTGGCGATGAACAAATTTGTTGTTCCAAGTGACTCTTCCTCTTCTCCTCATCGGACAACTTTATTTCTACAGGTTGCGGTGGGAGAACTTGAGAGTTCATTAGTTGATTTATCACCACCTTCTCCCACCCTACATAATCAGAATTTCAGTGCAAGTTTGGACTGTGAATGTGATGTTTGCAATGATGTTCTATCTACTCGTCCTGCATCTTTTGGTTCCTTTGGTCCTCTTGATTGTGAGTTTTTTGGTTCACCTATTTCAATTTGTTCTTTTGATGTTTATGAGAATCAAATTCAGGGTGGAGTTAGTGTTTAAAATAAAACTTGTGATATCATTTATGATTAATATGTGTGGGAGTCTACTTCTAAACAATAATTTGTGATGAAGGTTAACTATTCTCCTTTCACACCTCTCCTTCGTTGTCCTGACATTTTCCATGATTCTGTCATTCCCGTTGAATCTTTCAAAGAATCAGTTTTTTATGATGTTATTTATGATCACACTCAGAACTCGTGGAATGTAAGTTTTACATATGAATGCGGAGAGGAAAAAATATTCTCTTCTTAATCTCTCCAATTCATCATCTGATCACTGTGAAGAAATAGAGGGTGAAATTTCTTATTTTAAATATTCCCCTATTTACGATTCATCAGATCATGAGGATGCCTTTGTTTTTATCTTGAACTTTCTGATCATGGTTGTCATGATATTTTCACTAATTCATCTGGTCATGACTCTAATTTTTATTCTATTTATATTTCTAAGCTACTGGTTTTTTATGATCTACCTTATGATGATTTGGAACTACCACATGGTGTCGAGGCACTTCATCCCTCATTGATGGTTATATTAGGTTCTCATGGTCTTGAGGCCAGTCCCAATATTGATCAGGACAACTTTGTATCTTTCAAGGCTCCTCATCACTTTGTAGAAAAAATTTAAAATCAATCTCTTTCACAATATTCCCATACTACATTGGTTTTGCATGATCCTATCGCTCAGTCATTGGAGGAATCATACCTGGCGAGCTATGTTTAGAAACACAAGTTTTATTATTTCTTTATGTTTTCCTATTTTTGAATTTCGAAAGAATGTGTTTGCATGTTACTTGGTTGCGATGTGAGCAAACACCATAATGCATCAGCGGAATTCTTTGCATGTGCTTTTCTTTCACACTTTTCTTCGTACCTTTTCAAACTTCGAATGTTACGGTATGCATCGTTGTATCTTTCTTGTTTGTTTTTATTGTTGAATATATTGCTTGATATGAATTCCCTCACTATATAGGCCATTCAATGCGTCATTGGTTATACTAGAATTTTCATTTTACATACGTCTCACCTATTCTCAGTTAGTTGGGAGTAGGGGTAGGTTGTTTTTTTCTTTGTTGCATTTTTTTTTATTGAATTTTTTCCCTGCTATTTTATTTTATTTCCAATTGTAGGATAGCTTCCATATGAGACCATGTTTGGTTTTTGAAGCAAGCATGGTGAATTTCAAGAGGAAGTTGTGCTACTATCAACACTTTATTAACTGTTTATTCCCTTTTTTTGCGTGAATCTTGCATCTTTATTCAATTATATGCTGATGGAAAATATGTTCTTTATTGGAGAAAACCATAGTATAATAATGATTCTTGCATATATAACTAGTACCATCTATTTTTCATGATACAAGACCCATACAGAGAGTTGGATTTCTATCAGTGTGTCGCCAAGTGTTGTAGTTGCTACAACCACCCTCCAAAATTTTGGGCATGCTTTCATTTTGGAGACATACCTTTTTTCCACAATTCATGTTTTGATGAAGACTTTTATTTTCATGTTTTTCTTGTGATGAAGTTGATCATGGTTTGATATTTTTCAAACACAAGCTAAATCTTGACTTGACCTTGCAACATTATTAGGATTTTCTCCAAAAACAACGCAATCATGGAAGGAAAGACAACCTGAGGATCAGAATTGCACAATCTAGAACGAAATCCAACCTTAAGCTTAGGAATTATGCAGTTATGGATGGAAACCCAACATTAATCTTAGAAATTGTGCAAAGCATCTCTTCCACTCAAGCATTGTGTAATGCGCTGAGTCAAGGAGTTACCCAATCCTCAGCAACTCAGCAATCCTTCTTAGCATTTTACATGGAAAGTTTCCAAAAAAGTGAAATAGAAAAAAAAATCAAAAAGAAAAAAGCTTCCCTAGAAAATATGGAGACATCATTAGTTTCCCGAACGTAGTACACTCAATATTTTTGGAACTTTCCACCAAGTGTTGCTTTTCCCTTGATTTTAGGCATGTGTGTCATAAACCCTAATTGACCTAGATGTATTTAATAGAAACCTCTATAGATCATTTGTACATTCGATATTGGAGCTCTAGCATTCCCAAGGATATCAAGGAGCCTTTGGTGTAATTTGTGGCGCTTTTCCAGTGAGTTTTTCTTTTGTCATCTTTTTCTACTTTTTCTGTCGCTTTTTTTCATTTTTCTTTTGTGAGTGTTTTTTTCCTTGTTTATCCTCATGGTTTCTAGCATTTTAACTTCTATTATCTTGTAGAATTGTTGGTTTATTCCTCTGCTTGCCTTTTATAAGTGTCGCATTAGTTTTCTTGTTTTTACACATCGGTGATTGTCATTTCGGCGACTCTCCATGCATGTTTGATTTTTCCTCTTACATGTTGATCTTCTGCACTTTATTTAAACCAATATATCCATCCTATGTCATATCTGCACTTTAACTTTCACCATCTCTTAGATATCTCAGTTTCCCACACTCTTTCCAAGAATATATGCACTTCCTTTAGCCAATAGTTTCCTTGCCTGGGTGGTCATAATGCAAGTCCAAGCATCAATTTGTATAATTAGCCTCTAATATTCCATAATGTGTAGTATAGGCTGACCCAACTATGAATTGTGTAGTTGCAAGTCTCAAGCTTAATCCCTTGGCCATTGAAATTGTGAAATGTGCAATCTCTATGTTATTCTACCCAGTATGAACTATGCATTATGCAATATCAAGCCTCATGATGCATCACAAGTTCCTGAGAATATGAAATTCCCAGTTCCTACAGCCATTCCCTCTCCCTTGACCTCAATAATTGTGCAATTTTCCCCTTCAATTCAGTGGTTTCTATTGTGATCTTGCTTTGTTTGTTTATTTACTAAAGCTAATTTATCTTTTCATGAGTGTTTTTTCCTCCTACAGTTATTAAAATTGTTGAGCACTTCTCTTAATCAGCCATTTTTATCTTGGAACCCAAGAGAGTTTGCTTCAAAGGATACCACATAAAGAAGTATTGGGGAGGTAGTTGAAATTATGCCAGTAAACTTTCCAGTTTATTCAGATACTCAAATGTTCATAAAAAAGGAATCAGATATCTCATGGAAAAAATTGAATGAAGCATTCTCAAGAAGAATCTTTTAAGTAGATTTGGAGGACTAACAGTTATATACCAATGTTCAATGGTCAGGACTACACAAGGTTAAATGCAGATATCTAGCTTTCCCATGTGCAAACATTGTTAGATGGATAATTTTGCATATTAATCTCGAGGCTATGACTCTCAACAATTCCAATGGACAAAGGTTTTATTATTTTATGGCAGTAGATTACCATATCATGTATCATTTTATGGATATGGAATAGCTCATGGATTCTTATTTTTATGCTACCACCAGCTACTTGAGTACAAATGACATGGTTAAAATCTAGGTGAACGAAACATCAAAGTTTCGTCAGACACTCACCATCACCTACAAGAAAGAAAAAAATCAGGAGAGCTTCTATGAAGGGTGGGAATTCTTACTGAATCAGGTTGTGAACAAATGGAAATCATTCAACTAGTCAAACTTGTTGGATCTATAGTTGATTTTCCATGTAGCCAAAACTTGGACGCTCTCAAGGGCGGGAAAGCTATATTTTACATGTATTCCTACTTACTGGATGCAATTTGTGCTCGCAATTCATTTTGGGCCATGAATTGGACTTGGGCACCATGACACCGTGCCATCCACATCTATTGTGGACTTCTTTCAGAGTGCAACCACAGAGGAGTAATGGAGAAGCTAACTGAATGCTTCCTCATTCTGTTATACAAGTTTATCTTTTAGGAAGAACCACCTTACATGTCACATCGGGAAATGGAAGCAATGTTGGAGTTAGAATATTGGCTTACCTCATCGAATGGCACTTTCCTCAGAGTCTTCAGTAGAGAGAAGTCACCACATATTTTACCGAGGTATGCACTGATAAGTTATCCTTGCAAGAGTTTGTGTATCATCTCTCCACAGGGTTGTCAGTAACTTTGCATAGGAAGAATAAATCACCTTGTCCAACTCTTCCTATGCAAATAAGATAGTATGAGATCAAGAACCTGAAATTAGAGGACATCAAAGGAAAGGTGATAGAAAAAATTTCATTCGGTACTCTGAACTTCAATCCATACAATCTTTGGAATGTTTGTGTTGGCACTGATGTCAACAAGGTCATGGTCATGGTCATACTTGTGATGTGTAATGGATATTGACTTGCTGTCCTATTGCTGGGCATTGATATATTGACAGTGATATGGATGTGTTGGCATTGAGGTAAACCCTTGAGTTCATGCAATTATGTCAACCTCATGATGATTCAAATTGATGGACCATGGTGTGTGTTAGTATGTATTGGAATTGATGTTATTCTTCTTTATGGAACACTCATGTGATGGCATTGAAGGATCTTTTGGTAGCATGATGGTCTTGGAGGAGTTGGCATGTGCATTAATAGGCATGTCATGATGGTTTTTTGATTCTGCAATATAGTTGGATGATTTTTCTACAAGAAGAGGATGTTGCTACATGTTGATCATGCATATCTACATATGATGGAGATCATTCATGGCACACTAGTCAAGTTGTTGACTATTCTTCATGCTTATGCCTATGATGATACTTGCTTTAGTGATGTGATGGCTTGGTGATGGTGCTACAGAGGTTTCAAAGGTCTTTTCAAATGTGTTTCATCTTGGTCAAAGGTATGATGGAAAGTGGATGACTTGTTGGCACACTGTATAATATTGTTTATTGGTCCTTCTAGGTCAACTTGGTAGTGAAACTTGGGAAGCATGTTTGATCCAATTGTAGAGGTGTCAGAGTCCATGTCAGAGGTTTGGAATCATGTAAAGATGTTGGAGAAGAGGTTGGAATAATTGGCAAAGGTGTTGATCTGAAAGATTGATGCTTTACCTCAGTTTAATCCATAGTCGTAGGCACATAATCCTATGGGAGCGATTGTAATCCTATAATCACATGGAGATGGTGCTAAGGGAGTGTTTATGGCTCCAGGGTTCCAAATTCACATGCAGATATTTTCAAGGGAGTGACTATGTGATTTATTGATATTTCCTCTGCATTCCTCGCATTGTTCAGAATTTAATTAGATTGGAAATTCCCATGGGCTTCCATAAGTAGAAAAAAATGTCACAAATGGTTTAAAAATGTCCTCTCATGATGTGAATAAATTTAGTGCACTAGTGCTGACCTTAGTGAATTTATTTGGTCCAATTTGTGCATGTTTGATCCTAGTCCAAAGCTCAATTTCACCCTACATTTTTTATATACTTTATCTTGGAGGTAAGGATTGATTGATGATCGTAGTGAGTGAGTGAGAAGGTTGCGGAGAAGTTTTTATGCGTCAGACCTAGTGGAGAGTGTATATGATTCAGTCTATGAGTGTTAATGACTGAATAATGTGTAGATCTGGAGCATGAATCAGATTATATCATATTTGGAGCTGCTGGTTCAGTGATTGATTTGGATATTTGTGTATGTTGTTGGATATATTTTTTTATTCTGATTCTCACAGTTGTTTTTGCATGAGATGTTGATGCATGTAGCACATACCCATGTGTATTATGATGTTATATGTAGTATGAAACATTCTATTTTTGTGAGGGTTTGATATTCATATTTGTGTGGCCACAGTTTTGTTATTGGAGAGCACATATTTTGTGCATTTATTTATATTATATTTGATGATGAGATCTTGCTACTGAGAGCATGTATGCAGAGTTTATTTCTGGTTGATCATAGTGACTTGGGATCTAGTTTGAAAATAGATGAAATGAGGTATGTATGGTGTGAGGAGTAGTGACTTCATGGAGGTGGAGCAGTCATGTCAAAGATTTAGTGAAAGGAGGAATTTTCTCAATCCAATGGGGGTTGGATAGTGCAATGGTAGTTGGGTGAGGATTGATTGGTCGTGGTGGCCTTCAGCGGATGGTAGTCTGTAGAGATCCATAGATAACAGATTATTACGAGTTGATCTAGTAGTATCAAGTCTCCTAGCCAATGGGAGTTGGAATTATGTATATGAGGTCAAGTATCTATACTGATGGGAGTCAGCACACTATGTAAAAGATTAATTTCTTAACATAATAGAAATTCATAGCAGAGTAGCAGCAACAAGGGTGGTTTTTTTCCCAATGAAGGGTTTTCCACCAGACATCTTGTGTCTCATGTGTGATTGATGTGATGTGCATTTTTTATGGTTTATATTGTTGCTTATGGTTTTTAGTTATGCTTATGTGATGCATGTTGGAGCGGGGTCCCCTGGGGTGAATTTTGAGCAAATTTTTGTGTATATTTTTTGTTATACATGCTGTGCGAAAAGGTCAAAGGGGATTTGGGGCAGGTCAAAGTCCCTCTTTTATGTAAATGGGATTTAAGGGTAAATTTTTGGCCTCAAACCATGGTTTGAGACCATAGTATCTGTGCGTTGAATGGATATAAATATAGATAGATCGAGTCTATAAAGATAGTTAAATCATGTCTAAGTAAGTGATTTATGCTTATGTGTTACACTTTTGTAAGGGTTTTCAGTCTGGGTTGGGTAGAAAGGCTCCTGTTGGATGTGTGCGGACTTTTTTGGTCGTGTGCGTGAAAGGGTAATTGTAAGGGAAAGTCTGAATGTACTGAGTTGCTTAATCTTAATACAAAGATTGTTTTGGCGAACCGAATGTGTTATGCGAGATATATTATGTTAGTGCTTTAAGTTCGCTTTACTTATGTTATGATCATTTACATTTGCTTGAGTAAATCTATACTTTATGCATGAATATCTATTGATCTTCTTAGGTTATTGTGCACAAATATATACCCTATGAATTGCAAAGAAATGATTTTGTTATATGTGTCTGTGAAAAAGTTGATCTGCGATTCTATGCACATTATATGTGTTTATGATGGAGTTGATATGATAATTTTTGATCTATATATGCGCGCTTCTATTTATAATCTACAATAAGTTATGTTATTCATCTGTTTGGGTCCACCACTTCAATTTCTTCCTCAGGGTTTGAAAACCTGGTTCCATTACCCCCCCATACTACTTCGAGTGAGACTTTTATTTGAACAAGCAGGTCATTTCCGAAAGGCATAATAGTTGAAGGTTCTTTTGGTTGCACAATAAATCTGAACATGGGTCAGGACCCCTCAAGCCAACAAATTGTTTTGTTGCTAGGACCGAGATCATTTTGAGGGAGATTTGATGTATTGGCATCCTATGCAGAACGAGTTGCAAGATTGTCTGGATAGAAATATATGTGAATTCGAAATCCAAGAGAATCGAAGTTCTAAATTATCTACTAAATATTGGGTTCAGAGGTATATCTATACAAAATTTCATGAGATATTCTTTGTGTCCTTTGCAACTGAGTTGCATGAGTGGTAATCATGACTGACTAAATTTAATACCTACATGAAGGATGACGTAGTCACTTGGTGGACTCCATAATTGGTACCACAATTAGAAAATACAATCAATACGATCACCTACGCAGTAGATCATTGGATCGGTTATGTCTTGGGAGGATTTATCACTGAATTCACCACTGATCAATTTTTTTCATATTCTAAAGTAGAAAGAAGAGTTTTCAATGATCCTAGAGGTAAGTTATTGTTGAAGATTCTATTGTGAAAATTGTTGGAATCACAATTGCCGTTACACCAAAACCCGCACGCTTTAGTCTCCGCTACAATCGTCAGATTTAGGATCCATGAGAGGCGGTTATTCCATGTCGCGAAACACACAGGGAGCGTTGAAACCAATGTCCAACAATCTGCCCCCCAACGCGAGCTGGGTGAGTTTCGAACTCGAGACCTGTCACTTTGATACCACTTGTTGGAATCACAATTGCTGTTAGACCAAAACCTGCAGGCTTTAGTCTCCGCTACAATCCTCAGAGTTAGGATCCACGAGAGGTGGTTAGTCCATGTTGTGAAACACACGGGGAGCATTGAAACCAATGTCCAACAAAAACAGGGATCTTTGTGCGAATGTATTGTGAGAATGTCCCGAAGAGGCCCAGTTAAGCGTGATGGAATAATTTACTGTGCAGACCTAGCAGAAGGTTTTATTTAGAGTCCTCTCAAGGGTAGATATGATAGTGAGGATGAGCCAAAAACTAGTAGCTCTAGTGAATCTACGCGCTCTGAAGAAGAGGAATTCTCCCAACAAGAAGTATCACCAGATTAGGGTGCATTGGCCATAGTTTAGATCCCATCCACCCCACTTCCACACTCATCTCACAAGTCATCCACTCCACCTCCACCTCCACCTCCCCCAAGCACAAATATGGTTGCATCTATGAAGTTTCCTACTTTCAGAGGTACTGGAAATGAAGATACTCAGCAATTTTGGTTTGTCACTGATGCTATACGGAGAGCACAACAAGTTAATAACAATGATGTTAAGAAAGTGCAGTTAGCCACTGCATTTCAAGATAGTGCGATGGAATAGTATATAAGATATGTATCAAAAAACCCTAATGCAACTATGGATGTGTTGAAGGACACTCTGAAAGAACAATTCAAAAAGCCTCATAGGCATATTAGACATTGAAGCACATTATCAGAGATGTTGGATTCACTATTGATGATACCCAACACAAGGAGTGGTTTATTTCTATGTTTCTCCCGCATCTGCGTTAGCCATTCAGTCAACAGAAGGTTGCCACGTAGGCTGAGGCTATAGAAATTGTGATGAAACTAGAAGCTGCATTGGTACCTGCTACGCTTGGAACTCAGTAGATTCAGAGTCAGTTAGAAGAAATTCATTTGGAGATTTAGAATCCGCACAAAGATAAGGGAAAGGAGGTATGCGAAGAGGTATGGTGCATATGATATAAAGCTTATGGGAATCATAAGGATCAATGTCTTGTCTTCAATGATTATCTACATGCTAGAGGACCAAGCTTGTTGAAGAGTGTGGTATGGCCAAGTGGGACACCTCCAGTATGGTGCATGATCTATCAGACTATAGGCCTGCATGTGATAGATTTCTTTCCAAGGATCAGAAAATATGTGCCAAAGTTGAAGCAATTGTTTTGTAGATTATGTTCGTCACTGGGACATGATGAATAGCACTGTCAAATTTTTGACCTGATGATGGACAAAGCTTAAATATATAGAATGCAGGCCGAACCTACCTCACCAGCATCCTCGTCCAGGCACGATGGATTCTAGAATAGATGAAGAGGAAGAGGAGGACGATCATCTAGTCGAGGAAGGGGACATGTCATTTGCTACAACTACGATGATGTCAGTCACTATGTGCACGATTGTCCAGTTCTGGCACGAAAATCATGCAGGTATTGTAGGCAGTTTGATCATGTAATAGAATATTGTATTTTTTTAATTGCTAAGATGCAGGAGAAAAATACACAGACTCTGATGTGAAATCTTCAGATGGTCAGGACGGAAATATGTGAGGAAGGTCCTAGCATGAATGTGGTCACTAGGAGTGGTGCAACCACTAGTGAGGATAAAGGAAAGAAGCTGGATATTGACCTTTGGATTCGTAAGGAACCTGAGAACAAGGATGGATTTGATTTGCAGTGCACAAAAGAAACTCGTGTTGAGGCATGAAATTTGTAGAAGGAAGCGCATCGACATTAGGTATACCGGTGAAGGAGGCAGGAGTAGATGACGAAATAAAGTCATTTTTACAAACTTGCATTAAGTTACTACACAACAAAAAGGTGATGGAGAACCTTGAGGGATTGATAGATAATTGTGTAGAAAAGGAAAAACCTTCGATAGAAAAAAATTTGTCAATAAGATATATAAGAGAAATAACAAGAAAAGAACTGGACGAGAGATGCAATTGACTGCTCAAATTGACACTTATGAGATGGATCAGGTCATTTTGGATCTAGGATTTGATTAAAATGTCTTACCTAAGTAAACTTGGCAGCGCATGGGAAAACCTAAGTTGGAATGGTCTATTATTCAACTGCGCATGGAAAACCAGCAGAAAATCATTCCATTGGGAATATTGTCGCAAGTGGTAGTCAATATTGGAGTTAAGGTGCTTGCATATTTCAAAGTTATAAAAATTGTGGATGATACTAATCCTTATCCTGTGTTTTTGGGATTGGATTTGGCTATTGATATGGATGGCATCATAAATCTGAAGAGGGGAAGAATGGAATTTTAAAACAATGGAACCAAAGTCATAATTCCCTTAAATCCTAAAGAAGGTGAAAGATATACAGAGCCTATGCACGATGATGATGATATTGACCATATTTATAAGCTGAATATACATGGTGAAGATTGGATCAATGTGATCGTTGATGGAAGGCTTAATTGGGAAAATGATAGCTCTTGCTTCTCAGATTCTGATGAAGAATTGGAGAATTGTCAGAACCAATTACATGAAATATCTACATTGCGCTTCAATCGAGTGACCAGATATCTTTGTTTCATAACATCAGAGGTACGTGAATTACCGTATTATGATGGTTTAACTGATGTGAACATTTTTTTAGGATAACTTGAAAGATTTGTCCTAGAAGGATAGTGATTCCATGCCATGGATCTAGGTGCTATGTGCTACTCCTACACGATGGTGGGAGACTCACAAATAAAACATGGGAAACTAGGATGAATGCACACGAATTATGATATTACGCTTCAAATGTACCACTATCAGAATGGAAGAAGTCTACTCTAGAAAGGATGATCCAAGCAGACATTGTTGGAGCAGTGTCTCCTACGAGCTGCAAAATTGGTCCAATTTTGAATATTTTTTATTATATTTAGTCTAGTGCAGGGGTTTTGGGGTGGGTAAAATCCCTGAAAGCATTGTAATGGGAAAAAGGGTAAACCAGAGGGTCCGAAAACCATGGTTTGTGTACCATAGGAAAGTTTATGATATATTATTATAAATAGAGGAAAATTTTGTATTGTAAGGTAGGAAATAAAGAGCTATTGATGTGAACTGTGATTTAAGATATATGTTTGGGTGTTTTGGTTTTGGGGAACGAACTCCTACTGGCTGTGTGAGCGGAGATCCAGAGTCCAGCTGTGTGCAGACCCTGTTGCTATGTGCGCAAGCTGGGAAGGGTATTGTAAGAAGGACTGATGAATTGATTAATAAGAAAGGTTGATAGAGAACTGAATCTATGTGTATTGTTCGTGTAAATCATTGGTAATTACTGCATTATGCGCATTCTGTATTAAAGCTGCAAAAGATCTGTGTAAGTGTGTTTTCTGTATCTGGATTTGTCTATTCTGTTTATGCAATATTGTGCTACTGTCATAAAAGTATATAATTATATATCTAGCGCACGTGGATTCCAATAGAGACCTATTGACCCTGCACAGAAAGAGGCGATATAGGTATCACAGGGCCGAACGCAGCTCTGCTTGCCTTACCTATCCTTTCTCAGGGTGCGGAAACCTGGTTCTAGCACCCACGCATACTACTTCAGGTGAGACTTTGACCTGTGCAAGTAGGTCACTGCCGAAAGGGCCAGTAGTATAGGGGTTTGTTGGCAAACCTTGAACTACGAACCTGGGTCAGGAGCCTTCAAGCCAACAGACATCTGGCTAAATGGAATTTGGTATAGGGCGTAGAACCAAGACTTGAATGGGTACACAAGTTCATTCATACGCTAGTAAAGGTGCCTACCGATTGGGGAGACAGAGTTGCGCTAAGGTACTAGTGAATGGTATGTGCTAACAGAGAGTTTCATTTTAACCTTCAGCTTCAAGATTGGATTTGTGAATATTGGTAAAGCACTGCATGATATTCAAGAAGTTATATTTGACACAACAAAGCCAAAGGTAAATCATGCTTCGTCGGCCTGGGATTCACAAATGAGATATAATGTTAAATTCAGAAATATGACAGTTGAAGAAAATGAATAAGATCTGAGGAGTATCATAATTCTGGAATATGATGGAAAACGCGCAGTTGTTGGGCCTTCAATCACCTCACTATATGTCACAAAGAATCTAAATATTCGACAAGTAAATAGTGGATCTGAAGAGCAACTGAAGTTGGCAAAGATTTGAGATTATTGGGATGATGACACATTGGGAAAGGTTGTTGAGCTTTTGACAGAGTATCAAGACCTATTTCCTACAAATTTCTTCAGTTGAAATGAATAATTGAAGTGATCGGAATCATGAATATCACTTTGAAACCTGATGTTCTCCCGATGAAGTAGCACCCATATGTATTGAATCCAAAGTATAAGAAAAAGGTGAGGGAAGAGTTGGATAAAATGGTTGTTGCAGGAATTATAGAACCAGTGGAAGAGTCTAATTGGGTGATTCCTATTGTAGTGCAAGATAAGAAGACAAAAGGAGAGAAAAGGATTTGTCTAGACCTATGCAAATTGAATGATGCCTGTGTACGTGATCCATTCCCAACTTCGTTTTCTAATGAGATCCTTGACAATGTAGGAGGACAAGAAGCTTATTCATTCACAGATGGTTTCTCAAGGTATCATCAGATAAGAATTGCATCAAAGAATCGAAGTAAGACCACCTTTGCAACAGAATGGGGATCCTTTCAATATACAATCATGTCATTTGGATTGAAGAATGCAGTTGTTATCTTCTCGCGCCTAGTAGTAGCTCCATTCAAGGAATATATCCACAAGTTCCTAGAAGTATAACTTGATGATTGAACTATCTTTGGGATGTTGCAAAAGCATTTCTCAAGTCTGCGCCTAATGCTGGATACCTGTAGAAAGTACTAGATCTTAGTGAATTTGAAGAAGTGAATATTTTTTGTTCCTTTTGGGATATTGTTGGGTCACATTGTTTTCCAGCAAGGGTTGATAGTAGATCCTACGAAGATCGTATTTATTGTTAATATGGAGGTACCTGCAAAAGTCAAAAAATTGCGCTCGATATTGGGGCATAATGGATATTATCGAAAGTTTATTCAGGGTTATGCACTGATAACTGTGCCCATGGAGAAATTTCTCGAGAAGGATGCGAAATTTTTTTGGGATGAGGAATGTCATAAGAGTTTTGAATTTTTGAAAGAAAATATGGTCACTGCGCCCATATTGATCTTTCCAAATTGGTCAAAGGTGTTCCATGTGCATGTTGATGCCTCATGCATCGTGCTCGGAGCTATTTTAGCACAACCTGGAGCTGGAGAGATCGATCACCCTATTTCCTATGCTAGTAGGAAGCTCTCAAGCATAGAATGGAATTACTCAACCACAGAAAGAGAAGGATTAGCGATGGTCTATGCATTGCAGAAGTTCTGCCACTATCTATTAGGAGGAAATTTTAAGATGTTTACTAATCACTCTGCTTTGAAGTACCAGGTCAATAAGCCTGTGTTGGGGGGGAAGATCTACAGGTGGTTGTTACTATTCCAAGAGTATGATTTTGAGAAAATTATGAAACCATGGAGACTGAATGCTAGGCTAGACCATCTATCACGCATTTAGAATGGCAAAGAACCTACTAGCTTGGAATATGGATTACCAGATGCGCAACTGTTTGTGATCAAAGTAGGTGATGACCATTTCCCTGATATTATTCAGTTCCTGACTATTGGACATGCGCCTGCGGAATATACATTGCAGTAGAAGAAATATCTCATGGCGCATGCACCGTACTTTACTATTATTGTCAGCTAATTGTACAAGATGGGTGCAGACAAAGTTCTGCGAAGATATGTGTTGGATTTTGAGAAACATGACATCTTAGATGAAGTTGATGGAGGAGTTTCTAGTGGTCACTATGCAAGGAAGGAAACCATGCAAAATATTTTTTGAGCTAGGTTATGGTGGCCCACATTGCACAATGATGCCTATACGCATTATCGTGCATGCGATGTATGCCAGAGGAAAGGAAAGCCACTGCATAGAGATGAGATGCACCTACACCCACAAGTGGTGCTGCAAGAATTCGATAAATGGGCCATAGACTTTATTGGACCTATTAACCCTCCATGAAATAATACTGGCATGTGTTACATAATCACTGTGATAGACTATGTAACTAGATGGGATGAACCTAAGCCTGTGAAGGATTGTAGTGCAAACATAGCTGCACACTTTATTTTAGAGAATATTGTGACTCGATTTGGATTCCCTAACATTCTGATAAGTGATCAAGGTACACAGTTTGTGAATGAAACCATTGAAGCACTGACAAAAGAATTTCGAATTCATCATCAGAAGAGCACTCCCTATCACCCACAAGTGAATGATGCAGTGGAAGCTTTAAATAAGATATTGGAGATTGCGCTTAATAAGATTTGCAATGCTAATCAGAAGGATTGAGATGTGTGCGTAACAGCATTTCCTTGCGCATATCGAACCACATGTAAGAAGTTGACAGGCAAGACACCGTTCAGGATGGTGTATGGTCAAGAAGTTGTGTTGCCAATGGAGTACATTGTTCGCAGTCTACGCATTGTAGCATTCATAAATATGGCAGAAGAAGATATTATGGAGGAATGGTTGTCGTAGTTGGTCGCACTCAAATAATATAGCTTCATTGCAAATTTCCATCAGCAAGTACAGAAGGCACGTGAAAATGCATGGCATGATAGGAATATCAAACAAAAGGTATTTAAGGAAGACGATTTGGACTTGTTGTATGACGGAAAGTTTTCGCGCCACCTAGGGAAGTTCAAGATGCATTGGATAGGGCCATACATTGTTAAGGAAATTACTAATGGAGGTGAAATGTGCCTAGCCATGTTCAGTGGCGAATATCTACCCGAGTATGTCAATGGAAGTCGATTGAAGCCATACAGGGATGACCCTCTCCCTACGCGCAACAAATGACTATATGGCTGGAGTATTGGATCTACGCAGAAGGGATGGACGATGCATAGAGAGGTGTGATGCGCGTGTGCTAGCTATGCATGGAGGTTTTATGGGTCGCAAAAGTGCCAAAATCTAGTTGTTGGAACAATAAATCTGGAAAAGACAATTTTATTACCATTTAGAGGAGCATCCAATTGGAAATTAATGAGGGGATTTTGCCAAATTTGGAACCGTTTTGTGACTTATGGAGACACATTAATTCATAATGGACTGTTGAAGATGCACCCAAGCTATAAATATGACCTAAGGGGTCGCATTAGTTCCCTTTTCTTTCTATGTGAATTTTTTGCCTTGGGTTCTGTGATTTCTAAAATCTACTCATTGTCTATGTTTGGTCTAGATCTGGGGTTTGAGAAGGAGTTGCGTCGTAGAGGTCTAGGTTACGTTATCCCCACAAGTATGAAATCCACGCGTCTTGAAGAGGATATACCTACGCCAGTCCCTGAGATACCTGCACCAACAAATAAAAAGAAGGGACAGAGCTCAGGGTCCTGCAAATCCCCAAGGGAGAAGACCTCGAAGTTATGCTCTAATACGGTTGAATGCCAGAAGAAACCCATGTTTGAGCTGCTTGAGACGGTCATGGAGGAATAATATGTGGTCTAAGTGGGCCCCATCTCGTGGTTGTCGACCTATGTCGCACCGCGGAAGACATCAGTCAAGGTTCCGAAGGACCTCAACAAAGTGTGGGCATACATTAATATGCCTCTAATCCTAGAAAATGTCTCGCTAGAAGGGGATATGTTCACCAAGGTGCTGCTATTTAAGATGGAGGATTGGGACCTTGCAGATGTTGATAAATTCCCTTAGCTTACACCCGAAAGATACCTGGACCGCGTACCTTATGAGGGCAGTATTGTGTGCGGAGAGTTGAAGCGCTGGGTGTTTGGCCTGCACAAGGCAGTGCTCTTAAATTTACTATAGGTTCCACATTTTGGATGCAACCCGATCAATGACATATGTGTGCGGCAGTTTCTCGCACGGGTCCATGACGAAGCTTTGTGATTGGGAGAGCATATACCTATTGAATTCGAGCTGATCCATAGGATCATCGACCTGCCTATGAAAGCGTGGATACCATGGTGGATTTTGGAGGCAAAGGCCAAGAGAAGAAGGTGGCAGAAAATATCAAATATACCTACCAGATTTCGTGCCACAGCCGAGGGTTCGTGGTGATAAAAATTAACGATCCAACTGTCCAATTTGGGACACTCATATTAGCATGCAATATGATGAGGAAATGTAGGCCAAAAGATGTCTCTGCACAAGTCATTGTGCTTGCAGGGCAATGCGAGAAGGGATTCATATACAATTGGGCACAATATTTGTGTAAGGAGTTTCCAGAGAATGCGCGTGAGGAAAAACAGGAGGGAAAGCATTTCTACTATGCTTGGCTCTTGTTTTTTATAGCACTGATCAGTTGGAAGACCCCAGAGGAGATGCAGTTTACTGAAATCGAGCCACAGATGTGCGAGGCTGCACGGTACGCCACCCTTTGGAATTCATCCATCGTTTCACATGTAAAAGAAAATAAGATATTCTGCGTATTTTTTTATGCTTCCATATTCCAAGAAATTCAATCAAATCCGAGGTTGTCTCCAACCTTGTACGAGCAGTAAAATCTGATAGAAGATTTTAAAAAAATGTTCAACAACATTCACATCCGTGTGAAGGGTGTCATAGAAGGTATATGGTATGAGTTTCCTTATCTCGTCATTGAGGATGATTTGTTGCGCATCACTGCAAAGTGGCCTCTAGCTTGGTTGGAGCCGCACACCACTGGAGGTGCATCCACTTCTATTCCTAATATGCCTACCAAGCCCCATACTAGTACACAAACAACTGATAAAAGCACTGGATCAGATCCCATTCCAACCACAATCGATGAAAAAATTTACCTTGAAACAGACATTGCACCTTAGAAAACTCATGTTGGGCCTAAGGAGACCGAGGGTGACACAGCGGAGAAAGTGGAAGTCCACACTTCCAAGGGGAGAAAGTGCAGTTCACAGGCCATGGGAGGTCCAAGAAAGAAGCACAAAGGCTCCAAAGCCACTGGAGATGAGGATTTGACGTTAACCGAGGATGAACTAAATGAGATAGCTAACATGGTCATAACATTGACAGAGGAGATGTGGACGAACTTGGAAGCGCAGTACAAGGTTGTGCTCGATGGCGTTCAGAGTGGAATTCAGGAGTTAAAGCTTCAAGAGAGCCTGATTCAAGAGAGCATCTCTCAAACGATCCAGATGTAAGGGAATGTGCATGCCACCAGTGTGCAACCACTCAACATGGTATTGCCTGAAATAGGGGAGAGTCATCTCATTCAGATCCCTATGCCGAACATCCATGTAGAATCAACAAGTTGGCGCGCGCAACTATGAGGTTGATGTGATATCAATGTTGGATTTTTTTTTTACCTACAGGGAAGTTACACATGATCCACAACAATATTGTGGATGAGATCTAGTTCATAGAAGCATATTCCCACCACACTATCGTAGAGTCGCAGCAACAAGCTTTCGAAGCTCAACAGAAATAGTAGATTGTAGAGGAAGCCTGTCGCACTACAGAGGCTCAGTGTGCTGCTTTGTAAGCTAAAATCAACCAAGTTTGCTGCGATGTGCCAGCGGTTCCTGCCACATCCGCCCCAAAAGAAAAATTGGAAGGGTTGGCCGCTGCGCTGAAGGCATCATGCACAGAATTTCAGACTATTCATGCAGACTTCGAACACCATATTTTTTATCTCCGGTTGAAGATACAGCCAGAGACCCTTTCGTAATTCTGAGATCAGAGTGTTGCAGAAGTCAAAACAGCAACATAGAGAATTTTTGCCACAAATACACAGTTCTTCCAGTTATTGGATGAGGCCATGTGAGTCTGGACTTTGGTTCAGAATGACCCAATGGTAGAGCAGTTGCACAAAAAATTGAACGTCAAGGAGAAAAAAATCGCAGATATCTAGATGGTGGTGCCTACTTTAGTGATCACATAGTTCCTTTCCTGCCTACAGAAGGGTCAGGTGATCCAGATAGAAATCGAAGATCTACGCCACTGGGAGCATGTACTGAAATAAAGGATGCATCCGTGGACAGAGGAAACTCTATAGTTGTCTTAGACATTGGATGGTGCATTAAATTCCCTTCATAACACCCACCGCAGTATTGAGCTCGCAACTAAGGGACCGACTACAGAGAAGCTGGTAATTGAAGCACAGGGAGCTTCTGCACAGAGCCTTGAGGTGGTTTTTCCACTAAAAACCTTTTTCATTTCCCTCAAATCAAAGATGAATGAGCATACCCCATAGTGACTCGGGAGGAGTCAAGAGTTTGTGTTGAGGGCCTGTTGGAGCGAGGTACCCTGAGGTGAATTTTGAGAAACTTTTTATATATATTTTTGGTTATGTGCATTGCACGAAAAGTTCAAAGGGGCTTTGGGGCAGTTCAAAGTCCCCCTTTTATGCAAATGTTTTTTAAGGGTAAACTCTGGGCCTCAAACAATGGTTTGAGACCATAGCATCTGCACACCGAATGGATATAAATATAGATAGATCGAGTCTAGAAAGATAGTTAATTCATATCTAAGTAAGTGATTCATGCTTATGTGATATACTTTTGTAAGATTTTTCAGTCTGGGTTGGGTAGAAAGTCTCCTGCTGGATGTGTGCGCAAAGACCTAGTCCTCGCTGTGTGCGGACTCTGTTGGTTGTGTGTGTGGAAGGGTAATTGTAAGGGAAAGTTTGAATGTACTGAACTGCTTGATCTTAATACAAAGATTTTTTTGGTGAACCAAATGTGTTATGCGAGTTATATTATATTATTGCTTTAAGATCGCTTTACTTTTATTATGATCAATTACATTTGTGCAAGTAAAACTATACTTTATGCATGAATATTTGTTGATTGTTAAGTATATGAATAGATCTGCTTAGGTTATTGCGCACAAATATATACTCTGTGAATTGCGAAGATATGATTCTATTATATGTATCTGTGACAAAGTTGATTTGCGATTCTATATGCATTATCCGTGTTTGCGATGGAGGTGATATGATAAGTATTGATCTGTATATGTGTGCTTATGTTTATAATCTGCAAAAAAAAAAATTATACATTTGTTTAGGGCCGCCACTTCAAGTTCTTCCTTAGGTTGCGGAAACCTGGTTCTAGCACCCCCCCCCCCCCCCCATACTGCTTTGGGTGAGACTTTAATCTACGCAAGCATGTTATTGTTGAAAGGGCTAGTAGTTGGAGGGTTTGTTGGTTGCGCAATAAATCCGAACCTGGGTCAGGACCCCTCAAGCCAACAATGCACATGTTTAATGAATTGTTGCTAACATATGTGTGATTCAGTAGTTAAAGGTAACAAAAGGAAAAATCGTATAGATATCACACTAATGATTCACCCCCCCCCTCCCCCCACCACAATAGTGGTCAAAGGTTTCCAAAAATTGGTATCAGAGCGCAGATTTTGGTTTCAACTTGATCATTGGAGAGTAGATTTGGGGTTTTTTGGTGAAATTTGAATTATTTTTTTTCAGAATGGGAAATTAAAAGAGGAATCAAGTTCAGAAAAGGAATGGCCTTCAAAATAAGGAATCTCAACCACAAAATCCTCATGTTTGTAGTGCAAGCGGTTCAATAAATAATTTGTAAAATCTTAAGGTCAAGAACGAAAGGTATTGCAACAAAATGAATCCAAAGGTATAAATGGTAATGATTTTATTTTGAGTTACAATTTTGAGGATTGAGATTTTGATCATGTTGCATTCCCTAGTGAATATGATGATAGGTTTAAGGTTCTTAGAGATGAGATTTCAGTATTAATAGTTGTATGAAATGATTAATAAAACCTATTGCATATATGTGATGATAAGGAGGCCAAGCTCAAGGAGGATATTGTGATCTTAAGATGGCAGAATTTGAAATATTTGAGGAATCCATGAGGAAGTAGAAAAGAGAGAAGGGAGATGAATGTGAGAAATTAGAAGTTAAAGCGGTTTCCTTGAGAAAGAAGAGAAAAATGGAGAAGAGCATGGTAGCCTTGGATAGTTTTCTTGAAATCCAAAGATCATCGTTGGATAAATCTGGTCTTGGATTTCAAAAAGGGGAGTCTAGTTTGCATGCAGGTAAAAACATCACAGAATAACCCAAGATACCTTTAGAAAACAATACGAATATAAAAAATGATATCCAAGGTAATAAGAAGTAGATCTAGCAGTCAGTTAGCAATCAAAAGAACCAACAACAGAAAAGCAAGCAAAACCAAAAATAGAGAAGAGAATCTCAAGGAGCACCTATATTCAGAAGATCCTTTACTCCTAGAGATGATCATGAAATATTTGTAAGATTTCAAAGGAATCAAAGTATATTTTTTCCTTTTGTGCATAATGTAGAATGTTAGAACTCTCACAATTTTGGGCATGTTGCAACAAATTTTTGGAACAAATCATATAGACCATATCAACATATATTCCAACATTCCAGTAGCCAAGGAGATTGGTCAACAAGTATAATCATAGTTTCTATGGTTATTTTTACTCATGTCACTTGTTTGACCATAAGGTAATGGATTGCAGGTCTAACTGTTGGAGGAGAGATACATTTCATGCACGATTTAGATCTAGCATGAGAAGTAGGAGATTTGGTCCTCTTACTTCATATCTTGCCCATGTGAAGTGCTATATTTTCCATATATTTGGAAATGTGGCAAGAAATTTTTTTCTGCCTGGTTACTCAAGCCAAAATCAACAAAGGTATAAAAAATGAAGAGGATCTAGCACAAATAAATTGAAGAAAGGAACGAAGCAAGAGAAGAAGGAGTTGAAGGAAGAGAAAAAGCAACCCAAGTCAATGTGGAAAAAGAAGGAGCTTCAACTCTTAAATTAGTGAAGAGAATTCCCTCCTATAGTCCATGATTATTCATGCACACTTATAGAGGAATGCATATCATAAGAGGTGCATAACCTTAGGGGGAGTGCATGATGGAGTTTGCAGCAACATTGATGAGCTCATTTCAGCCTCATGTACTTTCAGGTCCACGGGATCAACCTGTCTTTTAGAGGTATATTGAACTCAGGGGGAGCTATGCATGGTATTGAGATTCATGATTTATCTTGTCTCTTTCATTCATTTCTGCTCATGTTTTAGTAACATATTTATATGTCTTTCATGAGTAGGAAGAAGAGAATTTATTTTTTTTCCACTAACAACTGGTTGAAAAGATGTGAAACCATGCATAGATTATGATCATGACTCCAAGATGCTTTGAGATGACTTGTGACATGTACCAACCATGTATGATATGTTGTATTATGCTTACTACAACCATGTATTTGATATTGTCTCATCAATATGTATTGGTATTGAGTCCAGTTAATAGTTGTTGAGTCATCATGATGATAGGTTGTTTTGGAGGAATAATATGGAGTCATATAGAAGCCACATGTATGGGCTAATGATGATGTAATAGTTATGATATATCATGTATTTGAGCCATTGGTCCATAGGAGATGATCATAGAAGCCATGTGATTCATTGATAAATCATGTAAAATGCTCTTGGATCCATGTACTTATATTGTACTATCTTTTGGATCTTATAGCCATGAGTCATGAGGTCATGTTATGGTAATATGAGTTATGTATGAGGTCTTATATTGATGCTAAATCCATGTATTTATCATGTATATGTCACTATGAGTCATGGTCATGTGGAATCTTAGTCCATATGGTGTTTCTGTATGTCAAAGGAAATATTTTTTGCAGAGGAAGCAGTCATTTCAACCCAACAATTGGTATCTCTACAGCTTGGAGATGGAATGTGTTCAGGGGGAGCATCATTTTTTCCTATTTAATTAAGCCACACAATTTTGGCATTGTGATCCACTTGGAGGAGGTGTTTATGCTATGCCTCATACTATTCTATGATAGTTTGGTTCTTGGCCTCATGTGATGAGATGTTTTGATAGTTGCTGCTATGTAGTCATGGGGGAGATTGTGTGTGTTGCCTCATATTATGTTGCTACATGGAGATGTTGGGTGATGCTTATGTGCATATTTATGCATATACTTGATGCTGATCATTATTTTCATTATGATGATGTCGCAATGTTGATGATGGTTTCCTTATGTTGGCATATGCTGCTTGTTTCTAGATGTGTTTGTTGATATGTTGCTTTAAATTTTGCATGGATATATATGTTTCTTGTTTCTTATATGGAGGCATGGATGATTCTTGATGCTTTATATTTCAGCCATGTACATATGTATTACTCCAGTTCGTATGCTTCAATTCTTGCTTCCTATTAATATTTAGTTGACCCTTTTCCATTGATGTCAAAGGGGGAGAGAATTTGGAGAGAAATTGAATGGATAAATATCAGCCTCACATGTTGATGAGGTTGACAACAATGCCAAAGGGGGAGGTTTTGGAATTTTTTTGTTGCCATTGATGTCAACAAGGTCATGGTCATGGTCATACTTGTCATGTGTGATGGATTCTGGCTTGGTGACCTATTTCTTAGCATTGATATATTGAAATTGATATGGATGTGTTGGCATTGATGTCAACTCTTGAGGTCATGCATTTATGTCAACCTCATGATGATGTAGATTGATGGACCATGGTGTGTGTCAGAATGTATTGTCATTGATGTTCTTCTTCTTGATGGCACACTCACGTGACGGAATTGATGGAGCTTGTGGTAGCATGATCGTCTTGGAGGAGGTGGCATGTGAATTAATAGACATTTAATGATGGTTTGTTGATGCTTTAAGATAGTTGGATGATGACGCTAAAGGATGAGGATGTTGCTACATTTTGATCATGCATATATACATGTGATGGAGATCATTCATGGCACACTATTTGAGTTGTCAACTAGATCTTCATTAGGTCTTCATGTCTTTTCCTATGAGGATACTTGCTTTAGTGATGTGATGGATTGATGATGGTGCTATAGAGGTTTCATATGTATATTCATATGTGTTTCATCTTGTTCAGAGGTCTGATGGAGAGTGGAGGACTTGTTGGCAAACTTTCCAACCTTGTTTGTTGGCCCTTCTAGGTCAAATTGGAAGTGACACTTGGGAGGCATGTGTGATCCACTTGCAGAGGTGTCAGAGGCCATGTAAAAGGTTTTGAATCATGTACAAATTTTGGAGAAGAGGATACAATAGTCGGCAGAGGTCTTGAGCTGAAGGATTGATGTTTTAATTCAGTTTAAGCCATAGTCGCGGACACATAATCCTATGGGAGAGGCTAGAATCATATAGTCACATGGAGAAAGTGTTAAGGGAGCGGTTATGGCTCCATGGTGCCAAATTTTCATGAAAATAATTTCAAGGAAGTGACTATGGGATTTTTCGAGATTTCCTCTACATTTTTCGCATTGTTCAGAAGTTAATTAGCTTGGAAATTCCCAGAGGCTTCCAGAATTAGTGAAAAATGTCGCAAATGGTTTGAAAAGTTCCTCTCATGATTTTAATGCATTTACTACACTAGTAATGACCTTAGTGGATTTATTTGGTCCGATTTGTGCGCCTTTGATCCTAGCCCCAAGCTCAATTTCTCCCTACATGTTTTATATACTTGATCTTGGAGTTGAGGATTGATTGATGATCGTAGTGAGTGAGTGAGAAGCTTGTAGAGAAGTTGTGTATGCTTCAAACCTAGTGGAGAGTGTATATTCTTCATTCTACGAGTGCTAATAACTGAATAATGTGTATATATGAAGCATGATTCAAAATAGATTAGATTTGGATTTTCTGGTGTAGTGATTGATATGGAGATTTGTGTATGTTGCTGGATAGAGTTATTGATGGTGATTCTCACACTTGTTTTTGCAGGAGTTGTTGATGCATGTAGCACATATCCATGTGTCTTATGATGTTATATGTAGTATGCATCATTCTATTGTTGTGAGGGTGTGATATTCATATTTTTGTGGCCATAGTTTTGTTATTGGAGAGAAAATATTTGTGAATTTTTTTATCTTCTATTTGATGATGAGATCTTCCTGTTGAGAGCATGTATGCAGAGATGATTTCTGGTTGAGTATAGTTTCTTGGGATCCAATTTTAAAATAGATAAAAGGAGTTCTGCGTGGTGGTGAGGAGAAGTGACTTCATGGAGGTGGAGCAGTGATGTCGAAGCTTCAGCGAAAGGATGAAGTTTCTCAATCCAATGGTGTTGATATTCAACAAGAAGATCCAACACCCACACCTATTGCATTAAGCACATGGTTGCATTATGCACCCAAACTAGGGTGGGTCCCATAGTGCTATTTTTTGGTGCATGTCTATTTTTATTATCCCTTAATTTAGATGGACATTAAAATGTAATATATTATCAATGTGGAATTGAAATATTTAACTGAAGTGGAAAAGTTATTTATCTAGTGAATTTCAAGTTAGAGGTTGGTTGGTGGGACATGTAGAGTAATTCTAGTTGTAACAGAGTTTGAAGTGCAATGGTGCATTAGTTAATGCAAGTTGTAAATATTTTAACTCAGTTAAGTGAGTTAAACTCAGTTGTGTTAGTTGTAACTAAAGATACAAGTAGTGACATATCAAGTGAATTAAATATTAATTAATTCACATGCAGTGATCTCACATGCAATTGAGGATTTACTATTATTAGTTGCATGCATGTTAGATCCAGTGGAGACCCAGTTGAGTTCTAGGTGAAAGGGAATTTGACTATCATTTGTGACATTATTTGCTTGCACACATGTAGACAAACATCCATTGGATGTGCCAATGATACTTGGGCAGTCAAGGAAGGCGGGATTGCATTCAGCAAGGATTGCGTAAGCACGGTAGGTTGTCTAGAGGTATTAAATTGGCTAAGTAATTCACCAATTTTTGCATGACAGTGTGAGACAATTAGCTGATGTAATGAGGGCTCTTTTGAGAAGAGTTTTGTACGTAATTTTTTCATGATCCATGATATAATATACAATAGAAGATAGTGAGGTTTTTAGCTATAAGCTTTCCCCGGGAAATTATATGTGTTGTGGATGATTGATATTTCTTCATGTTCATGTGATTAACGATGGTGTTTTTAATTCCGCAAAATATTTGTAGAAGCGATTCGGTATTTAACTTTAGTACATTGTTAGATCATGTGAATCCAAGATATACATGCATATTGTATAATTTCTACATGGTATCAGAGCACGGGAAATTGCAGAAGTGAAGCAAGAGTTGAGTTTGTGACTAGATAGAATTCTAATTTAAAGAAAGACTTTCTTGGTGCTATAACTGATTCAAGATTGAAATGGATTTCAATGGCTTGAGGTTAGAGTATACACTCGAGGGAAGATCGAACTACATTCCTTGGAAGGATAGGATGGATGAAATACTCGAAGACAATGGCTTGAAGGAATTCATTGAAAAATATATTCCTAAGCCAAATGCTACAGATGCATCCAATCTTGATGCATGGCAAAAGAAAGTGGCAAAGGCGAGGAAGATCCTTTTGGAGGGAGTATGAGACCACATTGGCTCAAGCCTCCATGGGAAAGCCACACCATATGATATGTGAAATTCTTTGATGGACCTATTCCAAAGTAGCAATGACCATATAAAATTGGCACTCAAAGATAAACTCGGAAAGATCAAGATGGAAAAGGGAGACACGATTCCAAAATATCTCACGAATTTTTTCCAATGTCGGGATGAACTGGGAAGTGTGGGAATAGCAGTTGTTGATGATGATTTGGTGATTTTGGCTCTCCTAGGACTTCCTAAGATTTGGCATAGTTATGAATACTTTATCAACGAACGGGAAAAATTGCTAGATTGGGAACGATTGTGGTCAGATTTTGTGTAGGAGGAGTTCAGACGAAACACCAGAGATGGATCTTCATCTAATCATGATGATGAAGAGGATTTTGCTTTGGATTCCAAGGCAAAGAAGGGGAAGGGGAATAAATTCCATTCTATATTTGAGTCCAAAGGAAATAAGTAGGACATTTCTAAGGTGAAGTGTTTTCATTATCACGAACATGAGCATTTTTCTACTAACTGTCCACAAAAGAAGAAGAACAAGAAGTTTTTTGGATCTGCCGTTGGTGAGGCCCTTGCCTCGCAATTTGAGCTTGACTTCTCCTTGATTTCATTCATGGTGTCCAATGCATTAGGATCGATTTGGTATTTGGATAGTGGCGCTTCCTTTCACATGACAGGAGACAAGGAACTTTTTCAGTGACTTGGAGGAGAAAGATATTTATATGCATATTGAGATGGGCGACGATGGATGGTATAGTGCTACCAGGATTGGTACCATTACCTTTCAGAGGGAGTCAGGTAAACCATTTTAATTAAAAGATGTAATGCATGTACCAAGTCTGAAGAAAAATTTGGTCTCAGTCACAATGTTGGAGGACAGAGGCTATGACGTTGTTTTTAGTGATGGAAAATATTTTCAGTGACATAAAACAACGAGTCAAACCAAGAGGATAGGGATTCGAGTTAAGAATCTCTACAAGCTAGAGATAGATGGCTGCACTGCCATGATGGGCAAAGTAAAAAAAGTGGTGATCCAGGATGAGGGTGAATTATGGCACAGGCGATTGGGCCATCTTCATCATGGCGCCTTGAAATTCATGCAGCAAATATCTACTAGAATTCCAATGGGAACACTTGCTCAGTTAGATCATTGCAAGGGTTGCACCATGGGGAAGTCTGTAAAGACCACCTTTCATGAGAAGGAGAACCGAGCTTCAAAGATCCTTGAGAGATTTCACATAGATGTGTGTGGACCATTCTTGGTTGCTTCAACAACAAAACATAAGTACTATGTAATATTTGTTGATGAATTTTCTCATAAATGATGGATCTTCTTCATGCAGAAGAAATATCAATATTCTCTGATTTCTATGAGTTTAAGGCATTGGTGGAGAAAGAGTTGGGGAAGCAAGTGAAGGCTCTTAGGAGAGATAATGGTGTAGAATGCTTCTCTAACAAATTTAGAACTTATGCAGCAAAGAAGGAATTCGAACAGAACTCATAGCGCCTCATAACCCACAGCAGAATGGGGTCATGGAGAGGAAGAACAGAACAATCGTGGGTGCATCACGAGGGATGTTGCATGATCAAGGCCTACCAATTAATTTGTGTGTGGAAGAATGCAACACTGCAGTTTATGTGCATAACCATTGTCTACATAGAGTACTTGGCATGAGTACACCTGAAGAATATTTCACTGGTAAGAAACATGATGTTTCACACTTTAAGATTTTTGACTCATATGTTTATGTGCATGTGACCAAGGACGCCAGGAAGAAGCTGGAACTGACTACTGAAGTTGGGATTTTTGTGGGGTACACAGAAACACCCCATCATTAGTGTGTGTATTTTTCAAACAGCAGAATGATTTTTGTGCGACAGGATATAAAATTTGATGAGGGGAAAGCCATGCAGTTGTCCCTTGAGAGGGAGCTGGACTTGCATGCAGAGGAGGAACTACTGGTTTCCAAATATGAGTCTCAAGATGTGGATCAACCACATGAGGAGGTTCATGGAGTGGAGGAAATCACTCATGAAGCTCCATCCATAAAAAATGGTAGAAGGTGCACCATGAAAGATGATAGGTTGAGACTTGATGTTGCACAAAATTTAGGAGCCCCTACTTCACAGCGTAGACAAAGACAGTCTCCTGACTGATTTACTGGATACATGGATCTTATGAGCAAATATATTGTGAATGAGCCATATTCCTTTCAGGAAGCAGTGTAGTAGCCTACTTGGATTGATGCAATGGTGGAGGAGTATGACTCCATTTTCAAAAACAGTGCATGGGAAATTGTGCCAAGATCAGTCGACAAATTAGTGGTAGGTTCAAGATGGATCTACAAGGTAAAGTAAGATGTTGATGGGAGTGTGGAGAAATACAAGGCCAGATTTGTGTCCCAGGGTTTCTCATAGATCGAGGGGATAGATTATGATGAAACCTTTGCACCTGTCGCAAGGTACTCTTCCATAAGATCCATCCTGGCACTCTCAATTCAGATGGGCTGGTGCATTCATCAGATGGATGTGAAAAATATGTTTCTTAATGGGATCATTGAGGAAGAGGTGTACATAGAGCAGGTTGAAGGTTTTGAGATCTTCAATAGCAATTCACATGTGTACAGTCTCAAAAGAGCGTTGCATGGGCTGAAGCAAGCACCTCGTTCTTGGTACACTCAGATAGATAGTTATTTCACCGAACTAGGCTTCACAAAAAGTGATGCAGATGCAAACCTATAACCGATTGTGGTTGAGGGCATGCTATTGATCATTTTTCTTTATGTTGGTGATTTAATTTTTACTGGTGATGAGAAACTGATACACTCATGCAAGGAGGATCTTGCAAGGGAGTTAGAAATGAAGGACATGGGACTCCTTCATTATTTCCTTGGATTTGAAATATGGCAGTGGGATGGTGAAATTTTTGTGTCTCAAGGCAAGTATGCAAAGGAGATACTGGGTAGGTTTAACATGGACATCTGCAAACCCATGGATACTCCTCTTCTACGAAATTGGAGGAAAGAGGATGCTACTTCTGGAGAGGTAGTGGATGCTACTGTCTACCGACAGTTAGTGGATTCGATAATGTATCTAGTGAAAATGAGACCAGGCATTTGCTACATACTTAACCAGCTAAGTCAAGTTATGTTCAAGCCTACCAAGCTCTTTCGGAAATTGGAGAGGAATTTCCTGAGATACTTGAGGGGCACATCAGAGTATGGTCTATGGTACAGACAGACGGATGGAGTGAAGTTGCATGGCTTCATGGATGCAGATTGGGTTGGAAATCCATCGGATATAAAGAGCACATCAGAGGGGATATTTAGCATTGGGTCGACAGTAGTTTCCTGGTACAACAGGAAGCAATGATCTGAGGCACTCATTTCAGTAGAAGCGGAATACAAGGCAGCAAGTCAAGCTGCATTTGAGGCTATCTGATGAGAAAGATCTTGGTTGGTTTGTTTGTTTCTTATATGGATCCGACAGTGATTCGTTGTGATAATCAAAGTTGCATTAAACTCTTGATTAATCATGTGCTTCATGATAGGTCCATGTTTAGTCAATTTAGTGTCCTAAATTGATAGCATAAATTATTGACCAGGGCTAGTAAACTGATGAAGTGTAATGCACTATATGTGCCTAAGTATCCTTTTTTTTCTTACTTCGTTGTTTTTAGTATTTTATTGATGTTTTGGGGTTTTTATGTTTGATTCTTAGTATGCTACTCTATGCTAAGAAGATGAATTTAAATCTATGTCAAAAGGGAGAAAAGGAAATTTTAATAAATAAATTAAAACAGAGTTTATTTGCAAGTTCTGTTCCTAATTAGAAAATGATGAAAACATAGAGTCCTAATCCATGGATATTACAGCTTCTAAATGAATATTTATGAAATTAAAAGTAACTCAAAACACTACAACTTAATCTTATTCATTTAGTTAGAGATTTTTTGGAAGAGCTTGTGAAAAAGATTAATTCTAATGTAATGAGGATCTCCTAAAACATAAAAGGAAGTGCTGAAACAAACAGTAACTTAGAACATTACAATGAAATCTCATTCATATGATAGAGTTTTATTGGAAGAGCTTGAGAAAAAAATTACTATAATGTAGTAAGGATCTCCTATGAAATGCTGAAACAACTTATAACATTACAACTAAATCTCATTCATGAGTTATAGGTTTGTTGGAAGAGCTTTTGAAAGAGATTAATCATAATGTGATAAGGATATTTTTATGAATCAAAACAACCAATAACTCATAATATTACAACTAAGTCTCATTCGTGAATTATAGGTTTATTGGAAAAGCTTTTGAAAGAGACTAACTGTAGTATAATGAGGATCTTCTTTTTAACTAAATAACAGAAAATGAAATACTAATAACTCGAAATATTATAATTGAATCCCATTCATTTAATAGAGATGTATTGGAAGAGCTTGAGAAAGAGACCAACTGCAATATCATGAGGATCCTTTATCTAAGAAAATGACATGAAACATAATACTAAAAGCTATGATTTCAGAAAGCAGTCTAAGTAAGGAAATATGACAGAACATAATTGAAAATGACTTATCTAGAAAACATGTAAAACCTCCTCGAATAGCAGGGGCCCTCTGCTATCAATTCGACATTAATCCTTTAACTCCTCAAGGTTGTATTCATAACAAAATCAAAGTTAAAACTCCTTTTTATTAACACAAGACTTGAAAACAGAGTATCACCGTAATGATAAAATAAGTATCAACTTGTCCCCCTCAGTATTACAGAACTTAATTTATATGTAAATTCATAACTAACATTGAAAACAAATAGGTACAAGTATAGATTTGAAGTTAAAATCAAATTAGAACTCTTTTGGGACTCATGATTTGCTGTAAAGAAAATCAGGAGTCCTAATTCCTGTAAAAAACAACTTCATTGACCTTTGATTTGATCACGTGCTTAGGCACCTCCAGCTATCGATTCAATCCTCGTGGATGGGAAGGAATGATGTAGGGAATATTTGGAACCCACCTATGTATGCATTTTCTCCAGATGACACCTGTAACATACTTAAACACCAAAACAGCTACGGAACGCGTGACTGGCTACAGAATGAATGTATTCTATAGCTAAACTGTTCAAAAATCATTAAAATAGCAAAAATCACAAAAGTACAATAAGTTAATCATTGTATGCAACCTTTAAGCAATCTTAGTCATTCTCATTGATTTTTAGGTTTATGAAATGATAAAGGAATGATGAAATGAAGTGAATTTTGGCAAAAGAGAAGACAATTTCAAGGCTAAACATACCCCCACTGCAAAAATCTTGCATGTCCTCGTGCAATTTCATCAAAACTTTATTACATTTGCACTGAAACTTATGCAATAACATCCAGCCTTCTTTTTCTGCTTCTTTTGGTAGTCAATTCCAGTCTGGGTTTCCTCATGAATAATTTGAACCTAAGATCAATGAGTGCCATGTTCAGTTTCTTATTTCTTTTCTTTAGCTTCCTGTTTTCTTTATACAGTATTTTCATTTGCTGAGAGAGAGTGTTGTTCATGCCATTCTTCAATTTGACCTGCTCTCTTAATATTTCATTTTCATTCTTGATATCTTTATTCAGTATCTCCAATTCATAATTGTCTCTTCTCAAAATTTCTATTGGAGGTTCTTGTGGACTGAGAGATCTTTCTTGATTTTCTGAGACCCATTTTTCTAGTGATTCCACATAGTCATAAATTTGTTGTTTAGTTGGATCTATATCTGGGGTTCTTCTGTTAAGGTCTTCTTCATACTGGTGTAAAGGAGATCTATCAATTGGTGTTTAGATTGGAGTTTATTCTTCTTCAATATTTATAACTCTTGTTTCCTTAATCCCTATCTTTTTCATCATGCCTTTTAGTCTATAGCTTCTCCTCAATTTGGGTGGATTTTCATCTTTTTCCTCAGCACATTCACTTTTTAATTTCTCTTTTATTTTAACCCTGATTTGTCTCTTGATCTTTGTCAATTTTTCAGGGAGTACTTCTTCATTATCTTCCTGTGTTTATGTATCAGGTTTGATTTCAACAGAATTATCAATTTTTCCCCTCCTACTTCTTCTTACAGTTTCTTTTCTAGATAGTGTTTCCTCTGGTTCTTCAAAATGGTTTCTTAGAAGAAATTCTTCCTAGCTATCTCCTACTTTCTTCAAATGGAACTCAATCAGTATTTTAACTAGGCCATGATGGTACAGAGTAGTTTCTAGGAATTGGAGTCTTTTCTGAACATTAGAGGCCATCCTTTTCAAACTATTAAGCTGGAAGAAAGGTAAGTTTATTTCATCATATAAGAAATTCATCATCAGTCCGATATGATAGATATACAAGGTGCCGAATCTACCCTCACATTTTATGAATTTTTGTAAAATTAACAATATATTCCTCCATTTATTTTTTAGAGTTGTACTAGGAATCCCCTTTGTAAACACTGAAATGTCGATACCTGGTTTTTTAGCATTTTTTTCCAAGTTTCATTATGGAACTCCTTGTTTTTAAACCAACATTCTCCCTATCTTGGAAATTCTATGGCTTTAGTTATAAATGATTCTGTGATGGTGAACTTAATATCCCCAATTTCTACCTCTGATCCATCGAATGACCTAGCAAATGATTTTGTGATTTCTTTGTGGAATACATTGAACTTATCCACAAAGTTCAGCCACCAAACCTACTGTAATAGCCCCTTAAACTGAGGGTATCCTTCTAAATATTTGATCCCAATTGGCTCTGCTCTCACAATTAGCCCCATTTCTCCTTCGTACTGATTTCTTCTTTTCTATGGCTTAGGTCTACTGCTCTGTCTTTGATCCTGCGCCTGAAGAAAGAGTAGCTGTGGATGGTTTTTTTGCCCTTAAAATGACTTCTCTGTAGATGAAACTAGTTATATAATGTAATGGTAGTGAGTGGATATGGATGAATGAACAAGGTAATGGTGAATGATGAAAATGATCGGGTTAAGAGTTTGATATGAAATGAAATGTCGTGAAGAGATTGTATGATGATTTTCAAAAGCCATCAATAAATGATATGATCTAAGGACGTGACCTAATAGGTCACATCTAAGTTTTTGACCATTTATTCAATTAATGATGAACCGTTATGGAGCGGATGGTAAGGGATATGGTTGAAGTTTTTTTATGATAGGAAAAGATCAATTTGAATGATAGATTAACTTTAGGAAACATATGATTTAACCATATTATATCTTTCATGTTTTTCTATCAAAATAATTTCACACAGTTTACCTCAGCCTTTTTTATTTTTATGCTTGTTGTATTTGTCCTCCATTTTTTAAAATGTTGATCTTCTAAGCTCCATAATCTCCTTTGACTATCATCCTTTGTGTACTGAAGTAGGCTTGCAGGGTCAAATTGGCTGCAGAACAGGATTGGCTACAGAACAAACAGTTGCAGAATGTACCTGTTAAAAATTATGAAATATGGATATGGAATGAAATGGATCATGAATATGGAATGGAATGAGATGGATCATGAGTGTGAAATGGAATGGAATATGAATGTAGTGAAACATAAGATGGAATGAAATATGAACGAAATGAAGTATGGAGTAAAAATGAATCTGCAATTTGTGATTTTATGATATTTAGTTGCAGAACAAGAACAATTTGAAAGTATAGTGTGTCAGAAGAATTCTGATTTTCACCCTACACTTTCTATATAAACATGCGAGTCAATGATTGGTTTTCATATTTATACTTTTATTTTTATATTTTATATTTTTATTTTTATTTCATTTTTATTTTATTTTTAATTTTTTTAGAATTATTGAAGAAAAATACAACTAAGTTAGTGAAGAAGAAGATTTCTTCTTCACTAACTTCATATCAATGTTATCTTGGAATTTCTTGACAAATTCTTCTCTTGAAAGTGGCTTATGATACAATTTCAGTTTGTGTCCATTTACAAGAAATGCTATCTTTCCTTCATCTATTGTCCTGATATTTATTGCTCCATTTTCAAATATTTTCACAATTTCATATGGCCCAAGCCAATGAGTTTGAAATTTACCTTGAAAATCCTTGAATTTTGAATCAAACAAGAGTGCCCAGTCACCTTCTTTAAATTTCTTTTCTTTGATATACTTGTCATGCCATCTAGTCCTTTGTTGTTGGACTATGCTTGTACTCTGGACTGCATCTTTTTTTATCTCATCCAATTCATTAATCTTCTCCAGACTATGCTTCTGTGCTTTTGACAAATCAAGTCCTAACTGGACTTCCATTTTGAAAGTTTGTATCTCAAACTCTATGGGAAACAGGACTTGTTTTCCATAAACAAGTTCATAAGGGGTGTGTCCTGTTGTGTTTCTCCATGTAGTTTTTTAGGCCCATAAGGCTTTAGGAAGCCTCTCTGCCCAATCTCTTCTATGTAAATGAATAGTATTTGTCAGGATCCCTTCAATCACCTTATTGGTAGATTCTACTTGGCCATTTTCTTGTGGATGGTAGGGAGTGGATTTTCTTTGTCTGATTTTGTATTTCTCTACCATTTTTTCCACCATTTTTGATGTGAATTGAGCTCCTTGATCTGTAAAAATTTCTCTTGGGACACCAAAACGAGTAAAAATATCCTCAAAAAGAAAATTAGCTACATATTCTTCAGTAGAAGAAAGTAATGGCTTGGCCTCTACCCATTTGGTAACATAATCAGTACATACTAATATATATTTCTTTTGCTTTGATGGAGGATTAATAGGTCCTAAAAAATCCAAAGCCCATTTCTCAAAAGGTTTAATATGTACCTGAGGTTGCAATGGCATCTCACCTGAAGAGGAAGGTTTCCCTACCCTTTGGCAATTGTCACACCTTTTGACATACTCTTTAGCATCTTTAAAGAGGGATGGCCAATAATATCCTAGGTGAAGGATCTTATAAGCTTTCCTCTTGTCAGCAAAGTGTCCACCACAAGGTTCATCATGACATGCCTTGAGAATCTCAGGCATCTCGTCTTCTCAAACACATCTTCTGATAATAAATTCTGGACCTATTTTGTATAACTCATTAGCTCCATAAATATTTTTCACTGTCATAAATTATTTTTCTTTTGTCTCTTGCATTCATAATTGAAGGAAATTTTCCTGAAACTAGATAATTGGCAATATCAGCAAACCAGGGAGTTTGAGTAGTAATTGCAAAGAGATATTCATCAGGGAATTTATCTTCAATTGGAGTATTGTCTTTAATGTTTTGGAGTCTAGATATGAAATCAGCCACTGTATTTTGTTTTCCAGGCCTATCTAGAATGGTGATGTTAAATTCTTGTAAAAGCAATAACCATCTTGTGACTCTGCCATTAGTAATTAATTTTTTCATTAAATACCTAATTACAGAGTGATCTGTGTGAACAAAGGTTTCATAGCCTGTTATATAGTGTCTGAATTTATTTATGACATGAAAAACAACTAAGAACTCTTTTTCAGTTACAGTATAATTCAACTCTGAAGGAGTCAAATTTTTACTTGTATAGTAGATGGCATAACGAATCAGTTCTTTTTGTCCCAGGACAACTCGTAAAGTTGTATTTGAGGCATCTGTCGAGATATGAAAAGGTAATTTCTAGTTAGGTCCCCTTAAAATAGGTTCTTTGGAGATTTTTGTTTTCAGGGTTTCAAATGCTAACTGGCAGTCAGGATTCCAATTGAATTCACAGTCCTTGGAGAGTAGTTTGAAAAGTGGAGATGCTATCTTGGTGAAGTTTTCTATAAATCTTCTGTAATATCCTGTAAATCCTAGAAAACTCCTAACATCTTTCTAACAACTTGGAACTAATAATCTAGAGATGACTTCAACTTTTGACTTATCAACTCTAATTCTGTCTCCTGAAATATGATGTCCTATGACAATCCCTTCAATGAACATCATGAAACATTTTTCATGAATTAATTAAAGGTTTGTTTCTTTACATCATTTTAGAACTTTTTCCAAGTTTTCTAAGGCTTCTTCAAATGTGTTTCCATAGACTGTTAATTCATCCATGTATACTTCTACACAGTCATGTATTAGATCTGAAAAGATTCCCAATATTTCCCTTTGGAATGTTGTAGGTGCATTGCGCAATCCAAAAGGCAATACTCGGTAGGCATAGGTACCCCAAGGATAGGTAAATGTGGTTTTATCTTGATCCTCAAGTGCAACTTGAATTTGATTGTAACCACTGAAACCATCCAAAAATGAAAAATACTTTTTGCCTGCTAATGTATCTAACACCTGATCTATGAAGGGTAAAGGAAAATGATCTTTAAGAGTAGCTTTGTTTAATTCTCGGTAGTCAATGCATACCCTCCATTTACCATTTTTCTACGGTACAATCACCAAAGGAGAAACCCGCTGACTGTCTGAAATGGGATAAATAAAGCTGACATTTAACAATTTATGCCACTCTTCTTTAACAATCTCCCTAAGATTTGGAATCATCCTTCTCTGAGGTTGTCTGATTGGTTTACAATTTTCCTCTATATAGATATGATGAGTGCAAGTCTTAGGGTTTATCCCCTTCATATCAGTGTACTCCCATGCATATGCAGAAGAATGTCACTATAATATTTTGACTAGCTTTTCTTGTTGAAATTTTTCTATGTTTTTGTTTATGTTTTTGGTTTTTCCTTGAAATATCTCAATTGTAGAGCTACCAAATTCTTCCATGGAGTAAAGAGACATTTGTCTTGATGAAAAAAACTCAATATTGGATTCTTCCTGGAATTGTTCATGTTTGTATTCTGAAGAAGATTCATGATTTTCTAAGGCATTTAGAATTTGAATATCTTCACTAATATCTGAAATAGTGAAGAGAGGTTGCATATCTTCTTTATCATCAATCCATTGAGTATCATCTAATTTTGTGATTGTTCTTACTGGAGGATACAAGGTGAATTTCTTGGTTGAACTACCATCAAAGATGTACATATCATTGGATCTACAGCTAATGAAAGCATCAGCTGTAGCTAACCAAGGTCTTCCTAATATAATAGGATGTCCTCCTAGATCATTTTTAGGAGTTAGGATCATGAAATCCACAGGATACTCCCAAGAATCTAAGGACACTGGAATTTCTTCTAATACCCCATCTAGTTTGATTACAGATCTATCTGCTAATTGTAGTAGTGTGGGCGTAAAAAGAAGATTAGGAAGTTTTATTTTTTCCATGATTTGCCTACTCATGATATTGATTGTTGCTCCTAGATCAATAAGTGTGTTTGGAATTTCAATTCCATTGATATGTATCTTAAAAAATGGATTTCCGGGATTTAGATATTTCGGAATGGAAATATTTCCCATCATTATGTCTATTATTTTTCCTACCAGTTGTATTTTCTTTATCTCTTTTATTATTTTTCCTGGTTTTTTCATACTCAACTCTTTTATTTTCTTTGTTAAAATTGGGATTTCCTTGATGGCCTGTAATAATGGAATCTTAATACAAACACTTCTTAACTCATCTAGGAAATCATAGTTAGGCATCATAATTTGTTTCTCTACACCTCTATCAATTTGTAAACTTTCAGGAAAAGGATGTGTAGTAGTAGATGTTGATGGCTGCTCTAACATATGAGTTGAAATTATTGGTTCTTTCTGTTTTTATTTTTCAATGTTTTGGTCTTGAAGAGATGTGTTTTCTTCAAAACTTTTATTTACCCATAGAGAATATTCCTCAGAATTGTTTTGTTCTTGTATAACTACAGAAGGTTTCTTTCTTTCAAGTATTCTTCCAGACCTAAGTTGAACATCATTAAGGTCTAAAGGAGTAATCAAATAGGTTGGAAATTGTTGGCCTTCTATCATATATGTATTCTGAGGGTTTTTATTGTTGAGGTTTGGTATTGGCTGGGTAGGTAACTGATTTTATTTTTGAGGAAATGGTAATGGAAGTGGTGGATTTTGATTTTGATTTTGATGTTGTGGATTTTGCTGAGGATTTTGTTGAGGAAGAAAGTTTGGATATGATGGATATGATGGATAAGATGGTGGATATTGATAATATTGGGAGAACCTTCCATAAGGATTTTGTGCTTCTTGAGCCCAAGGTTGAGATTGATTTTGAAATTGGGGCCAAGTTTGCTGCCAAGAGTTCCAATTAGGTGGGGGTTGATTATATATTTGATTACTAAACCCTTGTGTTTGAGGTCCCTACCAAGGTCTTCTAGAGACAAAATTAAGAGATTCTGTGGAATTTGTGGTTGTTTCTTCTTGAAAGAGAGCTTTAAGGCCAGGGATTGAGGGACAATTCTTGGTCTCATGTTTTTCTGAACAAATTGCACAAGTCTATATTACTTTTGCATCCAAAGGACACTCTCTTAAGGTATGCTTCTTCATACATTTGGGACAAAAGATTGCTAAGGCATCAGTTTCGGCTTTCTGCTTGTTTTGTAACTTAAGGGCATCTATTTGCTCACTAAGACTCCCTAGAATGTCAGTTTTGAATTCATCAAGCATATTCCCTATTTCTGCCCTACTTACTGTTCCAATTGCAAATTTTCTTGCCCTTTCAAGAGCAAGGTCTCTTGGTCCTTTTAGAATCTTAGATTTTCCTCTTGAAAGATTAATAAATAGTTCTGCTATATCGAGTAATGAAAGTTGAGATATGTATCCTTTCCCCGTCATATTAATAATATCTATCCATTCATCCCTAATTGTCTTCAACAAAAGAGCTTTCAAAGTATCTTGGTCTAAGTTTTCCATTTTTTCCCTCTTAATGTTATAGTTAAATCTTTCCAATAAATCTTCCAAATTTTCATCTTCTTTTTGTACCATTTTGAACACTTCTTCCTTATGGTTGACTGGTATACAGTAATCCAAATATCTGTCTAGAAATTCTTTCCTCATATCATCCCATGTCCTAATAGACCTATTCATTAAACTCATAAACCATTTTAATGCTGCTCCTTTCAATGTTGAAGGGAACAGTTTAAGTTTCTGAGCATCTTGTAGGTAATCATAGGTTCTACATAGAACTTCAAATTCAAATAAGAAGGTCTCAGGATCTTCACTTTTTATTCCATGAAATTTTGGAAGAATAGAGGATGAGATATTTTTCATAGTTGCATTAATCTCTTCATCTATTATAGGGAATCCAAAAGGGCTTCCAGTTTCCCTTCTACCTCTTCCTCCTTTTGCATTTCCTCTTCCTCTACCTTCTTTTGTACCTCTACCTCTTCCTCTATCTCCTCCTCTACCTCTACCTCCTCCAAATAGTGTATGTTCTCCATTAAATACTTCTCCTTCCCCTTATTCTACCATGATAGATTCTTCTAAACTGATATAGGGTTCAGTTGGAAGATCTAGTTGTTCTATTGGTTCTTCTATCAAGGGTATATTGAAGAAATAGTCATTTTCTTCCTCTTCACTAGGGATTTGTAATTCTTCTGCTGGAATATATTCTCCTATGGAAGTGAAAAAATTTACCCCTTCCATAGGATTCCTTGGATCTTCTTCCTCTATAATTTCTTCAGTGGATGAAGTGGGAGATCTTCCTGATTGGATATCTGATCTTGAGACTTCTGGAAGCCTATGAACAGTATAGTATGGAATGTGGGTTTGAGTTGGAGGTGTGCTACTTCTTGGTCTTCGTGGAGTGACTGGAGTTGTGGGAATTAAGCTTCTGCCTCTTATAAATCTACCCCTAGAATCTCTTTCTCTACGCATATCATTATTTTTGGGAAATAGGAAATAAGGCTACCAAATTACACTTCCCCGCAATGGCGCCAAAATGTTTAGTCAATTTAGTGTCCTAAATTGATAGCATAAATTATTGACCAGGGCTAGTAAACTGATGAAGTGTAATGCACTATATGTGCCTAAGTATCCTTTTTTTTCTTACTTCATTGTTATTAATGTTTTATTGATGTATTGGGGTTTTTATGTTTGATTCTTAGTATGCTACTCTATGCTAAGAATATGAAGTTAAATCTATGTCAAAATGGAGAAAAGGAAATGTTAATAAATAAATTAAAACAGAGTTTATTTGAAAGTTCTATTCCTAATTAGAAAATGATGAAAACAGAGAGTCCTAATCCATGGATATTACAGCTTCTAAATGAAAATTTATGAAATGAAAAGTAACTCAAAACACTACAATTTAATATGATTCATTTAGTTAGAGATTTGTTGGAAGAGCTTGTGAAAAAGATTAATTTTAATGTAATGATGATCTCCTAAAACATAAAAGGAAGTGCTGAAACATACAGTAACTTAGAACATTACAGTGAAATCTCATTCATATGATAGAGGTTTATTGGAAGAGCTTGAGAAAAATATTACTATAATGTAGTAAGGATCTCCTATGAAATGCTGAAACAACTTATAACATTACAACTAAATATCATTCATGAGTTAGAGGTTTGTTGGAAGAGCTTTTGAAAGAGATTAATCATAATGTGATAAGGATATTTTTATGAAGCAAAACAATCAATAACTCAAAATATTACAACTAAGTCTCATTCGTGAATTAGAGGTTTATTGGAAAAGCTTTTGAAAAATACTAACTGTAGTATAATGAGGATCTTCTTTTTAACTAAATAACTGAAAATGAAATACTAATAACTCAGAATATTATAATTGAATCCCATTCATTTAATAGAGATGTATTGGAAGAACTTGAAAAAGAGACCAACTGTAATATCATGAGGATCCTTTATCTAAGAAAATGACATGAAACATAATACTAAAATATATGATTTCAGAAAGCAGTCTAAGTAAGGAAATATGACAGAACAGAATTGAAAATGACTTATCTAGAAAACATATAAAACCTCCTCGAATAGCAAGGGCCCTCTGCTATCAATTCTACATTAATCCTTTAACTCCTCAAGGTTGTATTCAGAACAACATCAAAGTTAAAAATCCTTTTTATTAACACAAGACTTGAAAATAGAGTATCACCGTAATGATAAAATAAGTATCAACTTGTCCCCCTCGGTATTATAGAACTTAATTTATATGTAAATTCATAACTAACATTGAAATAAAATAGGTACAGGTATAGATTTGAATTTAAAATCAAATTAGAACTCTTTTGGGACTCATGATTTGCTATAAGCAAATCAGGAGTCCTAATTCCTGTAGAAAACATCTTCCTTGACCTTTGCTTTGACCACATGCTTAGGCACCTCCAGCTATCGATTCAGTCCTCGTGGATGGGAAGGAATGATGTAGGGAATATTTTGAATCCACCTATGTGTGCCTTTTCTCCAGATGGCACCTTTAACATACTTAAACACCAAAACAGCTACAGAACGCTTGACTGGCTATAGAATGACTGTATTTTGTAGCTAAACTATTCAAAAATAATTAAGACAACAAAAATCACAAAAGTACAATAAGTTAATCATTGTATGAAACCTTTAAGCAATCTTAGTCATTCTCATTGATTTTTAGGTTTATGAAATGATAAAGGAATGATGAAATGAAGTGAATTTTGGAAAAAGAGAAAGAAATTTCAGGGCTCAACAGTCCAATCATATAGATATCTAGTACCATCATCTCAGAGATTATGTGCAGAGCAGGATCATGTTGCTTCAGTACATTCCTACGGAAGATCAGGATGCAGATATTCTGACGAAGGCATTCACCAGGAGAAAATTTGACTACCATAGAGACAGGATCAGGGTGAAGGATAATCCCTTTCTTGCTGAGAGGGAGTTTTGAGATTCAACATGAAGATTCAGCACCCATACCCAGTGCATTAAGCACCTAGTTTCATTTAGCACCCAAACTAGGGTGGGGCCCACAGTGTTATTTTTGGGTTCATGTCTATTTTTATTATACCTTAATTTAGATGGAAATTAAAATGTAATCTATTCTCAATGTCGACTTGAAATAGTTAACTGAAGTGGAAAATTCAGTTAGCTAGTTAATTTTGAGTTAGAGGTTGGTTGGTGGGACATGCAAATTAATTCTATTTGTAACATAGTTCAAAGTGAAGTGTTGCATTAGTTAATGCAAGTTGTAAATAGTTTAACTCAATTAAGTGAGTTAAACTTAGTTGTCCTAGTTGTAACTGAAGATAATAGTCATAGATGAAGTGAATTAAATATTAATTAATTCACACGCAGTGATCTCACATGCAACTGAGGATTTACTATTATTAGCTGCATGCATGTCAAATCCAGTGGAGACCTAGTTGAGTTCTAGGTGAAAGGGAAGTTGACTATCAGTTGTGACATTATCCTCTTGCACACACTGAGGAAAACATCCATTGGATGTGCCAATGATACTTGAGAAATCAAGCAAGGAAAGACTACATCAATTTCATGGATTGCATTCAGAAGGGATTGCGCAAGCTAGGAAGGCTGTCTGGAGGCAGTAAATTGGCTAAGTAATTCACCAATTTTTGCATGACAGTGTGAGACAATTAGTTGATGTACTGAGGTCTCATGTGATAAGTGCTTCATATGTAATTATTTCATGATCCATGATATAATATACAATAGAATATAGTGGGTTTTTCAACTGTAAGCTTTCCCCGGGAAATTATCTGTGTTGTGTGTGATTGATCTTTCTTCATGTTCATGTGATTAGCGATTTTGTTTTTAATTCCGAAAAATATTTGTAGAAGTGATTCATTATTTAAATTTACTACATTGTTAGATCGGGTGAATCTAAGATATACATGCATATTGTATAATTTCTACAAATGTTGGTTGGATACTCCAATAATAGTTGGGCGAAGATCAACTAATCATGGTGGACTTCAGTAGATGGTAGTCCACAGAGATCCATAGAGAACAAAGTATTATGATTTTATCTAGTAGTATCGAGTCTCATAGCTAATGGGAGTTGGGATTATGTATATGAGGTCGAGTCTCCATGCTGATGTGAGTCATCGCACTATGTAAAAAAACAATTTCTTGATATAATAGAAATTCATAGCAAAGCAACAAAAACAAGGGTGGTTTTTTTCTTGGTGAAGGGTTTTCCACCAAACATCTTGTGTCTCATGTGTGATTGATGTGATGTGCATTTTTTATGGTTTATATTTCTAGTAATGGCTTTCAATTGTGCTTATTTAATGCACATGTTTAATGATTTTTTTCTAAAATATGTGTGATTCAGTAGTTAAAGCTAAGAAAAGGAAAAATAATATATAGATCACACTACTGATTCAACCCCCCTTAGTAGTTCTCAAAGGTTTCCAACAATTTGAAGAGACCATTGTACAAGAATTCATTTCAAATGGCTAAGCAGGACATTCTACAATCTGGAGGAGGAACCATGGAAGAATGGTTATAATGCCTCCAAGTCCCTCGAGCCAGTCAATTTTGTAGGAACTTCACATGTTACTCCACGAAAAGAGGTCACTCGATAAGCACTACTAGCATAAGGGTGTAACCCAATGCGTGGAAGATACAAGAGGAAGGTTTCATGTAGCCTAGCTGGAGAGTGAAGCCACAAGATGAAAGAGGATCCATTCATTCTGAGAGAAGCCTTAGTAGCAGAGTTGAGGAGGAAACATAGAATGCAAGAAGTAGAATAGAAGTAGATGGAAGATCAAGAGCATAGGAGATTGGAAAACAAAATCAAAAGCAGGAAGAAGAATAAGAAAGGTGAAGAGTAGAAGAAGAAGAAGCCACGAGGAAACAAGTCAAGCAGCAAGAGAAGAACTGAAAATTAGAAGAGTGGAGCGAACAACTACAGGACAAGGAGCTTACTCAATAGATTGAAGAGTATGATTCAAGACATGGAGGTGGAAAAAGAGCCACCAAACAAATATTTCAACCTGAGTCCAAGTACACAATAGCTCACGATTCAGACTCCCCTTCCTCTAGCAGAGCAAGCTCCAAATGAGGGAGCGGAAATTATTCCTCTCGATAAAGGTCTGGTTATGGACACATACAATCTAACTTATGAAGAGATTCAGAAAATTTGTGAACAAGCACAGAAGAAAATTTTTCCAGATGACCTCGCATCTCCTACATTTATTAGAGAAAGGGTGATTGTGGCAGACACCGGAAGGACTCACAATACCATTTCCACAACCAACTTGGCCTTCACAGGTGCAACAAAGTCGAACACTGAGTATCTAATGGTCGAGAACAAATAGTTGGAAAATAAATTGTAGGATGCTAGGAAATAGGTTGAACAGATCCAAGAAGAGGATCATAACACAGCTCCCACATAGGTTTATCTGGAAGAATTGAAGGAAACAATACTCAGCAAAGTATCGACACTGGGAGAGGCCATGCAGAATCTTTATGAGGATATTTTTACCATGCATAGGGATGTTTTCCACTTACACGACTTGCGATAGAAGTGTAAAGATAATGTTAAAATTCTTAAGGTTGTACAAGAAGCCATTGTTGCCATGCATGAATGGTCAATGCGATACAAAGGAGGACCGCTTGAATTTGGAAATAAAACAAGGCAAGAGGTAGGGTTAGAGAAATATAAGGTTCGTATACTCATCCAGAATAACAAAAAAATTTCCATTTTCATTGCCAGCATTCAAGCCTCATATGCATGATTGTATGACATTGTGTATTTCCTAGTGAAATCGCACAGGATCCCATCAATTGGCTCACTCACTTAGTCCAAACACAAGAATCCCGTTAGGTAGGAGATTGAAGAATACTTTGAGTAGTGCAGATAGATTAATACTAGGGAAGATCTTGAAGTGAACAGGAAGAACATGCAGAAGTACATTAGTGTTCCTTTCCAAATCAACACCATGTTTCTCCTGCTAAAGACAGAAGTACAGACCGGTTCCAAATCAGTGTACCCAGATTCCATGGAGGCTAGAGTCTAGTTCCAACCTGACACCAATGCACAGTTTGAGGGACTCATTGCGCAATACAAATCTTGGCACCATTACGTGACTGAGAAACAACAAGTGGAAGTTTTTGAGCTATATTTTTCCCAAACTCAAGCTTAATCTATTTTGTCTTATTATTTTGTCTAGTTTTCTATACCCAATTTTGTCCTATATGGGTACGAGTATATTGTAATATTCTTTTGTAAATAAATTCTAAGTGAAATTCCAAGTGTTAATTGTTGAATGTGAAGATTCATGGTGTAATGAAGTTGAAGAGTCATTTATAGATAAGTTGAAGAGTCATGACGGAAGTCCAAGAGTCACAAGCGGAGGTGAAGAGTCACCACTTTTGTTATAAATATACCCTCATAACTCATGTAAAGGGAATTTGCGAGCCAAGCTTTTGGCTAGGCTTAGGCTTAGAATCAGGAGCTTGAGAGTTTGTGAGAGCCTTGAATTCTCCGTAGCATAGAGGGAGTATAGTTATTTGGAGGAGTAGGTGTAGACTTCATGTTCCACTATAGGGATAGTGGTTCACCAATGGTATATGTATGATTGGAACTTTCACTTTAATAAAAGCTCAGATCCGACACGTTTGCATGCGTATTTTTTCGATATAGTAGGACTATTATTGTTGTATTTGAAATGTATCTTATTTCACTTACACTTATTCTTATGAACTATTTCATTTGAATCTTGAAATGTATCTTTTTTCACTTACACTTATTCTTATGAACTATGAATCTTGTTGAATGTGTGTTGTTGTATATTTACATCACTGTTAACTTGTGAACTATTTCGCAGATTAGCTTGTGATGTCTTTATGCTCATGTGTTCCTTTCAAGATGCATACTATTATAGGATTCTAATGGGCTCACTCAATTTCCCCTCATGAGTTATTTCACTTGAATTTCCATAGAGTCACACACATGTTCCCACCAAAGTCACCATACACCACTCTATGTGTTATTGCAACCAAGGCGCATCATTAAAATCCACTGCATCGACAATCAGGTCGTATTCCAGATGGGACTCCTACACCAAACAATGTGATGTCTAATTGGGACTTCATATCAAGGATATCCCCTGAATGTTGGCGGGTCTAGAACCGTCAAAAATACCGACATTGGAGGATTGTATAAGTGTTTCCATATACATTAGTTTGAATAGAAGAGTTGTGGCGTCAAAGGTATGGGCATTTAAATCACAATAATTTAATCTTACTTCAATAGAAAAAAATGGTTGAAGTTATTCATATTATGAAGAATAAACATGCTTAATATGAATCATGTGCACTTGGAAAGAAGCATAGAGAGTAATTTCATGTACAAAAAGACAAAATACAGAGGAAAATACTTATGTGGGCCCTTCATTTTTGTGATCAATTTTGGTGGAAAATAGCTACGGAAAAATAGAATGCACAATTTGGAAAATGAATGGTTAATCTTGCTAGAAATTAGCATAAAAAATAATAAAGCGGTAAGTAAAAAATTAGGTAGTGTTGAGCCTCCAATTTTTCATCATTTTGTTGATGAAACCATCCATTTTCGCATCATTCCATTCACCCATTGTCATCATTTTTAACTATATTTCTTCATAAACGCACCAAATTCCCGCATACATGTTTACATGGTTTATAATTATTATTTATATTATTTTTAATGAATTAAAGATAAATATGCATGGTTTTACTAATGATAGTTTGACAGTTCAAGTTTCTACAGTTTCCACAGTTGTCTCCATGGTTAAGGTAGTAGCACCACTCTAGAATTAAATCCAACACATGGAAATTGTTTCTATAAGCTCCAATATGGATTTTTTTTGGTCAAATTCCACCCAGCTCACACATCTGGACCTCTAGGAAAAGATCAAGGGAAAATCGTAGCAGTTTTGACCAGTCAACTTCAAATGCATTTTATTAGAAAACTAAAGCTAATATCGCAAAAACAAAATATGGGTGTTGTTCAGAACAGACCCAATTAAGGTCTCTATAATCATTTTTCTCGAATTTGTTACCATTTGGGAGATATTTCAGGTGTTTTGGAGCCCTATTTTGTAGTTGTGTTAGAAAACATTGCGCACATGTGTCAATAAATGCCTAGTCAAGCAAACAAAGGTTGGAATGGACTGTGCTTCATAAAATTTGTGGAAAATAGGTGTCCATTCAGTTATGATATTTAGCCATATGAATATCCATGAAGTTACATTGCAACCCCTATATAAACACTCCATTGAAACAAAGAGGAGAGGTTAATTTTCTGAAGCATATTGTGAAGTTTTAAAACTTTGTTTTTAATCCTTTTTAATGAAGAAGTACCTTTAAGACTTGATCCACAACTAACTATTGGAGTAAATATTTGACCGCCTGTTTGTGGAGGGCCCCTGCAAATAGTGAAGGTTCTGCATTTTTGTTTTTAATATAGTTGTTTTCATGTTTTCATTTTATCATTTGATGTAGTTATTTTCATAATTCCAATTTGTCAAATGTTGTAGTTGTTTCCAGAATTCCATTTTTTCATTTGATGTAGATGTTTACATAGATTTCCTTTATCATTTGATGTAGATTCATCAGTCTTCCCTTTCAAATTGTTAAATTGCCGAGTGATTCATAGTTTTCTTCCAGAAAAGCAGTAGTTTTAAAAATTCATGTGTGTTTTATTTCAAGAGCATTGAGTGATTTATTTTCCAGTTTATGGATAAGTTTATTTCAAGAGCATGAGTGATTTCTTTTCAAAACATTAGTGATTGAGTGATTTTCTTTCAACATATGAGTGTGCTCTTTTCAGTTCCTGAGTGCTTTCTTTCCAAGAGAAATAATTATTTACTTATTTTCACTTTCAAGACATTTCATTTCAAAAACATAAAAATGTATAAGTTCCCTTTTCTAGAATTTGATTTTATCTTCATGCACAAGACTGTTAGAGAATAAGAATTTTTAGAGACTAACAAATAAATTAGTTAAGATTTCTTCATCAGATAGAGAAAGTTTGTTTTAGTTTTTATAGAGTAGAAAGCATTTTAATTTTTAGAACTTAGTTGTAATTTAAATTTATCAATTTCATTAGGAACATCAGAATAAAAAATCCTTAGAAGTAATCTCTACAAATCCAATCATCACACCAATAAGCTAAATGAATAAAAGATACTTCTAGCATATATTATGCACTTTCACTTCACAAGTTTACAACTTCGTTCAATCATTTATGTAATCAATTTAAGATAATTAAATTGACTAAAAATTTTGGTTTCGTTGCCGGGGAAGTGTAAATATGGGCCATTTTTTCATTTAAAAAAAAAATAAAAAATAAAAACACTTCAATCACCTACCACACCCACTATATCACGTGGTGTAGTAAGAGCCACACATCCACAACATGATTTCTTATTTTTGCAGGTAGAAGAAGATGTGACAAAGGAGGATGAAGAAATGGATGAAGATGATGAAAATGAGGAAGATCCTTTTGGATCTCCCTTTCAATAAACTGATGTCAATGGTCATATGAAGAGCATCTCTCCATCTGTACTTCCTAACTTCAAAGGTATGAGATCAGAAGACCCGGAAACCTTTCTTTTTGAAATTGAAATAATTTTTAGATATTATGGATACTCATTACACATTCAAAAATTGAATTTTTTTCTAGCAAGATTGAAGGATAGAGATCTTAGATGGTTCATGACTTTAGGAACAAATTATATAAGGACATGGAATGATATGAAAAGATTATTTTGGAAAAATATAAAGATTATTGCATACACCATGACATCAGAAATGAAGTCTTTAAGATTGTTATAGCATCATTTCTCACCTTGACATGATTCATGATTGCTTCATGGCTTTATGGGCACCCATTCCTACAGACTTGGACAAATTCACTTAAAAACAGTGGAAAATCCTCCATACGCGACTATGCCCGTGTTTTTCCGTGTGTATACGCGAGTACAGCTAGACTTTTCCGCGTATGTCATTTTAATGATTAAAAAAATATATAAAAATCCCTAATTTCGCACTGGGTTGATGGTTACTCAGGTAGTTCAACCACCCCAGCCCGTGGCCAACTGTTTCCAACTGCTGAAACTACTTGGAGGGACTATAAAAAGACCTCATATGTATGGCCTAAGGGGGAGAGAGAAAGTATTGATATTATACTCTGTTGGTTCCCTATCCAAGTCTGATTCCCCGTGCCTCCTGCACTTTCCCAGTTCATTTCAGGAAACCCTTGTTTCCTTGAGATACACATCCCTTTATATGTTATCTCATATGCACCTGTTTGGAAGGAGTCTTAGCGAGGCAAGGGCTGGACGGATCCGGACGACGGTCTGCGAAGGCCTTGGAAGGATCAGGTGATCTCTCCACTTACTTTTGTACGTACTATTTTTATAATACAGAAGTATCATGCTGTTCCCGAAGTAAACGTGTTAGTGAATGCTTTAATGTATGAAGAACATTTGTTATACAAGCATTTATGATGATTTATTTAATGTTTTATATGAATCTCACTAACATATAGAGTAGAAATATACTGTACAACTTGTCCTTTGTGCTGGTTTCTTCTTGTATTTCAGGTTAAGGAGGAAGAACGGTTGCAGGGAGTTTGAACTCCACGTGGATCTACTTCAAACGTAGGACCAACGGGTAAACCTCTCATTCTACTCTATTTCGTTTTTATGAATGTGCATGATCGTGTGAGTCTCTGTTAAGTAGTATGCCCCTGCTCTGTGGAGGTTGAATCCCAACCAACCTCTAGGGTGTTAAATCCCGAAATAACTCATGATCTACTGGGATCACATTTTTGTGATTTCCCCGTTGGGTTGTTTCATCTGTTTGGTAGGTTGCTGTCGCTTTTTCTCTTCTTTTTACTGTTCAGCTGCTTTTATATACCAATTAAGTCTCTCGTGTCTTTCTCAGATTTGTCTTTTGCTTTTCATTATCTGTATACGCTTTTGTTTTCCATATCATTACAGATATTTCATTTCGCAGGTAGAAGGATCCGCGATACGCGAGTTTCTCTGACACGACGTTGTAGATACACGCTGCTGTATAATCAAGTTGGGTCACAGATACCTAGGCTGGGATTTTTGAAATTTTTAAGATTCTCGTGTTTTTGGTCTTTTCCGCCGTGGAGGCTCGTGTCTCCAGTAGTCTCTATACTCACCGGTGAGTGACATATGGAGCTCAAGTCTGTTTTCGTTTGTCCGAAAACTGATCTTTTTGGCAAAGTGTCCTTGTTGGTGCTGGCACTCCTGGATTGAGTTCCAAGACCGCTTTCTGAGTGTTCTTGGCTGTTCTGCTTTATCAGAACAGAGAGCTTCTGCTCACTGACTCGCTCCTATCTTTGTGTTGTGCTTTGCATTGCGTTCTTTGCTTTGTTTTCGATTGGTTTTCTTGAGTTTCATAGGCTAGGGTTTTGTTGCAATTTTCGGAGAACTTTTCTTGTTTCTTTGGAGTTTTGTGTTGCAACGAGTTTGCACTATTTCTCTAGGCTGTTTGATTGATTTTTTGGTCTTCCATTGCTCTTATTGATCTTGCTATCATTAGCTTTATAAGGTTTGGGAGCATAGTTGAAGTTTATGCTTGAAATTCGGTCTCGTTTTGGCTTGGATTGTGATAGTTGTTCTTGGTTTTTTTTGAAGCTCTTGTTTTATAAATCGAAATTCAAAAACATTTGTTTTGCTTTTTGTTTTTGTATATCAAACTCAAAAACATTGTTTTCTGTTTTTGTTTGTTGCTGTGTGTTTTTCATTTTCGTTTGGCCTTATCTTTTGGAGCTTTAGTGAAGTTTCTTGCTTCTAGTTTTTGGTTTGATTTTGAGGAGAAGTTGTCATTTGATTTCTTTTTCTTGTTGTCAAGTATTTTTGTTGTCTTATACTAAGAGTTCTTGTTTCAAGAATTAGCTTTCTGGATAACAAAAGATGAGTTAAAACTGAAGGAGCTTTTTGGGAAATTTCACCTCGTTTCAAGGGACTTTTTGCATCTTAGAATTTACATGCTAGTGGTCATTTGCATTAGGTGCATTGAATCATTTAGTTAGCTTCTTAGTTTTTGTGAGTGTGAGTTTGTAATTCGAAAAGAAAAATACATTTTTTTTAATCTCGTAGAACTTATATAGAAATTGCTCTTTATCGAAAGACAAAGAACTGCATGTGCATGTAGTCAGGTTTTTATTAATTTCTTTTGCGTCAGAACATCATTGGTTTCAACTCCATATCCTTGTGACTTAATACAACAGCCCTTAAAATAAGCGATATTTAAATAAAAAAATCAATTGTAGCGGTAAGTTTCTTGCTAAGTGTCAATCACTAACCAGCTAGGTTGTAGGCCTTTGATTAGGTGAGGAGAGTGACTTCAATTCAGTCAAACAAACGAAGCTGACGTAATTGAGGCAAAACCAACTCCGTGAGGTGGATCGGGAAAGCTAGGGGATTACAGAGTCAAGCGAGGGTATGATTCCCAGAAGAGGGACACTTCCTCCCGATTAGCTCGAATCTAACCTCAAGACCGTTCCGCCATTTCACACGATTTTGAGGTTCAGAAGAATGCTTCCTAGGTTCCACGGTGTGACTCCATGGGGAATACCCGGTACTCGAGCGACAGGCTCATCACTTTCTGTGCATAGTGATTTCTCCGGGGTGGTTCTTACAAGTTTGGGTGCTGAGCCGGTATATGGGGAATTAGGAGGTCACAGGTGGGAGATGCTTCTCATATCAATAGTTGTTCGGGGCCCTAATCATCCCAGACTGCTTTCGGAAGGCCCTATACTTCGCTTTCCTGTATTTTGGTGTCCGGTCCTCATCACCCGGAGCGGAAATACTTGGAGGCTGTTTGCTTGCTGTTTCTCAGGGTTTTTGATTTTAGTGAGTGCTCTTTGCTCCTAGTTTGCCTAGCTTTTCACTTTTCTTGAGTCTAATATAATAAATCTGTAAAAGTGGCTGATCAAGCGCCTTGACGTTCGAGGAGAATCCAAGTATTCTCAAGAGCTGCAGCTTCTGTGACGAGGAGCGATTTAAAGGTGTGGTTTTGCTCTTGAGTTCCACACTGTGGAGAGAGATCCTCCACTAAGGTCTGAAGGTTTCGTTGCTGATTCCGGTGTCGGTTCCGAGAGGAGCGTTCCGCTCACCTCGAGAGTATTGTTTCCTCAGGAAGAAGATTTTCAGATAGAAGATATACCCGAGCTTGCAGCTACAGGTCCATCTCCTCTTCCTCTTGATCATCCGTTTGTTATTCAGTACGTCGGACCGGAGTCTGAGAGACCGCCGGATCTTCCATATCTTTCTTATCTTTCGATGGCCACGACCGGGAACGCGGCTTCTACCGTGAGTGCTGCGGGCATTCAGACCCCTGCTTCTGTCGAGGCAGGGGGCACTCTTGCTCTATCTTCGAGTGCTTCTAGCACTGCTATGTTTGGCTCTGGGTTCACCCAAGCATATGTTTCTAACTGTCCTTTCAGTTCGTGGATGTCCATCGGGCTGGAAATCCTCCTTTTCCTTTTACCGCCGGTGCAGATGACTGGATGTTCTCATGTCTAACATGGCTAGTGGATCACCTTCTGCTTCTTGTGGTGTTTCCTCGATCGCAGTTATTCCTAGTCCCAATCCTTCTTTAGGTCGCTTTCCTTTTTACGTTCTGCACCCAAAGTTTCAATCCTTGGGCTCAGGCCAAGTTCGAACGTTTTTATGGGGTGGAATCCTATGTTTGCAACGCTGTGAATCAAATATCATGAACCAGTGAATGCTTCTTTCTCACATCGAGTGCTTACGCATTTTTCCTCCCGTTTCACATGTGAACCCCCATCGCTTTCCTCTTCAGTCAATACTTCAGCGGGGGGAACTAGCCTGGGTTATGGTAACTCGGCGTGGGGAGGAGGTTCTTCTCCGTTTTCTACGGGTCCTTTCTGGAAGCCTGGTGCCTCATCAAATCCAGGCTATTATTTTCAGAATGTTGGAAATCCATCCCATCAAGGATGGAATTCTCAGGCTCCGCCTCGATTACCATTTCTCGCAACGTTAAACTTGCCAGACTTGGCGAAGTTAACTAATGACCCGATTCGGTATAGTCCGGGGTGGCCTCCGGTTCCAACCAAACTTCCTTCAGACATTCCTAAGTTTGAAGGTAAGAATGGTGAAGACCCGGCAGATCATGTCACCACTTTCCACTTATGGTGCTCGTCTAATCCTCCATCGCCACTGATAGATTGATTATTTCAACACATCTTTAACCGGAGTTGCCTAGTAGAGAGAGCTCATCTCTGTGCGCTCGCCACATTTGAGCTACTGGTCACTTCTTTCTTAATCATTTCTAGTTGTCCACGATATGAGGTCGACCGAACTCCCGTTAATTTGCTGTGATGAGGCAACTCACATTTCCGATCATATTCAGGAATGGAGGAGAAGGAAGAGGCTTATCAAAGCCCATATTCCAGGTGAGTTCCTTCTCGAGTGGTTTTTGAAATCGCTTCAGTCAGACATTTCAAAGGATGTATCCATGTTAGGGGTATATTCCGAGGAGCAGGCCATCTTTAGGGCCCAGCAGTTAGAGTTGATCTATTCTCAGTCTGGCATGCTTTACAAGTATTTGCCTAATGCTCCTCGCTCCAAATTGGATCTATCGAAACCCAAACCTGGTCCGCATGGTGACGGACTTGTCGGATCGGTCGGTAGTAGTGCAGCCAGCCTGCTTTCTCAATTGCAGCAGTTGTCTTTACAATCTTCTCCTTCTGGTCAGGCTGTGCCTGCTGATTCTTCACCTTCCCAGTCTTTGTCCATTAATGCTGTCCAATCTTCTGAACCCAAAGGAAATCAACAGTCCGATGGGAAGAAGAAGGGACGTAATAACAAGAAGAAGGGCAAGGATGGGAAGGGCAATGCAAATAAAACCAACGAGCGTGTTGGTGAAGGGCAAAAGGAGAAAAAGAAAGTTAAGTTTCCGTGCAAGCTTTGTGCTGGAGACCATCTCACGCATCTTTGCCCGAAAATTCAGGATGCTCAGCGCCTGTTATCTCAGCAGGGTTCTTCTAGTTCCTAGGTTGTGCTAACAAACCCTTTTCCCCAAGGGCAGCAATTAATTGCTGGCGCGAACCAAAATCTTGGGGCTTCCTCTGGAGGCGCTCAGGAAGGGGAAGTTCCATCGAATATCTTTATGATGAGTGCTCACGTGGATGTCGCTACGAGATCCCGTGATTATGGCGGAGAGGAATCTTCGAAAGCTAAGGAAGTTCCTGATGCTACCGAGCCGCTTCATATCACGAAGCCAACTGTCGAGTCTATGCCTCGGATACCGAAGGCATCCTCTAAGCGGTCAACGATTAATCCGAACATGAGGGCTGCCCAGAACTACTCGATTGTAGAAGATCTGGCGCAAAGTCCTTGTGCTATGTCAGCTTTAGAGGTACTCCAGTCTTGTCCGGCTCAGCGCAGTGCTTTGCTCACTGCCATTGGGGCTATTGATCCGAAAAATTCTCTTCTGATGACCTTTGATATGAAGAATTTTAAGAAGAGACTTCCTCATCACATGGCCTTCCATATTAAATCATCGTATCGGAAGACTAACATCTTTCGCACGGTTGTTGATGAGGGTGCTTCTACTTGCGTGATGTCTTTTGCATGCTGGAAGACACTTGGATCTCCAAAAGCCGCTCCGTCTAGCACTATTCTTACTGCATTCGATGGTCATTCTCACAGACCCCATGGTATTGTCCCGGCTTTGCCCATCTGTGTTGGGGGCAAAACCGTTAACATAGAGGTTGAGGTAGTAGATGCAGCCTTGGACTACAACTCTCTTCACAGAGGAACTGGATATATGTGATGATGCCAGCTGTATCTTATTTATTTTAATTGTATGTTCTCCACAAAGGGGAGGATAGCTCAGTGATCAACCGGACCGTCCTCCCCAGACCGGGATGCTTTCCACTCTATCTCGTACCGGTTGATAATACCAAGGCGCCTGTTGAGAATTTAGGAGTTGGAATGTATTCTTCCTTGATGGGTACTTTTGATATTCCTCCTCCTACGGTTCATATTAATGCAATTTCATCCTCCAAGGCTCCTCCTCGAAGAGAGTTCTTCAGAACTCATTATTTTTCGACCTGGACCTTTGCCTTCTCCAACCCGCCACATCGAAGAAGGTGTGCGGGTGGAATGCATTCCCGAGCTTCAGCTGAGACTGCACTTCAATCGCTGGCTGACACCGCAGAGTCCGACCCCAGCCTCCTCTTTCGCCGAAGAGCTGGATGCGTGGTGACAGGCTCCAAGCTTGACGCCACTTTTCCCTGCAGATTGTCCATTGCAACCACTCTTCCATCTGAAGAGGCCATCCCGGAAGCGATGACAGGTATAGATAGACCGTGGGATGATTTGCATCATCGGTCTTACTTCCTACCTGACTTGAGCGAAGTCGAAACAAGTTTTCCAAGTCCTCAGTCTCCTGGACCTGTTCACCCAGTCTTGAGCCCTTTAGAACCAGCACAGGTTTATGCTGAAGGGAACATGGCTGTGATCTCTCCTACTATCCCGGTGAACATCTCCAGGAATCCCAACATTGTCGAGAACGTCTTCATTGGAGCTGAATGTTCCCATGAAGAGGTTCAAATCTATACCGAGCTCTTCAAAGAGTATAGGGATGTTTTTGCTTGGTCTTATGAGGAAATTCCTGGCATAGACCCATCTATCGTCCAGCATGAGATCAAGACGTATGAAAACGCTAAGTCGGTCAGGCAGAAGCTTCGTCCGATCACATCCACTCGGTCTTTGGGATTCTTTGTGCCTTCGGAAGGGATAGGGGTAGATCCCTTGAAAGTTGAGGCAATACTTCGGTTGCCTCCCCCGTTGTCGGAGCCCCGAAATGGGCTCTATCTGAAGAAGTATTATGCCTAGGCTTTGGGCCTAGCATTTTGCTTTGTATATAGTAGTTTTTGCTTTGTACAAATCTGTTAGATTTTCGATTTTTGATGAGATGGTGATGTTTTTGATCTGCTTTGGCAGGTTGTGTTTATGTCATGAGTCATTTTGATTTCGCCGATGGTGCTAGTAGACACACCCGGAACTTAGCTTCCGCGGCTTGGGTGCTTCATTATCCTTCCGGTCAGCTGTTGGTATCAAGAGGGGTCTGCATTGGTTCTGCTTCCAACAACGTAGCAGAATACACTGCAGTCATTCATCTACTCTCGGAGGCAATATCTTTGGGTGTTGATTCGTTGGTAGTTTTCTTGGACTCCCAGCTGGTGGTGTCGCAGTTGAACAACACTTATCGGGTACGAGATCCAATTTTATGACGATTGTTCTTGAGGGTACGTTTGTTACAAAGGTCATTTCAATTTTTAACATTCATTCATATTCCTCGAGCTGACAATTGGTTTGCTGACTCATTGGCTAATCAAGCTTTAGATTGGCATATTAATCATTCAATACAATAAATTTTAATCATCACAAACATCATACATTTGATACATTTATCACATCACATCAAATATCGCTGTATATATATCATCGGTATGTCAAAAAAACTTTACAAAATTTGGATCCACAACGTTGAAAACTCGCTTATGCCCCATCATGTTCAGCCTCAAAAAGAACATACACCATTCAATATGTAAAATCGTTCACCTCGAGGACCGCCCGTAAGTTGCGTTCTCATAGAAACACTGTAGCGAAGCACACGAGGAATGGGGCCTAACCTGGCCCCGGGTACTCCCACAACCCGCTCCCTCGGACGGCTTCAATGTCCTCCATGTGCTAATCCGCAGGGATTTGCTGGTCGCTCCCTCCAAGTTTCTCCAGACGCCTATGTCCCCGTTAGAACCGTTGCTCCGCCTCACCTCTCACACAACTTGTGACGGCGGGGCCCTCGTGATTTAACCCGTGGTCCAACATCTGAAACATGATCATTTTCATTTGTCAGTCATTATGAATCCAATCCAAAAACATGTTTGTTTTTCATTTTTCATACATAATTGAAAAATCCAAAAAAATCATATAAGTTAAATTTTTTTGAAAAAACTTACCGACTGCTCCCCATGCTGCACCGGGTGGAAGTACTAGATCTGGATCTCCTCGGAAATCCATCCCGGCATAGGGATAGTCATCTACTGCGATGATCTGTTCTTTCCACCATAAGAAGAACTCATCGTCCCAGGTAGTTCGGGGTACCTCGCTGCCCCCCAGTCTCTTCATCATGTCTGCCCAACGGGCGATTCTTGGGTCCCGAGGGCTGCTGATAGTTGAGATGACTTTGGGTCTCAAAGCTGGAACTCTCGAAGAAGAAGAATGTGGTCAAAATGGTTCCATAGCCAAAGTGTTTTGTTTTTGTTTGGCGAATGGAGGTCAGTTGTTGTTTCATGTTCTGTAGCAGGGCAGTGCACCAATCATACACATTAATTAAGCACTCTACAGCTATGCTCATGTGCGTCCTGGACGCTTGGTGTAGTGAGGCAGATCCTGCCACTCTGCCGATGGTGAATAGGAGGATCTTTATGTGCAAATCCCTGATATCTCTGATAGCAATCTGTGTGCCAACTTTCTTGGAATTATCTACACAATAGATTTGGACATAGTCCTCCACGGTCAACCCTCCCAGGGGCTTTCCGTGCAGGTCTACTGGGTCTCCCCTCCTGGAGAGTCCAGTGATGAAGTATATATCTTCCACTTCTTTGCGTAGTGGCATTTGATCAATGATGAAGCAATCCTGATCTGGTTCCCAGTAATTTACGAGCATTTCAAGCAATCTCACATTACTTTTCATATTGGGCATTTTGAAAAATTTGAACAATCCACAGTTTCGGAGGACATTTTGTGCTGCGCGATCCTGCATGACCTCTTGGTCTATTGCGCTATGCTCACGTTCCCTCCATGAGATAGTCATCCTGAAAAATTTCATAAAATTTGCATTAGAAACTTCTTTTTGAGTTACGGACTTGCACATACGCGACTTTTCCTGTGCACAGTCGCGTGTATACGCGGCTTCACTTCATTGAACCCGCGTATGCGCAGATACGCATTTTTTAAGAAGGGTTTCTAGGCAAAAATTCACTTAATTTTAATTTTTAAATGGACAAAATGAATAAACAGGATGATTAAGGAGCCTACCTGAAGTTTCGCTGAGTTCCGACGGTCGGTTGTTCCTGATTTGCTGAAAGAAGTTTTTAGCTCCAGAGCAATTTTTCCAAATCAGCTATGCATAATGAACCAATTGAGAGGTAATTTGTGTATTTATGGCTAAAAATTGAAATTTTTTGCAAAAATTTCTTTATGCTTATTTTTCGATCTGTCTTATGCTGTATAACTCGATTGCTTGGAAGTGCCCAGTTTGGTATATTTTCAGGTACATTTTGACGATTTTGAGATTTTTCCCGGTTTTCAATCCATGATTTCAGACTCTTCACGGCAGGTATATGATCTTCACTGGCATATAGGTTAGGGAATCACTTTCCGCTGCATCTTGCATTCTAGGCTCCATACTGATCACTTGCCTTAGGGTCGATCCCATCAGGTCATGAGTATTACACCCATTTCACTCGCCGATTTTTAATCATGACTTGATGGTAGAGCCTTCCTTTACATGGGCTTCCTAGTTAGTTCCTCGCTATCACTTGTTGCCCATGCTGTTTTTTATGTAGGCTCGGGAGTCCTCTTTAGTCCCGCCATGTCTTATGTGTTGAAGCTTCATTCTTCTTCTTCATCACTTATCATTTTTTCTGGCTTTTACCCTAGAGGCTCCCCGGTGTCGTTAAGTTGTATTACTGCATTGCATATTGGCTACTTGTTTATCCTGGCCTTTAGCCGGCTTCATTTGGACTCGATGTTTAAGCCAACTTTTGACCTTGACTTTCTGTACAAGTTAACCATTGCATGCACTTAGCCATCACGACTTGACACCTTTGTACCCATGGATGGAACGTTCCTCTGAGTATCACTGACCAGTTTTCGCCACCTTGCATTGAGCATAGGATTGTTCCAATCCTAGGAACTAGTGCATCTGCTTTCTTGATACTCGTTCTATCCATTGTACCATAGAATTCTTTTATTCTTTTTCAGGCTTATTATGAAAAAGACAAAAAAATTAAATATAACAAAAAGAGCGGGAACGGGATGTATCTTCGTTATTTTGATGGCAGTACAGAGTCAGTTTGTCGCCTTTGAACAAAGCACATATACTTATATATATTTCCTTCATTTGGGATGGTTCTAGTTTTGACCTAGGTTCAGCCTTTACCATGTTTCACTTGTCAGTTCTCCCCCGGTTGGTTATCTCTTCCAATCATATGGAGATTTTGTTCTGCCTCCTGCATAACAGACTTATACAGTGTCACTTTTTACTGCCATGGTCATCACGAGTCGTGCTTTTGTTCAAGGGAAGTCTAGCCTGAGTCGGCCATTCTGCGGTGTCTCTTGACTCATTATTCAGTCGGCCTTCCCGGTCTTATCAGTATCATGTTCTATCACATCAGATGTTTTGATCTTCTGATCGTGCTGGTTTGAGAAGGTCCCCATTGACTTCTTGCCGGCGGGTTTGTCTCTTATCAACTACGACACATTGCTCTGAGAGCAAACCTAGAGCCGCACCTTGGGCCTATTTCCATTATTGATAGGTGACCTCGTGCTCAGCATTTGATCATCATCATGGGTCTTTGACTGAGTGGTTTCCCCTGTGTTCGACGTCAGCACACATTATCACACTTCGGATTCGTGCAGTACCTGGATTTCCATTTGACCCTATCGGTGGATTTCTCGCCTCTGTGTCAGCTTTCATTATTGGTTGGTTCAGAGGGTTTCTTCCGTGCGCTAGCTTCATCTTGTGCACGTCGGAAACGTACTTCGGTTTTGGTTCCATCACTCCCCTTCGTCCGATTCCTTCCAAATCTTGGCCTGCGGGTTACACTCGCGCTGGACTGATGTGGGATGCCTTAATGCCTTCCTTCCAGCAGATCTTTTCCCATCGACTCCGACTCATTGCTCTGGGAACAAGATCTAGAGTCTTTTGTCAGTACCTTAGGGTTTGCAGTCATCAGTGGCAGACTCTTTGCTATCGACAGTGGGGATTCATCATTGCCTCCTGATTGGTAGATTCTTTCAAGTGTTCGACTTCAACTCATTCATTCGCACTTGTTAGATTGTACCGGGGCACCTTGACACTCATTTTCATTATTGGTGGGTTGTCTCGCGTTGGTTAACGGTATACATCATTGACCGGTAATCCAACGATTTCTCACATGGTCGACTTCAGTTCATTTATTCCCATTGTGTAGAATTGTGCCATAGTGATCGGTGAAGACCTCGGGTTGCATCAGCATTTCTCGGTTCACTGTTGACAGTCCTTTCAGTTTCTGCCAGTGTTGCCATCCACCCTTATATGTTGCAGTTCAGCACAGCAGCATCTTATATGTTGGTCCCCGAGTTGCGTGATTGTACCGTTTGATCCACCACTTATGATCCGGTACTTGGAGATTCAGTTACTTGATCAGACATCCAGTTGCACTATCTTTGATCAGCTTTCTATATGTGATACTTGGACATTGATATAGACTTGTATTTCCGGGCCCTGCTTAGATGATTCACTATGTACTTTCAGTTCAGTTATACTTGTATACATGTTGGATCTATTCAGTACTTTCTATCTATATGATGTATTTTTGACTGAGCATGGGTATGCCCGCCTCAGCATGTGTTGACTCTCTGGTTTCTTTCATTGGTTTTTGGCAGGCTGAAATCTGGTGAAGTCCTCTCTTGTCCTTGCGAAGTTCTTTCTATGTGCATAATACATTTCGGCCATCATGTACCCCTTCCGACCTCATATATTAGGGGGCATCTGTTATAGCATCATTTCTCACCTTGACATGATTCATGATTGCTACATGGCTTTATGGGCACCCATTCCTACAGACTTGGACAAATTCACTTAAAAACAGTGGAAAATCCTTCATACGCGACTATGCCCGTGTTTTTCCGCGTGTATACGCGAGTACAGCTAGACTTTTCCGCGTATGTCATTTTAATGATTAAAAAATATATAAAAATCCCTAATTTCGCGCTGGGTTGATGGTTACTCAGGTAGTTCAACCACCCCAGCCCGTGGCCAACTGTTTCCAACTGCTGAAACTACTTGGAGGGACTATAAAAAGCCCTCATGTGTATGGCCTAAGGGAGAGAGAGAAGTATTGATATTATAGTCTTTTGGTATTCCCTATCCAAGTCCGATTCCCCGTGCCTCCTGCACTTTCCCAGTTCATTGTAGGAAACCCTTGTTTCCTTGAGATACACATCCCTTTATATGTTATCTCGTATGCACCAGTTTGAAAGGAGTCTTAGCGAGGCAAGGGCTGGACGGATCCGGACGACGGTCTGCGAAGGCCTTGGAAGGATCAGGTGATCTCTCCACGATTACTTTTGTACGTACTATTTATAATACAGAAGTATCATGCTGTTCCCGAAATAAACGTGTTAGTGTATGCTCTAATGTATGAAGAATATTTGTTATACATGCATTTATTATGATTTATTTAATGTTTTATATGAATCACACTAACATATAGAGTAGAAATATACTGTACAACTTGTCCTTTGTGCTGGTTTCTTCTTGCATTTCAGGTTAAGGAGGAAGAACGGTTGCAGGGAGTTTGAACTCCACGTGGATCTACTTCAAACATAGGACCAACGGGTAAACCTCTCATTCCGCTCTATGTAGTTTTTATGAATGTGCATGATCGTGTGGGTCTCTGTTAAGTAGTACGCCCCTGCTCTGTGGAGGTTGAATCCCAACCAACCTCTAGGGTGTTAATTCCCCGAAACAAAGATGAACCAAAAAGAGGATGAAAGCCTGGAATATTTAATGGAGAGATTTTCTTATAATATCAAAATATCTAAATTGCAAAATTTATGATCAGACACATTAAAAATTCTCCTAATAAATGTTATAAAGGATGAATGGATTAATATTCTTAATCTGGTGGGAAAAGGAGATGTCTATCAATTATCATTTTAAGATATTTGTGAACTATGCAAGAACATATCAAGAAGAAAATAAAAGTATGTAAGATCCTCTCAAGATCCATTTATGGCAAGAGTAAGTAAGTTAGCATCAGGATTGGTAAGTCAAACTGAACTTAAAAATTTTCTAAACATTCTTGGTAATTTAAATGAACAAACTGACATGCAAAGAATGAAAAAAAAAGAAAAAAGTTGAAAATGTTGCTTTATTTTTCCCTAAATGTACAAAGAAACATTTTTTGCACGAATGTCCACTTGATAACATTAAAATTTGTAAAATTTGTGCAGAATCACATACTACTAAATATTTCTCATCATTACCAAGGTTGAAGGAAGTTTACCATAAGGATAATGGAGCAAATCAAGCAAAAGAGAAACTATGTTATGTAGCTCCAAGAGGACTATGGCAGCCTCATATACCCAATATATTGCAATATCCTTATTCATAGTTTCAAGGTTATGCGCAACAATATCAAAATAATTGGAAAACACCCTTGCCTTGCCAACCTTGGACATATTAATCCCAACCTCAAAACCAACCTTGTAAACCTTGGCCATATCAATCCCAACCTCAAAACCAATCTTGGCAACAAATTTGGAAAAGGCCCTATAAAGGAAATCCACCATATCCTTAATCTTTCCCTCTCTATCCTATATACCACTATCAATGTTAACTATACCACTCACCTCCACCACAACATCAATTTCACCATCAATCGACCTCAATTCAACATTTCCTATTACCAACCACACAAGCACCCCAAAGATCCATTCCCACTCCACTACTTGAACAACCATTTCGAATCCCCAACAATAAAACACCTCAATCCACTTACAATTTTGAGGTATTTAAAATTGATTAACCAGCTCCCATTGAAGAACAAAAACCAGAAGAAGAAGAAGATTCAGATAAGGTCCAAGAATCATGGATGTCTGTTGATAAAGAGCAGTTGTTGGAAACTGATATTGAAAAGTTTCTTGCATGCACATCACTAGATTCTATGAATGAAGATCACATCTCTGAAGACTTGCATGAAATTATAGCAGTAAGCCAAGGAATACAAGATTACATTGAATCTTGGTTTAGGGTTATTCATCGGATCCCAATGCTCAATTCTTCAGTATCTTCTGACATCATCTCAATCAAGGCAATTGGTCTCTCATATACTAGTACATATCAAAGAGTATATTTCAAACATGCATATGAGTTTATCTATCATCTTGTTATAGACATGGTTCCATTTGAAGTATTCATATACTTGAAAAATATTTCTTTTTTAAGTAGAGTAGGACATATAAAAAAATAAAAATAAAAATTTAAGAGAAAAACAAGTCTTATTGTGAAAACCATCTTGTTGGCGCAATTCGACATGAGCTTTGCTTGAAAACTAGGCAACTAGCGAGAAAATTTCACAATAAGTTCTACAATTTCACGACGGTTTCAATATTTTATTATGGTTCTTCAAATAATTTTTGGTTCTATGCTCGAGTTGGATGATGTGGAATTCCTTAAGGTCCACCTTCCAATAGATCTTGTCCCATCGACCTCAACACATTATCTTTGATCAAGATCAGAGATTATTTGGAGTGCCTTGGAAATTGCATACATCAATGGCAAGCCTCCTCGTTGACAACAATGGGAATACAACAATGTCTCTTGATTGTCAGATCTTGTAAGTGACTCGACTTCAACACTTTCATTCATCCCTGTCAAGATGCACTTAGGTACCTTGACACTCATTTACATTATCGGTGAGTTGTCTTGCATTGGTTAACGATTTTCATCAATGATTGGTAATCAAATGATTTCTTCCCACATTCATTCACATGGTAAGAATTGTACCATGAATTTTGGCTTTGATGAAGACTAATGGTTTTATGGAATCAAGAACAACTTGCAGCAATACATTTTATTGGTTTCTTGTAGAAACATGTTCATCTTTTTTTCATTAAACAATAGCATGATGGCACCTTTACAATGTTTTTTTATTCATTTTCATTTTCAAGAAAAATAATAAATTTGGGTATATTTTAGTCAATATGTAGTATGATTCATGGTTTCTACTTCAGCATGAAGTACACAATCCAAATCAGCAGTTCAAACTCAGAGAAATAATTTTCTGTAAAAATTAACATTTTTTTGCAACAACTATGGAAAGTTGCAATTTCTGCAGCTATTACTGTAGCAGCCTGTTTTTTCTGTAGCAGCTTGTTCCAGAGGAATTTTTGGCACAAATATTGCAAGAGATTGGAGAAGAAATAAAAATAATTCTGAGCTTCTGGGTTTTCTCATAATATAGTAAATTGAGTAATATGCGGGCATAATTTTTTTAAAAATGCAATTTTCCAGGACTTCTCAGCGGGTTTTAAAGGTGGATTTTCATTTTTCACCATTTTGGATAGATTATGATAGATTTTGGTATTTTTTCACACCAACGCCTTTTCCTCATCAAAATGGGATTCTGAAGGTATGTGGTGGTAGAAAATGTAAAAATACACAGTTTTCCTTTTGAATCACTCAATTTGGCCTTAAAATGAGTTCGCGACATATGTTTTTGTTGCATCATTGGCCAACATGAAAGGTGAAACAGGGAAGAAATTGTTTTGATCATAAATTTCAAACTGTGCATCCGTTGGGCCTGAAATATTTATGGTAAATGCACTGAGGTAGGGTAAATAAACACATAAAATTTCAGAAAATTTCAGTATGTATTTTTCAAGAAATTTTCCACTTTAACCTACAACCATTTCTCATTTTTATCGAGATCCATGCTCCATTGGCTGATTTTTTTTTGTGGAAATATGAATAATATTAATAGTAACAACCTCAGAAAATTTCAGGAGAATCGAATTTACCATTTGAGAGAAATTGGAAAAATAAATTTGCTACATGAAAAGATACATTTTGTGGAGCAAGGTCAAATGGAGGTCAACGCATCATGGAGCAGAGTACCTAAGCCAAATCAACACCAAATAAGCCATCAAATCGTGTCCTCTTCTCCAATTCCAAAAGGTAAACTTGAGGTACAACTAGTCTTAAACTTTTTTATTTGTTAAAAATTCTAGAAATTTTGATGAAAAGCTATTGTAAACATGTAGTTCCAATTTTTCTCCCATTATGTTTTGTCATACCTTTTAAAAACCAATTCCACAAGTTATGATTGATTCTTTATCAACAAAGTCCTGCCACCCATGCAATCATCTCATTTTTTTCCATGGTCATAATGATGTTTTTATATGCTTTCACCACTCTCTTGTTTAAACTTTCTCTTCTTGTTAATCCATGCTTTCCTTAATGGTCCATCAACTTGATGTTCTTGAGAAAAAGAATTATTTTACAAATAGAAAAACTTGACTTCATGGTACATGTTTTTAGCACATGTTCAAAAAGTACATGGAGCACTTAAATTATGTGTCATATTGCTCATCTTCAAATTTTTAATGGAAGTCAAGAAATGATGAGTACAAAGCCACAAGAAGAAGATTGCAACAAGGCTTTGTTCACACACCCTTGAAATCACTTGGAAGCATATTTTAAGTTTTGATAAGTTGAATAACCCTCAACAACAACTCTTATTTTGTGTTATGTGCAACTCATATTGTCAAAAGCTTCACATTGGGAAGTCTTATTCATTCATTAATTTGTGAGTTCTTTAAGAAATGATTTGATAACATTGTTGAAATATGATTGGTTGCTATGTATGGAAGATAAGAAGGAAATCATTATGGGATGCAATCTATGACCATTTCCAACCATACTAATGGGATGAACTTCACAAGGATGGAAAGCACATTATATAGATGGAGTAAAGGTCTTGATGTGTTCTTCACAATATGGTATTCTACCAAGGCTTGAACAATTTGAGCACAATTAAGATAGTGACAAGTACTTGGATATGCTACTATGTGGGCATCATTTCTTTTCACACAAGTTTCATATAATAAATAATGAAGCGTTGGAGAAAAGTGCATATTATTGAGATAAAGGGTCAATATTTCTCTCTTAGAGCTTTGGTCAAGGATTTAGTTGAATTGACATAATAAAGGAACAAAAAGAACTGGTTGGATTAGGAAACTTTGCAATGCTTTGTTTGCATGAGGACATGCAAAATCTCCGGTGTGGGGGAATGTTAAGCCTCCAATTTGTCATAATTTTGTTGATGAAACCATCCATTTTTGCATCATTCCATTTACCCATTGTCATCATTTTTAACCATATTTATTCATAAATGCACCAAATTCGCGCATACATGTTTACATGGTTTATAATTATTATTTCTATTATTTTTAATGAATTAAAGAGAATTATGCATGGTTTTAATAATGATAGTTTGACTGTTTAAGTTTCTACACTTTCCACAATTGTCTCCATGGTTGAGATAGTAGCACCACTCTAGAATGAAATCCAACACATGGACATTGTTTCTAGAAGCTCCAATATGGATTTTTTTTGGTCAAATTCTACCCACCTCACACATGTGGACCTCCAGGCAAAGATCAAGGGAAAATCGCAGCATTTTTTACAAGTCAACTTAAAACATGTTTTCTGAGCAAATTAAAGCGAATAAAGTAAAAAAAAACATGGGTATTGTTCAGAACGGGCCAAATTAAGTTCTCTTCGTATAGTTTTCTCGAATTGGTTACCATTTGGTAGATATTTCAGGTTCTTTGGAGCCTTATTTTGCAGTTGCGTGAGAAAACATTGCGCCCATGTGTCAATAAATGCCCAGTCAAGCAAACAAAGGTTGGAATGGACTGTGATTCATCAAATTCGTGGAAAATAGGTGTCCATTCAGTTCTTATATTTAGCCATATGAATCTCCATGAAGTTACATTGCAACCCCTATATAAGCACTCCATTGAAACAAAGAGGAGAGGTTAATTTTCTAAAGCATATTGTGAAGTTTTAAAACTATATTTTCATTCCTTTTTAATGAAGAAGTGCCTTGAAGACTTGATGCACAACTAACTGTTGGAGTAAATATTTTACCGCTTGTTTGTGGAGGGCCCCTGCAAACAGTCAAGGTTCTGCATTTTATGTTTTTAATGTAGTTGTTTTCATGTTTTCATTTTATCATTTGATATAGTTATTTTAATTATTCTAATTTGTCATTTGTTGTAGTTTTTTCCATAATTCCATTTTGTCATTTGATGTAGATGTTTACATATATTTCCTTTATCATTTGATGTAGATTCATCAGTCTTCCCTTTAGAATTGTTAAATTGCAGAGTGATTCATAGTTTTTCTTCTAGAGCAGCAATAGTTTTACAAATTCATGTGTGGTTTACTTGAAGAGGATTGAGTGATTTATTTTCAATTTTATGGATAATTTTATTTCAAGAGCATGAGTGATTTCTTTTCAAAACATTAGTGATTGAGTGATTTTCTTTCAACATATGAGTGTGTTCTTTTCAGTTCATGAGTGCTTTCTTTCCAAGAGTGATAATGATTTACTTATTTTCATTTTCAAGACATTTCATTTCAAAAACATAAAAATGTATAAGTTCTCTTTTCTAGAATTTTATTTTATCTTCATGCACAAGATTGTTAGAGAATAAGAATTTTTAGAGACTAACAAATAAATTAGTTAATATTTCTTCGTAAGATAGAGAAAGTTTGTTTCAATTTTTACAGAGTAGAAAACATGTTGATTTTTAGAACTTAGTTGTAATTTAAATTTATCAATTTCATTAGGAACATAAGAATAAAAACATCCTTAGAAGTAATCTCTACAAATCCAATCATCACACCAATAAACTAAATGAAGAAAAGGGGTTTCTAGCATATATTGTGCACTTTCCCTTCACAAGTTTACCAACTTTGGTCGATAATTTATGTAATCAATTTAAGAAAATTAGATTGACTAAACAAGTAGTTATATTGGAACTCGTAAAATGTATGAAAGAATGATCAAGTTGCTAAGTTTGAAGAGACCAAGAAAATGTGTACCAAACTGAGACAGATCTCATCAAGATGGTTAAAGTGGATCATATCAAACTAGCACATGCAATATCCAAAGGTAAAAAGATTATATATATACCTATAGAGCAATTTGTGAAGAGAGAAATCAGAGGAAGGTTGAAATTCTATCGGAATTAGGACTCATAGCCTTCATATGTATTTCTGTATAATATTATCATAATTTTGAGTTTGTACTGGGAGTTTTGGAAGGAGATATGAACAAATCTCTCTGAGTCCTTATTGATCTATATTTGTAATAATTGAGGTGGCTTGGTTATATATATCTATATCTATATATATATATATTGTTTCTGGGAGTTATATATGTGTTTATGGATGAATTTGATTGTGTTGCATGGCTCCTTTTTAAAAAATTAGATTCTTCTGTTAAATTCCCTATTATGTATTTATTTATTTTTTCACATGGGTTATTGAGTAGATCTGTGAATATTTATACGTTTAACTTGTATTTTAATTAAGGAAATGAATCTTTTAACCTCCTAAAACCTTAGAACATCACTTATAAGTCTAGACACACCTTGGGTTAGACATTCTTCCCTTGCAGAAGATTGAGAATTCCATCGACGTGCTAGACTACCACAGACCCTTTATTGGCATCCTATAGTTGAACCTTCGGTCATTACAGTAAAAAAAATCTCCAAAAAATGGTTTTCTTGTCAGGACCCAAAGATTAATTGGGGTTCTTAGATCATGGCGATTAGGATTATCAAGAGTAGTATTTGAGAATGGTGGGAATAGAATCTTGACTTATATTTTCATCACTAGGTCAAGTTATGGAAAAAAATCTATATTTGGCTTAGGGATGAGATTCTCTTTGCACAGCCTGCATGTGATCAATAAGAGATATTTTGGTGTAAATTTCCTGACGAATTGTATCATTGGTTGAGTATATTGTGGCATACTTTGGGAACTAGAAGTTTTTGTCAAATCTTCCAGACTTGAACCACAACCAATATATCTTATTTGCATCATCTAGACCACGAATTGACAAGGGTTGTTGACTTTTGGTTACAAGCCACATTAGAGGGATATATCATCAATTTTGTTGCAGAGAACCATCAATCATTTTCTAAGGAAGAAGGCATATTCAAGTACGAATTAAGAGGATGATTGATAAAGGACATTCTTGTAGATTAAATTTCTCATGGTGGAAGAAAGGTTTTTTTCATTTCGACAATATAATATGGTAGCATAAACCCTTGTAATGGGGGTGGGGACCTTAGTAGAGATGTTGACTAGTTGTGGAATATGAGAGGAGGTTGTGATGGATGGGGAGGAATCTTGGAAATAATGAGACTTTATAGCACTTAGAAAGGCATGGATAGTTGATTAATGGAGGGAGTGAAAGTTTTGTGAGATTAGGAGAATATGATGAGAGTTGTAGTAGATATATGAAGTGTTGAGAAATCCAAGGTTACAGAGAGGAGAGATGAGCAATTTGGAGTTGTGGAATGAGATAGTAGGAGAAGGATCTAATTCTATCATAATAGGAGGAGCTAGAAGAGATGTGATAGGAGATAAGAATAGGAATAGGAAGGCCCATTAAGAATCAAAAATAATTCTGAATGCCAGAAACACCAAGGTAGAATATTTGATGAAAACTTAACTAAACTGAGAGGGGGGCTGAATAAATTTATTTTATTCATGGACATTAAATTTATTTATTTTTAAATGGTTAATTGAACTATTAAATGAGAAACATACACATTATGAACAAAATATTTAAAACACAAATAAAATGTAATCATGTAAATCACAACATAGAAGCAACACATAAAATCATAACATATGGACACGAGATATAAGTGGAAACCCATAAAGGGATAAAAAAAACTTTGTTATTGTTGAGATGTAAAGGAAATCTTCTACTCCCTTATTAAATTTTATTTTTTCTAGGATCCAATCTACAAGAGGTTGCTACCTCAATTTTGCAAGCTTCAACTTATAAGGAAGCTACAACTCCCACCAATTTTCTCGAGGCTACAACCCATAGGAGGATCCTACTTCAATGGGCTCCAAAGTTATTTATCAAGATACAACTTGAAAGGAGATTAAAATCCCCTGATACATAAATAAATAAATGTGTCGAAATTTACTGGTTACCTGGTCTATAAATCTGCATAGCTCCTTTTTTGTCTTTACCTCTTCTTCTCTTCAAATATGCTTCACACCTTCTCTATATGTGTCAGGTAATAAACAACTTGAATCAACTCTTACATTCTCAAAAAATCTAACATTACAACCTTTCAACCTCACACATTTTTATAAATTAACTTTGATGGTTGTTAGTATTCCACGCAAGAATTTAAAATGAACGACTTTGTTTCTTTGCATTCCTCTCATTCGTTTCCAAATTATCTCAACACTTGAATATTAAAATACATAAGATGAAATTTTAAATATTAATACAAGCCACCCTTAAACATTACAACGACCAAACTCCTAACAACTTTTAATGAGATTTATGCATTAATCATATATAAGCCAACATCTTCGCAACTATGTTCTGCACACATTTTCCTTTTCCATATCCTTGCATCACAATATTCTTCATACATTTTCCTTTTCCTTTTTCTTTGTCTTTGCCTTGCATCACAAAAATTTGCTACAATATATTACATCTCACACAACCATAATGCATCAATCCATACCAAGCATCAATCAACTCCTTCATCAGCAACACTTATAATGCACAAACAACCTTGCAACACAATGCACACATTAGCCTTCAAAATAGCCTCACACATAAAATATATGCAAGCCTTAAACATTAAAAAATCACTTTCCAATTCCATATCTCTATTATGTGAAACTTGTGAACTCAATAACATATCCCTCTGCAACATATATTGTGACATATCACACACTTTGCCTTAGTATATCTGCAAAATTGATATTTGCAACATTTCTCACAAAACCATTCAACAATTGCAGCCATAACTATCATTAGCATCATCACAATAGTGATCAATAAAATGAAAACATCACAATATGTGCATATGCAAGCAGTTCAACATGTAGAAATTATATGCACTAAGCATGCATATGTCCTAGATCCACCTGATCTCACACTATTTAACTTTATGCAAGATACTGAATCTATTCCACTTGTTAATCTTCTACGGAAAAATCAATTGCACACACATGTGAAGTATAAAAAAAAATATTCAATCGCACATAACACAGTTTTTAACTGGGAAAGCCTAAAGCTCCAAGAGAATAAGTTGCTGTTTAGAGTCAGATTATTATTAAGAGCTAATAATAATCGACATGCATCTATTTTTAGATCAGCGATCTACAAATAGACTTCGCCCAATATTCTAAAAATAGAATTTCATCTATTTTTCGAACTTGACCAACGATCCACAAATATCATCCTGCAACTTCTGAAATATGATCATCATGTCTAAAAATATACTTGTGCCAAAAAATAGCCTACGGGCCCACTTAGTGAAGGCGACTATTTTCACTAAGATCATCATCTTGTTGAATCTCAACTCTCCCTCTCAACAAGATAGGGATTATCTTTCACCCCAATCCTTCTTCTATGGTATTTTAATTCGCTCCTGGTGAGCGCCTAATGTGCATCATGATCCTCCGTAGGAATGTACTGAAGCAACATGATCTTCTGCTGCACACAATCTCTAATATGATGATACCGGATATCAATATGTTTAGATCTATAATGAAACACGGGATTAACCAAGAGTTTAATGCAACTTTGATTATCACAACGTATCACTGTGGGATCTAAATGTGAACCGAACAAACCAACCAAGATCTTCCTCATCCAGATAGCCTCACATGCAGCTTGACTTGTTGCCATGTATTCTGCTTCTGCTGAACTAAGTGCCACAAATATTTGTTTCCTGCTATACCAAGAAACTGTCGTAGATCCGATACTGAAAATCCCTCCTGATGTGCTCTTTCTGTCTGTTGGGCTTCCTGCCCAATCTGTATCTGTGAAGCCATGCAACTTCACCTCATTCGTCTGTCTGTACCATAAACCATACTCAGATGTGCCCCTGAGATACCTCAGGACATGCTTGCCTGCCTTCCAAAAGAGCTTGGTAGGCTTAACCATCGCTTGTGAAAGCTGGTTCACCACATAGCATATGTTTGGTCTTGTATTAACTAAATACATGAGTGAACCCACCAACTGTCGATAAATAGTGGCATCCACTACCTTTTCCGAAGTAGCATCCTCTTTCTTCCAATTTCTTGGAAGAGGAGTGTCAATAGGCTTGCATCCTTGCATGTGAAACTTCTCCAATATATCCCGGGCATACTTGCCTTGAGACACAAACAGTTCACCTTTCCACTGCCATATTTCCAATCCAAGGAAATAATGAAGGAGGCCCAAATCCTTCATCTCAAACTCCTTTGCAAGATCCACCTTGCATGAGTGTATCAACTGCTCATCACTTGTTAGTATTAAATCATCAACATAAATTACAATGACTAAAAGCTTACCCTCCACCACAATCTGGTACAGGTTTGCATCCACCTCACTCTTGGTGAAGCCAAGTCCAGTGAAATAGTTGACGATCTGAGTGTACCAAGCACGGGGTACTTGTTTCATCCCATACAACGCTCTTTTGAGCCTGCACACATGCGACTTGCTGTTGAAGATCTCAAATCTTTCAGGTTGCTAAATTTACACCTCTTCCTCAATGATCCCATTAAGGAATGCAGTCTTCACATCCATCTAATGAATGTGCCAACCCATATGCACTCAGAGAGCAAGGATGGTCCGTATGGAAGAATATCGTGCGATAGGTGCAAAGGTTTCTTCATAGTCAATCCCCTCAATCTATGAGAAGCCCCAGGCAAAAAATATTTCCTTATACTTCTCGACGCTCCCATCAGCAGCTTGCTTTACCTTGTAGATCCATCTTGATCCTACAATCGATTTTCCCATCGTCTTGGAACAATCTCCCAAGTAATGCTTCGACAATGGAGTCATACTCCTCCACCATGGCATCTACCCATGTGGGCTCCTGCACTGCTTCTTCAAAAGAAGATGGCTCTGTCATGATACACTTGCTCATAAGAGCCATGTATCCATTAAATTGGTTAGGTGATTGTCTCTATCTGCACTGTGATGTATGGATTCCTACATTCTGTGACGCATCAAGCTTTAGTCTCTCAGCTTCTATGGTACGCTTTCTGCCTTGTCTGATTTTTGGTTCTGCATGAGTGGACTCCTCCACTCCATGAACCTCCTCCTGTGGCTGATCCACATCTAGAGGCTCATCTTTGGGAACAAAAAGTTCCTCCTCCGCATGCAAGTGTAGCTCCCTCTCAAGCAACAACTTCATGGCTTTCACCTCATTGAATTTTATATCCCGTCGCACAACAGTCATCCGACTGTTTGGAAAATACACACGATAGTTATGGGGTGTTTCTGTGTACCCCACAAATATCCCAACTTTTGCAATCAGCTCCAGCTTCTTCCTAGCGTCCTTTGTCACATGAATGTAAACAGGTGAGCCAAAAATCTTCAAATGAGAAATATTAGGCTTCTTACCAGAAAATGCTTCTTCGGATGTACTCATTCCAGGTACCCTATGAGGAAAACGGTTTTGCACATAAACCGCAGTGTTGCATGCTTCCGCCCACAAGTGCATTGATAGGCCATAGTCATGCAGCATCGCTCGTGCAGCACCCACGATCATTCTATTCTTTCTCTCCACGACCCCATTATCCTGTGGGTTATGAAGTGCTATGATTTCTCTTCGAATTCCTTCTTTGCTAAAGAAGTCTTTGAATTCACCCAAGATGTATTCACCACCATTATCGCTCCACAAAGCTTTCCCTTGCTTCCCCGACTCCTTCTCCACCAATGCCTTGAACTCACAAAATTTTGAGAACATTTTACTCTTCTTCTACATGAAGAAGATATAGCATCTACGAGAATAGTCATCAACAAATATAACATAATACATGTGTTTTGTTGTTGAAGCAACCGAGAAAGGTCCACACATGTCTGTGTGAATTCTCTCTAGGATCACCGAAGCACAGTTCTCCTTCTCATGAAAGGTGGTCTTCACAAACTTACCCATAGTACATCCCTTGCACTGATCTAACTGCGCAAGAGTACCCTTGGGAAGTCCAGTAGAAATTTGCTGCAAAATATTCAAAGTGCCATGGTGAAGATGGCCCAATCTCTTGTGCCATAATTCACCCTCATTCTGGCTCACCACTTCTTCTGTTTTTCCCACCATTTAAACACAACCATCTACCTCCAGCTTGTAGAGACTCTTAATTCAAACCCCTATCTTCTTGGTTTGACCCATTGTTTTATGTCAAAGGAAGGCTTTTCCCTCACTGAAAAAAACATCATAACCTTTGTCTTCCAGCATTGCGACCGAGACCAAGTTCTTCTTCAGACCTAGAACATGCATGACATTCTTCAACAAGAATGGATTACTGAAATCCCTCTCAAACATAATGGTCCCAATGTCAGTCGCACTGTACCGACCATCATCACCCATCTTGATATGCATCGAGAGGTCCTTCTCCTCCAAGTCACTAAACAACTCTGTCTCACGTCATATGGAAAGACACATCACTATCAAGATACCACACTGATCCCATGCAGCTTAAAACCAAGCAAGTGATCAAGGAGAAATCAAGCTCAAATTGCGAGTCTAAGGCCTCTCTAGATATAGATCCAGCAGCCTCCTTTTTCTTCTTCTTCTGTGGACATTTAGTGGCGAAATGTCCATGCTTGTGACAGTGAAAACACTTCACTTTGGAAAAATCCCGCTTCTTTCCTTTAGCACTGGATTTTCAAGAAGATTTATTCCCCTTTCCTTTCCTTAATTTGGCAACCAAAGTTAAATTCTCTTCGTATTCATTCTTAGTTAAAGATCCATCCCTGGTACCCCGCCTTATCTCTTCTTGCACAAGATCCAACCAAATTCGCTCCCATCTCAGCAGTTTCTCCCGTCCATTGACAGAGTCTTCATAGCTATGCCAACTATTCAGAAGCCCAAGGAGAGCCAAGCTCACCAAGTCTTCTTCATCAACAGTAACCCCCACACTTCCCAGTTCATCCTTGCAGTGGACAAACTTCGTGAGGTATTTTGGAATATTGTCGCCCTTCTCCATTTTTATTTTCCTGAGCTTGTCTTTAAGCGCCAACTTCCTCTGGTCACTTCTACTTTGGAACAATTCTATCAAATCCTTCCACATTAAGAATGGAGTGGCATTCCCGTGAAGGCTAGACACAATATGGTCCTTCACACCTTCCAACAGAATTATTCTTGCCTTTGTTGTCTTCTTTTTCCATGCGTCAAGTAATGCAGCATCACTAGATCTCGGCTTAGGAACATCGCTATCGATGAACTCCTTCAACCCATTATCCTCCAGCACTGCCTCCATCTTGTCCTTCCAGGCTATTTAATTCAAGCTCCAATCAAGGGCATACTCCAATCTCAACCCATTGAAATCTATTTCAATGTATACTCAACTTCTGCACCAGGAATCTTCTGCAGCAAATTTGAATTTTCCACCAGCACAAACTCACTTTACAATTGCGATCTCCAATCAACAATGCATTGATACCATGTAGAAATTATATGCACTAAGCATGCATATGTCCTAGATCCACCTGATCGCACACTATTTAAATTTATGCAAGATACTGAATCTATTCCACTTGTTAATCTTCTACGGAAAAATCAATTGCACACACATGTGAAGTATAAACAAAAATATTCAATCGCACATAACACAGTTTTTAACTGGGAAATCCTAAAGCTAAAAACCCCAACTATATATTATGTAACATGGAGATCATATGACAATCTCATACAAGGCATAAAAAGATTATCACAAGCTCTCAGTACAGTATAATCGCCATACACTAATCAGGCCTGATCTTGCAAATCCATGCACCGATCTTTGCCACCTGCTAGCCTGCCTCCATTGTGAAATCCCTGCTGAAGAATAGCTTAGAATGAATTCGAATTACCCTTTCCTTGACTGCACAATCCTCATTGGCAACTCCAATGTGTTTGTGATGTAATCAATGCATCACTATAGTCACAACAGATAGTCTATCTTGCCCTTTCACCTATCTCTCCACTGGGTCTCCACTGAAACTTCCATACACTGTATTTAACTGAAGTATTGTTTAGTTGATTAATGAGTTATTATTTGTGAATTAATTAACTAATTAATTCACTCCACTCTCACTAGTGTATTATTCAGTTAGACTAGATACAACTAGCTCAACTGAGTCTAACTGAGTTAAACTAAATACAACTCCATAACTACTTCTTCCAACTCGTCATAACCGCCACTTGAGTTCTAATGGAGTCCTCCATTAGCTCCAAGAACCCTTGGGAATTTTGTAATTCCCTCATTCCACTGATGTGCCACATCTGTGCACTGAACTGAAGTGCTCCAAGAGAATAAGTTGTTGTTTAGAGTCAGATTATTATTAAGAGCTAATAATAATCGACATGCATCTATTTTTAGATCAGCGATCTATAAATATACTTCGGCCAATATTCTAAAAATGTAATTTCATCTATTTTTCTAACTTGACCAACCCTCCACAAATAGCATCCTGCAACTTCTGAAATATGATCATCATGTCTAAAAATAGACATAGTCTAAAATTAGACTTGCACCAAAAATAGCCTACAGGCCCACTTAGTGAAGGCGACTCTTTTCACTAAGCTCATCATCTTGTTGAATCTCAACACAACATATGTATATTTCTCTGCAATCTTAGCAGCCTTTGCACCATAGCCAACAACATAGTAATATATGCAATATATGATGACAACATAAGTAATAAACCATTAACACGAAGCTCTATCATGCCTTTGTCTTCACAAAAACATATTCATAAAAAATCAGTCAACAATATATATAAAAACACAGTGCATCAACAAAAATATACCTCAATCCATCAAGATCTCCATAAGTTATTCTTTGACAAGTAAAATTCTCAATTATACTTCCTCGCACATATATGATGACCAATCTTCTTGATGCTCCTTTGCTACTCATTTTCCTTTGTTCCTCTTTTTTTTCTTATTTTCCTTTGTTTCTCCTTTGCCATCAATGACAACAATGCCATCAAGATTGTGATTACTGGCCTTAATACTCTTGTAGATGAGAAGATGCAATTTTTCATGAGAATATTGTTCCATGAGGATGATTCCTTCTTCACAAGTAGCAGTCTACTAGTTAGTAGCATGTTTGACTCTCTCCCTGGCCTTCCCCTTGTACCCTATCAAAATATGGTGAGTTTTATTTCCATGTTAGTCAAAACCTTGAAATTTAAAAAATTTCATAATGTGTATGCACTTGGTATTTCTAGTAGCAATAGTCAGTCATATTCTACAAGTTTTTCACAACTTGGTTCAAGAGGATTTATATTAGGTCATTCTAGTCATACTTCAATGGCTAGGAACATAGATGGTTCCTTTACTAGGTACCCTAAGTTTTTAGGCAGAGGATATGAGGATGCATAAAAAAATTGACACATGTGTGAAGCTATTTGGAGGTCTAGACAAACTCCAGATCTTTCCAAAGTTAATTATTTTCAGACTAATTTAAGAAACAAATCTCTTCAATGGTTTGTGAAATGATCTAAGGCAGTTCAAGGTTCTCCTTTAGTTATGATTAAGCAAGAATTCATCAAGGAATTTAAACTACCTCAGACTGAGCAGCGGGGCTTAGCTTAATTATGGGATATCAAACAAAGAGAGGGAGAAACTACACGGGAGTGTATACAGTGGTTCAATGACGATGTTTGGAAGCTAAATTATCATATTCATCCTCATCACCAAAAGGAATAGTTTATCAAAACAGTGTTGCTACTAACTGGAATCCCCATAATGTAACAGAAGATCGATACTATGCATGATGCATTGGATAAAGTTATGAATATCGAGGAAATGGCAGGATATCCTAATGAATTCAAAGTAGTTTCTCCATCTAGTGATCTAACTATAATTGGCCAACAAAATCAAATTGTTGATTTGGCTGAAATATTGGAGGATATAAATGTTGCTAGACTTAGTCGTCTGCAAGTTTGGTGTACCATATTCCATATTGAAGGGAATGATGCTACAGAGTGCCCAAGTTTATGAAGTGAAATACCTTCTACTGTACCTGTAGGACCACCTCCTCCATAATCAATACCTTCTGGACAAGTTGCACAAGTCTCATCGAGTGTTCATTTTCAGAGACATACTCAGTACCACACATCTACTAATCAATAAGGTATGTCTACTAACTAATAATGTGAAATATGTCATACTTATGGAAATTCTCCTCAAATTTTTCATATGTTGCAAAAATATTCAAATATCCCCCATAATTTTTTTAATGAGTTTTGTAGGTCTCCCACTCATCACACCAATTAATGTAGAGCCTTGTATGCTCTGGATGACTCTCTAGATTGTACTGCATTCTGGGTGAATGAATCCCCTAAAGGAAGAGGAGGAGGTGGATATACAGGAGGAAGGAATGGAGGCAGAGGTCCACTTCAATGTTACAACTATGATCAAGAATGTCATGTTTTTCAAGATTGTCCATTGTCAAGGAGGCCTTGGTGTTCTCATTACTGAATGAATACTCACTCAACCAAACATTGCCTCAATTTGATTTCTCACTGGGAAGAGTACAACAGATAGAGGGGAACTAACTTGATTAATAAAGAACCAAGAGATCCTTAATTAATCTCATAGCATAATATCAATATCATTGCTAGATGTGGTAGGAATATTAGAGCTAACATGTGCCTAAACAACATGTTTTTATAAAATTTTCATCTCCAAGGAGACCATATGGTCGTGTTCAACATAAGGATTATTATACAGATGGTGCTGAAATTTTTAAATAATTAATTTCCTCTTATATCCCTAAAGTTTAATAGTAGGATAAAAGATAAGTGAATAGTCCTCGGTTCCCTAAAGAGACTTCTCAACTCGTTATGGAATATTTCAAACTATTTTTTCATATTTCGAGTGATGAGAATTTATTTAGTCAATTGTGGAAGAAGCTAAATATGTTGTGAAGGATGACGAGTTCTTAAAGAATCCCATTTCTGTTAACTTATTAAAGCGACATTCTGGATGAGTCTATTGTAACAAGCATAGAGCTGGGATGGAGTTTTGTGTCGGTGCTTAAATCGTGAGATACCATATTAAAGATACTATGTTGGATCTAGGTTCTGATGTGAATATTTTTCCGCGGAAGACTTGGGAAGCATTGGGAATATCCAAGTTGGTATTTTCTCTAATTTTGTTGTGCACGACTAACCAATATTTCATTCTCCTTATTGGTCATCTAGAGGATGTAGAAGTAGACATCATTGGAGTAAATAATTACGCTGATTTTGAAGTCATCAATATTATTGGAGACAAAGATCCTAATCCAGCCTTACTGGGAGTTGATTTGGTGTTTGAAAATTTTTCTCTCATTGATCTCAAGCAAAAAACTATGAATTTCAAGGTGGGTGGATTCAAAGTCATACAATATTTAGATCTTTACTAGGGTCCATGTTTTATGAAGCTTGTTGATGATGTAGAAGAGCCTAATGTTTTGGATCACCTATAATAGTTAACAGCAAGGAAGAGGGAATATTTCATTAATCCTACAACAAATGGTTCTCTCAGTTGGTTTTTTTTTTTAGTATATTGAAGTTGGTTCAGAGGTGGCGCTAGAAGAATGGAAATAGGGTGATCATGATTTGTACCCCAGACGTTTCACAACTATTTGTTGTGCTAGATGGATTGGCACAGAGATAATACATTATCCCGATTTTAATGGTATTAGTCCAGTAGCTCGTTTTGCTAAAAAATGTTCAATTAAACATGAATAAATTTATAGGATTCCTTTGATGGATGTTTCTTTGCAAGCCACTCCTTCCTAATGGTGGGGAGCTCATCGCAACTACTTCTAAACTCAGGACTCAGTTAAGTATGCTATTCTATGTTGGTTTATTGTACCTGAGAAGGGAATGAATGCAATTCCTATATATGAAGGCCATACTAGCCTGAAGAAGCATGTCCATATTTGTGGTGTTGTTTAGAAGGAGGCCAAATTTCCTTTGAGCAGGATACAACCTCTGGATGACTAGAGGTCAGTGCCTAATCCATCTATTCAAAAGATAACAAAGCTTTTTTTTTCCCAATTTAATGATTTGGAACTATCTCTACAATTAATGTGAAATAAAATCCTCTTGGGAAAATTCACCTATTCAAAGTGGCCTCATTGATAATGAATATGATTTTTTTTAAGGTAGGAGTATAGTGGTGAAGAAGATGATAAAATCCAGAATCTAGACGATCCTTTAAATATAGAATCTCTTGCCTCAAAAATTAGTAGAAATATGGAAGACAAAGAATTTTGAAAACACAGAAAGAGGAGCACACATTAAGGTTATTTAATTGCATTTAGAGGCACCAAACTATTAGTTAATTGTTGCATTAAAAAATAGCAGCTTCCTTACTCTTTTCCATGGAAGATAAACATAAAATTATTTACAAAGAAATAACACATATCATACTCAAAGACCAGTTTGGAATCACCTTGAAAAAATTTATTAAAACTCCAAGAAGATAAAATCATTACACAGAAAAAGCTCTCATTCTGAAAGTCAAAATTTTTGGAACGTCCCTTCATTGTTCTTCCATGTCTCTTTTATATTTTCATTACAAAATAACAGTTGAGGAAACTGTTAAATTTCAAAACTACATAACTACTTCGAACTGATCTTTACTATTCAATCCTACGAGGAACTTTCTTTAAAATAATAACTTAAAAGACATAATAACATAATTCTACAAAAGTGAAAATATGTAAATTTCATGAAACTGACAAATGGACTTAGTTCATTGAGTGATTTGGGTCTGATGTGTTGGCTCGCTTGTAGAATGCATTGCTTATGTTGTTGCTGCTGCTATAGGGGCCATCCAGTCTTTGCATTTCTTCCATAATAATAAATCTGAGCTTGGACACTTCACAAACTTGGTGTGAGCCATTCTTAAATTTGTAATTTTGTTATAAGTGCGATTCTCAGTGAAAAGTATTTTGATCAACCATAACAACTAAAAATATTTGTGTAGATAATTTACAATTGTTTCTCCTATCAGAAATTTTTTCTTCTCATGAGGGGTGCCAATTTTACTTTTGGCTTCCACCTACATAATTTCATATGTCTCCCAAAGAAGTAGGTTTCCTTTTTGATCCCAGCATGAGGGTAATCCTGCCCTTGTCCTCTTATATAATTTGGTGTTAAACTTCATAACAACTTATTTTATCTCTCCAAGTTTTGTCTCAGTGGTCTTTCTGTACATATTCTTGAGGACCATTTTATCGATTTCAAGCACAAATTTTGAATTTTATTTTATTTTCATTTATACTAATTCTTGTTCATTCTTGGAATTAATGAAATCAATTATTTCCTTTTCAAATTGGGCTCAGTGCATGATCTTCTACTTGCTAGCAGCAATGATACTCTCCAAGTCTCTAATGATAATTTTCTCCTCTGCAACAATTAGCATAAAATCCCAAATATTTTTCATTGAATGAATTATATCTTTACAAATGATTTATATAGCCTGAATCAGAGACATATTACCTTTCACCTTCTCCTTTAGCTCCTTGATCTCATTACAAGCATTCAGGTAATCATTGTGATATTTTTATGCAGTCTATTTAGTCATGGTCAATTATTTTTCATTTTCTTTCAAGAGTTCTTTTGAATCATCCAAGTTTCCCTTTATCTTTTTCATCTCATTCATAAATCTTCATTTATGTCATCACTCTAGTCAATTTATCAGTTGGGTCTTCAAATTCATGGTGTACTAGAATAGTACACACATGTGTATCAATCTTTTGTTTCAAACTGGAATTCACTTATTTTAGGGTAGTTATATCATTGTTTCTCTACAATAGCTCAATTGTTAAGATTTCATTCTCTTTCTCCACTTGATCCGGTTCTGGAGCTATCACATGTTCAACAGAATGCAACTTCAACTTCTTTATCAATATTTGGATTTCAATTTTTTCTTCGTGCAAATTTTTTTGAACAGTGGTTCTATCCTCTGAATTGACACCAAATTTAACAACAATTTTCCTTAATTCTTCATTTTTTTTGAGTAAATCCATGGAATTGGCTTTCTCCAATGTCAATTGATTAACAAAATTTCCCAATAAGGCTTCATCTTTACTAGCAGCCAAAGAATTTTTTCTAAATTCAATGTAAATCAACTCTCTAGTTTGCCTCTGCAAATTGATCTTGTCAGGAAAATGGATTTTTCTCGCATCTACAGTCAAATTGATTGTCTAAAACCTACATAATATTAAACTATAAGATAAGAAGGATGAGAAAAATATAATCTTAATTGATTTCTTTCCAGATCCATAGCAGATAGCAGTCTGGTAGAATAATATGAAATTGATTGAGTTTCCAAATGGGATGTAACACTCTCTTTTATCCTCTTGTTTCTTTCTTCAATCTAAACATACAACTACTTCAGGGCAGGTACAGAACTCTGGGAAGAATCTTTAAGAACAGGGGAAGAAGGTGTCTAAGTTACTTTTCCCAACTGCATCTGAAATCCAATTGTAGATGAGGAACTTCTAGCTAAAGTTTCAAATTCCTTCTTAAACAATCTGGGCTTCTTTAAACTCTAAATTGAAACTCCTTCCATATTAACCACCTCTCCACTTCCTCTCTTCAAAAATTTATGTGTAGCATGGGGAGTTTCAATATCTATTCCTATGATGTTCCTTCCTTAGCTCCATTTGATAATTTATCCATGTATGGCTTTAGTTCATGTACATATGGAGCATATGAATTTTCTACTCTTGTATTGGAAATAATATGATGTGGATAATATTCCCACTTATTACCTGGTTGTAACTGCATGCTTTTGAGAATGTCCTCCATCTCTTCCATGGCTTGTCTATTGTTTACTATAAAAGGACCAACTCTCTTTGTCATCTTAAAAAAATGTCCTTTTTTTTCTGGTACAAAATGAACTTGATCAACATTCAAGCTCTATCTAATAAATTCTAGATAAAACAACCTCATAGGCACAAACATAGGAAACCTATAAGGGGCAACCTCGACTCCAACAACCTGATCTCAGTATAATATTCGAATTGAAACCATTCTCCTACCTTGACATCCTTACTCAACTAAATAAGAGACTGGCTTTTGAGAAAATACAAGGTGCAGGGGAATTGTTATGATGATTGAAAAGGAAACTCACAAAAAAGCAGAGGTAATGTACGTGAAGCCTTCATACTTGGACTGAATTCTTAAAATATCTGTCCAATCCACTACATATTGTTTTATCTTATGCACATCCATAGTATTCATTCCCAAATGCATGAAACTCTTAACATTAACATAAAGGAACAAATAGGTTATCAATGAAGGAAATATAAAACATCCAATGAGACTTAAATTTGTCATCTGAGAATTGACCAATTGCTCCCAATAGGTTGGTATATCTAAAAAAATCTCAGGTTGCAACATCATACTAAACATCCCCAAAATGACTCGGTCTATGACAGTGGTATCCTCTTTCCCCAAAACCCTGGAAATTATCTATAAAATTGGTCTTTCCTCTTCAATAAAATTCTCCAAAGGAAATTTGGTATGTTCTAAATATAAATTATGACCTATAGGAATTAGATAAAAATACAATTTGGCATTATATTTGTCAAACAAGTTCTGAAAAATAGTCAACATGGATTCCTATGAAATTCTGGTATATATTTTTGAAGATGGAAATACCAAAGCTTCTTGAATTAGAGGAGCAGACACCTAGAAAATGTTTTCACCTAAAGCATTCATGACAAATAATTTCTGGGGGTACATGGAGGACACCAACTAATGAATGAATTCAGGGAAAATATAAATTTGTGGGATTATAGAAACAAAAATACCACACCCTATGAAATCAGCATACATGGGGGAGTCCTTTTGGTTCACTAATGTGTGATAACGCAGTTCCATGAGGTTTAAAGAGAAATTTGAGTCGAAGACATCCCTCTCATTTTTCATGAGAGGAATGTGATAGGTTGAACTAGACAGGGTGACCTTTTTAGACATCGTGAAAATTGTAAACCGACAAATTGGACTGTATAAATACCTGGCAACCTTAGCTGATGTCGATCGCTTGTCATTTTCTTAGGAGGATGACGGGGACGACGCTACGAACAGTGAAGCAAAAACTAGAAATGAAAAAAAATAAGGGTGAAAATGGGATTTAGAGAAGAAAATGGGAAAAACGAGGGAAACAGTATTTTAATGTTGATTTGACATGTACAGGAAATGTGATGTGACGTGGTGACATGGAGGTGTCATGGATGACGTGGAAATGGAGTGAAGTGGAAGTGGAGTGAAGTGACGTGGAGGGTTGACTAGACAACGCTCTCCTGTCGTCATGATACAAGATCACCAGGGCTACAGTGTAACCCCACCCATAGTACCCTCGTGTTTCATCTGTGTCATATAGCTCAATTCAATGCTCCCAACGTTGACCATTTTACGGGGGCACATTGACATATAAATGTTGATCGGTTTGTGTTGTCAGGTTTGCACCATCGGGTGGACTCGCCACCCCCGACTTATCCCACTCAACAAGTCGCACACCTTTTAACCTATTTTAGACTTTAGCTCTGCTCGGGCCCACAACAGTTTAATTTTAATGATGGATCTTATGTTAATTAAATATTGATCCACCATTAGCACTTTTTCAAAATTTTAAAGATAAACATTTTAATTCTTCTTTTCTTTTCTCTCTTTTTTTTTGGAATACATACATACATACATACATATATATATATAGGGAAAGATGGTGTATAATTTACTTCTCCCAACTACAGCTGAAAGCCAGTTGTAGATGAGGAACTTCCAGCTAAAGTTTCAAATTCCTTATCAAACAATTTGGGCTTCATTGAACTCTGAATTGAATCTCCTTCTAGATTAATCACCTCTTCACTTCCCCTCTTCAAATATTTTTGTGTAGCATGGGGAGTTTCAATTTCTATTTCTCTTGAGGTTCCTTCCTTAGCTCCATTTGATAATTTCTCCATGTTTGGCTTCGGTTCATGTACATATGGAGCAAATGAATTTTCTAATATTGTATTGGAAATAATGTGATGTGGACCATATTCCCACTTGTCACCTGGTTGTAACTGCATTATTTTGAGAATGTTCTCCACCTCTTCCATGGCTTATATGTTTTTTACTATAAAAGGACAAATTGTCTTTGGCAGCTTAAAAAAATGTCCTTTTTTCTAGTACAAAATGAACATGATCAACATTCAAGCTCTATCTAATAAATTTTAGAGAAAACATCCTCATAGGCACAAATATAGGCAACCTATAAGGGGAAACCTTAGCTCCATACAATCTGATCTCATTATAATCTTCAAATTGAAACCAGTCTCCTACCTTGACATCCTTACTCAACTAAAGAAGAGACTGGCTTTTGACAAAATACAAGGTGCAGGGGAACTGATATGATGATTGAAAAGGAAACTCACAAAAAGTTAGAGGTAAATTAGGTGAAGCGTTCATACTTGGACTGGATTCTTACAATGTTTGTCCAATCGACTACATATTTTTTTCTCTTATGCACATCCATATTATTCATGCCCAAATGCATGAAACTCTCAACATTAACATAAAGTAACAAATAGGTTATCAATGAAGGAAATATAAAACATCCAATGAGGTTTAAATTTGTCATATGAGAGTTGACCAATTGCTCTCAATAGGTTGGTATATATAAAACAATATCGAGCTACAAAATCATACTAAACATCCCTAAAATGACTCGAACTATGACAGTGGTATCCTCTTTCCCCAAAACCCTGGCAATTATCTGTAAAATTGGTCTTGCCTCTTTAGTAAAAGTCTCCAAAGGAAATTTGGTATGTTATAAAGATAAATATTGACCTATAGGAATTAGATAAAAATACACTTTGGCATAATCTTTGTCAAACAAGTTCTGAAAAATAGTCAACAATGATTCCTATGAAATTGTGGTATATATTTTTGAAGATGGAAATACCAAATCTATTGAATTAGAGGAGAAAACACCTAGAAAATATTTTCACCTAAAGAAGTCATGCCAAAGCATTTCTAGGGGTACATGGAGGACACCAAATAATGAATGAATTCATGGAAAATATAATTTTGTGGGATTATAGGAACAAAAATACCACACCCTATGACATCAACATATATGGGGGGGTCTTTTTGATTCACTAATATGTGATGATGCAGTTCCATGAGGTTTAAAGAGAAATTTGAGTCAAAGACATCCCTCTTAGTTTCATGAGAGGAATGTGAGAGGTTGAACTAGACAGAGCGACCTTTTTAGACATTTTGAAAGTTTTAAACTGTTAAATTGGACTGTATAAATACCTGGCAACCTTAGCTGACGTCAACCACTTGTAATTTTCTTAGGAGAATGACTGGGACGACGCTACGGACACTAGACCAACAACTGGAAATGAAAAAAAATGAGGTTGAAAATGGGATTTAGAGAAGAAAATGGGAAAAATGATGGAAACAGTATTTTAATGTTGATTTGACATGTACGGGAAATGTGATGTGACATGGTGACATGAAGGTGTCAAGGATGACATGGAAATGGAGTGACGTGGAAGTGAAGTGAAGTGATGTGGAGAGTTGACTAGGCCACGCTCTCCTATTTTCGTGATACAAAAGCACTAGGGCTACAGTGTAACCCTTCCCATAGTGCCCCCACAGTTCATCTGCATCGTATATCTCATGTTAGCGCTCCCAATGTTGATCATTTTACGGGGGCACAGTGACATATAAATTTTGATTGTTTTGTGTTATCAGGGTTGCACCATCAAGTGGACCTGCCACCCTCAACTTATCCCGCTTGACAAGTCACATGCCTTTTAACCTGTTTCAGAATTTAGCTCTACTTGAGCCCACAACAGTTTAATGTCAATGATGTAGCTTATGTTAATTAAATATTGATCCACCATTAGCCCTTTTCCAAAATTTTAAGGATAAACATTTTGATTTTTCTTTACTTTTCTCTTTTTTTTGGAATACATATATATATATATTCTTTTTCAAAATATAAAGACAAAATAAAATTGAGCTACAACATCTGGCTCCACCTAGGGATAGTTATTTGAGACAAATAAATAAGAATTGCAGATTAGTGCCTTCACCTCGAGCATGGATTCATATCATAGCTTAGAACATTACAATGAAGAGCTCATCAGATACTAAAAATGGTCAAACTAGCATTTATAATGGGGAAATAAAAGAAGATCAATGCTAGAAATAACCCTTCAAGTACTTCCCATTGATAGGCAGTTGTAGTACTTCAACATCCAATTTCTCCAAAACAAAATTGATATTGGCTCTAACTTCTGCTATTATGAATGGTCCAAACCATAGAGGATCAAACTTACCATGTTTTCCTTTATCCTACTGTTGAAAGCTTGAAACATAGGGTCTACAACAAGAGGGATAACCATCCGGTCCGGACCTTAAAGCAGCTCCTTTTCCGTTTGGAATAGTGGCTCCGACTGGGGGGTGATGGGACCAGTTTCCCAATCTATTTATGATGGATGTACTAACGGGATGATGTTTTTTGTTTTTAGGGTTTAATGGGGTGAATTCTTATTCTAAATCTAATCTATCATTTAAATATCATATGCAATCTATTGTAATCAAAGAAAACATCTAAATCTAAATTGTCCCCAGAATAGCTTTTACTTGTGCGATCTAAAATAATTTCTAATAGCAATTGATAATAAAAGTCATTCAATTACTACGAGAAAAGAATCCATTAAAGATGGTTGTTTCATATAAAAATTTATCCGAAACAATTATGAGAAATATATCACATAAGAGTTATTCGTATATTCAGCATAAAAAATAAGTTATCACCATACAGAAGTGCAATAATGACAACTAAACATTCAGACTTTCATATATCAATAACTGAAAATAATTTATCAGTTGACACATAATTAAAAAGTATTAGGAGATAAAAAGACCATTGATAATAAGTTCTACTCATGAGATGCAGTGATATATATTTATCTTCAAATCACTCAACATCCACTAAGAGTACAAAAGTGCATTTCAGTAGCAAATATCAAACTCATATAAAGAAAAATTTTGTTCCATCTATTTTATCAAAACTTCCTCAATGAGGGGCAAAAGTTCATGTTCTGGAGAATTTTTTTTGATAAAATTCTAGACCCCTCTCTAAATGCATGAGAGGGGTTTAAATACTACCCTATGAAATATAAAAATAAATATTGCAAAAATAGATGAGGAGGTTTAAACCACTTGCCTCATTTTAAGAAAAAATGAACTAAAATAAAACTAAACTATATCTATGATAAATTCTGCATCTAATCCTTTAGATTCCAAAAATCCATCATTGGTTTCAAGAGCGTCGGTTGGTCGACTTCAACTTTTAACTATCCTACAAATATGGCATTGGCAAGAGCTGTCACCATCTTCTCGACAGAGGTCATGAGCCATCTTAGGGTCATGCATTGGCTTTGTAGCTTTACCATGTACCGCCAGTATGTGTCCCAGTTTAACCTGTTTATCTTTTTAATTATATTTTCTTTTTCGTCTGTTATTTGTTTCCACTCTATTTGAAGTTGTTGTGCCTTTGGAAGGAAGCCTGGGATAGTCTCTGCAATCAAATTGGCTTTGTACAGATTTTCATTTATGCACTCAATGATATTGTTCATTGTTTTTGTTGCCTCTCCCATCACCTGTTATGCTTCTTTAAGCTGGAAATCCCATTTTGCAAATAACATCTCTTTTTGCAATTCGTCAATTCTAGGCAATTCTGCTCTTTTCCCTTCTTCTGATTTCTGCCAGTCCAAGAAGTCTGAAACCTTCTTAAAAATTAAATCATAATCAAGTCATAAATCTACCACTTGATTTGTAATCTTATCGATTATTTCACAATGGGAATTCCATTGCGAGATCTTCTGGCAAAATAATTCTTCCTGTTGCAAGAGCTGAGAATTGAGAGCGAGTGTTTCTGTGATAAACTCCCCAATTTTGGGGTCATCCTTATGCAGTTCTATCATAGTTTGTAATTGTTCTTCTTAATTGGCTAAACTTCTTTGATGATCTAATTGCATCTGATGGAAGTATTGTTGGATTTTTTCTAGCTGTGTCTCTACTTCTTGATTGATGCTGACTTGTTGTAGTTGTTTTTCCAAAAACAAAATCTTGTCCTCTTTATCTTTAAGTAGTAACTGAACCTCTGTTGCTTTATCAATTGTTGCAGAAGCATATGCTCCTATGATTTGAGAGAGCCTAGTTAGATTTTTGATGGGTCTATAGTGGGATCTTTCCAAAGAACATCTAGAGGTTCAACTTCTGGAGCGAGCATGGCCTCTAGAATTCTTTTCTTTCTTTACCTTCTGATGACAGCCTTATGTTGAGGGCTATAAAATACGTCTAGAGGAGGAATTTCCTCTAGCCTTAGTAAAATTTCTGATGATGGAGCAACAGGAATATGCTCTGTTTCCTGAGTATTGATAGTCCCTTCTACCTCCATTCTTGTGGCTGTCTCTTTTGGGTTTGTCTGTCGTTCTGCGCTCTGTTCTTCAGTGTTTATTACCTTATTAAAACTTTCCCATTCTCTCTCTAGATCTACTACAATTGGCTTTGTTGGCTTTGTTGGCTTTGTAATAGGAGTGGGAGTTTCATCTTGTTTCGGGGACAAAACCTACTGGCCTGGATTTTCTTTAGATTGAGTTGTATCTTTAATCGACCCTTCACTTTTGTTGTGTTCACACTTGGACTGATCACTAGATTTTCCAGCTGATTCTCTTTCAGAACTAGATTTAGATTTTTGTTTTGAATTTCCACTTATGCTAACACTAGGAGTAGGTTCCTTTAGAGGTTCGATGAGCAATTGGTCCAACGGGACCTTTGATAACATTTGTTTTTGTTAGGAAATTACCGCAGAAATAATATAGAATTTACTGAGAGAGAAATAAACATTTACTGAGAGAAATAAATACAAAGAGACCAGCAAAAAATCATAAACATAAACACAATGTTTAACCAGTAAAACCCCAAATCTGAGGAAAAAACAAACCAATGAAATTTCATTAACCATTGGCCAAAACCCTGGCCAATATGGCCAAGTGAGTCTTCACCGCTCACCTCCAGGCCTTACATTACAATGAAGTCTTCCTAGCCTTTTTATACGCTCCATTACATGCAATACCATGGGCCAAAACCATCGATGCACAAAACCATGTGCCCCAAAACCACTACTATTTACCCTAGTCAACTTTGACTCTATCCCAAGTCAATTTTACCTAACAATTCCCCCCTTAAACTTGACTTGAGGATTATTGACTAATCCAGCCAAACCTGCTAGATGAGACAACCCCACTCAATCTAGCTCTTCCCCCCTCAAATTTTTACCCAGGGTAATTGTTAACTTGACATCCCCCTTATCACCTAGGTCTAACCCATACTTTACCAATGATTTACCCAGGGGTACGCATGCCATACCAAGTCTTATAGCAGTATGCCCATTTACATGTAATAAAATTAACTCCATTATATATATATTTATGTTTCATTGTTGTTGTCTTTGTGTGACCATTCTCAATATTCATTCATGATGTCCTCTTCAAAGAGGACATCATAGTTATACATCAATGTCCATATAAAAAGAACCCATCTACTGGATTACATGGGTCACCAACCTCTGTAACCGCCAGTCTTCTAGGAGTTATCTTCAGATACATGGTTCATCAATTTTTAATTAATGCACCTGCAAATATCCTCTCTCATTCTGACGTTCTTCAAAACATTTAATTGACACATTCTGTCAAACACTTTGCATGTAACCAATCCCCATAGTTTCTTACTCTACATTATTCCATGGCAGCTGCATATGGATTTTTTTGTTACATGATCGTTAATATCATAAGCATATGAATCATGCCTAATATAGTTTTTTTCCTATCCCAACACCTAAGTACACCTTGGATTCAGCACCCAAAGTTGTCACTACTTTGGATATCACGAAGCCCATCTTCATTTTGCACCATCTCCCATTCACATAACTATTTTCTTTCGATACCTATTTCCCTTTGCTTGCCCTTGCCGATGAACCACCTGCCTCATGATTAGTTCCATGGCCATGAGCTCCTACCGGTCTAGCTTCTTTGCGACCTGCTCTCACATACTCGGAATCACCCCAAAATCGATTCCCTAAATTAATATTTTATGTACCAAAGTATTCCTCATCAATCTCATCTTTGTACGGATAATCATCTTGTTCCTCATATGGCTCCTGGGGTGGAACAAGCTCAAACCATGATGCTCGCAACAGCAGGAATATGCTTTCTTCAAGCATGTAATCGTGCATACTCCCATCTAGTGCTCTGTACACATACAGCGAGGAGAAAGGGTGCTTGCATTAAGGACACCAAGGATTGTCCACATAAGAATCCCATCGAAGGATGCATGTTACACAGTAATTTTGCCCACACCCTTTTATCTGAGCAGTCTCTTCTGGTTGTATAGTATCAAGACAAATTGCACAGAGCCAAGAGTCATCAGCATTTTGACAAGCTGCAACCTTGGGAATATCGGACTGTTTTCCCTCATCCTACACTGGTTTGCCTCCAGCCGCGTTCGATGAGCAAGCATAGGAATTATCCAGGGGGGTGATAATGCACTTATCCATGTCCAGAACGGCAGCCATTGATTCGATTCTAGAAAGATTTTTTTTTCTCGAAAAGGACGACCTCACATGACCTGGTGAAAGAAATTCGATCTCTTGATGACGTATTTGACCTGGACCGGAGATCAAGGGCTTCTCCCCCAAAAAAAAAGCGTCCATTTGAAGCCAAAACCTCAACCATGGCTCCGATACCATTTGTTAGGAAATTACCGCAGAAATAATATATAATTTACTGAGAGAGAAATAAAAATTTACTGAGAGAAATAAATACAAAGAGACCAGCAACAAATCATAAACATAAACACAATGTTTAACCGGGAAAACCTCAAATCCAGGGAAAAACCCAACCAATGAAATTTCATTAACCATTGGCCAAAACCCTGGCCAATCCGGCCAAGTGAGCCTTCACCACTCACCTCCAGGCCTTACATTACAATGAAGTCTTCCCAGCCTTTTTATAGGGTCCATTACATGCAATACCATGGGCCAAAACCATGGATGCACAAAACCATGTGCCCCAAAACCACTACTATTTACCCTAGTCAACTTTGACTCTATCCCGAGTCAAGTTTACCTAACAGTTTTCTGTAAATGTCAAACTTTTGGAGTTCTTCTTGGTAAAATTGAATTTGTGCCATATGTAGAACCTCTTTGAAAGTGTTCTTCTGTAGAAAGACATCGTCAAAGGGATCTTCTTCATTAGAAAACACTTTTATTTTAACAATTGTAGTAAAATTACTTACAACACCAAAGGGATCATCTTGCCTCCCCTGGAACTTTGGTAGTTGCAAGCATAACATATTATCAACTTCTTTAAAGGCATGAACTAAGTCAAAAAATGCAAAAGCTCTGCATACTACAGGAAATTGGGGCCAAATGGCCTTCTTAGACTCTTTCAGTGTCTTGCTCATTCCCCCCACACCACAGGTCTGATAGGCTATTTCCCTAGCCATTAGTTTGTCGGGGACGTAAAATGGTAGCACATGGGGTGAAGCAATGCTGCCAAACACCATGATATACGTGAACGATTCTTCCCCAAATCACCTTCCCACAGGGAGAATGTCTACTTCAGCTTCTGGGGAAAACCTTGGGATAGCTTGATTATAGAGCATAACTCCATGACAAATCTTAAAGAAATGTGGGATGAAATTGGATTCCCATAATACTTTGTGATAAACCTGAATAGGAAGTGGATTTGTTACTGTCCATTTCCATCCCATAATAGGGAAATCGGAAACAAAACAAATAGCATCCATGACATAAGCGCTCAAAAAGAAAGGAGGGTAAATCCTTAAAGTAGAGCTTCTTTTATTTCTGTATGCCACAATTGCAAAGGCTAAATTATCCGATAAAATTTGGGCCCAATCCATTATGGTGGCATTGGCAGCCGCATCCAATAAAGGTAACCATTTTGGTGAAAACTTTTCGATGTTTGGTTTCCCAAACATTCTACATAACATTGTACCAGCAAAACAGTAAGGAGAAGAAAGAGAACTAGTGGCATACATACCATTTTTATCCTTCTTCAACCTTTCTTCATTGTTTGACCAGTGCTTTGTGAATTCTGCCAAGTCTTCGTTCTCTTTGGCGAACTTTTCTACAAATTGCTTGTCGTAGATAGCCTGGGGTTCTGGAAAATGGTACATACATCTCAAATTGTTTGGGGTAAATGACCCCATGACTTTCCGACTGGCCATCTTGAGCTCTCTATCATATATGTCCACTTGATCTATAATCCATTTCAAAATATCAGTGTAGGGGAGTATCTTTGGCCTCGCAGCAATGCGGTGTACAAATGAGCACGCCAGCTCAATTAGGGATGCTTCAGAAGAGTTGTGTTCATCTGTTGTAACCGTAACTTCCATAATTCTTGGGTTTTCCTCCTCTAACAACTGATACATAGCCTCCCAGGTAGATATCCCTATGTCTCTACTACAGGTGGTGTCTGTGAATAATGGGGTCATCTCTGACTTCTCAGACATGGGAGCCTTGCCTTTCTTCACCATTTCTTCGTAGTTTACGCTCTAGGTATTCTTCCTGAAAGTTGCAAGCAGAGAGAAAATATGATAGTAAATACAGGAAAAATGAATAGAAAAACAAAAATAAGGTGACGAGAAAAATTTTAGTTCTAAATCATATCAAATGATATCAACTTGCGTTAGATGGTACTTTTACCCTGATCCACATCATTTTTAATAAATGAACACTAATGGACTGTTAAGCTAAAATTTAATGCTCATAACTTTATATCGAACGTCGGAAAGTTACTATCTTAGAACTGTGAGCCCTTTGATCTGCGATAAAAGCGATTTTGCGATTTGCTTCACAATATCACAAATCAAAATATCGCAAAACTTACTATCATTAAAAACCATCGTTACATTGGGTTAACGTGATAGGTGATTTGCAAGAGGCTATGACGTTGTAAGCTTTGTGATCTCGCATTTTCACGGATCGTACTTTTAAGGAGCGAATTCTATAAAGGATGTCTGTTGTGACCTTTTTGCCATGCGATAATAAAGCTTCCCTTAATGTTCAAGAATTTCTGATATAAATTTTTCCTTAGGTCTAATGTTCATGTAGTGCTTTTTTTTATAAGGAAACTCATAATTTGTGATGTTTTATGTGCTTGGAGTATGGAAAGGTAAATTTACATGTTTTAGAAAGTTCTACTTTGATATTTTATTTGAATTTTATTTTGAAAACAAAAGTAACCTTAAATGCTAATATTTGATTTCTAAGGGAAGGGTCACCATTTATTAGTGTTATTACTAACACTAAAAAAAGGGGGTTGTTGATGGTCACAACAATTGGCGATTCACTTGGAAGAACCAGTTATCTCTTATGGTTTTTTGAATTTTCTAAAAACTTCTAAAATAGAAATGGTTTTGAAAATGAAACTTCATTGTAGAAATATAAGGTAAATAGCGCTATTTATTAACAACAAAATTTTGTTCTAACTATCTTTATTTTGATTATCTTCTCCCAAAAATTAGTCATTTTACTCATATCAGTCGTTGCTTGGTTTGTAAAGATAAAAAAAAAAACATCTCCATAGATCAGTTTAGGTGTACTCATTTGTCGTAGGTAGAGCCTCTACTGCCAGCAGGCGTCCTAGCCTCGACAGGGTTACCTGTTACCCAGTAATGATCATGTGTCCCACTTTGAGAAGCATGCAATTTTCAAAGATAAATCCTCATATATACTTACTGCTTTTTTTATTATTATTATTTCTTTCTTTTAATTCTTAAAGAACAATGTCTTGGTTTGGTAGCCAAAATTTACAGTTCCATTCACTTGATTTATAACTTAACTGAACAAGCTGGCTTGTGATGAGACCCCTTGTCTTTTGATTGAAACAATCTCAAGCCATTACCCTGTTTTGGTATGCAGTATGGTAATGTCAGTTAGTTATAATCTTTGTGATCATGATAAGCTGGCTCTTGATGAGACCTCTTATTCTTTAAGTTTGAAGTGCATAGTTGGATTACTCTTTGAATCTCGCAGTTTCCTAATGTGGGGAGGAAGTCATTGGTTCCTTAAGAATTCTTCAAGACGACAACTATAGAGTTTTTAAAAATAGCTTTTCTGTGGAGAATATTTGTTTTGTTATTGGTACCTTTTATGACTGATATGAGGAAAACTTCTTCTTGAAATTTGATTCTAACCAAAACTTGTATAGTTGAAACAAAAGAACAAATAAGAATTTTTAGAATGATAGCACTTGAGCCTATGTTTCAAAAATAAAGATTAATTTTCCTAACCATACCCACTTATACAAGTAAAAAAATAAAATTGATATGAGATACTATTCTTTTTGTGGAAACCAAAAGTAAATATTCTCAACTTGTTTTATTTATCAAAGAAAAACTAAAACAAAAACAATAATCTATAGAAAATAGAAGAGATCATCTTCTATGGGAAATATTTTTTAAGGATCTGTCCATTAACAGGTAGAGACTCTCTTTTCCCTACTAAATCTTGTAACATGAAAGTTGATGGACCGATGATTTCGACAATTTGGAATGGTCCAAGCCACATCCGTTGGAATATAATGTGCTTGCCTTTATCTTCATGGGCTTTATCCCATTTTAATACTAAGTCTCCAAGCTGAAAATAGTTTCTAGATGCCAAGTTTGAATCAAAAGAAGCTTTTACTAATTGTTGATGATGTGCATGGATAATTCTGGCCTTTTCCCGTTCTTATTCAAGTTTAAGGATCTGCAATTGTCTTAATTGCAAGGATGAAGAAGGGGTTTCTTCAATGAATTGAACTAAGGCTAAAGAAGGAATAGCTAGATTTGTTGGGAGGACCACTTCTTTCCCATAAACTAAATTAAAAGGAGAAGTGCCAATAGAAGTTTTCTTAGTTATTCGATCTACCCAAAGAGCATACTTTAAAGACTTGTGCCAGTTTCTATGATTTTGATCAATAGTTTGTTTAATGATCCTAATAAGGTTTTTGTTTGTTGATTCAGCCAATCCATTTCCTTGCGGATAATAATTAGTAGAAAATTTGAGCTTAAAACCTCTTTTGAGCGCAAATTCAGTCATAGTATTACCTGATAAATATGATGCATTATCAAACATTAAAGCAGAAGGTAAGCCAAACCTGTTGATTATAAATTTATCTATAAATTCGATGATACTTTAGAGTTGGTTTTCTTTAGCGGAACTTCTTCTACCCACTTGGTAAAGTAGTCAGTAGCTGTAAGGATGTACTTATGTTGTTTAGAAGAATGAGGAACAATCTCACCTATTATATCTAATCCCCATTGTTCAAATGGTTGATCAATGTTGACTGGCTACAACACCAATGATGGTTTCCTTTGTCTTTCGGCAGCATTCTTGCAGATCTGGCATTTCCTTACGTAGCTATGTGCATCCTTAAATAACGTTGGCTAGTAGTAACCTACGCGCAGGATTTTGTGAGCTGTTGCATCTCCTGCGTAGTGTCCGCCTGTTGGTCTGTCATGAAGTTCCTGCAATACTTTTTCTGCTTCATATTTCTCAAGGCATCTAAGGAGAACATAATCATAATTCATTCTAAAAAGTACATAATTTACAATTTGATACTATTTAGATTTTAGCCTCAAGGCTCTTTTCTTTGTATGATTCAAATGTGGAGGAGCATATCCATTTTTTAAGTAAAACATGATATCTACATACCTTGATTCAGATTCGTTTAGGTTTACCTCATATGTTTGTACTTCACTGTCTGGAGACTGCGTTTTTGAAAAGTGCGATGCTCCATCCAACATCCTGCAAAAACCTTGACCTTTTACAATGTTTACTGGTTTAATTTCAGCGTCATATTCTTGCAGGGCTATGACCTAATTTTCCCTCTTTTTGCCTACATCTTTCTGTACCAAAATATTTCTCACCACTGGAAATGATACTATTATTTTCGTATGAGTCTTTAGAATGAAGGGCCTAAAGTGTTTGATTTCTTTGAATACAGCATAAGCCTATTTCTCCACGTCGGAGTAATTTAATTCAGCTCCTTGCAAGTTTGAACTGAAGAAGGAAATTGGGGCTTCAGCTTTATATTGATTGGCCTGTGTGAGTATTTCAGCATATGATTTCTCAGAGGCAAATGTATATAAAGTGAAAGGATCGAAAAAGTTTGGATTTGCTAGAGATGTGGATTTTATAATCGCTTGCTTTATCAAGTCAAATGCTTCATGTTCTTCCTAACCCCATTTGAAGAGAGAGTTTTTCTTTATCATGGCTTGGAGAGGTGAGACGATTCTTGAGAAGTCGGGGACATATCTTTTAACAAAATTGATTTGACCAAGGAATGATTGCATTGCTTTTTTTTTATGGGGTAGCGATATCTCAAAAATTTCTTTAATCCTATCTGATTCGATATGGATTCCAAATTTAGACACTATAAATCCAAGAAGCTTCCCTTCACTTAATGCGAAAAAATATTTTTTTGGATTGAGTGAGATCCCATATTTTTGGCATCGTTGGAGAATCTGTTTTAAGTCTCTGAGGTGACTAATGCATTTTTTAGAATACACTGTTATTTCATATAAGTAAATCACCACTGACCTATTCATTAATCCTTTAAATGCAATATCCATGGCCCTTTGAAACGTGGCACCGGAATTAATCAATCCAAATGGCATCTTTTGATATGCGTAAGTGCCCCATTTCGTTCTAAATGTAGTCTTCAATTGATCTTCTGGGTGGACTAAGATTTGATTATACCCCGAGAAGCCATCTAAAAAGAACATCAGTTCAAACCCCGCGACCAATTGTAGTATTTGTTCCATAGGGGGTAGCGGAAAATTATCTTTTTGGCAGGCCTTATTAAGATTTAAAAATTCAATACAAATTGAATATCTTTTTTTTTCTTTCTGACTGGTACCATGTTGGAAACCCATCTAGAATGCCTAACAGGAAAAATAATCTTGGCTTTAAGTAATTTTTTCAACTCAGACTTAATTTGGTTTTCCAAATTGGGATGGATTTTCCTCAGTTTCTGTTGGACTGGCTTTTCATCAGAGATCATTGGAATTTTATGCTATATAATTGAAGTGTCATAAGTCTTGAGATCATCGTAATTCTAGGCAAAGACATTTTTGTATTGTTTTAACAGTTGAATGAAAGCTAATTTTTCCTGGAGTGTTAGACCAAGACCTAGGTTGATATTCTGTGGTTTTATGTCAGTCCCCAAATTTATTAATTCATATCTCAGAGTTGAACTCTAGAGTTTTGAATTGGTGGACCATTGAAATATGTCCTTTAAATCATCTAGGTCTTCCAACTTAACTACGGATTTGGGTATAGCGTTATTTTTGTTTCCTTGTTTCATCTGCTTGTCATGCTGGTCTTCATCAATTATCTGATTATTGTAAGACCCTTCTGAATTAAGAAAACTTACGATATTAGGGTCATTTTTAAAAACTCTCCAATTGGTAATGTTATCTGGGATAGAGGGTCTAAAGATCAATTCAACCGAGAATCTGTCTGGGCTATAGTCTTCTAGTGGAATGAGCTTAGAATCTACATTAGCTAGGAGATCAACACTAGCATTTTGGATTCTGGGAATGGATGAAATATTAAATGCTACAAAGTGTGAATTCAGGTCTTGTGCTAACGATTGATAGTGCTTCAAGTGTCCTAACAGGAAATGTATATTATTTCTTACCTGTTTGATAACAATCTCAGAGTCTCCAAAGACTTGCAGACTTGTATAACCCTTGAACTAATGCTTCATATTCAGTAGTATTTTTCGTGCAATTGAACTCGAGTCTACATGTTAGCATGGTTTTCTCTCCTTTTGTATTGACTAATATACAACTTGTTCCTTGTCCATCATTAGACTTAGAACCATCAAAAAATAATTTCCAAAACAAATTTTTATTTGCAGGTCTATCTTCAAAATTAATGCACCTAGAACTATCTGTTTGAGAGAAATTTTCTATCTGGGATAAAACGAAATTTTCTAAAAAAGGTGAAGTATGAGCATTGAAATTTCCTAAGAATGAATCAACAGAATAATTTTCAATTATATTGCTGCTATATGCTATAGGCTCATTTTCTCCTTCTAACTCTGTCACTATATACTTTTGGTGTTTTTCTCGTTCAACCTTTATCTGATTTGGTTTACCATTGTAAGGGAGACATATATGAGACTAGTTGGTCACAAAGTAACCGTGAAGCTTCTTTGACCAATCCCTACTAAGGATTAGTCCATAAAATTTAGGAATTTCTATGACAAGTATATCAATAACTTGACATACCTTCGGGTTTGACGAAATCCTTATGGTTACTTGATTAAGTTCACCGATAACCTTGACTTGAGACCGATCCAACTGCACTATGCGTACTGCAGATTTCTGAGGTTGGATATTTAACTTTGCGCAAACTATTTTAGGCAAAATATTAGATGAAGCACCTGAATCTACCAGACAGTTATGAAAATTTTTATTGAAAACATCAAAGGTAAGGAGAAGTGGCAGAGTATGGGATTTTGACCTTCCTCCAATCAAAGCGATGTCGTTTAGATCAAATTTATCTGTCATGCCAGTCGGAGGTCTTCCCATTTCATTAGTAGCTTGTGAAATTACAGCTGCAGGTAGAGGCTTAATAGGTACTGCATGTAGCTATTTCAAGAGAAATTTATGTCGATGCTTTAATTTGCTGAGCTCATGAAAAGTAATATTGGCCCTAGCTTTCTTCATCTCTTCAACAATGTTATACTCCATTTCATCAGAGATGATAAGCGTTTTAGATGGAGTTTTTGAATCAGATTGAACTGGGTTTGTCTGAGTAGCCCTTGGTGAGGATTTCCTACCTGCGATTTTGTCCTTGGGATTCGAGCTTGGGTTTTTCTGTTTAGAATTGGGTTGTGGAGGATCAAGTTGATTTCTACTTCTTGTAGCAACAGGCAATACATCTTGATCTTCTTCTTCTGGGAGAATGAAGTCCCACATACCTTGTAGTTCCACGACTTCATCATCATCGGTTTGTTCCTCATTGGAAACTTCTTCTTCTTCTTCCCCTTCCAATTCTGCATTTTTTATAGCGTTTGGAGGTTTCGAATCGTTTGAAGGATTTCTTCTGAAGGGTTTAAAAGATTTCTTAGAAAAGGTTTCAGCTACTTGTTTCTTAATATCAACCATTTCATTGGACATGGTTTTCAAAACTTTTTGTAACCCTTCCAAGTCGAATGGGTCCTTTGATTGTTTTTTCTTAGGATCATCTCTAAAAGAGACTTTTTTAGAATTTCGTTCATCTACAACGTTTTTCTTTTCTATGACTAGGATACATTTTTCTACAGTTATCGCTTCTTTCATATTTTCAGCTAATGTTGGCTTGGCAGCCCTATCTACAAAAATGGCTGAATTTGAAGGCAAAGCAGAATTATACCATTCATTTTAGACTTCGTTGTTGGGCTTCAATGTTTCTGGTATTTTTTTAATAATTTGTTGAAGTGAGAATTGAAATCCTTGATTGGTTCTCTTGATTCAGCTTTCAAATTGGAGAGGTCATTTATCAAAGTTGTTGTAGATCGGTCATCTCCAAATTTTGTCAAAAATTTATCTTGAAAGTATCCTAGTTAATAATGAATCCTGATGGTAATGAAAAATACCATGATCCTGTTGCTCCTCTTAAGGTATAAGGGAATAATCGTACAATTGCGTTCTCTTCTGTTACTCCATTTAAATTAACAGACAGCATGAAATTATTTATGTGCTCTTCGGCTGATAGGCCATTATCAGGATTAAACTTGGGAATCCATTTCTCAGGATTAGTTGGTAATTGTGCTAAAGGTGTAGGCATTCTCACAGCTCCTGGATTGGTCCATGGCCTTGGTGGAGGGTTTCCTGCCATCATTGGGGTATGAGTAGGAGGAGATGTAGCAGTAGTTGAAGTTTTTTGGGTAGAGGAGGATGTTGATCCTGTATTAGTGTGAACCACGATCTGGAGTTGATGGATGGATGAATGAACTTGTGATGATATGGATGAGATGTTAGATGAAGATGATGATAAAATCTCACTCTGAGATTTTGTTGATGATTTCCTAGCTTTCTTACGACTCGGTAAAGGAAACTCAACTGGTGGGATTCCTAAATTTTTGCTTTGTGCTCTAATCAGTCGTCGATTCGAGGTCAGATGAGAAGTGACACTACCTTGGGAAAATTCAGATTCCTCGTGAGATAAATAAATTCCTTGTAACTTATGAATTAAAGTTTTTAACTCAGGGGGATCTGAAGAAGAATAACCTGGCTCGTTTGGGATTTCGGTAATGTGTTGTGTATTTTTCTTTTCAAATTTTGGTTCAGTGATGGAAGATTCGGAATGCGAATGAGAAGTTGATGGAGATGGTGAGGGATTTTTACTCTTAGAATGGCGTGAAGATGTAGATTTACTTTCCATTCATAGTGAGGCCCTCCTTCTAGCACCAAATATGTTGAAGGCTCAAAAAATCGGGTCTACAACAAGGGGGATAACCACTCGGGCCGGACCTTAAAGCAGCTCCTTTTCCATTTGGAATAGTGGCTCCGACTGGGGGTGATGGGACCAATTTCCCAATATTTTAATGATGGATGTACTAACGGGATGATGTTTTTTTGTTTTTAGGGTTTAATGGGGTGAATGCTTATTCTAAATATAATCTATCATTTAACTATCATATGCAATCTATTGTAATCAAAGAAAACATCTAAATCTAAATTGTCCTGGGAATAGCTTTTACTTGTATGATCTAAAATAATTTCTAACAACAATTGATAATAAAAATCATTCAATTACTACGAGAAAATAATCCATTAAATATGATTGTTTCGTATAAAAAGTTAGCCGAAACAATTATGATAAATATATCGCATAAGAGTTATCCATATATTCAGCATAAAAAATAAGTTATCACCATACAGAAGTGAAATAATGACAACTAAACATTCAGACTTTCATATATCGATAACAAAAAATAATTTATCACTTGACACATAAGTAAAAAGTATTAGGAGATAAAAATACGATTGATAATAAGTTCTACTCATGAGCTGCAGAGATATAGATTTATCTTCAAATCACTCAACATCCACTAAGAGTACAAAAGTGCATTTCAATAGCAGATATCAAACTCTTATAAAGAAAAATCTCTTTCCATCTATTTTATCAAAACTTCCTCGATGAGGGGCAAAAGTGCATGTTCTGAAGAATTTTTTTTTTGATAAAATTATGGACCCCTCTCTAAATGCATGAGAGGGGTTTAAATACTACCCTATGAAATCTAAAAATAAATATTACAAAAATAGATGAGGAGGTTTAAACCACGTGCCTCATTTTAAGCAAAAATGAACTAAAATAAAACTAAACTGTATCTATGATAAATTCTGCATCTGATCCTCTAGATTGCAAATATCCATCATCGATTTCAAGAGCGTCGGGTGGCCGACTTCAGCTTTTAACTGTCCTGCAAATACGGCATTGGCAAGAGCTAGCACCATCTTCTCGGCAGAGGTTATGAGGCATCTCAGGGTCATGCATTGGATATGTATCTTTGCCATGTACCACCAGTATGTGTCCCAGTTTAACCTATTTATCTGTTTAATTATCTCTGATTTTTCGTCCGATGTTTGTTTCCACTCTGTTTGAAGCTGTTGTGCCTTTGAAAGGAAGCCTGGGATAGTGTCTGCAATCAAATTAGCTGTGTACAGATTTTCATTTATGCACTCAATGATATTGTTCGTTGTTTCTGCTTCCTCTCCCATCGCATGTTCTGCTTATTTAAGATGGAAATCCCATTTTGAAAATAACATCTCTTTTTGCGATTCGTCAATTCTAGGAAATTCTGCTCTTTTCCCTTCTTCTAATTTCTGCCAGTCCAAGAAGTCTGAAACCTTATTAAAAATTGAATCAAATCAATTCATAAATATACGACTTGATTTGTAATCTTATCGATTATTTCACAATGGGAATTCCATTGCGAGATCTTCTGGGAGAATAATTCTTCCTTTTGCAAGAGTTGATAATTGAGAGTGAGTGCTTTTGTGATAAACTCCCCAATTTTGGGGTCATCCTTATGTAGTTCTATCATAGTTTGTAACTGTTCTTCTTAATTGGCTAAACTTCTTTGATGATCTAATTGCATCTGATGGAAGTCTTGCTGGATTTTTTCTAGCTGTGTCTCTGCTTCTTGATTGATGCTGACTTGTTGTAGTTGTTGTTCCAAAAACAAAATCATGTCCTCTTTATCTTTAAGTAGTAACTGAACCTCTGTTTCTTTATCAATTTTTGCAGAAGCGTATGCTCCTATGATTTGAGAGAGCCTATTTAGATTTTTGATGGGTCTGTAGTGGGATCTTTCCAATGAACATCTAGAGTTTCAACTTCTGGAGCGAGCATGGCCTCTAGACTTCTTTTCTTTATTTTCCTTCTAATGACAGCCTTATGTTGAGGGCTATAAAATACGTCTAGAAGAGGAATTTCCTCTATCCTTAGTACAATTTCTGATGACGGAGCAATAGGAATATGCTCTGTTTCCTGAGTATTGATAGTCCCTTCTAACTCTATTCCTGTGGTTGTCTCTTTTGGGTTTGTCAACGGTTCTGTGCTCTGTTCTTCAGTGTTTATTACCTTATTAAAACTTTCCCATTCTCTGTCTAGATCTACTACAATTGGCTTTGTTGGCTTTGTAAGAGGAGTGGGAGTTTCAACTTGTTTCAGGGACAAAACCTGTTGGCCAAGATTTTCTTTAGATTGAGCTGTATCTTTAATCGACCCTTCACTTCTGCTGTTTTCACTCTTGGACTGATCACTGGATTTTCCAGTTGATTCTCTTTCAAAACTGGATTTAGATTTATGCTTTGAATTTCCACTTATGCTAACACTAGGAGTAGGTTCCTTTGGAGGTTCGATGAGAAATTGGTCCAACGGGACCTTTGACAACCTCTGTTTTCTATAAATGTCAAACTTTTGGAGTTCTTCTTGGTAAAACTAAATTCGTGCCATATGTAGAACCTCTTTGAAAGTGTTCTTCTGAAGAAATACATTGTAAAAGGGATCTTCTCCATTAGAAAACAATTTTGTTTTAACAATTGTAGTAAAATTACTTACAACACCAAAGGGATCATATTGCCTCCCCAGGAACTTTGGTAGTTGCAAGCATAACATATTATCAACTTATTTAAAGGCATGACCTAAGTCAAACAATGCAAAAACTCTGCATACTACAGGAAATTGGGGCCAAATGGCGTTCTTAGACTCTTTCAGTGTCTTGCTCATTCCCCCCACACCACAGGTCTGATAGCCTATTTCCCTGGCCATTAGTTTGTCCGGGACGTAAAAAGGTAGCACATGGGGTGAAGCAATGCTGCCAAACACCATGATATACGTGAACGATTCTTCCCCAAACCACCTTCCCACAGGGAGAATGTCTACTTCAACTTCTGGGGAAAACCTTGGGATAGCTTGATTATAGAGCATTTTATAAATAGGGAGCATAAATCCATGATAAATATTAAATAAATGTTGGATGAAATTGGATTCCCATAATACTTTGTGATAAACCTGAATGGGAAGTGGATTTTGTACCATCCATTTCCATCCCATAATATGGAAATCGGAAACAAAACAAATAGCGTCCATGACATAAGCGCTCAAAAAGAAAGGAGGGTAAATCCTTAAAGGAGAGCTTCTTTTATCTTTGTATGCCACAATTGCAGAGGCTAAATTATCCAATAAAATTTGGGCCCAATCCATTATGGTGGCATTGACAACCGCATCCAATAAAGGTAACCATTCTGGTGAAAACTTGTCAATGTTTGGTTTCCCAAATAGTCTACATAACATTGCAGCAGCAAAACAATAAGGAGAAGAAAGAGAACCAGTGGCATAAATACCGTTTTTATCCTTCTTCAGCCTTTCTTCATTGTTTGACCAGTGTTTTGTGAATTCTGCCAAGTCTTCATTCTCTTTGGTGAACTTTTCTACAAATTTCTTGTTGTAGCTAGCCTAGGGTTCTGGAAAATGGTACATACGTCTCAAATTGTTTGGGGTAAATGACCCCATGACTTGCATACTGGCCATCTTGAACTCTCTATCAGATATGTCTGCTTGATCTATAATCCATTTCACCATATCAGTGTAGGGGAGTATCTTTGGCCTCGCAATGATGTGGTGTAGAAAAAAGCATTCCATCTCAGTTAGGGATGCTTCAGAAGAGCTGTGTTCATCTATTGTAACTGCAACTTCCCTAATTCTCGGGTTTTCCTCCTCTAACAAATGATACATAGCTTCCCAGGTAGATATCCCTACGTCTCTACTACAGGTGGTTTTTGTGAATAATGGGGTCATTTTTGACTTCTCAGATGCGAGAGCCTTGCCTTTCTTCACCATTTCTTTGTAGTTTACGCTCTGGGTATTCTTCCTGAAAGTTGCAAGAAGAGAGCAAAGATGATAATAAATACAGGAAAAATGAATAGAAAAACAAAAATAAGGTGATGGGAAAGATTTTAATTCTAAATCATATCAAATGATATCAACTTTAGTCAGATGGTCCTTTTACCCTGATCCGCATCGTTTTTAATAAACGAACACTAATGGACCGTTAAGCTAAAATTTAATGCTCATAACTTTGCATCAAATGTCGGAAAGTTACTATCTTAGAACTGTGAGCCCTTTGATCAGCGATAAAAGCGATTTTTCGATTTGCTTCGCAATATCGCAGATCGGAATAACGCAAAACTTACTATCATTAAAAACCATCGTTACGTTGGGTTACCATGATAGGCGATTTGCGAGAGGCTATGAGGTTGTAAGCTTTGTGATCTTGCATTTTCGTGGATCACACTTTTAACGAGTGACTTCTATAAAGGATGTCTGCTGTGACCTTTTTGCGATGCGATAATAAAGCTTCCCTTAATGTTCAAGACTTTCCGATATAAATTTTTTCTTAGGTCTAATGTTCATGTAACGCTTTTTTCTATAAGGAAACTCATAATTTGTGATGTTTTATGCGCTTGGAGTATGTGAAGGTAAATTTACATGTTTTAGCAAGTTCTACTTTGATATTTTATTTTATTGTGAAAACAAAAGTAACCTTAAATGCTAATATTTGATTTCTGAGGGAAGGGTCTCCATTTATTAGTGTTATTACTAACACTAAAAAAAGGGGGTTGTTGATGGTCACAACACCTCCCTCCTTACATCCCATCTCATAACAAGATCTCTAGGATGAAAAACAAACTCCTTGGCCTTTCTGTTAAATATCAACTTCATTTTCTCCTGATATCTCATTAAATTTTCAACCCTTTTTCCAATGTTTTCATTCAACTCGGGCCAACTGATTTATTCTTCAAGTTAGTGCATTGGGCTCTTCTCCATCATCTTGAATAAGAGAAATTACTGGTTTTACTAATTTACTATGAAACAAATATGGTGTTCCATAAAAAAATTCAAAGGGATACTTACCAGTAGATCTCTTTGTAGTTACCATGTTTTCCCACAATGCAAACTTCAGCTGAGAATCTCAATTCTTCTTGTTTTCTTCAATTGTCTTCTTCAATATTCTTACCACAGTCTTGTTAGAATATTTTTCCAACCCATTTCATTGAGGATAATAGGTGGTAGAATGTGAGAGTATTACATTATGTTTCTGTAAAAAATAAATTAGTTTTGTAGATTTAAAAAGTTGAGCATTATCAGTGACTAACTTTTTGGGACAGGCAAATCTTCTGAAGATATTTTCTGCCAGAAATTTAATTACCACTCCATATGTTGCCCTCTTGGTAGGAATATCTTCCACCCATTTAGTAAAGTAGAAAATACCTGTCAAGATCCATTTTTGTTGTCCACTTGAAGGTGTATTTATTTCTCCTATGGAATCAACTCCCCATTTCCTAAAATGTTCATCAACAAACACCTGAATCAATGGTAAAGGTGCCAACTTCTTCTTTTCAGTAAATATCTGGAAATTTTCACAACTCCTTACTAATATGAAAACATCTGAAAACAAGGAAGACCAATAAAAACCAGCTTTCAAAATATTATGTTTGTTACTTTCCAACTATATTGGCCACCACAATGGAATCCATGATATTCATTAAAAACTTCAATTGTTTCCCCTTCTGTCAAACATAGCAGCAAAATACTAACAAAGTCTTTCCAGTACAATCGACCATTTGTTATCATATATTTTTGAGCTTTAAACCTGAGGGCCTTATACTTTGTTCTATCCATGGAAGTTGGGTAGCTAATAAAAGATAGATAATGAATAATATCCTTATACCATTCTGAGCTGAGGTACTTGTATTGAATTTTGTTATCAGGGTCCTTTTCTTTACCTTTATCCTTTGATGTTTTTGGTTCAGAAACTTTAGCTAGCAAGTTAAGTCCCATTGCCTGACAATTTTCTTCTGTCATAATTTTTTCTCATCCTTTTCCCTTTAACAATTTCCTTCATTTAATGGCCATATCATACTCTTGAATATTTTTTATCCACTTTCCCCTCTTTCCTCCATTGTCACTTTGAGTCAGCACATCTTTGACAATAGCGTTAGGAACATATGCAGTAATTTTAGATTGTGGGACATATATTCTAAAAGCCTTCAAATCCTTAACTATATCATAAGCATTTTTTTATAAAATATTATACTTCAATTCAGAATCCCTCAACACTATGTTAAAAAATTCTACTGTTTATTATCTACTATCTTCATTTCTTTGTAAAAACAATAGCAATAATGAAAGGAGAAGCAAATGAGAAAATCTGAAAAGGCTTTTGATAATCGGGACTTACCAGCACTGAAGCCTATGAAAAATATTATTTAATCCTTGTAAATTATTCTCGAGCAGTTGGGGTCCATTTTACTTATGCATCCTTATTCATCATATCAATAATTTCTTTGACAATCTCTACATAATTTTGAATAAACCTTCTTAGAAAGTTTATTATTCGCAAAAAACTCTCAATTTCCTTTTTACTTATAGGCAGAGAAATGTTCTTAATCGCTTCTACTCTTTTAGGATCAATTTTTACTCTCTCCTTTGATATGATGTGCCCAAGTAGTTTTCCTTGTGTCGGAGAAAAATGATATTTTTTTGGATTCAGTGATAACCCATACTTTCAACACCTTTCAAAAGTACGTTGAAGGTTATTTAAATGCTACTCATCCGATCTAGAAAATAATGTGATTTAATCTAAATAAATAACTATAAATTTCTCTTTTTCCCCCACAAAATCTATATCCGTAGCCCTAAAAAAAGTTTCACCAGCATTCATTAACCCAAATGGAATTTTTCATACATGAAAGTTATGCATGGGGTGGTGAATGTTGTCTTCTTTTGGTCTTCTAGCTACACTACAATCTGATTATAACTAGAAAATCCATCACTCATAGAAAGATCTGAAGACCCTATTACCCTTTAAATAATATGATCCATCTTTTGGAGAGGATAACTATCTTTTAATGAGGCTCTATTCAAATTTTGAAAGTCAATACACAACCTGATCTCTCCATTTTTATTCCTCACAGGAACTAGATTATCTACCCAATATGAATATCTGAGGGGAGAATTATCTTTTCTTGCAATAGTTTCTTGACATCATTTTCTATGGATGGTAAGAGAAAAGGATTAATTTGTCTCAGTTTCTACCTATATGGCTTCTCTCCTGGCTTCCATGGAATCTTATGCCGAATAATATTAGTAGCATAAGTTCTTAGATCTTCGGGAGACCATGCAAATACATCAACATACTTCTTAAAAATATCAACATACCTATGTTTGTATTCTACTGAGATACGTTTTTCCGGTTTTACCAATTTTGGTTGTTGCTCTATCCCAAGATTATAGTCTTCGATATCCTCTTCCAAAATTTGTTTATTTCCATTTACAACAACATCCTTTGCATCAAACAAATTTTCTAAGGGAACCAAACCTTTGATCACGTTATTCTTCAACTGCAGATTTTTCTGACCTCCCATAGAGTCCTTCCAAGGTGATTTAGTATTAATTTCCTCTTCCTGAAGATATGCAGTTTCACACTCTTGATAAATTCTAAATTTGAAAATTCCCATACTATTTCCAGAAATATCTTTATATGTTCTTCATCCTCAAAAACCTTCCAATACTTTATGTTATATTGCATGGAGGGCCTGCTTCTGATCTCAAATTCATATCTTAGTTTGGGTTTTAATGGAGGTTTGAATTGCTAGTTGTTACTTCTAGTGAGTTAGTTAACTTGTTCCCATCCCTTGGAAGGAAATAAATATTAAATGTTGAAAATAAATTCTCAAATACATCCCAAACTTAATTTTGATAGGCCATAAGACTCGGATGTTTAGTCTAACATTGATCATTTCTTTTCTTTACAATTAACTTGGAATCTCCAAAAGCAGAAATGCATTCAATTCCCATATTTTTAGCAGCATGTAAACCAAGAATCAAGGCATCATATTCTGTTATATTATTTGTGGATTCAAATTCTAATTTATAAGAAAAGGGAAAAATCCAAACTTCAGGGGAAAGCAGAAGAACCATAGCACCACTCCCTTCCTTAGAGTATGCCCCATCAAAATACAATTTCCACACTTCACTTGCTACTGCTTCTTTTCCTTGAATTTCTTAAGGAACTTGTAGTGTTGTGTCTTTAGCAATTTCTTGCGGTACTTGTAACATGAAATAGGAAAAATCATATTTTTCTTGGCTATAAACTAGAGAATTACTTGAACCCTCCTGTGTAATGGTTTTCACAAATATGGCTTCCCTATACAATATCCTTTCCTCTCCACCAAAAATTGGTATAATTGCATAGGTGAAATCTAGTTTCAGCACTCCTAGCTCAGCTCCCAGGACCTAAATAGAAACATTCTAAAATGAGCTGGAATATATGCAACAACAACATCCATCATAATACTTCTAGTTGGAATCTGAGCCAGTGACACCACCAAGTCTTTAAGAAGTCCCACACATTTAAACTTCTTTGAGTCAAAAGAGTAAAAATATTTTTAAGGCTTGGTAATCTGAAGATTACACTACTTCATCACTGAAAGAGGTGTTAAATTATGAGAAACTCATGAATCTAACATACAATTATGAAGGATAAAAGTATGCATCAGAAGGGAAATGTAAAAAAGAGGAGTTGATTTATCCTTCTCATCTACATGAGGGAAAAACATCACCACTGGCCTCTCTTCTTGTAGGCCAGTAGGAGGTGGTTTTATTTCTGTAGGGAGGCTGTTATACAATTTGTTAAGCCTTTTGACAAATTTTTCCACCTCTTCCTCTAGTTTCCTCTTTATTGCATTAAGCTTGGTCAAGAAGTAACCATGATCCTTATTTTCTCCCCATCTCTGTCTAAAACAATTTTCTAACTCCTCCCATGTGTTAATTGAATTTTCAGGGAGGCATTTAAATCATTTCATCTCTTCTCCATCTAATGGCTATACAAAAATCCTCATTACTACATCCAAGTATTCCACATTTAAATTTTCTGCAAAACCATATAATGTTACTATGTGTTTTTCAGCTGTTAATTCATATTCTCCTATAAATATTGGCAACAACTTCAAATAATCTTGAGGCATGGAATTCATAGGTCGAGGAAGGTTCAAAGAAGCATATATTTTTAAAAGAAACCCTGGAATTTCCATCTTTTGATTTGAGAGGGAACAAAAGAACTTCTATAATGGAAAAAAAAGGATAAGGTGGAATGACAGATATGGGAATAGGTTGAGAAACAATAGGGACTATCTGATATGAGACTGATAGATCAATTGTCTTCATTTCTTCAACTTTTGGGAAAGAAAAAGAAACAGATTCAAATTATCTATCTTCAAGAGTGGGCTATGGAAAGATATTTCGAGGGGGAAACAAGTTTTCTTGGGAAAAGTCTAAAATTATTGCAATTTATTATGAATGATGAACTTTTGGATATTGTGAAACAGAACTAGAACCAGGAACAGATAATTTCAAACTAGGAGTTATGGGAGATTTTTCTCTCCAAACCCTTTGAGACATAAACTTTACAGGATCTTAAAGAACAAGAGAATTTTGTTGTGAGGTATCAGACCTCGCGTGAGGCCTTTTGGGAGCTAGGGCTACTGTTTTTTTCTTGGTAAGAAATCTCAGCCTAAACACTTTCTTTCCTCACCATGCAAATAAATGTTTCAAAAGAAAAACCCACTAAAAAACAATTGTGTTTCTTCGTTCCCTGGCTACGGTGCCAAAATATGTTGTAAGTTTCGGAGACATCCTCTGGCTGAGTAGAGGTCAGTGCCTAAGACATCTATTCAAAAGATAACAGAGTTTATTTTGTTGTCCCATTTTAATGATTCATAAGTATTTCTACAGGTAATGTGAAAGAAATTATTCTTGGGAACATTTTCATTTTCGAAGTGGCCTCATTGACAACGAATATGATTTTTTTTCAGGTTGGAGTATAGTGGTGAAAAATATGATAAGGCCAGAAACCAGAGGCTACTTTAAATGCAGAATCTCTTTCCTCAAACTTTAGTAGAAATATGAAAGATAGAGAATTTTTAAAACATAGAAAGAGGAGCACACACTAAGGTTATTTAATTGCATTCGCATGCACCAAAATATCAGTTAACTATTACATTAAAAACCAGCAGCTTCATTACTATTTTCAATGGAAGATAAAGATAAAATGATTTACAAAGAAAGAACACATATCATACTCAGAGATTAGTTTGGAATCACCTTGAAAAACTTTATTAAAACTCCAAGAAGATAAAAGAATTACATAGAAAAAACTCTCCTTCTGAAAGTCAAAATTTTTGAAACCCTTCTTCGTTCTTCCATGTCTATTTTATATTTTCATTACAAAATAATAGTTGAGGAATATTTTAACTGTCAAAACTACATAACTACTTTGAAATTATCTTTCCCATTCAGTCCTACGAGGGACTTTCTTTAAAATAAAAACTTAAAATACATAATACCATAATTTTACAAAAGTGAAAATATGTAAATTTCACGAAAATGACCGGTGGACTCAGTTCATTGAGTGAATTGGGACTGTTGCACTAGCTCGCTTGTAGAAGGCCCTTCTTTTGCTGATGATGCTGTTTTAGGGGCCATCCAGTCTCAGCATTTCTTCCACACTGGAAAATTTGAGCTTGTAGACTTCACAAACCTGGTGTGAGCCATTATGAAATTTGTAATTCTATTATAATTGGGATGCATGTGTAAAGAGCTTTTATCAACCATAACAACTGAAAATATCTGTGTAGATAATTTTCAATTTTTTCTCCTTTTAGCATGTTGTCTTCTCATTAGAGGTGCCAATTTTACTTCTATATTCCACCAACAGAGTTTCATATGTATCCCGGAAAATAAAGTTTCCTTTTTGATCCCATCATGAGGGTAATCATGCCCTTGTCGTATTATCAAAGTTGGTGTTAAACATCTGAACAAATTCTTTTATCTCTCCAAGTTTTGTCTTAGTGGTATTCCTATACAGATTCCTGAGGACCATTTTATTTATTTCAAGAACCAATTATGTTATTTCTTATATTTAAATTTCTGTTAATTCTTGTGCAGTCTTGGAATTAAGGAAATCAATTATTTTCTTTACAAATTGGGTGTGTTGCATGATCTTCTGCTTGCTAGCAACATTGATACTCTCCAAATCTCTTATGATAGTTTTCTACTTTGCAAAAATTAGCATAAAATCCCAAATATTTTTCATTGAATGAATTGTATATTTCCAAATGATTTATATGGCATGAATCAAAGACATATTATCTTTCACCTTCTCCTTTATCTCCTTGATCTCATTACAAGCAGTCAAGTAATCATTGTAATATTTTGATGCATTTTATTTAGTCATGGCCAGTTCTTTTTCCTTTGCTTCCAAGAGTTCTTTTGAATCATCCAAGTTTCTCTTTATCTTTTCCATCTAATATTCATAAATGTTCAGTTTTGTCATCACTCTGGTCAATTTATCAGTTGGGTCGTCAAATTCAAGCTATACTAGAATAGTACACACATGTGTATCAATCTTTTATTGCAAACTGGAATTCATTTCTTTCAGGGTATTTATTTCATTATTTCTCTACAAAAGCTCATTTTTTAATATCTCCTTCTCTTTCTCCACTTGAGCCACATCTAGATCCATAATATGTTCAAAAAATGCAACTTCATATTCTTTCTCAATACTTGGATTTCAGTTTTTGCTCCCTGCAATTTTTTTTGAAAAACAATTCTATCCTCTAGATTGACACCAAATTTAACAATAAGTTTCATTAATTCTTCATTTTGTGTGATAAAAGCCTTGGAATTGGCTTTCTTCAACTTCAATTGATTAAAAACCTTTCCCAATAAGGCTTCAACTTTACTAGCATCCAAATAAGTTGTTCCCAAGTCACTGTAAATCAACTCTCCAGTTTGCCTATACACATTGATCTTGTCAAGCAAATGGATTTGTATTGCATATAAAGTAAAATTTATTGTCTTAAAACCTGCATAAGATGCAAATGTAAGAGAACAAGGATGGTAAAAAGACAATCTTAATTGATTTGTTTCCAGATCCATAGTAGATAGTAATCTGGTATGATAATATGAAATTGATTGAGTTTCCAACAGGGATGTAACACCCTCTTTTATCCTCTTGTTTCTTTCTTCAATTTGACCATACAATTTCTTCAAGACAGGTATAGAACTATGGGAAGAATCTTCAGGCACAAGGAAGAAGGTGTACAAGTTACTTCTCCCAACTGCAGCTAAAAGCCAGTTGTAGCTAAGGAACTTCTAGCTAAAGTTTCATATTCCTTCTCAAACAAACTGGTCTTCTTTAAACTCTGAATTCATTCTCCTTCTAGATTTTGATTCTCCTTCTAGATCAATCACATCTTCACTTCCCATATTCAAACATTTCTCTGTAGCATGGCAAGTTTCAATCTCTATTCCTCTCGATGTTCTTACCTTACCTCCATTTCCTAATTTATCCATGTTTGGTCTGGGTTCATGTACATATGGAGCATATGGATTTTCTACTCTTATATTGAAAATAATATGATGTGGATCATATTCCCACTTGTCACCTAGTTGTAACTACATGATTTTGAGAATTTTCTCCATCTATTCCATGTCTTGTCTATTGTTTACTATAAAAGGCCCAACTATCTTGGGCAGTTTAAACAAACGTCATTTTTTGGCTGGTAAAAAATGAACTTGATCAACATTCAAGCTCTGCCTGATAAATTCTAGATAAAACAACCTCATAGGCACAAAAGTAGGCAGTCTATAATGGGAAACCTTAGCTCCATACAACCTCATATTAGTGTAATATTTGAATTAAAACCAATCTCCTACCTTGACATCCTTACTCCGCTGAAGAAGAGACTAGGATTTTTACAAAATACAAGGTGCAAGGGAATTGTTTATGATTGAAAAGGCAACTGTAAAAAAGTAGAGGTAAAGTAGGTGAGGACTTCATAATTGGACTGACTTCTTATGATGTCGGTCCAATCCACTACAAATTGGTTTATATTATGTACATCCATAATATTCAGGCCCAAATGCATTAAACTCTCAAGATGAACATAAAAGAACAAATAGGTTATCAATGAAGGAAATATAAAATATCGAGTGAGGTTTAAATTTGTCATTTGAGTGTTTACCGATTTCTCCCAATAGGTTGCTATATTTAAAACAATCTCAGGTTGCAACATCATACTAAACATCCCCAAAATTACTCGGTCTATGACAGTGGTATTTTCTTTCCCCGAAACCGTGGCAATTATCTTTAAAATTGGTCTTGCCTCTTCAATAAAAGCCTCCAAAGGAAATTGGGTTTGTTCTAAAGGTAAATTTTAACCTGTAGGCATTAGATAAAAATACATTTAGGCATAATATTTCCAGAAAATTTTTGAAAAATATTCAAGAGGGATTCCCCTGAAATTTGGGTATAAAGTTTTCAATATGGAAATACCAAAGCTTGTTGAATTAGAGGAGAAAACACATGGAAAATGTTTTCACCTAAATAATTCATGACGAATCATTTATGGGGGTACATGGAAAACATCAACCAAGGAATGAATTCAGCGAAAATATAAGTTTGTGGGATTATGGAAGCAAAAATACCAAACCTTATGACAGCAACATACATGGGGGAGTCCTTTTGGTTCACTAATACATATTGATGCGGTTCCATGAGGTTTAAAGAGAAATTTTAGTTGAAGACATCCCTCTTAGTGTTCATGAAAGGATTGTGAGATGTTGAACCAGACAGGGCAACCTTTTTATACAGTTTGAAACCTTTAAATGGTCAAATTGGACTGTATAAATACCTGGCAACCTAATTTGACATAGACTGCTTGTAATTTGCTCCGGAAGATGACTGGGAAAACACTTTATACACTGGAGCAGCAACTAGAAATGTAAAAAATGATGGTGAAAACGAGATTTAGAGAATAAATTAGGAAAAAATAGGGAAATGGGATTTTAATGTCGATTTGACATGTATGGGAAATGTTATGTGATGTGGTGACGTGGAGGTGTCAAGGATGATGTGGAAATGGAGTTCCATGGAAGCAGAGTGAAGTGAGGTGGAGGGTTGACTGGACCGCGCTCGCATGTCACCATGATACGGGGGCATTAGGGCTACAGTGTAACCCCACCCATAGTGCCCCTATAGTTCATTTGCATCATATATCTCAAGTCATCGCTCCCAACATTGATCATTTTATGGGGGCATGGTGACATAAAAATTTCGATTGGTTTTTTTTGTCCATTTTTCACCATCAAGTGTACTCGACACCCCAACTTATCCCGCTCGGCAAGTTACCCACATTTTAACTTTTTTCGTACTTTATCTCCGCTTAGGCCCATAACATTTTAATGTGAATGATGCATCTTATGTTAATCAAATATTAATCCACCATTAACGCTTTTCCAAAATTCTAAAGCTATAAATTTTCATTATACTTTTATTTTCTCCTCATTTTTTTGGAATATATATAGATGTATGTATTCTTTTTCAACTTATAAATACAAAACAAATACGAGCTACAATAGAGTATATACATAAGTTCCTTGAAGTTTATATGGATGACAGGACAATTTATAGTCCTTCGAAAAAACACTCTAGTCTATTATGGGTCATGTTTGACAGATGCAGACAACTAAAAATATCCTTGAACCTGAAGAAATGTATTTTTGTTGTTCCCTTTGGAAATATGTTGGGACATATTGTATGCAAAGATGGTGTATCAACAGATACTTCCAAATTTTCATTAATTCTTAATATTCCACCTGCTACAAGCATTAAGCAGTTGTGATCTACATTTGTTTATATAGGATATTATCGTAGATTTATCCGCAACTCTGAATTGATCACTGCACCACTGGAGAAGTTGTTGAAAAATATTGAACCCTTTAATTCGACTTTGAAATGTGATGTTGAATTTAATACTTTGAAAGAAAATTTGGTGAGTTCTCTAATTTTGGTGGACTGCAATAAACAATTCCATGTATATATTGATGCATTTCGTATTTCTCTCAATGTTATTATTGTGCAACTTGGAGAAGGTAATCTTGATGATCCTATTTATTTTTTTAGTCAAAATATTTCTACTACTAAATGAAAATACACCACAACTAAGTGTGAGGCACTTTCTATGGTATATTCACTTCAAAATTTTCAACATTATTTGCTTAGAGGTCACTTTAAATTTTTCACCGATCATTTTGCATTGAAATATCTAGTCAATAATCCTATGATAGAAGAAAGTATTTTTTGATGGTTTTTGTTATTCTAGGAGTTTCCCTGTGAATTTATTTTCAGGCTAGACTAAACCAATGTGGGGTTTGATCATCTTTTTCATTTTGAGTCAAAGGAATTTGGAGGTTTGGTAGATGATCAGCTACTCGACACTGACTTGTTAAGAATCAATGTTGTCTTAGATTATATTGAAGACATTTCCCTATTCTTAACCACTAGTAAGTGTCCATATAATTATTCCACTACACAGAAGAGACATCTAGTTGTAAGAGAAACCAATTACTAGTTATTTTCAAGTAAGATATACAATTTTGGGCTTGATAGTGTCTTACACAGATGCATTTTGATCCATGAGAGGGATGAAATCCTATGGGAATGACATAGTGGTGTTATGGGATGACATGTAGGGGAGAAATCTACTACAATAAAGGCGTTACAAGCAAGACTATGGTGGCCAACTTTATTTAAGGATGCAAAGGAGTTTTCTAGGAATTGTGATGTATGCTAAAGAGTTGGAATACCTTCTCATCGAGATGAGATTCCACTACACCCAGTCAAAGCATTAATAGCCTTTGATAAATGGGATGTTATTTTATTAGCCCTATAGATCCTCCTTTGTGACATTCACATGCATAATATATCATCACCACAAATGATTATATGACACAATGGGAAGAATAAAATTTTGTCAAAGATTTCATTGCTAGTACTACAACAAGATTTATATTTGAGAACATAATTACCAGGTTTGGGTGCCTACAGAGCTTAAAAAGTGATCAAGGATACCATTTTATCAATGATACCATTATAAATTTTATGTGGTAATTTTTTATTCAACACCATAATAGCGATCCATATCACCCACAAGAAAATGGGATAGTTGAAGCATTCAACAAAATTTTGGAGAAGGGGCTGACTAGAATTTTCTTTGCTAACTGAGATGATTGGGACAATAGGGTTCCTACTACTTTATGGGCTTATCAGACTATTACAAAGAGGTTTCATAAATATAATCCATTTCAACTAGTGTATGGTAGAGAAGTTGTGTTTCCTGCTGAGTTCATAATGCCAAATAGATATATTGTACAAGCTACTAAGATGATTGATGATGAGTCTTTTGCAGTGTTTACAAGAGCTATTGGAAATTGATGAGAAAAATTTCTAGTACATTTTTTCCAGAGTGTAGAGAAACATAAATACAAATCTTGGCATGATTTACATATTAAATCCAATTCTTTTTTTATCAGTGATCAAGTCCTGTTATATGATAGTAAGTATCTGAATAATCTTGGAAAGTTACAAATGCATTGGTTGGGTCCTTTTATTTTTGTAGAGATAAGGGAGTCTATAGCCATGAAGCTCGTGCAACTTGATGGAATTATCTTGTGTGGTTGGGTGAATGACACACGCCTGAAGCCCTACTATGTCCACTAAATTCATATGGTTCTGATTGTTCTCTATTTGGGAGCACAAGTTAGGTTTTAGGATAGAATAAGTTGTGGTTTTTTTTATAGTTTATTTGGTTATTTTAATTGCGTCAATAGTGTTGTGTTTCCTAGTTGCAATATACCACAACCCATTGTGGTCAAGGAGGTATGAGCCATATATTTTTTCATTTATTAATTCATTTAATGTGAGTCTTTTCAGTTTATTAAATCTTTTCCCTATAATGTTTTCATTTTTTCGGTTGTTTTTTCTTTCTGAATAAATGTCGTGTTGAATATATTTTGGTTAGTTTGCATCTTGTATTGGGGATTTGTGCCTTAGTTATCATAAAGTCCTGAATCCAACTCCTTTCTCTTGGTATTATTCATTTAATTTCCAACTGCCAAGTTTTTATTGCAGTATTTCCAGTTTCTATAAGTTTCGAAAGTTGAATTGATATCATTCACCTGTCTTTACATAGTGATTTCAATCTTTCACCTTGGATTCTGCATCCAAGACATTTTTTCCACTTTTCAGTATCTTCATGTTCATATAATTTACAATCATAGGTCTTCTAGAATGGGTCGTAGCGCTAAAAATTTTGTTCCCTTTGACTTTATGACTCTCGCATTGAACCCTTGGATGAATTATTTTAGAAGTATGAGAAAGTGATATTGGTTGATAATGACTTCTCTAACCCTGCCTTGGTTCTAAACCTTCAATAATAAATTTACATGTTTTTCAATTAAACCCCATCTAGATAATTTTTTCTTAAGATTAGGCCATATTTCCAACTACTATACAGGTCAACTATTATGAAATTGTGTGGCTTTCGAGTATTTAGGACCACAAATGAAGTAGTGAGATGCACCAAATTTCTCATCGGAAGAATGTACAATGGCTCTCTTTGGTTGTACAAGCAGTATCAAATGCATTTCCATGATATTAATAAGCTTACAATGTTATCAATGGATGGGGAATATGTCTCCATTCCCTTCCAATGAACTTCAAAGCACGACAAGAAGATATGCACTGCAAACATCTATGAAAAATAAGGTACCAAGCGTAAGAGTCACAGAGCTAACAATGAGCTAATAAATAATGAGTAGATAAATTTCGCATGTTTTCTTATCTCAAGAAGGTAATTTATCATTGTAATAAGGGTTAATGTACCCTTGATTCCATCTCCATCATTGAATTATGTATCTAGGGTGAGCATCTCAATTGGTGCAAGCTTTTATTGGATAACCTTTTCTTTGCATGTGAAGAAGTTTACAAGAGAGGAGGGTACTTTATTTATGGGTACTTGGTTGTGGCTATCACCATGATGAAGTGTTGTGCACCTAAAGGCCATAATTTGGTTGAGATACCAAATGATGAGTTTGTAACATTTTTTTTCTCCTTGGAAATCTCAGTTTGATTCTGATATATCTTTCAACAAGACAACATTTGAATCCTAGTACAACAAATTGATTGATGCCACTCAAACTATCAGAATTCCCAAATCCATTTTTGAAAAGCATGCATATTAGATGTGGTTTGACATTGACCACAATATTTGTTACATTTTCTAAAATTTCATTGATAATCACACCTTCCAAATTAGGCACTAGCCTATTATATCATAGAGGAAGAGAAGTTATGTCTTGGACTGATATTTAGTGCACGGATACTTCTACAGGTGTTGTATATTCTCTATAGGGACTAGAGCCACTTTACTTGTCTTCCAATGATTCTTCGACATCTCATAAACATTCAACTACACCTAGTTTCTATCTTCGACCTTTAGTAAATTGATTGTAAACTTGTTTATCTTTTTCCCATGCCACTATTTATACCATTGAGTCTTTGGTAAGTACACTTTCCATCACTTATTCTATTCTCGATGCTATATATTTCTAGGGAAAATATTTTAATCCTTTCAGACCAGGAGGTAACTCCACAAATTAGAATATGAATTTGATGGAGGGTGTGCATGAATTTATACATGGAGGTGAGACTGTTGGGATTCATTTCCCAATGTCTGTTAGCCTCATTTATTTCCTAATTTACAATATTATACAATCTCACCGGCTAACCCCTTAGTATTAGGTGTCAACATTCCCCCCATTAATCTGAAGGGATGTTGGTCAGTCCAAGCATCGTTCTGAATTTTTCAAACTTTTCTCTTCCAAGTGCTTTGGTGAAGATGTCTACGGTCTTCTCATTTATGGAGCAATGACGTAGATGGATACTTTTTGCCTCAACATGATTTCGAATCAGATGGTATTTTTTATTGATGTGCTTTTTTCGATCATGGAACTTTGGGTTCTTGGCCAACTTTATTGCAGAAGTGTTTTCGATCATGAGTGGAGTTGAATGCATTTGTTTCATCTGCAAATCTTCTAGGATTTTCCTAAGCCACACAATTTCCTTTGTTGCTTCAGGTACTGCCACATATTCTGCCTCAGTTGTGGAATATTCTGGAACTGATTGTTTGCATGATATCCATGAGACAACTCCTGATCCAAGACTCATGGTATAACCTGAAGTCGATACCCCATTTTCTATTTCCCTGTGGAAGTCTAAATCAGAGTATCTGATAAATTTGAAGTCGCCCACCTATGTATATTTGAGTCCAAAGTCTTGAGTCCCCTTCAAGTACTTTAGAACTGTTTTTGCAGCAGACCAATGTCCTTCACAAGGTTTTTGCATAAACCTAGAGAGGATTCCAAAGACAAATGAGATGTCTGGTCGGGTAGTAGTCAGGTAGATGAGACTTCCTACAAGCTGTCTATAATTCGTTGCACCCTCGAATTCCTTCCCTTCAATGGATGTGAGCTTCAAGTTTTGTTCCATTGGAGTGGTCAAAGTATTGCATTCATCCATGTCAAACTTGTTCAAAATATCTCCAATGTACTTCTTTTGAGAAAGGAATATAAATTTAGGATGTTGGGTTACTTAAATACCCAGATAGTAGTGAACATAGCCCAAATCAGTCATTTCAAAACTGTTCTTCAATTCTTTCTTTATGGATGCAATATAACTCTCAGTTTTTCATGTCATCAAAATATCATCCTACATACACCACAAGATATACAACTGGTTTCCCAAATTTTTTAACAAACAAAGTTTCATCATCAAGATCAAAATGTTTGAAGTTAAGTTTCAGAAGATGCTCAGTTAATTTCTCATACCAGGCTCATGGTGCTTTCTTGAGGCCATACAAGGATTTTATAAGCTTGCATACTTTGTGTTCTTGGCCCTTCACAAAAAATCCTTCTGGCTGGGACAATAAAACCTTCTCCTTTAGATCTCCATTCAAAAAGGTGGTTTTTACATCCATCTGATGGACTTTCCATCCCTTCTGAGCTACTAAGGCAAAGAGTGTATAGATGGTGGCCCATTTTGCTATGGGGAGGGAATTTTCCTCATAATCGACCCCTTCTTTCTGTGCAAAACCTTTTGCCACAATCCTGCCTTTATGCTTTTCTAGTGAGTCGTCTGCTTTGTACTTGTTCTTGTAGACCCACTTGCAGCCAATTGGTTTGGTTCCCAAAGGAGGATCAACCAGCTTCCAAGTTCCATTATTTATCAAGGCATCATAATCATTTTGCATCGCTTCATTCCATTCAACATGAGAAGTGGATTCTTTGAAGGAAGTTGGTTCAAGATCTCTAGAAAAATCCAGTTCACAGTTATAAGCAATATCCATATCAATAGGTGAATTAGAATTATCTATCACCTCCATTTTGTCTAGTGGAACTTCCTATTCATGTCTTTCCAACCTCATCGGGATGAACGTTTTCTAGTGTCTTTGTCAGCCATTTTGGGGGACCTTTCTGAGATGGCCCGAATTTCGCATTTGACTGAGTTGGAATTGAATCAAGATTCAATCTCCCAATTCTGTCAATCACATCGTTCAAGGTGTCATCCGTGGTTGGTTCTTCATGTGGGGGAGAGAGTGCTTCGAAAGATGATTCCACAGATTAATTCGGTATAGGAATCCCACCTTCAAGATGTGGAATATGATTATCAAATTCTTGAAATGACTTTGCATGTGTGAATCTATCCAAGAGATCAAGTTGTCGCTCAAAAACATTGTCAGTCTTGGAAGATTCAAGGAATATGACATCTCTGGCTACTACAAACTTCTTATTGACTTCATCATAGAGACGATATCCTTTGGAGGTATTAGAATACCCCAAGAAGATACATTTTTTACTTCTAGCACCAATTTTATTCCTTTGTACCTTAGGTATCAAAGCATAACAAATGGAACCAAAGACCCTAAAATGTTTTACCCAAGGAATGTGGCCATGCCACATTTCATAAGGAGTTTTGTTTCTAATTGAATTTGAATGACACCTATTCTTTATATATACAACACATAGAACTTAATCAACCCAAAACATTGATTTTACAATCTTAAAAAACATCATGGAGTGAACCATATTTAAAATTGTCCTGTTTATCATTTCAGCTACACCGTTATGTTGGGGATTATAGGGCACAGTTGTTTGATGTTTGATCCCATGTTGGCGAAGATAGTTTTCAAATTCGTTTGAAGTGTATTATTTTCCATTATCAGTGTGCAAAGAGCCAATATGATTTTTTGCATCATTTTCAATCCATGCATGAAAATTCTTGAATGTTTGAAAAGCATCAGCTTTGTTCTTCAATAAGTAAACCCAACACATCCTAGTGTAATCATCAATAAATTTCATCATATATTTATCCATTTGCAGAAGAAACAGGCATGGGACAACATAAATCTGAATGAATAAGCTCAAATTTTCTATGTGCTATGGAATGTGAATCATGAAAGTTTTGTTTGTTATGCTTTCCTAGAATAAAAGCATCACATTGCTTGAGTTTCCTAGGAATTGTAGGCAATATAGTAACACCACTTTTCTTCAACAATCAAAGGTTTTCATAGTTTAAGTGTCCAAATCTAGCATGCAATAAAATACTTGATGGGCATGTACCTTCATCATGATGAGAACTGAATGCAATGTTTTGTACATGAGCAGAGGAACCTTGCAGATTTAGGAGTCTTCCTTCTTCTATTCTCTTCATGAAAAGTGAGTGATCTGGTGCTTTTCTGACCTCAACCTTGCCATCAAACATGTGAATGGAGTGTCCTTGCTGACGGATGTGGACCAAGGACAACAAGTTTCTTCTCAACTTGGGGAGGTATAGAACCTCATGTATAAGATGATCTGGAAGACCAAGAAACTTAAACCTGGTTGTGCCAAGACTTAATGGCTTGAGTTTGGATTTATATGCGAAGTATACTACTCCATCAACTTTTTCAGTAAGTTCTTCAAAAGAATGTTTTCTAAAAGTCATGTGGCATGTTGCTCTTGAATCTAGAAACCAATCATTACTCCAAGAATTAAATGAAACATCAGACAAGTCTTCAATTACTCCATTATTACAATGTGCTACAACATAATAAGTGGATTCAAGTGCTTTACCTTTGTCTCTGTCATGAGTTCTAACTTTTTCCTTATTTCTTTGCTGCTCAATTTTATCCCAAGGAAACTTACATGTAGATGCATCATGCCAATTTTTATTGCAGCATATGTAATGAAGATCAGATTTTCCAGTTTGAGTTTGTCTGCCCCCCCTTCCTCTGAAATTCCTTTGGAAGAATCTTGAGCATGACTCTTCTCTCTATGTGCGAAACATACAGCCTCTTCAGAAGACATAGGGAATTTCATCTTTCCAAAAGCCTTCTCTCTTTCTGCAAACTTTTTCTCAAGGGAATCAATGGTGATTTTCATGAGGTTTCCACTTGCTTGCAATGACTCAAGGTAATGTGAGTAAGTGGGATATAACTCCTTAACATAAGCTATGAGAGGTATGTCAACTTCTACACCATTATTCTTAATTTCATGCATGATAGATCTTACTTCTAATGCTAAAGTAAGAGGGTCATCATTTTTCAATTCAATACTCAACAGATTAATCATTAATTGAACAATTTCAAGTTCTGAATGTGAGTCATAGAGTTATTTTAATTTTCTCAAGGCTTCATAGGCATTTGAAAATGGTGTAATATGGAGACTCACCTCTTCATTTACAAAAGCTGCAATCAAGGCATAAGCCTTACAATTCTTGTTTTCCAAAATGGTGATCTCCTTATCTAAGGTGAGCTTTTTCAGTGGATCATCTCCTTATCCTTCACAAATTCCTCTCCACTGCTCATTAAAAATGAGAGTGTGCTTGATTTTCTGAGACCATTCAGGATATTTCTCCTTGCCGAAGAGAAAAAATCCCAAAATAGATATGAGAGAATGCATTATTTAAAAAAAAAAATCACTTTGCTACCACTGTAAAAAAAAAATTACTCAATTCTGGTGCTATGAGAAATTAAACTCTACACTTAAAAAAAATGTAAAAAAAAAAAATGGTAAAAAAAATGTAGAGGGCTTATTTGGGGGAGGGATTATCTGAGGGAGGGCTTATTTGGGTGTTAGGTCACTATATTACTAGTATAGTCCCTTATTATTGTTAGTGTAACCCCCTTATTGTTATTATTGTACCCTTGTAACCCCATTTTGTTAATATTGTGCCCTTAAATTATTATTCTTAGGTCGACTAGGATTACATTGTGGCCCACTAGGATTACATTATGGCCCCATGGACTCCTATATATAGAAAGGAGGTTTTGTAAATTGTATCATCGAAGAATTTCTCATTTATGTAATTTATTGGAGGATGCCCCCTCGAAGTGGCTTATTTCTAAGGCGTTGATATATTTTTTCTTCTATTTTTGGAGCTGGTTACACAACATTTGGTATCAGAGCTTTGGATTCTAGGGTTTCGCTGCTCCAAACAGGTCATCGTGGAATTTGCGCTATAAATTTTCTTCTATGAAGTTTCAGAAGCTGAAATTTTTAGGGTGCGAAGATGAAATCCTAAGGAATATTGTCTAAAAATTTCAGATCTTGGTTCGCGATATTTTCGGAGATATCATCTGTGGAAGTTAGGTATTTTTTCAAGCTCCTAAACAGGTCATCGTATAATTTTCGCTATAAATTTTTTTCTACGAAGGTTCAGAATCTGAAATTCATATGGTACGAAGCTGAAATCCTGAGGAAATTCGTCAAAAAATTTTAGAGCTTGGTTCGCAATATTTTTGGAGATATGATCTGTGGAAGAAAGTGCTTTTTCAAGCTCCTGAATTTCATCTCAAAGAGGTGATCGTGGGAAAAGTTCAATAACTCTCTCTCTGGGAAGTGGATTTGAGTGCCGTAAAAATTGGTCGCAAGCACACAGACTGTAGTTTCTTTGCTATCAATTTCAGAGACAAAGGACGAAATAGTGACACGTGGCAAGTCCTACAAGTTTTCTCTACTGAACCAATCCAAAATTAGGTCATTGTGGGAGATTGGACACAACTTTGTCTTGGGGAATCCAAATTAGATCAGACCTGTGGCATTTGAAATAATCTTCAGAGGGATACTACAGGGTTGAATTTCAGATATTCAAGATTTTCAATTACAGAGATAATTCAATTTCAATATCGAGCTCCTCAAAGCAAGTAAAAGGTGTGTATTTTTTTTTTTCCGAATTGCATAAGTCTTGTTTGAAGAATCAAGTTGAATTGATTCCAAGGGAATATTGTAGAATAGGTATCAATATTGGATTCTAAAATGGTGCCTAAAAATAATTCAACACCCACTAAGCCTTCAAAAGGCTCTACCATGACTCATGAAGATGAAGAATTGCAACATGATCTATCAAAATTACAAGAGCAAGTGCAACAAATTTCACTCTCGCAAAGAGCAACAAAAAATGAAATGGAAGTTTTGAAGAAAGGCGTGGAAGTGAAGATGGACTGTTTGAAGAAAGGCATGGAAGCTAAGATGGATGGTGTGGAAGTAAAGATGGACGGTTTGAAGAAAGGCGTGGAAGCTAAGATGGATGGCGTGGAAGCTAAGATGGATGGAATGGAAGCTGGCATGGAAGCTAAGATGGATGATCTAAAATCAAACATCGAATATTTGACAAATTTGATACAAGAAAGGTTTCCTAATGGTGAAAAGATAGTAGAAGAACCTCATGATGAGAACAAAATAAATGTTAATCGTGATTTCATAAACTCTAATGTTGGCGGGAAGAACCACCATATTCCAAAAATGGATATGAGGAATTTTGATGGAAAGAATCCTATAACATTGATACTACAGATGGAGCAATATTTTGATCTCCATAATGTGCAAAACACACAAAAGGTACGCATTGCAACTTTGCATTTAGAACAAAATACATTTGTATGGTATCGATGGCTTTGCTCCCGTAAAAAAATTGTCACTTGGTCAATTTTTACGGAGGAAATGATAGCACATTATGAGGATACAAAGAGCAACACCTTCTTTAGCCAATTGATAAATCTCAAACAAAAGGGTTTAGTGGGGGAGCACATTGAGGACTTCAAAAATTGAATATAAGGGTAACTGATATTCCAGAGGAACACAGGATTGATCTCTTCATAGGCACTTTAAAGGATAACATCCAACATGAAGTTCGCGTTTTGGAACCTGATTCATTGGAGAAGGCATTCGGGTTGGCAAGAAAAATTGAATGTAAAATTATGGCGACAAGGAAGCCTACCACTCACTTCTATAAAGAGGGAAGTGTTGCTACTCCTAGATTTCAACAACCTACAAGGTTGACACCACAACAATTGGAAGAAAAAAGAGCAAAAGGGCTTTGCTACAGTTGTGATAGCAAATGCACTAAAGGTCATAAGTGTGCTGAGAAGAAATTATTTTACATAGATTGTGAAGAGGAAGAAGAAAATGAACAAGAAGAGGATATACACCGGGAACCAACCCTAGAAGAGGAAGAAATGAATCCGACCATATCGTGTAATGCACTGGCAGGAATTACCACTCCTCAAACTCTCAAGATACAAGGACAAATCAAGAAGAAAAAGGTAATAGTGTTGATTGATTCGGGTAGCACCCATAATTTTATTCATTGTAAGGTAGCCAAGGAATTAAATTGTTTCCTATACCCAGCACCAGAATGTCAAGTGATGGTTGCAAATGGAGGAACTATAAATTGCTTTGGGAAATGCCATAATATCAAGCTAACCATGGGGGAGTATGTATTGACTAGTCCAATGCTTTCCATTCCTATGGGAGGTGCTGATGTTGTACTAGGAGTACAATGGTTACAATCTTTGGGGACGGTAGCTTTTAATTTTCAAGAACTTTTCTTGAAATTTTTTTAGAAGGAAAGGAAGTCGAATTACGGGGTATTGAAGGGAAGCCAGGAAGGATAATAAGCTCTAATGGCATGACAAAGCTTCTAAAGAAAGAACAACGAGGCGTAATTGCACAATTATGCTCACTAGAAGTTCCAACATCAAAATCATCTATTTCTGCAGATCTCAAACAAGTCTTGGACAATCATTCCAAGGTGTTTGAAACTCCCAAAGGACTCCCACCTATTCGTGATCATGATCATGCTATTCATTTGATTCCAGGAAGTGTTCCTCCAAACATCGAGCCTTATAGATATCCTTACTTCCAAAAGAGCGAAATTGAACGTATGATTGCAGAAATGTTAGAGGCGGGTATAATTCAACCTAGTCAAAGTTCTTTCTCTGCTCCTGTAGTATTGGTACACAAGAAGGATGGATCATGGCGCATGTGTCCGGATTATAGGGAGCTCAATAAGCTCACCATTAAAGATAAATTTCCCATTCTGTGATTGATGAATTATTGGATGAATTACATGGAGCAATTTATTTTACCAAGTTGGATCTTCGTTCAGGATATCATCAAATTAGAATGAAGACTGAAGATATTCCAAAAACAGCATTTCGAACTCATGAGGGTCATTATGAATTTTTGGTCATGCCTTTTGGCCTTTACCAATGCACCTTCTACATTTCAAGGGTTGATGAATTCCATTTTCAAACCCTTCCTTAGAAAATTTGTGCTAGTATTTTTTGATGATATACTAATCTACAGCAGGTCTTGGAAGGATCATGTTGAACATGTTGACAGGGTGCTCAAACTATTGCAAGAGAAACAATTATATGCAAAAACATCCAAATGTTTCTTTGGAGTACAAGAGGTGGAATATCTGGGTCATATTATATCTCACGAGGGTGTGAAATTAGACCCTAACAAAATTAAAGCCATTAAGGAATGGAAAGTCCCCAAGACAATAAAGCAGTTGTGAGGATTTCTCGGGTTAACGGGCTATTATCGCAAGTTTGTTAAGAATTATGGGAGAATAGCAGCACCTCTAACAACATTATTGAAGAAAGATGCATTTTCATGGACTCCTGAAGCAACTAAGGCCTTTGAACATCTTAAAGAGGCAATGTGCCTAGCCTCGGTCTTAGCTACGCCAGACTTCACAAAAACCTTTATTGTGGAATGTGATGCCTCAGGAAATGGAATTGGTGCAGTTTTAATGCAGGAAGGAAGACCCATTGCTCTTGAAAGTCGTCCAATCAAAGGAAAGTATTTACAGAAACCTATTTATGAGAAGGAAATGTTAGCAATACTACATGCACTAAAGAAATGGCGAACTTACCTAATGGGAAGACACTTCAAGGTAAAAACTGATCATGATAGTCTTAAACACTTTTGGAACAAAGACTATCTTCAGAAGAGCAGCAAAAATGGGTCACAAAGATGTTGGGTTATGACTTTGAAATAATCTACAAAAAAGGGAAGCTAAATGTTGTTGCCGATGCACTCTCAAGAAAGAATGAAGAGGTGGAAGCATTGCTTTGTGCCATTTCTATTATCCAACCAGATTGGATAACCGAAGCAAGAGATGAATGGAAGAAGGACAAAAATGTATGGACACTCATTCAAAAGTTGCAGCAAGATCCTAGTACATCTGATACATTTAGTTGGAAAAATGATTCCTTATGGTACAAAGATCGCTTATATCTTTGTAAGAATTTCCAACTGAAACAAAATATTCTTCTGGAATTGCACACTTCTCCTTTAGGAGGACACTCAGGATTTTTAAAAACTTACCACAGGGTGAAGAAAGATTTTTTTGGGATGGCCTTAAATCTGATATTCAAAAGTTTGTGGCGGAATGTTTGGTTTGCCAGCAGAATAAAGTTGAGACAATTAAGACCCCGGGACTTCTACAACCTTTATCCATTCCAAGTCAACGTTGGAGGAGATTTCAATGGATTTTATCACAGGTTTACCTAAGTCCGAAGGAAAGAGTGTCATCATGGTGGTAGTTGATAGACTTACCAAGTATGCACACTTTTGTGCATTATCTCATCCATTTAAAGCAAGTACGATTGCTACTACATTTATGGACAGAATTCAAAAGCTACATGGAAGCCCAAGGGTTATTGTGAGCGACAGAGATCCCATTTTTACTGGAAATTTTTGGACGGAGTTATTTTCTTGTTTAGGTACTCAATTAGCTCATAGCTCATCTTATCATCCTCAATCTGATGGTCAAACTGAGATAGTAAATAAATGTTTGGAAGGATATCTTAGTTGTTTTGTATCTGATAAACAAACACAATGGGTCAAGTGGTTACCTCTTGCTGAATGGTGGTATAACACTTCCTTCCATACTGCAGCAAAAATGACCCCATTTATGGCACTTTATGGATATCATCCACCATCCATCACATCATATTTAAGAGAAAATTCGAAGGTTCAAGCAGTGGAAGATCACATCGAGCATCGGCAAGAAGTTCTCCAACTCTTAAAGGATAACCTAAATTTGGCACAAAATCGAATGAAACAACAGGCAGATCAACATCGCAGCGAGAGAAGTTTTGATGTAGGAGATTGGGTATTTTTACGGCTACAACCATATAAACAAACGTCCCTCAAGCAAGCTAAGAAGGATAATAAATTATCGCCAAAGTACTATGGTCCTTACAAGGTGTTGCAAAAGATTGGTACTATGGCATACAAATTGGCGCTTCCTACTTCTTCGCGAGTACATCCAGTTTTCCATGTTTCATGCTTAAAGAAGGTTATAGGAGAAAATCTTCCAGTTCAAACAATATTGTCAGAACTTGATGAGGAAGGAAAAATCATATTGGAACCAGAAGCGGTCATGGAAACAAGAACTCGACAACTACGGAATCGATCAATTTCAGAGTATCTCATCAAGTGGAAGAACTTACCCAGTGAAGATTCTACATGGGAGGATGAGAATTTTATACAAAAGCACCCAGAGCTACTCAAGCGTTGAGGACAACACTTTTTTTGAAGGAGAGGGGCATGTTAGGTCCCTATATTACTAGTATAGTCCCTTATTATTGTTAGTGTAACCCCCTTATTGTTATTATTGTACCCTTGTAACCCCATTTTGTTATTATTGTGCCCTTAAATTATTATTTTTAGGTTGGCTAGGATTACATTGTGGCCCACTAGGATTACATTATGGCCCCATGGACTCCTATATATAGAAAGGAGGTATTGTAAATGGTATCATCGAAGAATTGTTCATTTATGTAATGTATTGGAGGATGCCCCCTCGAAGTGGCTTATTTCTAAGGCATTGATATATTTTTTCTTCTATTTTTGGAGCTGGTTACACAACATTGGGTAAGGGATTATCTGAGGGAGGGCAGAAGTGGGGGAGGGATTATCTGAGGGAGGGCGGAAGTGGGAGATCGTAGAGGGCCACAAGAGGTGCCGGAGTAGCGTGCAGGTGGGAGGCTGAAAGGTTGAGCACCAAGGGAAGGCAACGTGGCCAAGAGGGTTGAGGGTGTAGTAGGCCAAGGCCGAGAGGGCTGAGGGTGCAGCGCGGGCAAGGTCGATGTTGTGGAAAGGCAGGAGGAAGAGGCAGCAGTAGGGAGGGAGTGACATGCATGGGCGATGTTCAAGAAGGAGAGGCAGTGGCAGGGAGGGAGTGGCCTACGTGGGTGATGGCCAAGAGGGAGGTTGTGTGGGCGAGCAGAAGTGTGGAGCGACTGAGCAGTAGCAGGAAGGAGGGAGGCCACGAGACCAATTTTGTAGTGCAGAGGCCGACCTATAGTGTGGAGGCTAAGCTACAGTGTTGAGGTCGAGCTAGAGTGTGTGGAGACCACACATTAGTGGGAGTGGGCACTATCGATGGGAGAGCTTTGTAACGCTGGAGGAGAGGCGAGAATTTCACAATAATGTATTTCAGTGAGGTCGATTGTGTGTATGGAGCAGTGAGACAGAGTAGTGTGCTAAATTTTCAGTGGGCAGTGAGACAGTCCTACCAAGAGTAGACAGAGAGGCAGAGAGGTAGGTCTGCCAAGAGGGAGTTACAAGGGCAAGGATGCCAAAAATATAGTTGGATCTGATACCATGTCAGACCGGGAGGTAACTCTGCAAATTAGAATATGAATTTGATGGAGGGTGTGCATGAATTTATACATGGAGGTGAGACTGTTGGGATTCATTTCCCAATGTCTCTTAGCCTCCCTTATTTCCTAATTTACAATATTATACAATCTCACCCAATCCCTTAGTATTAGGTTTCAACAAATCCTAAGGCCCTCCCTTTGGATTTTATGGCCCTGTCATCTTTTTCACCACCCATTGTTTCTACTATGGATACCATTATTGTTCTACCTTTTGAAATTTGAGCTATAGATCCTTCTTTTTCTTTTTCTTCATATTCATTAGTTGTTATTGTGTGAAAACTGTGACAACCCTAGTTTAATTTCCATGTACAAAAAATATAAGACCAAGGTCATGGGACATGTATTCCAAGTTTAATGGTGGGAAAAACATCCTAGTGGGTGTCACTTTGGTTTATTTATGGCTAAGGAAATTGGAAAAGGCATTGGAAAAGGAAAAGAGGCATTAATTTTCATTTTATTTATGAAAATTAAATTGAAGGAAAAATGAAGGAAAATGAAGAAAATAGAGGCCTCAATGATAAAAAGGCTTCTTAGTGTCAGTTCATGGCTTTTGTCAGTGTTAGTTTTTTGTCAGTTTTAGCTTGGAGCTATCTCTCTATTCTCTTTCACATACTCTTGCACACTTAGAGTTTTCTTGGAGAACTCTTGGAGGGTTTTGGGCATAATTTGGATTTAGAGCAAGAAGGAAAAGGAAAAGTAGGAAAGCACAAGGGAGCAGCGAGATCAGTAGCTACAACAGGTTTAGTTTGTAAGTATTGAGTTGCATGTATGACTTCCTTGCTAATTTTGGCATGCATGGCATATACATGTGGTTATTTGGTTATGATATGTCATTGGCATGGAAGATTTCTTAGATTGACAGTGGTTTTTCCTAGCCTTTCATTTCCTGGATAATCATGGTGTTGTGGGGTTTCTCTTTAGTTTTCTGATTGGTGCTCATGTTCCTTATGGTTGTGGGTTGAGTTACTATTTCCTAGAATACTTGGTTGGACAAATCCTCTAGAAGCCCTCAAACAACATGGGTTGAGTTACTAATCCTGGAAGCCTTGGTTGGAAAATTTGTATGGAGCCCTTGGTGGTTTGAGTACTAGTCCTAGAGCCTTGGTTGGACAGAAATTTTGGATCCCTATGACATTTTTGGGTTGAGTTACTAGTCCTAGAGTTGGGTTGGAGCAAATGCTCTAGAACCTTGGACAACTTTGGTAGAGATTGATCTGGCGATGGTTAGTGATGTCCGACCGTGAGGTGGAATCATTAGTTGAGGGTTGAAGTGGTTTGGCCTCTGGAAGCCCTGGTTCAATTTCGCTTGGTTTATTCCATGATATCCCACATTCATGCTCGAAATATGGCATGGGGGATATTGGCTAAAAGAAATATTTGGTTCAGCCCAATCTATGGTCATGTGGTATGTGGAATTATCTAGCTTGTTTGGTATTTTCATGTGTTAATATCTATGAGCATATGTATTGATTATGATGAGTATCTTATGGTTTCTTTGCCATGGTTCAATGTTGGTTATAAGATGGTTTCTATGATGTTTATTTGCTAGTTATATGATGTATAATATCTATGGCTCTTGACATGTTTGATGAATATATGAATGGTTGATGAATGCATGGGCTAACAAATGTTATTATAGCTATTATGATAAGGTATTAGACCTTCTTGGTGAATTTTAGTTAAGTTTCATACCCCTATGTGTTAAATATGCATTCATGACCTATAGATACATGTCTACCATAAGTTTTATGGAATGTCTATAACGGTTAGGCTTGGTTAGGTCAAGTTCTTGAATAATTATTGTGTTAGAATCTTTTTCCTTGTGACATTTATGGTTTTGGAAAATTTCATCAAGTTTTGGGAAGTGACTTGGAGTCTAGACCTGAAAATGTGGCACATAGTTCGCGGTTGTAGGCACAAAACTGTGAAATTGAGACTGCAGTCACTCCCTTGCAAGATTATGCACATGGAAAATTTTAGGGGCTAATATTCGCAGGTGGGCTAATTTTCCATGGTTTTTCCAAAAAAAAGATTCGCCAATTTCCATTTTTTTATAAAAATTATTCGCCCAAATTTTACAATATAAAATTATTTTACGTTAAAAATCGCCAGCATTATATAGAAAATATATATAATATCATTATAAATTTGAATAATTTTACAAATAAATCAATAAACATTTTATAGTTTGCATATTAGGGACTAGTGAGGTTTGCCAAATTTTTAAACTTCAAGATAATTTTCCATCCTTAAAATTTTCCCTGATTATGCATGCAACTAGAGGATTTCAATCGCATGGATGCAGGCCTGTGCATGCGAATAGGAGTTTAGGTCAATAAAAAATAAATTTCATTTATTTCCTGGGAATATGGAAGGGTTGTTTATCCCTTGGGGATCCTGTAGCACTTAAGGGAATTCAGTAAGGTTTTGGTTTATTGATTCCACTTCCTTAAGGTGATATAGGAGTTTGAATCATATCACAATAACTCCTCATCACATATTTACCCCGGTGGACCACTGAACTTGGGTAAGTGTGGGAGGAGGGTGTTACAGAGTGGTATCAGAGTGAATATCGTTCTCTTTGGGTGATATCTAATACCATAGAGTGGTATAATAGCATGGTTCAAACACTTGGACTGGATGGAGGGTTCAATGCATGCATGTTATTTGTATATGTGTTTGTTATGAAAGCATTGTGATAGTCATTGTTGCATTTTGTATCATCATGATGTTCTTGGTATGTTATGATGTTGATGTGTTGGCTGAGATAGAGAAGGAGAAGCAGATAATTAGAGTGAGGTTGCAACACTGGACCTCATGGTAGGAGATAAACATCATACACGTATTGTATGTTGGATTCGAGGTATGTTTGTTAATGATTTTTATGAGAATTATGGTTATGTACATGCATGTCAATCTATTGTTGTGGTTACACATATGATAATGCTATTTTTTTAGCATAATCATATGCATGTTAATTAGATAGTCATGAATGGTAGTAACATGTTGTTATATGCATTATGGCCATATACATGATGATTATGTTCATTGTATTTAAGATATGAATGTTATATGTATCGTGCTAATATGGATTTGCCTGTGCATATGGTTATGGTTATGATATTCATGAATAAGTTGATATACTTTTGATATTGTGTCATACTAATCTATACTGACTTGTGCATATGTGATAGCCTTCCGTGAGATACATTGAGGTACCAGTTTGATTATGTTTTGTATTTGGTTTAGATAACATGGTAGGTTTACAAGTTATTTGAATGTTTGATTAATTGCATGACATGAGTATGTGTCTATAATATTGCATGAAGGAATGATTTTGTTCTAAGACAGTTGTACTAACACAATGTGTGCTAAGACAACTGATATGTACTTGAGAGAAAGTAGGTGCTAGTTGTAGTATTGTGATTAATGGCTGTGAGTTAGTTATGCCATGTTTGTTAGTCTTGGTAAAGGTTGATTTTGAATTAATATATATAATGTCTTCATATTTGGAACATGTGGATGACATGTGTGAAATTTTGTAGGGCAACATGTTTGGCATTAGCATGACAAAGTAACAATTAATTTTTTTATATAACTAACAACTTGGTGATGTGATAATGCATGATAAGAATCAATTGCAAAAAGGTAAAAGGTAAAAGAAAGGAATTTGGTGATAATTCCTTTGGAAATGTTTGGAAACCACAATTCCAAATGAATGAGTGCTTTGCATGAATACAGTAAGTGTTCTTAACCTTGATTTTGTATGATATTATATGGATATGTTCTATATTCGTGAACATGTATTTGATAGGTATACTAGCTAGTTTCTTATTATATCTGGATCCGTCAAAGGAAGGCGTCCCTTGAGATATGGCGTGGATGTGTTCAGTTGCAAGGAAATGTGCTTGGCACAACAAGGTAAGGTAACTGATATATTTTTATATTTATTTATACACATACAATTATGTATTTATGCCAGTATGATTCAGGGGATTGCATGGCAAAAGAGACTACCACGAAATATTGAAGAAGGCTCAAGTTGATATTTCCCTTGGAAGCATTGTGAACCCATGGGGTTGAGTCATGGTGGTTGTTTCTAGTTTTGTGCTTTCAGTGATTTGTGACTTGTTTGCACTTGATTTGTAGTTTTGTTTATGTATGGTGCATTTCCATGCCACTTTATTTGTGGTGTCGTATCGCTATTGATTTTTCATGGTTTTCTTCTTGATTGTTTCTTGTTCTTCCCTTTTATGTCTTGAGGGTATTAGGAATTGGTTGGGGAAGGAGGAAATTTAATGGGGCTTAGGGAGAGTTGAATAGAACCCAACAGGTAATGTAAGACCTTGATGAAGCTTAGTGCATGAGTAAAGGGCAGCTAAAGGCAAGAATGTGACAACTAGTTGGGCTAGTTGGGTCCATTAGGGTAAATGGATGGTGGCAGAACAGTCATGAGAAAGGTAACACGAAATTTAAAGTAAATGGGTTCGAGGCATCAAATGTTCTGTTTTGAATTCATGTTTAGTTATTTTGGGAACTGTTGTTCTCAATTTTGTGCATGTGTTGCACGAATAAAGGGAGTTATCTTAACCTAAACCTTATGGTATCTAGTAATTATGTGGTGATCATGATTATGTTGAGGATTACATGTATATATGTATGTATGCCATTTTCTGATAGGGTCGTCAGGGATCATGATTTTTTTATGCTAGTGTTTACATGTATATATATGTATGTATGTATGCCATTGTATGATAGGGTCATTAGGTATCATGATTTTTTTATGTTGATGATTATATGTATATATGTATGTATGTATGTCATTGTCTAGCAGGGTCGTCAAGAATCATTCTTGTGGAGGAATGATTGCTTCTGCAGGTGAATGGAATAAATGGGTTCATGGTTTATGAGAAATCAAGTGGGAAGAGTAATCTTGACATATCTATGAGGTCAGTATCATGCGGATATGAATTTCTATTATGTGATTATACTATGTATATGTTTACGTTATGGATAGGTAATGTTGAAGGATACATCAGCGGAATGAAAGAAGTGTGATTTGCGACATGTTGGAACAAGCATGAATAGCGGAAAGACACTAGAAGTAAGGTTTCTTAGTAGAGTCAGCGTGGTCTTTTGATGCGTAGTACTACAGTTGTATATATGTTGTACATGTTGTATATGTAGTGCTATGTGCACATGGTGTTGCGTACATGTTGTATATATTGTGTCATGGGCATGTTGGATATGCAATGTTGTATGCATATGGTGTTGTGTGCATGTTTTATATGTGGTGTTGTGTACATATGGTGCTATGTACATGTTGCATGTGCAGTGTTTTTTACATATGGTGTTGTGTGCATGTTGTACATTTGGTGTTATTTACATGTGGTGTTGTGTACATGATTATACATGTGGTGTTGTGTACATGTTGTACATGGGGTGATGTGTGTAGGTGGTGTTGTATACATGTCATGCATGTGGTTTTGTGTACATGTGGTTTTGTGTACACTTCATGCATGTGGTGTTGTGCACATGTTGTGCAAGTGGTGTTGTGTACATGTGATGTTGTGTACACATTGTGTGGGAAGTGTTGTGTACATGTTGTACATGTGGTATTATGTACATTTCGTACATGTTGTGTTGTATACATGTGGTATTATGTTATGTGTATTGTGTAGTCATTGTATCATGACATGTGTATTCATTGTGTTGTACTCTGTGTACGTATATGTAATGTGTTGTGGTGTACATTGGGTGTAGGTGTATGTGTTGTGTTGTACACCGGGTGTTTTGTGGTACATCGTGTGTGGGTGCATGCGTGTGATGTAGACTATGCGTATGTGTACGTGGTTGAAGAGAAGGCACTGGGTGTTTTCTAGATGTGGCAACCGATATGGTGTGTGTACATAAAGGACAAAGAACAAAGGAAGAATAAAATAACTATTTAAAGGAGAAATATCAATATTTTATTGAAGAGCTCTCTGGATTATGGGATTCTAAACGTCGATGATTGTTCTATAGCATTTTGGATAATCTAGAGAGCTCTTCAATAATTGATAATCGTAAGAGCTTGAAAACCATAATCAATATTTTATTTCAATTTTTAATTATGCATGTGATTTATGACTCTGATTTATGATAGTTACATGTGATCTATGATTTTGATTTATGATGGTTTTGTTTTGAGCTAGCCGGATGTGATATGTTTATACATGATTATTTGATTGAAGATCTAGTTTGACTTGTTGTGACAAAAAGTAAATAGGATTTCAATTTTACCATGTTGAAGAGTTACCAATGAGGAAATCATGGAAAATTCCCAGTTTGAGTGGTTGAAATTGACTACAAGAATTAGCAGCAAAAGTGAAAAGGAATTGGAATAGGAAACAATATGTTGGTAAAGCACTTCAGGAGTAGGGAAATTGTGGGACATTGGTACCCAATAGTTTCCATTGGTTTCCATGATAATTCTATGATCGGTATGATGGTTTTGCGGCAGGGGTATGCCTTGGTTTTTGTACCTTTCGATGTGAGGTAACCTTGCCAAGGGAGGGGTCGCTAAGGGATTGTGTAGCAGAGAAGGGGATGCATGCGGAACTTGGAAGGTGTGTGTATGAGAAGGGGATGCTTGCGGAACTTGGAAGATGTGTGCCTGCACACAAGGGGGTGACCAGATTGCCCAAAGGAATGTGTATCAGAGAAGGGAAGGTCCAGGAATACATTGATTTTGGTCATTAGCATTTCCAGATGGAATCAGAAGCACAATGGAAGTGTTCCCCGGAATAATGAGCCGGTAATTGTTCACTAACAGAATAAGTAGTGTTGGATATTGGATGCAGGTTTGACTTTGGTAATGGATTTTGGACTCCCTAAGAATGATGTGAATCCTAGTACTAATTTTTAGGGTGGAGGTGTGATCCTCTAGACTCCTTTGTTGGTGATGGAGGCATTATATCCTTTTATTTGTTGGTTAGATAAAATGTGCGTATGTGTATATGTGTATATTATTGTAAATACTGTATCGATTTGTGTTATAAAGCTCCATATATAGTATGGTTATTTTTTTGTTGAAGCAAATGTGCATGATCGTATATGTGGCTTTTATTGTAAATACCATAATGAGTTGTTTTATAAAGATCTAATAATTGGTATGATTGTCATTTTTTCAGCAGGATGTCACTATACATACTGCAATGAGATGGGTTATAAAGATCCATGGGAAGTATGTTTTATTTCAACAGGTTTTTGGTAATAGATGTCATAGAACACTAAGGAGGGTGTTCCCCCAAGGGGGAGGGTTCTATAAAAGCCTTGGTTGAATTTACATGTAAAAAATATATATAATTCCAAGTACATGGGACATGTATTCCAAGCTTAATGGTGGGAAAAAAATCCTAGTGGGTATCACTTCAGTTTATTTATGGCTAAGGAAATTGACAAAGGCATTGGAAAGGGAAAAGAGGCATTAATTGGAAATTTATTTATGTAAATAAAGGAAAATAGGAGAAAAGGAAGGTGAAAGGTCACAAATTTGCACGAGAATGAAATTGAAGGGAAAATGAAGAAAATAGAGGCCTCAATGATAAAAAGACATCTTAGGATCAGTTTATGGATTTTTTCAGTGTTATATTTTTGTCAGTTTTATATTGGAGCTCTCTCTCTATTCTCTCTATCTCTCATACTATTGCAAACTTGTAGTTTTCTTAGAGCACTCTTAGAGGGTTTTAGGCATAAAGTTGGATTTCGAGAAAGAAGGAAAGATCAAGGTAGCAACGAGATCACCAAATACAACGGGTTTAATTTGCAGGTACCGAGTTGCATGTATGATTTACTTGCTAGTTTTGGCATGCATGCCATATGCACGTGGTTATTTGGTTATGATTTGTCATTGGCATGGAGGATTTCTTGGGTTGACAGTGGTTTTTCCTAGCCTTTCAATTTCCTGGATAGCCATGGTGTTGTGGAATTTCCATTTTGTTTTATAATGGGTGCTCATGTTCCTTATGGATGTGGGTTGAGTTACTAGTTCTTGGAAGCCTTGGTTGGAAAAACACTATGGAAGCCCTGGAACAACTTGGGTTGAGTTAATAGTCCTGGAAGCCTTGGTTGGAAAAACACTCTAAATCCCTTGGTGAGTTGAGTTACAAGTCCTAGAGCCTTGGTTGGACAAACTCTCTAGTGCCCTATGACAATTGTGGGTTGAGTTACTATTCCTACAGTTAGGTTCGAACAAATGCTCTAGAGCCCTGTACAACTTTGGTAGAGACCGATCTAGTGATGGTTAGTGATCTACGACCGTGAGGTGGAATCACTGGTTAAGGTTTAAGGCGGTTTGGCCTTTGGAGGCCCTGGTTTGATTTTACTTGGTTTATTCCATGAGATGTTGCATTCATGCTTGGAATATGGCACGAGGGTGATTGGCTAAAAGAAATATTTGGTTCAACCCAATCTATGGTCGGGTGGTACATGGAAGTCCCTAGCTTGGTTGGTATTTTCACGTGGTAATATAAGGTATTTCCCTATTGTGATCTATGAGCATATGTATTCATTATGATGGTTATCTTATGGCTATTTTTCCATGGTTCTATGTTGGTTATATTTTGGTTCCTATGTAGATTATTTGTTGGTTATATTATGTATAATGTTTATGGATATTGACACCTTTGATGAATGTATGAATGGTTAATGAGTGCATCGGATAAAAATGTTATTGTAACTATAATTAGATGGTATTAGACCTTCTTGGTGAATCTCAGATAAGTTTCAAACCCCTATGTTTAAATGTGCATTCATGACCTATAGATTACATGTCTGTTATATGTTTGACGGAATGCATGTCATGTTCAGGCTTGGTTATATCAATTTATTGACTAATTTTGTGTTAGAATATTTATCCTTGTGTCATTTATGGTTTTGGAAAGTTTCATAAAGTTTTGGGCAATGACCTGGAGTCTAGCCTTGAAAAGGTGGCACAAATTTCCCGGTACCAGGCACAAAACTATGAAATTAAGACTGCAATCATTCCCTTGTAGGCTTATACATGTGACTCTAGGCTTTTAGTCACATCGATGCAAGATTGTGCATGTGACTGGGAGCTTAGGTCAGTGAAAAATAAAGTTAATTCAAGGTCTGGGCACTTGGAAGGGTGGTTTAGCCCTTGGGGATTCTGTAGCACTTGAGGGAAGTTAGTAAGGTTTCGGTTTTTTGATTCCACTTCCTTAAGGTGATCTAGTAGGTTGAACCACATCATAGTAACTCCTTGTCACATATTTACCCTGGTGGACCAGTGAACTTGGGTGAGTGTGGGAGGAGGGTATTATAAAAACACTCTTCTGCACTTCCAGATCCTTCTATCATAATGAAAATCCTTGATAATTAACCTGTAGAGAATGTTCAACCTACCATTTTTATTAAATTGCACATTTTTCCTCCATCTAACACATCTACTCCGCACAATCCTACTTCTTCAACACAATTCCCTACACCCTTTGATACCATTTATGATGTCCCTTCACAACACTCTGAACTGAAAGAGACCACTAAGATTCTACATGATATTGAGGTTTTGGATAGCATGGAGATAGTTTCCGAGGTATAAAATACAAGGTAACAAGAGAAACTCTTAGATACTATCCTTACCTCTATTTCAACCTCCTTCAACATAACAACCAGAAGAAAGAAACATTATTCCTCTTGCAGAGATCTCTAGTTTTTTTCAGGACCTAAGTCATTTTAGGGAATTTTTGTACCTATGTTCTCAATATCTAGATATTGTTCCCCTACTTCCTCCTCAGGTGCTTGTTAAATTCCATGAATATTTTCATCAAGAGCAAGCATAAGTGTCAAAGATATCACCGCAAGCTCACTTCGAGAAATCTATTGCAAGTGAATGGCCATTGCAATCTAGATTTCCACTTGTTGATAGTTTATCCATGATAGATCTCCAACACTAGTCCTCACAATAGTTATTTCGGTTTATCAGGGCATCATCTGTGCAAGTAGAGGATCATTTAGTCCTTGTTGATTCAAAGTATAGAAACCTCACTCTTCTACGTGAGCAACAACAATAATACTATCCTTAGTCACAGAAGAGCATGATCAATTGTGTGCGTAGAAGGAGAAATTTCAATAATAGGTTGAGGCTACCAATGTTAAACTTCAACAAATGTGGCCAACGGTTACAGATCATGCTTCCAATTCAACAGAAGATATTTCTTCCTATGATTCCATGCATTGCATTGAATTTATTGAAAGCACTTGGATAGAATTAGTAGTTGCAAATAAATATCACTATCATATTGTTTCTGAGTTGTGCAGTAAAACTGTGGATTATAGAAAAAAATTCAATCAGAAACTAAATAAAATCATAAAATAAGGGTCCACACTTAGAGTTTTTCTTCAATGATAAACAAAAATAATCCCAAGAAATTTTGCACCAAGTACAAGATTGGCCTGAGTTTCTAGCTTAAGTGCAACCAACCACTCTATCAGTTATGAGAGTAGAGAAAAAATTTAATGGAAAAGGATCTTTCCATTGTCAACCTTACGTAACAACATAAGCTCTTTGACCAAGCTGAAGAGACAATTAATAAGATCCTTTCCTTAGAAGACAAATCCCACAAGGAAAATATACTATATGAGATCCTAATCTCGTAGTTCAAGAAAAGTATTTGTAGCTATATAAGCTTAATATTACTACAAATGAACTATGGCAATCCTTGATTGCAACGCATCCTAAGAATCCTAATGCGGAAAGAACCCAATAGTTCATTTCTAAATCCTCTAATTTGGCCAGGGAGCGAAAAGATAAATTGGACATGTTTCTCTTTTCACCACAAGGTTTCAAATATTATTCCAAATTTGGGTCCCTCATTTGAAGGAGAAGAATTTTTACAACCACATGAAGCATCGGTATTAGTTGAGCAATCGCAAGAGGGACCAAGCGTACACGAAAAGCATTAACTCATGGGTGAGTCAATAAACTATGGTCATGACCTGTTGGGTCATTCATTTTCGTGATAAATTTTGGTGGAAAAGAGTTTCGGAAAAATAAAATGCACAAGATGGAAAATGAATGGTTAATCTGGCTAGAAAGTGACACCAGAAAATAAGAAAGTGGCAAGTAAAAAATCGGGTAGTTACATTATAACTTGTCAAATCCGAAAAATAAGGATCGAGTCACTATGGTTGAAGAGATCAATCAAATGTGGACCAAGTAGAGATATATCTCGTTAAGATGGTTAAAGTGGACCATATCAAGCGAGTGTGGAGAAGATCCAAGGGGAAAAGGATTGTATAAAGCAAGATGCAAAGAGAGAGATCATAGGAAGGTCAAACTGCTACCGGAATTAGGACTCACAATCTATAGATCTATTTCTTTATAATATTTTCATAATTATGAGTTTGTAATGGGTGTTGAAAATGGCAACAATAAATATTGAAAATGGTATCAAGAAGGATTTTAATTTAATTTTCCCTTGAATTAAATTAGAATAAAATTGTAATTCCAAATCACATGATAACTTGTACGAGCTAAATAAGTTAGGATGACTTAGTTGGTTCAGTTAATTCGATTTGAGGGTCAAACTAGAGGCATGTAGAGTGTCCCCTACATTATAGGAGCCCTAGTTGCATTTATTTTAAGTTGTAATTAATTAACTCGGTTTATTTGAGTTAAAGTCAGTTTAACTAGTTCTAACTGATGGAGGAACTAGAGAGAGGTTAAAATGTGGAAATTATATTTAATTCACATGCAATGATCAATCAGATAACTAATAATTCACTCATAAATAACTCATGCATGTCAGTTCTAAGAAAGACGCAGTTGAGATTGGAGTTCAAAGACAATGTACTATCAGTTGTATAATCATTCGAATTGCACATGTGGTGCATGCAATCAGAGGAAGGCCTTAGATGAAATGCGTATTTGTGGATGGGAATTTACGTAATTAATAGGGCTTAATTACCCAAGGAAACTGCAGAAGGAAATAGGGACTTAGGCAAGCCAGAAATTGGTTAAGTATTTAACCAGGCTTGTCTAGGAATCATTGAGACAGATAGAGATAGTGTGGAGGTTTCTTGGCTTGGAGAAAAGCATTGTAATATTCTCATATTCTTTGGCTTATGCAATATACAGATAGTGGGGTTTTCAGTTAAGGATTTCCCCAAATAAATCTTTGTGTTGTGCAATTGAAATTATTTCTCCTTCTTGTTCATGTGATTATGCGATTGTAATTGGATTCTTCAATTTCTAGAGTAGATTCAAGTATTTTGTTTTAACATATTACAAGATCAATTGAATCTACATGGATTTTCTACAATGGGAGTTTTAAAAGGAGATTTAAACAAATCTCTCTGAGTCATTATTGATTTATATTTGTAACGATTGATCTGGCTCGGTTATATATATATAAGGGATTATTGTTGGGAGTTATATATGTGTTTATGGATGAATGTGATTGTATTGCATGGCTCCTTTAAACAAATTTAAAATATTATGTTAAATTCCCTATTATGTATCTATTTATTTTGCACATGGGTTATTTAGTAGATCTATGAATGTTCATAATTTTAATGTGTATTTCAATTAAGGAAATGAACCATGTCACCTCTTGAAACCCCAAAATATCATTATAAGTCTCAACACACCTCAGGTGAGACCTTCTTCACTTGCAAAAGATTGAAAATGCTAGTGACATGCTAGACTACTATGGGCCCTTTGTTGGCACCCTAAAATTGAACCTTAGGTCATTATAGTAAAAAGTTTCACGAAAAACTTGAATTGATTCATACTTATGTATGTGTACCTATGCAAACTAGATCTCTTGGTGGAGCATGGTATTTTTGTATTTGATAGATCTAGGTATACTTAGTGATGCAGGGGCATTAGGCTCAAAAGTTACTTTGTACATAAGTAGACATAGGGGGTCCCATGTTCTTTAAATTCCTTGTAAATACTAAATAAATTTGGTAGGGAATTGTAATCATTCTCAAGTCATTTTGAGAACATGAGAAATTGGTTAAGATAGGAATATGAAGAGTCATTTTAGGATTAGTTCAGTTATTGAGTCTGATTTTAGGAATTGGGAATGCTAAGAGTTGCTGAACTGTTTGGAGACCTGAATTGATTCAGGTCATCCTTGTGGTATAAATGTAATCCTGAAGAGTTTAGAGAGAGAGAGAGAGATTTAGAGGTAGAGAACCTCTTCAGCATCAGAGTAGGAGGATAATGACCACTGAACTGAATATATGGCCTGTCATGAATTTGTAAGCGATTGTTTTTTAGATTGATCGCCTGTATGTATATATATCTATTTTGGAGAATTGTTTATAAGTTCCATGTGTGACTTTATGTCTTCTTGGTCAAATCGTATGAGGAAATTATCTCAGTGTAACTGTGTATTTGTTGTTTAACTCTGTGGGGAGAGTACCTTCGTAATTGTGCATTTATTGGTGAAATTCCTGCGTTAAATTGCCTTAAATTCTTGTAGGAGCAGGACTCTATAAATTGAGCTAAGAGTTTTCCTGTGTATTCAGAAAAGAGAGTGTATGATAATGTGTAGTTATGTACTCTGTAAATTGGGGTTTAATTGCGCTCTGTATATAGTTGGAGGAATCAATTTTAATTATGTCGACACTGTGTCTCGAACTGATAGACAGTGGAGCTATATATTCGTTGAGTATATGCCACGAACTGAGGCATGGCTTTAATCCACGCATAAGCGATAGTGGTGTTCATCGGACGAGCACTGTATAATGAGGAGTGAAGGCACATTAGAACTACGTTAATTTGAATAAGCGGAACCTGAGCGCAATAGAATAGAGCGTTGATGGAGTTGAACAGAACTTGGCGCGTTGAGGAAGCGGAACCATGACCGGAGTGAACAGTAAAGGCGGGTTCTGGTTTTCATCGCACCACCTTTACATGGTGAGCGGTATTTGAGAGATTGGGAGCGATTCCATACGCTGGGCGACACGTGGCCCCGAGCGAAATTGGAAAACCGCTTCCACTGCGCGCCATCGTGCGTTATTGTTCGCGCATCTTGGCCAAGCGATAACCGTTGGATCAAATGAAGTGATGAGACGTGATAACAACCGTTGGATGAGCGTGTGGATTTAACGAAGGTATGAATCAGGCTGTGTTGACTCCACATTGGCAAATGCGTTGTATGTGTGGGCCCAAATCAAAGATGTATTGATCGGAACTGTTCAACTACGGTTGCGAGTTTAACTGATGCATGTCTGATGTGGTTGAGTTTGTTATAACGCTTCCAATATTGAAGAAGGCCGTAATATATGTATGGATATATTACGTATAATGGTTGTATATGTGAAGTTGGCGCAATATGAAATATGTGATGTAGGAACGTGGTTTAATATATGTACCTGCCGAGGGTTATATGATATGGTTGATTTATATCAAGAACATGTTGAGTTGCCCAGATTGTGAGTTGATTGGGCCAGAAATTTTGAATGCAATTTTACACACAGCTTTGTTAAAAAAATTGAGAAAAACGGGACTGTGGATGACCCCGCTGTCACTTAGGTATATTTCATAAGGAAAAAGAGTGATGTATTTGAGTACTTTAAATAATTCAAAAATATGATGGAAAAATAAACTGACAAATGCATTGAAATTCCCAGATCTGATCATGGGGTAGAATATAAATCAGGAGCATTGAATCAATATTGTAAAAGTAATGGGATTATGCAACAATTTCCAATTCCACATACACCTCAAAAAAATGGAGTTGCTGAGAGGAAAAATAGAACATTAGTGGAATGTGCACATAGTATGCTTTAGGGTAAAAATGTCTCTCATGGTTTTTGGGATAAATCCATTAAAAGTGATGTCTTTTTGAAAAATAGGAGTCCAACCAAAATTTTATATCTTAAAACACCTTTTGAAGAATTTTATGGCTATAAACCAATAGTTAGCCATTTAAGAGTATTTGGATGCAAGGCATTTGCACATATTCCAAAGATGAAAGAAGAAAACTTCATGCAAAGTCGATCAAGTGCACATTTATTGGTTATTGTGATGTTGGAAAAACATACAAGTTTTTTTATCCCAGTTCACATATATTGATTGCAAGTATGGATGTGACGTGTCATGATATTGTAGATGGAGGTGATAAAAGAAATAATACTGGTGTATGGCATGATACTGATGATTATGTGTAAATAGATACAAGTGTGCAATGGGAACATGAACAAGAAAATGTACAAGTACAGGTTCAAGAGAAAGAAGCATAAAGTGGTCATGACACTCCAAGAAGAGGAGAAGAGTATGAAAGTAGGAAAACTCCAAGAAGGCATCACGTCAAATTCAGGCACCTATAAGGTATAAATATTATGCATTGATGTCTCATGTAATGAATGTTGTAGAACCTTCAAGTTATGAAGAATATAAATAATGGAGAGATGCAATGAATGCAGAATATAACCCTATAATGAAGAATGACACGTGGGAATTAACAAAAATACCTAAAACTAAATTTCCTATAGGATGCAAATGGTTTTATAAATCCAAGTTTAATTTTGATCACAATATTGATAAGTATAAAGCTAGTTTGGTTGCAAAATTCCATTCACAAAAAGAGGGAATTGATTATGAAGATACTTTTTCACATGTAGCTAAGCTGAACACAATTAAAATCATGATTGCATTAGCTGCAATACATAATTGGAAAATACATCAGTTAGATATCAAATATGTTTTTTTCAATGGTGAGTTAAAAGAATAAGTTTATTTGGTTCTTCTTGAAGGGATTGTAAATAAGGATTAGGTTCATATTGTTTGCAGGTTAAAGAAAGCTTTATATGGTTTGAAACAAGCACCAAGATCTTGGTATGTAAAAATTGATTCTTTATTTTATGAGAAAGTTTTTGTGAGAAGCAAAAATGATCCTAACTTGTACATCAAGAAAGATGAAGAAGGGGATACTACTTTGATATCTTTATATGTTGATGATCTTATCATAACAGGTAATGGATCCAAGTTGATTAACGAAATTAAAAGTCATTTTCCACAGGGATTTGAGATGAAGGATCTTGGTGAACTACATTATTGTTTAGGTATTGAAGTTTGGATGGAATCTGGTAAGACACTAATCAAACAAAGAAAATATACAAGGGAAATCCTTAGAAGGTTCAATATGATTGAGCGCAAGGAAAAATATACTCCCTTAGAACATAATTATGAATTTTACAGTGATGATGGAACTAAAGAGGCGAATGGAACTTTGTATCGTCAACTAGTGGGAATTTTGAACTATCTCACCAATACTAGGATAGATATAGCATATTTTGTAAGCATCCTTAGTCAATTCATGACTAAGCCTTGTGAAAGCCACTAGAAAGTACCCAAGAAAGTCCTTCAATATCGAAAATGAACACTTAGTTTTGGTATTATGTATACTGATGAATTTGATATTGAGTTGGTAGGTTATTTAAGATTCATATTAGGATGGAAATACTAATGAAAAAAAATCAACCTTTGGATATGAATTCAATATAGGATCGAGATAATATCATGGAGAAATAAGAAACAACCAACTATTTATTTTTCATCCACAAAAGTTGAATAAAAATCATTGACCGGTGCAACTTATGAAGTTGTTGGGTTAAGGAGGATTCTTGAAGATGTTTGAGAAAAAAAAAAGAGGTCGATCAAGCATCAAATCTGAAAACCAAAGTTCCATTAAGTTGGAAAACAATCTGATTTATCATGCCAGATCTAAACATATTGAAGTCCAACACCATTTTGTAAGGGAAAAGATATAGTCAATGGACATTGACTTAGATTGTTGTAATATAAGTGAAAATGTAGCAGACATCTTTACCAAGCCTCTTGGAAAGATGAGCTTTGAAATATGTAGATAACAACTAGGCATTGTGAAAAATCCATTTCTCCATTAAAGGGGAGTGTTAGAATAATATAGAATTGGAGTTTTTTAGATTTGGGAGTTCTCTCGTTGATGAGTTTTCCTATTATGAATTGTACTCAAAGGTTGTTGAGCTAGTTTACTTTGTAGTTAGTTCTATGATTTGGTTTCTTTGTTGTCTATGTTATTGTCCATTTTTAGTATATTAGATGCAATTTCTTAGGATGTAGAATGTCCAAGACTTGTCTAAGAGTCTCTATATTTTTGAATGTTTGATCAAGTATTTGGTTAATAGAGTGTGATCTCACATATTGTGAGACTGTGCGGTTTCAGTTATATGTTCTTTGTGTGCATCTCTCTAGTATTCCAATTGAAACTAAGATATTGTAAGAGATGACTTCAATCTAGAAAATCAAAAATATCTTTCTATATTTACTAAGGTTAAGAAGAAAATGAACATTGTTAATATTAGAATGGTGATTCTCATCAACTTCAAAGTGAAATTGGGCCTTGGTTAATTCCCAAAACACCATAGAATAAAAGAATCTATCACCTTTGCTAAACTAAGAGGGTGGAACATGAAAAGTACTTTCCTTGTAAAGGTCATCTTATACTCATATTTAATTTAATTCTCAAAATATTTATTACACCATTTCAAAATATTTGTTGCATTACCAAATTTCTTGACCTTTTAAGCCAACAAAACTATGGTGATCTTGGAAGGACTTTGATTAATCTCTTACGCAGTCTTATAGACCATATAGACATAGTGGAAGTTAATCATCATCATCATCATCAAATCATATTATAAATTATAGTTATTAATAAATTTATTCATAGCCTTTAATATTTCAATATTCATTTGGAAGTAAAGATGCATTCACTATAATTCACAAACTAGGACCAATATAGATTATCCATATTAATCTCAGATTTATAAGTGTTGAGATGGATCAAATATCTTGATGTGCATACCTATTTTAGAATTCAAAACTTGAAAACACCACTAGAGATTTGATCTCTCTTGGAATTTCATAGTTCTTATATATATATATATATATATATAGCCACTCACCCACCATATCTCAATTCCATACTAAGCATGGAAGAAATTACACATCTCCTTTATTTTAAGTGACACATTAACAAAATGTTTTAACTATAAGATTTTTTGTTTTCTCAATTGTTTCATATAATATATACATTGTTGACATTGAAATATTTATATATATTGAATTAGTCAATTGGGTTTATTTTGGGCCATTGACGTAAATAATTGAGATCTCCCCCACCCAAGTTCCATTATAGCAAGTAATATGATGAACATTGATGTAATGATTTCTAGCTTTATTATTAAAACCTGTGTATTCTTCATTTACATATCAATTATATTGAATATTTATTGAAATATTGTATTTATAATCCATATTGAACTTTTTTTGTCATTAATATTTTCTAAATGTTATATATCATACTTATATAAAAATGAAATAAATTGTATATTTTTCTCACAATATAACTGAAAGGCAATAATTATGTTTACTTTTAATTACTTTATCTTTTATAAAATTAATGTAGAAATTAAAATATTTATTTATTATTATTATTTTTAATTATTATTTTTTTTTAATGTAAATATTATTTTTTAAATATAATGTTGTGGAATAGCATCTATAGAGCTAAGAGTATGCCTTAGCATAATCGATTCTTTTAATTTGTTGAAATGCTGAGTTCTGATTTTAAGAATCTATCTTTTCCTTACACCTGAATATAAAGTTTAAATTTAGTTTTTTAACCTTTTATTATTAAAAAATAAATAACGAAATTTTATTTAGATTTTAAACAAAACCTTATGTAATCCTTATGTAATTGACAACCCAAACTCAAAATATAATTTATTTGTTGAACGGACTAATGCTGCTGGCTAAATTCCAAGGCTGAAGGAAGCTCCAGCTTCCAAACAGAGCCTAGATGCTTGTAAATCTTCATAAAAAATGGAGAATTTCTCTATTATTTGAATTTGAGCTTACCATGTCATCTGCAAAGTTTCTGGATATAAAAATGTATATATCTTGATTAATTTTATTGAAATTGTGAGTCAGTAAATTAATAAATATATCATTCTTTCATTGACCCTTTTAATTATATATTTGAGGGGTTAAAGTTTATTTATTAAATAAACTTTTATGTAAAACTCTTATCAAATTTGAAGAAAAATGTGAATGAAAAAAAAAAAAATATTATTGGTTTATTATGTTTTGTTTATATTTTAAGTGATAAAAATTTTATTAAAAAATGTTTTTTTCTAATTAATTATAGAAAATATTGATGTGATTAATATGAAAAAGTCATTTTTCTAAATATTATGACTGACAAGAGCTTGAATTTAGAGATAATTTTTTTTTTTTATTTAATTATATTGATTTTAGTTTAGAGACATCTTTAATGTAACGTGGAAGAATGATTTGCCTATCAATGAGATGCTATTGAATCAAGAGTAAGAGTAAGATGCTCTTTCAAATAGTTTAATTCTCTTAAAAAAAATGAACCACTAGTAAAATGTTCATTGCCAGAGATTCTTCTAAAAATAACTTTCATCCTCAACGTCTTATTTTACCTAGTAAAATCTAAAACCCATGCAAATCAACTCAACATACGTCTTATTTTACCTAGTAAAATCTAAAACCCATGCAAATCAACTCAACATCTTATTTTACTTAAAAACCTAGTAAAAACTAAAATCCATACAAATCACTCAGCATCTACATGGTTTAACAGCCTTTTCTTCTATTTTGAGCTGTTAAATTCCTGGAATATGTTCTACATCTTCCACTCGTAATCTCATTAATAGAAGTTATGAGAGAATGGATTCTGTGTAAGCCTCAGTATCCATCACCCACTTTCCGAGTAATCTCATTAAAAAGTTAATGATACAGGGTTTATCAGCCTTGCCTTCTATTTTGAACTGTTAACACTCCTGGAATATGTTCTACAACTTCCACTTGTAATCTCATTAACAAAAGTTATGAGAGAAAGGACTCTGTGTAAGTCTCAGTATCCACCACCAACTTTCCTAGTAATCTTTCATTTTTCCTTATCATTTCTTAAATTATTATTCTAGGTAAAGTCATTTTCCAGAGGCCTGTTGCTACCTCTGGCGGCGAGAAACGAAATCCTTTCTATAATGTTATCTGAATGGTGCCCTGCTTCTTGGACTGAACTACCTGTATTTTGATGTTTAATCCTGATGCCCTGAAAGTCTGTATTCTTCCTCTGATTCAACCCTGTCAGCTACAGATCTCCTTGCCATTCAGCTCTGGATGATCCAAGGTTTTGAAGGATCTCAGTCATTAATTCCTGTCTGTTTTTTTGGCACCCCTCTCCACATTCTTTAGTTCATATACGACTTTGGCGAATCAAAGTTTTCCCTCTCACATCTTCTTATTACCATCTCAACAGTATTGTTTTTTCCATTCAAAATCCAAAATGGCTCAAAATTTCTCTGCATCTTTTTCCCACATCTATATAAACAATAAATAACCTGGAAGACTGAAAAGGAATATAAAAACTTAGAAATGCCCATTTTATTTTTTAGGAAAAGGAATGCATCACAGTATTGAACATCATTTCAAACAGAACTGTAAACCACTTGGGCCTCTCACAGCACAATAATAGTAATACCCTACAGGCTCCTCCCTTTTCAGGGTCGTTTGCAACTTAAAAATTCCAAAATGAAATGTTTTTTTTTATACCTTGTAATTTGGATTTTAGAATATGATTTAAAATTATTTTTTTATTAAAAATTTATCTTTTTCTAATAGAAAAATTATCGGTCCAAAATGTCTTTAATATCTATTAACCATCCAAAATTTAAAGGAATCACTGAACTATCCAAAATGCCTATTAACCATCCAAAATCTAAAGGCATCTGCTAGAAAAAGCCATTACAATCACCTACAAAGTTATTCTAAATGACATAATTTTCCTTCACAGATAATAAAACATAACCACCAATATCCCACTACTGATTAAATTAAATTATGATAAACTTTCCTCCTATTCCTTGGGGCATTATACAATCAAATAGAACCAGCATTCCTGGGGGCAATATACAATCAAATAGAACCAGCATTAATTATTATTTCACCTCACCAAATCCACAAATAAATAAGTTTAGAAAGAAAATCCGAAAGTCCAGAGACGAAACCCTCTTGATAGTCCTTCGGTGCTCGAGCTGAGCATCAATGAACAAGAATCTAAGTATGTATATTAAAGAAGAATAAACCTCCAAAGCCTGGCAATTGGACACCTCGCTTTACTCCAACTGTGCGATGTAAAGTAAGGGTTTCAAAAAGCTGAAACAACACCTCAATGTCCTTCTCCAGTCCCGTTCTAATTTTTAGCCATTGCCGCCATCATCTAAAAATTTAGAAATTGGTCTTCAACCAACAATACTGATAAGGCTGAAATTATTTATCAGGCTGGAGCTTATTAGGGACTACGAAAAGCTGTAGAGGCAGAGGAGGAATTTTGCAAATCTTGGGGCGGTATCCTTCCTCCGATCCAGAGACCTGCTTTAATGGCAAAGTCGATGGTATTCACCACCGTCTGGCTGTGACACTTGGTACCTCTAAACTGAGTTTGTCCAGAACTAATGTAAGCGCTGAGGCAGCTCAGCAACTTCTGATTGCACTGGATGTTGAGATAATTGTGGGTGCGGGTGATGCAATTGTCATGGTCTTTACAGCAGCTGTCAAGCCCATCGCAGGGAGCTTCGTTATGGCATCCAGTGTAAAAGACTCCACAGTATCGCCCATACCTCAGAATCGGTGCCTCTGCCATTAAAATACATCAAGTCAAAACCCTTGTTGGAAATCTAAAAAAAAAACTCTCCACGGATGAAACAGAGTACAGCAACTTATTTTACCAACCCCTTAACTTAATACCAATAATCACACTCAATCAAAAATCCAAAAAAAATCTCTCGATTCATGGATGAAACAGAGTACAGCAACTTATTTAACTAAACCCTTAACTTAATACCAATAATCACACTCAATAAAAAAATCCAGTCCTTTCAAAATCAAAGATAAGGAGGCAGACCTCTACAGAATTTTGACTCGCACCCATTGCTACAGTCCTCCTGCAGTCCAATAACAACAACAGCAGAAATAGAATTGATTGACTAGCATTCTACTAACAGTAAATGGCATGGTATGAACTAGGCAATTTAGCTCGGAGATGCACTAATTGAATACTGTTTTGAAATTAAAATAATTTTGTAAGGCATTGAATATATTTACCCATAGCAAACGGTTGGAGGAGCCGAACACAGACTGTAATGTGAGAAGCCATAGCAATAAACCCAATTGCACTCCAATGGAAGCCATGGATCCCCAACTGATCAGATCACCAATTTCATGGATAACCTGCAGTGATTAGGTTTATACTGTTCCTGCTTGATTTCATTTCTAAGTCTCCAGGCTAGTAGGTCTCTCCTGCCATCACTCATTCCCTGGTGTATCTGAGTATTCCCATAGGATTCCCACCCAATTTTAACTGTTCACTTGACTTGAAAGTGAAGCAGGAAAGTTTTATCTTTTTGTTCACGGACTAGATCTATATGTGCAGAACGTATCTGTTGGTACATATTTTTTAATTAGGTAGACCATGTGCAGTAACTTTCATGGATGCCACCTATTTTTTTCAAATTGCTTTGGGTTTACCCGTGCAAACATACGCCAACCACATGGATCTATTGAGTTTTATAATTGGAGTTGTCTTTAGTGCGACTTTTTGAAGTTTCAGGTGCCGGAATCTGGTGAAAAATTTTGAGGTAAAATCTTAGTTTTTGTTATTCAAACTGGTTTTTTGATTCTATATAGATTCAGCACCCTCAAAAACCTTAGGGCACTTGGATTGTGCAAAGTTAGCAATCAAACTTCTCTTTTCAATAAATTTCAGCCGAAATTTAGAGAAATTACACCATAAAAAGTCACCGTAAAAGCCTTCAAAAAGTCACACTAAAAACCTTCAAAAAATCGCACTAAAGACTACTCGATAATTTATTCATCACCAACTTTCATTATAGGTGAATGTGTTATGCATGCATAATCTGTCCACATCACTTTGAAAATCTACATCTTGCTAGGATGAGTCAAAGTAGTACAGTGAAATTGTGGAATTATATTTAATCTCTCACACATTGCAGGTATGCGTCGATATGGGGTTTGTTAATATATTGTATTTATTTTATTTTTAATTTATATGAGATGTGAGTGTTGTTCTATAATGATCTATAAATGCTAATACATTATGATATTCATATAAATCCTAACCTAGTAAAGCATTGATTTTAAGGTGTTTAATCTTCCATTTATATTATGGGGTATGTTTACATGTTGTTTTGGTGCATGTTTGTGTGTGAAACAAAGGATATTAGACATGCGTGTATCTTTTCATTTTCCATATGATTTGTTTTGTGGATGTGTGTGTAACAATAAGTAGAAATGAAAATGTGTAGTAAGTAGGTGTTTGTGTATGGAATAATAGTAAATATGTATATGTGTGTTATGTTCATATTTATGTGTTTTTTTAGTGAGATTTGTTGTATTGTTGTGTGTGTCTAAAAAAAGAATTGAATATGGAGATATGTGGTGTGTGGGAGCATGTGTTGCATCTTTTATGGATGTTTTATGGGTGGGATGTGTTGTGTGGGTGCATGTGTGGCATCTTCAATGACATGTGTATGGTTAAATGCTTGTGAAACAACATTTGAATATGCGAACATATGTTTTATGGTGCATATGTGTCTTATATTGTGGAACATGTAATGTGGGTGCCTATGACATATGTTGAGTGAGTGCTTATGTGTGAAACAACAATTAGATACTCCTATCTTGTGATGTCTTGTAATCATTTTAAACTATAAAATATCATATTTGGGTGAATCCATGAATCTTGGTCATGTTTTTTTTATTGGCAATGGAATAGGGAGCACAATAAAGGGTCACAAGCTTGATCAAGCTCCTTTTTAATGTATAAAGATAAAGTGTGATTGCAAGGAGCTTTTTCTGCATTTCACATGCTACAAACAAGTTAAGGAGTTCGATCTAGCATTGAAGCCTAACGCAACCCTTGACCACCTACCTACCTAACCTATAACATGGCATCTAACCCAAGAGGTTTTTTTTTAATAGATTAGAAAAACTAATTAATTAAAACTTCAATCCAACGATAGTTATACTACCCTTTTTTTTTTAAATTGGCAACATTTATGTTATTCATTTTATTTCCAATTATATATTGGCTAGCATAAATGCTACCATATTTTTACCAATCATTCGGATTGGATCATTATATATATATATATATATATATATATATATATATATATATATATATATATATATATATATATATATATATATATATATATTCATCTATCTTAATGCTTTCATAATGTAAAAATTAGAGGAGTCACCTTGTAGGAAGAGTTTTATCAATTGGGCCCAATTTGGAGAATTAGGATCGAAAACCTTCTGGGACCATTTTGAGACCTTAAATGATTTTTTTGGGGGCACTACACCTTATGACATTGTTCTACACTCAGAGACCTTTCTAACAATGCAAGAATCGTGAAAATCACATTTCATATGCAAAATTTATGCCCTGTGGATTTGTCTTGTTGTGTTTGACCACCATGGCATGAGTAGATGCAACATCTACCTTTGTTACTCATGGAAAATGGGCTAGTCATGTAAGGAATATGAAGAATATTCTAGAAGGACCAAATTTGTAACTTGAGTTGAGATTTGAAGGAGTCAAATTGGACACCTAGTTGGATATCGGGTTATGTTATAATCGAACCACTAGGAAGAAAAGGGTTTCATTCTATTCGATTATATATTATTCCATAATAGAGTAGAGAAACTGGAAGCAGGAGTGAGAGAGAACAATAGAGGGAATTAATGTTGTGTAGCATCATATCATGCCTCAAGTTTAAGGTGACTCCATAGAGAATGCCTTCTCCTTTGTACTTGCATTATTTCTATTCTAAACAAAAGTGAGTACAAGAGCCTCACCTTGTAGTCAATTTTTCCTCCATTAGGGTTTCCCAAAGCATATATTTGTGCTCATTGTGTTCATGTGTGATTATAACTTTTTTGTTCTCCATTTTTTGTACTTTATTTGTTTCATGCGTAAACAACAAATCAATAATTAACAAATCTAAAATCTAAGGAGATTTAACCTCCATAGTATAGATTTTAGTTCATTTTTATTATATCTATTGTGAAATACTATTCATTGCAATATCTGTGGAAGTTTATAGATCATATTGGTATCAGAGAAGGTTTCATTGGGGAATCTTGTGGAGAGTTGTAGGGGATTCAAGAAGCAGTGTAAGTAGAAAGTTGTAGAATCCCAACCATGGTCAACGATTCTATTCATAATAATTCTAATCTGACAAGAGAGATATTTGTGAGAATGGAAGAATAGGTCACCAACATCATCTGCAATATGAACCTCCTTATGGTGTCTCTAGAAAACAAGTTTGGAATCAAAGAAGATAGAGGTTCCAACTCAAATCTCATATTAGAGGGAATATAAGGGGACCATGAAGACCCATAAAAGGTGTCAAGGAAAGAACCCAAGAAAGAGAAGCTAAGTTTGTGAGCCATTACCCATTCACAATCAGTATTCAAGATGGAATCAAAGGTAGACATAAATTCATACTAAGGTGAGATCAATGCCTTAAAATTGAATCACTAGTTGAAACAATTAGAAGTATATTTTAGCATTCACCACATAGATGAGGAGCACAATGTAACAACCCTAGTCAAAAATCCATGTAATAAATTTATTAAAGGAAAAATAATAACCAAGGTCATGGGACATGTATTCCAAACTGAATGGTAGGAAAAAACGTAGTGACGAGGATCACTTGTGATTAATTAATGGCTATGGAAATTGGCAAAGGCAATGGAAATGGGTTTAGAAAGGCATGAGGCATTTCTTAGCCTTATTTATGAAAATAATGGAAAATAGGAGAAAATGAAGGTGAAAGGTTACAGGTTGCATGTGACAAGGAAATTGAAGGAAAATAATGGAAAATGAAGAAAATAGAGGCCTCATTAATAAAAAGGCTCTCGAGTATCAGTACATATCTTTTGTCAGTGTTAGCTTTTGCTAGTTCAACCTTTTGTCATTTTTAGCTTGGAGCTCTCTCTCTCTCTCTCTTTTATTCTCTCTCATACTCTTGGACACTTAGAGATTTCTTGGAGAACTCTTGGAGGAGCGTGACATAATTGGGATCTGGAGCAAGAAGGCAAAGGGAAAGTAGGAAAGCATAAGAGGACAACACGATTAACAACTATAGTAGGTTTTTCTTGCAGGTACTGAGTTGCATGTATGATTTCCTTGCTAGTTTTGGCATGCATGGCACATGCATGTGGTTTCTTGGTTGTTATATGTGATTGGCATCGAGGATTTCCTGGATTGATAGTGGTTTTTCCTAGCGTTACCATTTCCTGGATAGCCATGGTGTTGTGGTTTTACCTTTTTTTCTGATTGGTACTCATATTCCTTATGGTTGTGGGTTTAGTTACTAGTTCTTGGAAGCCTTGGTTGGAAAAATGCTCTGGAAGCCCGGTAACAACTTGGATTGAGTTACTATTCATGGAAGCCTTGGTTGAAAAAATGATCTAAAATCCCTTGGTGGGTTAAGTTTCTAATCCTGGAAGCCTTGGTTGGAAAAACACTTTGGAAGCTCGGTGACAGCTATGGGTTGAGTTACTAGTCCTGGAAGCCGTGGTTGGAATAAATGCTCTAGAGCCTTGGACAACTTTAGTAGAGACTGATATCGTGATGGTTAGTGATGTCCGACCATGAGGTGGAATCATTGGTTGAGGGTTGAGGTGGTTTGGCCTTTGGAAGCCCTGGTTTGATTTTGTTTGGTTTATTCCATGAGATCCCACAACCATGCTTGGAATATGTCATGGGGTTGATTGGCTGAAATAATGATTTGGTTCAACCCAATCTATGGTCGGGTGGTAAGTGGAAATCCCTGACCTAGTTCCATTTTTCATATATTAATAAGAGTTATTTTCCTCTTGTATTTTATGGGAAAATGTACTTGGTATTATGTGATCTTAGTAGTTGTTATATCATTGTTATTTTGTTGGTTATATGTTGGTTATAAGCATGGTTTATGGCAGACTTGCGTTATGGCTCTCATCATGTTTTGATTATTAGATGATATGTTAATGAATGTATGACCTAATATATGATCTTGCAGATATTATGAGGAGGCTTTAATTTTTTCTTGATGATTCTCATATAAGTATTAGACCCCTATGCTCAGATGTGTATTTATGACCTGTATATTGCATGTTTGTGATATTTTTGACGGAATGTATATCATGGAATGTAGGGGTTAGTTCAAGTCATTGTTAAATTGTTTGCATTAGTAGCCTTGTTTCATTATTATTTATCATTTCTAGAAGTTTCATGAATTTATGGGCATAGGCCTAAGTCTTGACCCTGAAAAAGTGGCTCAAAATCTGGGGTCGCTGGCAGAAAATTACCTAGAAAAGTTTGCAGTCGCATGGATGCAGTATTTTTCATGTGACTTGAGGGTTTCTGCCACATGGAAGGCTTGTCATCAGTGCAATTGGGGCTCTAGATTAGTCAGAAAGCAAGTTGTCTCAAGGGTTTAACACCTGGAGGGGTTGGTTGGCTCCTGAAAGTTATGTAGCTTCTGAGGAAGGTAAAATTGGTCTTGTCTTGTCGGTTCCACTTTCTTAACATACACGGGAGTTGAATCATATCATAGTAACTCTTTGTCACATGTTTACCCTAGTGGACCGGATAGCTTGGGTAACTTTGGGAGGAGGGCGTTACAAGGTGGAATCAGAGCATGGTTCCATTCTCCTTGGATGATGCATGGTTTCCCTTTCTCTTTGGATGAATGTGTTGCCATGTGTACATGTCAGTTGCATATCTTTTCATTATGCTCATGGTATATGTGTTTGTTATGTATGCATGGTAAGGGACACTGTTTTCATCATATTTTCATGCAGAAGTTGATAACGTTGTTGTTGGGATGTGTTCACTATGAATGCATGACAATGTTTACATGCATTATTTATTCATGTGTGGCATCCATATGTTTTTTATGCATTGTATCTAGTCGTTGTTATAATTGTGCCATTATGCATGGTAACTGGGAAAATGACTAAGATGATGTCCATATATTGCTATGATTATGATTTTACATGTATTGTGTTAAACTAGTTGATCTTGTAGATGAGATATCCTCCCCTGAACTATACTGAGGTATGTTGGTTTGTTTATAATTTGGTTTAGCTAACATGCCATGCCTTGCAATAAGAGAAGATCAAATATGACTAACAAAATGGTGTATTATAGTTCCCAAGATTCTCCATATATATCATATGAGCAACATGGTGATGAGTGACTCCCCTCACATAGCAGACACTCTGAGAAGTTTGAAGGTAGAGATAAGAAGTTTCAAAGAAGATAATGATCAAAACATTAAATCACAAGGGAGACTTGCTAGGGAACAAAAGAAACAATTAGAAGTTAATGTAGTTATTCTTTAGAGATTTTCAGACTTGCAGTTACAAGGACCACTTAGAATCAGTTATGGGCAAGAGGATAGGACTAATGGAGCATATGGTTGCATGTCACATGGTGGGCACATGTTGGATAGAGATGACATGGTAGATGGAAGATTCTTGGATACACCTAATAGGCGAGGCAGTGGACATGGGCTTCATTCTAGTTCTAGTTCAAACAAGTATCGTGGTTATCATCGTTATCATCCTTACAGGAGGATTGACAAGGGATATTTGTTAGATGAGTTTAGGAAATCCAAGCCACCTACCTTCGATGGAGAGATGAAGAAGTCACATGATGTAGAAGCATGGTTATTTGGGATGAATAATTTATTTCAATTGCATGATTACTCACAGAACATGAAGGCAAAAATAGCTACGTTCAATATTAAAGGTAAAGCATACATTTGGTCGGAAGATGTAAAGAATGTCAAATGTATTCATAAAGAAGGGTTGACTTGGAGTGAGTTTGAGGGAATTTTTAAGGAAGAAGTATCTCTCTGAGAGATACTATGATGACAGGGAAAAATAATTCTAGGAGTTGAGGATGAGATCTATGACCGATGAGGAGTGCACTAGCATATTCTTGGAGTTATTGAGGTATGTGCCTTATTTGAAGGAGGAGAAAGTGAAGATTCAAAGATTCAGAAATAGGTTTTCGGTAGCATTCAAAGAAAAAATTGAGTTCGATGAGCCTAGATCATTGGAGGAAGCCATCAAGAAGCTAAAGTATTATTATGAGCAATCAAAATGCAGATCTGAGACTAAGTAAGATTGGAGGGGTAATGCAAATAACAAAGGAAAATGGGATAAGAAGCGAAGTAGACCTTGGGACATAGGTATCAAAGAGAATGCAACACCTCCTAAGAAGATCAATGCATCTGATAAAGGACAGGGATTCTAGTCTAAGGAGCAGAACAAGGGTACTTATATTGATAAAGGTAAGGAAGTTGAGGATGCAGATGTCTTGAAGAAGTATCCGTTTTTATAGTAGTTCCAGGATGTGTTTCCAGCAAAGATTCCAAAGTTACCACCTCATAGGGAAGTATACTTTTCTAAGTTGGTACCAGGGGTAGCACCAGCATCAAAGGCACCATACAGGATGAGCACACCAGAGTTAGTGAAATTTAAGCTTCGGTTGAAGGAAATGTTTGACAAGGGGTACATTAGGCCAAGTGTGTCTTCGTGGGGTGCACTAGTATTGTTTGTGAAGAAGAAGGATGGTACTCTCAGGTTTTGCATCAATTACAGGTAGTTGAACAAGGTGACCATCAAGAACAATTATCCATTGTCAAGGATTGATGACTAAGCAACAATGTTCTCAAAGATTGAATTAAGATCAGGATACCATTAAGTACACATCAAAGAAGAGGACATCTACAAGAATTAGTTCAAGACCAGGTATGGGAATTATGAGTTTGTTGTAGTTCCTTTTGGTTTGACTATTTCTCCAACTAATTTTATGTGCTTAACGTATAGTGTGTTTCATCCTTATCTGGAAAATTTTGTGATTGTATTCATTGATGATATATTGGTATATTCTAAGAATGATGAAGAGCATTTCGAACACTTATAAGCAGTGTTAAGACTACTCAGATAGCATTAGTTGTATGCCAAGCATAGTAAATGCAACTTCTTTCAGGCAAAGGTCCATTACTTGGGTCATGTGGTTTCCAACGAAGGCATAGCAATGGATCTAGAAAAGGTAAGATCTATCATGGAATGGGTAGCTCATAGGAATGTGGATGAGATAAGGTCATTCATGGAAGTCGTGGGTTATTATAGGAGATTCATCAAGAAAATTTCATAGATTTCTTATCCTATTACATCGTTGCAAAGGATAGGTAAGAGATTTGAATGGACATAGAAATGTGTAGCCAGTTTTGAGTAGTTTAAGCAGTTGTTGACAAATGCTCCAGTTTTAAAGATTGAAGATCTGGATAAAGAGTTTGGTGTGTACAGATGCTCGGAAGAGAGGACTTGGTGGATTCTTGATGCATGAGCTATAGGTAGTGTGCTACGAATCAAGGAAACTGAATGAGCATGAGAAAAACTATGTGACACATGATCTTGAGTTGGCAGCAATTGTTCATGCATTGAAGATGTGGAGTCACTATGATCTTGGCAAGAGGTTTGTATTGATGAGTGATCACAGTGGATTGAGGTACTTATTTTACAACTGAACCTGAATTCCATACAAGCTATATGTTTGGCCACGATCAGTGCGTTTGACTTTGAGATCAGGTACATTAAAGATAAAGAGAATAGGGTTGTAGATGCTTAGAAGAGTACATCACATTGCAACTATGAGTTCATATGGGAAAATCTACAAGATCGAATATTACTGGTAGGTCAACATGATGAAAGATATAGGGAGCTAAGGAACATGTTACATCAGGGTACAAATGATCAGGATGTGGACTATTGTCTCACAACAGATGGTTTTCTCAGATTTAGGGATAGGATATATGTTCCATACAATAGTGAGATCAAGAAGCTTGCCTTGAGGGAATTCCATGCTAAGTCATATTTAGGTCACCCAGGATATCAAAAAAAAATTGTAGTGGTGAATAATATCTACTATTGGACAAATTAAAGGAAAGAAGTGGTAGAGTTAGTGGCTAGATTCTTGGATTTTCAACAAGTAAAAGCATAATGTAAGCATCTAGGTGGATTACTATAGCTGATTATGATTCCAAAGTGGAAATGGGAGGTTATTTTTATGGATTTCATTATAGGTTTTCCAAGGACATAGAGACAAATGATTCTGTTATGGTTGCAGTTGACAAATTAACAAAGGTAGCACACTTCATTCCAATGAAGTCTACGTATTCAGCTAATGATGTAGCACAAGTCTTCATCATAGATGTAGTGAGGTTGCATGGTGTACCGAAGAATATTGTGTCAGACATGGATGCTAAGTTCACTTCTAGTTTCTAGAAAGAGTTGTTTGTAGGTTTGGGTACAAAGTTGGCCTTCAATACAACTTATCATCCACAAATAGATGGATAGAGAGAAATAGGGTCAATAGGATTTTGGAGGACATGCTAAGAATGTATGCGATGCATCATCATCGAAAGTGGGAAGAGTATCTTCCACTAGTTAAGTTCACTTAAAACAATGGGAATTAGGAGTCTCTGGGGATGAGTTTGTTTGAGGCACTCTATGGGCGAAGTTGTAGTACTCCTATCAGTTTGAACGATCCAATTAATAGGGTATTGATTGGACCGGACATGTTGGCAGAGATGGAACATGAAATGCATGTTATCGAGAAGAATTTAAAGGAAACACATGATATACAAAAGATCTATGCATATCAACGTAGGGTGTTTAAGGTGTTTCAGGTTGGGGAACAAGTGTACTTGTGCATCAAGCCCAAGAAGATCTCCTTGAGGATTGAATCATGTTCCAAGTTGGCACCTCGGTATTGTGGAACTTTCAAGATTCTTGAGAGGATTGGACCATTAGCCTACTAACTTACATTGCCTTCGACAATGAAATTCTATGATGTTTTCCATGTGTCATTTCTTAAGAAGTATGTTAAATATGTTGATAATGTGATTGACTAGTTTGTATTGCAGGTGGAGCCAGAGGGAAAATTCCAACCAGAACCTTAGCACATTTTGCAGAGAAATATGCTCATGCTCTGGAACTGAGAAATTGAGTAGGTTAAAGTGTAGTGGAAGCACTTTGGGACCGATGAAGATACATGGGACATGGCTAATCAAATACGGGCTATGTACCCGTCATTATTTTCCGGTTAAGGAAAATAATTTTTGGTATATGTTTTTATGTTGTGTTTTGCCATGACTATGTATATGTATGTGTATGTAAATACCATGTCAAGTTGTGTTATAAATCTCCAATAAGAAATATGGTGTTCATCATATGTTGGTTTTGTTTTCAGCGATATGATATGTTGTAAATGTTGCATCAAGCTATGTTATAAATATACATGGGAAACGTGTGTTATGTTGTTTTATAAGTGTCATTGAATACCAATGATGGTGTTCACCTAAGGGGGAGGGTTTTGTAACAACCCTGGTCAAAAATACATGTAATAAAGTTAATTAAGGAGAAATAATAACCAAGATCATGGGATACATATTCCAAGTTGAAGGATGGGAAAAAACATAGTGACAGGGATAAATTATGATTAATTAATGGCTATGCAAATTGGCAAAGGCAATGACAAAGGCTTTGGAAAGGCATGACGTATTTATTATCATTGTATTTATGAAAATAATAGAAAATAGGAGAAAAGTAAGGTGAAAGGTCACAGGTTGCAGGTGAGGAGGAAATTGAAGTAAAATAATGGAAAATGAATAAAATAGAGGCCTAATTAATAAAAAGGCTTTTGAGGTTCAGTACACAACTTTTATTAGTGTTAACTTTTGTAAGTTCAACCTTTTTTTAGTTTTACCCTAGAGCTCTCTCTCTCTCTTCTATTCTCTCTCGTAATCTTGGACACTTAGATTTTTCTTGGAGCACTCTTGTAGGAAAGTGGAATACTTGGGATCTGGAGAAAGAAGGAAAAGGAAAAGCAAGAAAGCACAAGAGGACAACGTGATAAAAAACTACACCGAGTTTTTCTTGCAGGTACCGAGTTGCATGTATGATTTCCTTGCTAGTTATGGCATGCATGGCACATGCATGTTGTTTCTTGGTTGTGATTTGTCATTGGCATGGAGGATTGATTGGATTGATAGTGGTGTTTCCTAGCCTTTCCATTTCCTGGATATCCACGGTGTTGTGGGTTTAACTTCTTCTTCTTTTTTTCTTCTTTTTTTTTCTTTCTGATTGGTAGTCACATTCCTTATCACTATGGGTTGAGTTACTAGTTCCTGGAAGCATTGGTTGGACAAACACTCTATAAGTCTTGTAATACCTTGTGTTGAGTTACTAGTATTGGAAGCCTTGGTTTGACAAAATCTTTGGAATCCCTTGGTGGTTTGAGTTACTAATTCTAGAAGCCCTAGTTAGACAAATGCTCTAGAAGCTCAACGACAACTGTTGGTTGAGCTACTAGTACTGGAAGCCTTGGTTGGAACAAAAGCTATGGTGACCTGTACAACTTGTGTAGAGACTGATCTGGTGATGGTTTGTGATGTCTGACCGTGAGGTGGAATCACTGGTTGAGGGTTTAGGTGGGTTTTCCTCTAGAATCCCTTGTTTGGTTTTGTTTTGTTTATTTTATGAGATCCTGTATTCATTATTTAAATATGGCATGGGGGTGATTGGTTGAAAGAAAGATTTGGTTCAGCCCAATCTATGGTCGAGAGGTACGTGGAAGTCCCTGGCCTGGTTGCATTTTGCATATATTAATAAGAGTTTTTTTCCTCTTGTATTTATGGGTAAATGTACTTGTCATTATGTTATCTTAGTGGTTGTTCTATCATTGTTATTCTGTTGGTTATAAGAATGGATTATGAAAGACTTAAGTTATGCCTTTCATCATGTTTTGATTAGTATATTATATGTTAATGAATGCATTACCTAATAGATGATCTTGAAGCTATTATGAGGAGGCATCAATCCTTCTTGACTATTCTCAGATAAATATGAGACCCTTATGCTCAAATGTGTATTTATGACTTGTAAATTGCATGCTTGTGATATGTTTGAATGAATGCATGTTATGGATGGTAGGGGTCAAGTCAATTCCTTGTTCAAGTGTTATCATTATTAGCCTTATTTCATTTTATTTATCATTTATAAAATTTTCAAAAGGTCTAGGCAGAGGCATTATTCCTGGCCCTAAAAAAGTGGCACATAATCTAGTGTCGTTGGCACAGAACTTCCTAGAAAATTCTACAGTCGCATGGATGCAGGCTTGTGCATGTGACTTGAAGATTTCAGCCACATGGAGGGCTTATCATCAGTGCGAAGGGGGCTCTAAATCAGTAAAAAATAAATTCGTCTCATGGGTTGGACTCTTGGAGGGGTTGGTTGGATCCTGAAGGTTTTGTAGCTTCTGAGGAAGGTCATATTGGTCTTGTCTTGTCAGTTCCACTTCCTTAACTGTATATGTGGAGTTGAATCATATCATAGTAACTCTTCGTCACATGTTTACCCTAGTGTATTGGTTAGGTTGGGTAAATGTGGGAGGAGGGTGTTACACATAGTATATCATTTGTTATATCGAAATTAGGGTGCCATGCCCTAACCTAGTGGGAACAACATATGGAGACACTTAAGCTAGAGGGAATTCAACTAGTAACTAAGTGGGAGGACTTTAAAACCACCATAAATTCCTATTTCTACAATATTGAGTCTCTCGAGTACCAATGGATCCAATGGAACTACTTCAAGCAAAGGTAAGTGCAAAGTGTATAGGGGTACACCATTGAATTCAATAATATGGCCATCATGTTGGGCATATCTCCCAAGAACCTTGATGTACTCGCCAAGTATCTAGGGGGTCTATATAATCATCTATGAAATAAAGTGACTCAACCAAGAATAGTGGATGAGACTTATGTACAAACACAATACCTAGAAGACATAGGCCAAAAGAAAGAGAAATCAAGTGGTTCAAAAGAAAAATAACACCATTAAGCTTCCAAGGAAGGGAAGAATAAGTGGAAATTGGAAAAAATAATAATATAGTAGACATGTCACATCAGTGCAAGGATCCTATCAATTATTGCAACCACTACAACGTCGATAGTCACATGGAGGAGAGGAATTTGAAATTGCATCCAAAGCTGAAAATGAAGAACCAAAATAAGGATAGTGAGAAAAATAATCTTCTAACTATAGATTAAAGCAATTAGGTGGAAATAAAATATGATGTGGATGAGAAAATTTTCTACACATAAGTGCAGAAGGATGTGAATATGAGTAACTTTCATCACAAGGAAGATAAGGGGATGACTAAACTTGTCCATGTTAATATCTAGCTCAAGAAGACAAAGATCGATGCCTTATTTAACTTGGGTTCATAGGATAACCTCATAGAAACATATATGGTCAACCAAATTATATTGGAAATTCATGATCATCGTAGCCCATATCCATTGGGATGGATAAATACCAATGTAGAAATGAAGGTAACAAAACAGTGCAAAATAAAATTTCCTATCAATGTTAATTTTATTGATGAAGTAAAATTAGATGTTGTGCCACTTGATGTATGTGGAATCATGTTTGGGAGTTTGTGCATGTATATGTGGGATGAAATTTTCATTTAGAGATCAAACCAACACCATCATAGCAAGGATGGGAAATAATTCATAATCAATACACACAAAAGAAAGTCCAAGATTTCGCCAGTAAGTGTCAACTGAGCCAAGAAATTGATCAATTCAAGTAAGAAATATGGTTTACTATTTTTAAGAGAAAATCAAGAAATATTTTGATTTCCTTTATTTTAGATTCAATTGTAAATTCATCTCTTGTGTTTTAGTTGTATTAGCTTTCCTTGTACATCCCCCTTAGATAAGGGAAGATCAATTATATTTTTGAAGGCTTCTTGAGGTCTCGAACAAGGTTTTCTCCTCTCTGCTCTCTTTTATATTTACATGGTTGATGCTTGAAGCAGGGTGTTAGACTATGAAAAAAATCTTGAGTTCACTCCAAGGTATCAGAATTGTAAAAAGGGCTAAATAAATCAACCATGCACAATTCGTTGATGAAACTCTTCTGATTGGGGGTGCATCAACTATAATTTCCTCAATATTCCTGGAAATAATGGATTATTTTGTTACACTCTCTAGAGAACTCATAAACAAGAGGAAAATATTAGTGATCACATGGTATGTGAATGGTAAAAGGAAGGAAACCATTCAACAAATAGTGCAGACACCTACCCAAGAATAATAAATGTCCTTTAGATACCTCAGGATTCCTATTTGTCTCACCTCCATCTCGAGAGTGTCATGTTAGCTTGTTTCCAATAAGATCAAAGAAAAAATTATGAATTGGGGAGTCCACTGGCTCAACCCAACATGTTATTTAGTCATCTTAAAATCAGTGCTAGCATCCCTCCCATTGTATCAATTCTTAGTGGCTAGCTCTAGTTGAAACTAGAAACCTTATTAATCAAGATCTCATAAGGTTCTTGTGGGAAGGAAGGAAGAAAAATGAAAAAAAAAATCATCTCATAAATTGGGCCATAATGAAATTTCCCATTCCATTAGGGAGATTTAAAATCATATATCCTTCCCTTGTGATCATTGAAATATGCGCAAGGGAGAATTTATTTGGAGATTGATAACAAATGATAATGAATGGTGGAAAAAAATCATTCATTTGAAATACTTCTTAGGGACAAGAAATAAGTGTATTGATCACCCTACCTTAATAAAATAAGGTTATACTATTTGGAAGTTGATGCAGGCGCCTCTTCTGTTAATCAAGGACAAGTTCACGCAGATCTCATCAAATTTTAAATCCATTAATATTTTGAAGGGTAGTATAAATGGAAATCCACCTTTAAAAAATATCCCCACTTTATCCCCCCTTTGATCATGGTTGACCTAGGTTAGTATAAAATATCTATGGGATATATGTAGGTTTTAACCTAGCACAAATAATTATTACAAACAAATTTTTAATAAAATAGAAAACACACAAATTTACAAGGATATTTTATCTTGGAAACCCAAACCTGGGAAAACCAATAAGAGTTTTTCCATTATATTTTCAGTATTTTATTACAATAGAACATATATCTCACAACAAACATGAATCACCAATCCAACCATAGTTCTTTAAATAAAACTATAAAACCATGGGAAAATCCACCATGCACCACAAAACTACTTTTAATAAAATTGTGGGCCAAACACTGACAAGAAAATATGGAAAAAATCACCCAAAAAAAATTCTCCATTTTTACATGGTGTATATAAGTCATGAAAAAAATAAAGCACATAACCAACATTCTCTCACTTGTTGTTTTCTTTGAAAACAAGGGGCTACATGAGTACATAGTCAACAATTCAAGGCAGTGATGTGTTAGGGCCCTATATTACTAGTGTAGCCCCTTATCTTTGTTAGTGTAGCCCCCTTATTGTTATTGTTGTACCCCTGTATTCCCCATATTGTTATTATTGTTCCCCATAATAGCCCACTATTGTAATTTTTTTGCCCTTACATTATTATTGTTAGGTCGGCTAGGATAATATTGTGACCCCATGGAATCCTATATATAGAAAGGAAGTTTTGTCATTTGACTCATCCAAGAATTGTTCATTTATGTAATGTAAAGGAGGTTTCCCCTTCGAAGTGGCTGATTTTGAAGTTGTTGATCTCTTTTTTCTTCTATTTTTTGAGTTGATTTCATAACATTTGGTATCATAGCTTTGGATTCCATAGTTTCCCTGCTTCAAATAGGCCATCATGGAATTTACACTATAATTTTTTTTCTACAATGATTCAGAAGCTAAAAAAAAAAACACATTTGTGCTGAAATTTGGAGAAAATTCATGGAAAATTTTCAGATCTTGGTTCACAATATTTTTGGAGATATGATCTATGGAATTTAGGGTTTTTGCAGGCTCCCGAATTTCATCTCAAAGAGGTGACCTTGGGAAAATTGTCATAACTCTTTCTCTAAGCATCAGATTGGAATTCTGTAAAAATGTTCTAAAGGTACATGGTCTGTAGTTTCTTGTGTATCGATTTTAGAGCCAAAGGAAGAAATAGTCATATGTGCTTGTCATACAAGTTCGCTCTACTGAACCAGTCCATAATTGGGTCATTCTAGGAGATTGGACATAACTTTGCCTTGAAGAATCCAAATCGGGTCAAACTCATGGCATTGGAAAGAAGATTAAAAGGGCTACTAAAGAGCTGAAGATAAAATCTTGGGGATCCGAAATTACAAAGATACATTAGTTTCAATATAGAGCTACTCAAAAGCAAGAAAAATGTGTGTTATTTTTTTAAAAATTGCATAAGTCTTGTTTGAAAAATTAGTTTGAAGTGATTTCAAGGTCATATTGAAGCATAGATATCGATATTTGGTTCTAAAATTCCCCCTAAAAAAAATTCAACACCCATTAAGCCCTCATAGGTCTCTATTATGACTCATGAAGAGGAAGAAGTGAAACATGATATATCAAAATTACAAGACCAAGTGCAACAAAATTTTCTCTCACAATGAGTAACAAAAAAAGAATTGGAAGCTAAGCTAGATGGTTTGAAGAAAGACATGGAAGCTAAGATGGATGGTTTGAATAAAGGCATGGAATCTAAGATGGATGGTTTGAATAATGGCATGGAAGCTACAATGGATGATGTGGAAGCTAAGATGGATGGCATGGGAGCTAAGATCGATGGTATAGAAGGCAACATGGAAGATTTGAAGAAATACATGGAAGGTTTGAAGGAAGGTTTGGCAAAGGTGCTACAAGAAAATATTTCTAATGGCGAAAAGATAGTAGAGGAAACTCATGATGAGAACAAAATAAATGTTAATCATGATTTCATAGACTCTAATGTTGGATTTAAGACCCACCATATTCCAAATATAGATATGAGGAAGTCTGATGGCAAGGATTCGATAACTTGGATGCTACAAATGGAGCAATACTTTGAGCTCCATAATACAAAAAACACACAAAAGGTACACATTGCAACTTTAATTTTAGAACAAAATCATTTTGTATGGTATCGATGGTTTTGGTCTTGTAAACCACTAGTCACTTGGTCAATTTTTACGGAGGAAATGATAGCACATTATGAGGATATAAAGAGAAACACCTTTATCCAATTGATAAATCTCAAACAAAGGGGTTTAATTATGGAGCACATTGAAGATTTCCAAAAATTGAATATAAGGGTAAATAATATACCAGAGGAACATAGGATTGATGTGTTTGTAGGGATTCTAAAGGATAACATCCAACATGAGGTTTGCCTTTGGGAACCCGATACATTGGAGAAGGCATTCAGGTTGGAAATAAAAATTGAAAGCAAAATTATGGCGACAAGCAAGCTGTAATATCTCAAAAGGGAGAATGCAGTAATAAAAAAACACAATATTTGAAACAACAGATTATGCACACATAAGTTATGAACAAAAAAAAAATATACAGAATAGGTGAGCCATTTTATTATGTGGAGATGGATGGCAGATACAACAACGTATAAAATAGAAGCACTCAAGCCAAAGGAATTGCCTAGAATGACCCTGAACTCATGCCAAAGCAGGAATTGCGTAACTGGAGCTACTAGAAGTTGTATACTACAATTTCTCTTCAGTTTATGATGATATTACAGCTTCTGGATGAAAGGAAAATGTAGATCTATGGTGCTCTGGAGCTCTAATGATGCCAAGATTGTAGATATAGGCACTATGATGGAAACCCAAGATAACCCAGAAAGGAAATCTAGATCTGAGAAGATCAGAATTCACTCTCCTAAGGTTTGATCCCTTGACTATTGGGTTTATGCAAATCTGAAGCATAAACTGATGTAAGATGGCTGCAAAATTGTTATAGATCAGATATATTCTTTGAGGGTTGATCCCTCCTTCAGATCTCCAAGCTAGAAGCTTGAGATCTAGCTTATTCTTCCTCCTCTCAAGATGACAACTGCTGCATACAAAATAGCGGGAAAAAATATGTTTTCTGGGAGGGAGAGACTGATTCCTGCTACAAAATATGTATTTTCAGCTCAAGAATGATGGAAATAATAAGTACAAGGTGAGGGGAAGATCCCTCACAGGATTTCCAGTTGAAGTACTGGAAACATCCCTCCAATAGATTTACAGGACTAGACAGCGTAATTATTGATGGGACTACTACTGCATGGAGGTATGATATGTTGGCCTGATGCCTAATATGGATCTGAAGCACTGGAGGGATGCTCTTGAAGCTCAAGGTGAAAGGATGAATCCTCCACTGGTTCCTCGGCTAAAATACTAAAGGATAAACTCCTCCTCTCAAACCCTAATGCAGGAATGCGTAATTCTCAAAGATGTATGGGCTGAAGAGAGTAAGAACAATGTGGCACCAATTCCTAATGATGAATGGCATCTTAGAATAACCTTCCCAGAGTAGGCACTCGAAGTCCCCCATGAGTAAGGGTGGGATTCTCGCTTGGGAACACCCTACTCTAAACAACATTGCAGACTTGGCTAAACAACTTAAGCATGCTTTGGAATGTCCAATGAAAATTCCAGAACAAATCTCAAATCAATAATCTAAAAGCCTCCTTTACCATGCTGCCTCATCTTCCTTATATGATTTGTGAGCCTTCCCATGCCTTGGCCCATCTCATTACTGCGTTGCACATGTGGACATAGGTCTCCATGTTGACTGTGTTGTCTCTCCATGATCTACATGATATCTACATTTAATGTTCACCCTCTCCATCATGTGTGCACTAATGCACCATTTCCTCCATCATCTCATCATTTATTTATCTATGATCTTACTTTTAATGCACCATGATCTCAATTGACTCATTCATCTCTCCATGTTCTTTGTTATTAATGTTGTTTGATCCCCACTCTTAATTCATTAATAAGCTTCTCCACTATTCCATGATGTAGGTTTATTAGCTAATTGACCATGTTCAAACTCTTAGGAGTGGATTTATTCATCTTAAGGGGTTATGGGTCCCTCCACCCATTTATTTACTTAGTTAAGAAAGATAAGTAAGAACTCTAATATTCCAATAAAGAGATGTAAAATTTGGAATATTACAGTCCTCCCTGCCAAAATGTTGATTGTCCTCAAGAAACTGCAAAATTAGATGCTCTAGCCATCTATCCCCTTCCAAATGGCATCCTCACTAGGAAGGCCTCCCCATTTGCTGCAATATGTTATGCATGCCCATCTCCAAAGTTGCCTCTCTAGAATGTCTAGAGTGACCTCCAACTATGTAGTTAGATGTCCCTCATCTTCAATGAAGTTCCAAGTGACAACCACATGTTGTCCAACATCATTATCGATACATGAGATACATGAAATGAAGTGGTTCCTCCCACAAAAGGAAAGCCCCAATTCACAAAACATTTCTCCATCCCATGCTTCATGAAGTAGACTATGTCTCTCCATGCTTTCATATTTAGCCCTGTTGGCCTTGTTGGATCCAAGCATCATCCCAACATTGTGCAAAACAAGAAGTAGAGACATATGGGTAGACATGAAATATGTCAAACCATATTCTCCCAATAGAAGCCATTGCAACAAAGCTTCTTGCTGCCACACCATACCATCATCATACCAAGTGGGTTGGCCATATTCTCTCAAGAGGAGCCACCGCAACAATGCATCTTGCTTCCCCACCACATTATCATCATACCAAGTATGGTGTCCATACTCTCCCAATAAGAGCCATCAAAGGAATGCTTCTTGTTGCCATCCTCCAACATTACCATGAAAAGTAGGGGAGTATGTTAAGCCAAACTCTCCCAAGAGTAACCATAGCAACAATATATCTTGTTGCCTCTTCACATCATCATGTCAATCATGGAGCAACAACATTCTGATTGACATGTGGAATGTCATATCAACCCAATACAAACAAAATCCATTATCACACATCATGAGAGTGTTATGCCATGTTCCAAAAAATACAAAACACATAGACATGGGAGATGTCATGTGATGGCCAAAATCTCTCAACAATAACCAAGGTAACCATGCCTTCTTATGTTGCATTCTTCCATTGATATGCAAGGCATGGGTCAAATAAATATGAGCCATTGGGTATTAACCATACTCACCCAAGAGTAGCCAACGCAACCACGCCTTCTCCTTCATTACATCAGTGTTGTACAAGGCATGGATCATGGAAATGTGTGTTGTTGGGCAGTAAACATACTCACCCAAGAGCAACCAGCATAGCCATCCTTCTTGCTGGCCTGTATCATAGCTCTGCAAGTGGTTTTGAAACCCCTTGCTCCACATCAACATCCATTCATCCCAATGGGGGTGATGGATCTCATTCTACATAAACTTGGTATCATCCCATTGTAAGACACCAACCTCTTCAAACTGTTGAATATCTTTGCACTCCATGATATGTTGAAGTGTACCTCCCATGATATATCTCCATGAGATCTTCTCATCATTGGCCCTCCAAAACCCATAAGGTTCTAAATATGTTGTAGGTATAATTTTATCTTTGCGCTGTGAGATTCTCATTGAGAAAGTGTCATCTTGAAAAGGAAAATGATTGCCCATCTCAGGATGTCTACCATCTATCATCCATCTCTCCAATGCTTCATGAGTGAAGCTGCCATTGGAATGCTCCAACAATGAATGGGTCCTCTTTTCATCACTATTGCTCATGGAAATCGTTGTTGATATCCATGATGATGTATCTTCTACCTCATGGCAAGGCACAATGTTGAACTCATAGTCCTGCATTATACATAGGATTATGCTCATCCCATCTTCTGAAACTCCACACTTCAACTCAAATGGTTGAGTGTAGCTCAACAATGAAAAACTGGGATAGCTCTTCATCTCTTCCTTGATTAGATCAAGGGTCCTCTGCGCAGTGATAGGTTTTTGTTTCAAATCAGCATGTTGCTCTAATCCTTGGTTATACAATGGCACTGATGGTATGTCCCCACAAGCTTCAATAAGAGGTACTGAAAAAATATGGGATGGAAATGATTGCAAACCTTGGATCAAATGATGTTTAGGAACATCTTACAAGACCACAAGAGTTCCTCCAACTGGTTCAATGGTCCCTCTAACTACTGGTAAGAGTGATGGTTGCTCTTCTATCGATGTACCATTGTTGGAATTTTCTTCTTCCTCATGCATCTCTTGAATCATGCATGGGACTCTATATGTCAAGAGCCTAATACTACCTTGCAGAGATGCAAGTGTCTCTCTTCTTGATACAAGTACTTTTGCAGATGGTGGTGAAGGTAGTGAATCTTTTTCCAGAGTGACAAGAATGACATTCTCCTTTGGCTTCTCAGGAATGTCTCTTTGTGAAATGTCTCTGATTTTCTTCTACCAAACTCCTTCCTTATCCTTTGAAAGAAGTCTAAATATTTAGTCACTTTTGCATTCTCCATGTGACCAAACCACCATTCATTTTCCTCACCTTGAAGGTGAAGAGCTGCAATTTGAACAACCTCTTTCTCAGCTACAGAATGTAGCCTAAAGAATACATCTAACTCTTTCCTCCAAGATTTTACAGTGCTTGAGGAAGATCCATCAAATGTATGAAAACATAATCTATTATGCCTCTTTCTTCTATTACTGATGTAGGACCTTCTTCATTCTGAAACCTTCTTGACATTTCTCTTTGCCTTTCTCTCTTCATTTCATTGATATCCTTGGAGATATCCTTCATAGTTCTAAAGAGAGATGCAACAAAAATTAATCCCTCCATTATTTACAGATCTCTACTATCTGCTTTTCATATGATGTCAATAATATCCACAAGCTGAGCCAAAGATCATGCTCTGATACCACTGTAATATCACAAAAGGGAGAATGCAGTAATAAACAAACACAATATTTGAAACAACAGATTATGTACACACAAGTTATGAACAACACAGAAATATACAGAATAGGTGAGCCATTTTATTATGTGGAGATGGATGACAGATACAACAATGCATAAAATAGAAGCACTAAACCAAAGGAATTGCCTAGAATGACCCTGACCTCATGCCAAAGTAAGCACTTGGTAACTGGAGCTGCTGGAAGCTGTATACTTAGTTGTCCCTTCAACTGATGATGATCTTACAATAGTTGGCTGAAAGGAAAATGCATATCTATGGTGCTATGGAGCTCTGATGATGCCATGATTGCATATCTGGGCACTATGATGGAAACCTAAGATAACCCAGAAAGGAAATCCAGATATGAGAAGATCAGAAATTCACCCTCCTAGGGTTTGATCCCTTGACTGTGGGGTTTATGCAATTCTGAAGAATAAACTGATGTAATATGTCTGCAAATGTGTTATAGATCAAATCTATGCTTTGAGGGTTGATCCCTCCTTCCGATCTCCAAGCTAGAAGCTTGAGATATAACTTCTTCCTCCTCCTCTCAAGATGACAACTGTTGCATACACAACAACTGGAAAAATGTGCTTTCTGGGAGGGAGAGACTGGTTCCTGTTGCAAAATATGTTTTTTCAGCTCAAGGATGATAGAAATAATAAGTACAAGGTGAGGGGAAGATCCCTCACAGGATTTCCAGTTGAAGTACTCGAAACGTCCCTCCTCCAATTGATTTACAAGACTGGACAACACAATCCTTGATGGGACTGTTGTTGCATGGAGGTATGATATGTTGGCCTGATGCCAGATATGGATCTGAAGCACTGGAAGGTTGATCTTGAAGCTCAAGGTGAAATGATGAATCCTCCATTGGTTCCTCACCTGGAATACTAAAGGACAAACTCCTCCTCTCAAACCCTAATGCAAGAATGCGTAATTCGTGAAGATGCATGGGCTGCAGAGAGTAAGAACAATGTGGCACCAATGCCTGATGATGAATGAAAACTTAGAATAACCTTCCCAGAGTAGACACTTGAAGTCCCCCTTGGGTAAGGGTGGTATTCTCGCTCAGGAACACCCTGTGCTAAATAGCAATGAAGACTTAGCTAAACAGCTAAAGCGTGCATTGGAATGTCCAATGTCAATTCCAGATCTAAATAGATCTCAAATCAATAATCTAAAAGTCTCCTTTACCATGTTGCCTCATCTTACTTATATGATTTGTGAGCCTTCCCATGCCTTGGCCCACCTCATAACTGTGTTGCACATGTGGACATAGGTCTCCATGTTGACTGCATTGTCTCTCCATGATCTCTGCATTTAATCTTCACCCTCTCAATCATGTGTGCACTAATGCACCATTTCCTCCATCATCTCATCATTTATTTCTCTATGATCTTACTTTTAATGCACCATGATCTCAATTGACTCATTCATCTCTCCATGTTCTTCCTTATTATTGATGTTTGATCCCCACTCTTAATTCATTAATAAGCTTCTCCATTATTCCATGATGCAGGTTTATTAGCTAATTAACCATGTTCACACTCTTAGGAGTGGATTTATTCATCTTAAGGGGTTATGGGTCCCTCCACCCATTTATTTACTTAGTTAAGCAAGATAAGTAAGAACTCTAATATTCCAATAAAAAGATGTAAAATTTGGAATATTACAGAAGCCTACCACTCACAACTATAAAGATGCAAGTATTGCTACTCCTAGACTTCCACAACCTACAAGGTTGACACCACAAAAATTGAAAGAAAAAGAGAAAAAGGGCTTTGCTATAGTTGTGATAGAAAATACACTAAAGGTAATAAGTGTATTGAGAAGAAATTATTTTACATATATTGTGAAGAGGAGGAAGAAAAGGAAAAAGCAACTTCAAAAGAAGAGGATATACACCAGGCACCAACCCTAAAGGAAGAGGAAATGAATCCGACCATATCCTGTAATGCATTGGCAGGAAGTACCACTCCTCAAACTCTCAATATAGAAGGAAATATCAAGAAGAAAAATGTAATAGTGCTTATTGATTCGGGTAGTACCCATAATTTTATTCATTGTAAGGTATCCAAGGAATTGAATTGCTTCCTATACCCAACACCGGAGTGTCAAGTGATGGTGGCAAATGGAGGAATTATAAATTTCTCTGGGAAGTGCCATAATATCAAGCTAACCATGGGGGAATATGTATTGAATATTCCAATGATTTCCATTCCAATGGGTGGTGTTGATGTTGTACTAGGAGTACAATGGTTACAATCATTGGGAATGATATCTTTTAATTTTCAAGAACTTTTCTTAAATTTTTTTTCGAAAGGAAAGGAAGTTGAATTATGGGGTATCACAGTGAAGCTGGGAAAGATAATAAGATCTAATGTCATGACAAATCTTCTGAAGAAATAACAACGAGGTGTAATTACACAATTATGCTCACTAGAAGTTCCAACATCAAAATCATCTATTTCTCCAGATCTCCAAAAAGTCTTGGACAATCATTCCAAGGTGTTTGAAACTCCCAAAGGACTCCCACCTATTCGTGATCCTGATCATGCTATTCATTTGATTTTAGGAAGTGTTCCTCCAAACGTCAGGCCTTACATATATCCTTATGTCCAAAAGAGCGAAATTGAACGTATTATTGTAGAAATACTATATGCTAGTATAATTCAACTGAGTCAAATTTCTTTCTCTGCTCCAATAGTATTGGTGCACAAAAAGGATGGATCATGGTGCATCTGTCTGGATTATAGGGAGCTCAATAATCTCACTATTAAAGATAAATTTCCCATTAACATGATTGGTGAATTATTGGATGAATTACATGGAGCAATTTATTTCACCAAGTTGGATCTTCATTCAAGATATCATCAAATTAGAATGAAGACTGAAGAGATTCTGAAAATGAAATTTCAAACTCATGAGGGTCATTATGATTTTTTTTTCATGCCTTTTGGCCTTACCAATTCCCCTTCTACATTTCAAGGGTTGATGAATTCCATTTTCAAACCCTTCCTTAGAAAATTTATGTTAGTATTTTGTGATGATATACTAATCTACAACAGGCCTTGGAAGGATCATGCTCAACATGTTAACAGGGTGCTCAAACTATTGGAGGAGAAACAATTATATGCAAAAACCTCCAAATGTTTCTTTGGAGTATAAGAGGTGGAATATATGGGTCATATTGTATCTCAGGAGGGTGTTAAGGTAGACCCTAACAAAATTAATGCCATTAAGGAATGGAAATTCCACACAACCATAAAGCAGTTGCAAGGATTTCTCGAATTAACAGGGTATTATCGCAAGTTTGTTAAGAATTATGGAAGAATAGCAAAACCTCTAACAACATTATTGAAGAAATATGCATTTTCATGGACTCTTGAAGCAACTAAGGCCTTTGAACATCTTAAAGAGGCAATGTTCCAAGAACCGGTCTTAGCTACGCCAGACTTCACAAAAACCTTTATTGTGGAATGTGATGCCTCAGGAAATGGAATTGGCGTTGTTTTAATGCAAGAAGGAAGACCCGTTACTTTTGAAAGTCATCCAATTAAAGGAAAGTATTTACAGAAAGCTATTTATGTGAAGGAAATGTTAGCAATACTACATGCACCAAAGAAATGGTGACCTTACCTAATGGGAAGGCACTTCAAGGTAAAAAATGATCATGATATTCTTAAATGATTTTTGGAACAAAGACTATCTTCATAAGAGCAACAAAAATGGCTCACAAAGATTTTGGGTTATGAATTTGAAATCATCTACAAAAAATGGAAGCTAAATGTTGTTGCAGATGCACTCTCAAGAAAGGATGAGGATGTGGAAGCATTTCTTTATGCCATTTCTATTACCCAACCAGGTTGGATAACTGAAGCAAGCAAGAAATGGAAGAATGAGGAAGGAGTATGGACACTCATTCAAAAGTTGCAACAAGGCCCCACTATATCTGATACATTTAGTTGGAAAAATGATTCCTTATGGTACAAATATCGCTTATACCTTTGTAATAATTCCCAATTAAAACAAAAGATTCTTTTGGAATTGCACACCTCTCTCTTAGGAGGACACTTGGGATTTTTAAAAACTTACCACAGGGTGAAGAAACATTTTTTTTGGGATGAACTTAAATCTAATATTCAAAATTTTGTGGTGGAATGTTTGGTTTTCCATAAAAATAAAATTGAGACAATTAAGACCCCAGGTCTGCTACATCCTTTATCCATTCCAAGTCAATGTTGGGAGGAGGTTTCAATGGATTTTATCACAAGTTTACCTAAGTCCGAATGAAAGAGTGTCATCATGGTGGTAGTTGATAAACTTACCAAGTTTGCACACTTTTGTGCATTATCTCATCCATTTAAAGCGAGTACAGTTGCTACTGCATTTATGAAAACAATTCAAAAGCTACATGGAAACCTAAAGATTATTTTAAGCAATAAAGATCCCATTTTCACTGGAAATTTTTGGGCGGAATTATTTTCTTGTTTGGTTAGTCAACTAGCTCATAGATCATCTTATCATCCTCAATCCGATGGGAAAACTGAGATAGTGAACAAATGTTTGGAAAGATATATTCGTTGCTTTGTATCTGATAAACAAACACAATGGGTCAATTGGTTACCTCTCGCTTAATGGTGGTATAACAATTCTTCCACACTACAACAAAAAGACCCCATTTATGGTACTTTATGGATATCATCCATCGTCCATCACATCATCTTTAAGAGAAAATTCTAATGTTCAAGTAGTGGAAGATCACATTGAGCATCAAAAACAAGTTCTCCAACTCTTAAAGGATAACCTAAACTTGGCACATAATCAAATGAAACAAAAAGTAGATCAACATCACAGCGAGAGAAGTTTTGATGTAGGCAACTAGGTATTTTTAAGGCTACAACCACACAAAAAAAATGTCCTCAAGCAAGCTAAGAAGGATAATAAATTATCGCCAAAGTACTTTGGTCCTTACAAGGTGTTGCAAAAGATTGGTACTATGGCATACACTGAATTGGAACTTCCTGCATCTTCTCGAGTGCACCCAGTTTTCCATGTTTCATGCTTAAAGAAGATTATAGGTGACAAAATTCCGGTTCAAACAATATTCCCAAAACTTGATGAGGAAGGAAAAATCATATTGGAACCTGAAGGAGTCACAGAAACAAGAACTCGATAGCTACGAAATCGATCAATTTTAGAGTATCTCATCAAGTCGAAGAACTTATCCACTGAACATTCCACATGGGAGGATGAAAATTTTATACAGAAGCATCCATAACTACTCAAGCATTGAGGAAAACACTTTTTTGAAGGAGACATGCATGTTAGGGCCTTATATTACTATTGTAGTCCCTTATTGTTGTTAGTGTATCCCCCTTATTGTTATTGTTGAACCCTTGTATTCCCCATATTGTTATTATTGTGCCCCATAATAGCCCACTATGCTTAGTGTTGTGCCCTTACATTATTATTTTTAGGCCAGGTAGGATTATATTGTGACCCCATGGACTCCTATATATAGAAAGGAAGTTTTTTCATTTGAATCATCCAAGAATTGTTCATTTATGTAATGTAAAGGAGGTTTCCCCCTCAAAGTGGCTGATTTCTGAATTGTTCATTGTTCTTTTCTTCTATTTTGTGAGTTGTTTTGATAACATGATGCGCTTTGTTTCTCTACACCATGAGAACTTTTCAACGCTCACAAATTATGTTAATGCATTTGCAATATTATTTGAAGTGTCCACCTTTAATGGTGATACCTTCTTTTATTCAATCATATCCCTCACAAAGTGATATTGAGCATCAATATGCTTTGTATTTGAATGATAAGCAAGGTTATTTTGTAAGATATTGCATTTTCGTTGTCACAATATATTATTATAGCTTTTTTCACCAAACCCCATACCTGAATACAACCTATGTAACCAAAATTCTTCCTTTCTTGAATGAGTAGCTACCATGTATTTAGCTTCTGTAGTTGAAAGTGCCACTACATAATATATTTTTTGTATCCAATTGATAACTCCTTCAAATAGGTTAAACATATATCCACTTATATATCTTATACAATACATATCTGTAGCCTGGTATGCAACAACGAAGCCATGAATGCCTAACACTTTGTCCAATCATGTTCTTCTTTGGTAGCGCAATCCATATGCAATAGTTCCACACAGATATTTGAAAAATATCTTCACTGTTATCCAATGCTCCCTTACTTTTTTTGACATATACCTACCCAATACTCCCACTACATGTGCAATGTCCATTTTGGTATAAACTATTTCATACATCAAACATCCAAGAATAGTAGCATATGGAACATGAGAAATGTCCTCTTCCTCTTCCTATGTCTTGGAACACTGATCCAAATATAAATTTACACCTACAAGAATAGGGACCTTCACTAATTTAATTTCCTATAATATATTAAACCTCTCTAATATTTCCTTGACATACTTCCTCTGAATTAACCATAGTTTCCTATTTTCTTTACCTCTTTTAATTCCATTCCCGAGATAAAATTTGTAGCATCAATATCCTTCATTTAAAAGTTAGAGGACGATTGATTTTTCACATCCTAGATTATTTCCATAGCATTTCCAATTTACAACATATCATCTATATATAAGACAAAATTAATAATATGATCACCAACTAATTTAAAATAAACAAATTGATCCTCTTTAATTATTGGTATGAGAAGTCCTTATATATATGTATCAAATTTTTGATACCACATCCTTTGTGATTGCTTCAACACATACCAATCATTTTTTAGCTTGCATACCAATTCTTTTTTACCCTTCATTGCAAAGCCTTTTGACTGCTTAATGTAGATATATTCTTCCAAATCCCCATGTAGGAATGCATACTTCACATCCCTTTGTTATACCTCAAAATCAAAAGAAGTATCAATAAATAAAAGAAACCTAATAGAATATAGCTTTGCAACATGAGAAAAAATATCACTAAAGCCAACTCCCTGCACCCAAGAATAACCTTTTACTACTAACTGAGCTTTATATTTATCCACGTTACCTTCTGAATTCAACTTATTCTTAAACACCCATTTTTCACTAACCAATTTTCTTCTAGATAGTAACTCCACTAGATCCCAAGCTGCCTCATTCTTGTTTAAGGTAACTATTTCTTCAATCATGGACAATTTCTAGAGTTTTCCATCCTTCAAATCCACATCCCCCTAAAAGTTATAGGCTCATCACTAGTGATAAAAAAAGAAAAATATAAATATAAATCAGGTGGAATATACCTTTTTGGCTAACTTATTGATCCAGGTGGATATTGGTGGCCACCCACCTATTCCACTTAGACCCACAAAATTGTTTTCGATTATTTTCCTACTTTTCATCACAATTTTTTTTTTTGACGGTTTTTTAATTTTGATAGTTTTGGGTCATAAAATTATGGAGCCATTTTGAGGCCCTAAACGATGGTTTTGAAGAAACGGTGATCCATTTTTGTAGTTGAAATTTGTTTACTTGAAGTATATATTTCTAATGGGCTATCATGTGCGCCAAAAGAAGATCGTATGCCAAATTTATGACCTTGGGAAGTTGACGTTCCAAATAACCCCATCGGGGCCAAATATATTTTGGTGCTTCATCTCCTAGGGTTAGGTTTTTGGATGTATAGGGTTTCTCATTATTTCTTCATGATAAAAAGTCATACAAGATTCATTCTAACACATTTTATAATGCATGTATCCATTACATATCTTGCCATAGATAAATTACCATTGCTTGAGCTAGTTTTCTTTGTTTTTGGATGTAAACAATTTTCAACATTTTCTATTTATTAATTGAAGTCTAGTTTCATTGTATCTATGTTTTTCTGTATTTCATTTCATTCCTTCATAAATCGAGATTAGTGTTATCAGAGTAGATTGCTCTTTCTTTGTTTTTTTGTGCATGTCCCCAACGAGGTCGGGGTATAAGGAGTTGGGAATCAAACTACTTGAACCCTTGCAAGACCGTGTAGAAATGTGGTGATATAATTTCAATTGCTTAGGAAATTTAATTTAAATCAAGAGACACAATTCTAATATACTACTATACGAAAATTAATTCACAATTTAGAACAACATTCACGAACATGCATCAATCACATACACAAGTACATATCTTTATTGTATAAAATCCACATAGATTCAAACTGATATTTTTAATATGCTAAAAAAAATACTTGAATATACTCTACAAATTGTGGAAACCAATTATGATCGCATAATCACATGAACAAGAAAGAGAAATAATTTCAATCACATAACGCAAAGATTTATTTGCGGAAAACCTCAGATAAAAAATTTTCTATTTGTATATTGCATAAGTCAAATAATATGAGAATAATACAATGCTTCTCTCAGGCTTGAGATCTCTCTGCACTATCGATGTTTGTCTCACTGATTCCTAGACAAGCTTGGTTCAATACTTAACCAGTTTCTTGGCCTTAGGATTACCTATTTCCTTGAAAAATTTCTTGGGTAATTAGGCCCCTATTAACAAGGAAATTCCTCAATAATGATTGTGCAATATATAAAAGCTCTTCCTATGAATTCATGCACCGTCTGTATAATTTTATGATTATACAACTGATAGTACACTTCCCTTTAACTCCAATCTCAACCAGGTCTTCCTCAGAACTGACATGGATGAGTTATTTATGAGTGAATTATCAGTTATCTGATTTATCAATGCATGTGAATTAAATCTAATGTAATTCACTTGACCTCTCACTAATTCCTCCATCGGTTAGAACAAGTTAAAAATATTTTAACTCAAATAAATTAAGTTAATTAATTACAACTCAAAATAGCCTCAACCAAGGCTCCTAAAAAGTAGGAGACACTCTATATGCCTCTATTTTGACCCTCAACTCAAATTAATTGAACTAAGTAAGTCTTCCTCACTTAGTTAACTCATACAATTGTCATGTGATGTGGAATTACAATTTACTTCTAATTTAATTAAGGAAAAATTAAATTAGAAGCCCCTTCTTGTTTCCATTTTCAATATTTATTGTTCAAAAATTCAATACTCCCTCTCAACCAGAAAGGAATTTAACTCTATCTCGATCTGGTACCTTTGGAATGTTCTGCATGCAACACTTCTCTCTAGTGTTGTTGTTATTGCAAATTATGAAACTGAAAAGCATCCAAACTGAATCAATTGTGATCAGTATGATGCATATATCACCTAATTCTCTGATTGCTACTAGCTACTGCATTGTCTACCGAAAACTTTGTGTTGTTGCCAACTCTGCACTGTGCCATCTCCATTGTTTCCAACTTTTCTCTGCTCTCCCCAATATCTGATTGCTGTTATTCTCTACATATATCACTCTAACATATGACTACATCAACCGCAACTGATCCATCATGCTATTGTGTACTATGGGCCTTCATAGCAAGGTAACGATCCATGAGACAAGACATCTCAATGGACCCTGCCCAAATTTCTTCACTCTTGGGACTATTACTTCACATCTCCCCATCTCTCACCTAGAGGTATGGTTGCATATGCTCCCTCTGCCCACTTGGCTGAAAATATCCGCCTTCTGGAGGTCTCTTCTTGAGGGGATGCCTCCACTCAGTCTCCTCTCTACTTCTCCAATTGTGGTTGCTCCACAAATTTCTGATGCTTCTTCCGAGGTTGCATGTTGAGAGGTAATTCATGCTCCCTCTCAACCACTAAGTATCTACCCTTTTCCTTTCTCCTCAAATATTTTCATGCATCTTCGACCTAGAGAGCATACAAGTTCTTGACTCACACACCGATCTGCTTCACCCGTCCTATGGCAATGTGTCTAAGGAAAACCTTTCCTTTTCTAAATATCACATCATAGTCACGATCTTCCAATATCGCTACCGAAAAAATATTCTTCTTTAGTCCTAGAACAAACAACACATCTTTGAGTCTAAGAGGGGAGCCAAACTCCCTTTTAAAAGTAAATGTACTAATACCGGTAGCGCTATACCTCCCATCATCTCCAAAATCTATTTTCTACTTGAGGTCTTTCTCCTCCAAGTCACTGAAGAGATCTCTATTCCCCATCATAGGAACGAGGAACCATTGTCGAGATACCACATGCATCTAATTATAGTGCTTTCCATGCATGCAATGAGAGTGAAATCATGTTCAAAATGTGAAGTTAGAGCTTCACCTGCTGCTGCTACTGCATGCTCCTTCTTACTTGCCTTCTTCTATGGAAATTTTGTGGCATAGTGCCCAGACTCGTGACAGTGAAAACACTTGATGTTGGAAAAGTATTTTTTCTTTCCCTCTTCACCTTGGTACTTCATTCCCCTAGCTTTCTTTCCTTTACTGACTAATGCAAAGTACTCTTCTTTGGAAGAGGTCCTGTCTCTGGTGTTTCTCCTAATCTCTTCATCCACCAAGTCAAACCACAATCGCTCCAACTCTAGTAGCTTCTCGCCCCCATTCACTGAATCCTGGTAGTTGTGCCAGCTCTTAAAGGCATATAAGCATAGGTCGCTTCATCATCCCCCAAAGAACGGTAACACCAACAATTTCTATGGCAATGTGTCTAAGGAAAACCTTCTTTCTAACATCACATCAACAATTTTCTTTTTTTTGATCTTCCAATACCGCTACCGAAAAAATATTCTTCTTAGTCCTATGAACAAACAACACATCTTTGAGTCTAAGAGGGAGCCGACTCCCTAGTGGTGCAACATCGATAGCCAAGAGGCTGTTGCTCTCCATCATCTCCAAAATCTATTTTCTACTTGAGGTCTTTCTCCTCCAAGTCACTGAAGAGATCTCTATTCCCCATCATAGGAACGAGGAACCATTGTCGAGATACCACATGCATCTAATTATAGTGCTTTCCATGCATGCAATGAGAGTGAAATCACATTCAAAATGTGAATTTATAGCTTCACCTGGTGCTCCTACTGCATGCTCCTTCTTACTTGCCTTCTTCTATGGAAATTTTGTGGCATAGTGCCCAGACTCGTGACAGTGAAAACACTTGATGTTGGAAAAGTATTTTTTCTTTCCCTCTTCACCTTGGTACTTCATTCCCTTAGATTTCTTTCCTTTACTGACTAATGCAAAGTACTCTTCTTTGGAAGAGGTCCCGTCTCTGGTGTTTCTCCTAATCTCTTCATCCACCAAGTCAGACCACAATCGCTCCAACTCTAGTAGCTTCTCCCTCCCATTCACTGAATCCTGGTAGTTGTGCCAGCTCTTGGGAAGGCATATAAGTGATAGGCTCACTACATCATCCTCAGCAATGGTAACACCAACACTTTCTATGGAAATGTGTCTAAGGAAAACCTTTCCTTTTCTAAATATCACATCATAGTCACGATCTTCCAATACCGCTACTGAAAAAATATTCTTCTTTAGTCCTAGAACAAACAACACATCTTTGAGTCTAAGAGGGGAGCCAGACTCCCTTTTAAAAGTAAATGTACTGATACCGGTAGCGCTATACCTCCCATCATCTCCAAAATCTATTTTCTACTTGAGGTCTTTCTCCTCCAAGTCACCGAAGAGATCTCTATTCCCCATCATAGGAACGAGGAACCATTGTCGAGATACCACATGCATCTAATTATAGTGCTTTCCATGCATGCAATGAGAGTGAAATCATATTCAAAATGTGAATTTATAGCTTCACCTGCTGCTGCTACTGCATGCTCCTTCTTACTTGCCTTCTTCTATGGAAATTTTGTGGCATAGTGCCCAAACTCATGATAGTGAAAACACTTGATGTTGGAAAAGTATTTTTTCTTTCCCTCTTCACCTTGGTACTTCATTCCCTTAGCTTTCTTTCCTATACTGACTAATGCAAATTACTCTTCTTTGGAAGAGGTCCCGTCTCTGGTGTTTCTCCTAATCTCTTCATCCACCAAGTCAGACCACAATCGCTCCAACTCTAGTAGCTTCTCCCTCCCATTCACTAAATCCTGGTAGTTGTGTCAGCTCTTGGGAAGGCATATAAGTGATAGGCTCACTACATCATCCTCAGCAACGGTAACACCAACACTTTCAATCTCATCTTAACACTAAGTGAACTTAGCCATGTATTTTGGTATTGTGTCGCCCTCCTCCATCTTGACTTTTTCGAGCTTGTCCTTCAGCGCCAGCTTCCTGTGGTCATTGTTGTTCTGAAAAATAATTGTTAAGGCATTCCACATAGCATATGGAGTTTCCTTTCCATGGATATTTTAGACAATATGATCTCTAACTCCTTCCAATAGAATCCTTCTTTCCTTTTCTACGTTATTCTTCCATGCATCCATATTTTGATCATTTTTTGTTGCGGGCCTGGGAATATCACTGTCTATGAGCTCATTCAACCCATTGTATTCCAACACTTCTTCCATCATGTCCTTCCAAGATATGTAATTAGAACTACCCTCAAGGGAATATTCGAGTCTCAATCCACATAACAACATCCTAATCCTGTTGCTGGCCCTAAAGAGTAGATCTATAAATTCGATTCACCTGCTCAAAACAAACTCGTATTATTTTCTTCTATAGTGATTCCTGCTCTGATACCATGTATAAAATCCACATATATTCAAATTAATATTTTTAATATGCTAAAGCAAAATACTTGAATCTACTCTACAAATTGCGGAAACCAATTACGATCACATAATCACATGAACGAGAAAGAGAAAGAATTTCAATCGCACAACACAAAGATTTATCTTGGAAAAGCCTCAGCTAAAAACCCCACTATATATATATATATATATATATATATATATATATATATATATATATTGCATAAGTCAAAGAATATGAGAATAATACAATGCTTCTCTTAGTCTTGGGATCTCTTTGCACTATCTCTGTCTGTCTCATTGATTCTTAGGCAAGCTTGGTTCAATACTTAACCAATTTCTAGGCCTCAAGATTCCATATTTCCTTGCACAATTTCTTGGGTAATTAGGCCCCTATTAAAAAGGAAATTCCTCAATAATGATTGTTCAATACATCAAGTCTCTTCTTCTAACTCCATGCACCAACTATACATTTTTTTTATTATACAACTGATAGTACACTTCCATTTAACTTCAATATCAACTGTGTATTCCTCGAAACTGACATGAATGAGTTATTTATGAGTGAATTATAAGTTATTTGATTGATCAGTGCATGTGCATTAAATCTAATTTAATTCACTTGACCTCTCACTAGTTCCTCCATCAGCTAGAACTAATTGAACTGATTTTAATTGGAATAAATTAAATTAATTAATTACAACTTGAAATAAACTCAACAAGGGCTCCTAAAAAGTAGGAGACACTCTACATGCATCTTTTTTTACCCTCAACTCTAATTAACTAAACTAAGTAAGTATTCCTGACTTATCTAACTCATACAAGTTGTCATGTTATGTGGAATTATAATTTACTTCTAATTTAATTAAGGGGAAATAAAATTAGAAGCCTCCTCTTGTTGCCATTTTCAACATTTCTTGTTGCAATTTCAACATTTATATAGGGGAAAACCTTAAGCCTACTTGCATTAATCATATGAATAGAGAATGTATTACAATTTCTTTCTCACTCTGAACTCAGCCTGTAGGTGAATAACCTTTCTCACTGCTCAATGAGAAGCACTGACCCAAACTTAGTCAATTTATGCCTCTGATTGAACCCTTATTTTCTTATGAAAATCCAGAGGAATTAGGCCCCTAATTTTTAGGAATTTTCCTCCAATTCATTGCGCAATTCCCAAGGTCAGATCTTTGACTACATGTGACACTTGTGCACTCAAGACTAGTCTACAACCAATGTTACATTGCCTTGGAATCTCCACCACAACTAGGGAACTAGAATTCTCTGCATACACTAGCTATTTTTGGTTGAGGTATAAATTAACTGGATGATCACTAAGTTATATTGTTTTCCCACTGTAAAACTGACCTCCAACTAGTTCTATCAACAATTAGAACTAGTTTAAGTGAATACAACTGGAAATAATTGAACTAGATTACTACAAATTAGCAATCACACATGCATAACTGAACTTCAAGCCCTCGAACTCAAATTTATTAAGCTAACTGAATGAAAAGAGCCATGTCACATCAGTTAAATACATCCAAGTTGTTTGCTGATGTGGAAATTCAAATTTTCCAATTTGACCAAGGCAAAGTCAAATTGAGACTTTCTTGCTACACTCCTCAATAGACCGTCCTCGCCGACCCCAATGGCCTCCCATGGTGGAAGAAAATAAATACGAGGGAACATGATATCCTATCAAATTTTTACTCGAAGAAGCCCTCGACTGATAGAGGAACAAGATGATGGATAATTGTTCCCAGATTCTTCGGCGAACACCAATGAGTGAAGCATCTTCATCTAACAATCACTTCAGAGGCACTAACCCTTTAAGGTACAAGTTAATTTTGACATTCCCATATTTGAAGGCCATATAGACGTAGATGCTATAGATAAATCATTAAATATATTGGAATGATATTTTTCGGTCCATATTTTTTCCAATAGAGAAAATATTACATTTTCACTCCTTAAGAGCGCCCCCCATGTCAAGGATTGGTGGGAAAATTACTCTGAACAAAGGGTCGAGGATAAATCCTCACTATTTTCATCTGCGACCTCTTGGGACACTTTCTGAGATGTTTTTAAGGAACAATATTACCCTATTGGGATTTATGAGGAAAAGTACATAAAATAGACCACACTACGGTAGGAAATGGGCCAAGAAGTGCTAGAGTTCATGAATATATTTCATACCCAATGCATGAAGTTAGGTATTAATAAATATGAGTGACATATGGTTATCAAGTACTACATATGTCTGCACAAATACATCCGAGAAGAAATGGAGTTCTTTGACATCTCCTTGCTTGGTGTAGCATTACCAATATGCAGTCAAGATTGAGCAGAAATTTAAACAGAAGAAGCGAGACCTTGGATATGTGAATCCAAAGTAGGGAAGGGCACCCTCAAACTGTAGAAAAAAGGAAATATCCAAGGTGGAATGAAACAAGACAACCCATCGAAGTCAGAAGAAACAAATAGCAATGGGAAGATGAAGAAATACACTGGAAAGTGGTGTGAGTTCCACAAGATCCCCAGTCATAGCACAAGTGAATGTCATGCAAAGCAGCCATTGGTGGTTGAGTTAAAAGCTTCAGAGTAAAATGCATCTTTCGAATCTGAGCGAGAACCCAACCAGGGGAAAAAAATCATTGATGCAGAACCCAATGCCACTCAGTGTCGCCACCAAAGTTAAGAAAAGTGAGCCTGAAGATCTCGAGAAGGGTGAGAATCTCTTCCAATCATAGGTGTGGGTGAAGGGTGCTCCACTACAGTTCATTGTTGATAGTTGGATTCAAAAGAGCCTCATCTCATCAAAGGTCGTTAAGCAGTTGGGTGTGCCAAAAAAACAAAACCCATAATAATACACCATCGGGTGGCTCCACCAAGGGAAATATCTATGTGTCATCCAATAGTGCTACATGCCCTGCATCATCAAGCCTTTCACCGACAAGGTATTGTGTGATGTTTCTCCCCTTGAAGTTTGTGATTTTTTATTAGGCCAACGATACTTATGGAAGTTTCATGTTGTGTATGAGTTTATAACTCATATTGTTATTATTGTTTTGGGTAGAAATATATACAAGATACCATAGGTAGCCCCACCTATCACAATTTCTTTCATCTCTGCAAAGTAATGCGGTAAGATCATCTCCTATACTAGTAAATTTGTTTCCTTCCTGATTTTCTCTCAAAGTAAGGGGAATATCGTAGCCACATACATAGCAGAAGAAAGTGGCTAAGTTCGTGGAAGAGTATAGGGGCATCTTCTCCTCAACCACGAGGGTACCTTTACACTTTTAGGTCAAGCATTTGATTGATTTGACCCTTGGTGCACCTATACCTAATGGGTCAGTCTACCCCCAATCTCTTCTGGAAAATGAAGAAATCAAGTAGCAAATCCATGAGTTTCTAAAAAAAGATAACATCCGAGCAAGTTACTCACCTTGTGGGATCCCAATTGTACTCATGCAAAAGAAATATGGGACCTAAAGACTTTTCATTGACTTCTAAGGCATTGAAAAAAATCATAGTAAAAAACAGATACTCAATCCAACTGACTGATGACCTTATGGACAGACTCAAGGGGGCTAAGAAATTCAATAAGATTTATTTGAAGTATGTTTGTCACCAAAATCTAATAGAAGCCATGGATGTATGAAAGAACACCTTCAAGTCTAAGGAGGGTCTCTTTGAGTGGTTGGTCATGTCCTTCAGGTTGACAAAATCCCCTGCAACTTTTATGAGGCTGATGGATGACACCTTGCGACCTTTCTGATGGGCCTCTAAATTCGACATAAATTAAGGCCCATCTAACCTTTCCTAGGTACATTAAGGTTATACTAAATTTTTCCTTCTACACTTAACGATGTTTTTTAGCTTTAATATGTTCATAGGAAGGTTTAGAGGTAACTGCATATTATGTTCCTAATATTATTTATTTTTGCAGAATATTGAGAGAATATGGAGTAAATTATGAATGATATAATATAGGTACTTTCTCCATACTACAGGAGGATCAATATTAGATAATAAATGAACAAGATATTATGAAATTATTATACAAAATTTGGAGCCCCAGTGATTGACAAAATCTAGGAATGTGCTCCCTGTCATTTAATGCATATTCCTAGTGTTGGGAACCAGATCCGCTATTTGAGGGACCTTGAAGGGGAAAAATTCCTCCTTTCAAGGAGCATTCTTCCTCATAAATTTATATAAGTACCATTTCTAATTTTCCTCTAGGGGTAGGTATTTCTTAGTCTTCTTGTGGAGAAAACTTGTTATTTAGCAGCTCCACTTTCATTTCAAGCAGGGATGTACTTGGATTGATTCAAATAATTAAGTTAGGTACCGTTTTTAGATTTTAAATCTTTGTTTCCTTCAAAGGACTCTGATTTTAATTGGTGTTGGCCATCCTAGGAGCCTTATATGCCTCTTCTACAATTTCTTTATTTCTTTTGAATATCCTTTTCACTTGCATCTCTTATCTCTACATTTACTATTCATGTTTCTTTTATTGTAGGTCATATTGGTTAAATTATTGAAGTGAGTAGCTTTTTAGGTTATTTACAGATTCAAAATCATTATGCATCCTTATAACAACTTTTAAAATCCATATTCATCATTGAGCTACGTGGATTAGTTTACTAGTTCACAAATCTAGAATTTCTGGAAGTCTCTTGTAGCAAAATAGTAGTAATTTTTTGCTATTTTTTAAAGCTATTAATGAGATTCATTTAAGTTTATAACAATTGTATTGGGTCATAAAGAAATTTAAAGCTTATAATTTTCACTTGATTAGGTTAGGCACTTGGTAGGTTAACTAGCTCACTAGTTATTGAATTTTAAGTTTTTAGAGTAGTAATTTTCTAATATTTTTTATCACATGTTAACAGGGGTATTTTGGAGTGATTCCAATTGTAATGGAGTAAAAAAAAATCCTAATTATGAAATAAATAAATAATCCCATCCCATTTTCATTTTATTTACTTGGGCATTCAGAAATTTATCTCGCTCATGTAGCAAAATAGGGCCTCCTGTAGGATGTGTAAACTTGACTAGATTTGCTCCAAAAGATTGGTTTTTGTCCCTTAGACTTGAATAATGACCTATAAGATTTGAACCATTAATTTGTAATACCAAAAGACCTCTTAAGCCTTGCCTCTTCTCTATTGCAATTCACCTCTGCAATTATGGTAAGTGGACAGATTCATGACTTGAAGAGCATAATGATGATTGTCATGATTACTTCATGAAGTACCGTATGCTTTTTTTGACAAAAAATATGTTGAATGTAGTGATTGAAGAATGCTTTCATGATTAGGTTTTTTTTATAAATCATAAGCTAGCGTTTCCATTTCCAACATTGTTATTTCTATTGCATAGACTAGGTTTCCTTTTGATTCAACAATTACATTTTGCAGATAGAATAGCATATACATTCATGAAAGTAAGTTAACCTTTACATTTATGAAAAGTAGAGTAAAATTTCCATTCCTGAATATAGATAAGAATTTCCATTTCTACAATTAGTTTAGGCTTGATTCCATGATATTCCCTTCATTGCATCAGATCAAAGAAAGGACACATTACATGCTAGACATATAGTATTGACACCTCTTAAGTTTGTATGAACCTCGGGTTGATAATTTAAGTTGGTAACCTTGGGATTTGCAACATTATTGTTGCAATGCTGGGGCTCATCACTTTCACCAACTTGTTTGTGGTTGTATATATGTATGATATCCTCATCTTCAGAAAGATTTAGGCATATCACTTGCAACATATTCGATAGGTCCTTTAAACCTCGCGATATCATAAGTTATGTGACAACCTAGAGAAATTCTCCTTTGTCATGGACCAATTCCAATGCCTAGGATACATAATTGATGAGAAAGGCGTGCATGTGGACCCAAATAAGATCCAAGTCATTCAGGATTGGTTGGCCCTGATGACTATAACAGAGCTTTGCATCTTCTTGGGGTTTTCTAATTTCTATCAAAGATTCATGTTAGGGTTCTCTCATATCACTTGGCCCTTGAGTCGAGATACCAAGGATGGATAAAAATAAAATTATTTTTGGTTCAAGTCACAATAGGAGGCATTCATTGAAATGAAAAAACACATTTTCTCTGCACCACTCCTCACCTTTCCATACCTACAACAACAATTTGAGGTTGAGACAGATGCCTCTGAGTATGTTACTGGTGCAGTCCTCACATATAAATGGTATCTAATGGAATATCATAATGAGAACCTCTCTAATACTATTCGAAGATACCCCACCTATGATAAGGAAATTCATTCTATCATGTAGGCGTGTCAGTAATGAAAACATTATATTTTGGGGAAGGAGAGGATTATCCACATGGATCATCGACCTCTTCAATTTATGCAAACATGAGTCAAGTTGTATAATTACCACAATAATAAATGGTCCACATACCTGGAAAAAATCCATTTGAACGTTAAATACATGAAGGGTAGCACTAATTACGTCAAACATTACCTCGGTCGGCCCTCGATTGTGGCACTAAGAAAAATTCTTAACTCTTGTTGGAACAAGACCTATGGATGGCCACACCTAAATGAAAATGAATCAGAATTCACTACCGTGACCCACAAGATGTTGATGGCTATAAATCCAATTCACTATTTCCACCTTCAAGATGGAATTTTGCGATATCTAGGACATCTTTGTGTTCCTTCAAGTGAGTGTGCCAAGATGATTTAGGAGGAGCATTGCAGTCAGGTTACATGACACTTTGGTGTGGAGAAGACAATGGTAGTACTATAAAATTAATTTTATTGGCCAAAACTTTGACAAGATGTTGGAAAATATATCAGATCCTGCACTATCTATGTCATGGATAAGCTAACCATTAAGAAGCAAGGCCTGTACACTCCTCTGCCTACTCCTAGCCAACCATGGGAATACATATCCATGGACTATATGTATCTCTTTCCTTCTACCAATCATGGTAATTACTATTTGTTTGTGGTCGTTGATATACAAGAAGAGCATCACAACAAAAGCCAATACCAAGCTTTTCTTCGAATAAGTGTGGGTACATTTTGGGATCCCATGGAAAATTATATCATATTTGGATAGCAGGTTCCTAAGTGCATTATGGTCGATCCTTTGGTCATCGTTGGGCCCCAAGCTCACCACATTGACTCCATTCCACCCCTAAACTAATGGCTAGACAAAGGTCGTCAATAGGATGATAGTGTACATATTATGCATGTACAACTCTAAGGATCAAAACACTTGAGATGAGAGTTTCCCCTATGTGAAACATATCTACAATAAAACTCTCCACAGCTCAAATGGCCATAACCCATTTCATGTGGGCTGATATTTCAACCATTGTGTCCAATTGATGTTGTAATGCCTCTTGCAACTACACATATAGAATATGCACATGTTCAATTCAAAGCTGATAAGGAAATCAAGTTTATTGAATGAATTAAGGAAATTCACCAAAAATTTCATGATGTCCTGGATAAAGCCAATACTATGTACACTGATTTCATGATCAACATTGGGTTCCACATAAGTTTCAATTGGGCGGCAAGGTTTGGTTGCATTTGCAGAAGGAATGCCTTGTCAGAGCCCATCGAAAGCTTCAACAACTATGATACAAGACTTACACCATAACTGAGGTTGTGGATGACAACGCTTTTGAGCTAAGTATCCCCCAATTCCTTGGCCTACAACCAATATTCAATGTGGATTTCCTTTAGCCATAATTTCCACCATTGTTGGACACATCATACATTGTTGAGCGACTGACACCAAAAGAGATCAACCTAGACTTCATTGAACATGTAACAACTGATAAAATCATGGACACACAAGTTAATATAACTCTCCAATAAAGGATCCAACTATATCGGGTTGTCAAATCCGACCAGATCCTGCACCAAGTCATGTGGCTCACTAGGGACCAAGTTCAGCAGAAGTTTCGTCACCTCATGGAGGAACTCAATGTAATGGGGACCACTGATTCGTAAGGGGTGAGGAATGATCCAATTGGATACTGTTGGCCACCCACCTATTCCACTTTGGACCTCCAACATTTTTTTCTATTACTTTCATTTTTTTAGCACAATTTCGTATTATGGCGATTTTCAATTTTTTGCAATTTCTAGGTCTTGAATGTCCATAGCCATTTTGAGGCCCTAAATGGTTATTTTTTGGGAAACTTGAAAGCATGGATCAAATATCCATGTGTATAATAATTTTTTTTTCCCTTGAATAGGCCTCTCTAATGGGATATCGTGTGCGCCAAACGAAGGTCGTATGCCAAGGTTACGACCCCGAGAAGTTGACGTTCTAACTAACCCCATTAGGGCCCATATCTTTTGGCGCTTCATCTCCTAGGTTAGGTTTTTGGATTTTTAGTGTTTATCATTGTTCATTCAGGATAAAAAGGCCTCTAAACCTCATTTTAATGCAATTCAGAAGACTTGTGTCCGTCACATCTCTTCTTAGAGATAATCTACCATCACCCAACTAGATTTCTTTATTTTGCCATGTAAACAATTTTCAACATTTTCTGTTTATTAATTGAAGTTAAACTTCACTGTATATCTATGTTTCTATATTTCATTTCATTCCTTCATAAATCTATATCACTTTTTTCCCTAAAAAATCTCCTTAAAACCAAAGTATGTGGTTCTTCTTCTTCTTATTCATGTTCATATATAAATTTTGATTCATCATCCTTTAGTTCAAACTCTATCTTCTATGATTATTTCTCCCTTGGTAGGAAATTGTATTTGATAACATATTTTACTTCTCTGAATTACACATCTATACTATACATAACCTTTCACATTTCTAGGCTTTAAAGCTTATAACTTTTTAAACCATATTTATAACCAATAAAGGTGCACCTTTTAGATTTGTTATCAAGCTTGGTTCTATTTCTCTTTGGAACATGTACATATGCATCACAACCAAATACCTTGATATGTGTGAGATATTATTTCTTATTCCATACCTCATGTGGAGTCTTATCATACATATACGATGAAAGTGATCTATTAACTAAATAACATATATTATCTACTTCCTCTTCCCTAAATTCTTGTCATAACCTAGCACCACTAAGCATGTTATATTTTTCCATTAATGTCATGTTCATCCTTTCTAAACTCCATTATGTTGAGGTGTGTATGGAGTACTCTTCTACCTTTCCGTGCCAGAATATTTACAAAACTCTTCAAATTCCTTCTTGCCAAACACTCTACCATTATCCATCCTCAACACCTTTACTTTCTTTTATGTCATATTGTCCACTATAATCTTAAAGTATTTAAATATGTAAAAGACTTAAACTTTCTTCCTGAGGAAATATATCCATGTATTTCTCAATATTCATATATAAGTGAGATGTAGTACACAAATTTACCTAATGATGGAATTTACAAGTCCAAACAAATCATTGTGCTCTAGATGTAGTATTCCCTCTAGCCTCTTAACACCTGAGGATAATCTCACCTGATTCTTCTTCCCATATAAACAATGTTCACATAAATCAAAATCCATAGATAAATTATACATAAAGGAACATCTCTGGGATATGTCTTAGTGTTTTGATGCCACACCATAGCCTTTTTTCCTAAAGATGCAAGAGTTTTTATTTATTCTACTCCACTCTTAGGAACAATGGAATTGTTACTCCTATCATTAATAATACTTACCAAAAACTCATAAATATTTCCAATCTAAAATATTCTAGATAATTCAATTTCTCCTCAAACAATCCTGCAAATATACTTTTCAAAAATTGTTCTTACACCTGCATTACTCTTGTTGCTTACAAAAATAAAATTTCTCACAAATCCCAGATGTGCAAAACACTAGGGAGTTTCCTTATCCTTCCATCCATGAGATTCAACTTGAATTTTCCTCATCTTATGATTCTAGATCTTGATTCATCTCTTAAGAAAACATCACTACCATCGAATCTTTCATACTCGCAAAACCACTCCTTGTGAGCATTCATATGAAAATATGTGCCTAAGTTGAAAAACCATGCCTCATGATATCGCTGTGTACTTAAAGAAGAAAATTACACATCCCCTCCTCCATCTGAGGAGATTTTTTCTTCTACATAAGAAGCATCTTCAAATCCCTTCCATTTCTCTGGAATTTTGGATGTATAGTCTTTCTTGTAATGCCATTATTTTCCACATCCCCAACATACCTTATGAACTTTCCTAGAGATTTAAACCTTCCTCTAGATTTATATCTCCCACTTGAGGACTTATTTCTATTTTTATTTTGGGAGCATCCTCTTATAAACAAGGCATCTCCATTATATCTCTCCATGTTTTTCCATCTCATCTCCTCTTGCAACAATGATGAGACTATTTCATTGAATTTTCAGGTAGTTGTATTTCTACGTATGTCAACAAATAAACTATCCCATGATTTCGGTGGAGAAAATAAAAAAATAATTCATTGATCCTCATTTGAAATATTAATATCAACAGATGAAATTTGACTCACCATAGTACTGAAGGCATTTAGATGCTCCATCACTGAGTCACCATCCTTCATCCTCATGTTATACATATTTTTTCATAGGAACAATTTTTTTCACCAAGGACTTATACTGATAGAAAACCCATAAATTTTCCCTAAAAGCCTTTGTTGTACCTTCCATTTACACATCCAATAATAATAAATTTGAGAGACATAATCATATTTTTCTCTTTTCCTTCCAATCCAACTTCATCCAATCTTATGTTGACATCCCCATCGATGCAGAACCTGGATCCACAAAAATAAATTGATCTCTATCCATCAATAAGTCTTCCATTTTGAGCTTCCAAAGCTCAAAATCTACCCATTTAATTTCTCGATCTCTATTTTTGAATTGTTCGCCATTTCTTTTCACCACAAGAACTAGCTTTGCATATCTCCCACTGTAACAAGGTTTACCATAGGCCAAGAGAAACCCCTTAGCCACAAAGTCATCCTTTTGAATCCAAAAAATTTTTGATACCAAATTTATGTTTTGTTCCTACAAACACATTCTTAATCAAACAAAAAATATATAATTCCAAATGCAAAAATTTACGTGAAGATTTTGTCTTGGACACCCAAACCTGGGAAAATCAAAAATCTGTTTTTCATTAATTTTTTGTATAGTGTTAAAATAAAATATATATCCAAAATCATACATGAAATTCGAATCCAATGATAGTTATTTAACTAAAAATATAAACCACCATGTTCCACAAAACCATCCTTAGAAAAATTTTGGATGAAAACTGCTAAAAACATTGCAAAAAACAACCCAAAAATCCCCCCCCTACGTTTGTGGTGCATATAAGTCGTGAAAAGAATATAACATGTACATAAAAATATATTGAGTTGGAACTAGAATGGTCTCTAAATGGGATGAAACTATTCTCTTATGTCATCTCATCTCCTCCATCTTTCTTCTGCCCCCTTTGGCACTTTAGCTGATTATTCCCCTCTCTCTATTCAAGGGGAAGATGCGAGGATATGGGACTCAGATTTATACTCTATCAAAAAGGGTTACTTGGTTCAACTTATTTCAATAGGTTTCCCCATGAAATAGAAATTTTATTCTATCCACTAAAGCTCTAAAGGATTACTAAAAATCAACATTCTTTGTTGGGCTCTTGTACACAAAAATATTTTGACAGTTGAGAATCTAACCAAGAGGGGAGTTTTTATCCCTTCAATATGTGCCCTATACTTATCAAAAAAGTCTATATTCCACCTCTTCCTTTACTATATTCTTTCTAAATATTTTTAGGCATACACTCTGAGGAAAAATGAACATATGGTGAAATGGTTGAAATCTCCTCTCCACTTCTTTGAATCCTATAGTAGTCATTATGTAAACTCCTTCAAGGGGAAATTTGTTCTTAGAAAAGTATGGGTGGCTCTCCCAAATTTATTTGTTGGAATATTTTGATAGCTTGAGATAGGGCCATATGCTAGGCCCTACATTTCTCCCCTGAAGTGGTTGCAAAAATATCCCTTTTCTATTGCAAGAGAATATGGGATATCAATCCTTCAAGGTGTATGGTTCACAACATCTTCTTGAATGTGATGAGAGTTGTCTCTTCCATATTAAACTCAGTTTATTTCATCCTTCCAAATCTAACAAGAAAAAAAATTTCTAGCGATAACTAAACACATCTCAATTTAAGGATTGAATCCTCTCAATGAATGGCCCTATTATATGTTTTGATGGTTCCTCAAAGAAAAATCTAGGGTGGAAGGAGTGAGGGGAGTCTTGTTTGACCATAAGGAACAATTATAATGACAATGTATTTATATTTTGGGAGAAAATACTAACAATCAAGTATAGATGTATGTCTTATTAAAAGGGCTTAGAAATATTCACCTAGAACGTTAATTGTGATTGAAGATTCCTTAAACACTACCACACATGTCAATTTCAGGTCTTCTCTGAAAGGGTATAAGTAAAAATTCTTATTCAAAAGGATGATGGTTTTGATTTGAATGTTCCAAGAGTTTGATGCCTTCCATGTGCTAAGAGAACATGATAATATTGTAGACCATATGACCAATCAAGGCATGAACTTGGGTGTGGGAACCTTGGTCATAAATGGGAGGCAATTATTTGATCATATTCCATAGTATGAATCTAGATAATCACAAAACTAGTGGCTCGTGGGGTCCTCCTATCCCATCCTCCTTGTGGCTACAAGTGGTTTTATATAGTATGGCCTAGGACATGGAACACAATAGTCAGGCCTTAGTGGTGTCTATATCATCAAAGTGGAGATTTCTTCATGAAATGTGGAGTGTGGTTTCATTAGATTTGGTGGTACCACTCATTTTTATTTTCTTCATCCTCGGACCTAGCTAGATTTGGTCTACGTTCACTTGTGGTATGTGTGTTGGGAATTATTACACCTAGTGTGCTTCATTTGTGGGAAGATAGTGGATATCTTGGAGCAAGGTTTATGGATGCAAAGAGGCTCGTTTGGTGAATATTGGAGGTAGGATGTTGTAGGTGATCTATCCCTGGCAATATTAACTGCATGCATACTATTTCAGGTCATCAAGTTCGACTCTCTCAAATTTGGGAAGAGGTCTGTATTTATTCTTCTCAAGGATTATTTATATCTATTATGTTCATTTTTATATGTAGTCGCAATTTTGAGAGATGCTTCTTTCCTTCTCTCTGCTTTATTCTAGCAGAAAAATCATTGTGGGTATAGTCATTTTGATCTCTCAACATTCATTATTTTCTGTAGTATGGGACCACCTTAATCCAAGGGGAAAGATTCCATTGAGTTCAACTAATAAAAGGAAATGGAAGACATCGGGTCCTGAATATAAATATTAACTGTACAATTTAATTCTAAGATGGAGATGATCACTGGTTATGGATAAATGATTCACTGGCTCAGTGAAGAAATTAAAGAACTCATAACTGAGAATAGATTCCTTATGGGTGTTCAAAAAAAGGGTCTATCGTATAAAGTAGCACATATATATTTTTCCAATTCTATTCTATCTCCTCAAGTGATGATATGAAAACTCAATAGATGTTTCTCCATAGAAAATGTGGTAATCACGGATAAATTAATTCTCATGAGAAAATGGTGAAGGAATTTTTTTTCTCTCCCATTTTGTTATTAAATATGGATTTAGTTTAGTAACTTGTAGAATATATACTTATAGTAATAAATGTACTTATGTAATGGAATTATGGTCTCGAAAGCTAAAAGTTTCAAGTTCTTTTGGACTCTCGGGGCCATTTTGTATTGTAGAAAAAGGATGATGATCAAACTTTCAACCCTATAATAGATATGTTCTTCGACACGTCTTTTACCAATGTATATTCTTGTTATTGTTAAAAAAATAATAATATTAACAAGTTCGTGTTGCACACGACATATGTGCCGGATAAAAGCTTGTATGTTAACTTGGATTGAAGTAATAAGCAAAGGAAATTGACAATGTACATCCATTACCAATTGACCAAGGTATGATCAATTGGGCAAAGTAAAAAATGATTAAGTTTTTAATGTGTTGTTAGAAGAGATGCTCAGAAACACAATCTCTGAAATTTCTTAATGCTTTGAAAGTTCAGTTATGGGATCCTGAACGCAGGGTATATGCCTTCAAATTTTTAGAAAGTTCAATTTTTATAGGTTTGATTTTTGTTTGCTACACCATAGTTTTCTGCAAAAGAGAATTGCAATCCCATCTCCTTCTGAAATGGTGTCACACATATTTATTTGAATGTTAGTATGAACGTATAAATTTGGAAATAAGTGAACCCTTGTCATTATGCATTTTATAGATCATTACTACTCTCTTCACTTTGAAACGAGATTGCCACATGTTATGTTTACTTATAGTGACTCATAAATGTTGATAGTCACGGGGTGGGTTTCTCTCCTCTTTGATAGGAGGGGAAAATTATCTATGCATCAAAACATCAAGGATATACAATAAATTTATAGCCTTATTAGCACCTTTCGGCCTCACATGTATGGCTTGTAATATTATAATAAGTATAATATTATGTAATGTGAAAACTATGTGAGAGATTGTTTTATGGATAAGTAAACTTATTTTACAGGAGATGGTTGGCATGCAAAACAAACAACCACTATGTGTGCATGTATGTTTCCCACATATTTTCACAAAACATTAATAACAGTATGTCGACATGCACAGACAGAAAAACACACTACCGCATGGGCCCATTTTCCAACCACTTGTCCACACCGACATACTATCTACATTCATGTCAACTAGGCTCATTAACATCATGGGCCTATTTTCCATCCACTTTTCCACACCGACATACTATCTCCATTCATGTTCACCAAGCACATTGACACTCGATCCTTCTCCCTGTCCCTAATATTCCTGCTAGATGGTTCTAGTAACTGAATTGATGGGTTTTGAAAGGTCTGTCATTTTAGATCGAATCCATTTTTTCCTGTTCTCTGTTGTTATTTCCTTCCATTCTCATTTAGGGACCAGTAAGAGGACACATTTCAAGAGTTGATGAGTTTCAGTTTACTCAAGCTTCAAGTATAGCGCATTCAAAATTTCCTTATAACAAACGATTATCTCCTTGGCACTGTCAGCATTTCCGATCGACTACTAAATCTTGGAGGCATTTAGTATTTTTCCAATGGACTTTTCAGAGAGGCCAGGAAGCGACTAGGAATTCAAATTTTGAGCTATCTACTTGCTTTAACAAGAGAAATTCGTCAAAATTGTGAAAATACTTTTCTTGAATCATAGTTACAAATGCAATTTAATGGATTATACTTTGTTATTCTTTAATTGTTGAGTATTTTAAAAAAATTATATAATTTTTGTTATTTGAAAAGTGATTTTCCTTGTGTGCAGGGTGTTTTTTGGAGATGTCTAAATTCTGATGCATGTCTACTTCAGTTGAACCTTCATATATTTGTGTCAACGCCATACTCAGTGCGTACACCAAGATCATACACTTGCAGAAAGCTCAATACATGCACCAATTGCAGCGTTAAATGAGGGTCAACTAATAGCATAAAAAAAAATCACCTACGACACAAGAGTGCAATTGTTGCTCTCCAAATATTGCAGAACATATGTGCACTACACATGAAGTAAACAGTCACACTATGGAAATGCAAAATTTGTTGGAAAAAGTAGACAACGGGTGATGCATTATCTTATATGAATTATTTTCCCCTCCAAGTTACACATTAATATTTATATAAATGATCATCTAATAGTAAGTTAAGACAGTTATGGAAACTGAAGTGTTTTTCTTCCCCTAAGGTTTAATAATTCATTGCTTCCATTGTACCAGGGTTGTTAAATAGAGTTATACATCTCTATTCTGTCAATAATGATTTTTTATTTCAATAATTCCAAATTTGTTATCATGGTTATTTATTCATGTTATCTAATTTAGAGAAATGAAAATATTTATATATAGGAACATGAAGCAGTGGGTACCAAAAGCTTGAGTCGAGTTATTTCATATAAATGTAAACAATTATATATGGGAACATGAAGCAGAGCAAGGATGAGTTTTATGTACCTCTTCATGTTTATGTTTTTGGTGTTGCTTCAATTCTTCCTTTCCTACTTATTACTCCTCTTATAGTGTATGTAGCCCCAAACAAAAGAGAGAGTTTCAATGCTAATTACATATCCATCTCTTCAGGTGGGAGAATGTTTCCCAATAGACATACAAGTATTCTTAATCTAGGTATTCCCTTTTGTCTCTTGGCACCAAATGTTCATTCAATTGTCAGCTTGGAGAAGAATGTCGAGCTAGGGTATAACATTGGAGATATGAAGGCTGAGAAGGATATAACTAGCGAGGGTGTTAAAAACTTATATTCTGCACAGATGTGGAGAAGAATATTGAGTCAAGGCACATCATGGGAGATATGAAGTTTGAGAAGGCTGCAACCAGCTGGGGTAGAGAATTAAGAACCTAGTTTCGAGCATAGATGTCACAGAGAGTGTTAACGTGTTGGAGAGTGATGGTGGAAGGTGTAAGCATGTGGTAGCAAGTGTAATTTAATTGAGAAATCAATATAAATATGCAAACTAATTTTTCATACTATTTATGTTACATAAAATGTCATGAATTCATGCTAACTTTGAGATAGCATTAGTCCTAACTTTGAGACTTTGTTTCATGTTTTTTTATCCTAATTTTAATGAATAACTTGCCTACAAAAACTTAGAATATTGTCTCTCACTCTGCAATAAGAGCTCAAATATAATACCCAATCAAAACACTCATAAAACACTATGCAATCAGAGATTAAATATGATACCCAATCAAACACTCATAATTTTTTTTAAAATATTATTGAAATATAAAGTTGTTTAGAACTTTGGTTAAATTACATAGATAAAAATAATTCAACTAGGTCAACGCACTAGCTATCGCTATATACATGCTTCGACATGTATAATAATAATTATTCATCGTTCATTAACACAAGGGAACTAGTCTCCATCCATATCTAAAATTTGTATGCCTTATATTATCAAGAATAGGACAATTAAATAAACTTAAAGTAAACAAATAAGTTATCCATATATCATTATATGTGAGAAAAGGTGGCCTAATTTTCTGATTCATAGGTTTTTTAATTTCGAGGAAAATATAAAGTTAATGAACATTAAACACTTCACAGCCTGGTTTACGTGTCCACATTGAAGCTGAAGTGGAAAACAAGGATATAAGAAAACCTTAAGTTTATATTACACTTATTAGTTCCTGTCACGAGGCCAAGACTATAGTGATCAATTGATTGTTGATCGACCATTAGTTTTAACATTGACCATAAAATTTTTACCATCACTGATGTATAAGATACAGAACTCAACTTTGTCTTTAATATCATTGGAGGATAACTTGGAAATTTATTGAATGCTTCACTTCTCCCAATGTAATTTTCCACTAAGGAAATTACCGTTAACATAAGTTTCTAGATGTAATTTTTCCATTGAAAAAATTACATAACTCATGTTTTTCAATGTCTTTTTTCTCTAAGTTTTTCAATGTTTATTTTACTAAGTTGAAAACTGATAAGAAACTTTTGGAATCTCCATGTAGGATATTTTTTGCAATTGTTTCACCGCTGCCCATTGCTCAACCACTCCACCGCTTGTTTGTTTGAGAGGATGATAATTGCCCCTTTACATAGAATTGACATAGAGACGTTAACATTGAGATGGAGACGAAAAAGGAGAAGACGAAATTTGTTTCATGAAAATATATTATACTTGATAGTCTAAACTATATCAACTTGCAAACCTTTTCCAAAAGTCTGCTCAATGCTCTATTTCATTATTTATATAATAGATAATTTTCCATTTTCTTTTCTTTAATATTGATGCAAGAATATTTATGAAATAATTGAAATTATTTGTGAAATTAAATTGTATGGATACCAAAAAAAATATTTTTGTAAATTGTTTTTCTATTAGTGTAATGGATTGTTGTGTGTTTTTTTTTGCATGCTTCTTTCCAAACATAATACACATAGTTAGAAATATTTAAGATAAAATAGTGAAGTAGTCAATTCACAATGTTGTTCCCCTTAGTGTTGTCAATTATGCTACCTCTTTCTAACATTGTTGGAATGGGGAACAACTAAGTGTTTCCTATTACTATTGTTGATTGTTCTTTGTTTTGAGGATGAAAGGACCTTCTCGCTCAACCAACTATGTATAAGAGGAGCCAGTAGTGCCTAATAAGTCCAATCCAAATATAAAAATGAATTCCTATTTCTAGGCATAATACTAAAGACCATATCATTTTTTGAATAATATATCCTATCTCTTTGAGAGTGACTAGTTAGTTCCATGTATAACTGAGAATGATTTCTTAGTTCTTTATACATACATTTATATGGAAGATCCTATTTTTCTAAGTGAATAAATTTTTCATAGCTTTGTTGGGTCTCCCTTTTTGACACTTATAATGTCTTAATTAACCTTCCTTTTTGACCTATTTTTCCTTGAATCTATCTACTATTCGCTTCTCCTCCTCAACTATATGCCCTTTTTTCCTTTTTAATGTTCCTACGAGGTAATCTATATTTAAAAACATAGTTTCTATGTTTTCTTATAGTGAAAATATCATTAATTGATCTTTTACTCTCTAATTACCCTGATTGGTTCACATAGATATTTGGATTTCGTACTCATCCAGTAGTAGTTCAGCATTCTGGTACTTGGTCAGCTCAACATTCTGGTATTTGACTAGTTCAACAATCTGGCACTTTTCAAATGCACATACACTCATCCAAATTTGATCCGTGGTCTGATATTTTGGTTATTATGCTCATCGAAAACCTTTCTAATGTTTGATTACGGAACCAACAACTCCAGTTGTCTATCATTTATCTCTGGTACCCATATTTTCTGTTCGATTCTGGTACCAAAATTCTACTCTCTAATTCTGGTACCAAATTTCATTTCTAGATTTAGAACTTCAACAAACAGCCCACAACGGAACCAACAGAGTTGTTGAAGACATCTCCTTTACTTAGTTAACCGAGATTCACTTCCTCCTTATGCACTTCATGTCATGAGGACAAAGTTACAAATGTAATTTCAGTTTCGTGATACAGATGGATGATTATCTCCTTTACTTTTAGAGAGGGAAATTAATAATTAATTTTTGGACCTCTTATGGGGAAGGGAGGTATGGATTCAAGAAGAGAGTTTTAGGTTGGAAACAGAGCACTCTGAAATTTGTAATGTTGATGAACTGTTAAGTTGTAATTCCTCTCTTTGGTTAATAATATGAGTAGCTGATATTAATATTAGTGTGTCACTTTACTTTTTAGCTCTGTAAGTCTTTAAGCTTACCTTGGTAGCTCGGAAAGAGCTCACCAAAGCTATCAAGGCAAGTTTTATGTTTCTTTTGAGTTATTGAATAATGTAGTGTTTCCAACTTTGTTTTGTGAGTGATATATTTTAGTTTGAATTACATTCGAAATTGCAGATTTAATGATCAGTTAATTGATAGTTTAAGAACTGTGTAGTATTCACAGCATAGTCATTTCAATTCCTTGCATGAGATTTATTTGAGTTGTGATTTGATCATATTTGGAATAGATCATAGGATATTTCTCTTTTGTTTTATAGAAATATTTTTACCTAGAATGAATTGCTTGAGTTTATTTAGAATAGTTTTTTGAATTAGAAAATAAAAGTTTTTCTCTTTTTGAAGTATTTTTGAATTTGAATATGTTAAGTAGCGTAGAATAGAAGAATCAATTTAAGTTTCCTTTTGGTTTTCAAGCCTTTCAGAGTTAAAGGTGTGAACTAGATAGTATTAAGAAATAAGTTTCAACACTTATTGATTTGTGTGATCCTGGGAATTAGATTAGTTGTAGTATTGTTTGGATTGTTTATTTCCTTAGCTTAAAATCGTTTGGATTAGAATTAATTTTGTTTGAATAGAAATTAGCATAAGCTTGATACATTTTAAGTTAGTATCAATTGATTTAATATTCTTGCACTTAGATTAAATATATCTTAGTGTTTGATTTAAGATTTCCACTACTTAGATTAAGATTGAAACCATTTGAATGATAAATTGTATTTCTTGATTTATGATTAATTAGAGTTAGTTTGCACAAGAATTAGAATTTCTGATTTATATTGTTTGAGCATGTTCTCCTCAATTGATTAGTTTCAAACTAGAAATTAGAAATAGTAATTTTTTACTTCAATAGTAAATTGATTTGGCCCTCTTGTTTAGGTCAGATGCTCTGATCCGGTGTTACCTATGCTTGCAACTCCAAGTCTTATGACCCCGGATTGAAATTTTAATGTTAGAATTATAACACATATAATTTCCCCAACATTTTTTGCGTCGTTTTCGGGGAGGTGCTAAAGGGATTAGAGAAAATTTTCATTCACAAGTTTTTTTGTGTGATCTTAGCTGCAGGGCAATCAGAGGGCAGAGAGCGTACGATAAGACATCAATGAAGAACCACACATCCACTATGGTGGGGTTGTGATCCGAATTTATTCATGAACGCAAAAAAATATAAATATAACCATAAATACAAATATGCAGCGTAAATAACACTTCATTTCATTAATATCAAAGAACTGAAATTTGTTTAGAGAGAAAATGGAAATAAACTGGCTAGGGTGCTGGTAGCTTATGTCTGAGAAGATATGTGGTGGTTGTGGGACTCTAAAATGTGCTATAATGAGGCTCTAAGGCATATTTATTGTTGAGAAACAATGAAAAACCCTAAACATCCAAAAAACTAACCCTAGGAGATGAAACACCAAAACTATGGGCCCTGTTTGGGTGACTTGGTACATCAACTTCCTAGGGACGCAACTTTGGCAAATGATCTCCGTTTGACACACTAAATACCTCGTTATAAATTTCTATATGAGGAATACAACTTTTGGCATGAGCAACATTGAAGGAACTTCCATGTTGCTCCTGATTTTCCCAAAAAACGTCGTTTAGGGCCTCAAAACGGCTCCGGAAGTTCAGGTCCCGAAAACCTGCTTAAAATAGAAAGTTGTGCTAAAACTGAAAAATTGAAAGAATTGATAGTGAGGGTCCAAATGGAATAGGTGGGTGGCCACCAATATCCACCTAGATCATTCCCTTCCCCTTAGGAATCTATGGTCCCCATTGCGTAGAGTTCCTCCATGAGATGAGTCAAATTATCCTGAACTTGGTATTGGATTTGTTGAAGATGTCGTGGACCTGCTGGCAGACGTGCTGGATGTGTTCAATAAATTTTTTTGCTTTATCAACCTCAGATAGTACATGTGTGGATGTTGTCTATGTGTTTGCGTGATGTATGGCAAAACCAGGTGGTAGCGTGCCTGGGGTCAGATCAATGGAGTGCTTGACGTGAAAGTGCAGAGGACCCTCTATGGGTGAGGATAATATATCGTCATATTCCTCCACGAATTTTTCCATCTGTTGTTGCCATGCAGGGGAGCCCTGTTTAGAGGTTGCAGCCACAATATTATTCTCTCCCTGTGGGCAAATTGTAACAACAATAAATTTTCTGGTTTGGGAAAAAATCTTACTACGTTGTTTTGCAGTAGTCAAAGAGATGGCACGAGGCGTTATTACCTCCGGTATCCTGTAAAATTTATTTCCCAAATTAATAAAAACATAACAAGGCATACACTCATACACAACATGTTGCTTCCAAAAGTATGGTTGGCCCAACAATACATCAGACACATCAACAAGTGAAACATCACACAATACCTCATCTGTGAATGGCTTGATGTTGTACGGAAGGCGACACTGCTGGCGGACACGGAGATCTATTCCTTGGTGAAGCCACCCATTGGTATACGACTAGATATGTGATATGATCGGTAGGCCAAGTCACTTCATGAACTTTGCTAAAATGAGGTTCTTTTGGCTTCCACTATTGACAAGGAATTGCAGTGGAGAACCCTTCACCCACATCTGCGAATGAAAGAGGCACTCCCCCTCCTCTAGATCCTCGAGATCCTCCATATGGAGCTTGGTGGTGGCAATAATGGCACTAAGATCTACATCAATTATCTGTTTCCCTTTTTCATTGCCCTTTTCTGGTTTTGACTCAGGATTAGAACATGCATCTGATTCGGGTGCCTTCAGCTCAGCCACCAGTGACTGTTTGGCCCAACACTCTTTTGTGCTATGAGTGGGGCTGCTATGAAATTCACACCACTTTCCCATGTCCTTATTTGGATTTTTTGTGTTGTTCTGAGTTGTCTCACTTTCACTTTGTCCCTTTTTCTGTGGTTCGGGGGTGCATTTCCCTGGCTTCAAATTTGCAGATCCAAAGTCTCGCTTCTTCTACTTAAAATTTTTCTCGATCTTCGTGGCATAGCGATAGGTTGTCCCAAGCGAGGTAATGTTGAGGAAATCCATTTCCTCCTAAATGTATCTATACAAATAGTCATGGTACTTGAGCACCAAATTTCTCTCTGAATGTTTAATACCCAGCTTTATGCGCAGGGTATAGAAAAAATTCATCAATTCGTGCTCATCTTGATCCCTTTGTTGCCACAGCGTGCTCCATTGGATGTATTTGTCCTCATAGCTCCCACAGGGTAATATTTTTCCTTGATGCCATCTCGAAATTAATTCCAAGTGGGTGTGGCCGAGAATAAAGAGGGTTCCTTCTCGCCCTTCTCCTCATAGTAGGTTTCCCACCAGTATTTAACATATAGGGAAACTTTGAGGAGTGCAAAAGCAACACATTCTCGGTTGGAGAAATCATGGACCGAGAAATACCCTTCCAAAAAATTTAACCATCTATCTATGGCATTTGCATCTATTTGGCCTTCAAATACAGGAATGTAAAAGTTGCATGTACCTTCAAAGGAGAGGCACCTCCAAAGTGGTTGCCAAATGTAAATGCGCCGTCGGTGGGCAGTCGGAAGAATCTAGGCAAAGTAATCCAACATCGTGTTCCTCTCTTCCTCAAGGGCCTCCTCGAGCAATAATTTGATAAGATCTCCTGCTCCTTATTCTTTCTTTTCTTCTGCCTTGGGAGGTTTTCGGGGTTTGCAAGGCTGATCTTGCAAGGGTTCAACTAGATCGAGCCCTAACTCCTTATACCCTGACCTCATTGGGGATATGCAAATAAAAATAGAGAAAGAGCAGACCGCTCTAATGCCACTGATCTGAATTTATGTAGGAACGCAAGATAATACACATATAGGCATAAATACAAATATACAGTGGAAATAACACTTCCTATCATTAATACAAAACAACTGAAATTTGTTTATAGACAGAATGGAAATAAACTAGCTAGGGCATTGGTACCTTATCTCTGAGAAGAGACGTGGCGGCTACAGGCCTCTGAAATATGTTAAAATGAGGCTCGAAGGCCTATTTATTTTTTAGAAACATCCAAAAACCCTAACCCTATGAGATGAAGGGCCAAAACTATGCGCCTCGTTTGGATAAATTGGTACATCAACTTCTCGGGGACGCAAATTTGGCATATGATCTCCGTTTGACGCACTCAATACCTCGTTAGAAATATCTATACGAGGAATACAACTTTTGACGTGAAAAACGTTGAAGGAAATTTTATGTTGCTCTCGATTTTCTAAAAAAACGTTATTTAGGGCCTCAAAATGACTCCGGAAGTTTAGGACCCAAAAAAATTCTAAAAATAGTAAGTTGTGCTGAAACTGAAAAACTCAAAGAATTGATGGTTGGGGTCCAAATGGAATAGGTGAGTTGCCACCAATATCCACTTGGATCATTCCTCCTCCCTTAGGAAGCAATGGTCCCCATTGCGTTGAGTTCCTCCATGAGATGAGGCAAATTTTGCTGAACTTAGTATTGGATTTGTCGAAGATGTCATGGACCTGCTGCTGGACGTGCTAGATACATTCAATACATTTTGTTTCTTTATAAGTCTTAGATAGTACATGTGTGGATTATGTCTATGCGGTCGCATGATGTATGGAAACATCAGGCGACGATGTGCCTGCGGTCAGATCAATAGAGTGCTTGACCTGACAGTGTAAAGGAACCTCTATGGGTGAGGAGAAAATATCTCGGTATTCCTCCATGAATTTTTCCATCTACTATTGCCGTGCAGGGGAGCCCTGTTTCGAGGCTATGGCCATAATATTCTTCTTTCCATGTGGGAGAATTTTAATGAAAATAAATTTCCTGGTTTGGGAAACAACCTTACTGCATTGTTTTGCAGTAGTCAAAGAGATGGCAGGAGGTAGTACGACCTTTGGTATCCTATACAATTTATTTCCCAAAATAATAACAACAGAACGAGGCCTAGACTCATACACAACATCTCACTTCGACAAGTATAGTTGGCCCAATAATACATCAGACACATCAAGAGGAGAAACATCACACATTGCCTCATCTGTGAATGGCTTGATGTTGTACAAAAGGCGGCATTGCTAGCAGACGTGGATATCTCTTCCTTGGTGAAGCCACCCAATGGTATACGAATAAAGGTGTGTTATGGTCGGTAGGCCAAGCCGCTTCATGACCTCTGCTAAAATGAGGTTCTTTTGGCTTCCACTATAGACAAGGAATTGCAATGGAGAACCCTTCACCCACATCTGCGAATGGAAGAGGTGCTCCCCCTCACATGGATCCTCGGGATCCTCCCTCTGGAGCTTGGTGGTGGCAACAATGGAACTAGGATCTGCATCAATGATATTCTACCCTTTGTCATTCCCCTTATCTGGTTCTAACTCATGATCAGAACTTGTATCTAATGCGGGTGCCTTCAGTTCAGCCACCAACGACTGTTTGGCCCGACACTCGTTTTTGTTGTGAGTGGGGCTATTATGAAATTCACACCACTTCCATGTGTCATTATTTAGATTTGTGGTTTTTTTTTGAGTCACCACACTTTGGATTTTCCTCTTATTCTATGGTTAGGGGGTGCCTTTCATTGCCTTTGGATTCGCGGATCCGAAGTCTCACTTCTTCTGCTTAAGTTTCTGCTCAATCTTGGCGGTATAACGATAGGACGTGCCAAGGGAGGAAATTTCTAGGAACTCCATTTCCTCCTGAATTTATCTGTGCAAACAGCTGCAGTACTTGAGCACCAAATGTCTCTCTAAATCTTTAATACCTAGCTTTGTGCATAGGATATGGAACAAATTCATCAGTTCGTGCACATCTTGATCCCTTTGTTGCTACAGCGTGGTCCATTGGATGTATTTGTCCTCATAGATCCCCATAGGGTACTATTGTTCCTTGATGCTATCTTGGAATGAATTCCAAGTGGGTGCGGCCGAGAACAGAGAAGGCTCCCTCTCGTCCTTCAACTCACAGTAGGTTTCCCACCAGTCTTTGACATGCGGGGAAGCTGTGAGGAGTGCAAAAGTAATCTTTTCTTGGTCGGAGAAATCATGGACCGAGAAATATCCTCCTGACAAATTTAACCATCTATCTATAATGTCTATATCTATCTGGCCTTCAAATACAAAATTTTTAAAGTTGACTTGTACCTTGAAAGGAGATGTGCCTCCAGAGTGTCTGTTGGATGTAGATGCGTTGCCGATGGGCAGTTGTTGAAGGATCTGGGAAAATTTAGCCATAATCGCTTTCCTCTCTTTCTTGAGGGCCTCCTCGAGAAATAATTTGATAGTTAACATGCTCCCTCATATTTATTTTCTTCTACCATGGGAGGTCGTCAGGGTTTGGGAGGCTGATCCTGTAAGGGTTCAACCAGATCGAGCCCTAACTCCTTATACCCTAACCTCATTGGGGACATGCAAAGAAAAATAGAGAAAGGACAAACCGCTCTGACACCACTGATCTGAATTTATGCAGGAATGGAAAATAATACACATATAACCATAAATACAAATATGCAGCAGAAAAAACACTTCATTTCATTAATATAAAAGAACTGAAATTTGTTTATAGAAAAAATGGAAATAAACTAGCTAGGGCACTGGTATCTTATCTATGAGAAGTGATGTGGCGGCTACAGGCCTTTGAACTATGTTAAAATTAGGCTCGAAGGCCTATTTATTGTTGAGAAACAATGAAAAACCCTAAACATCTTAAAACCTAACCCTAGGAGATGAAGTGCCAAAGCTATGGGCCCCGTATGGGTAAATTGGCACATCAACTTCTCGAGGACACAACTTTGGGATATAATCTCTGTTTGACACACTCAATACCTCGTTTGAAATATATATGTGAGGACTAAAACTTATGACATGAGAAATATCGCAAGAACTTACATGTTGCTCTCGATTTTCCCAAAAAACGTCGTTTACGGCCTCAAAATGGCTCTCGAATTTCAGGACCCGAAAAACTGCTAAAAATAGTAAGTTGTGCTGAAACTGAAAAAATGAAAGAACTAATGGTGGGGGTCCAAATAGAGTAGGTGGGTGGCCACCAATATCCACTTGGAATATTCCTCCTCCCTTAGGAAGCAATGGTCCCCATTGCATTGATTTCCTCCATGAGATGAGGCAAATCCTACTGAACTTGGTATTGGATTTGTCAAAGATGTCGTGGACCTGATGGCTAATGTGCTAGATGTGTTCAATAAATTTGGTTGCTTTATCAGTCTCAGACAATACATGTGTGTATTATATATGTGTGGTCACATTATTTATGGCAACATCAAGCGACAACGCGCCTGGGGTCATCTCAATGGAGTGCTTAACCTGACAGTGTAGAGGAACCTCTACGGGTGAGGAGAAACTATCCTCGTATTCCTCCATGAATTTTTCCATCTGCTGCTGCCATGCAAGGGAGCCCTATTTCGAGGTTGTGGCCACAATATTCTTCTTTCCCTGTGGGAAAATTTTAATGAAAATAAATTTCCTGGTTTGGGAAACAATCTTACTGCGTTATTTTACAATAGCCAAAGAGATGGCAGGAGGTGGTACTACCTCCAGTATCTTATACAATTTATTTCCCAAAGTAATAAAAATAGAACTAGGCCTAGAATCATACACAACATATCACTTCCATAAGTATGTTTGGCCCAATAATACATTAGTCACATCAAGAGGAGCAACATCACACACTACCTCATATGTGAATGGCTTGATGTTGTATGAAAGGTGGAACTGCTGGTGGACACAGAGGTCTCTTCCTTTGTGAAGCCGCCCAATGATATACGAGTGCAGGTGTGCTATGATCAATAGGTTGAGCTACTTCATTACCTCTACTGAAATGAGGTTCTTTTGGCTTCCTCTATCGACAAGAATTTTCAGTGGAGAAACCTTCACCCATATCTGCGAATGGAAGAGGTGCTCCCCCTCCTTGGATCCTTGGGATCGTCCTTCTGGAACTTGGTGGTGGAAACAACGACAATAGGATATGCATAAATGATCTTATTCCCCTTTTCATTTCCCTTGTCTAGTTCTAACTTGGGATCAGAACATGCATTTGATTTGAGTGCCTTCAGTTCGGCCACTAGCGACTGTTTGGGCCAACACTCGTTTGTGTTGTGAGTGGGGTTGTTATGAAATTCACACCACTTCCATGTGTCCTTTTTCAAATTTGTGTTGTTTTTCTATTTCACCCCGATTTGGATTTTCCCCTTTTTCTGTGGTTCGGGGATACCTTTCCCTAGATTCAGATTCGCGGATCCAAAGTATCGCTTCTTCTACTTAAATTTCTGCTCGATCTTGGTGACATAGCGATAGGCCGTGCCAAGCGATGTAATGTTGAGGAACTCCATTTCCTCCTGAATTTATGTGTGCAAACAACTTTGGTAACTGAGCACCAAATATCTCTCTGAATCTTTAATACCGAACATTATGCGCAGGGTATGGAATAAATTCGTCAATTCGTGCACATCTTGATCCCTTTGTTGTCGCAATATGGTCCATTGGATGTATTTGTCATCATAGCTACCCATAGGGTAATATTGTCCCTTGATGTCATCTTGGAATGAGTCCCAAGTGGGTGCGGTTGAGAACAGAGAGGGTTCCCTCTCATCCTTCTGCTCACAGTAGGTTTCCCACCAGTCTTTGACATGCGGGGTAGCTTTGAGGAGTTAAAAATTAATCTTTTCTCGGTCGGAGAAATCATGGACCGAGAAATACCCTTCCAAAAACTTTAACCATATATCCATGATGTCTGCATCTATCTTGCCTTCAAATACATGAATGTCAATGTTGACCCGTACCTTGAAAGGAGAGGCACCTCCAGAGTGGTTGCTGGATGTGGATGCGCCACTGGTGGGCAGTCATTGAAGGATCTGGGAAAAGTTATCCATCATCACCTTCCTTTTCTTCTCAAGGAGGATCTCTTTCTCCCTCATATTTATTTTCTTTCTCCATGGGAGTTCATCATGGTTTGTGAGGCTAATATTGTAAGGGTTTAACTAGATCGAGCCCTAACTCCTTATACCCTGACCTCGTTGGGGACATCCAAAGAAAAATAGAGAAAGAGCAGACATCTCTGATACCACTGATTCGAATTTATGAAGGAACGCAAAATAATACACATATAACCATAAAAACAAATATGCAGTGGAAATAAAATTTCATTTCATCAATATCAAAGAATTGAAATTTGTTTACAGACAAAATGGAAATAAACTAGCTAGGGCACTGGTAGTTTATCTCTAAGAACAAATGTGGTGGTTGTAGGCATCTGAACTGTGTCACAATGAAGCTTGAATGCCTATTTATTGTTGAGAAATAATGAAAAACCCTAAAAATCCAAAAACCTAACCCTAGGAGATGAAGTGCCAAAGCTATGGTCCCCGTTTGGGTAAATTGGTACATCAACTTCCAAGGGACACAACTTTGGGATATGATCTTCGTTTGATGTAATAAATACCTTGTTTGAAAGATCTATATGAGGACTACAACTTTGGATGTGAGCAACATCAAATTAAACTCCATATTTCTCCCAGTTTTCCCAAAAAACATCATTTAGGGCCTCAAAATGGCTCTCGAAGTTCAGGACCCGAAAAACTTCTAAAAATAGTAAGTTGTGCTGAAATTGAAAAGAATGAAAGAACCAATGGTGGGGGTCCAAATGGAATAGGTGGGTGGCCACCAATATCCACTTAGATCATTCCTCCCCCCTTAAGAAGCAATGGTCCCCATTGCATTGAGTTCCTCCATGAGATAAGGCAAATCCTGATGAACTTGGTATTGGATTTGTCGAAGATGTAGTGGACCTTCTGCTGGACATGCTGGATACATTCAATAAATTTGGTTCTTTTATCAGCCTTAGACAAAACATGTGTGTATTTTTTCTTTATGGTCGCATGATGTATGGCAACATCAGGCTGCAGCGTGCTTGGGGTCAGATCATTGTAGTGCTTGACCTGACAGTGTAAAGGAACCTCTATGGGTGAGGAGAAAATATCCTCATATTCCTCCACAACTTTTTCCATCTATTGTTGTCATGCAGGGGAGCCCTATTTCAAGGATGTGGCCACAATATTATTCTTGCCCTATGGGAAAATTGTAACGAAAATAAATTTTCTGGTTTGGGAAACAATCTTACTACATTATTTTGCAGTAGTTAAAGAGATTGCAGGAGGCAGTACTACCTCCGGTATCCTGTACAATTTATTTCCGAAAGTAATAACAACAGAACTAGGCCTAGAATCATACACAGCATGTCACTTCCATAAGTATGGTTGGCCCAATAATACATTAGACACATCAAGAGGGGCAACATCACATAGTACATCATCTGTGAATGGCTTGATGTAGTACGGAAGGTGGCACTGTTAGCGGACGTGAAGATATCTTCCTTGGTGAAGCCACCCAATGGTATACGACTTGGGGTGTGCTATGGTTGGTAGGTTGAGACGCTTCATGAACTCTACTAAAATGAGGTTCTTTGGGCTTCCCTTATCGACAAGATATTGCAGTGGAGAACCCTCAATCCACATCTCTGAATGGAAGAGGTGCTCCCCCTCCTCTAGATCCTCGGGATCCTCCCTCTGGAGCCTGGTGGTGGAAACAATGGAACTAGGATCTACATCAATGATATGCATCCCTTTTTCATTTCCCTTGTCTGGTTCTGACTTAGGATCAGAACATGCATCTGATTCAGGTGCCTTTATTTCAGCCACTAATGACTATTTGGCCCGATGCTTGTTTGTGCTGTGAATGGGGTTGTTATGAAATTCACACCACTTCCCCATGTCCTTATTTGGATTTTTGTTGCTTTTTTTAGTCACCCTGCTTTGGCTTTTCCCCTTTTTCTACAGTTTGGGGTGCCTTTCCCTGGCTTCAGATTCACGAATCCAAAGTCTCGCTTCTTCTACTTCAATTTCTGCTCTATCTTGGCGGCATAGCGATAGGTTGTGCCAAGCAAGGTAATGTCGAGGAAATCCATTTCCTCCTAAATGTATCTGTGAAAAAAGCTATGGAACTTGAGCACCAAATGTCTCTTTGAATCTTTAATACCCAGCTTTGTGTGCAGGGTATGGAAAAAATTCACCAGTTTGTGCACATCTTGATCCCTTTGTTGCCGCAACATGGTCCATTGGATGTATTTGTCCCAATAGCTATCCACAGGGCAATATTGTTCCTTGATGCCATCTTGGAACAAATTCCAAGTGGGTGCAACCGAGAATAGAGAAGGTTCCCTCTCGTCCTTCTGCTTACAGTAGGTTTCCCACCAATCTTTGACATGTGGGGCAGCTTTGAGGAGTGCAAAAGTAATATTTTCTCGGTTGGATAAATCATGGACCAAGAAATACCCTTCCAGAAAATTTAACCATATATCTAAGACGTTTGCATCTATATGGCCTTCAAATACATGAATCTCAAAGTTGACCTGTACTTTGAAAGGAGAGGTGCCTCCAGAGTGGTTGCTAGATGTAGATGCGCTGCTAGTGGGCAACTGTTGAAGGATCTAGGAAAAGTTATCCATCTTCGCGTCTTTCTCGAGGGCCTCCTTGAGAAATAATTTGATAAGATATCCTACTCTCTCATATTTATTTTTTTCTGTCATGGGAGGTCTTCGGTGATCACAGGCTTAGTATTTAGCTAAAAAATTAAAGTTCTTGGAAATTATCCAAACTAGAGCGACCGGATAGAACTCATCATCAGGATTCCAACGCAACTCATTTCATCAAAATCCGAGTTCGTATGAGTAATTTATGGTCTGTTGTTTGTTTTCTCAAATAAGTAAGAATTGTGAATAATAGTGACGGACTGATGACTTGGCAGTCTAGTTAGCACCTCAGGAATATTCGGGGAATATTCTCCAATTTTCACCTAGTGACACTGTGACAAGTGTCATCACCAGATTTGCCAAAGTTGCTTAGGGAAGTTGAATTTTTCCTACTAATCCTAAGTTTGAAATTTTATCTATGGTGGTTTGTTATTTTTGTATGGTGAATTTGAGGCCAATGGAGAAGGGCCATGTGGCACAGCCAAAGGTTGTCATGTGCCCTCCCTCATGGCATGTTATGATTCACATATTTTGAGCTTCAAAATGGAGGATTTAACTATATTTGGAGGCTAGCTATATAAACTGGCAAACAGGTCAATTTAGTGGACAATGGCTAAAATAGTAGTAGAGGAACATTACGTATAACCCAAAGTTTTTAAACTTTGGTTATGGTTGATATATATATTGCAACAAAATTATATGGCGGGGATCAGGGTGGAACCCACGACCATTCGCACCATACTTCCTATGCTTACCATTATACGAACCACCATAGTCCTTACCCCATAAGGACTTCACCACCATTTAAATTAATACGAAGTGGGAGTGGGGGGTTCGGAGGGGGCTAGCCCCACAGGCCATCCCCCTCCCACATGTTCGAGCGTAGAATACTAGGAGCTAAAGCAGATCCGACGGGATATTAATTAATGAGTTAAGACGTGGTCATTACTGTTAAATCATGGTTAACCCACGATAATCCATACTTTGCGGTTAAGCACAGTTAGCACTAAACATGCCCACTAAACTCCACTTAGTTCCTGCTTATCGCTAATTAATTGTGTGCTTATCTTAGCGCAAGGTTTGGCAGACCCGCCAAATGTGGAGAAGCTCCACATTTAGTGGAGTTAACTGGTGGACTTCCACAATTAGTGGAGAAAAAATAGGAACAATTGGTTTTGCCATAACTGAGGCAATTTGCAACAAATTTTGGCTCAGGAAGAGTCATTCTTGGTAGATTTTGATGTTTTAGAACCATTGAAGCAAGCTGCAGAGGAAACAGGAAACTGTAAAAAACACTTTTCACAATTGAGGCTAATACAAAGGCCCACACTATGAAGTTGGACCAAGGAGATGTAGCCCAGAAGGGGCGAACTCCTTCATCAAAAACTTGTGTATTTGTCTCTGCTATTTCTGCTTGCTATTTTTTTATATGCTGCTGTTTAGCATTGAGTTTCCATGCTTTTAAGTTCATGAAATACACTTAATCTCCTCAATTTTAATGAATTTTCAATCATAAGCACATGTATAAACCCTTGTATAAGAAGCAAACCAAAGTACTTTCATGTTAATTTTGAAACTGGCATTAGCACATCATTAACTAAAAATCAATTTCAAATCAAGTTGGTATCAGAGCACAAGGTTGCTAAAGGTTATTTTCTTACTTTGCTTGAGATTGTGCAAGAAGGGTTTTAATAGTTGTAATTTTGTGATGCTTACAAGGTTGAAGTTGCAGAGAGGAGAAGGGAAGCTATTGGTTGTTAGTCCTGAGATTAGCATAAGAAGAAAGAGAGCTGAGAGAGCATCATATTCACCCACAGTTCCACTCAAAGCTACACTTGAAGCACCTCAAGTTCCATCTCCAGCAATTGAGATTGAAGAGGTACAAATTGCACAAGAACTTGAAGTGATTGAAGAGGTACAAGCATCAGAGGCCGAGCTTCAATCCTTAGCCACTATGTCAGGTGTTGGAGAGACTCATGGAAATTCAAAATAAGATGATATCAAGATAGACTTCAAAGACGTTCAAAGAATGGTTAAAATCATGTTTGATGCATTCACTACCGAAAGAGCAGGAGAAGGTTCTAAGCCTCCACATGGAGAAGGATATTCCGGTGGTAAGAAGGATGAAGAGAAGAGTTCAAAAGGAAGTGAAGGAAATCCACTTCCATCTCCACCATCCTCATCCTCATCATCTTCATCAACATCTTCATCTTCCACTTCCACCACAAAAACCACCCACACTCATTCAAAAATCCTAAACAGAAAAAATCCATTACTCAAGTTGGACATCAAGTTTGAACTTACCATGTATAATGGTGAGTTAAATGCAGAGAAGTTAGACAATTGGATCTGTCAATTGGAATTATACTGCAGAATTTAGAATCTACAAGAGGACGACATAAAGATCTAGTTAGCTTCATTAAGGTTAGAAGGAGCATCACTAGTTTGGTGGGAGAAAAAGACTCAAGAGGAAATGAGAATTCATGGTAAGATATCAATTTCTTGGGTTGAATTCATTTCTTCCATTAAAATATAGTTTTATCCATTAGCTTATATGAAAAAATCAATAATGAGTTGGAAAAAATTTAGGCAACTCAAAGGCCAAACTATTCAAGAGTACACCCAGGAGTTTAGAAAGAGAGCTTTGTTGTTAGGAATAAACTTGAATTCACAAGGCACACTCTTGAAATAGATTGGGGGATTACATTCCTACTTGAAACATAATATCCTTATGTTTAACCAAAACAAATTAGATGGAGTATGTGTGTAAGCTACACATCTTGAAGCAAGGGGAAAGAACATTCAGGAAGAGGGTAGTAAGAAGAAGCCATTCAAGGGTAAGGGAAAATAGAAGGGAGTAAAATGGAAAGGAAAGAAGAATGCAAGCATCAAGAAAGAAGGAGAGAAAACTACATGCAAACATTTTTCCAAAGAGGGGCATGATGAATCCCACTGTTGGAAACTACATCTCGAACTAAGGCCAAAGAAATCAAATAACAAAGGGAAACAAAAGATGACTGCCACCACACAACAAGATCTTGGATCCGATTTAGCAGATGAGACCAAGATTGTAGCCATGGTTAAAAAAGTAAAATAAGCCATAACAAGTACTATTTTCTCAAATAGTCATAACAACACTCCAAATGAAGACACAAGAATAGAATTGTTCCATGTTAGAGTGATTTCAAATCATACAAATATTGATGCTTTTTTTGATAGTGGGTCACAAGAAAACCTGATTTTAGAAGACTTGGTCAAAAATATTAACCTTGAAACCGTACCACATCATAAAACATACCCTTTGGGTTGGATAGTTAAGAATGCCAATTTACAGGTTACAAGGAAATGCATATTTTGATTTTCTATTACTACAAACTTTGTTGATGAAGTCGAGTTAGATGTGGTTCCACTTGAAATTTACGGGATTATCTTGGGAAGTCCATATTTGTATGACAGGAAAGTGGTGTTTTATCTCCATGAAAAAAAAAATCATTTTCTTAAGGATGGGGTGGAGTATATTGTGAGAGCTCATCGCAAAAAACTGAATATTTCTTTAGTTAATGCAGGGCAAATGAAGAGGCTAGTTAATGCAAGTAAACATTTTGGCTTCTCATGATCAAGTAAAGGATGATGTTGACTATGAATATTTTCAAGGATGTGTTGACAAATTAAAATATAATTTTTTTGATGTGGTAAGTTAGCATGGAGAGATGTTTCAAGAACCAAATGGTTTACCTCCCAAGAGGGGAATTCAGCATGAGATTCAGTTGCAGCAGGATGTTCCACTTCCAAACATTGGTATGTTTCGAATGTAAATTATGGAGAGTTTTGAAATAAAGAAGAAAATCCAATAATTTTTGAACAAAGGTATCATACGCCCATCTACTTTGCCATGTGGTTCACCAATTGTTTTGGTACCAAAGAAGGACGGGACTTGGCGCATGTGCAGAGATTTCCGTGCACTGAATAAAATCACTGTAAAGAATCACTACCCACTCCCACACACTGATGATTTGCTAGATCAGTTAAATTATGCAAGATATTTCACTAAGTTATACTTGTGAAGTGGTTATCATCAAGTTAGAATAACTGAAGAAGACATTTTGAAAATTTCTTTTAAAACTAGACAAGGATTGTTTGAGTGGTTAATTATGCCATTTGGTCTAACAAATGCTCCAACTACTTTCATGAGAGTCATGAATGATGTAATTATACCATTTCTAGATGAATTCATCATTTTTTACTTAGATTACATACTTATATTCATCAAATCAAGAGATGAACATGTCATTCATGTGAACAAGGTACTTGATGTCTTGAAAAAAGAGTAATTATTTTTAAAGATGTCGAAGTGTGAGTTTTGCAAGACTTCTTTAGTGTATTTGGGACACATTGTAGGAGGAGGTGAGTTGAATATAAACCCTTCCAAAGTAGAGGTCATTTTGAATTGGCCCAAGCCCAATACAGTTACAAAGGTAAGAAGCTTTCTTAGGGTAGCACAATATTGGAGGAAACTCATCGCTATTTTTTTCTTCCATTGCATCTCTGTTACATGCATTGAAAAGCATTAAGAAAGTCTTCCATTGGGGAGATATGAAGAAAAAATAATTTGATGCTTCAAAGCAAGATATAAGTTCATCACCGGTATTGGCTCTTCCAGAACTTAGACATCCATTTGAGATCCAAATAGATGCAAGTGATTATGCTATGAGAGTAGTTCTCATGCAGCATGGTAAGACTATTTTGTTTCATTCTAAAAGTTTTAATGGAGCTGTGACTAATTATCCCAGCTATGAAAAAGATTTATATGCATTGGTACAAAGTGTAAATAAATTGAAGCACTATTTGATGGGGAAAGAGACCATTATCCATACTGACCATCAGCCTTTGTAGTACTTACAATCATAATCAAAGTTGCAGCAATCAAGACATTTCAGATGGATGGGATTTCTACAACAGTTTCATTTGGTTATTAAGTATAAAAAGGGAATCTACAATAAGGTAGTTGATACGCTCTCTAGGTCTATTTTAAATTCATCTATTATACTCAAGAACAATTCAGTTATGCATGAAAGTTGCATTGAACAATATGCATAGTGATTTTCAAGATGTGTATGAAAGCTTGAGTCAGTGAAACCAAAATGAAGAGTTAGATTATCATGGGCATAATAGTTTGATGTATCTCTTGGGCAAGTTATGTATACCACAGGGAGAAAGCAACAATATCATAAGGGAGGAAAACACATCATTGATTGCTAGACATTGTTAGTCATCAGTAATTTTTACTATCTGTAGATCACTAAGTATTGGTTCTAGATGTCTAAAAATAGAATTCCTTGAACATTGTGAGTGTTAGAAATCTCACTGCCTTCATTTACCCTTATGGAAAAATTTTCACTATTCTACCATTTTTCCAATCCATGGTCGCCTTGCCACTCCTAGAGGACTCCTTATGGTCTTGTACCACTCATCTCCATCCTTTTTTCTAACTTATGACCTCATTACTTTGTTATTCCCTTGCCCATAAATCTACTTTGCATATAGGGTTACCTATAACCTAACTCATTCCCATGATTAACCAGGTTCCTCAAGCATTGATGGTCTCAAAACTATCTCTGTAGGCTCTTTAGATAAATAAAGTACATCAGATTTTGGATCTTCAATACACCACTTTGTCAATACTTTGTTTTTACACTTGAAGCCTCCAAGCCTATTTTCAGTCAAGATCATGGTCAAAGAACCCCCCACTAGGTCAATTAGGGTTTCACATGTCTTAAGGTCATAATTGGGGTTTCAAACAATCTTCTCCTTTGATAAGAAGCTGGCACAGATGTAATATAAGGTCAGCACATAGTTACTCAAGAAAAACCTAAAGAGTTCCAAATAAAGACTATCCATTCAGTTTCAGAATTTGCACATGAGGAAAATGTTAGGATTTTAACACTTCTGCACGAGTGTTAAGAGGTCCATCAAATGAAGGAATTGATAAGGTAGATGGTCTGGTCCCAAATGAAGAGACTATAGCAGAAGAAAGATAACCACCTAGTCTTGAGGAAACTAGGGTTTTTGAGCTTGATGGCCCAAGTAGAGTGCCAAACAGTGATCATTTGCAGAAAATGACATGGAGGAAGAACACAAGGCCAATTTCGCTTCAAATTTTTTTTATGAACAAACATAGATGAATTTGACAAACATGAGAGAGGTTTTTGTCCATAATATGTCCAATAAGAAAAAACTCATTCAGATTTTACATAGGTATCATGGTTTGGGAGCAATGTAAAAAATACAGGTGTCATGGGAGAATTGCTGCACTTCTGGAGTGACCTTGGGAAACGAATGTTTTCTAATAGTTTAAGTGTCCAAAAAAGTTTTTTGATGGGTTAAATGACAACTAGACTAGAATATTTTTCCAATGAGCTATCATGAGCTAAATTTGGAGTTGGGGAAGGCCTCCAAAAGTTTCCTTCACTAGTACTATGCATTTATGCACCATCATTCAACACTTCTTGACCAGTCTTGGGAGAATACAATTTTTACAGGTCAAATCAATTCTAATCAGCAAAAAAAAGATATATTTGGAAATTAGATAGGATAGGCTTTCCAATGAGCTATTACGGGCCCAATTTGGACACCGCAAAGGCATCCAAATGCACTCTGTAAAAATGCGCTACACGTTTGGGATTGAGCGCTGCGCCCTTGGCCAGGAGGGATTCCTAAGAAAATTAACCCCTTAGACCACTTCAGAGACCTTTTAAGTTTCCTCCAAGGTTTTCTAAAGCTTTGATAGAGGTAATTGGATGCCCTACCATCATTCTCAAGCATTTTGGATGATTTATTTGAAAGAAATTGAAACCCTAAGAGGATACCCTAAGGCTTGAACTTGCAAATCACTATTTTCCATTTCTTTATCTACCCATAAAGAATATCAATCTAGACAGAAGGTGAAATTAAGGTGGTTGCATTGGTTTAAATTTTGTCATCCATAAAGGGCTTGACATAACACTTAGCCCCTTACATTGCAAAAGCATTGACATTACATGCCCTCCTTCATCTCAAATTTCCATTAGTGCAAGGTGTTTTCAAAGAAAAGTTTGACATATCAGCTGGATTGCCTTCAAAATTATGTAGCCTCTCATTCTGCCTAATTTACACCCTTAATCACTCACTCCATTCACTAGTATATTGACACTACATTACCCTCTTCATATCAGTTTCATAGCAGTCCTAGGGTTTTCTCAAAGGCAGAGTGGTTAAATGTTAAAAATATAGGAAAGGGCAATGAAGAAGGAAGCAAAGAAGATGATGTTAGTAGGGCAAAGAAATTTGAAGCAAAGGACAATGATGATGTGGGAAATGAAGTTAGTAGTCCTAAAAGTGAAGTGAGGGAAATGAGGCACATATCAGTGAGGCTAATGTCAGTGAAGGAGAAAGCATCAAGGAAAGGGAAAATGATATCAATGATGTAAATGTTAGTGAGGCAGATGCCCATGAGAAATCAAACAACGAGGAAAGAGCAGTGAGGGAAATAAGGCCTACGAAAGATATGATGGACCCAATGAGGCTAAAATACAAAGAAAACCTTGAAAAATTGTCTGATCTATATCTATAGGCTTCCCAAACACCATAAGCAAGGCAATTTCAAAATCTGGGCAACTTTGACATTTTTGGTTTTTGACTGTTTTTGAGGGCCAAGGGTGTAGCGCCCTTGGCGCTCGCTTTTTCTTGGGGCATCCATTGAAGGAAAAATTTACATTTTTTGGTTCCTTAGGCCAATTAAATCACACTCACCAAGTTTCAGCTCATTTGGAGCAAGATTGGTCCTCCAAAAGGGCCAAAAACATGCAAAAATTCACCTTTCTGCCCAATTTTCAAGGTTGGCGTTGCGCCCTTACCAGCCTTGGGAGATTTGGTTTTTGAATAGGTAACTGAAGTAAAATCAGAAAAAAAATGGCCTTTTTGGAAATTAGACTCGACAAGCTTTCCAACGAGCTATCATGGAGATCATTGTGACACCAGGAAGGCCTTCAAAACTTAGCTGCAAGATGACCCATTTTTCTAGTGCAAGCGTTGTGCCCTTGGACCTCACTATTGTGCCCTTGCCTACAACAGTCTTGGGAGAATGATTTTTTGGGTAGGTAAATGAATTCCATTCTGAAAAATAAAGGTCGTTTTGGAAACTAGATTGGACAAGCTTTCCAATGAGCTATCATGGAGCTCATTTGGACACTAGGAAGGCCTCCAATCTCAGCTACAAAACATGAATTTTTTCCCAGTGTTGGCACTGCGCTCTTTTTTGGGGCACTTTATTGAGGATTGGTTTACATTTTTAGATTCCTTAGGCCAAGGGAATCATGCACACAAAATTCCAGATCATTTGGAGCAGGTTTGGTCCTCCAAAAGCGTCAAAAACATGCAAACATTCACCTTTCTGCCCAATTTTCAGGGCTGGTGCTACACCCTTAGCAGCCTTGGGAAATTTGGTTTTTGAACAGGTAAATGAAGTCCAATTGGAAAACTAAGGGCAGTTTTGGAAAGTAGACTCAGCAAGATTTCCAATGAGCTATCATGGAGCTCATTCCGACACACGAAGGCCTTCAAAACCTAGCTGCAAGATGACCCATTTTTCCAATGTAGGTGTTGCGCCCTTGGACCTCACTGCTGTGCCCTTGCCTGCAAAGTCAATAGAAGACAAAAATTTATGGCAGATAGATATTTTGTGGTTTTTTGGGCAAATCGCTCCAAATTTAGGTGTTAGAAGTTATTTTTTCATTTATTACATTAGATATTTTTTGCTTGGGCCTTGCATGGTCTTAATGGACAAAACTGATATTTATGAGCAATTAATGGCCTCCAAAACCCTAGTTAGGGTTTTGATCTTCCTTTGCATGATAAATACTGCATGAGGGCCTCATTGTTCATGTTGGTTGTTGGTTGATTGTGGAGAAAAACCTCATGGACTTTGGGTTGTGAGGAATTTTGGGTTTTGAAGCATTGTGAAGGTTCTGAAATGAATATCAATGAGACAATCACTTTGCAGGATTCATGAATATGGCTAATGGTGATGTCCTTCTCATTTCATAGTTTTCATCTTCTGTTTAACATATTTTTTCATGTTTCCCTTGCATTAGAATATAAATTTTAGCTTAAGGTATGCTGTCAAAGGCTCATTAAGTCTGTCTACTTCTCATGCTTTCATATTTTCCTTTGCTAGGTCAATTTAGAGAATTCTTAGTTGCTCTCTACTTAGCTTGTTATCTCAAGAATGATTCAATGGAGTCCGTGCCAAATAGGTTTATGGTTATCCCTGCCCTTTTAAATCACTTTAAACATTATTTTTGAGGTGTTTACTTCGAAGTATTGCTAGTTAGGGTTTAACTGAAGAGGTTTATGATTTTCCATGCCCTTCTATTCATCTTAAATAGTTTCTTTAAAGGTCTTTATAGTATGATTAATAAATCTTATGAGTTCCCTGTTTCTTGATCATCATTATTTTTATCTTGCATGTTTTCTTTCTCTAAAGGGAGATAGCTAGAGAGGTTAGGAGTTCCCTGCTCTCTAGGGTTTACTAGATTGTTGTCTTGATGTTTTCTTGCTAGGGTTTGGTCAAAGAAGTATGGTATGCCTTGTCTTTAGTTTTGTCTTCATGCATAGTATTCTTAGAGGCCTTTCTTGTTGTAGTATTTGAAAAAGTATTCTTAACTTCCCTTTGCACCTACTTTGTTCACAATTTATTGTTCACTCCACTCACCTAAGCCTTGAAGATCCATTTAGCTTTATTATACTTGCCCTCCAAAGCATCCTTGACCTATTGTTGTACCTTTCTAGACCTTTTGCAGACTCCATAGCCCAATGGTCTAAACCTCTCCTACTCTATCTATTTTTCTTGAAAATCCACCCAACCAATCAAAACAAACAAAAAAACCCTAATCTTTATAACTAGCCTAAAATCAAAACCCTAAAAGCTATCAAGTTACATATTTACTCAAAAATAGAGAGATCCCTCTCTAAGTCTAGGAAGTCTAGGTCCTAGGACTCCAAAGACTAGTTTGATGTTACACCTGTTCATTTGTTCTACCAATCTAACAAATTACGGATAACTAACATAATGGCGATCACAGTGGGACCTTCCGAGTCAGTGACAATCTAAATATTTCTTAGGACCTCAGAAAACCTAACAAACATCCTTAGATTGGTATTTAGTTGTTGATGGTGGACAACAAGCACATCCTTAAATAGTAAACGTCATCCACCTAGCGAATCTGTTGGCCTCTAGTAGGGCTACTAACTTCACTAGTTCTCATAGACTCCCCTGGGAATGCATTAATCATGATGATGGTGGAAAAAAAAGTTGAAAATTTCCACCTGGCGACTCCAGAACTCTCAATAGACCTAAAGACTCCATTGGTAGAAGACTCTAGACTGGTTGAAAAGATGCAGTGAACCTTTTTTTATTGAAAAATATGGATCCAAGGATACAACAGAGATATGCTCCGATGAACAGAGATCACATCCCTGGATTCCCACACAAAATGCCTCAGATCGACTGGGTTTCAAACCTGCCTATGTTTCAAGATGAAAAATTTGATGACCCCTTGTTACATCTCATTAAATTTCATATACATGTATGGAGGTTAAGATTTGAATGGCATGAGGACCGCCTCATGAAAATTTTCATGGGGACATTAGAAGGAAAGATAAGAGAATGGTATGAAGTCCTAGACCCTGGTAGTTTGTTTTCCTTAAAAAATTTCCACAAGGTGTTTTATGAACATTATAAAGAAAATTGTTCATATTTATCATTAGCTGAAAATTGTTGTGATCAATCTGAAGATCTCATACAATACCTTGTAAACATTGATGAAGATTTGGGAAATTGGCATCCTGAAATCCTATTAGAGGAAATCCATGCATTTCATACTCAAGATAACTATCATGATAGCCAAGAGGAGTTGGTTGAGGATGAAATCAATCAGGAAATAAAGGAAGATTCACAAGATCTCTCTGAAAGCACAAGTAATGATTCACCATCTCTTCTAGATGAGGTTCAAGAAGACATTCAACCTCAAAATCAGCCTTTACAAGAGAGAGAGAACTACTGTAGTGATATCCAAAGAAAGATAAAAGTGCCTCCTCTTTTAACTGAAGAGGAAATAAATCAGATTCTAAACATGCAGCCAGCCTCTAAACCTTCATGTGAACAGAACACTTCTATTCATTCTCATGCTAATCCTAGATATCACAGATCAGAAAAGGGATTTGTTGATCGATTCAAACGAAAACAATCTATAATCCAATATGTCTGATTGGTGACATTACTATATTTTCCAAAGTTTGATTAGTATGATGATGGTGATGTTTTCCAAACAGAAGCTAATCTTGTAGAGCAATCAATAGTTGGTTTGTGGGAGGAAGTTAAGTTTCATCAAAATAGTAATAAGGCAATGCATATCAGCTATGACAATGATGAGGAAAGTATAGAAAAATTGAAGGTAAGTGAAGGATCTCTGACTCTTTGTTCTACTTCAGTTCAATCCATTAGAAATAACTTTCATGTGATTGGAAATCAGTAGTCTTGTTTTGATGTTGATGTTGGGAAAGATGATGAACTTCTTGAACAAGTTGTCAATGAGAAACATTTTCCTGAAATGGATGAGGAAATAATTTATGACATAGAACTCTCCTTAGCTCTAGACTTGCAGCCACCAAATCCCATTAAATTTCAAATTGCAAATGAAGGCTTGGAAATTGATAAACACAGGAGAGTTGTTCTGCTGCCTTCTCAAGAGGATTTAATGCCAAAGAGTACTCCTGCTCATCAACATGATGGCCTTCACACAGATTTCAGCCCACTCAATTAGAATACATAAGGTTTGCTAGAGGAAAATATTGCAATATATGATGATGCTGCCAGTATAGATGATCATGAGGAAGAAGTAGAGTTTCTTGTTCAAAAGAATCCCAAGCATAGCCAAGTGAAAGAAGGAGTAGTCCTGAATGAAGTCTATTTCTAAAATCCTTTAAGTCAGGTATTATTCCAAGATCCTTTTGTTGTTTTCTTAGAGACATTTGGAGAAGGAGTAAAGTATGTCAGAAGCAGTTTGATGCAAGGTTTAAAGAAAATTTTAGGCACTACTGTTCAAAGACAAGTGAGGTGTGAATGGTCTTTTGATTTCTTCAGCACACTCAAAGAGCTGAACAAAGATCACTCATGGTATCATTTTCTTGAGTGGTTATATTGGAAAAGTGAGTTCACCAAATGAATGTACATCATATGTAAAGTTAGATTAGGATAGATAGGTGCAAATAAGCTCAGAATTTGAGCATCTTTTTAGTTTTAGATTGTTTTGAAAAATGAAAACACAAAAATAGAGAAAAGAAGAAAAAGAGGGTAGTTTTAAAGAAGAGGTACTGCTCCATGCCCAAAAAAGAGTATTATTGAAAGTGTGCAAGCCTAAATGCCACTACCTTTTGAGAAAAGAGAGTCTTGTTCAACCATCTAGCCTAATCATGATTGAACATGTTTTAATTTTCTGCTGATATATTAAGGAAATAAGACTTGTCAAATCATTTAAACTTGGCTTGTCAGTTGTGTTAGCACCTGAATTGGACCCCAGGCTGCAAAAGGCAAATCAGGGTAACAACTAAACCACACTCAGCCTTGTAGCTAGCCCTACAAGGACAGGAGAGGGCTCTCTCCGTAAAAGAATATTCAATAAAGTGAAATAGAAATCTGATGTTAGGCTAGGTAAAATGATAGGGATAAAAGGTTTAATAAAATGAATGAATTTTTTAATTAATTTCAGGGATGTGTGGGATATAAAGGGACAGTTGAAACCAGGAATTAAATCAGGACACAGGGTATTTCATGGGGCAAGATAGGTAGGAAAATTAGCAATTAAAATTTAATGAGGATGGGATGGAAAGACTGGTGCGGAGCTGAAAAGGGCATAATAAATGGATCCTTTTCAAACAGAAGAAAAATACAGAGTATGAATGATTTCCCAAGGCAGAGCATATAAAATGGATTCTACCTTTCTATCTTGAAAGAATTCAAAAGGAAATGTTTATGGATGGATGGAACACATAACAATTCACATATGAAACAAAGGAGAAAAACAAATGCTAACTCTCATACCACATGGATCCCACAAATGAGAGCTGCATCTCTTATTAATTCCTGTCAAACTGTACAATGTAGCGCAGAGATGTTCTTCCACACTTTTCCCCTACTTTCCGAGTTACAGATTCTCAGACTCTCAGACTCCTTTACAAATGATTTACAATTACATTAAATACGCTGAAATGTGGGAACATAGATCCACAGAAAAAGGAGTTGTTCTAACAGCTGAAGGACTGAAATACAATCATAGAAAGAAATACAATAACTTGCCCCTGAAAATAAGGGACAACATTGCATTTGACTACTTGGAGATTTTGCTGTTAGGCTGTATGAAATAAAATAGGTAATCCGATGAACATATTTCCTATTTTGCTGCTTTCTGTAACAATCTTTGTTTTATTTTAAGCTCTCAGCCAACCAACTCTTTCCTTTGCTTTCCACTATTTCTTTTGAATAAACTGAATTTTTAATAAACATGCCTTTCAGAATGAAAATTTGGCTTTAGTGAAGGGAAAATAATGAATATAGAGGAAGGGAGAGGAGGCGGGACTCGCGTATAAATCGCAATCAGAATCGGGTGGGAGTGGAGAGACATAATATAGAAAATAATGGTGAAATCGCAATCGAAATTAGAGTGGAGGTGTATGCGACATATAATATATAACGTAATCGCAATCGGGGTTGGGGGTTGGATATGTATGAATCAAACCCAAAAAATTCCGATGCGATGAAAGGGAGGAGGGCCTTTATATTTATGAACGGGCGGAAGATTTTAAGTGGTGGGGCCGACCAATCACAATCGGAAGTCGGAGGGTGTCGGTTATACAATCGCATTGGAGCATAAGGGATTTGCGATGCGATCAGAGGAAGACTGCGATTTATTGTGGGCCATCTGATCGGCGAGGGTAATCAATGGTCGAATGGGAATTAGGAGTTGCAATCGAAGGATTGGGGAAGGGACTTGCGATTGTTCGCAATCAGAGTTTTGTGCGATTGGGAGATCGGAAGGAGGAGGTGCGATCGGGTGATCGGAGGAGGGCTTGCGATTGGCGGATCAGAGTTTTGTGCGATTGATCAATCGGGGGATGGTGCGATTGATCGCATCGGAGTTTTGAGCGATTGGAGTAATCGGGGCGTGTCATTTAAACATTGCGATTGCGATTAGATAAGGGGGTGTGATTGCGGCGGGTTATATATAATATATAACTTTATAATAAAATTTTATTACAATGCATGGTGGGGAAGTGGTTTATAATTAAATCACATGTTTTATAATGCGATTTTGTAATCAGAAAGGGGGTAAAGGGGTTTTTATTAAAGAAATATGAAACTTTAAACATAAAGTTAAAGGGGAACATGGGAAATAGGGGAGGTTTAGGGAATTTTACTTCACTCAAGCATAAAATTCAATCCAGAAGTCAGTTTTGAGAGTGTAGTATACTTTTGAAAATCTCTTTCCAGGCTCTTTCCAATGGATCTACTTGGAGGATGATTTGGCGCTGATCATGCTGTGGAAAACTTCCCTGAAGGCAGGAACATCATTTTGTGGAGATAACGGCTTCTGAATTGTAGCTTATTACATATGATGATATAAAATTACATAATGAATGATAATAAAGGCAGAATATTACGTTTCACCTCAAAACATGGTTTTGAGGTGAAAATTACATCAAGATGAATAAAATGTGTCTCTGATTCTTCTTGGTGCTGTGACTTTGAGCTTATTTGGCTTCCTCATGACCTTGTTGATATTATTGACATTTGACTTATTAATTTGACCATGGTGAGACCCTAGAAACTAATGAGACCCATCCTATGACCTACTGGTATGATTTTGAGAATGAAAGTGACTAATGACTAAAGACCATAGAAAGGAAAATCAGCAAGTACCTCATGAGGGACAACTGATAAAAATTACTACCATCAATGAATCCATGAACTAACAGAATGGTGAAATTTATTCAGTATGAGACACCTAATATGCAAATGCAAAAAGAGCAGTTTTGATCACTGATGGCAGTATGACTAGACTGACACTAACAAGTAGGATAGATTAAGAAAAGATGTTGGTTCCCAAGGCATAAATATGAACCAAAGAGAAAGAGAGTGATACATAACAAATGCTAGATCACAACCCTCATGATTTCTAGTTTTGATTATACAAAAATAATGTCTGTGCGCAGCTTGTCCAAATGCCACAACCCATGGCAAATCAGATTGCTTAATCCTAGTTTGATCATGTTTTGAATTTCATGTCAGTAAGTTAGAGAATAAAGTTTGTCAAATAGCTTAATATTGACAAATGAGTAGACTAGGTAGAGAATAAAGGAGTTCGTTAGCCTAATCTGAACTCTTGGAAGTGACAAGGGTACAAGTAGATATTTTTTATGCTTTCAAAAGAAAATAATGTCAAGGGTTTTCCAGTACAAGTGCACCTAAAAGAAGAAAAAATGTTAGGAAAAGTATGATGGGTAGGTAGAAATGAGGTTGAAGGAAACATGTCTTTCTAATTTTGAGATCATAGGTTCAAGAGAACATCAGGAAATGAAGAAGAAAATATCTGTCAAGTATAAGTAAGGCACTGGTCTTCAAAACTCAGAGATTTGAACTCTGAGGTCCTGGACACCTCCTGAAAAGGAGCTGCCCTCCCCAAGTCGAGCCACTGTTAGTCATCAGTAATTTTTACTATCTGTAGATGACTAAGTATTGGTTCTATATTTCTAAAAAAAAATTCCCTGAACATTGTTAGTTTTAGAAATCTCACTGCCTCCATTTACCCTTATGGAGAGTTTTTCACTATTCTACCATTTTGCCAATCTATGGTCACCCTTCCACTCCTAGAGGACTCCTTATGGTCTTGTGCCACTCATATCCATCCTTTTTTCCCACTTATGACCTCATTACTCTATTATTCCCTTGCCCATAAATCTACTTTGCATCTAAGGTTACCTATAGCCTAACTCATTCCCATGATTAACTAGGTTCCTCACGCATTGATGGTCTAAAAAATATCTCCGTAGGATGTTTAGATAAATCAAGTACATTGGATTTTGGATATTCAATACACCACTTTTTCAATACTTTGTTTTTACACTTGAAGCCTCCAAGCCTATTTTCAGTCAAGATCATGTTCAAAGAACCCCCCCACTAGGTCAATTAGGGTTTCACATGTCTTAAGGTCATCATTGGTGTTTCAAACACTCTTCTCCTTTGATAAGAAGCTGGCACAAATGTAATAGAAGTTCAGCACATAGTTACTCAAGAAAAACCTAAAGAGTTCCAAAGAAAGACTATCCATTCAATTTCAGAATTTGCACATGAGGAAAATGTTAGGATTTTAGCACTTCTGTAGGAGTGTTAAGAGGTCCATCCACTGAAGGAATTGATAAGGTAGATGGTCTGGTCTTAAATTAAGACAACTTATATCAGAATAAATAGAACCACTTTTTCTTGAGGAAACTAGGGTTTTTGAGCTTGATGGCCCAAGTAGAGTGCCAAAAAATGATCACTTGCAGAAAATGACATGGAGGAAGCACACAAGGATAGTTTCGCTTCAAATTGTGTTTATGATAAAACAGAGATGAATTTCAAAAAATTGAGAGAGGATTTTTTCCATAATAGGTCCAAGAAGAAAAACCTCATTCATATTTTACACAGGTATCATGTTTCTGGAGCAATGTCAAAAATACAACTGTCATGGGAGAATTGCTGCACTTCTGGAGTGACCGTGGGAAAATTAGGTTTTCTCATAGCTAGAGTGTCCAAATTACTTTTTTGATGGGTCAAATGACAACTAGACTGGAAGCGCTTTCTAATGAGCTATCATGAGCTGAATTTGGAGTTGGGGAAGGCCTCCCAAAGTTGCCTTCACCAGCACTCTTCATTTCTGCACCATGATTCAACACTTCTTGACCAGTCTTGGCATAATAAACTTTTGACAAGTCAAATAAATTCCAATCATAAAAAAAAGGTATATTTGGAAATTAGATAGGATAAAATTTTGAATGAGCTATCATGGGACCAATTTGGACACAGGGAAGGCCTCCACATGCCCTTTGCAAAAAGGCATTGCGTGCCTGGAATTGAGCGCTGCGCCCTTGGCCAGGAGGGCTTCCTAAGAAAATTAACCCCTCAGACCACTTCAGAGCCCTTTTAATTTTCCTCCATGGTTTTCTAAAGCTCTAATAGAGGTAATTGGATTCCCTACCATCATTCTCAAGCATTTTGGAGGATTTATTTGAAAGAAATTGAAACCCTTAGAGGCTACCCTAAGGCTTGAACTTGCAAATCACTATTTGCCATTTCTTTATCTTCCCATAAAGAATATCAGTCTAGACAGGAGGTGAAATTAAGGTGGTTGCATTGGTTTAAAATTTTTCTTACATCAAGGGCTTGACATAACACTTAGCCTATTACATTGCGAAAGCATTGAAATTACATGCCCTCCTTCATCTCAAATTTCCATTAGTGCAAGATGTTTTCAAAGAAATTTTTTACATATCAACTGGATTGCCTTCAAAATTATTTAGCCTCTCATTTTGCCTAATTTACACCCTCAATCACTCACTTAATTCACTAGTATACTACCACTCCATTACCCTCTTCATATCAATTTCACAACAGTCCTAAGGTTTTCTCAAAGGCAGAGTGGTCATAGGAAAGGGCAATGAAGAAGGAAGCAAAGAAGATGATGTCAGTAGGGAAAATAAATTTGAAGCAAAGGAAAATGATGATGTGGGCAATGAAGTTAGTAGTCATAAAAGTGCAGTGAGGGAAATGAGGCACATATCAGTGAGGCTAGTGTTAGTGAAGGAGAAAGCAGCAAGGAAAGGGCAAATGATAGCAATGAGGTAAATGTCAGTGAGGCAGATGCCCATGAGAAATCAAAAAAATGAAGAATCAAACAATGAGGAAAGAGAAGTGAGCGAAATAAGGCCTATGAAATATATGATGGACCCAATGAGGCTAAAAGTCAAATAAAACCTTGAAAAATTGACTGATCGATATCTACAGGCATCCCAAACACCATAAGCAAGACAATTTCAAAATTTGGGCAACTTTTGACATTTTTTGTTTTTGACTGTTTTTTAGGGTTAAGGGCGCAAATCCAAGGGCAGCCATTGAAGGAAAACTTTAAATTTTTGGTTTCTTAGGCCAGGCACATCACACTCACCAAGTTTCAGCTCATTTGGAGCAAGACTGGTCCTCCAAAAGGGCCAAAAACATGCAAAAATTCACCTTTCTGCCCAATTTTCAGGGCTGGCGCTGCGCCCTTATCATCCTTCAGAGATTTAGTTTTTGAACAGGTAACTGAAGTCCAATCAGAAAACTAGGGCAGTTTTGGAAAGTAGGCTCAACAAGCTTTCCAACTAGCTATCATGGAGCTCATTCCGACACCGTGAAGGCCTTCAAAACTTAGCTGCAAGATGACCCATTTTTCCAGTGCTCACTATTGTGCCCTTGCTTGCAGCAGTCTTGGGAGAATGATTTTTGGGCAGGTAAATGAATTCAATTATGAAAAACAAAGGTCATTTTGGAAACTATATTGGACAAGCTTTCCAATGAGATATCATGGAGCTCGTTTGGATGCCGAGAAGGCCTCCAAATCTCAGCTACAAAATAGGTAATTTTTCCCAGTGCTGGCGCTGCGCTCTTTTTTGGGGCACTTTATTGAGGATTGGTTTACATTTTTGGATTCCTTAGGCCAAGTTCATCATGCACACAAAATTTTAGATCATTTGGAGCAGGTTTGGTCCTCCAAAAGGGTCAAAAACATGCAAAAATTCACCTTTCTGCCCAACTTTCAGGGCTGGCATTGTGCCCTTAGCAGCCTTGGGAAATTTTGTTTTTTGAAAAGGTAACTGAAGCCAAATCAGAAAAAAGGGTATTTTTGGAACGTAGACTCAACATGCTTTCGAAAAAGCTATCACGAAGCTCATTTCGACACCGGGAAGGCCTTTAAAACTTAGCTGCAAGATGACCCATTTTTCTAGTGCAGGCGTTGCGCCGTTCGACCTCACTACTACGCCCTTGCCTGCAAAGTCAACAAAGGACACAAATTTATGGAAAATAGATATTTTGTGGTTTTTTGGGCAAACCACTCCAAATTTATGTGTTAGAAGTTATTTTTCATTTATTACATTCAATATTTTTTTCCTTGATCCTTGCATGGTCTTAATGGACAAAAATGATGAGCAATTAATGGCCTCCAAAACCCTAGTTAGGGTTTTGATCTTCCTTTGCATGATAAATAATGCATGAGGGCCTCATTTTTCATGTTGGATTTTGGTTGATTGTGGAGAAAAACCTCATGGACTTTGAGTTGTGAGGAATTTTGGGTTTTGAAGCATTGTGAAGGTTCTAAAATGAATATCAATGAGACAAGCACTTTGTAGGATTCATGAACATGGCTAATGGTGATGTCATTCTCATTTTGTAATTGTCATCTTTTGTTTAACATATTTTTTCATATTTCCCTTGCATTAGAACATAAATTTTAGCTTAACGTATGCTGTCAAAGGCTCATTAAGTCTGTCTGCTTCTCTTGCTTTCATGTTTTCCTCTGCTAGGTCAGTTTAGAGAATTATTAGTTGCTCTCTAAACCCACTCAGCTTGTTTATCTTGAGAATGATTCAATAGAGTCAGTGCCAAAGAGGTTTATGGTTAGCCCTGCCCTTTTAAATCACTTTAAACATTGTTTTTGAGGTATTTATTTCGAAGTATTGCTATTTAGGGTTTAGCTGAAGAGGTTTATGATTTTCCATGCCCTTCTGTTCATCTTGAATAGTTGATTTAAAGGTCTTTATAGTATGATTAAGAAATATTAGGAGTTCCCTGCTTCTTGATCATCAATATTGTTATCTTGCATGTTTTCTTTCTTTGAAGGTAGATAACTAGAGACGTTAGGAGTTCCCTGCTCTCTAGGGTTTACTGGATTGTTGTCTTGATGTTTGCTTGCTAGGGTTTGGTCAAAGAAGTATGGTATGCCCTGTCTTTGGTTTTTTCTTCATGCATAGTATTCTTAGAGGCCTTTCTTGTTGTAGTATTTGACAAAGGATTCTTAACTACCCTTTTCACCTACTTTGTTCACAATTTATTGTTCACTTCACTCACCAAACCTTGAAGATCGATTTAGCTTTGTCATACTTGCCCTCTGAAGCATCCTTGACCTATTATTATACCTTTCTAGACCTTTTGCAGACTCCATAGCCCAATGGTCTAAACCTCTCCTACTCTATCTGTTCTGCTTGACAACCCACCCAACCAATCAAAACAAGCAAACAAACCCTAATATTTATAACTAGCCTAAAATCAAAATCCTAAAAGATATCAAGTTACATCTTTACACAAAAATAGAGAGAGCCCTCTTTGAGTCCAGGCTGGCTAGGTCCTAGGACTCCAAAGATTGGTTTGATGTTACCCCTGTTCATTTGTTCAGCCAATCTAACAAATTACGGATAACTAACAGACATTTCGGTGTAGGAAAGATAGTATTGAATCTCCAAATGTATTGTTATTGGCCACACATTATTGATAATGTATCTAATTTTATTAGAGGATGTTATTTATGTGTAACAAGTAATCCTATTAATTGGAAACTTGGATTGTGCACTCCACTTCTGGTTCCTTCACATCCTTGGGAGAGTATCTCAATGGATTTTGTAGTTGGTCTTCCTATGTCAAGGAAATGCCATGATTAATTGTATGTTGTGGTAGATAGGTTCAACAAAATGTGTCTTTTGACGCCATGTAAGAAAACAATTACAGTTGAAAAAACTGCTAATATTTTCTTTCAAAATGTATGGGTTCATTTTGGTCTTGCTAATTCAATTGTAAGCGATTGAGATTCCCAGTTTGTTGGGAATTTTTGGTAAAAATTATGGGACATGATGGACAAAAAGTTGAAAAAGAGTACAACATTTAATCAGAAAATAGATGGTTAGACCAAGGTGGTAAATAGGGCAGTCATTCATCTTCTTAGAGGCTATTGCAGAAAGCATCCCAAGTTGTGGGATGAACAATTGCATTACATTCACCATGCATACAACAGGGCAAATCATTCTTCCACAAACACATCGTCATTTGATACATGTTATGATTACTTGCCAAGATCTCTTTTGGACTTCATCTTTGAGAAAGATGTCACTATAGATGGTCATAGTGACATAGATAAGGCAAGGAAGTTCATTGAGAAAATTTAATTGATAAACCATTGTTACACATTAATTTGTCATTATCCCTATACTCCTCGTTCCTTGATCCTGGAGGACCCATATAGTGACCCTTGAGTACTTTCCAAGCATGGAATACATGCCCTTGAACCACACTTTTTTTTCCAAGTCGTCTCCCTTTACAACTTTTCTAGAAGATCCATATAAAAGCCTAGTTTTCAAGGTCGATGCTTTGTCTCAGTGTCTGACCCGCGGCGATAGCATAGATTTACACTGAGACCCGCGCCAATCTCTGTCTTAATGTCAGACCCACGCAGATCCTCTTTTGGAAAGTTTTTTAAATAGAAATGAAGATTTCGCGACTAGAAGCTTCGCGAGGAGGTGAGTTGGAAGTTTGTTTTGAGGATATGGCCGAGGAATTCTCCTTTGGGATTCTTGTTCCCAAGAAATAGATACTACTCCAAAAAATAAGCTCTTTTCCCATTATTTGAGGGGCCATGACCTCCTCCTCCATTGTTATATAAGGAGACCTCTTTCATCTTTGCTACCTTAGTCAAAGTCTCAGTTACAAAGTTAGAGCAATCATAGAGATAAGAAGCAATCATAGCTTCGGGAGAATAGTGCAGAGTGTGATTATTTTTTTGTGTTAGGAACATAGTGAGATCTTGGACCTTTGTGTATGAGGGTGTTGCAAACGTGCTTGGATACAGACCTGCCGAAGGAGAGCCTCAACATCAAGGCTTGGTTGTAAACTCCCCTTGCCTTTATCATAGTAAAATGCATCTGATGTTTACCTTCCACTCTTTTTTACATTTATAATGAGATTTCTAGCATTCCTTATTAAGATAGATAGGTTGTAATTGTTTTATGTTTGTCGTGATTTTACACTTGTCGTGGTATCTTGACTGTCTGTACAGGTAATCGAACGTCGTTGGTAGCAGTGTGTATCGAGCTTGAGAAGAGTGATGAATCGAGAATCTTCGACAGAAGATGACAACATAGCATCAAGACAAGGTAGGTCATCTTCCTTGCTCTGAATTTCATTTACAATCTAGGAAGGTAGATGTTAGTATGTTCCTGTAGTTTCTAGACCCACCCTAGGGTTAGAGGGATCGCTTCTGTCCATAGAGGGGATTTACCTGGACAACATATTGGCTACTCCACTAGGGATTAGTGTGATTTTTTCATCTCGTTGCTCAGTGGGAATTTTCCTTGTGGAGTTGACATCGATCGTTTTATTGCTTGTCTATCTTTTTTGGCTTGCTTGACTGTTTGGAATCCTCCTATTCAGCTCCAGAGTGTTAGGGTTGACCTCTTCTTATTGTTTTTTTCCTTTTCCCATAGTTTTCCGACTTGGCACAGTTTTGCTTTGAACAGTTGCGCCGAATCTTGTAGGATTTGGTTTGAACTTCCTTCGTAGTTTTGGTCAGTTGTGCTTGACTCTGGGTTTTTTCTTTGATTTGCAATTGGTCTTTTGGAATTGATTTGACTACTGTAAGCTTTTTCTTCTCAACTATTTGTCCATTGTCTCATCGGTGAAGTTTCATAGCCCTAGGGTTTCTAGGTGTCTTTTGCTCAATGTGCCTTCTGATTAAAGTTCGAGTCTTTTTCGATTTTTGTCAGTTCGATTCCCTGATCGATTGTGTTAGTCTTTCTTGATCCTTCGTGTCTTCGGTTTGTTGAATGATCACTTCAATTTCTGTTTGACTCTCCGTCTCATCACTTCGAGCATAGATCACATTGCTCATTTGGGTTAGTTTGAAAGCTTTCTGTTGTTTGAAAGAGTGCATCATTGGTTTGAGTGTGTTTTTATGTCTGTATTTCTTTTGAATTATTCATTTTAAGATCTCTACATTCGCAGTGCTACAAACTATTGTTCGATTTTCTTTTTAATGTAATAGTGCATCGTGTGATTCATTCATTCAAAAAAAAAAAAAACAAAATTCATTCTTTCATTTGCATTGAAAATCAAAAGTTCTTTTGCATAACTAGGTCTTAGTGAACTAGGAAATATTTTTTTGTTTCTCGTTTGGTTGTATTAGATGCATTAGTGAACTTATTCTTATGATTTCATTGTTTTCTACTTTGTGAAAGATCTCTATCCTTCTCTTAGTTAGCATTCATCGAACAAAAAATGGTGTTATTTTGCATATAGCATGCATTTAGGAATTTGAGTTCCCATTCAGTAGGGCCTTGAAACTAAAACATTAATTCAAGATCAACCTTAAAATTAATTCAATCAATCTAAGGAAGCATTGGAACCTAACGCAAACATTTTATAGGTCTAGGCTAGTGACCTGTTCTAGCATCATTAAACCTATTAGATGTCGTTCGCCACCTGAATTTAGACAGTGATAGCACAAACTTGTGCTCCCCGTACCGTCGCATATATAAAGGGATACCCTCATAGGTTGCAATCCTTTATCCGTAGGAATATGAGTCTGCAGCCCTGTAACCATGATACACCAAACACAGCATTCGAGGAGACTACCTGCATGTACGTCAAGTCCTTGGTCATTTCTCTTTCATTTGATCACCAAGGTGTATCTAGAAGTTCACGGAAACTTGGTACACCCTCTTGCTTAGATTACCTGAGTAGTCATTTTGGTCTTTTCATGACTCTCTAAAAGTGAAAAGATCATTGAGCACTTGTCCCTTCATGCTCATTTCAATCTGAAAGTGATAGAGTCACATTTTTCTTATTTCTCGACTCTTAAAATATGAAACGACAGATTTTTGTTTCAATGTCTTAAAATATTACTTGCCCACAAAATATTCCTGGTTAAAGTTATATTCCTTAGTGTTTTTCTCTACGGTTGTTCCTTATATGGAAACGTTTCCAAAGTTTACCAACCCAGGAATCCCCTTCGAAGGGAATCCGGGTCCTTTTCCTGCTTTTGGGAATGTTTGCGCTCCTTGTATGGCAACATTGTCCCTTCCTAGGTTAACTGTTGGTTTGCCTGTTTGGTTATTCTCAACCTCAGTGGTCTCGAGTACTCCAACCTCGATGGTTCCGAGTGTCCCAACCTCTGTTCAACCGTCTCCTTCGCCTGAATAACATCATGTTGATTCTAAATTTGACCCCTCACCTTATTCTCCTATTTCTTCACCTCGTTCTTCCTCTTCACCTGGTGAAAGTCTGGATTCTAGTAACTGGGTGGCTAAGAAGAAGAAGGAAAAAAAGCTAGGGGGGAAATCAACAAATATTGCTACCCATGCAGCTAATATCGAGAAACCTCCCACTCCGTCTCGCCAAATCAAATTCCCTTGCAAGCTGTGTGAGGGTGACCACCTTCTTCGTGATTTCCTGGTATTCCCAAGGTGCTAGAAGTGTGATTTTTTAGCCCAATTTTCCCTTCATCATTAGCCTCTGGGCATCATGTTGATAATGAGCCTTAAACTGAGGATAATGAGACTAGTAAGAAACATGGTAAGATCAAATTTCCCTATAGGTTGTGTGAAGGAAACCATCCAATTCACCTCTGTCCTTATATGGATGAAGCTTCTAAGGTGTTGGATACCCTTTCGGCTTTTGAGTCCCGTATTCTCGTTGGTTACCAGAATATTTCTTCGAGTCCTCGGCTAGCTGATCAAGTTATTGATCGAGATTCGTCTCTGGTCAATTCCACTCTCTCTGAAAGTCAATTTCCTGAGTCCATTTCTGACCAATCATTGGTTGGGAAGAAGGACGACTTGGTTCCACCTATGGTTCACCAGGTCTTTTCCGTCGAGAGTGGGCCTCATCTCAGTCAGGTTCTTTTTGTTTCCTCTGATTCCCTGGGATTGGAGGGCGATCCTCCCATTTCCATGATCCAAGAGGATGATCCTCCGACTCCCGTTGCCACAGTCCCAGAAAGTGATCCTCCTTCTCTCATTCCCGGAGTTCAGGAGGATGGTTTTTCTACTCCCATAACACTAGGGGATGACCATCTTAGTTCAATGGTACCCCCTCCAAGTAGTTTGGTCTCTTCCTTCGATTGGAGTCAATTTGCATGAAACCACCTTCCTTCTTATGTGCCTTTTGAGATCACGGTACAGGTCTTTGATATGGTTGTACCTAGCATGATTTTAGATGAAGTCACATATGTTAGTATTCTATCTTCGACTACTTGGAAAGCTTTTGGTTCTCCATCGCTTATTCCTGTTATGCAAAATATGTTGGCATTTAACAGAAGAACTAGTCAACCGTTAGGGATCCTTCCAAAGTTTCCTATTACTTTGGGAGGGAAAAATATATATATAGACGTGATGGTGGTTCAAGGCCCCTTGGATTTCAATTTACTCTCGGGGCGCGACTATGCTTATGCTATGGGCGCACTTGTCTCCTCCATCTTTCGCGTGATCTGTTTTCCACACAAAGGCCGGATTGTGACCATTGATCAGCTTTCATTCTTTGGTCTGGAGGTGGTAGCTAGCCCACCATCGTCTCTGTTGGGTCTTTATCCACTAGTTGTATCTTCCCCGCCATGGGTTAATTATGTGGCCACTTGTTCGTTTCTCTCTTTCAATGATAGTGCCATCGAGTGCCATCTACTCGGGGCATTCGATCACGATTTCCAAGATGTTATTCTCCCATCATATGTGAACCTCTTAGAAGCCATGACTTCTTATTCATCATGATGAAAGGTCATTCGGAGCAGAGTTTTTTTCTTGTGTAAAGCTCCTTAAAAAATGAAACAAGCTCTTCAGAGCATAGTTTGTTTTCTTGTGACAAGCTCCTTAAAAAATGAAACAAGGTCGTCGGAGCAGAGTTCATTTTATTGTGTCAAGCTCCTTAAGAAATGAAACAAGATTCTTTCGGAGTATAGTTTTTTTTCTTGTGTCAAGCTCCTTCAAAAATGAAACAAGGTGTCATGAAAACGGGTTCCCTTTTCAATTTGAGTCTTTGTTTAGATCTCGTAAAATACCAATCGAGACTTTTGTTTGATCTCGTAATTGTATCTTCATTCCATCCACCCGTTAGTAACTAGTAGTCTACTCCTGTGAATTCCATGAAGCTTGGGGGGCATGTACCTCAAATAGAGTCACCATGCCGGGGGCATGCAAACATTTCAAGCATAGTTTGTTTCTGTTTCAAGCTTGTGTAAAAATGAAACCGGTTTCGAGCATAGTTTGTTAAAGTTTCAAGCTTGTCTAAAAATGAAACCAATTCCAAGAAAAGTTTCCCATGTTTTCAAGATTGTGTAAAAATGAAATCAATCTTATTTTACCACTCATGATTTCCATTTTATCAGCCTATTTTTCCAGATGAACCTTGGTTTTCTCATTTCATCGTCCCCGTCTGCTTGGTTGATAATATGCCTTCACTTGGTTGTTTCACCCATTCCTGAGGAACCGCTGTGATGAGTGGTCTTGTTAGCCAACCTCTTGACCTTTACTTGTTCAGAGCAATTCCACCATCACCAGAACTAGTTGCTACCCTTAAAACCACTCTTTCCTCCAGGGGGAATCAACTTTTAGCTCTTTTCTGACTCTCAAAAATTGAAAATATTTTCAATACTCTTGTCGTTTTGAACTCGTTAAATGGTTGCGAAACGATATCTACCCAGTATACATTTACCCCTTTTTTGGACTGGGACAAACTATTTACGAAAAATGAATACCTTAGCCTATCGCGACTAAGAGGTTCTCTCAGATATTGTTTTCTACCTTTTTGGATCTGTGAGACTATCTACGAAAAGGGACTACTAGAGTTTTATTTTATGCTTCTTTTCAAACTCTCTAAACATGAAAAGATGTCGATTTCTTCCTTTGTTAGACTTGTTAAACCCTAAATGACATCGAAAATTGTCATCATGACGTTAACCGAGTTCCTCCTTCCTAGGGCTCATAAAATGTACTAGGATGGATTTCTCTGAAGGAAAAACTTACATGACAAGAATATGCTATCCCCTTCAAGCTTGTTTTCCAAAAATAATTGGGGGTACTTTCCAGCAATGGTGAGGGGAAATGGAACCAGTTCTCAGTTCTGTCAGTAGTATGTCGCTCTTGAACATGACACTCATATGCATTCGTGTCGGATTGGGGACATCTCATTTCATCATTTTTGCCTCCATGGGTTTGGGTAATCTCTTTTTACCTCTCATCTGCTCTTGGCCACATCATCATGACCTCAGATACCTTGATGTCAAATACTTCCAAATCTGGAGTCATGTCGCCAATATGTTCAAGAGAAGTTTCCGATTGAAGTTTTTCAACCTCCCTATGATCCTCTATTTAGTCCTGATTCACTATCATCATATTCCTCTGTCTCATGTAGATGATGTGGGAAACATTATGGCCCTCCTTCGACCGGGTCACTTCCTGTCGACTTCAGCTCATTATCCAGGAAGTTGATCTAGAGACTCCCTTCTGGTACCTTGGAGATTGCATGCCTCAATGGCAAGTTCTTCGCATTTGAAGATAGGTTCACATCATTGGCCTTCGATCGAGTAATTCTACTGGTGTTTGATGCCAGATCATTGTTCACATTCTGTGGATTGTACCTATTGTACCTTGAGAGCCATTGTCATTATTGGTGGTTTCTCTCGTTCCTGTTAACAAATTTCATCATTGGCTAGTAATCAGGTGACTTTCTTGCATGTTCGACTTCAGCTCACATATTCGCATGCTTGAATTTGTACTTGTTCGGGTCGAGATGGAGTGCAAGACCCTAGGTTTTTTCTGATAAGATATAGGATGCGGGATATTTTGGTTTATCATGAATTTTTGCATGACTCTTTTGATTGGATGGCTGTGAACATACCTGAGTATATTTGTTGATCCTTACTGCTGGATGGCTGGGTCTATACCTCGGATCTCGGTTTTTATGTACTCTATTATGGATGGATGTGCTCATGCCACATGTTCATGTATCAGAAATATCAGTTGTATTTGTACTTGCAGGTCTTCCGACGACGGTGTATTTTTTGAATGTGTTCTCGTAAAGCATTTCACCCCTCCCTCTCTCTCGGACCTCATGCTTTAGGGAGCATCTGTTACACAACATTTTTTCACCGTCCCTGAAATCCCCATCCTGCACATTGGAGGACCATTTCTGTGACTAATAAGAAGTTTCATGCCTTGCAAATACCATCATTGCATTCCTTTCCGTGAGGACAACATTCCTTTTGTCGACAATCCCTTGAGCGGACCATCAGAAACACATGTTTTTGGGTTGGCGTTGGTAGACTGTTATGCCCTCATGCTAATGAGGAAGATTAACACTGGGCCCTGCACCCATTGGCACTTTGTCTCAATAAGATACCCATTCCAAGCTGTTTTTGGAATGTTTTTTAAATATAGAGGCGAATTTTCCATGCTAAAAACTTCATGGGCGAGTCAGCTTAGGTGGTTCGACTGAATAACCATGAACACCCTCCTTTGGCCCCTTATTTCCATATTTTGTGGGAACCTACCAAAGGATAAAGCCACCCTTTCACTATTGTAGGGATCCCAACCTCCTCCTCTCCCTCTATAAATAAAGCTATCTCCCATTGATATACTAGCTGAACAGCTGAATAGCTGAAGAGAAATTGCTGAACATTTTTTTGGTGAGATAGAGCAGAGAAAGAGACCTTTGTCAAGAGAGAGCTTAAGCTTGTGTCCTCGCCTCATCCCAATTCCCTGACGAACCTTCGAGACACGCTTCAACTGAACCCATTGAAGGAGGCTGCGACATCAAGGCTTCGGTTGTAATCTCTTTCTTTCTATTTATATATACATGACTAATGTCTGATTCCCATCTTGTGTTAATATGGTTTATTTTATGCAATATGTTTAATATTCCTTGAATGATTAGCTAGTTATGAATGCAATCATTTTCTTGTATGCTTCTTTTGTCATTTTATCTTTGTGCAGGCATCCAAGTACTATTGCTGAAGGACCACTACCTATCGGGATAGAGATCAAGAGGCTGCCACTGCTATAGCTGCAACAATCACGTTGGACTATAGGTAGGACAATCTATCCCAACCTATTTCATTCGTTAACTAGGAACCTACACATTAGCTTGTTCCCTTGTTGCTAGACCCACTCTAGGGATAGAGGGATCGTCTCTGTCTACAGAGAGGATTTACCTACTCAATGGTGGGGGAAAATGGAACCAATTTTCAGTTGTGTCGACAGTATGTTGCTCTTGAACATGACACTCATCTGCATTCATGTCGGGTTGGGGACATCTCATTTCATCATTTTTGCCTCCATGGGTTTGGGTAATCTCTTTTGACCTCTCATCTTCTCTTTCCCATGTCATCTTGACCTCTGATCCTATTTGAGTCAAATGCTGCCAAATTACAGAGTTGTGTCGCTGATATGTTCAAGAGAAAATAATTTTGTAGTTTGTACATTCCTGATCCTCTGTTTCAGTCTTGATTAACACTCATATTACATTATATGTTTCATGTCAATGATGCGGGATTCATTATGACCCTCCTTTGACGGATCGCTTCCTGTCGACTTCAGGTCATTATCCAGGAAGTTGATCTAGAGAGTCCCCTCTGGTACCTTGGATCTTTCATGCCTCAATGGCAAGTTCTTCGCATTCGACAACAGGTCCTCATCATTGGCCTTCGATCGAGTGATTTCGCGAGTGTTCAACGCCAGCTCACTGTTCACATTCCGTGGATTTTACTAATTGTACCTTGATAGCCATTGTCTTTATTGGTGGTTTCTCTCGCACATGTTAACAACTTTCATCATTGGCTGGTAATCAGGTGATTTTCCTGCATGTTCAACTTCAACTCATTTATTCGCATGCTTGAAATTATACTTGGTCGGGTCATGATAGAGCACAAGACCCTGGATTTTATTCTATAGAGTCCAAGTTGTGAGGTGATATGATTTGTCCATGGCTGGATACATGTTTATTTTAGATGGATGGTTGCGACCATACCATGAGTCTATATGAGATCCTTCTCAGATGGATGGATGCGACCATACCATGGTCTCTTTTACAAATGGTTTCGTCCATACCTGGATTCATGTGTTTTCATCAGAGATTTCTAGTTATGTATATGTATCTATACTTGATTTGCAGGTCTCCCGACGACAGAGTCTTGTTCCTTGCACGTACTTGTAAATAATTTCACCCCTCAGTCATGTTCAGACTTCATACTTTAGGGGGCATATGTTACACATTAATTTGTCACTATCCCTGTACTCCTCGTTCCTTGATCCTGGAGGACCCATACAGTGACCCTTGTGTACTTTACAAGCATGGAATACATACCCATGAACCACACTTTTTCTTCCAAGTCATCTCCCTTTACGACTTTTCTGGAAGATCCCTATAAAAGACTAATTTTCAAGGTCGGTTCTTTGTCTCAATGTCTGAACTGTGCCGATAGCATAGATTTACACTGAGACCCACACTGATCGGCGCTTTTTCTTAATGTCGGACACATGCCAATCCTCTTTTGGAAAGTTTTTTAAATAGAAAGGAAGCTTCCGTGACTAGAAGCTTCATGAGGCGGCGAGCTGGAAGTTTATTTTAAGGATATAGCCGAGGAATTCCCCTTTGGGCTTCTTGTTCCCAAGAAACAAGAACTACTCCAAAGGATAAGCTCTTTTCCCATTATTTAAGGGGCCATAACCTCCTCCTCCATTGTTATATAAGGAGACCTATTTCATCTTTTCTGCCTTAGTCTGAGTCTGAGTTAAAAATCTAGAGCAATCATAGAGAGAAGAAGCAATCATAGCTTCAGGAGAATAGTGTAGAGTGTGATTGTTTTTGTTTGTTAGGAACATAGTGAGATCTTGGACCTTTGTGTATGACGGTGTTTCAAACGTGCTTGGATACAGACCTGCTGAAAGAGAGCCTCAACATCAAGGCTTGGTTGTAAACTCCCCTTGTCTTTATCATAATAAAATGCATCTAATGTTTACCTTCCACTCTTGTTTACATTTATAATGATATTTCTAGCATTCCTTGATCAATTAAATAGGTTCTAATTGTTTTATGTTTGTCACGATTTTACACTGGTCGTGGTATCTTGACTGTCTGTATAGGTAATCAGACGTCATTGGTAGCAACGTGTATCGAGCTTGAGAAGAGTGACGGATCGAGAATCTTCGACAGAAGATGACAACATAGCATCAGGGCAAGGTAGGTAATCTTCCTTGCTTTGAATTTCATTCACAATCTAGGAAGGTAGATGTTAGTATGTTCTCGTAGTTGCTAGACCCACCCTAGGGATAGAGGGATCACCTCTATGCACAGAGGGGATTTACCTGGACAACAATCACATAGTGCAAGAACAACTTGAAAAGAGTCAAAGCAGCTACAAGGCAAGGCATGATAAACACAGTGTTGATAAAAAATTCCAGGTTGGAGATGAAGTTTGGTTGTATATCAACAAAGAAATATTTCAAGGGAAAGGTAAAAAGCTCAAGCCAATCCGTTATGGTCCATTTAAAATTATGGAAAACATTGGTACTAATGCATTTAAGATAGATTTGCCTCCTTATAGGAAAATATATTCTGTCGTTAATGTTGAGAATTTGGGATTGTTTGAGCCTCCTTTGATTGAAGATCAAAGAGAGCATGTTCAATTGCCATCAATAGATGAGTTCTCGCTAGAATATATTGATGAAATTCAACAAGATCTCATACTTGACAGAAGAATAAGAACTTCAAGAAGAGGGAATGTCGAATACCTTAGAGTGGGACTCAAGGGACAAAATTCTTCAAAGGCCAAATGGATGGATAGTTAAAGGGTGAGGGAGTTGTACCCTCACCTGTTGAACAATCAATAGTATCTTTTGGGGTCCAAAAGGCTTCTAGTGGGGATGAATGATTAGAGGCTTCGTATTAGCTAAAAACTGAAAGTGCTCAGAAATGCTCCAAACCAGAGCGAATAGATAGAGGTCTTCACCATGATTCCAACATAACTCGTTTCATCAAAGTCCAAGTTCGTATGAGTAAGTTATGGTCTGTTGTTCGTTTTCTCAAACATGTAAAAATTGTGCAGAACAGTGATAGACTGATGAATTGGTAGTCCATTCAACACCTCAAGAATCTTCAGGGAATATTCTATAGTTTTTAGACAGTGACACTGTGACAAGTGTCATCACCAGATTCACCAATGTTGCTTGGGGAAGTTGAATTTTTCCTCCTAATCCTAAGTTTGAAATTTTATCTATGGTGGCTTATTATTTTTTATATGGTGAATTTTAGGCCAATGGAGAAGGGCCACATGGTGCAGCCAGAGGATACCACGTGCCCTTCCCCATGGCATGTTATGGTTCACATATTTCAAATTTCAAGGTGGAGGACATAACTATATTTGCAGGCTAGCTATCTAAACTGGCAGACATATCAATTTAGTGGACAATGGCTAAACTAGTAGCGGAGGCACATTATGTATAACCCAAAGTTTTTAAACTTTGGTTATGGTCGATATATATATATTGCAACAAAATTATATGGTGGGGGTCGGGTCGAACCCATGACCATCTGCACCATAGTTCCAACACTTACTTTTATACCAACCACTGTAGTCCTTACACCATAAGGACTTCACCACGATTTAAATTAATATGAAGCGGGAGTTTGGGGTCCAGAGGAGGCTAGCCCCCTCCCACATTTCTGTGCATCGAAGACCAGGATCTAAGGAAGACCTAGTGGGAGATTAATTAAGGATTTAAGAAGTGGTTATTAACGTTAAATCGTGGTTAACCCACGATAATCCATACTTTGCGGTAAGCGCAGTTAGCACTAAACGTACCTAATAACTCCACTTAATTCCTGTTTATCACTAACTAACTGCGCGCTTATCTTAGCGGCAGGTTTGGCGGACCCACCAAATGCGGAGAAGCTCCACATTTTGTGGAGTTAACTGACGGACTTCCATAATTAGTGGAGAAAAACTAGGAAAATTTGGCTTTGCCATAACTGAGGAAATTTGCGACCAATTTGTGCTTAGGAAGAGTCATTCTTGGTAGATTTTGATGTTTTGGAGCCATTGGAGTAAGTTGCGGAGGCAACAGGATAATATAAACAACAATTTTTCATAATTGAAGCTAATACAAAGACTCGCACTATGAAGCTGGACCAAGGAGATGTAGCCCAGGAGGGGTGAACTCCTTCATCAAAAACTTGTGTATTTGTCTCTGTTATTTATGCTTGTTGTGTTTTTATATGCTGTTGTTTAGAATTGAGTTTCCATGCTTTTAAGTTCATGAAATACACTTAATCTCATCAAGTTTAATGAATTTTCAATCATAAGCACATGTATAAACCCTTGTATAAGAAGCAAACCAAAGAACTTTCATGTTAATTCTAAAACTGATATTAGAACGACATTAAATAAAAATCAATTTCAGATCAGTCGAGGTTTGTGAGGCTGATCTTGAAAGGGTTCAACCAGATCAAGCCCTAACTCCTTATACCCTGACCTCATGGGGACATACAAATAAAAATAGATAAAGAGCAGACCGATCTGATACCACTGATTCGAATTTATGCAGGAATGCAAAAGAATACACATATAACCATAAATACAAATATGAAGTGGAAATAACACTTCATTTCATTAATATCAAGAACTAAAATTTGTTTACAGACAGAATGGAAATAAACTAGCTAGGGCACTGGTAGCTTATCTCTAAGAATAGATGTGGTGGTTGCAGGCCTATGAACTGTGTTACAATGAGGATCGAAGGCCTATTTATTGTTGAGAAACAATGAAAAACCTTAAACATCAAAAAATCTAACCCTAGGAGATGAAGTGCCAAAGCTATGAACCCCGTTTGGGTAAATTGGTACATCAACTTCCCAGGGATGCAACTTCTGCATATGATCTCTGTTTAATGCACTCAATACCTTTTTAGAAATATCTATACGAGGGATAAAACTTTTGACATGAGAAACATTCAAGGAAATTCCATTTAGATCCCATTTTTCCTAGAAAATGTCGTTTAGGGCCTCAAAACAACTCTGAAAGTTCGGGACCTCAAAAACTGCTAAAAATAGTAAGTTATGTTGAAACTAAAAAACTGAAAGAAATGATGGTGGGGGTCCAAATGGAATAGGTGGGTGGCCATCAATATCCACCTGGATCATTCCTCCCTCCCTAGGAAGCAATGGTATCCATTGCGTTGGGTTCCTCCATGAGATGAGGAAAATTCTGCCGAACTTGGTATTGGATTTGTGGAAGATGTCATGGACCTATTAGCAGACGTGCTAGATGCGTTCAATAAATTTGGTTGCTTTATCATCCTTAGAAATTACATGTGTGAATTATGTCTGTGTGGTCGCATGATGTATGTCAACATCAGGAGGCAACACGCTTGTAGTTAGATTAATGGAGTGCTTGACCTGACAGTGTAGAGGAACCTCTATGGGTGAGGAGAAAATATCCGCGTATTCCTCCATGAATTTTTCCATTTGCTGCTACCATGCAGGCTAGCCTTGTTTCGAGGCTGTGTCCACAATATTCTTCTTTCTTTGTGGGAGAATTGTAACAAAAATAAATTTCCTGGTTTGGGAAACAATCTTCCCGTGTTCTTCTAGAGTAGTCAAAGAGATGGAAGGAGGCGGTACTAACTTCGGTATCCTATACAATTTATTTCCAAAAGTAATAAAAACAAAATCAGGCCTAGAATCATACGCAACATGCCACTTCCACAAGTATGGTTGGCCCAATAATACATCTAATGCATCAAGAGGAGCAACATCACATAGTACCTCATCTGTGAATGGCTTGATGTTGTATGGAAGGAGACACTGCTGGCAGATGTGGAGATCTCATCCTTGGTGAATCCACCCAATGGTATAGGCTGCGGGTGTTCTATGGTCAGTAGGTCGAGCTGCTTCATGAAATATACTGAAATGAGGTTCTTTTTGGTTCTGCTATCGACAAGGAATTGCAGTGGAGAACCCTTCACCCACATCTGTGAATTGAAGAGGTGCTCCCCCTCCTATGGATCCTCGACATCCTCCCTCTGGAGCTTGGTGGTGGAAACAATGGCACTGGGATCCACATCAATGATATGCTTCCATTTGTCATTGTCCTTGCCTGGTTCTAACTCAGGATCAAAACACACATCTGATTCGGGTGCCTTCAGTTTGGCCACCAGCGACTGTTTGGCCCGACACTCATTTGTCCTTTGAGTGGGGCTATTATGAAATTCAAACCAATTCCCCATGTCCTTATTTTTATTTGTGTTGTTGCTCTGAGTCACCCCGCTTTGGCTTTACACCTTGTTTTGCGGTTCAAGGGCGCCTTTCCTTGACTTCGGTTTCGTGGATCCAAACTCTTGCTTCTTCTGGTTAAGTTTATGCTCGATCTTGGCAGCATAGCGATAATTCGTGCCAAGTGAGGTAATGTCGAGGAACTCTATTTCCTCCTGAATGTATTTGTGCAAACATCAGTGGTACTTGAGCACCAAATGTCTCTCCAAATATTTAATACCTATCTTTGTGGGAAGGATATGGAACAAAATCATTAGTTTGTGCACATATTGATCTCTTTGTTGCCGCAATCGGTCCATTGGGTGTATTTGTCCTCATATCTCCCCATAGGGTAATATTTTTCCCTAATTCTGTCTCAAAACAAATTCCAAGTGGGTGTGGCCGAGAACAGAGAGGGTTCCCTCTCGTCCTTTTTATCACAGTAGGTTTCCCACCAGTCTTTGAAATGTGGGGCAGTTGTGAGGAGTGAAAAATTAATATTTTCTCAGTCAGAGAAATCATGGACCAAGAAATACTCTTCCAGCAAATTTAACCATCTATCTATGATGTCTGCATCTATCTGGCCTTCAAATATGGGAATGTCAAAGTTGAACTGTACCTTGAAAGGAGAGGTGCCTCTAAAGTGGCTGTTGGATGTAGATGTATCGTCGGTGAGTAGTCGTTGAAGGATCTGGGAAAAGTTATCCATCAATACGTTCCTTTGTTCCTCGAGGGCCTCCTCTAGCAATAATTTAATAAGATCTCTTGCTCCCTCATATTTATTTTCTTCCGCCATGGGAGGTCGTCAGGGTTTGCAAGGCTGATCTTGCAAAGGTTCAACAAAATCGAGCCCTAACTCCTTATACCCTGACCTTGTTGGGGACATGTAAAGAAAAACAGAGAAAGAGCGGACCACGTTATTACCAGTGATCTGAATTTATGCAGGAACACAAAAAAATACACATATAAGCATAAATACAAATATGAAATGAAAATAACACTTCATTTCATTAATATCAAAGCACTGAAATTTGTTTACAGACATAATGGAAATAACCTAGCTAAGGCACTGGTAGCTTATCTCTGAGAAGAGATGTGGTGGCTACAGGCCTCTGAACTGTGTTACAATGAGGCTCGAAGGCCTATTTATTGTTGAGAAACAATGAAGAACCCTAAACATCCAAAAACCTAACCCTAGGAGATGAAGCACCAAAGCTATGGGCCCTGTTTGGGTAAATTGGTACATCAACTTCTCGGGGACGCAACTTTGGCATACAATCTCCATTTGATGCACTCAATGCCTTGTTAGAAATATCTATATGAGGACTAAAAATTTTGATGTGAGAAACATTGAAAGAACTTACAAGTTTCTCTCTGGTTTCCCAAAAAAAATGTCGTTTAGGGCCTCAAAACGGCTCTGGAAGTTCAGGACCCGAAAAACTGCTAAAAATAGTAAGTTGTGATGAAACTGAAAATATTAAAGAACTGATGGTGGGGGTCCAAATAGAATAGGTGTATGGCCAGCAATGTCCACCTGGATCATTCCTCCCTGCTTAGGAAGAAATGGTCCCCATTGTGTTGAGTTTTGTAATATTCCAAATTTTTCCTTAAATAAATTGGAATATTAAATTTTGTTAATTTCACTTATAAGTTGAATAATTGGGTGAGGAGGCCCAAAAAAAATAAAAAATGGATAAAATACCTCTAATTATGAAAGGGGATCACCAATGGAACTAGATTTCGCATCCTCATGTGTGAAAGAGGACATATGCAAGAAGACAAGGTCAAGTTTGACAAAATCAAACAGCGCAGAGGTAGGAGGTGGAGAGCATCTTGTGGGACAGCGCAGTGAAAGAGGATGGAAGTTTCCTTGATGGAGGAAACCCTAAAGAGTGGGGCCCATGGATAGGGAGCTCTCATTTGTTTGAAAGGAGGGCAAGGCAGCCATTGTTACTCATGCATATGATTATTGATTTCTTGTTTGTTTAGACTATTTGCAGTCTCCGACTGTTTACCTGAGTTACAGTGTTATTTAGCATGAGGGATTCCTGTTTAGGAGTTCTTGTCCTTCTTGAGAGGCCTCTTGAGGGATTGAACTTCATTTCTCCACATCCAGGCTCAAGGCAAAAGCCATTCCTTCAACTACATCATTATTTCTGCTCAAGTGTAATGTTGTGTTGCAAGGTGTTGCAGTGGAGGATCCACAACACCATTCCTTGGATTTTTTTTCAGAGGAGGGGGCCTTCTTTCCTTTGGGAGATCCATGAGGAAGGATTCTGAGCATATTTCAGATCTTGGCATTGGGCCAACTCATTCTATTCCCCCTACAGTGTAGTATCCCTCAGTGACTGTGTTATTTTCAGAGCATACTTGCAGTGAGGGTTTGCAGTATTCATTGGAGGGTGAGATCTTAAGTGATAGGATTAGACTTCACTTAGAAGTTCCATTGGAGGAATGATACTTCATATTTTTCATCATCTTCAGCCTTCTTCATTCATTTCTAGTTTCTGAGTTGCAGCTACTACCCAGCAACTTCAACATTTCTGCAGATTTACCATTTTGTGCTTATTTCAGCCAATCCTTTCAACGATTGTGTATTGTTGTTTCCAGGGGTTGAGATCTTGCTCCCCCTATTTTATTTGAGTTGTATATTGTCATATTTGTGTATTGACACCATTTTGAAGCATTAATTATTTATAGACTGCGCAGTCATATCCATGGCTTTCCTATGTGTAGCAGTATCCTTCTATTTTCATGTACATGTCCCTTTGAGGCTACATTTCTTTGATTGATTGACTCTTTCCTCAAGGATTTGTGTATCATTGCTGCTATAATATACATTTGTTGGCTATTTGTATCTTCATGTGCCCAGGCTTATTAAAATAACACTGTTGCTCCATTACATGTGCTTGTATTTGCTGCAATCCCCTCATCGGGAATTTTTACAAGGTAACTAGGTGTGGGAGAGCTATTTAACCCACCTAGAAGGATTTCTTTTGAGCCACCTCTTGGATTTTGGACTTAGATACTCAGATCTAAGGGATCCAGGTCCTGGTTTTAATTCCTGTAGCAGCCATTCCTGGAAAATGCGTTTTCCAGTCATGCCTTGCTAGCAGATCCCATTTGGGATATTACAGTGGTATCAAAGAAGCTTTCTTGGCTCAGCCTGTGAGTCTCAGTCCAAGAAGATAAAAGAAGATCAGAATGATGAAGAAGATGGGATTACTCTCATCAGTGTTCAGACCTAAGAAGAGCCTCTCCAAAGAGGAGGAGCAAGAAGAAGAGGAAGGACCATGCACTTCCTATTCTCATCAAGAAGAAGACAAGCATGAAGGACACTTGGATCATCAGATTCTAAGTGATTACCTTGTTGAGTACAAATCTCAACCTAGAGCCTTCAAGGAGACTCTGGCTTTTCCACATTTCATCCGGTTAAAGGAAGAGAAGAGACCCTGTAGCAAAAGAGAAATCAAAGGAAATAGATTTCTGTTGTCTACCTTTGATGGGTCATCTACAACAAAAGCTTGGGTGAGGAAGTTGGAGGCATTTTTCCTACTACATCCTGTAGCAGGGGAAGAAGTAGTTGAAATCTCAGCGCTACACTTGGAGGGTGGAGCCCATGTTTGGTGGTTCAGCCACTTGAGCCATGCAAGGGTGAAAACTTTTGCAGAGTTCACTCAAAGGTTGATCAAAACCTTTGATGGAAAGAGAACAAAGGAGGAAGAGCTCACACCACCACTTAAGGAGCCTGGTAATAACGTTGTCACACTCATGGAGGAGCAACCACATGCAGCAACAGTTGGGGCAGCCAACACATTGGAGGAAGGAACTCTTGCAGCCCTACAAGAGATTCCCAAATCTCATCAAGGTATGAAGGAATTTCCACTATCTAATGTTACAGCAAGTTCTTTTGATAGTTGTGGAAGTTTTCTTTTGCATGACCAAGGGTCAAATCACACTGCTACTTTAGAGCAACATGGTTGCATTGCGCTGTGAAAATGGTTCAAGGAGGAGATGAACCATCATCCTCATGCACCTTTGTTGAGTTGCACACAATCCTTGAGGTTGGGGTGTGAACTTTTGGAGGATGAAACAAACCATGACACTCCTATGGAAGACCATGAAACCATCCTTGAGTTGGAGTATGAGACAACCACTGCATCCTTGGAGATATTAACAACGTTGTCAAACCATGATGGAGAGGAGATGCCACCTTCATCACATTTGGATCCTTGTGGATTCAACATAGTCATGGGTGAGAGATCTTTTCTAGGAGGTCTCCAAAGAGCTGCATTCCAAACCTTCATGGGATGCAAAGAGAGACAGTTGGTTTGGAAGGATGGTAGCCCTCATGGGAGGAGTACCAAGGGGAAGAGAAGAAAAAGACATCCACAAGTGGTTGAGTGGATGTGGTTGATGTGCAAGGAGCTGGGAGGCTACTTGCAAATATATGGCATTGGGTAGCAGGAGGCTTGGCTGCGCTGGCTCCTCTTGAAGGAGTTTTTCCATCACTTGGCATATCCTTTTCCAAAGAGGACGGGGATGGAGAAGATGTGACAGGATGCTTGCATCATTGGGCAGCATGGAGTATGGATGCATGGTGTTGATATGACACACATATCATTCTTTATGCCTTCATCACATAAGTTGTATGATGGGAGCATAAGGATGCAGCAAGCACTTTGGTTGCTTGAGTTGTGCTTGAGAGAGCAAGGGCGAAATTGCTCTCACATGTTATGTGATGTTGCAGGAGTAGAAGAGGGCACTCTCATGGTGCAAAGGGGCTACTCCTTGGCCTTGGATGATTTGGAAGAACTTCCATCTTGGGAGGTATTCCATATTTGCAGCAGCATTACTAGAGGAGTCTTTGACAAGGAGCATGTCAAAGAACAGAGCTTTGTATTGATAGGAGCCTATTTGCATGAGCTCACAGCGCTGTCACTTTGGAGCAGGGATTTATGAATGGAGTGTCCCCAGGATCACTTCACATTGGATGCACTTGGTGAACAAGGAGGAGGTGAGGATGATAGAGTAGTGGATAGAGACATCTATCACTATGACATATTCTTCTTGACTTGGATTCCCAAGCATGAGAAGGATGATTTTCTTGCAGCACATGGTTCATTCCTCTTCATAGCAGGCCAAAACACTATGAAGGACTCACTCATGGATCCATGTACCATCTTACTTTCGGCATGTGGTAAGGAGTTTGTTTTTACATTCATTGATTTTCATACTATTGCCATTACTATGCAGTGCATTGCTCCACAAGAGGGCAAGCTTCTCACATTGCTCCATGATCTCAGTTGGGCCAAGCTATATGATGGAGGAAGCCATATTTTATGTGGCCTTGGGCAATTTTTTTCTCATTACATGTATGCTCAGTTGTTATATCAAACTCTTTACTATATGATGACATACATGATCCACTTTTTAACAAGAAACATATTTCCATGTAAATTTCTGAAGCAGTAGTTTGTAAAACTGCGCTGTACATACTCAGGATACTTTTGGTACCTTCAAGCATCACATGAAGCCATCAGTATTTCCTTCATTCTTGTACTGATCATTTCTTCATTTTCTGATATTTTTTCTATTCTTTTTGAGAGCATGATTGGGAGATTGACTCATGAGTTGGATGTGTCCTTGAGGGGAAAGGATTCCCACATTTTCTGCACAACATGTTCTAATGGGAGCATGGGAGGAGATATGGCCACCACACCCAAACATTTGTTGTAGAAATTATATGCACTAAGCATGCATATGTCCTAGATCCACCTAATCTCACACTATTTAACTTTATGCAAGATACTGAATCTATTCCACTTGTTAATCTTTTGCGGAAAAATTAATTGCACACACATGTGAAGCATAAACAAAAATAATCAATTGCACATAACACAGTTTTTAACCGGGAAAGCCTGAAGCTGAAAACCCCAACTATATATTATGTAACATGGAGATCATATGACAATCTCATACAAAGCATACAAAGCTTATCACAAGCTCTCAATACAGTACAATCTTCATACACTAATCAAGACCAATCTTGCAAATCCATGCATCGATCTTTGCCTCCTACTGGCGGCTCCATTGCGCAATCCTGTGGCCGAAGAATAGCCTACGAGATAATACATGTGACCACTTACCTTGTACCGCAGGGAGGTTGGGACTGCCAAATGTGTGTGTGTGATGCATCAATGGATCATTATAGTCACAACGGATAGTCCATCTTGCCCTTTCACCTATCTCTCCACTGGGTCTCCACTGGAATTGGCATGCATTGTAGTTAACTGTTGTATTGTTCAGTTGATTAATGAGTTATTGTTTTTGAATTAATTAACTAATTAATTCACTCCACTCTCACTAGTGTATCATTCAGTTAGACTAGATACAACTAGCTCAACTGAGTCTAACTGAGTTAAACTAAATACAACTCCATAACTACTTCTTCCAACTGTGTCATAACTCTGCCACTTGAGTTCTAACTGAGTCTTTCATGCATTAGCTCCAGTAAACCCTTGGGAATTGCGTAATTCCCTTAGTCCACTGATGTGCCACATTCGTGCACTGAACTGAAGTGCTCCAAGAGAATAAGTTGTTGTTTAGAGTCTGATTATTATTAAGAGCTAATAATAATCGACATGCATCTATTTTTAGATTGACGATCTATAAATAGACTTCGCCCAATATTCCAAAAATAGAATTTCATATATTTTTCAACTTTATCAACCATCCACAAACAGCATCCTGCAACTTCTGAAATATGATCATCATATCTAAAAATAGACATAGTCTAAAAATAGACTTGCGCCAAAAATAGCCTGCAGGCCCACTTAGTGAAGGCGAATCTTTTCACTAAGCTCATCATCTTGTTGAATCTCAACACTCCCCCTCAACAAGATAGGGATTATCCTTCACCCCAATCCTACCTCTATGGTATTCGAATTTTCTCTTGGTGAGTGCCTTCGTCAGAATATCTGCATCCTCATCCTCCGTAGGAATGTACTGAAGCAACATGATCTTCCGCTGCACACAATCTCTGATACGATGATACCAGATATCAATATGTTTAGATCTATCATGAAACACAAGATTAACAGAGAGTTTAATGCAACTCTGATTATCACAATGTATCACTGTGGGATCTAAATGTGAACCGAACAAACCAACCAAGATCTTCCTCATCCAGATAGCCTCACATGCAGCTTGACTTTCTGCCATGTATTTTGCTTCCATTGAACTGAGTGCCATGGATCTTTGTTTCCTGCTTTACCAAGAAACCGTCGTAGATCCGATACTAAAAATCCCTCCTGACGTGCTCTTTCTGTCTGTTGGGCTTCCTACCTAATCTGCATCCGTGAAGCCATGCAACTTCACCTCATCCGTCTGTCTGTTCCATAAACCATACTCAGATGTGCCCCTGAGATACCTCAGGACATGCTTGCTTGCCTTCCAAAAGAGCTTGGTAGGCTTAACCATTGCTTGTGAAAGTTGGTTCACTGCATAGCATATGTCCGGTCTTGTACTGACTAAATACATGAGCGAACCCACCAACTATCGATAAACAGTGGCATCCACTACCTCTACCGATGTAGCATCCTCTTTCTTCCAATTTCCTGGAAGAGGAGTGTCGATAGGCTTGTAGCCTTGCATGTGAAACTTCTCCAGTATCTCCAAGGAATACTTGCCTTGAGACACAAACAGTTCACCTTCCCGCTGCCATATTTCCAATCCAAGGAAATAATGAAGGAGGCCCAAATCCTTCATCTCAAACTTCTTTGCAAGATCTGCCTTGCATGAGTTATCAACTGCTCATCACCTGTTAGTATTAAATCATCAACATAAATTACAATGATTAAAATCTTACCCTCCACCACAATCTGGTACAGGTTTGCATCTGCTTCACTCTTGGTGAAGCCAAGTCCAGTGAAATAGTTGTCGATCCAAGTGGACCAAGCACGGGGTGCTTGTTTCAGCCCATACAACGCTATTTTGAGCCTGCACACATGTGACTCGCTGCTGAAGATCTCAAATCCTTCAGGCTGCTCAATGTACACCTCTTCCTCAATTATCCCATTAAGGAACGCAGTCTTCACATCCATCTGATGAATGTGCTAACCCATCTGTGCTGAGAGAGCAAGGATGGTCCGTATGGAAGAATATCGTGCGACAAGTGCAAAGGTTTCTTCATAGTCAATCCCCTTAATCTGTGAGAAGCCCCAGGCAACAAATCTTGCCTTATACTTCTCGACACTCCCATCAGCAGCTTGCTTTACCTTATAGATCCATCTTGATCCTACAACTTATTTTCCCACTGGCCTTGGAACAATCGCCCAAGCAATGTTTTTGACAATGGAGTCATACTCCTCCACCATGGCATCTACCCATGTGGGATCCTGCACTGCTTCTTCGAAAGAAGATGGCTCTGTCACAATACACTTTCTCATAAGAGCCATGTATCCAGTATATCGGTCAGGTGACTGTCTCTGTCTACGATGTGATGTAGGGACTCCTACATTCTGTGCCACATCAAGCTTCAGTCTCTCAGCTTCTTTGGTACACTTTCTGCCTTGTCTGATGTTTGGTTCTGCATGAGTGGACTCCTCCACTCCATGAATCTCCTCCTATGGATGATCCACATCCAGAGGCTCATCTATGGGAACAAGAAGTTCCTCTTCCGCATGCAAGTGTAGTTACCTCTCAAGCGACAACTTCATGGCTTTCACCTCATTGAATTCTATATCCCGTCGCACAACAGTCATCTGACTGTCTGGAAAATACACACGATAGTTATGGGGTGTTTCTGTATACCCCACAAATATCCCAACTTCAATAGTCGGCTCCAGCTTCTTCCTAGCATCCTTCGTCACATGAATGTAAACAGGTGAGCCAAAAATCTTCAAATGAGAAATATCAAGCTTCTTACCAATAAAGGCTTCTTCGGGTGTACTCATGCCAAGTACTCTATGAGGACAACGATTTTGCACATAAACCATAGTGTTGCATGCTTCTACCCACAAGTGCATCGGTAGGCCCTGATCATGCAGCATCGCTCGTCTAGCACCCATGATCATTCTGTTCTTTCTCTCTGCAACCCCATTCTGCTCTGGGTTATGAGGTGCTATGAGTTCTCTTCGAATTCCTTCTTTGCTACAGAAGTCTTTGAATTCACCCGATATGTATTCACCACCATTATCGCTCTGTAGAGCTTTCACTTGCTTCCCCGAATCCATCTCCACCAATGCCTTGAACTCACAGAACTTTGAGAACGTTTCACTCTTCTTCTGCATGAAGAAGATCCAGCACCTACGAGAATAGAATCAAAAAATATCACATAATACCTATGTTTTGCTATTGAAGCAACTGAGAAAGGTCCACACACGTCTGTGTGAATTCTCTCCAGGATCTCCGAAGCACGGTTCTCCTTCTCACGAAAGGTTTTCTTCACAAACTTACCCATAGTACATCCCTTTAATTGATCTGACTGCGCAAGAGTACCCTTGGGAAGTCCAATAGAAATTTTCCGCAAAATCTTCAAAGCGCCATGGTGAAGATGGCCCAATCTCCTGTGCCATAATTCACCCTCATCCTGGCTCACCACTTCTTCTGCTTTGCCCACCATTGCAGCACAGCCATCTACCTCCAGCTTTTAGAGATTCTTAATTTGAACCCCTATCTTCTTTGTTTGACCCATTGTTTTATGTTGAAGGAAAGATTTTCCCTCACCGAAAACAACATCATAACCCTTGTCTTCCAGCATTGCGACCGAGACCAAGTTCTTCTTCAGACCTGGAACATGCATGACATTCTTCAACAAGAATGGATTACCGGACTCCCTCTCAAAGGTAATGGTCCCAATTACAGTCGCACTGTACCGACCATCATCGCCCATCTCTATATGCATCTAGAGGTCCTTCTCCTCCAAGTCTCCAAACAACTCTTTGTCTCCCATCATATGGAAAGACACACCATTATCAAGATACCACACCGATCCCATGCAGCTTGAAACCAAGCAAGCGATCAAGGAGAAATGAAGCTCAAATTGCGAAGCTAAGGCCTCTCCAGCTGCAAATCCAACAACCTGCTTGTTATTCTTCTTCAGTGGACAGTTAGTGGAAAAATGTCCATGTTCGTGACAGTGAAAACACTTCACTTTGGACAAATCCTGCTTCTTGCCTTTAGCACCGGATTTTGAAGAAGATTTATTCCCCTTCCCTTTCCTTTCTTTGGTAGCCAAAGTGAAATTTTCTTCATCTTCATTCTTCGATGAAGATCCATCCCTGGTACCCCGCCTTATCTCCTCCTACACAAGATCCGACCAAATTCGCTCCCATCCTGGCAGTTTCTCCCATCCATTGATAGAGTCTTCGTAGCTATGCCAATTCTTTGGAAGCCCAAGGAGAGCCAAGCTCACTAAGTCTTCTTCATCAACAGTAACCCCCACACTTCCCAGTTCATCCTTGTAGTGGAAAAACTTCGTGAGGTATTTTGGAATACTGTCGCCTTTCTCCATTTTTATTTTTTTGAGCTTGTCTTTAAGCGCCAATTTCCTCTGGTCATTTCTGCTTTGGAACAAGTCTGTCAAAACCTTCCACATTAATAATGGAGTGGATTTCTCGTGAAGGCTAGACACAATATGGTCCTTCAGACCTTCCAACAGAATCCTTCTCATCTTTGCTGTCTTATTTTTCCATGCATAGTGTAATGCAGCATTGCTAGATCCCGGCTTAGGAACATCACTATCGATGAACTCCTTCAGCCCATTATCCTCCAGCACCGCCTCCATCCTGTCCTTCCAGGCTATGTAGTTCGAGCTCCCATCAAGGGCATACTCCAATATCAACCCGTTGAAAGACATTTCAATGTATACTCGATTTCTGCACCAAGAATCTTCTGTAGCAAATTCAAATTGTCCACCAGCACAAACTCACTTCACAATTGCAATCTTCAATCAACAATGCTCCGATACCATGTAGAAATTATATGCACTAATAATTCATATGTCCTAGATCCACCTGATCTCACACTATTTAACTTTATGCAAGATACTGAATCTATTCCACTTGTTAATATTTTGCGGAAAAATCAATTGCACACACATGTGAAGCATAAACAAAAATAATCAATCGCACATAACACAGTTTTTAACTGGGAAAGCCTGACGCTGAACACCCCAACTATATATTATGTAACATGGAGATCATATGACAATCTCATACAAATCATACAAAGGTTATCACAAGCTCTCAGTACAATACAATCGTCATACACTAATCAGGACCAATCTTGCAAATCCATGCATCGATCTTTGCCTCCTGCTAGCCTACCTCCACTGTGCAATCCCTGCTGAAGAATAGCTCTGAATGAATTCAAATTACCCTTGCCTTGACTACACAATCCTCATTGGCAACTCCAATGTGTGTGTGATGCAATCAATGCATCACTATAGTCACAACAGATAGTCTATCTTGCCCTTTCACATACCTCTCCACTAGGTCTCCACTGAAACTGCCATGCACTGTAGTTAACTGATGTATTTTTTAGTTGATTAATGAGTTATTATTTTTGAATTAATTCACTCCACTCTCACTAGTATATCATTCAGTTAGACTAGATACAACTAGCTCAGCTGAGTCTAACCGAGTTAAACTAAATACAACTCCATAACTACTTCTTCCAACTGTGTTATAAACCTGCCACTTGATTTCTAACTGAGTCCTTCATGCATTAGCTCCAGTAAACCCTTGGGAATTGTGTAATTCCCTTAGTCCACTGATGTGCCACATCTGTGCACTGAACTGAAGTGCTCCAAGAGAATAAGTTGTTGTTTAGAGTCTGATTATTATTAAGAGCTAATAATAATCGACATGCATCTATTTTTAGATTGACGATGTATAAATAGGCTTCGCCCAATATTCTAAATATAGAATTTCAACTATTTTTCCAACTTGATCAACCATCCAAAAATAGCATCCTGCAACTTCTGAAATATGATCGTCATGTCTAAAAATAGACATAGTCTAAAAATAGACTTGCGCCAAAATTAGCCTGCAGGCCCACTTAGTGAAGGCGACTCTTTTCACTAAGCTCATCATCTTGTTGAATCTCAACATTTGTCCTCTTTCAGGGTGGGCCATGAGTTTTTTAGCCATCCATTGTATAACCTTGGGCAAGTACTTGATCATGTATTGTTGACACATTCAACCATTTACTATTCATTAGTATATGTGTTGATTTTTGTATGTTACTTGCCATACTATTTTCTGAAGTTGCAGTGGATGAAACAGCATTGTATCCTCTTGAGATATTGTTTGTATCATGCATAATCATGTAAAACTTGCAGAAAAATTCTCACTGGGATACTCTATGATGACCATGTCCTATTCATCATGGATGGATTGTTTTTGGCCAGCTTGTTCTACAATGTTGGAGGAGGGATCCTTGGAGGATTGTTCTTCATTTTGCCACTTGAGGGCAATACTTTTGCAGCCCAGGATCATCACGTAATCTACACTCATCATGAGTGGAGATAAGGACAGCATGGGGTTGGCTATGATGCCTACCATATTCATATTTTCAGCCCACCTTCATTTCTGGAGCTTGAGGTGGAAGGATATTTCCATGAGTTACCATGTTGGGAGGTGACTCATTTTGTTTGGATGATTGCTTGGGGATGGAGGGTCCATTTGAGGAAGATGTTTTTCCAAAAATTTTCAATATCCATGCCTTGAGAAACTTCTCAGTTCTATCTTTGCAGTTGCTTGAGGACAAGCAACATTTGGGAGGGGAGGACTGTATTATTCCAAATTTTTCCTTCAATAAATTAGAATATTAAATTTTGTTAATTTCACTTATAAGTTGAATAATTGGGTGAGGAGGCCCAAAAAAAATAAAAACATGGATAAAATCCCTCTAAGTATGAAAGGGGATCATCATTGGAACTAGATTTCGCACCCTCATGTGTGAAAGAGGACATTTGCAAGAAGACAAGGTCAAGTTTGACCAAGTCAAACAGCGCAGAGGTGGGAGGTGGAGAGCATCTTGTGGGACAACACAGTGAAAGAGGAGGGAATTTTCCTTGATGGAGGAAACCATAAAGAGTGGGACACATGGAGAGGGAGCTATAATTTTTTTTAAATGAGGGCAAGGCAGCCATTGTTACTCATGCATATGATTATTGATTTCTTGTATGTTTAGACTATTTGTAGTCTCTGGCTATTTAGCTGAGTTGCAGTGTTGTTTAGCACGAGGGATTCCTGTTTAGGAGTTCTTCTCCTTCTTGAGAGGCCTCTTGAGGGATTGAACTTCATTTCTCCACATCTAGGCTCAAGGCCAAAGCCATTCCTTCAACTACAACATTATTTATGCTCAAGTGTAACGTTGTGTTGCAAGGTGTTGTAGTGGAGGATCCACAACACCATTCCTTGGCTTGTTTTTCAGAGGAGGGGGACTTATTTCCTTTGAAAGATCAGTGAGGAAGGATTCTGAGCATATTTTAGATCCTAGCATTGGGCCAACTCATTCTATTCCCCCTACAATGTAGTATCCCTCAGTGACTGCGTTATTTTCAGAGCATACTTGCAGTGAGGGTTTGCAGTATTGATTGGAGGGTGAGATCTTAAGTGATAGGATCAACCTTCACTTAGAAGATCCATTGGAGGAGGTATACTTCAAATTTTTCATCATCTTTATCCTTCTTCATTCATTTCTAGTTTCTGAGTTACAGCTGCTACCCAGCAACTCCGGCATTTCTGCAGATTTTCCATTTTGTGCTTATTTAAACCAATCCTTTCAAGGATTGTGTATTATTGTTTCCATGGGTTGAGATCTTGCTCCCCCTATTTTATTTGAGCTGTATATTGTCATATTTATGTATTGAAACCATTTTTCAGCAGTCATTATATATAGACTGCATAGTCATAGCCATGGCTTTCCTATGTGTAGCAGTATCCTTCTATTTTCATGTACATGTCCCTTTGAGGTTGCATTGCTTTGCTTGAGTGACTCTTTCCTCAAGGATTTGTATATCATTGCTGCTATAATATAAATTTTTTGGCTTTCTGTATCTTCATGTTCCCAGGCTTATTAAAATAACGTTGTTGCTCCATTACATGTGATTGTATTTGCTGCAGTCCCTTCATTGGGCATTTTTACAAGGTAACTAGGTGTGGGAGACCTGTTTAACCCACCTAGAGGGATTTATTTTGAGCCACCTCTTGGATTTAAATATTAGATGCATTGATCTAAAGGATCCAGGTCCTGGTTTCAAATCCTGTGGCATCCATTCCTAGAAAATGCATTTTCCATTCATGCCTTGCTAACTGTTCCAAATTTGGAATATTGCAAGTTCCTCCATGAGATGAGGCAAATTCTCCTGAACTTGTTATGGATTTATCGAATATGTTGTGGACTTTCTGGCGGACGTGCTAGATGCGTTCAATAAATTTGGTTTCTTTATCAACCTCAGACAGTACATGTGTGTATTCTATCTGTGTGGTCACATGATGTATGGCAACATCAGGCGGTAATGCACCTGGGGCCAGATCAATAGAGTGCTTGACCTGAAAGTGTAGAGGAACCTCTATGGGTGAGGAGAAAATATACTTGTATTCCTCTACAACTTTTTCCATCTACTGTTGTCATGCAAGGGATCCATGTTTTGAGGTTGTGGCCACAATCTTCTTCTTTCCATGTGGGTGAATTGTAACGAAAATAAATTTCCTGGTTTAGGAAAGAATCTTACTGCGTTGTTTTGCAGTAGTCAAAGAGATGGAAGGAGGCAGTACTACCTTCGATATCCTGTACAATTTATTTCCCAAATTAATAGCAACAGAACGAGGCCTAGACACATCAAGAGGAGAAACATCACATAGTACCTCATCTGTGAATGACTTGATGTTGTACGGAAGGTAGCACTGCTGGCGGACGTGGAGATCTCATCCTTGAAGCCACCCAATGGTATACGGCTACGGGTGTGCTATGGTTGGTAGGCGGAGCCGCTTCACAGCCTCTTCTTAAATGAGGTTGTTTTGGCTTCCGCTATCAGCAAGGAATTACAGTGGAGAACCCTTCACCCACATCTGCGAATGAAAGAGGCACTCCCCCTCCTCTGGATCCTCGAGATCCTCCCTCTGGAGCTTGGTTGTGGCAACAATGGCACTGGGATCTGCATCAATGATTATCTTCCCTTTGTCATTGCCCTTGCCTGGTTTTTACTCAAGAACAGAACATGCAATTTTATTCGGGTGCCTTCAGTTCGTCCACCAATGATTGATTGGCATGACACTCGTTTGTGTTGTGAGTGGGGTTGTTATGAAATTCACACCACTTCCTCGTGTACTTCTTTATATTTATGGTGTTGTTATGAGTCACCCCGATTTGGATTTTCCCCTTGTTCTACGGTTCAGGGACACCTTTCCCTGGCTTCAGATTCGCGGACCCAAAGTCTCGCTTCCTCTACTTAAGTTTCTGCTCAATCTTGGCGACATAACGATAGGTCGTGCCAAGTGAGGTAATGTCGAGGAACTCCATTTCCTCCTAAATGTATATGTGCAAACAACTGTGATACTTGAGCAGCAAATGTCTCTCTGAATCTTTAATACCCAGCTTTGTGTGTAGGATATGGAACAAATTTGTTTGTTCATGCACATCTTGATCCCTTTTTTGCTACAGCATGGTCCATTGGATGTACTTGTGCTCATTGCTCCCCATAGGGTAATATTGCTCCTTGATGTCATCTAATAATGAATTCCAAGTGGGTGCAGCCAAGAAAAGAGAGGTTTCCCTCTCATCCTTCTTCTCACAGTAGGTTTCCCACTAGTCTTTGACAAGCGAGGCAGCTTTGAGGATTGCAAAAGTAATCTTTGCTCAGTCGAAGAAATCATGGATTGAGAAACACCCTTCTAGAAAATTTAACCATCTATCTATAACATCTATGTCTATCTGGCCTTCAAATACAGGAATTTCAAAGTTGAAATATGCCTTGAAAGGAGAGGCGTCTCCAGAGGGGTTGCTAGATGTAGATGCACTGTCGGTGGGCAGTCGTTGAAGGATCTGGGCAAAGTTATCCATCAATGCGTTCCTTTGTTTCTTGAGGGCTTGCTCAAGAAATTTTTTTATAGGATCTCCTGATCCCTCGTCTTTCTTTTCTTCTACCATGGGAGGTCGTCAAGGTTTATGAGGCTAATATTGCAAGGGTTCAACTAGATCGAGACCTAAATCCTTATACCCTGACCTCTTTGGGGATATGAAAATAAAAATAGAGAAAGAGAAGACCTATCTGATACCACTGATCTAAATTTATGCAGGAATGCAATAGAATACACATATAATCATAAATACAAATATGCAATGGAAATAACACTTCATTTCATTAATATCAAAGAACTGAAATTTGTATATAGAAATAAAGGAAATAATCTAGCTAGGGCATTGGTAGCTTATCTATGAGAAGAGATGTGGTGGCTGCAGGCCTATGAAATGTGTTACAGTGAGGCTCCAAGGCCTATTTATTGTTCAGAAACAATGAAAAAACCTAAACATCCAAAAACCTAACCCTAGGAGATGAAGCGTCGAAACTATGGGCCCCGTTTGGGTAAATTGGTACATCAACTTCCCGGGGACGCAACTTTGGCATACGATCTTTGTTTGACGCGCTCAATACCTCGTTAGAAATATATTTACGAGGAATACAACTTTTTATGTGAGAAACATCAAAGGAACTTCTATTTTTCTCTCAGGTTTCCAAAAATATGTCGTTTAGGGCCTCACAACGGGTCTGGAAGTTCAGGACACGAAAAACTGCAAATAATAGTAAGTTGTGTTGAAACTGAAAAACTGAAAGAAATGATGGCTAGGGTCCAAATGGAATAGGTGGGTGGTCACCAATATCCACCTGGATCAGTTTTCTCTAAATTTTGGATGTCCAAGTAAGAAAGTTTGGTAATTTTTATTGCGATTAGTAGTTTTTATTCATTTGGATTAAAATTTCAAGCTCTTTAAAGATAAAAAAAATAATTTGGGTGTTTTAAAAACCCCTGGGTACTAATCCATGTTGGGAGACAATGATAATCAACCATAAGGAGAAATTTAATAATGATTGAGAGCTTGAAGAATGTCCCTCGAAGTAATTTCTCAAACCCTAGTCATAGCTGGGATATCTTCCTCTCAGGAAGAGTTCATGCTAGCCACATTCAGGAAATTATCTATCCCTCCACAGCTAGAAAAGGATTTGGAAGTCTCCCTTGATTCCTCTTGCTTATCTACCAAGGAGATCAAGCAATCATGTACCAAATCTAATGGGGATCATCCAGTTGAACCTGAGATCAAAGAAATTTCACCATGCCCAGCAACAAGCCTCATATGCATTCCAAATAATAATTATCCAATTTTCCTGGCATGACTGAGGAGGGATTTCAGAGTGCGCCAAATGAATAAATGGGCCAATACCACTAGGATTACATTGAACATTGGTTCCATTTCAATATCCAATCAAATTATCACTCTCATATTCAAATACTCTTGGTATCACATCATTCAAAGCTACTGATTTTTCATGCTCATGTACATTCTGAATTTTAAATGTTAAATCTGAGTATGAATATATCCTTGAACCTAATTTGCACGTGGCTTCATTGGAAATTCTCTTTCGCTTGAAGGAGGACATATTTTCTCCAGTATAGTAGTAAATTTAGTATTGTAATAAATAAATAAATGAAAATAGTAAAGAGAAAAATAAGTCCTTTTGTGAAAATTAGCTTGTCTAGCGTAATTGTACAGGGAATTTTCTTGAAAACTAGGTAACTGGCGATCAAGGTTCCCAATAAAGTTTTTAAATTTGTGTTGAGTCCCGAATTTGCCTCTTTTCCATACACTTTTCCATATCTTTTTCACTCACCTAAACCTCCAAAATTGTCAATATCATGTGCAAAAGGGTATCTAACATGGTTTTTAATTATGTTTGTGTGTTTTCTATTTGATTTAGATTTTGTTCATACAGCTATGGAAACTTGTCACTTTCCGCAGCTGCTGCAACTTTCCGCAGCTATTTTGTGGAAATCGATGTTACAGGTGTCTACGAAGGAAACGAGCCACATGGGCAGGCTAGGAATGACAAGGACATGGTTCGTGTCCTATTGGTTCAAGTAAATTCGTCAAGGAAAGCTGCGGTCAAAGCCATCCACGTGGAAGTCAACTATGGAGTTCTATATCGGCTGGACTCTGTTTCGTGGCATATAAACATCCATACGGCCGTTTCCAAGCTTGCGGAGGTTAATTGACATCTGTGCAAAGTTCTGGAGTTGAATTCAAGCGCCCACCTTCCATAGATCCGTTTTCCAGCATGGCCATACTCCTATATCCGTGGCCTTAGTGGTCTACGTGCTGGCTGCTATCATAAACTTCAGGAGACAGTTACAGTTTATTGCTTTATATAGAGCGTTTGCATACGCACGTAGAGTTAGTGGATAGTTGCTGAGTTGATAGCTGTTGAATTGTTAATTGATAGTTGATGTGTGTACTCTGTTATGTAGTGATTACGCTGCCTTGAGCCGTAATACTACCAGTCTGTAATGAACTGCCTTTTAATGTGAAAAACTCTGTTTTCAACTTAATTTGTGTTGAGGATTGTTACCAAAGCTGCGTAGAGGGCCCCTGCTCAGCCGAGGTTCTGTGTATTAATGTTTATATTTTTCATTTCATTTCTTTAAACAGTCATTGTATCATAACCCATTACATGTCCATATTTCATAGTTGCTTCATTTCTGTTCATTAATTTCCATTGCATTCTTGTCTTTCACGTTTTTATGATTATTAAATCACTGATCAGTTTTATTGTGCAGGTTTTAGGTAGACAGCCCGGGGCATTTTCATAGTATTTTGGCTAATGATATGAAACTGACATTATTCTGCTGCTAGTTTTCTTTCCACAGCTTTTGTTTAACTTCAGTCTTGCTTTGTACATTTCAGTTTTGTTTATCTGATTCAGTAGTTAAATTTAAATATATTAAGCTACTCATAGTGTCTTCGGTTACCTCCGAAAGCCACAGCTGGACTGATGGTGAGGGGCTGCATGATGAAATGTGTAGTTTAGTATTAGTTTCCTTTTTGTAAAATTAGATATATTAAGCTGCTCATAGCGTCTTCAGTTACCTCCGAAAACCACAGCTGGACTGATGGTGAGGGGCTGCATGATGAAATGTGTAGTTTAGTATTAGTTCCTTTTCTGCAAATTTAGATATATCAAATCATGTATGACATCTTCAGTTGCCTCCGAAAGCCACAGCTGGACTGATGGCGAGGGATTGAATTATGTGTGTATGGTTTAGTATTAGTTTACTTTCTGCAAATTAAATAATCAGTTACACAAGTTGTTTATGATTACTTCCGCAAGTCATAGCTGGTCTAATGATGAAGGGTCGGAAAATGAATTGATGTAATCTGATTTAGATTTATTTCATTGCAATTTTGAATTTCCATAAGCGTAGTTTCTTTTGTGTTCAGTTGGCAACAAGAATAGTTTAGTTTTCATGTTCACTAGTTTCTTGTTTTGATTCATTAGATTAGCAGCACTTTTCATTTCAGCAGTTTACTTTCTTTTGTCATTGTAATTTCAATTTGCTTTTAAAGTTTCAAGATTGGTAAATTATTATAGGGGATATCACTTCCTTGAATAAATATAACCAAGCTTGCTTTTCACTTTAGAATTTCCATTTTACCTTAGAAAGACCACAAACGACAAAAAGTTAAGAAAGAGGTTATCTTGCACATATAGTGCGCCGCACTTCATCAGCTTACGATTCCCAGATTGAAAATTAAATGCAGCAATTTAGGACACACTAAATTGACCAAACATTTTGGCGCCGTTGCCGGGGAAGTGTAACTAGGTAGCGAATTTCTTAAAAAAAAAAACATAAAATCATAAAAGAAGGGAAAACTTGATAACTTCTTGAAGTATGCTCTCCTCTTGCACCTAGTGTGATCTGGAGGATCGGAAAAGAGAGTTATTGGTTTAGTAATTTCTTAAGTATGCTCTCTTCTTGCACCTAGTGTGATCTGGAAGATCAGAAAGAGAATTATTAGCCCAACTTTTTTTAAAATAAAAATAAAAAATGACATGCATAGAGCAAGAGATTCTAGGGGAAGGTTTATAGCTAAAGCCAAGAGTTCGATTTTCATAACTCCATCTTCTTCAAGGCATAGACCAGATTCACCAACATCTACCCCTAGCCTTAAGATATTTGGAAGTCAAAGAACAGCTGAATTAGAGGATTCTCCTATACCACCTACTAAAACCCACTTAGAAAACAAAGAAACTTTCTCTCATCCTTCCTTGGTAGAAGAACTAGAGGACTATAAGGACTCTAAAGAAACTATCATGGAAGAGGAAGTAATAAATAGAGGTGGAGGTAGAGGAGGAGGAGATAATGAAGATAACAATGGTGAAGGAAATAACGATAGAAATAGGGACAATTTTCTAGGATTCCCTATAGTTGATGAGGAAACTCATGCAACAATGAAAAATATCTCACCATCTGTTCTCCCTAACTTTTATGGATTACGAAGTGAGGATCCTGAAACATTTCTGTTTGAGTTTGAAGTTGTGTGCCGAACTTATGACTATATGGAAGATTCTCAAAAACTCAAATTGTTTCCTTCAACATTGAAGGGATCTGCTTTGAAATGGTTCATGGGATTAGCCACTCAATCTATTAGGACTTGGAATGATATGAAACAAACATTTTTGATAGATACTTGGACTATTGTATGCCCACCAATCACAAGGATGAGGTATTCAAAATGATGCAAAAAGAAGATGAAAATTTGGAAGACTTAATTGAAAGATTTCAATACAACTTGAAAAGAGCAAAGATGAGCAACTTAGATAATAAAACCTTGAAAGCCCTCCTATTAAAAGCCATTAGAGATGAATGGATAGACATTTTAAACATGATGGGGAAAGGAGACATTTCTCAGCTCCCATTTCATGATATAACAGAACTATGTATCCATCTCTCAAGGGGAAAATCTAAAACTGGAAAAGGGCCTAGGGATTCTTCTCTTATTAGGGCTAACAAATCTGCAACTGGATCAGTAAGTAGGGCAGAGATTGGTAATATGCTTGATGATTTTAAAACTGATATCTTAGGGGGTCTTAGTGAACAACTAGACACCCTTAAAATCCAAAACAAGCAGAAAGCAGAAACAGATGCTTTAGCCATCTTTTGTCAGAAATGTAGAAAGAAACATGCTTTAAGGGAATGTCCCTTGGATGCAAAAGTTGTAGAAACATGTATGATTTGCTCAGAAAATCATGAGATCAAGGATTGTCCTTCAATCCCTGGACTCAAAGCTGTTTTTCAAGAAGATCCAAATTCAGTAGAATCTCTCTGTTTTGTCGCAAGGAGACCTTGGCAGGGACAACAATCTCAAGGTTTTAATAACCCTATGAATCTTCAAACCCCACCAAATTGGACTCCTTGGCAACAATCTTGGCCCCAACATCAAAATTCATATCAGCCATGGGTACAAGGGATGCAAAATCCTTATGGAAGATTTGCTCAATTTTATCAATATCCTCCATCTTTTCAAAATCAACAAGCTCTACAATTTCCAAACCAAAATCCACAAAAACTTTCATTGCCATTTCCACAACAACAACCTTCTCAACAAAATACAAATCCTCAACTCATGCTCCCATACCAACAGAAGACAAATCAACTTCCAGCTCAACCATTGCCAAATCCTAACAATAAGAATCCTCAAACTACTTATATGGTAGAGGGACAACAATTTCCTACCTATATGATTGTTCCTCTCAACGATGTACAACTCAGATCTGGTAGAGTTTTAGAAAAACCTTCTATAGACATTCAAGAGCAAGATACCTCTGAGGAGGACTCTCTTCAAGTCAATAGGGGTTCTGAGGAAGAATCTCTTCAAAATTCAAAAATTCAAAAAGAAAAAGAAAAGCTAACATCCACAACTCCTATAGTTGAGCAACCTGTATCTTCATCTACACCTCCTTTCCGGAAAGACTACAAATTGATAAGGGGGTGGAAAAACAAATCTTGTTGCCTAACTATGACTTTCTAGATGAATTGAAGAATGTTTGTATCAAGATTCCATTTCTACAAGCCATTCGAGAAATTCCTATTCTAGCAAAAACCATAAAGGAGTTGAGTTTCAAAAGACCAGGAAGAAAGCTAAAGGACACAAGAAGAATCCACCTGGTAGGAAAGATTGCAGACATTATGATGGGAAAAATTGCCATGCAGAAATATGTAGATCCGGGAAGTCCAATTGTCAAGACACATATAAATGGGATAGAAATTCCAAACACATTGATTGACTTAGGGGCTGCTATCAACATTATGAGTAGACAGACTATGGAACAGTTAAAACTTCCTAACCTTCTTTTTACACCTACTTTATTGCAACTTTCAGATCGATCGATTATTAAACCAGATGGTGTATTAGAAGATATTTCAGTCTCCTTAGATTCTTGGGAATATCCGGTAGACTTTATGATTTTGACTCCCAAAAGTAATCTAGGAGGACATCCAATTATCTTAGGAAGACCTTGGCTGGCCACAGCTGATGCTTTTATTAGTTGTAGATCTGGAGACATGTACATTTCTAATGGTAATTCGACAAAGAAATTCAATTTGTATCCTCCTACAAGAGCAATTACAGAAATAGGAGACAATGAATGGGTCGATGATGAGAACACTATACAACCTGTCTTTACCATTTCTGAAATTAGTGAGGATAGTCAAATTTTGAACACATTAGAAAATTTTGAGATAACTTCAGAATATGACCCCACACAATTTCAGTTGGAATCTGACATAGAATATTTATCATCAAGACAAATGTCTCTCTACTCTATGGAAGAATTTGGTAATTCTGCTTTTGAGATTTTTCCAGAAAAGACATTGAATATCAACAAACATCTGGAGAAGTCACAACAAGAAGAACTAACCAGAATCTTGCAAAAACATTCTACTGCATTTGCATGGGAGTATACAGACATGAAAGGTATTGATCCTAAGACTTGCATCCATCATATCTATATTGAGGAAAATAGTAGACCAATCGGACAACCTCAAAGAAGGATGAATCCAAATCTTAGGGAGATAGTGAAAGAAGAGCTCCAAAAACTTCTCAATGTAAACTTCATTTATCCAATTTCGGATAGCCGATGGGTTTCTCCTTTGGTTATAGTACCTAAAAAGAATGGTAAATGGAGAGTATGCATTGATTACAGGGAATTGAACAAAGCAACTTTGAAAGATCACTTTCCTTTGCCTTTTATTGATCAGGTATTAGATACATTAGCAGGTAAAAAGTACTTTTCATTTTTGGATGGTTTTAGTGGCTATAATCAAATTCGGGTAGCACCTGAAGATCAAGATAAGACCACATTTACTTGTCCATGGGGAACTTTTTCCTACCGAGTGCTTCCTTTTGGGTTATGTAATGCACCCGCAACATTCCAAAGAGAAGTACTAGGAATTTTTTCTGATCTAATCCATGATTGTGTAGAGGTTTATATGGATGATTTTACGGTTTATGGTAATTCATTTGAAGAGGCATTAGAAAATTTGGAAAAAGTTCTTATAAGATGTAAAGAAACAAACCTTTCATTAAGCCATGAAAAATTCTTTATGATGTTTACTGAAGGGATTGTTTTAGGACATCATATTTCGGGAGATGGGATTAAGGTTGATAGATCAAAAGTTGAAGTCATCTCCAAGTTGCCTATTCCAAATTGTCAAAGAGATGTTAGAAGTTTTCTAAGATTTACTGGTTACTATAGAAGATTTATAGAAAACTTCACTAAAATAGCATCTCCACTCTTCAAATTGCTTACAAAAGACTGTGAATTTAAATGGGATCCTGATTGTCAATCAGATTTTGAAACTTTGAAAACAAGAATATATGAAGCACCTATTTTGAGAGGACCAAATTGGAAACTTCCTTTCCATATTTCTACGGATGCTTCATATACGGCTCTTGGAGCTGTGTTGGGTCAAAAAGATTTAATTCCTTATGCCATTTATTACACCAGTAAAAATTTGACTCCCACAGAGTTGAACTATACTGTGACTGAAAAAGAGTTTTTAGCTGTTGTTCATGCAATTAATAAGTTTAGACATTTCATAACAGGCTATGAAACTTTTATTCATACTGACCATTCTGCAATTAGATATTTAATGAACAAACCTGTTACTAATGGCAGAGTGACAAGATGGCTTTTACTTTTGCAAGAATTCAATATTATTGTGTTGGATAGACCAGGAAAACAGAATACAGTAGCTGATTTCTTGTCTAGAATTCAAAATACTAAAGAAGATTCTCCTGTAGAAGATAAGTTTCCTGATGAATATTTGTTTGCGGTAACTATTAAGACCCCTTGGTATGCAGATATTGCTAACTATTTGGTTACAGGGAAACTACCTTCACATTTATTTCCAAGTGAAAAACGAAAAATTATTCAGGAGAGTTCAAAATATTCATGGATTTCTAACGAATTGTTTAAAACAGGGCCAGATCTTGTGATCAGAAGATGTGTCGGGGAAGATGAAATGCCTGATATTCTTAAGGCATGTCATGATGAACCATGCGGCGGACACTTTGCGGACAAAAGGACGGCCTATAAAATCCTTTCCTTGGGATATTATTGGCCTTCTCTCTTCAAAGATACAAAACAATATGTCAAAAGGTGTGATAGCTGCCAAAGAGTAGGGAAACCTACCCTTTCAAATGAAATGCCATTGCAAACACAGGTACTCATTGAACCCTTTGAAAAATGGGCTTTAGATTTCATTAGACCAATTAATCCACCATCGAAGCAAAAGAAGTATATATTGGTTTGCACTGATTATGTTACTAAATGGGTAGAAGCTAAAGTATTAGTATCTGCTACTGAAAATTCAGTTGTTCATTTTCTTTATGAGGATATTTTTACTCGCTTTGGTGTTCCAAGAGAAATTGTAACAGATCAGGGGAGCCAATTTACATCAAATTTGGTGGAGAAGTTGATGGAAGAATACAAAATCAAGCACATAAAATCTACTCCTTACCATCCACAAGAAAATGGTCAAGTGGAGTCCACAAACAAAGTTCTTGAAAGTATCATCACCAAAACTGTTCATCTACATAGAAGAGACTGGGCAGAAAGGCTTCCAGAAGCCTTGTGGGCCTACAGAACTACATGGAGGAATACAAAAGGACATTCTCCCTATGAACTTGTTTATGGGAAAGAAGTCTTGCTCCCCATTGAGTTCCAAGTCAAGACCTTCAAGATAGCAGTTCAGTTGGGGATGGACTTATCAGAAGCCCAAAAGCATAGAATGGAGCAGTTGAATAAGCTAGATGAGATCAGACAAGAAGCAATTCTAAGAACTGATCTAGTTCAATATCAAAGAACTAAATGGCATGACAAATATATCAAAGAGAAGAAGTTTCAAGAAGGAGATTGGGCATTGTTATTTGACTCCAAGTTTAAAGATTTTCAAGGGAAATTTCGGACTCATTGGCTTGGGCCATATGAGATTGACAAGATCTTTAACAATGGAGCTGTAAGAATCAAGACCATTGATGAGTTTCAAACTCCTCTTATAGTGAATGGCCATAGATTGAAAGTTTATCATAAGCCACTCTCTAAAAAGGATTTTGTCAAGTTGTTTCAGGAAAGTTCTGCAATCAGGCTGGTATAGAAGAATTCTTCTTCTCCACCAGCCTAGCTTTTGTTTTTCAAGTTAAAAAAAGAAAAAAGAAAAAAAAGAAAAAAAAAAAGAAAAAAAAAAATGGTATAAGCCTGAAAACCAATCATTGATTGGCAGTCTTATACAGAAAATATGGGGTGAAAATCAGGGACACCTGACACTCTATATTTTCCAAAAAAAAAAAAAAAAAAATCTGTTTTTCATTTCATTTCATCTCACCACCCACTCCATTTCATTCCACTTCATTTCATTTCATTTCACTTCATTACACTTCATTCCACTTCATTTCATCCATTTCATCAATAAAAATCTTTTTATGACCATTTCCACCTGGTCATTTTTCATTTGTTCATTTCTATTTCAGCCAAGTGATAGCTGTGTCAGTTTCCGCAGCTGACATCTGTTTCCGCAGCTGACTCCAGTTTCCGCAGCCAGAAGCAGATTCCGCAGCTACTACTACTCTGTTTTCAAAAAGATGGTACAGTTAGTTGTTATTTTCATAAATCATGAAATAAAATGCAGGAGAGGATCAATGGGACATTCAAGACACTAATGAAGATCAATCAGTTGAAGACCAAGGGCAAAATCAAGGATTCCAAAGGTATGAATAAAGTTTATTTCAAATAGTATCGAAAAACACATTTTTATGTAATTTTAAACTATGAGCTCTACCCATAACGCGCAATGATTATATTGACAGTCCGTAACCTTCCATGATCTCTATGTTATCCTCTTACATTTATTCACAAACGGTTTCATTATTGAAATTCTGACTCTCACTCATGTTTAAATATCCCACCATAGATAATGATACGTATTTGAGTTGACAAAGGACTCTTACAAGCCGCATAACTTCATAATCATTGATTGAAACGTGTTCATATTTATGACACAGCCACCAAAAATTCAAAATGCGGCCGAATGCATTATACTTTGTTAACCTCTTTGTCGTTTCTCTGTCGTGTTTACAAAACCCCACTCTACTCATTCTCACTCTCTGTTTCATTCCATTCCGTTCCTTTTGCTCACTCTCATTCCCGTATATCCACCCACAGTCTTATTCCATTCTGTTTATGGTGCTCATTTCCGTTTTGTGATAACATTCCCACAGTATTGTGCTAGATTCTGTGTATTCCATCGTTCCATTTCCGCTTAAACTCTCACAAAGGCAAGCCTGTGAAGCACAGAGAAGTAAAATGGGAAAATTATTAAGGGCAGAGCCGGAAGGACAGAAATTTATAGAGAGATTTCCACAAGCAAAAGAGATGTTGAGGAAAGCTAAATGGCTGCGTTTTATTCAGAAATTCAGGGGTTACCACAGAGAAGTTACCAAAGCGTTTGCAAGATCATTTGATGGCTCGGAAGCAGAAGTGGGAGACCTCAAGTTTTTAGTCAATGAAGCATCAATAGCAGCAGCCACAGAGCTTCTTCAGGAAGAAGAACGTTGGTTCAAAAACAAAAGTATCAGTGATGAGGCATGGAGAACAATCCTCCGAAATCAAGGTATGGATATCACTGTTTTCAAAAGAGGAATCCCTGTGCATGCAATAAAAGATGAATGGGCCACTTTACTACTCATTGTTCAGAAATTTATCACATGTGAAGGCCGTTTTGGCTCCATGTACATGTATCATACTAGGATATTGATGAATTTTCTTGAAAACCAAACTCTCAATCTTCCTTATTTCATATATAATAGCTTGAAGAAAATGGCTGTCACTGTGCAAAAACACCTAGGAGATGTAAAGCCTCATTTATATCATCATGGGCTTATAAAAATTCTGATTGAAAAGGAGCTAAAAGAAAGAAAAGATACATGGGAACAATTCCTAGTTAGAAACTTCTTTGAAGAACCTCAGGAAATTCCTGAAGGTAATCCAATTAGAAGGAGTAGAAGAAAGAAAATGGATGTTGAAACCCAAGTTGCTCCTACACAGGAAGTTCCCGCAGCTAGCACAGCAAAAAGAAGTAGAAGGAAAAGAACATTAGATGAAATCCAAGATACTTCTACTATTACTATGAAGAAAAATGATAGGGAAGAGAGATTGGTAAAAAGGAAGAAGAAGGAAATCAAAACTAAGAAGCCAATAATATCAAAAGGGAAAAAAATTATTGAGGCTGTCCATAAAACTTCTTCTGAAGAAGAAGAAGATCACCGAATTCTGTCTAAAAGATTAATTTTTCTTCAAAAACAGTCATCTCTATCCAAGAAGGCAAAAACAGGAAAACAAGAACAAAAGGGTAGTGTACCACAGCATGTGAGGAGAAGCAGCAGGCTTAAGGGAAAACTGAGAAAAACACAAATTAAAGGTCCTCATTTCATTGATTTGGGTGAGGAGACATCTGAACAGTCTCCAGCTGACAATAGTCCATTTCAGTCAGTTAGTGAACCTGACTCCTTTCACTCCCAATCAGACAATGAGCGTACTCCATCTTATTCTCAGCAAAATATTGATGAAAGTTCTCCTCAGCCAAATTTTGAACATAATTCTCCCTTGCAGCATTTTGAGGGCAGTCCAATGAAAAAGACACCGGAAGTAGACCCCAAACAGCAGGAGGTCTATGACTATATAGAATCCCTGGAGAAGGCAGCCACAGGTCCAAGTACCTCTTCTACTCAGCCTCATACATTGCAGGATGACTTGGTTCAGTCATTAAAACAGGAGATTTTTGAGCTTGAGCTTTTGAACCGTCAGATCAAAAATGAAAATGAAACATTCAAAGAGCAAGGCAAACTGGACAAGATTATCCATGACAATACTATGTTACATTTGGGTATTTGGCAAAAGAAGAATAAGAAGCTAAAAAGGAAATGCCAAAAATTGAGCAGAGCACTTGTGAATATCAAATTCAAGTGCCTCATGAAGAAACCCAGAATGATGGCAGTACCAAAGAAGAAGAGAAGGGGGTTAGATGTGCTGGCTGAAGTATCAAGGCACATGAATTGAACAAAGAGTGTCAAAATTTTGGTTGCATGAGGACATGCAACACCTTCACAGTGGGGGTATGTTGAGTCCCGAATTTGTCTCTTTTCCATACACTTTTCCATATCTCTTTCACTCACCTAAACCTCCAAAATTGTCAATATCATGTGCAAAAGGGTATCTAACATGGTTTTTAAGTATGTTTGTGTGTTTTCTATTTGATTTAGATTTTGTTCATACAGCTGCGGAAACTTGTCACTTTCCGCAGCCGCTGCAACTTTCCGCAGCTATTTTGTGGAAATCAATGTTACAGGTGTCAACGAAGGAAACGAGCCACATGGGCAGGCTAGGAATGACAAGGACATAGTTCGTGTCCTATTGGTTCAAGTAAATTCGTCAAGGAAAGCCGCGGTCAAAGCCATCCACGTGGAAGTCAACTGTGGAGTTCTATGTCGGCTGGACTCTGTTTCGTGGCATAGAAACATCCATACGGCCGTTTCCAAGCTTACGGAGGTTAATTGACATCTTTGCAAAGTTCTGGAGTTGAATTTAAGCGCCCACCTTCCATAGATCCGTTTTCCAACATGGCCATACTCCTAAATCCGTGGCCTTAGTGGTCTACGTGCTAGCTGCTATCATAAACTTCAGGAGACAGTTACATTTTATTGCTTTATAAAGAGCGTTTGCATACGCACGTAGAGTTAGTGAATGTGAGTTGATAGTTGTTAGTTGATATAGCTATTGAGTTGATGTGTGTACTCTGTTATGTGGTGATTACGCTGCCTTGAGCCGTAATACCACCAGTCTGTAATGACTTGCTTTTTAATGTGAAAAACTCTGTTTTCATAACTTAATTTGTGTTGAGGATCGTTACCAAAGCTGCGTAGAGGGCCCCTGCTCAGCCGAGGTTCTGTGTATTAATGTTTATATTTTTTTCATTTCATTTCTTTAAACAGTCATTGTATCATAACCCATTACATGTTCATATTTCATAGTTGCTTCATTTCTGTTCATTAATTTCCATTGCATTCTTGTCTTTCATGTTTTTATGATTATTAAATCACTGATCAATTTTCTTGTGCAGGTTTTAGGTAGACAGCTCGGGGCATTTTCATAGTATTTTAGCTAATGATATGAAACTGACATTATTCTGCTGCTAGTTTCCTTTTCATAGCATTTGTTTAACTTCAGTTTTGCTTTGTTCATTTCAGTTTTGTTTATCTGATTCAGTAGTTAAATTTAAACATATTAAGCTACTCATAGTGTCTTCGGTTACCTCCGAAAGCCACAGCTGGACTGATGGTGAGGGGCTGCATGATGAAATGTGTAGTTTAGTATTAGTTTCCTTTCTGCAAAATTAGACATATTAAGCTACTCATAGCGTCTTCGGTTACCTCCGAAAGCCACAGCTGGACTGATGGTGAGGGGCTGCATGATGAAATGTGTAGTTTAGTATTAGTTTCTTTTCTGCAAATTTAGATATATTAAATCGTGTATGACATCTTCAGTTGCCTCCGAAAGCCACAGCTGGACTGATGGCGAGGGATTGAATTATGTGTGTATGGTTTAGTATTAGTTTACTTTCTGCAAATTAAATAATCAGTTACACAAGTTGTTTATGATTACTTCCGCAAGTCATAGCTGGTCTAATCATGAAGGGTCAGAAAATGAATTGATGTAATCTGATTTAGATTTATTTCATTGCAATTTTGAATTTCCATAAGCGTAGTTTCTTTTGTGTTCAGTTGGTAGCAAGAATAGTTTAGTTTTCATGTTCACTAGTTTCTTGTTTTGATTCATTAGATTAGCAGCACTTTTCATTTTAGCAGTTTACTTTCTTTGTCATTGTAATTTCAATTTGCTTTTAAAGTTTCAAGATTGGTAAATCATTATAGGGGATATCACTTCCTTGAATAAATGTAACCAAGCTTGCTTTTCACTTTAGAATTTCCATTTTACCTTAGAAAGACCACAAACGACAAAAAGTTAAGAAAGAGGTTATCTTGCACATATAGTGCGCCGCACTTCATCAGCTTACGATTCCCGGATTGACAATTAAATGCAGCAATTTAGGACACACTAAATTGACCAAACAATTTGTATGATATTTCAATTCATTATGTTTTTACTCAAATTGGTGGATGTGGGATTCCTTAAGGTCCACCTACCAACAATCCTTATCCCATCGAAATCAATACATTATTTGGTTTCAAGGTTAGGGCTAGATAAGGTACCTGGGAGCCTGCATGCCTTAATGGCAGGTATCCTTGTCATCTACTAAGTAAATACATCAATTTTTCTTGGTGGATAAATTATGTATTCCATTTGACTTTGACAAATCCATTCATGGATAGTAGAATGTACCTATTGCCTTGATTCCCATTGAAATCAAAGGTGGGATATCTTGCATTGGTTAACAACCCTCCTTAATGGTCGGTAATCCAATGATACTTAATTATGTTCGACATTGACACCATTTATTCACATATGAAAGATTTCACATGGGTGTGTAGCAGTTGAAGACTATATGGTTTTGTGATTGGCAACACCGATTTGCAGCAGTTTGGATTTTTGTATCAACGTTTTTATTTTCATTTGCAGAAGTGGTGACATTTCCTCAATTGTTTGGGTATATACAACTCCTCAGGCATGAGGTACCTTTAGTTCATTCTTCAGACTTTCAGTTCATCCTCTAGCATTCTTCAAGAGATAAATGCTAAGCTACAAGGAGCATTCCATAGGATTTCAATTTGGGAAAGAAATTTGTGTTCATCCAATACTCAAGAGGTTCTTTGTGTTCATCTGGTATTGAAGAGATTATTTGTGTTCATCCGAAACTGAAGGAAATTTTTTATGTGAAATCTAGTAATGGAGGTATGAGATCAAATACTTTTTTTCCTTTTTTATATTAAGGATTAATATTAATTATGCAATGAAATATGATTATCCACATTTTTATTACCTGTACTTGCTAGCGCGATATTAATCCTAAACCAATTACCTTCGAAAAATATTTTGGTATGATTAAGTGAGATGGCTATGGTTAGGAATAACCGAGTATTGATCCTAATATAAACAAGTATATTACATTATTGTCCCTTATTCTACCTTCATGGATAGTTTAAGTAATGACGATACCACTAATCCATAACCATGAAGGTGAATGATTACAAGGAGGACTAACAAAATTTCGATGTGAACCGCACCATACCTATGTACCCGACCATATCCTATATATCATATCTAATCCTCATTCTCATAAATATGATGGAAGATATGCAAATAATTTGTGAACATGCTCTGTGATGATGTATCATTTCCATACACACCACTCACTTACCAATTCTGCAGACAATATAGCTATTATAATTCTTCCTTTGAATTATAAATTACCTTCTAATGAGAATTATTTCCTTTATTTCTTTGCCTTTAATACTCTGTGTGACTAATTATGATATTTGCATTTCCAGAAATGAATAGTATCAACTGATTCTATTACTCTATGTCTACCATTTCTGATATTGTGTATATTGATTACATCCGGTACTTCGTAAAAATACTCCTAGTACCCTGTGCTAAGTGTTTCTGGTACTCGTTTCCATTTATTGTACCAAACCCCTCTCAAGTTCGAGACTTGTTTTCACTAAGAGCATGGGGGTGGATCGGCATGAGCCAAAATTTTGATCTTACAGAGAGACGAAAGATTATCAATCATGTAGAGAGAAGCTCAAGCAAGCTGGGTGGACTTCATTTCTCTGAAAATTTAAAGGGCATCATGAAGATGTATCTCTTTCTTTCAGTCATCATTTTGATGGTGAGAACGTTCAGTTTGGGGTTCTACAATTTAAAGTAACTAAGCATACCATAGCAGAGGCCACATGTTTACTAGTTATAGGGGATAAATATTTTAAAGGTGAAACCATCAACAAGGAGTTTTGTCACAAATTCGAGACTCTAGAATACCAGAACCCATATTGTTCTGAAGGGATTCCGAGAATTTGGGTCAAAGAAGAGTATCGATTAATGCTTAATGCTTTGTAGAGGTTTGTGACTTGTGAGGGTAGGTATTTTGTTACCTTCCTTTATCATTTGATACTTTTGTTGCATTTCGAGGGAGGTCTTGAAATGAATTTTCCATATTTTATATGGATGAGCCTAAAAAAGATGGCCAGGGGAATTAAGTCATCTTCTAAAAATGTTCAAATTAGTATTCATCGCCATAGGTTAATTCAATTATTATTTGTCCATGAAATAAAAAAAATAGGGCAATGACTGGAACAAATTTTTAGCACAACACTTTTCTCAAGCAAAAGGTTCCCAACACATGAGGGAAAACCTACTAGAAGGGAAGGACCTTGATAATAGATAGAAAAGTGGTAAGAAGAATCAAAATAAATTAAAGTCCAAGGAGGCTATTGATATCCCTACTCCATCAAGGTCTGCCAAGAAGTCAGATAAGGGTGAAGTCGAAGGCAAGAAAGACACCCTTGCTTTAATAGTTAAGTCTTCAGAGAGTAAGAGGCCTCCTATCAATGAACCCACGTTAAGAAAAATTGTGACCAATAAGAAGAAGAAGAGAGTTTTAGGTTGGAAACAAAGCACTCTGAAATTTGTAATGCTAATGAACTATTAAGTTGTAATTCCACTGTTTGGTAAATAATATGAGTAGTTGATATTAATATTAGTGTGTTACTTTACTTTTTAGCTCTGTAAGTCTTTCAACTTACCTTGGTAGCTCGGCAAGGGCCCACTGAAGCTATCGAGGCAAGTTTTCTCTTTTTTTTTAGTTATTGAATAATGTATTGTTTCCAGCTGAATAATGTAGTGTTTCCAACTTTATTTTGTGAGTGATATCTTTTAGTTTGAATTACATTTGAAATTTCAGATTTAATGATCAGTTAATTTATAGTTTAAGAACTCTATAGTATTCATAGCATAGTCATTTCAATTCCTTGCATGAGATTTATTTGAGTTGTGGTTTGATCATCACTGGAATAGATCATAGGATATTTCTCTTTTTTTTTATAGAAAGTGTTGTATCGAAAATTAAATTGTTTGAGTTTAGTTAGAATAGTTTTTTGAATTAGAATATATATATATATATATTGAATTTTTTTTAAATTTGAATATGTTAAGTAGCATAGAATAGAAGAATCAATTTAAGTTTCCTTTTTGTTTTCAAGCATTTTAGAGTTGACTGTGTAAACTAGATAGGAATAAGAAATAAGTTTCAACACTTATTGATTTGTGTGATCCCGAGAATTAGATTAGTTGCAGTATTGTTTGGATTGTTTATTTCCTTAGATTAAAATTGTTTGGGTTAGAATTAATTTTGTTTGAATTCAAATTAGCATAATCTTGATGCCTTTTTAAGTTAGTCTCAATTTATTTAAGATTATTGTATTTAGATTAAATATATCTTAGTGTTTGATTTAATATTTCCATTACTTAGATTAAGATTGAAATCGTTCGAATGATAAATTGAATTACTTGATTTATGATTAATTAGGGTTATTTTTCACAACAATTAGAATTTATGATTTATATTGTTTGAGCATGTTCTCCTCAATTGATTAGTTTCAAACTAGACATTAGAAATAGTGATTTTGTACTTAAACATTAAATTGATTTCACACTCTAGTTTAGGTAAGATGATCTGATCCTGCGTTACCTACACTTGCGCCTCCAAGTCTTACGACCTTGGATTGATAATTTAATGTTGGAATTATAACACATATAATTTCCCCAACAAGCTTAAAATCTCCAAATTGTAAATACTTGGTGAATAAGGAGACTATTTTCATTTTTCTAAACAAGGAGACTTGTTGCCATTCTACTAAGAAATAAATATCTCGTCCATCTACATATGCTCTACAACTTGGTGATTAGTTATTTAGTGCTCACTATAATAGAGTTAATTACTTTTCTACCCTCCACATTTATAATAGAATCTCCACTTTAATCATTGTATCCTAAATTGTACCTTTAGGAAACATGGCACAACATAAAATAATATCTTTAAGTTAGGATCAACTAAATCATCATAGCTTCATATTAGTGGCTAGAGATATTCATCAATGTATCTTTGAATTAGAAGAATTATCATGAGTCACATCGTTCATTGTATTCATGATATACAATACTAAGTTTTCCATTGCATCCATCTATAATAGTAAAATTAGTAACTAATAAAACATATTTTAAAGAAAATGAGAGAATAGAAGAGTTGAAATGACACCAATAGACACATCAATGATTAATTGAATTTTTTATTGAGCTTGTCCCACCATTTCTTACATGTACTTATACTAATTAACCATATCTATAAATAACGTCCTCAAAGTTAACATGTTCTAAAAAGCCTCCTAGTTGGGTTGTAAGATAGAAATTGAGAGTAGGGAACATTCCTCTTCTTCCATTGTCAAGGGTGCACCTTCAATGGTCTAGTGGGCTATATGCATCTCCCAAGTTCCAAAATCTGCTTCATAATGCTTTAAAGAATTGAAACCAACCTTGAATCTCCAATCATAATCTACAAGGAACTAGAGATATGATGAAAGCTAACCCTGAGATCAATCACATGTAAGATATGATAAAATGAAAGAGGGGTAGGGACTCTTAAACATATCATCGGGTGGAGCACCAAATATTAACACATATAACACTTTAGATAGATGTAATTTTATCCTTTAGAGTATGTTATCTATAGGTATATAGGGAGAAATTAATGAATAAAATGAGCATTATGTGAGGGATATGAGAGTTATGGCCATTGCGAGCACATTGAGAGCAACTCTAAGACATGACATCACATTTGTAATAGACCCAAGTTACATTTCCATTTAAAAAGGAAAAAATCAACTAGGGTAATGGGACCTATATTCCAAGTTGAATGAGGAGAAAAACATCACATTGTGGGTCACTTGTGGTTAATTAATGACTATGGAAATTGGGATTGGAATTGACAAAGGAAAAAGGCAATAAATGTCAATTAATTCAAGAAATAAAGGAAAATATAAAAAAAGGAAGATGAGGCAACAAGAATATGAATGTAATGGAAATTAGAAAGAAAATAAAGGAAATTAAAATAAAAGAGGAAAAGGAAAGGAAGAGACACTAGACATCAATGACAAAAAGGCACCGTGAGAAACAATTGATAACTTTTGATCAACTTTTGATCGATTTACAACTTTTGCACCTTTAGTGGTGCTAATGAAGAAATAGAACTCCAAGAGAGAGAAAAAGAAAGCAAGCATAAGACAAGTAAGGAAAAGCAATGGATCATAAGAGGAATTTTGGACAACAACAAGTAAGGGAAGAAAATAGTTATGGATTTGCAGGTAACAGTGTGCATGCATGATTTATCATGTTGGGATTTGATGCATGGTGCATGCATTATTTTATTAATTATATTTTTTTTCATTGACATGGGATTTTCCTAGATTGATAGTGGTTTCATCCTTGCCTTTCTATTTCCTGGATAGCCATAATGTAGTGGATTACTTGTTTTGGTTAAGCTTTGGATGCTCGATATATTTAGGATCCTGGTTGAGGTGGTATCAATAAAATTCCCAAGGGTTGAGGTTGGAGATGGGATTTATCCTGGAACTCTTGACAGGTGGGTGTAGATATGAAAATTCCTCTGGGTATGGTGAATAAATTGAGGCATCCAAGACTTTTTAGTTTTGGTGATTTCTGAATTGGTTTAGGTGAAATCACTGTGGTTAAGGCTTAAGGTGTTTTAGCCTCTAGAAGCCCTGGTTGGTTATGTTTTGGTTTATCCCATGTGATACCACATTCATGCTTGGAGTATGGCACGAGGGTGAGTGGGATGCAAGAAAATTTGGTTCAATATCAATCTATGGTCGGGTGGTATGTGGAAGTCCATGAATTGGTTGGCATTTACATATGGTTATACATGTTAATATTTAATGAGATAAATCAGCACAAACTCTGGTTTAGTATGTGATTATATGAATGTTTCATCATGGTTTCTTTATGGTTAAATATTGGTTATAAGCATGGTATATTTATCATTATGTGATGTGCTCTTGTTATGGTTCTATTCCATGGTTTGACAGGCTCTTATTTATATATTTGAATGCATGAGCTAACATCTATTTGAAAAATTAGTAAGAGAGGGTTGTGAGCCTTATTGATGTTCCTTAGATGATTTAATGAATCAATGATCAAATAGGAAATCATTAGCTACATGTACTTTGTTTACGAAGTGTTTGCACAAATGACTATTGTGTGTTTGTTAGCTTGAGGATGATTAGAGCATGGAAATTGATTATGGAGGATATTTTAGTTGGATGATAGAGTTATGGGAAGTTGGCATAGAGGTTAGCTCTGAAAATACATAACAAGGCTTATGGACGCACTCTTAGGTCCCGAAATTTTCGGCTATAGACGCATGGAGGATCAATTGTGCATGCAGCCAGAGTCTTCTGGCTACATGCACAAACCTACATGTGTGTGACTGGGAGGTAAAGTGGGTGAAAAAGATGGTTCCAGCTCAGGGAAATGTCACTAGTGAATTTTCCCTGATGTCTGGGTGATCATGTGTCCCTGGAAGTTGCATTAAGTTTGATATGTGGACCCCAATTTCATAAATGGAACCTCGATTTTGAGTTATGTATAGTAAATCTCAGCTCATGTTTACCCTGTTGGTCTTGTAAAAGTGGGTAAATGTGGGGTGGGGTGTTATAGATTGGTATCAAAACAAAGTTGCAACACTAGACCTTGAGGTAATGCAAATTGTTGTGCATGAATGTCAGCTGCCTATATGTTATTATGCATGCATGTTAGCTAATTATTTTTATGGTTATGAGTTGGTATGCCTGAGATGTTGTATCATGCTAATCTAGGTTGGTCTGTACAAATGTAATAGAATCCTATGAGATACATTGAGGTATGATTTCGATTATGTTTTACCTGGCTAACAATGGCATATTGAAGGAAATATAAGGCCAAGAGATGAAGTGTAGAATAGTTGAGTACAATTTAATGACTCCCCGTATAGGCCAGAAGAGACATTACTAATAAGGGAGATATCATTTGAGCATCAGGGAGAGGGAAATTCTCTTTTTTTGGAAGACACATTGAGAAGTTTGAAGGAATAAATTGTGAGTTGCAAGGCATACAATGAGTGGTTGATTAAGGCACATGAAAGGCTTTCGAGAGCTCAAGAAAATCAAGTTGAGGTTAATGCAATGATTCTTTAGAGCCTTTCATATTTGCAAAAGTAGGGACAGTTGGGGATCATTCATGGATAGGAATAAAAAAATAACGATGTGGTTCAAAGCATGTCTAACAAAGGGTACATGATGTACAAATATGATACAATGAAGAGTGGCATATCCTTGGATACACCTGAGAGGATGGCTAGTATTCATGAATTTTATTTTAGTTCTGCTTCGAGGAGACATCATCAACATCACCGCCAACATCCTTATAGGAAGAGTGAGAGGGGGTACTTTATAGAGGATTTCAAGAAAGCCAAGCCTCATACATTTGGTGGTGAGTTGGCTAAGTTAGAAGATGCAAAAGCATGGTTGCTTGAGATGAGGAAATTTTTCATATTTCATGATTACTCTGAAAATATGGAAGTCTGATAACTACCTTCAGTCCTAAAGGAAAGGCATATATCTGGTGGGAAGATGTTAATCATGTCAGAGGTATCATAGAAGAGGACGTGACTTGGGAAGAATTGGAAGGACTCTTCAGGAATAAGTACCTTTCTGAGAGATATTATGATGGAAAGGCCAAGGATTTTTATGAGCTCAAGATGGATTCCATGACAGATGAAGAGTATATAATCATATTTCTAGAGTTGTTGAGATAGGTTCCCTATCTCTAGTATGGGAAAGAAAAATCAAATGGTTCATTAGTGGATTTACATTTTCATTCAAATATTAGATTGAGTTTAATGAGACTCAATCTTTGGTGGAAGCCACCAAGAAGTTGAAGCATTGTTATGAACAGTCAAAGTGCAAGCCCGAGTTCAAGCATGACTAAAAGGATAATGGGAAGACCATGGGAAGACTAAGGAAAAGGGCTCGAGAAGTGAGGAAAATCTCAAGATACAGGTGACAAGGAAAATGTGGCACCTCATAAGAAGTTCAATGTAGCTAATAAAGGACATAAGTCTCAGCTTGTGGAGCAAAAAAATAAAGGAAATGACAGAGAATGATTGCGGTGTTGAAACTGTGGTGGAGATCATCGCAGGAAGGATTTCCCTTATATCAAAGTCACCTAGCAGAAGCATGATAGACCTTAGATATACAATTCTCAGGAGGCACAGATAGTTGGGGATGTAGGTTAGAGCATTCCCCGGATCTATGCAACAATGGATAACATGTAGGTATATCATCAGGAATCCATTATCAAGGTGGAAGGTGGAACTAGAGGGAGAGTTCAAGGTAGAGACTCAATGCATCCTGCAGTAGAATAATCTCATGCTATGGGACCAAGAAATAGAACAATTTAAAATGCATGGAATCACTTTGGGGCCAAGGAATCTACATGGAAGATGTTTGATTAGATGTAGGCATAATAACTTGATCTGTATTTGAAAAATTGAAGGTTTTATTAATTTTGCAAGTTAAATTTTATGTCTTTTAGGAAATTATGCAAGTTGCAAAAGAACATAAATTAAGTGTTTTAAAATCAGTTTTCAGCATAAAAACAAAGACAATAATACTATAAACAATAACAAAAGACAACACAATGATAAAGGAGTTCACCCCTCCTGGGCTACATCTCCTGGTCCAACTTCCAATGTTGGGGCTCTTTCATTAAGTGCTCAAATATGATATTTCATGGATTTTAAGTGCTTAGAATGCAAAAATAATGTCTCCAATGGCTCCAAAATAGTCAAAAACCCCTAGTTAGGCTCTTGTTGGGCTCAAATTGTCCAAAAATTGAAAGATTTATGCTCTGGTGAAGTTTTTACGCTAATTGATCTACAAACCGCACTGGTTTGCTGACCATCCTACGAATCTGCCATTTTCGGCAACGATGAGCAACAAATTCGTCCCGCGCCGACAAGATTCGCACCAGATTAGGTGTAAATTGTCGTCATTTTTAAATTCCCACTGACCCCTCTGAGCGGATATGTTGTGGTCACGTGGCTTATCCTCCGATGTAGGATTCAGGGTTGATTCAAATTTTCATGCCAACTATTGACTACGCTTTCGACTACGGTTAGGTGTGGTGGTGACCATGGTTTTGTGGTTGAATTTAAACTCTGCGCCAAACTTTAACTCCAACACCGAACCGTTGACTGTGGTTATGGTATGTGGTACTGAGGTTTTAAAAACCCTTCTTGCAACTGTGGAAGATTATGTATTAACCAAGGCATGGACCGAGGTTAGGCCTAAGCCCCAGGTGCCTTGCCTAAAATTTCATGGGCATGGGGTGATTGGGGAGCAGGTCCTAACCCTCACCCCATCCCCCAACTTCTCAATGAACAAATTGTAAATACAACATTGCCACCATATATATTAAGAACTACCGGTGGAATGGCAGTAGAGCACCATGTTCCCACTTTGCAAGTCGCGTGCTCAAACCTCCGAGAGGTCCGTTTGAACAATAACCAAAATTTTGTCACACAGTTGGGAGGCCATGTGGTGGTCATCCATCAACCAACATGGCCTCCATTCATTGGACCATGTAATATAACCAACAACCAATCAAAATGCAACAAAAATTGACCAATAAGATGGAGCCACTTGGCAAGCTATCATTGGCTCTTGAAACATAGTCAGACTGCCATGTCACCTTTTCCAATTAGCGTACCTAACCAACCTGCGAACTTTTTTTAGCGATTCAATTTGTGTTGAATTCATGGCAACAAGATCTATGTTTTGGAACCAGTTTCGAGAAATTTTGAACACTTTGAATTTTTAGCACTTTACTAATCCACTGGATCATTCCTCCCCACTGGAAGATTTTGGACCTCCAAAAGATCATTATCAGTTAACAAAAATATGAGGGCACAGGTCCCTCGCCCTTCCAAACTTAATCCATTTGCCTTTAATTGGATTTTTCCCTTTGATCCCCACATGAAGGTACTTTGCATTCCCTCATTTCGAAGTCCTTGTTTTCCTATTAAGGATGGTGTCTTGCTGCAATTCTTCAAGATATTTAGGAGATAGATCTTCAATTGAAGGATTTGAACATTCTCTCCTTGATCTTTAATCAAAGGAGGCTCATAATATCTCAAATTCTCAACATTAAAAATTGCATGGATTTGCATATATGAAGGAAAATCTAACACGAAGGAATTATTACCAATCTTTTCCAAAATCTGAAATGGACCATATATTATTGGTTTCAGTTTTTTACCTTCTCCTTGGAGTATTTCCTTGTTAATGTGAATCCAAAATTCATCTCCCACTTGGAAATTGTGATCAACACGATGCTTATCATGTCTTGTCTTGTACTCGGCTTGACTCTTTTCCAAATGTTCTTGAACCATCTAATGCTCCAATTAAACTTGTTCAATGAATATTTTTTCCGTATCTATGTCACTATGTCCATCAATTGCAACATATTTCCCAAAGATAAAATCTAAAGGATATTTTGGTAAGTATCCCAAGCATTCCTCAAATGGTGATGTTTGAGTCAATGAATGCTTGGCCTAGTTGTAACCATGTTGAATATAGTGCAAATGTCCATCCCTCAACTTAGGATTCTTGCTGCAATAACAACGAAGAAGATGTATCACTATTCTGTTCACCACTTATGTTTAGTCATATTCTTACGGATGGAATGTTGTGCTATTTTTCAATTTGGTTTCCATGAGTCCCCACAAGATTGACCAAAATTTCCCGACAAAGCAATAATCTTGATCACTAACAATGGATGTGGGTAACCCAAAATGTACCCATACATTTTGAAAGAAAAAATGTGCAGTCTGTTTAGCTATAGCTTGCTTCTTACAAGGCATCAAAATACACATTTTGTTGAACCTACCCACAACTACATAAAGATAATCATGACCTTTCCTAGACATAGGTAGACCTCCTACAAAATCCATAGAAACACTTTCCCATGGACGAGAAGATACATGGAGTGGAGTATACAATCCCAACTTTCTATTTCTAGGCTTACTGATAGGACATAAATAACATCCTCTTACATAAAGTGACACACTTTCAAATATACGAGGCTAGTATGTAATATTCCAAAATTAGCTTGCAGCTAATTGGAATATTAATTTTTTCTTTTTTCATTTAGATAGATGAATAAGTGGGTAGGGAGACCCATAAATCTCTTTAGTAGGAATAAAATACCTCTTAATGTGAATAGGGATCATATTAATAGCTGGATAAAGCACCTCCATGTGTGAACAGGGGCTAAAGCATGTGGACAAGGTCAATGATGACCAAATCAACAACGCTGGTATGGAGAGAGTGGATCACCAATGAGAGACAACGCAATGTTAATGGGAGAAAGTCTCCATGAGAGTAGTGGCTTTAATGAGTGGTACCCAAGGTGAGAAGGATAATAATGCATATAGGGAATGGGAAGGCAGACATAGAGTTTATGATGTTAGATGATTATTGATTTGTGGTATGTATGATTGTTTGCACTCTTCAACTGTTTAGCGGAGTCTGCTTTGCTGTTTAGCACAAGGGTGTTCCCAAGCGGGAATCCTACACTCATCCTCAGGATACTTCGAGTGCCTACTCAGGAGAGGTTATTTAGCTTCATAGTCCACATTCTGGCATCAGGCCAAGCTTCACTCTTCAACTAAAACACATTTTCTGTTCAGAGTTGTGTTTTGCTACAGGGTAGAAGCAGTGGAGGGCTTGTAGGGCCATTTTCTGAGCTTGTTTTCAGTGGAGTAAGCATTCTTTCCATTAGGAGGCCAGAAATGAAGGTCCTTGGGCTTTATTTCATATCTTGGCACCAGGAAAAACTATTACCACCATCTACATCGTAGTTTCACTCTCAAACTGCATTATTTTACTGATTATTTGCAGTGGAGGTTTCAGTGCTTGATTTAGAAGGTGAGATCTTCAAGGAAGGGATCAACCTTTCACTTGGAGGATCTATTGGAGTAACTCCATACATTTATACATCATTTTAGCCACCTCCTTATAGTTATTCAGTTGCAGTTGCTATTCAACCCTAGGGCTGCATTCCGACATTTTGCATTTTGGGGTATATTTTCGGAAACCCTTTCTGGGATGTATTGTAAAGGTGCTTGGGAGCCTAGACCTTTATTCCCGACACTATTTGATCCATATATCAGGAGATCTAAATTATTACATTCTCTAGCAACATTTACCATCATTAAAATTGCATTTTATTGGTTCTCTTGCATTTGTATAACAACTATCTTTCATGTTATGGCATATGTATTCATGGGAGGCTTGTTTGCCTTGATTATTTGAGTTGTACCCATTTTTATTGTACTTATTTGCTGCAATAGAAGGAAAAGACACAACATATTTCTATTGTCTACATTTGATGGGTCATCCACATGCACAGCAAGGGCTTGGATAAGAGAGTTAGATGAATTCTTCCTGATACATCCAGTAGTAGAAAGAGAAGCTATTGAGATTGCAGCACTGCACCTTGAGGGTGAAGAAAAAATTTGGTGGTTCAACCACTTGAGACATGCAAGAGTGATTTTTTATGCAGATTTTACTCAAAGGTTGATCAAAGAAGTTTGATAAGAAGAAACTGGAGGAAAATCAACTTCCACCACCACTTGCTACAAGAGTACTTGAATCAAGAGAAGGAACACTTGCACCCTTGCAAAGTGGTCTTGATCTCTTGACACTTAGAGTCCCATGCATTATTCAGGAGATGGATGACGAGGAGGAGGAGACTTATACCAATGTTGGTACAGCAGTAGAGGAGCAGTCATCATCATCACCAGTAGTTGGAGGAGTCATCACACCAGTAGGAGGAACCCTTGTAGCTATTCAAGATGTTCCCAAGGATCATCTTAACCAAGGTATGCAAATATTTCCACTTCCTACTATTTCAGTACATAATATGGAGAGTTGTGGGAACATGCCATCAGGGAAATTGCATGACCTAGGGTCAAAGCACACTGTTGATTTGGAGAAAAAAATTATCACTACATAGAGGACCCTTGAATGGTTCGAGGAGATATATAGTCATCCTAGTTTCTCATTGTTGAGCTGCACATAACACTTTGTGTTGGATTGTAGAGTTTTGGAGGATAGGATGAGCATCATCCTAATCAATCCAATGCAGAACTATATGTTCAGCATTGTGCATGATCATGAGACAACAGATGCACCATTATGGAGATCAGCAGTGCTGTCATTGAGCTATGTTATAAAGCTCCAATAAACAATATGTTTTTTTTTCAACGATTTGATGGTCATAAGTATCATAGAACACTGAGGACAGTGTTACCCCAAGGGGGAGGGGTTTGTAACAACCCCTGGTTATATTTCCATGGAAAAAGGAAAAAATAAACCAAGGTCATGTGACACATATTCCAACTTGAATGAGGGTAAAAACATCACATTGGGGGTCACTTGTGGTTAATTAATGGCTATGGAAATTGACATTCGCATTGGCAAAGGAAAAAGGAAATAAATGGCAATTAATTCAAGGAATAAAGGAAAATAGGAGAAAAGGAAGATGAAGAGACAAGAATATGCATGCAAGGGAAATTAGAGAGAAATTAAAGGAAAATGAAAGAAAAGAGGAAAAGGAAAGGAAGAGACACCATATATTAATGATAAAAGGAACATGAGAAACAATTGAAAAATTTTAATCAATTTTTTATTGGTTTTCAACTTTGAGAGCTTTAGCAGTGCTAAGGAGGAAATTGAACTCCAAGAGAGAGAATAAGCAAGAAAGCATATGACAAGCAAGGAAAATAAAGGGAGCGCAAGAGGAAGTTTGGAAGAAAAAAAAAACAAGTAAGGGCGGAAAATAGTTGTGGATTTGCATGTAATAGTGTGCATGCATTATTTAGCATGTTGGGATTTGATGCATGGTGCATGCATTGGTTTATTTTTTATGTTTGTTTTCACTGGCATGTGATTTTCCTAGATTGACAATGGTTTTAACCTTTTTCCTTGCCATTTCCTGGATAACCATGATGTAGTGGGTTCCTTGTTTTGGTTAAGCTTTATATGACCAGTAGATTTCAGATCCTAGTTTAGGTGGTCTCAAGAAAATTCCCAAGAGTTGAGGGTGGAGATGGGATTTCTCCTGAAACTCTTGACAGGTGGGTGGAGACAGGAAAATTCCTCTAGGTATGGTGCAGAAAGTTTAAGGTATCCAAGCTTATTTTGTTTTTGTGATTTTTGAATCATTTTAGGTGAAATCATTGTGGTTGAGGGTTGAATTGGTTTAGCCTCTAGAAGCCCTGGTTGGTTCTTTTTTGGTTTTTCCCATGTGATCATGCTTGGAGTATGGAACGAGGTTGGTTGGGCTAAAAGAAATATTTGGTTCAATCCAAATCTATGGTCAGGTGGTACATGTAAGTTCCTGACTTGGTTGGAATTTTCATATGGGAATATGTGTTAATATTTAATGAGATAAATGAGCACAAGCTCTGGTTGGTTCATCATGGTTTCTTTTTGGTTAAATTCTGGTTATAAGAATGGTATATTTATCATTATGTGATGTGCTCTTGTTACGGTTCTATTCCATGGTTTGACAGGCTCTTGGTTATATATTTGAATGCATGAGATAACATGTGTTTGTATAGCTAGTAAGAGAGGGAAGTGAGCCTTCTTGATGTTCCTCGAATGATTTAATGAATCAGTGAGAAAATAGGCATTCATGAGCTACATGTACTTTATTCACAAAGTGTTTGCACAAATGACTATTATGTGTTTTGTCAGTTTGAGCATCATCAGAGTCTGGAAATCGATTTTGGAGGCTCCTATAGTTGTATGATAGATAATTTGGTAGTTCTTGGCAGTTGGCCTGGAGGCTAGCCCTGAAAATATGGAACACGTATTTTGGATGCACTCTTAGATCCCAAATTTTTTTGTTGTAGCTGCATAGAGGCTGAGTTGTGCATGTGGATGGAGCCTTCTGGCCGCATGCATAGAATTCCATGCTTTCAATTGGGAGGTAAAGTGGGTGAAAAATATAGTTCCAGCTCAGAGAAAGGTCACCAATGATATTTTCCTGATGTTTGGGTGATCATGTGTCCCTGAAATTTGCAATAAGTTCAGATATGTGTACCCCACTTACATAAGTGGAACTTGGATGTCAGGTCATGTATAGTAACTCTCATTTCATGTTTACCTTGGTGAGCTTGGAAAAGTGGGTAAATGTAGGGTGGGGTGTTACAACATTCACATTTAAATTTTCTTTTTAGTTCATTTACTCTTGAAAAAATACACAACAAATACTAAAAATATCCTCATCTAGATGGATAGACTATAATTTCACCCCTCATCTCTCTCAAGGAGAAATTAAAGGACAATTATGGTGTGAAAAAAAAATCTAGAGGAAATGGATTGAAGGATATTTATATTTAGTGGCTAAAGTAGCTTGAGAGAGCTAAATTAATTAATGGAAAATTTTGAAGGAGATAATATTTCAATTGAAATATTTTTGTATATCTAACCTATAGTTACATCGGTACTGCCTTCCTTATAAGCTCCCTGAATGGTTTATCAGGTTACAATGAAGTCAGGTGGACCTAGATAATTATAAAGTGGATAAATCTTACTGTAGCATTCGAGGGAGAAACATGACATATTGAAAGAGATATAGGGAAAACATCTCGTCGAAGAAAAATTTATCCAACATTAAGGTAGGAATTGAACTGTATCATGAGCGCAAAATGAACTATTGTATTATTCATGTCAAGAAAATGATATAAAAAATGATTTCTCAAATGAATTAATTAATTTATGCTTAGCTCAAATATGAAAATCAACAAATTCTTGTAATGTAACATAGAAATTCAAGACATTAATGACATAATGTAAAAATTCTCAAAAAATGACAAATGTATGCAGCCTCTAAAAGATAGATCCTTTAAATGATAAAATAGGGAATATCAATATTTAAGGCACACACATCTATGGGGCCTTGGATAGATGGTGATTGGGTGCATTGTTAAGGCACTCCTAGATGTTAAGTCACTAGCTCAATTCCCCACCCTTTTCAGGTGTTATTCTTGGACATGACCATGATGTAGCCTCACCAATGCCAAACTTACCAAAAAAAAATACTGAAGGCACGCATTATCCTACATCACACAAAAAGGAGAGAAATATGTCCAAAATTTCAATATGGTAGAGACCCAAACCTTCCAATTGACATAGCTCATGGTTGTGGTGGGGAGTTTTGTTGAACCCATTCATTGGATTTGGGATGGATTCCACCATGGCGTCAGACTGAACTAAATTTTTTTTTTCACTTAGATACTTCCTCTTCAATCTCAAACTATCTAGAAGATTTTGTAGGAGGCACATGTAATGCATGTAGGCAAGCTCGTATATTGACTAGGCGTCTATCATGCACTCCATCCCACACCCATGGTTCCAAATACATTACAAGTTATCGCATCATGGAGATGCATGGGAAAATAATGAATTTCCATACTACTTTAACATTATTTCACTACCACAAGTTAAAACTCAAGGCTCTTGCCTAATTATTTGGTACGTTGCACATAAGTCATGTCTCTCTTTTCAAAACTTATTCCCAACCATTTGTCTTCTTATTATGTTCCCCATAAATACAGTCTCTCTTTCATCACTATTTCCAAGTCATCTCAATCTCTACCCAAATACATTATTGGTGTTTATTATGTAGCTATGGATGCTACTAGCTATTTTCAACACCTAGTAGGTACCCACTTGAACATTCCTTCAAAATATCATACAAATTATGTTGAGGTTTTTCTCTTTCTCATCATTTCCATCAAAACGCACAATATATAATTCATCTGTGTCTGCGTATTATCTTATATACACATATTATGCACCATGTGGTTTTGTTTTTTTTTCCTCCTAAAAATGGATGTGTTAGCCATTATATCAAGCTAAATTGATGCTACCAACACTGTGAGGCCCAAGAAGGTTAAGCAACTTCAAGTAAATGGTGTTCCATTCTTTCTATATAATTTATTTTTCTGGTTTCAATATTACATGTAGAGGATTACGATTTATACCATAGCTAATTAGCAATGGTGTATTTCATTCATCATGTATAGACTATTCAGTTGAGAGTTTGAAGGGACTATGAATGTTGTGAGTGAAAAGTGAGGAACACATTAAATTCAATGAAAGCTGAAAGTCATTCTTCCCATTGTTACTATTAAATTTATAATCTATATATGTGTTTTTTCAAAATTAAGTCAAGGGTTTATTGCTAATAAGAATTAATGAAAGTGCAGGAGTTAATGTGGTATATGTGGAGAGAAAGCGATATAAGATAATAATGATAAGGTACATGGATATGAACATGGTTATCAATAGAGTGAGGTGAATGGGGAAAAGCACATAAATGCAACCTTATAATCCATACCATTTGATTTACTATCCATACAATACTCAAATGTATGACAAGAAGGATCCTTCCAAATATGTTTAGAATATGGATCACATTATCTTGATGGTAACAACAATGTCCATGAAACACACAATTCATTATTTAGTGATGACAATACAAAAGCTCATTAATAGGAAGTGTTGTTTTGGCGGTATATAAAGCCACCCCCTCATCGAATCAATTCTCTTCCTTCTTCGGGTTGAGAAAGTATTATTGAATACCTAAATTGTCATTTCATCCTTTCATCAAAGCCCCTCCCATGTGAATATTTTCTTTTAAACACATGAACCTTCATTTCATCCTTTCATCCTTGCTCACTCGATAAATACGGAAGGAAGACGAAACAAATGTATTCTTATCTATTTAATGCATACATGCAAACAATCCATACACTATCATCTTCAAATTTGAACCTATAACATCTTAAAAAAGCACATATTCTTAACCATTAAATCTACTCAAACTTTTAATTTAACTCTCATGTATAGTTTTATTAACTAAATTTAATTAATAATACAAAATCATAACAATATTCCATTACAAAAGTTAACAAATTACTAAATTACTTGTATAAAACTTCCAATCAATATTTTCTTAATAAAGACATCACTGTAATGATACTTGTTCTTCTTAAAATTCACTATTTAAAAAAAAAAATCTTAAAATTAATAAATTTTATACAAACTATTGTTTATACATTATCATTAATATAATAGTCTCATTATTGTGTTATTATTTTTTATTTTCCATTAAATGTAATAATACAATGTTATATTGGTAAATTATTTGCAATTTATTATATAAAATTAAACCTATTTGGATATGTAAGTAATTTCATTGCGGTCTCCATAGTTAGTTTAATTGGTTGAGTCCCCGTTATTAAAGCTCCTTTGCTATTGAGAAATTATAGGTTCAATTATCTTGAAACTCTCTGGGTCAAACTCCATATTTAAATTGACAGGAAGTGATCTCTTGTGATCCTTTCAGATAAATCTACATGGTACAAATATTCCATAAACATAACAGTCACCAATCTTCAAAATCAATAAACCACATTTGAAAAAACAAAACAAAAAAACAACACCAAATATAATGTCTTCAAGTTACTTTGGAAAATATTACTTAAAATATTACAATTTTATTTATACATCTAAATTTTTATTAAATTTCTTCAAATACAGGTGTATGATTATATTATTGAATGTTTGAAACAAATTGTGTTAACTTACACAGATTATTGTATTAAGAATACGTAAATTTGATATATTAAAATAATAAAAAATTATAAAACCATTTTAAGGAATCAAAGTAATATATATTTTTTCAGCTATAAAACTTGAAGTCAAAAAGCGAAGCGAGTGATTGATAGTATAATATTGAAGGATTGGTTGAACATCTTAGATATGAAATGATATATATTATATGGAGGCGAGAAGGGACTTAGTTTCAACGTTTTTATGAAAAATATTGGTTGAAAAATGTTAAAGTAATGAAATCATATATATTGATGAGGGTGGTAATAGTGAGTTACTAAGTTTAAATTTAGTTTGTTATATATATATATATAATTAAAATTAATTTAATTTAATATATACATTAAATTTAAATTTATATATTTAAATTTAAATATATATATATATATATATATATTACAAATTTGGTTTTTTTTTTTTTTAAATTAAAAGAAGTATTTTTAAAATATTATAGTTTTGATGATTTAAAAGGCTAAGAAGGTCACTAATATATATTTTGAAATTGTGATTTAATATGGATGACACAAACTTTTATTGTGCCTATGTTTAAAAGTGAAGATAAAAGTGTTCCCTCTAACTATAAGACCATTATGATTAGCCATATTTTGGTCAACTGTATGGGCTCATTTTCGAAAACAAGATTTGCCTCTTGCTCGAAAGCCATGGTAAAAGAGATAAAGGGAAAGTTGGATTTAGGAGAAATCACTCAATTATTGACCATATTATCACTCTTACGATCATTGTCGAGGAATGCACAACAATAAAATTGACCTCTTTTATTTTAGAAAAGATTTCGACATAGTCCCTTGGGATAAACTATGACAAAGACTCAGAGAGATGATGGTTCCTCTCAAGTTGAGGGTTGTTGTAATTCAGCTATATGATAATGTTGTCACCAAACTTGAGACCATCGAGGGTTGGTATAAATAAATTAAATAAAATATCGACATTAAGCAAGGGTGTCCCCTTTCTCCTACTCTTTTTGGAATTTACATCGATAAGCTAGAAGAGTGTTTGGAAGTTGCAAGATGCGATGGCCCCAAGCTAGCTAGTACGATCATTACTCTTCTCCTTTATGTTGGTGATATCATTCTTCTAGCTAGAAGCCATGATGATCTTGACAAGTAACTTAAAATCCTCCATGATTACTGCTCCAAGATGGGTATGACTGTTAATACCAACAAGACTAAAGTCATGATTATTAAATCCAAAAATATCAACCATGATAATTTTATCTATGATAACAGCTAATTGGAGAATTTTTCTTGATGCAAATATTTAGGTATTAACATTCATCATCAATTCAACTGGAATTATAGCATTGAGAAAGGATTATTGGAGGCTGGAAAGCTTATAATGAGCTTGAAAATAGTTGTAAGTCGACTAATCTTTGGGCTTGGAGTAAAAAGAATTTCCACTTTGAGAATCATGCCACCCCTATTATATTATATGGCTATGAGGTTTGGGGCTATAGTATATATAGAGAATCATGAAGGAAGGTCTAGCTTAAAGGAAATACAACCTCAAGATTAAAAGAAATACTCCCTTCTTATTATCTTGATTAAAGCTAGCCTTTCCCACATTGATATAATGAATATGTTTAGGTATCTAATGTATAAGGAGAATATTTACAACATGGAAGCCAAGAGGTTCCCAAAAATTACTTCTAAAAACGCCCACCTTCGGCTCAAGCGAGGATGTCACAAGGATGCCCTGTCTTGGCTCGACCATTGGGGGATAAGGAAAATATTACCTTCGAGAAGAAAGATAATATTAAAAATACTATTACTTCCAAATTTAACAATAAGCTATAGGATGATCAGGAGTTAGAGGGGAAAATGAAGCTAAAGTATTATAAGGGAGTGATTGATTAGGAGCTCAAGTCCAAGCCATGGAAAAAGCTCAAAATTGAAAGTGTTCAAAATCACTTGCAACCTGAACGACCGGATAGGCCTCGGCGATATGATCCTAACGCCGCAAATGGCACTCAAATCCAATGTCGGATGTGGAAGATATTCAAGTTTTAATTTTGCCCAGTAACCTTCAAAACAACACTTTGGAAAGCAAAATTGGCATCTTCAGATCTTTTTTGTGAAATGGAAAATTTCATTATTTTATAAAAATTGGGATGGCCTATCAGTGGGTGCCACGTGGCCTGCATGGAGGCTGCCACGTGGCCCCAGGCATAATGGTTCAATATGATTTAAAAAATTGATGTTGAAGTTTTTGGGTCATTCGGGCTAACCCGACCTGACCCAGTTGGGCACAAGTCACCCGCGGGTGGTGTCGACCCGTGAACGTGGGTGGTGTCTACCCGCGAGTCAGCAGTACACGCGACAGGTTAGCAGTGCACGCGACGGGTCAACAGTGCACGAATGGGCATGCAGGGTCTACCCGCGAGTCACCACAAAACAATCAGGTAGAGATTATGGCTTAGCACTCGGGTGCTAGCCCATTTACCATGGGACCTCCAACCCATGACCATGGGCGAGGGCTTAAACCTTAACCGCCGATAGTTAACCCTCCGATGCCTACGCATGTGAACATGCCATTAATCAACATTTATTTTAACTGTCAGTTGTTCCACCAAGGTTGGCGGCGGTTCCTCCATTTTCGGCCTTTGGCCATTTTTAGCGGGCTTAACTGCAGTTAGCCCACATTTAGTGGGATTTTGACATGACATTGGGAAAATATTGTTTTGATCATAACTTCTGATAGGGAGAACCTTTTGGAATGAATTGTTTTTTTTTTTTTTTTTTTTCGGGTATTCAGAGCATTCTGAATCCATTGGAACAGGTTTTTGAGACATTGGAGTTGATCTTTAGTCCCTTTTTTTTAGGGAAGCAATGAGAGCCATGAGGTCCAAGAGGGAGTTGGAGCTGTGTTGACCTATGGTTAACCATTTGAGGTGAACCAAAAGTCATTTTCGACTATTTTCAGCATTCCAGAGCCATTGGGATAGGTTCCAAAGGTAGTAGAAGTATTCTACAGCCATTTTAACTTCAGGGAAGCTTTTTGAGCCACAAGGGCCATTTTGGTAATAGAGTTGTATTGGGTTGTACCTTTCTTTTTAAGGTGAACCAAAGACCATTCTCAGCTATTTTCGACCTTCTGAACCTAATGAAAGAGTTTTTAGACCTGTTTGAGGACTTCTACATCCTGAAAAGCTACATAGGAGTTCAAAGAGTCGTCGGGGCCTTATTGAAGAAATAAATTTTTATGGTAATTATTCACTGTTTAGTGAATTTGGAAAGGCATTCTTAGCTTTTTCCTGTCTTCTGAATCAGTATTTGCATTTAGCTTTGTCTTTTGAGACACTTTTAAACTTGTATTAGCATTTTGGAGCATTTTAATACAAGAGGACAAGCTCATTTTGAGAGGCTTGATCCAACAGACGTAACCCAGGAGGGGTGAACTACTCATCAAAAATTTGTGTCATGTTATTCTGAAGTTTTATTGCTGAACATTTTTTATTTAATATGTTAAACAACAAATACAAGTAGTTTCATTATCAGATCATGAGTGTTAACTTCTACAAGCTCTAAAGACAGAGTTTATAAAGGGCCAGGTAGCCTCTGGATCTCATCCTTTTATCAAAGGTGACATATCCAGTAAATTCCCATACATTAAATCTATGGAACAGATCTAAGAAGTTTCATTTTCAGATCAGTTAATTTAACTTGCCTTCACACATAAACTCTTATACAGTTACCAAAAACACTTTGTTTTATGTAACAAGACATGAGATATTTTGGACACATTTAATTAATGGAAATGGATATCTTGCACACATTTTCAAGTACCTCCATTTTCAGATCAGATGGTATCAGAGCTTTGGTTAAGCTTGGTTGTGCTCATCTTGAGAATTTTTTTTTGTGCAAAAGGTGTAAAACAGTGTAAAATATTGATTGTTTTATTGGTTACAAAATGGTTGATTATATGAGTTTGCTTGACTTGAAAAGATAACTGTTGTTAGCTAAGTCTTGGAAAGGAAAAAGAGTTGTAGGCTATTTCCTTATCCCAAAGTACCTCAAGATTATCTTTGGAAAACAAACTCACTTGATTAGTGTTTGCTTCAAGCTATTGGAGTTTGTGTTTTATGGCTGCTTGAATAAGAATGGGTCTTTACAGACATTTGGTTAAAAGCTTGTCATTTGTTTGAAAGCTTTGAGGACTTTTCTTTGGAAATACCTTTTGTTAATTTGACGATTTACATAATGTCAACTTCTTCTACAATTGAAGTTTCCTCCTTCACGAGATTCTTCAATGATGGCATGAAGAATGAGTCCATTAAGGTGAAGGACATGGTGTAGATTCTCATTGAGGATCAAAGAGAAAGTGTTAAGCTTCATGCACAATTTTTGGTGATGAAGGATGAGAAGGAAGAAATTCTCCAAAGGTTGCCTGACATGGAGAAACAGCTCCTTCAAGCTCAAGAAGCTTTTTCCAAGAAAAATTCTGAGGAAGAGGTAAACCATTCCAACTTGTCTTCAATTTCCTCTATTGAAAAGTGTGTTGGTTCTTTTGAAAAACATATAAGGGGAATCAGGTCCAAACTAATGTTTAAGATGGGCTATCAAGAAGGCAAAGGTTTGGGAAAGCATGCACAAGGCATGGTTGACCCTATTTCAGTTGTGGAGTGACCCAAGAATGTTGGTCTTGGTTATATGTAGTTTAATGGCGAAGACTCCAAATCCTTGAATGCATGTGATGCAAATTTAAAGAGAAAATTTATTCCAAGTTCTGAAATGCATATATGTCAATTTTTTTTAAGGATGATTGCCATTGTTTTAAGCCATCATTGCAGAAATTAGAGGGTAAACATGTCTATTATGGCGAACCTTCAAGTTCAATCAGTTTTCAAGACAAGAACTGTGAAGAAAGTCTAAAAAGGAAAGATGTCTCCTCTACTAGTTCATCGTCTTTCGAAGACAAAAAGGATGGACATTCCATGCAGCAAAAGAGGTATAATTATTCACATGACCAATTTGATTATGTTTTAGCAAAGAATGATAATTTTTCTTGTTCAAATGAAAGAAAGTTTTTTTGCACAGTTTGTGGTGGATTTAAACATGTTGCTTCAAGATGCTAGTTGAAAAAGAAAGCACATAGGAAGCATAAGAGGCAAAGAAAAATTTCTCATAAAGTGCTTAAGAGTTGCACATTTTTTCAAAGGAAGGGACATGATGTCTCTAATTGTTGGACTTTGCATCCAACAAATCATCGAAAGCACATGCAGCTTGAGGACAAAAAGCTTGGCGTAAGTGGATCTATGGAGTCCATTATCGATGATGAAATGGAAGATTCACATGAAGGTGTATTGCAACCGCAAAAGACGCCATGGATTTGGCTTGGTAGGAAGTGGATTAACTTCTTAATGCAGTAAGTCATTACTCATTTTTTACATGCAAATTTCAGATTGGTATGCATGTATTTCAGTTGAAAAGTTGATGCAAGATTGCATGTAAAAGCAATTTCAGTTGAAGGAATTTCTTTGTTGTTGCAAAATTTCGCCATAGAGGTGTAAAAGATGAGTATGATACTCACTTATGTTGCAGCAATGTCTTTTTGGTTCAGCTCTTAGTCACCCACATGTTTTTTGGGATGATGTACTTGTTGGTATTTGAAAAGAAGAGTTGAAGTTGCACATGTACATAGAGGTTGTATGTGTAAATAGCGAACTGTATATAGTTCATTGTACATGATACATACACATGTGTTTGTCGACTTGTGTCGATCGTGTTACACATGATTGTCGACTTGTGTCGATTGTGGGCACACTTTTTACATTGACGGTTGTGTCAATTGTATAGAACATTTCATTTTCAACTTGTTGTTGATGTCATATGTTGCACAAGGTGCCTTTGGTGTCGATTGGTGCAGAGAACGAAGTGTCGATGCAAAGCAGTGCAAGGTTCCATGAGATGGAAGGGCATGCAAGAAAAGAGGCCACAAATTTCAGCAAGGGTCATTGCTGGTTTCAGTATGGCAGATTGGTATGGCGAGAAAACTTGGTCAGGATTCAGCACAAGTACATGGCTCATTTAGAAAAATTCGCCATGTGAACAGTTGGAAATTCAAGAAAAATTTTGGAAGCTGAAGAGAAGAGGATGTTGTTATTCTCTCATTTTCTGTACTACAGTTCAGTTTTAGAATTTTAGTGAGATTTTGTGGTCCAAAAGCTTCTCATTTGGGAGGTGTGATCAGGAGCTCAAGTCCAAGCCATGGAAAAAACTCAAAATTGAAAGTGTTCAAAATCACTTGCAACCTAAATGACCGGATAGGCCTTGACGATACGATCCTAACGCTGCAAATGACACTCAAATCCGATGTTGGATGTGGAAGATATTCAAGTTTTAATTTTGTCCAGTAACCCTCAAAACAACACTTTGGAAAGCAAAATTGGCATCTTCAGATCTTTTTTGCGAAATGGAAAATTTCAGTATTTTATAAAAATTGGGATGGCCTATCAGTGGGTGCCACGCGGCCTACCTGGAGGCTTTCACGTGGCCCCAGGCCTAATGGTTCAATATGATTTAAAAAAATTGATGTTGAATTTTTTAGGTCATTTGGGCCGACCCGACCCGACCCGGTTGGGCACGGGTCACCCGCGGGTGGTGTCGACCCATGAACAGGGGTGGTGTCTACCCGCGGGTCAAAAATGCACATGACAAGTCAGCAGTGCACACGACGGGTCAGGAGTGCACGCGACGGGTCAACAATGCACGAATGGGCGTGCAGGGTCTACTCGCGGGTCACCACAAAATGGTCGAGCGGAGATTATGGCTTAGCACTCGGGTGCTAGCCCATCTACCACGGGACCTCTGATTTGAAGATTGCAACAAGAAACAGTGAAGGAGGCATTCTGAAACATCATTCCTAATCCTAGTTGGAAAGTGATCACCAAAACTAGGTGGGGGCCACACAAGTGATTTTTGTCGCAAAGTCTATTTTTAGACTATGTCTATTTTTAGACATGTCGATCATATTCTATGAGTTGCAGGATGCTATTTGTGGATGGTTGGTTAAGTTGGAAAAATAGATGGATTTCTATTTTTAGACATATTGGGCGGAATCTGTTTTTAGATTGCCAGTCTAAAAATAGATATGTCGAATATTATTAGCTCTTAATAATATTTGGACTATAAACATTATCTTATTCTCTTGGAGCACTTTAGTTAAGTGCACAGATGTGACATGGGAGCTGACAGAAGGAATTATGCTATTCCTGAGGGTTAAGTGGAGCTATTGCATGGATACTTTAGTTAGAACTCATGTGACAGAGTTTGGTGGAGTTGATTGAAGAAGTTAATGGAGTTGTGTTCAGTTTAACTAATTTAAACATAGTTGAGCTAGTTGTATCTAGTCTAACTGATTGATACAATTAGTGAGAGTGGTGTGAATTAATTATTAATTAATTCACTAATTATAAACTCATTAAACAACTAAAGAATACATCAATTAACTTTAGTGCATGGATAGTTTCAGTGGAGACCAGTGCAGAGATAGGTGAAAGGGCAAGTATGACTATCAGTTGTGACTATAAGTGATGCATGGTTTTCATCCAACACTCAGTAGAGATTCCTATAAAGACCGCGTGAGAAAGGCTGGGGTAATTCAAACTCATCAAGAGGCATTCTTCAGCAGGGATTGCGCAGTAGAGGCAGGTTATCAAGTGGCAGAGATTGGAGCATGTGTTTTGCTAGATCTAGCTTGATTAGTGTGTAGGAATTGGAGATTGTACTGAGAGCTTGTGAGGAGCTTTGTACAATGATTGTTACATGATCTCTATGACATATATAATATACAAATAGTTGGGGGTTTTCAGCTTTAAGCTTTCCCATTACATATTGTGTTCATATGTGTGAATTTTTATGGCTTTAATGTGTGCATGCAATTGATTTTATTTCCGCATGTAATGATCAATTGTAGAAGAGATTTTGTATTGTGCATGAAGTCAAATAGTGTGTGATCAGGAGAATCTCAGTGAATAATATATCAGTTATTCAAATTTCTACATGGTATCAGAGCGATATTGATCATTGGAGAAATTGCAAAGCATTGAAGCTGTTGAGTTTTAGGATAAACTCAGGAAAATAAAAATGGAGAAGAATGACACTATTCTGGTATACTTGAAAATGTTTGTCCACTGCAGGGATGAGCTTGGGAGTGTAGGAGTTATTGTGTATGAGGAAGGAAAAGTCAAGAAGGTTGGGATTCGAGCAAATAATCTCTACAGACTTGAAGTATATGGGATTTCTACGGAGCTTCCTACTGTTGGGAAGTGCAAGAAAGACATGCAATTGAAGCTTGAGAGGGAGTTGGATTTGCATGCAAGTAAGAGTGAACCTCGGGATGTGGAGTAGCCACAAGATGAGGATCATGGAGTGGAAGAAACCACTCATGCAGAGAAATTGCGTGCCAGATGGGCAGAGGGAGTGCATGCATCTATACCACCAGGTGAGAGGTGGGGCGACATGCATGATTAATCCCAAGAGGAGATTTCTGGGCAGGATTCATGAGATGGTGTGGATCTCATGAATTGAACTTGGCTACGAGGTGCCCACAGCGCAGCAGTAGCATGATCAGTTGGATTGATGCAGGCAGATCAAAGTGATAGTGTCGGATACTAGAGCGCGGATCAGAGTTGACAGCAAGTGCAAGAGTGCATGGGTGCAAGAGTTCAACAACGCAGTGGTTCCTGATGACATGTGCAGTTGGTACCAGCAGAAGTCGAAGAATTTGATGATAGATGCATCATATTGATTGAGTTGTTTGGAGCCTATTCAGTTTCAGAGGAGTTACAGAGCAGATGCATGGAGTTGCATGGCGCTTGTGAAGGTTGCAGGGCGAATGCATGGAGTTGCATGTCACATGCAAAGACAGTCCTTTCTTGTTGAGAGGGAGTGTTGAATATTGCAACAAGAAACAGTGAACGAGGCATCCTGAAACATCATTCCTGATCCTAGTTGGAAAGTGATCACCAAAACTAGGTGGGGGCCACACAGGTGATTTTTTTCGCAAAGTCTATTTTTAGACTATGTCTATTTTTAGACATGTCGATCATATTCTATGAGTTTCAGGATGCTATTTGTGGATGTTTGGTCAAGATGGAAAAATAGATGGATTTCTATTTTTATAAATATTGGGCGGAATCTATTTTTAGATTTCGAGTCTAAAAATAGATATGTTGAATATTATTAGCTCTTAATAATATTTGGACTATAAACATTATCTTATTCTCTTGGAGAACTTCAGTTAAGTGCACAGATGTGACGCAAGAGCTGACAGAAGGAATTACGCTATTCCTGAGGGTTAAGTGGAGCTATTGCATGGATACTTCAGTTAGAACTCATGTGACAGATTTTGGTGGAGTTGATTGAGGAAGTTAATGGAGTTGTGTTCAGTTTAACTAATTTAAACATAGTTGAGATAGTTGTATCTAGTCTAACTTATTGATACAATTAGTGAGAGTGGTGTGAATTAATTATTAATTAATTCAATAATTATAAACTCATTAATCAACTAAAGAATACATCATTTAACTTCAGTGCATGGACATTTTCAGCGGAGACCAGTGCAGAGATAGGTGAAAGGGCAAGTATGACTATCAGTTGTGACTATAAGTGATGCATGGTTTGCATCCAACACTTAGTAGAGATGCCTATAAAGACTTCATGAGCAAGGCTGGGGTAATTCAAACTCATCAAGAGGCATTCTTCAGCAGGGATTGCGCAGTAGAGGCAGGTTATCAAGTGGCATAGATTGGAGCATGTGTTTTGCTAGATCTAGCTTGATTAGTGTGTAGCAATTGGAGATTGTAATGAGAGCTTGTGAGGAGATTTGTACAATGATTGTTACATGATCTATATGACATATATAATATACAGATAGTTGGGGGTTTTCAGCTTTAAGCTTTCCCATTACATACTGTGTTCATATGTGTGAATTTTTATGGCTTTAGTGTGTGCATGCAATTGATTTTATTTCCGCATGTAATGATCAATGTTAGAAGAGATTATGTATTGTGCATGAAGTCAAATAGTGTTTGATCAGGAGAATCTTGGTGAATAATATATCAGTTATTCAAATTTTTACACTCCGACCCATGACCATGGGCGGGGGCTTAAACCTTAACCGCCGACAGTTAACCCTCCGATGCCTACGCATGTGAACATGCCATTAATCAAAATTTATTTTAACTGTCATTTGTTTCACCAAGGTTGGTGTCGGTTCCTCCATTTTCGGGCTTTGGCCATTTTTAGCGGGCTTAACTGCAGTTAGCCCACATTTAGTGGGATTTTGACATGACATTGGGCAAATACTGTTTTGATCAAAACTTCTGATAGGGAGAACCTTTTGGAACGAAATTTTTTCTGATTTCGGGTATTCAGATCTTTATGAATCCATTGTAATAGGTTTCAGAGCCATTGGAGTTAATCTTCAGTCCCTTCTGCTTCAGGGAAGCAATGAGAGCCATGAGGGCCAAGAGGGAGTTGGAGCTGTGTTGAGCTATGGTTAACCATTTGAGGTGAACCAAAAGTCATTTTCGACTATTTTCAGCATTCCAGAGCCATTGGGATAGGTTCCAAAGGTATTATAGGTATTCTACAGCCATTTTAGCTTCAGGGAAGCTTTTTGAGCCACCGGGGCCATTTTGGTAATAAAGTTGTATTGGGTTGTACCTTTCTGTTTAAGGTGAACCAAAGACCATTCTCAGCTATTTTCAACCTTATGAACCTAATGAAAGAGTTTTCAGACCTGTTTGAGGACTTCTACATCCCGAAATGCTACATAGGAGTTCAAAGAGCCGTCGGGGCCTTATTGAAGAAATCATTGTTTATGGTAATTCTTCACTGTTTAGTGAATTTGGAAAGGCATTATTATCTTTTTCCTGTCTTATGAATCATTATTTTCATTCAGATTTTTCTTTTGAGACACTTTTAAACTTTTATTAGCATTTTGGATCATTTTAATACAAGAGGACAAGATCATTTTGGGAGGCTTGATCCAGCAGACGTAGCCCAGGAGGGGTGAACTGCTCATCAAACATTTGTGTCATGTTATGCTAAAGTTTTATTGTTGAAAATTTCTGATTTAATATTTTAAACAACAAATACAAGTAGTTTCATTATCATATCATGACTGTTAACTTCTACAAGCTCTAAAGATAGAGTCTGTAAAGGGCCAGGTAGCCTCTGGATCTCATCCTTTTATCAAAGGTGACATATCCAGTAAATTCCCCTACAGTAAATCTCTGGAACAGATCTAAGAAGTTGCATTTTCAGATCAGTTAATTTAACTTGCCTTCACACATAAACTCTTATACAGTTACCAAAAACACTTTGTTTTATGCAACAAGACATGAGATATTTTTCACACATTTAATTAATGGAAATGGATACCTTGCACACATTTTCAAGTACTTCCATTTTCAGAGCAATGATCAACCCCATTATTATTAACTATAATTATCTTTCTATCTTAACTAGTGCTAAGAAGAAAATGGGCATTGTGAAGATTAGAACTAATTCTCATGATCTTCAAAGTGAAATTGGGCGTTGGTCCATACCTAAAAAAAAAAATTATGAAAGAATTTATAACCTTTGTGATACTAAAAGGCTTAAGATGAAAATCACTTTCTCTTGGATTGTCCGGCTCTAACTCACATTCGCTCTCATTTCCAAAACATTTGCCACACTACCAACCTTCTTGACTTGTTAAGTCAACAAAATTATAGTGATATATGAACGCTTCCTTCCCTTATTTTTTATCATAGTAATATAATATTAAAGAGTCTCAATTAATATATTACTCGTAAGGTATGATAGATCACATTGGTCTTCATGGATGTTAATCATCACCATCATCATTGTAACATATATTTTGAAATTATGATCTAATACGAGTATATATGCATCATTCAAAGAGAATATGTTTTTCATATTTCAACACTCTTTGTGTAACAATGATGACAAAGTTTTAGAAATTTTCTAATGCCCTCTCTAATTATAGAGTTCATGAGAATTTGTTTTTATTTTAGAAATCCCGATTTTCCTTTTTACACTAGTCAAAACTCAAATATACTTCTGATTTTCTAGGTTGTGATTGATCATCTCCTTATCGTATCGTAATTTTCTTTTATCCTCAAATTCTTTATTGCATCAAAATTTCTCCTTAAATTTAGATGTATCGTGATTCTGTAAAGTACTCCTTAAATTTAGATGTATCGTGATTCTGTAAAGTAACCTTTTTTTCTTTACCCCCATAATCATTTAGCTAAGGTTTGGAATCTTTATGCTAGACTCACTTGAGTCGCAAGTGGTTTTGACTAAGTTTAAAGCAATTTTAGGAAGTTCCCTTCCATGTTGTTTATTGTGTTCATATGCATTAGGTACCTAATCATAGTTGTTTCTCAATGGGAAAAGGATCACTTCTATGATGAGGGTATGAAAGGGAGTAATCCTTTAATATAGAGATTATTTAAGCTATTAAACGCATTTTCTCTTTCATTATCTACAATTTCATAGAAATGCTAAAGTCCCAAATTTCACTACTATATAATATAAAAAGAGTGACAAGAATCTAAAAGAGTATTTTCATCTTAAACTATAGTAAATTTCACTAATTTACAAGTATTTCCAAGTCCATAATGATCTTCCCATCATTCATTTATCATTTTATCGATGATATAATTTCAATTGAGCTTGTGCTGAAAATCAATTTTGAGAATATTTCTCTCCTATGAAAAGTGTATCTCTAGCATGAAACCACCTCTTAATTTATTTTTCTATAGATGAAATTAGTGTAAGAGATATTTTTGGATTTTGTTATAACCTTTTTTTCTCAATATTAAGCAGAAATCCTTGAGATTTTTTAGTTTATTATCAAGATCATATTGTCTCTTCACTATAAGAACAATATGATCAACATAAAGAATAAGGATGATAACTATACTGGCTAAATTTTGGTTGACATAAGTTTCTTCTTCCAAACAAACCTCTAACTTGTAAATGTATATGCCAAAAAAGGTAGAGGATAGAGAACAACCTTACTTAACTCTATTACAAATAATTTATTCTCACCAACCCTACATGTTCTTAAACTTGGCAATAACATTCTCATATAATCTTATCACATCAGCTCTCAACTCAAAATAAACCTTTAACTCTTCTATTTTGTTCCAAAGGTTAGTCCTGGGCATTGTGTCAAAATATTTTCTAATGTCAACAAAACAACAAATGAGATTGGTTTTTTTATATTTGACACTCACTTGCAATTATCCTAAGCATAATAAGGTGTTCCACAGTTGAATGAAAACTCCTAAATCTAACATAACATTTAACTCTTTTTCTATGGATTTGTAACCTTACATTGATATTATTTTCTAGAATTTTGAATCCATATAAATTGGTTAAAATGGGGACAATCATAATGGTCTTATAATTTGTGAGATTGTTTTTATCCCCACTTTAGATACAAAGAAGTTTTGAACCCATGGTTTATTTAAGACCTATTTCACCGCTAAATTAAAGAGTATATGGACGTGAACGATGAGAATATTCCCTTCATTTTTTAAGATTTAAGTAAATATCACTCTTTGATGTCCATAGCTTTCTCTTTTTCAAACCCCTTAACCCCAAACTCTATGTCTACTTAACAATAATAATGACGACGATAATAATAATAATCCTCTATGAAAAGGGTTTGAATGTTGACCGTGCCATTAAGGGATTTATAAATAATTTTAACGTAGGAATTTCAATCACTAAAGGGAATTGTATTATTTTCTTCAGTTCTAATGTAAGATCTCTTATGATTTAGCTTACATAGGTGCAAAAGCCATTTTATTTTTATTTTTGTAAAAGTACTTTTCTAGGTAACTTGTTGATGAAAGTAGAGAAAGTTATGATACAATTATAATAAATATTTCCAATATTCTTATCAATTAATATGATATTTAATTTATTATTTAAATTCTAAAAAATAATTTTCATTTTTATATAAGACTAGCTCGTCCATATAAATTAAAGGGATAGTGTCTAATTGTAATTTGTTGTCTATTTTTTCTTTTAATTTGATTGATCTTATTCCAATAGGATTTAGTTAAGTTTCAAGATAATACATATCTAGGATTTTCTTCTCAACAAATTTTTCAAGTTATCAAGTGTGTTACTATGTAGCCTAGGGATTATACTTTTTTATTTCCTACATAATATCAAAAGTCTGCTTTTTATTTTTTAAAAATAAACAAAAGGTTAAACATCAATCCATAATAAGAAAAAAGTCACTTACCTCATCACACATCTCACTTTACCAATATTAAAAAAATCATAAAAATAATTAATTATAACTTATTTTAAATTATTGATATTATTATTAATTATAAAAAGAATTAATGTATCAGTTAAACATATATACATTAAAAAGAAAATTTAATAAGAATTAAGGGTTCAATGCCATAAATACAAATTAAATAGGAACCTAATTTAACATGTAGACATAATATTTTTTTAATTAAATTGAAAAGTAAAAAGTGCATAAGTACTTTTTAGATAAAACTCATCCCTCTATTCTTAACTACTAAAAATATTCAATGTAGCTAAATCTCTATCATCCACATAATAATTATTGCACCCTACAATCCACTATGAGGGAGATGATGTCCCCTAGCATTACATTTAAAAATAACTAGCAATTGCACCACATGTTGCAAAAGAAACACCGTAAGGAAATAGCACAAGAAAGAGTAGCCTAGAAGAAATAAGATGTTGCAGAAAAGGAGCCATCGTGGAGGAATGAAAATCAAAATTTTCTTCCATGGAAGGAGCTAGTGAAATCTTAATGAAATATTGCTTCCTTAAGCCTTACAAATCATGAGGCCTATGTTGAAGTTAAGTTAAACACCTTGTATGATCATGCCAACATTAATGACTCATGAATAAAGAAATAGACGTGATTTTCTACCTTCAAAATCAAAGATATTTTGGTGCAGTTCCTCCATATTCAATCTTGATCAATTCTTATTGAGTCAGCTATGTATTATTTCCTTCATGATATTTGAAAATATTCAAAATATCACATTGTTCTCTACCACTAATGTCCCCTAGTGTCTGCCATGTTCTTGTTTTTTCAGTATCACTTATATGAAGTTGGTTTTTTTTTCTCTTTGTGCAGACAGTAAAAAATTTATGGAGAGGTGGCTTTCATCACTTAAAGAACTTAGTAAAAATAAGGTGATTGAGAAAATAGCTCCAACACCTAGAGATATTTGGTAGCATTTATGAAGTTGGACAACATGTCTTGTTCTGTGGTGTTGGCTACTCGGCATAGCTTCTTGATATTGTGTAGAAATGAATTTTTATTTATCTTATATTACATTAACCATGAAATTGCCAACATTCATGGCACACTTTCCATCACCTTTTCAGAGAAAATTATAACATAGTATCACACTTTTCTTATTAGAGCTAAATGATCCTATATGCAACAAAGATGAATTTCATCACTTAAAAGCAGTAAAAACAAGTTTATTGAGAAAAAAACTCCAACACATTTGTAGAGAAAATTATAACATAGTATCACCCTTTTCTTATGAGATATAAATGCTCCTATATGCAACAACCATGGATTTCATCACTTAAGAGTAGTAAAAAGAAGTTTATTGAGAAAAAAACTCCAACACATTTGTAGAGAAAATTGTAACAGAGTATCACACTTTTCTTATGAGATCTAAATGCTCCTATATGAAACAACGATGGCTTTCATGAGGTCGAGAGTATTAAAAGCAAGTTTATTGGAAAAACAACTCTAGCACTGAGAGAGATTTCGAAGCAACTGTTTAATTGGTGAACATGTCTTGCTCTATGGTGTTGGATATTGGGCATAGCTTTCTTGATCTTATAAAGAAGATTGTAGCTTATTGTGCATTAATCATGAAATTGTCAACATTTAGGGAACATTTGTCATCACATTTGTAGAGAAAATTACAATAGAGTATCACTTTTTTCTTGTCATATCTAAATGTTCCTATATGCAACAACTACCTTGTGCCTCATAGTTTAAATTTGTGCAAGGAGGAGGGGAGGATGAGTGTGAAGGTGCAAGCTAGAATATGAAGGGAAAGAAGAATCTTGTTTGGGACTTGGGATAGACTCATTCTCTGCACATCTAAAGTAAAGCTTAATAAAACAAAACTCACCATACTTTGAATTTTTTAAATAAATATCTTAAAAATTAGAATATCAAATTAATACATTATGTAGTTAGAAACTATTACAATTAAGTAATTAAAGGTAATTTTAGTGTTATTTAAGAAATGAGAATTATGAACATTCATCATTATCGCTCAAGATAAATCATGTCCAATGAAATAATTTTGAAATTTAAAAAAGATCACGTATTTTAAAAAAAAATTATTATTAATTTAATTTTCTATATATTAAGAAATACTACTCATGAATAATAAAACATTTGTAACGAAATAGAATTTATTAGTGTTAGAAATAGATCTTGTGATGGCGACAGGAGCATCTAGGGTTTATAGTTTCGCTTTTCTGGACTGCGCCGGCTCCGCCGCTCCAAGAACCGGACGCCCTCCGCTCCAGAGCCAGATTGCAGACCTGAATCTGCAAGAATGCATGCTCTTGCACAGGACTTCTCACGGAACTAATGATGCCGCCATCTGGGTGGTTACATTCTCTGCATTTGATCTTGACTGCATTGACGCCGCGGCTTTCATAGCTATTCACAATGATTTCACCTCAGCAGCAAGCCAGCAGCAGATCTGCCTCTCGAATCCGCTAGATCTGCCTGCTGGGGTTACATTGCTGGAAATACGCATCAGCTGGGTTGCAGCGTTGATATGGCAAGCTAGCAAACCTCTGCACAGAGCTTTCTGTGGCATCGATGGCGGCGCCGTCTGGGAGGCTGCATTCCATGCAACTGTTCCAGAAGATTTTAAATCAGTTGCCTACGTCTCGTTCTCGCCAGATTTGTTTGCAGAAACACCAAGATTGGCAGTTCAAAACGTCAGTGAGAGGGCTCCTCGTCCAGATCTGGCCAACGCTCAAAGTTTGGCGAACCTGGACTTGGATCTGTCTCTGTTTTCATGGGATCGGCTACTCTCGCAGGAGAAATCTCCTTCCCATCCTCGATTTGGAAAATTTTCTCTCGGATGTGCAAGAGACCCTGGCACTATGTCTAGCTGCTCGGATCTGCCTGATGGGCGCGTAAGGGATTTCTTATGGGCGGGGAAAAATACCCTTCTCTATGGCTATATGCCTCACGCCTCACCTTCTCTCTTGCCCCAGCAGCAAGTTCTGAAAACGCTGGACTACCAGAGTACCAGTTTGCTCTCATCCCAGATATGCAAAGGCAAGCAGAAGTCGGCTAAACTCTCTGCTTCATATCAGACCCAGATCCTGCTCCTTTCTGGCAAAACTTTGCTGCAATGGGTGAGCTCCTCGGATCTAGTGCAGGACCTCAAGCAAGCCCTTGAAGATAGGCTGGGGATTCCTTATGCATCACAGATACTCCTCCACGAAGGTAAACAACTTGAGGATCTTTATCCCCTCTCTTTTTACAATATTAAAAGAAATGCATCTATTGTTTTTACCCTTCGTCTTAGAGGGGGTGCAGTTGGACAGTCATCTACAGCTCAAGCTTTCTCCTACAAAGATGATGTCCATGCTCAGACACCCAAGAAATCTGTTCCACTAGCTTCGGCTCCCAAACCTTTTCTAGTGGACAAATTTGAGGAGATCCCCTCCATTGAAATATCGCATCCAACGCTGGATGAGCAAGGCCAAAAGTTTGCAGAGCATGCCATTATTTGCAGATTTAATGGACTCTGGCCACGCACGGAAGATCTCTACCAATGGATTCACTCCAGCTGAACCAACAATTGCAAGGTTTTATTTTGCTCAAAGGGCTTTTTCATTGTAGTGTTTGCTTTCAGCGAAGACTACCAAAAATCTCTTACAGAAGGTCCATGGTTTTGGGGCACAACAGGCTTATTCCTCACCCCCTGGTTTCCAGATTTTGATCCATCTTCTGCAGTGATCACCAAGCTCCCCATTTGGGTCAGGCTACCTAATCTCCCGGCGCATCTATGGCACTTCGCTGTCTTCGAAGGGATTGGAAATACTCTAGGTCGTTTTCTTGCCACAGACCCCTCGAGGGGGGAAAAGGGAATTTACACCTTTGGCAGAATCTGCGCAGAAATAGATATGAGAAAAGGTCTACCCGATCAGATTAATCTCAAAATTGGAGACTTTCACTGGACTCAGACCCTGGACTACGAGAACACAGCCTTTCGCTGTCGGCATTGCCATCAAACAGGGAACCTTCAGAGCTCTTGCCCCTCGATTCCTGCCCAAAAGAAGAAATCCAATCATAAGCCGAAATCCAAAAGCTGGAAGCCGCATGATCCGCCCCCCATGGATGATATGGACTTCAGCTCGGATGAAGAGGAAGGGGAAGCAGAAGGGGAGACAACAATGTAGCCATAGGATCTGCCTTCGGCAAGCCCCGAGGAATCTAATGTTCCACCAAACTCAAAGAAAAGAACTCATGAGTCTTCTCCCTCGGATTCAGACAAGGAGACCTCACCGACAACCTAGCTCAGTCTACAAGTTGTTCCAGATCAGCCGCATCATCTTGGCTGGGTCAAAGTTGGTAAAAAGAAAGGGAAAAAATGCCGAATGGATGATTCGACCCATGTTGGGTAGAATCCATTGTTCAGCTCTTGTTTCTTTGTTATTTCTTGTTCCTTTTTGTTTATTGAAATGCTCTCTTCAGGGTTTCTCTTAGGAGCCGAGGTGGATAGTTTATCCTTTCCAGCTGCCCGTTTTCTAGCTTCTCTTGATTGTAACTTCATTTTGTACCATATCCTCTCTTAATAGAATTAGTTTTACGGAGAAAAAAAAAATAAAACATTTGTAACATAAATAATATATAACAAAAAAAACCATGTATTTTTGGAATAATAAAATAGTTGTAACAAAAATAATATAGAACAAGAAAAACTATGTATATTTGGATGTATGATAATTTAGATACATTTTATTAAGTAAAATATTAAAAGAATAATGGTTATAAACATTTAAAAATAGCTTATTAAATAATTAGTTTAGATCTATATTATTTATCAAAGGGATCAATTCTCTTTTTACTCTAAAAGAGGTTTTCATATCAAGACATATGATCACTCTTAGCTCTTGGTAAATCCAGAGTTAAGATTGATCTAGGCCATCTTAATTCCCTCTTTAAATAAACTACATTCCACATGAATACCATGGGTCAATACCATGGGTTGTTTTTATAGTTTATTATTATTTTATTTTATAATTTTTATTTTTTATTGTATTTTGACCTAGGTAAAAATTTTATTACATTATGTTAATATTTTTATTTAATTTTATTTTATTTTTATTTTTGTGTAATTTGACATAGTCAAAATGTTAAATTGAGGTTAAAATCTAACAAATTTTTAATAACAACATTTAAACTTAAAAGTCACCAAAACTTAAATTCAATCTAACTTATTAAAAAGAAAAAAGAAAAAAGAAAAAACTAACATTATAAAAAAACATATAAAAACTATATAATTGTGGATCTAATGACCTAAAACATTTCAATCGTCTAACATTTAATCTAATGACTCAAACATGGACACAGTGGCAGCTAGGGGAATTGTTTTCAAATAATAACACCTTACGACCTAATAAAATAATACTTACATTGAGAAATTCCCCGATCGGGGTACGTCACGTCAAAAGCCACTTGGCATGAAGGAGGTGACCTCCCCCACTGAACAAAGGTTCAGGCGTGAGAAGGCAGTCATTTCACATGCAGAGCTCTTGTACGTAGTAGATAAGGTAATGAAGGATTATTTAGTAGCCCAAGCTAGATTGTTAGAGGTATGTTGGGATAAGCGAGTTCACAGAACTTTAAGAGGGAAGCAAATGAAGTTGCATGCGCCATTTCATAGCAAGTGGAGCAGGGAATTAAGACCAGGGATTGGTGCAGGCCTTCTTTAGATGATTTCATTGTGGATTCAGGGGTATGTAACCTTTCTTTACTCAAACCTTATGTCTCCTGTAATTAATTTTTAGATAAGACAGAGTAGAGAAGTTTTGGAAATGTGGGAAATGCATCAGGTTCTCATCAGTCGAATGGTTATGAACACAAATTTATTAGTGCAATAGCCATCTTATAAACCTTGTTTTCGTGACCCCTATAGTGTAATGGACTTTTATTTCAGAGTAATTATCCATTTTATGAATGCATGCAAGTTTTCTGCTAAGGGACAATTGCAATGGGTCTTAAATGAGCTCAAATTCTGGTTGCATGGAGATGATTATAGGTTTATTGGTCAAGTAACATCGACAAAGGGTTTCAGAAATTTCTCTCATTTATATTACTGTCTCAGTTTGTATAATTTCATTGATCTTTGGGTCTGTTGCAATTTCTTACGTCTGTTTAAAAGCTTGGATAGATGTAGGCAAGGGATAAATAGGGGTCACTGTTCTTTAAATAGAAGCCTTCTATGTTTTCAACGTCTGAGCTTCAAAATTCATAGTAATTTCTATGAAAATTTTGTTAACCTAGTTTGGCCAAAATCAATTAGTAATGGCAGGGAAATAAATCTAAACGAAACTGGTTTGGAAATATTGAGAGAGTATTGTCATTAGAACTCTGTCTATCCCTATTGTCAGAGTCCGAGTATCTATTCCCGACCACCTAAATGTCTTAATTGTTTATATAATTCCTATTCCCTTAGTCGACAGTGGAATTACTCCAGTAATGCTGCGATTTATGCACCACAAGAAGAATTAACCTTGCAGTTCCAAAGGTTAATTGTTTTAATGTTTTGCTACAATCATACAGGCACTCTGATTGAATACACAGGTTTTAATCTCATAAGTAAAAGTAAAATAATGGTGAAGAGGAAAAAGAAGAAAAGTAATGCCAATCTTCAAGATAAAGACAAGCATAAAATGGTCAAGCCCAAGGTTGAGACTAGTAAAAGAGGTAGAAAGACGAAGGAGGAGATATTACAGAATATCTCGCAAGCATATTTGATGAGGAACCCACCTCAGATAATAAATACAATTCAGGGATGGGAAAGAGAGAGCCATAGCAATGAAGAAGATAATGAGGCAGAAGAGGAAATCACGAATTTTATTACAGATCCTAGGAACACATGAGGGCATCTTCTCTATTCAATCAAACTATGCATACATATTGGATAATGAAGTGTATCTTGGCTAAGGAAATGTAGAGTATTCATCCAGGACAAGGGAATGAGATTCAATTAGCTGCAGCACTTTTTCAAGATATTACCATTCAGCTCCAGCAAATTAAGGTGTCACAGTATCAAATTTCAACTCAAATGGACCGTGCTGAGAAGCAGCTTCAGCAGCTACAACAAGTAGACATGCCGAGGTCCACTGCAAAGGATCTGGCACCAATCGATTCATCAGATGGATAGTAACCCAATTTCTGTTTTATGATTTTTGTGGAAAGTGTTTATATTGGTCATTTTCTTTTTTTCAATTCACTAAATAGTAAACTAGCCTTAGCGGCAAGTAGAAGGAAACAATTTCAATTTTGGTTGGCTTTTAATGCTTTAAGGTGGCCAACAGACTTGGTTTCCTACGGGAAAGTTGAGGCTTCTAACTATGTGTCTAATGCAATCTGCTTTTTATAATAGAAAACAGTAAGGATCTACCAAAATTTACAAAAAGAAAAAATACTTACATTGAGAAATTAAAAGAGTAACAAAAAAAACCAATATTGGTCATAAATAAATACGTTAACTTTCACCATAATTTTACATCAACTTTATAAAGAGAGATAAAATAATTGAAAGTAAAAATAAATAAATAGTAATTTACTTTTTAGTATGAGGGATGTAGTAATTTTTTCACTACTTAATATGGAATTATTAACTAATGACATATAAAAACAATATTATTGATACTATATGATGTGTAATTCATTTTACATTTAGTTCACATGTAATATTTAAAACAAAAGTATAGTAATAACAAAAAAATAATGTTAGCCATATATGAAATATTTCAACCTCCACATTAAATAACATAAATTTATATTAACTTTATGTAGAGAAAAATAAAGCAATTTAAATTAAATATTTTCTTATATTTTCGCTTTTCATTGTGAAGGAGATGTGTAATTTACTCTATTATTAATATGGATTATATATATAATACTTAGAAATTATTAATAACAAAAAAATAAAATGTGGGTTAAAAATCAAGTATTTCAATATGCATGTTGAGTACAAGATTTTAACATCAAATATATATAGAAAACCAAAAAATTGGTAACTATGAAGTTGACATGTAACATTTAAAAAAAAATTAATAATAGAGAGGGGGTATGTATTAACATTTTAATGTGGAGAATGTGAATCATAAATAAAATATCAAAAATTATAGTTAAACCATTTTACTAATGCTTGTTCAAAACTTGCATATATCCATCACAACTCCAGATCTACCAAGAGCCTATAAGACTCAAATCTCTCAAGGTGCAAACATTTCCTCAATTTTTGCACTCAAAAAGAGGTTTTCATCTGAAGATATTTGATCCCTCTAGGTGCTTGGTAAATCTAGAATTAAGATGGATCTATGGTGGTATAATAATATATGATATTTTGGCATTAAATTTATAAAACTCTCTTTTCAAATAAAGATACAAATCAACATAATTAAATATTTTAAATTATAAAAAAGTTTAAAAATTAAAAATATTATAATGACTTAAAATGCAATAATATCATATATTATATTACCAGCATAGATCCAACTTAACTCCGGATCTTTGAGAGAGATTAAATCTCTCAAAATTCAAACTTCTTTTGAGTGCAAAGGAAATGTTCACACCTAGAGAGATCTATCCTTCTAGGCTCTTGGTAGATCTAGAGTTGCGATGAGTTTATGCTAGTTTTGAGAAAACACTAATAAATGTTTTAACTCTCTCCCTTTTTAAATGAAAAAATAACTCTCTCCCTTTTTTATTTCTATTTATATTTGTTGTTAAAATATTTTTTCTCAACATGAAAATTGAATTTTTTTATTTATGACTGATATTTTAAAAAATTTGTTATTAATATTTTTGAATTATTATATATCAACTCCATATTTATAATGAAATAAATTACACATATCCCTCATAATGGAAAGTGAAAATATAAGAAAAATTATATTATAAATTATTTTATTTTTCTCTATGTAGAGTTTTCTTTTTTTGAATTTAAAACTTCGTATCAATCATGAAAATTGGATTACATAAATAACATCATGGGCACAAGGGGAGCACCAAGACTTATTTCTCAACCTCTGTTACCTATACGAGCCACTACGCATTACATAGATTAAAACAAAATTACATCTAGGCCTTGCGAGGCTTGAATCCCCTCCAAAGAAAGATGCATTACAACCCAAGAAAAAGCCATGCTAGTGTAGCAAAGACATACCACACCATAATAGGTCCTTGGTCAGCAATGAGATCCAATCCAAGAGTCACAAAAGAAGGGCCCCGAGGGCATCGTTGAAACCATTGTCCCATTGTGAAAGAAACACCACCGCCAGCACGTGAACAAACATACTACCACCACAAAAAACCTATGCCATATAAACACGGGTGTTACGAGCCCAAAGCAAAACAAAGTACACTAGAGTCTAAAGAAAGATACACACCCAATGTAAAAAACACAGGGGCGTGACTCTGATATGTCTCTGTAATCCAAAGATTGAAAGGCCATCTATGAGCCTACTAGAGCCAAAAAGCAAGAGCTTCAAAAGAGAGCCATAGATCATCACCCACCACCCTAAATCATTTTTCATTTTCTGAATATGACATAATTGTCAGAACTATTGCACTTCAAACAGGTGAGACCCTAGCATCCTCACCTTCAGATTCACAAGGAACATAGATCTCCACATGGATGAGACATGCATAAATTGTGTCCACATAGAACCTAAGATTTCTCAAAATTATTTTTAAATCCTCCATAGAGGAAAAATATTTGTACTTCTCTATTGTTTATCCCTCAAAATCAAGCCCAACGATGTGTTCATTTTCCAATGAAGCACAACTAAGTTTAGGTACTGCTTGTTTCTACCCCTGGTGTGCCCAGGGTCTGGCACCCAACCTGCCAAGTCCTCAAGTAGTTTAGAGTTGGACATAGATTGCCTCTCCTCCCTAGCTTTAATATCAAGGTCCCTTATCTCGTGGTGTGTTTCAAGCGAAATTGCATTGGAGTATGTCACCACAAAGTCGTGGGAAAATAGCCTTGCCCTTCTCTATCCATGTTGGACTCTACTGCCATGTCCCCTTTTGCTCCTCTGTCTCTTCCTTGGCAGCATTATCAATTAGAGAAGAGACAACTTAGTTTCCCTGTGGAGATTTACCCTACCCATAAAAAAGCACATAGAGCGACCCAAACCCCCCTAAAAAAACCTAGGTGCTTGTAAAAATATTGTCACAATAACACCAGACATAGGATTAAAGCTTTGGAGAAAATCCACTAGAGAAGGTATAGAGCGAACCTACTTTATCCACAACCTTAACTCCCTCAACCATTCGAAAAGGAAAACACCACCCCAAGACTACATAACAACAATGACCAAGCGGACAAAGACCAAATTCCAAACACCACTCACCACACCAACATCGATACACAAATAAACCTACCCAGACCAATCCTTGCAACACTAACCAGCTAAAACCACTACCAATGAAGGAAAACTAAAAGAGACCCCAACCCCGAACAACCTTAGAAAACTCATTAATTTTTCCAAGCTTCTAGGGGCGATTGACACACAACAACTGAGAAAAATGACACTTAAGACCCAATATACTAGAAAAAAATAGAAATACAACCATAAAGACCAGAAATGGGATAAAAAAAATGAACTTAGAGGTCAAGCGCTCCAGCAATAAATGAAAAGAGTCGACCTCCACCACCCATCGTGACTAGGCTACGATGACCACCATCACCTTCGCACACTAAAGGGCTCCTGAAATTTCTCCACACCTTGTGCAAAACACTGAAACCTTCCAGACTAGGGTTGCTACCCACATCTCCCTCACATAGAAGAAACTCTAGGAGGCTGAGGTCTTCCCCTCAATTTTCACTCTCTCCTCATGGACAAACTTACTTTCCTTCCATACCATAACAAATAACCCCTAACAACTTTTTATTTGCATGGTCATGCATGCAAAACACCTGTCGCACACCATCATCATTTAATGAAGGATAAAGAGCTTGAAGGTAGTGGGCCCAAAGCCCCAGGCCTTGTACCATCCATATTAACACCCATATTGGGGGTTCTCTATATAGAGTTGATATAAAATTATGTTATATTGACATTGAAATATTTTATGTATAACTAACACTAATTTTTTGTTATAAATAAATTTATGTTTTAAATATTACATATTAACTAAATATAAAATGAATTACACATTATATAATGTTAATAATATTATTTTTACATGTCCTTTGTCAACTCCATATTAATTAGTGAAGAAATTGCATATTTCCATTATATTAAAAAATAAATTAAATTTTATTTCAATTACTTTATTTTCTTACATAAAATTGATGTAAAATTAAGATAGAAATTTAAATATCTTTTGATGATCAACATTCATTTTTTGGTGGAAAGACGACATCAGGGACCGGATGGAGAGCGCGGGCGATTTTTCACTTACCCTAGGGTTTCAGTTCCCAATCGCCGCCGCCGCCCGCTGGTTCGAGTCGACCTGGGGGTGCAGCCATGGATCTGCACGCTGGAAGGTAAATGCGAGGCGAAGACATGGGCCCCTGTCATTTTGCAGCCATGAGAAAGCTGGAACGGTACCTGGGGCTCCGGACTGTCTTCCTGCGGAGGTTTTCACTTGTGCCCCCTGCAGACATGCCGAGCGTAGATACTGTACAAGACGCTGGCCTTTAGACTGGGTGCCATGGCAGAACTGGTGGGCGACGTGGAGAAAGAGGGCAGGGATCCTCGGTGCAACGGCCCCTCAGCTTGAGACGGTTTTGGCCGCCATTTCTATTTGGCCATCCAACTGCGCGACGGCAAGCTGGAATGTTCTGGCCTCTTCCTCTTTGAGCTGCCAGCTCTCTTTCCTCTACGCTTTTCCCTGCAGATTCCTACCCTTGGCAATTACCGCGCTCTTCCACATGCAGCCGCAGTATAGCCAGGATCTGGAGCTAACTCTGCAGGCCCGTACTCTCCCTGTTTCAACCTCGATTCATCCTTCTGGCAGCAGAGATCCTATTCATCTCCAGCATGCAACTTTCCAGATACAAATCATTCTTCTGACAGGTAAAACCCTGCTTCTTGGGGTCCAGCCGTCTTACACAGGGCGCCATCTCTCAAAGATACTCGAACAGAGGTTGCGGATCCCTCACTCTCTTATTCGGCTCCTCTTTGCAGGTAAACAGCTTGATAACAATCTGCCTCTTTCCTTTTATAATATTGAAAGAAATGCCACAGTGATCCTATCACTTCGACTAAGGGGAGGTGCAGTTGGGCAATCCTCGGCCTCCAAAGGTTTTTCCTACAGAGACGCGGTACATGCACAGCCTGCCAAGCAGTCAGCCCAATCTGCTGAGGCTCCCAAACCCTTCTTGGTAGACAAAATGGAGGAAACCCCTGCCATTGAAATCTCTCATCCATCTCTGGATGATCAATACCAGACTTTTGCAGAAACAGCCCTCATTTGCAGATTTAACGGCCTATGGCCCCGCACTGCTGATCTATACCAATGGATACACTCCACTTGGACCAACAACTGTAAAGTCTTCTTCTGCTCGAAAGGCTTCTTTATTGTAGCCTTTGCCCTCAACGAAGATTACCAGAAAGCCTTAACGGGAGGCCCCTGGTTCTGGGGATCAGCGGGACTTTTCCTCACCCCCTGGTTCCCAGACTTTGACCCCTCCTCCACGATTATCTCCAAGCTTCCCATCTGGGTCAGGCTACCAAATCTTCCTGCGCATCTATGGCATTTCGCTGTTTTTCAAAGTATCGGGGACACCTTAGGCCGCTTCCTGGCAACAGATACCTCAAGGGGGGAGAAAGGAATATATACCTTTGGCAGAATCTGCGCAGAAATAGACATCAGCAAAGGGTTGCCAGATCAGATCATCCTCAAAGTCGGGGACTTCCATTGGACGCAAACTTTGGACTATGAGAACACAGCCTTCAGGTGTCGTCATTGCCATCAGACGGGGCATCTCCAGAACACATGCTCAACATTCTTCAACAAAAAGAAGAACATCACCCGCAAATCCAAATCAAAGAGTTGGAAACCTTGTGATAGACCTCCTATGGATGACTTAGAGTCCTCTAGCTCTGATGCGGAGGACATTGAGGTGGAAGAAGAGAATCAGGACCCCCCGAGGGGTGTGCTCCCAGCAAGCCCAGTAGACCCGGTGGCTCCTCCGATTTCGCAGAAGCGCACACATGAGTCTTCATCCTCAGATTCAGATAAGGAGACTCCTCCTTCTCTGCAGAATAGTTTGCAGGTGGTTCCTGTCCAGCCAGCTCTCAATGGCTGGGTCACAGTCAGTAAAAAGAAAGGGAAAAAATGTCGATTGGGAGATTCTACCCATTCTGGATCAGCTCCCTAGTCATGTTCTTTGTTTTATGTTCATCTTGTTATCTTTTGCTTATGCCGTGGATGTTCTTTGGGACCGAGGTTGATACTCCATCATTTCCGGCCCCCTTGCTCTCTTGCTTCGCTGTTACGCAAGCTTTGGATGTACTATATTTCTTTACTTAATAGAATTAGTCTTATTCAAAAAAAAAAAAAAAAAAAAAACATTCATTTTTTGGTTATTAAACCTTTTGAATGCAGTGTATTGTAATGAGTTTACTTTGACTGTTAACTAATTTACAAAATTTTAGAATAAAATTAAATGTTAAAGTTATTTTTTAGAAATCGAAAAATATTTTTTGAATTTTTTAAATTTGAATTTCTAATTTCTAATTGGTGGATGACTAATTTTATGTGGTTTAAAATCAAATTTTCCGTATTAAAAAAAAACAACCACTAATTGCCAAGCATCCTCATAAATTAATTATCCATTTTTTTTCAAATATATGGATTTTTCCAAAATTAATATTTTCTTTTCCAAAATAAAATCAAATATATGGATTTTACCATAATTAACACTTTCTTTTCATTCATTCTCATACTTATTTTTAACAATAAATATTTACAAACCTTAATCCTTGGCTTGTTTTCCATTAATTGTTGTATTCTTTCTAATAACAATGTTTTTCCACTTTCTTTTTATTAATAATAATATTTTTTTATTATTTAATTATTTAATTCTTGCCAACCTTTTTTTCATAAAACTATATTATCCTGTACCAATAAATTATTAACAATTTAATTCTCCTCCACTAAAACTATAATGCTTAAATCATGCACTTAATATAACTAAATTATATAATCACATTCATTTTATAAACATTCTTTATTTTTTTCATAAAAAAAATACTATACGACAATGCTTCATATTATACTAATTATTTTTATTAATGTAAATATTATTTTATTATTTTTAAATATAACATGATATTTAAAAAAAACGGTCCATACGTCAATCCATAAAACTATTTAAATTTTAGAGTGTAATTCATAAAATTTTGGTAAAGAACTAACTTGTTTGATCAATGCACAATTGTGTTGCTTCCCACCCTTTCATCATGAGGAATATATAGAGGTAACGTCAAGTTTGGAAGAACGTATTTCTTAGAAAGTGCTTGGCATTATTAGTTCATACTTTTCAGCTAGATTGGGTTTCCTTTTACTTTTCAGCTAAATGGATTGGGTTTCCTTTTCCTTTTCCTTTTCAGCTAGATTGGGTTTCCTTTTCCTTTTCAGCTAGATTGGGTTGGCTTTATTTCTTCCCATCAGCCTGCACGTAAGTTGAAATACACATCAGCCATTTGCGTAAAGATTTTCAAAGGTTTTCGCTTTTATTTTCATTAATGGATTTTTTTATATATATATTATTTAGTTTCTTTCGTGAAAAACTCAATTTATTTTTGTTATTTGAATGAAGAAATGGCAAAAAAGCACTTCAGCTTAGTAATAAAATAAATTATTATTATAGATTAATAATTTTACATTAAAACAAAATATTATAATAATTTTAATTTGTAATATAGATATCTTATTCAATAATAATAATAATATTGAAATAATTTTGAGCTTATGGTTAATTTAGACATTAAATTAGTGTATTAAATTTATTTATTTGTATGATAATGTATTAGACTCAATCAAATTGGATTATTTGAAAATTTAATTATAAAATAAATTATAAATTTTGTAAATTATTTTTCAATAATCTAAATCTATAATTAAATTAACAATGACCAATTTATTATATATAATGATATAATTTAGCTTTATTGATAATTAAATTAAGAATAATCATCTTGTTCTATATAGTATTGTTGTATAGCTTTCAAATAAATCTAAATCTAAAATTAAATTAAAAATGACTACATATTTAGATTTCACCTATAACTATAGGGTAATCTACATATTTTAAATTATAACATAATTACAATTAAATTAAGAGTTGTAACAACACCAACCCCCTCTACGCCCTAGACCTAATCTCCAATGTTACTTTATGGAGATGGGGTTATAAAAATTCATCTTCCTTCATCCACATTGAAACTCATTTATGAGATCACTACCATCTTCTGCTAGCCGAGAGCTTTCCAACGATATAAATTTCATCAGGATCTGAACTCTAGACTCAAAGATATGCCCATTTAAAAAATTTTACTACCAAATGTCATGTCAACATCCATGTCATTGCCACAAGGCAATCATTTTCCTCTGTGTCCCCATTATACAATGCCACATTAGCCATATGTGGTAAACACATTGCAATCCCTACCAATGCATCAACATGGCCTAGGCCCATGTCCTCAAAGAAATACATTACCTTCCCACTCTTATTTAGATTTGTGATTTCCAAGAATCCCTTGTTATAACATTTTTCTAGATATTTGGACTTCTAGATTCATCTAGATTCGTCTAGGAATCCAAAACCCTTTGAATACATCTAGATCTAATAGAACACTTCACCAATGAAGACAACATTTGGATCCAAAAAAACTTGAAAAGTATCCAATAACAAGAAAGCTAGATTTCTAAATTTTTGGATCTGAAACCTCAGCTTTCTATGCCACACTACCTAACCTGCCATCTAGCCTCCACCTTAGCACCACTACACCACTCCTTCTTCCTTTGCGACAGTGTCATATAAAACTGGGTCCATGCAGTCAAAACCTTGCTTAATTGGTTTTATGAGATTTTGAGACCTTTTGATATTATTTTAATTTGAAAAAAAAATAAGTGCTCATTTTACGAAATTCTAAATTTTTGGACCTCCAGATTGTAGGAATTTACAGGGTAATTTCCTTAGATCAAACACCAAAGGTCACTGCTCACAAACAGATCACAGATCAGTACACCAGTATTTGACACGGTTAAAACCCTCGAAGAGGGAAACAGTCCACGACCTGAGCCAAAGTAGCCACTTCAGGCAATTTATTAATATAAAGAAAGAAAATTTACATAAGCTTCTCTCATAAACGGTTACCGGACAAATGACCCTCCATGCTCTTTAAATATAGATCATGGACCAATCAGGTGTTAAGCCACAGATCAAGTGTCAGTAATACTAAGGAGAGAGTGAATCATCAGATCAATACATATCGTGACCATTGGATTATAAGTTACAAATGTACATATCAAAGAAACACACTTTTCCTAACTCTATGCTAGACCAAATTATACTTAACTATTTCCTATGTGTCGAAATATCCTAACATCCCCCTTTAAGAACAACTTGGGATAAGATTGAAGGATTTACAAAGGTGACACGATAGGAGACTATTTCCTATGTGTCAGAATATCCTAACATCCCCCCTTAAGAACAACTTGGGAGAAGATTGAAGGATTTACAAAGGTGACACAATAGGAGAAAGAAGGAGGCATTAGAGCCTATCCCCCCTTAATGATAACTTTCCTGAACGAATAGATCTAATTTTGGTAAAATTCGCTTCTGTGAGAGCCTTTGTAAAGATATCATCAACTTAATCATTGGTTGAACAATATTGCACTTCAAGAACACGAACATGAATGAGCTTCCTTATGAAGTGTATGTGTATCTAAATGTGTTTCATGCGCTGATGATGAGCTACAACTTTGCATAGTTGAATGACACTCTTAGTATCATGCCAAAGTGCAGTTGGATGTTGCTGATGAAGACAAAATTCGGACAGGATCTGACGAAACCACAAAGCTTCCTTCTTGGCTTCAACAACACCACAATATTACTCTGCTTCTACAACAAAAAGCGAGATGGAACTTTTTTTCTTACAAGACCATGTAATATGTCCTGAACCAAGAGTGAATACATAACCTACAGTAGACTTTCGATCATCAGGGTCACCAACCCAATCAGAATCAGTGAAACTAATCAACAATGGAGATGATCCTGCATTGTAATGAATCTCAAACTGAATTTTACCTTGAATATATCGAAGTATTCTTTTAGCTTCTTTCCAGTGACTTTCATGAGGTTTGTGCATAAACTAAGAATCAAGACCAATGACAAACTAAAGGTCAGGACGAGTATGTGTTAGATACAAATTTTTACCAACAAGTTGATAGTATAAGGTAGCATCAACTTCAGGGAAGTACAACTTACTGAAATATTTGATCCAAACTGAAGGGAGAAGGGGTTGGCTTATAGTCTTCCATGTGAAAGTGGTGTAGAATATCATAGGCATACTTGGACTAAGAAAGGCTAATACCTTCTTTGGATTTCAAGGCTTGAAGACCAAGGAAATAATGCAAGTGTCCCAAGTGTGTCATTTCAAACTCCTTTTTTAGGTTAGACTTCACATGTTTTCTATGGTTGGGATCACTACCAGTAAGGATAAGATCATCAAGATAAATAAAAAGGATGATTAAGGACTTACCCACTTTCTTAGTGTAGACAGTGTTGTTAGAATGACATCTAGAAAAGCCATTATCTAAAAGAAAACTATCCATTTTGGCATACCAAGCTTGAGGGGATTGTTTGAGACCATAGAGAGATTTCCTAAGGTGACAAACAAGGATAGAGTCGTTTTGGATAAAACTAGGGGGTTGTTCCATGTAGATTTCTTCATGCAAATCCCCATGTAAGAAGGCAGATTTAACATCCATCTTATGGAATTCCCATTTAAAGGAGGTAGCAAGAGAAGGAACAAGGCAGATAGAATTAATTTTGAAAACAGGGGAGAAGGTTTCAATATAGTCAATGCCTTCAACTTGTGAAAATCCTTTAAGAACAAGACGAGCTTTATGTTTATCCACTTTTCCATCTGGTCCAAACTTTGTTCTGTAAACCCATTTGCATCTAACAAGTTTTCTTCCCTTTGGAAGAGGAACAAGATCCCAAGTATCATTTTCCAATAAGGAATGATATTCTTCATTCATAGTTGTTGTTGAGTCAAATTATAGACTTATAATTTTCCAATCATAAATTTTCAGTCCGATCTAAGTTTAATTTCCTCGAGCAGCACAAGGAATTCCTGTAACACAGGAACAAAAATTGCCTGCAGTGGCACGAGAATTCCTGCATCACAGGAACATAAACTTCCTGCAGCGACACAGGAAATTCCTGCAACACGAGAACAGAAATTTCCTATAATGACAAAATGTTGAGTCAAATTATAGACTTATAATTTTCCAGTCATAAATTATCAGCCTAGGGTAAGTAAGCTTGTGAGATACTATGCAAAATATATGCAAGACTATTCCTGCAAGTGTTCATAAATTAACTATTCATACACACACCAACTAATGCCTCTTTTCTGTATCAATACTTAGCAGCAAAGGCTATGGAGTGGACTGCAACATCCCTCTATAGCTCTCAGTAATGCTAATATTGACCATGAAAAGATAAAAGATCAAATTACACAATCAAGAAACCAAATTAGACAACATAAATCCAAGCTTTGATCAAATGAAATTAACGCATTAACATAACAAATTTAGTCATTTAATCGATTAACAAAATTATGCTGAAACTTTAAAAAGAGTGCATTGGCTGTGTAAAATAATTATTGTTGCATAAAAAAGAATTAAACACACACACACACACACACACTGTGCTGTAGGATATGTGAGCAAAGGGGGCCCTCCCTCACTCACAACCCCTTCAAAACTCGAAGAGATTGCTCAGCAAAGTAAACAGAACATAAGATATTATATTAATTTGAAAGTATACATCCAAGTACAATCTGATATATTGCTTATCAACAAAAATCCCAACCCAACCACCCCTTACAATATGAAATACATTCTCCTTTTATACAATCTCTAAAGCCCATATTTTTCTTGAATGACTAATCTAAGCTATCAGCCAACGATACAGGTCTATACTATCGAATTTAGCTTCTGATGAGTCTAATCCATGACTGAAAGCATGGATTAGACGATTTCTATTACATAGCTAAAGCTGCAGGAAATCTAGTTACGAGAAGAAATATGTAAGTTCGGGTTGTTTCAAAAGGAGGCTCTAAGCAGCCAATAGGATAGCCTTCATGTGTAACGAATTCCCCACAAAACCCATATCCTTGCTGGATCTGGCAATAAGTAGAACACAGTCAACCGTTGATGTCACTGCAGGAAATCTGGAACTGTTGCAGGAAATCTAGATCTGCTGCAGGAAATCTGGAATGGCTGCAGGAAATCCAGAACGGCTGCAAGAAATGTGGCCGCACGAGTTGTCTTCGGGAATTTCCGGAGCTGTTTCGAATCAAAGAAAATCAGCACATGAGTTCTAGATCAAAGAATACTAAGTTCAAGGGAAAATGCCACTCATTATATTAATTTGACATACCTTAAGCTTATAGTACCCTTTTATCCAAAACTAAAAAATATAGACGAACTAAGCATAATTAGGGGTGGAATGAGTTCAAAAATAGGGGAGGCAAGGCATGGGAAAGGTGTCAAAAAATAGGAAAAATTGAGACTCAACAGTTGCATCCAAATTTGGATGACCTGAAGCTTCTTCAAAAGTGTCTGGATTAGGATTTTGTGGAACTTGAACCAATAAGGAAGAGGCTCTATCAAACTGATAACATGCATGGCGTTGGTTTGCAGGGTCACCTATAAGAGAACCTGTTGCATCCCAAGTAGAGCGGACCCATTTTGGAAGTTGTGGAGTTGAAGGAATATCTTGACGAGGTGGAGGAGGATTTTCATCCTCACTATCATCATCTGAACTAGAAGGAATGATGTCAAAATTAGAAGAGATAGAGAGAGGTGGCACATATGCCGAATCAGGCTCGCAGGCCAAAGGTGGCACACCCGCCGAACTAGGCCTGCAGACCGCTATATTTTCATCAAATTTTACATCTCTTCTAATGATTACATTTTTATATTTGGGTTGAATAAGTCTATATCCTTTGACATCTTCAAAATATCCAACAAAAATGCATTTTTCACTCTTAGGTTTTAAGGCTTTATGTTTCTTATTTGGAATATGGGCCCAAGCTTCACTTCCAAAAACATGAAAGTGACTTACATCTGGTTTGATTGAGCTCCAGGTTTCTTCTGAAGTTATATTCCTTAAAACCTTAGTAGGAGTGTGATTTACTATGTAATTTGCATAGTTAATTGCTTATGCCCAAAAATTTAGACTAAGACCTTTAGATTGAAGAATACAATTAGCCATTTCTTTTAGAGTGCCATTCTTCCTTTCAGCTACACCATTTTTTTGTGGAGTATACAGAATAGTTTGTTGCAATTGAATGCCATCTTCAATGCAAAAGTGGATAAATTTGTTGTTAAAATATTCTCCTCCATTGTCAGATCTTAACTTAAGAATGTGATGTCCAAATTGTTTCTCAACAAAGTACTTAAAGGCCAAGAACATGTTAAAAAATTCACTCTTGAGTTTTAATAAGTATACCCAAGTGTATCTGAAAAAGTCATCAATGAAAATTAAGAAGTACTTGTAGTAGAGAAAGAAACAACTGGAAGTGGACCACATAAATCACTATGCACAAGATGCAAAGGGGTTGAAGCATGCCAAGAGGCACATTTGTCAAAACTATCCCGATGATGTTTTCCGAGTACACATCTAGAACACACACCATCCCGGCAAGATACCATAGGAAGACATGTCACCATATTTTCTTTACATACAGTTTGAAGAGATCGATAGTTTAAGTGACAAAAAATGCTCATGCCAAAGTTTTCTCACTTCATCATTATGAGCAATAAAAATGGAGGGAAGACGTGACGACCCAAAGTTCTAAAAATTATACAACCTTGTGGAATAATCAACAATGCTAGTAGCTAAAATATGTCTAGGATCTCTTAGGTCCTTAATTACAACATCATGAGGTGAGAATTCTACTATTTTCCCTTCACCTGAATGAGTTATCTAATAAGTAGATAGAAGGTTTCATGACAAGTTAGGAACACATAATACATCATTAAATAGACCATTATCTAGATGAATGGTTCCAGTCCTTACAAAAATATGAGATATATCATCATCAACATAAATGTTTTTGGTGTTACAATCATTTAAAGAAGAAAACATGGCTTTATTTTTGGCCATGTGGTAAGAGGCTCCAGAATCAATGAGCCACTCATGAAAATGAGAAGAAGAAGATACATTCAATGCATAACTAGATCTTGATGCTTGACAACCACAAGAAGAAAGTGTCATTCCTAAAGATGAAGTTGAAGAGCTCTCCAAATTGATGCTTTGCTTATTCATTGCTACTTCCAAGACTTATGTCTTCTTAAAAAAAATTGACTCTACGTGGCCATCACGATTATAAAAGTTGTAATGTTTATCTGTATTTTTCACTTTTCTTTTATTTTCCTTTTCAATTTGTTGAGTTGCTTTTTTAGTTTGAAGCTGAAATTTCCTAAGACCCTTGTTTGGTTTAGGACCATTCTTTTTAGGATGCTGCTTCTTATGATTCTTTGGATATGGTTGCTACTGGGCTGCTAAGGCTTTCTTAGAAGTGTTTCTAGTATTAATAACAACAAGGTGTAAGAGTTTTTCTTGTTCTCTTATCAAAGAATCGCAAAAGGAATCAAAAGAGGGGGACTTGTAGGCTATTCCTTGAGAAATGAGGGCTTCTCTAGTGGAATGGAAGGTGGAAACAAACACAGAGTATGTAGGTCCTAGCTCATCAAGAATGGAATAGATAAGGCTAACATTTTCCTTTTTGACCTTACAACCTTCTAAAAGAAGTCTAATGGTCTTAAATTTGGACAAAAAATCTTCAATAGAGGAGAAATTATTGGGGTCCAAAGTAAGCAACTCATTTTCAAGCTGGTGGGCTATGATTTCATTTTTAATGCCATAAACAATATTTAGCTTTTTCAAAGCTTTAGCAAGGGAGTCAATTTCTTGGATATGAAATCTAAGATCTTGAGCAATGAAGATTCTTATCAACCCTCGTGCTTGATCTTGTTTATTTCCCCATTTAGCCATTTTATCTCCATCAGTAGGTTTAGATTCTTGCCTTGTGGCTATTCTATAAATACCTTTACTTCTAAGTAAGTCTACTATGTAGGATAACCATTGGAAATCATTTGTGCCGTTAAGAATAGCTAGGAATGCACTTTCCATTTTTTTTAAATTGAAGCTAATAATGTCGAAACTAACTATTCCAATGGAAATATCTTGAAAAATTAGGCCGGTTAAAAAAAAACGGTTATGAAAATGGCTTCTGGACGAAGAAGTTATGCATTTTTTAAGAAAAGTTGGAGTAGATGTTGAGTAGTTACATGATAGGTTGAAAGTTGATGATGAAGTTGTACTTTAAAAAAAAATCCCTCCCCCCTTTCCAAACTTAATATAATAAGCTCACTTTAAAAAAAAAAATACTACTTTATGTGAACCACTTTTATAAATAAGTGAGAGTCACTTTTACAATGTTACTTTTACATGTGCTTTTTAAATAAACCCTTTTAAAAAAAATACAACTCGCCGAAAAGATTTTTAAGAAAAAATAACTTAACAAAAAAGTTTTTTAGAAAAATAAGCTTGAAAAAGAGACTTGAACTAAAGAGCTCTATTCTCATAAAGTAAATTTACACCAAGTGAGCTAGTAAAAAGGATTTTGTAATTGTTTGAAAGAAGGAAGGTTTTTTTTTTTTCTCTTCTGTGTGCGTGTTTTTTCATACAAAAAAAATAAACAAACAATCGTGCACACAAAAACAACCACCAAAGAAAATACAAGCCTTGCGAAAAAAATGTTAGATTTCTGGTTAGTCAACTATATTTTTTTTCCACTATTTTTGATTTGTCAAGATCACACAAAGTCGCGGGCAAAGAGCATACGTAGCAGAATACTCTTGTATTCTTGTTTCTGATTTTCTAGATCGCACACTGCCCACATAAAAGAGCATATGCAAGGAACGGGATATAGATCCGGCAATTAAAAAAAACTATAAACCAAAATAAGCAGAGGGATTAATAAATATAACTGCAAAAAACAATGCTTTGTACCTCCATATCTAAAATGACATAACTTGGGCAGCCGGAAACCTTTTCACATGAAACAAAAGGGGTTCCTCACTATAACAAAGGCTCCAGACACAACCGAGCAGTTCTCCCAACCTGAAAGTGGTAAAAATAGTAGAACTAGAAAACAACAGTCGCATGCAGTAAAATCGGCTTCAAATTGGGATCAACAATGGATGCAGCCCTCAAAACAACTCTGATACCATGTAGGAATTTACAGGGTAAGTTCCTTAGATCAAAAACCAAAGGTCACCGCTCACAAACAGATCATAGATCAATACACCAATATTTGACATAGTTAAAACCCTCGAAGAGGGAAACAATCCACCGCCTGAGCCAACGCGACCACTTTAGGCAATTTATTAATATAAATAAAGAAAATTTACATAATATTATCTCATAAAGGGTTACCAAAAAAATGACCCTCGATGCTCTTTAAATAGAGATCATGGACCACTCGGGTGTTAAGCCACAGATCAAGTGTCGGTAATACCGAGGATAGAGAGAATCGTCAGATCACTACATATCATGACTGTCAGATTATAAGTTACAAATGTACATAGTAAAGAAACACACTTTACCTAAATCTATGCTAGACCAAGTTATACTTAACTATTTCCTATGTGTCGAAATATCCTAAAAAATATTCCACATCACTTGCCACAAGAGGTGACACGTCAATTACCACATCGACTTATCCTTACCAAGTATGCCACCTCACCACACTAAAGTTGGGATGCCACATCGACACTTAGATTCCTATAGGGTCTCACGGTACTCATGTGGACTACCTCGCTTGCATCTAGATCTAGGTTTTCCATTAATACCACTTCACACGAAATTACGGATGTATGGATACCTAGATCTTGACATATTTTCAATATTTGGTCTCGTCACTTGATATATCTCGTTATTTTCATTTCCTACTCTCGACAGAACAATGATATTAATGGACTCTAGATTCCAAGTCCTGTCACTTGACATGTCCTGCAAAGCCATCTCTTGCTTTTAACATAATCAACATCTCATTCCTTATTTGATCCAATGAGCAATCCCCACACTTGAGCTAAGCTCTCAATCACAACTCTTATCGAGCCATGTGACCAAGGACTAGGAATAGGGATCCCAAACCCCAAATTTCAAACCAATCCTTGAATTTTCTTAATGAAAAACTTAGGTTTCTGAAGGGGATTTCCCAACCTACCTGAGGACTAAATAAGATCACATCGAGGCAATAATTTCCCCATAAAATTTCTAATGAAAAATACGTCTTCACCAACCTTTAGAGGCATCAAAAAATGTATACCCTTGACACATCATCTTCTAAAAAGGAGAAAAATAAAACTAGAGGTCCACTCCACAACTCCACCCCAATAGTTATGATATTTTCAGAACCAATTTCGGTTGCAAAATTTCCAAACCTCCAATATAAAATATTACAAATAAAACATCTAGTAATTTGTCTTAGTACATGAGGAAAACAAGGTCCCTATAACTCTTCAATGACATGATAGTAAATTTCCATAAGTAGGGCCTTCTCCAACCATATCAAGGTATTCATTTAAGGGGAAACCTCCCATACTTCCTACTTCACTTCAGGAATGAAATGTAGCTATCTAACCCCAATGTTGGCCTATGAAATGTCGGACACATATTAGAATTACAAGAGAAGCCACAAGTTTCAAAGAATCTTAATATCACACCTTGTTTCACCAAACCATCCATCTCATATTTAACACAAGTAACATACTTTTAGAAATTTCATTTTATCTACAAAGATTTTTTTTCTTAAAGAAATAACAACACATAATAGCCAATGATCTTACACAATTAACATGAATTCAACTCATCATTATACACACACTCAATAATCCAACATGACAACATTTATGCAACACTAAATAGAAATTTCACTTCACTGACAGAGAAATAGATGCACTTATTTGATTCACTTAAGCTTGTTAGAAACTAATGAAGGGAGAGCCACTCTCCACCCAACCATAAGCTTAATTACAATGTAGGTTTCTTATAGTTATCCACCCCAAGTGAGATTTGATGCCTTGAGAGGATGTTTCACTCAAGGTTCAACATGTTCGCTTCAAGGTAGAGACATGAAGTCCACTCTCTTTCACATTCAAGAAATCAAGATTCCACTTTTCAATTACTGGGACTGGGGATACTAAAATTCATAGTATTTTTTCCATGGGCTTGCACTGCACAAAGGTAATCCTTTGTTGATTCAAGAGTTCCTCAGAGCTTCCATATTCTCAATTTATTACGTTCTTAGTTAAGACAAATTATTCCAAAAATTGGTTTTAGTCCCTTGAATTAGACTAAAGGCTTTACCTATTGTAACACCCTCTTCCCACAACTACCCAAGTAACCGGCCAACCAAGGTAAACATGTGAAAAGAGGCTACTAATATGAGATTCAACCTCCTAGATTACCTTAAGTAAGTAGAATCGATGGAAACACCAAAAACACACCTTACACTGCATCATTAACATCCCAGGAGGTAACCCAACCTTCCAGGGCCCGATCCCTTGAGGGGGGATTGATTTTTAGCCCCTTTTAATCTTAGACACGGGCTTGTAATGGCAAGGGAGCGGCTATAGACCCTATAACCATGGGTTAGCCTTGTAAAGGTACTGGCTAAGGCCCAAAAAATGAATTTTACACCTGTAGCTCTAGGATCTGTGCCACATTTTCATCCCTTCAGCCCAAGTCACTGCCCAGAACTTCCTATAACTTTAGGAGAGGGTAAATAACATTAAAAAAAACATATGGAAGAAATCAAATCAACTGGAACTCATCTGACCCCACCTATCCATGATAGGAATTCTGTCAAACATGTCACAAACATGGCATCTACAGATATAAACATCAAATTTTAACAAAGGGGCCTCTTTCTTATCTAAGAATGGATAAGAATCATTTCTCCCCTGCATCATAAGCTATCATACAATCAATTTGACCATGGATGCATTAAGTATTCATTTACAAGTCAAAACATGGAGAGAGCCATACCTCATCACTATCACAATACATGCTCATAACCAGCATAATACCAGCATAAATATGATGGATGCATCGGGAATAGCATCCATATATAAACCATTGCATATACACATAAAATGCCAAGGCATTGAACCTTTTAGTAATGAATGTAAAAACCAACCCAGAATGGGACTTCTATGTTCCACCCGACCATAGACATGCCTGAGCCAAATCTCACTTCAGCCAGTCACCCCCGTGCCATATTCCGAGCATGAATGTGGTACTTTATTAAACACATAAATCAACACCAAACTAGGGCTCCAGAGACCAAACCGTATCAATATCAAACTAGTGATTCCACATCACGGCCAAACATCACTAACCATCATGGATTCGTCTCCATCCAAGCTGCTCCAGGGTTCTAGGACTAGTAACTCAACCCCAACTGCTCCAGGGCTCCAAAGCGTTTGTCCAACCAAGGATCCATGACTAGTAACTCAACCCAACAACTGTCTGCCAGGCTCCAAAGCGTTTTTCCAACCAAGGCTCCAGGAAATAATAACTCAACCCAACAGCTAAAGGAATCATGAGAACCAACCAGAAAATAATCAATGGGAATAAACCCACAATCACCATGGCTATCCAGGAAATGGCAAGGCTAGGAAAATCCACATGCATACCCATGAATTGTCTTCTAATGATTTTTTTGTCTTCTAATTTTCAATCTTACATCTTCCTGTTTAAATATAGGTTGAAATTTATATTTTCATTACAAGATTTGTTTTCCGTACTTAAATGACAAGCCTAAAATTCAAACAAAAATGAGTACCACTTGATGGTTCATCAATCCTTTTCTAAATTTTATCTTTTAAATGTGGCTAATGCACACATTGGGATCCTTTATACTTTAATATTTTAAATGTGTGTGATGCATTCAATGGGTCTCTCTGGAAACATTAATCAAATCATCCTTGGAAACATCCCCATGTTTTCATGTCATTTAATTAAGCTTTCAAATAAGTGCATATTTTCATATAGTCTAACAATTCATGGCCTATTATAAAATATTTTCTTTCAAATTTCCTTAATATCCTATTGGGATATTTTCAATGATATTGTTTCAAAATTCCTTAATGGTTCATTGAGAATTCTTTAAATTAGCATATTTGAAATGGCTCAACCATTCATTGGCCCATTCTCAAAGTTTCATCTTTTTATCTTACCAATTCACTTGATGGTCTATCAAGAGAACTCAAGCTCATTCCTTTAAATATTCCCAATGGTATGTTAGGTACCTTTGGTATTTTCTTTTTAAGGCCCTTGATAATTCATCAGGTTTCTTTTAAACTTTCAAATGATCTCTTCCTTTGAATCATCTTAGTCATTTATTAAGTTCCTTTTAAATTCTTTCAAATTTGAGTTCTTGCATCTTTTAGATCTTCTTAATGGTGCATTAATCCTATTTTAAAGTTCTCAAATGAGCACACCTTTGAAAATGGCCAATAGTTCATTTATCCATTATCCATTACTAAAGTTGCATTTTTTCAATGTTCCTGAAAACTAATTGAGATCCTTTTGAATATATTATTTTGACTCGGATTTATGATATGAGAGGCCACCTTGAATTTTTTAATGCTTCCATATGTCTAATGTATATTTTAGCTCATCAAGTTAATTTTGAAAAATTTTATTTCAAAAATGTCAATAATTCATTTGTCTATATCTAAAAATTTGAATGAGAAACATATCAAAATGACTTGCTAGTTCTCAAGCCACTTTCAAATTTATTTCTCTACTTCTTTAGAAAGTCCCTAATAGTACATTGGGAGGTTATCAAGGTTTTAATGACACGTCATTGATATTCATAGATGATATCTTTAAAATACGTTTGAAGGCTTTGCCTTCAGGGCTCTCTAGAAGATAATTCAAAATGTTCTTGATTGATTAAAATAGTTGTAGAGTGCCCAATGGATTTCCATTATGCATCATCTAAAATTCAATTGACTAAAAATTGAAAATTCCTTGATGACAAGACATTGGTATAATACTAAGAATTGAAGAATTTCAAAACTAGTCTAATTCCTTTCATTCTTAAGTTTGGGTATAACTTTAGTGAAATTAATATTAAAATCTTATTTGGACTCCAATTGAAAATGTGGCTAAAGCGAAGGTGTGGCCTTGTGCAACATTTTGATTTCATTATGCCAAATGTTAGACTTTCAATATCAAATCATTAACATAATGGATCCATTATAGTATATCACTTTGGTTTGACTTGACTTATCCACTTTGAAGAACTTGGTTTATTTTCTAACCCTACCAACATTACCATATAAAGAATTGTACATTTTGGATGCAATAAAATGAGAATTCTAAAGGGAATATTTGAATCATGGTAGAGGACAATACACATATGTAGGGAGAGACAGGTACATCCAAAAGGAAAGGTTAGATAACCAAGGAAAAAGATATTGAGAAACCTCACACAGAAGAATTTGTGAACATCATTTCCAAGAATTGCACAAGTCCTAAAGTAGAGAAGAGAAGAGGCCCATAAAATGCAAGTCTTGGAATTATAAGCTTACTTCTTAATTAAGAAGCATGTTGACCACATTGTTGGAGGATGAATCTAGTATATGTATAATTGGACTATTCATTACAATTCCTATTTTCTAGGATCTCAATAAAATTGGATATTAGAGTTGAAAATTTATTTTTATGTTTTTTTTTATTTATTCATATTTTTAATTATAAATATTTCTCACATATGGATAAAATATATAGTTTTCATCTTTCATAGAAAATTAGCTTTATTCATTATTTACATTTCAAAAATCTTGTAATTATTAATTTGATAAATTGATTTCTATTTATTAGAGGAATTTATTTTGTTTGTTTTGTATCTATCAATGCTCTTAATTCCTAGATAGGAGAAAGTAGAATATGAATACATTCTACATTTTCATATGCATTTAGAATTTAAAATCATAATACTTGTAATAGTAATCAATTCATAATCGATAGGTTTTCCATTTCAAATAGCAAAAGGTATAATTTGGGTCTTTTTCCATGTGAATCAATGTCATTGACAAAGGACATTTTCCTACATCGACAAGGGTGTGCCCATTACTAGATAAAATGTTTACTTCCATGAATTTAAGTAGACACTACCTTACCCCAAAACCAAGCATCAAACTCGATTATCTAGTATTTGTTTTCTCTAATATTGAATTCCAAAATGAAGAACCCTTTTATGCTCATAGGTAGACACAAGTTTAGTATTTATTTTTGATTTCCAATTTTTGAAGATCCATTGATGCAAATTAATTGATTTATCTAGATGTCATTATATCTATATAAACTAATGTGTTCTCTTGAAGAAAATCGGACTATTTATTCTATGAATTTGGATGCTATGGTTGATGGTGTTAGTGCTTCATTTACCATTCAAAATTTAACGTATGGAATGTTATCCTCGACGCTACATTTTAGCACTACATCCTTTAAAGATTTCCATGGATTCAACAAATTTGAGAGAGAAGGGTTGTAGTTGCTTTGTTGACAATGAGAGAACATTCTTGTAGTTAAAGGATTTGCAAGAAAACCTAAAAAAACAAGTTGGTTAGATTGAAAAGGAGAATAAATGGGTGGTGCACACTTGAAAAATATCAATAAGGCTAAAAATAACAACGAGGAGGAGAAATTTGAAAGGGAAAAAGGATTCAAAAAAATTACAATTAAAGGGAAGTTCATATGACCACAAGGGAGAGGAAAGTGAAGCTATATAAATGAAGGCATGATCTAGTGTTGTGAAGGTAAAGGCCAATTTTCACAGGGAAGGTATTGAAACTCTCCATAGAAGTGAGGTATCCTTTCCCTTACCCAACCCTAGGAAAAACTAAGTGATAAACCAAAAATATTAATTGTTAAAATTGTATAATCATACATAATTTTATAGTATAATTCTCTTATCAATCAATTCACATGTATTTGTGTATGTTCTTATAACATTAAAAAAAAAATGTTTTTCAAAAATCAACTTATATTTTCCTTTTCTATACATATTTGAATATATTGGTCCAGTGATTCAAATAGTTTATGCTTCATTTTAAAATTTCCTCTATAACACTTAAAAAGGATTTAGAAATTTCACTTTTCTCTCTAGGTTTATAATGCATTGATTTTTCATAAAACCAAAAGGAATTGTAATTTGGCAATGCTTGCTTGAACTTATTGCTCCTCCTCACTTACCCATTGCATGGAAATTTTTCTCCATTTTTTCTAGCTCGTATTATCAACTATGACATTTCTATCCATCCACCATGACAGGTATTCCTTGATCTTAAAATTTTTCTACAAAAAAGCTACATATAGAGCTCTTAACTCATGATTTTTATTCCCAAACCATGTTTTGAATCTACATAAATTTTAGAATTTGAGAATTATATACACACTCACTCACTCTAGTTTCTTTGATTATTATTGTAATTGAGGAAAGGACATGACATGGTGATTTTTATGTTGAAGTACGGATTTTGAAACATTTTGAACAATCATGAGTAAAGGTAACAATTTTACTTTATTAATGTCCATTATATTTCTATAATATTTTGAAATATTTAATAAACATGCACAGTTATATAATATGAGTCCATAAGCTAGCAGCAATGAGGTGAAGGTTAAAAAATTGTTTGAGGCGCAGTAGCATGCTTTTGCAGTGGTCTTCATGTAATGTTGTGGCAGGCATAACAAAATATGTAATCCACTCTATAATATTCTAAATATAAATTATATGCTTATAGTAAATGTAATCTAATCACCATTTTTGTAGTTGGGAACTATTGATGAGGATTTTCACCTATCTAATTATATCATGCATGCTTTCTAAGTAGTGTCAGATGAACTCCTGTGAAATTCTCTATTGGTTTCCAAAGGAATTGCAAATGCCTTGGAAAATAAGATTTATACTCTGTAACATAGCTTGTATAACCACATGATTTCAATCGATGTGGATAAAATCATATATTTCTTAGTCGCATTAGGGGAATTTTGAGGTCTAAATTGGGCCTCTTAAGGAAAATGTACAATCAATATTCACTTTATGAGAACCAATCACATTTTAGGGGATGACATCATCCCTAATGGTTGAGGTGGCATTTCTTGAGTTAAAGGTACTTACTTATCACATTCTCAATGGCGGATAAAAACTCATGGTTAACCATGGTAGTGCTCTAAGTATTTTTAAATTCAAAGTGAAGTACTCATAATAAATATCATTTCACACTTTTTGAATAAAAATATATTATTGTCATTTCATAGTTCTTGAAAGAAACAATGCATATCCCTATACATTTATTATATTATATTATATTATATTATTTTTATATAGTATATTAATTACATGTTATTATACAATTTAAATAATATAAATTTTAATTAATAGCATATAATATAATTAAGAATTTATAAATTTATATTTATATTTTATTTTAAGTTATTTAAATACAAAGGACAAATGCATTAGTTGTTCAATGATAATGACTTTTTCTTGAGGAGCTCATTCTTATTTATAGTCACTTCAATACAATTTTTTTTATTAATTTTATTTTGGTACAACTTTTGAATTGAATTTAACTATGGTTACATAGATTGTGGTGCAAAAAGTGAATTGAAAATGCATAAATATTATTTTATTGGTTTAGCTATTATTTTATTATTTCCTTATGAGGCCTATTTTAGACCTCAAAATTCCCCTAATAATTTTGTTGTATGAGTGTACCCAAAATAAGGTTGCTAACTAAATTTTATATAGTTAGATTCTAATTTAATCCATTGCATTGTTTGAGGTGTAGTATTCAGTAGAAAAAAGTGAAATTTTTTAGCACTAGAGACCAACACTACTCCTTATGAATCTTTCCTATTTAGATGAACCGATCATATCATAAAATTGGATATGGGAAAGTTGTTAGCCAGAAAAATTCCAACTGCAACAAGGAGTTACCACCCAATCAGAGTCCCAATTAGACCCCTATTCGTTTGGGTTGGTGGTACTCTTCAGAACAAAGTTCCAGTCGCCTATACTATACTAACCTAAATTAACCTAAATAAATGATAGAAATTAAACTAAACTAGAGAAAATCTATGATATAATAAAATATTTACAATATACTATAAAGTTTTTTTACAAATGCTCTCTCTCTCTCTCTCTCTATATATATATATATATATATAACGAAATAAACTAATCTATTTATTCAGAAACATCCTATCTCATAAATGAGAACAACTCAAAAAGTTATCTTTTGAATATCAGAAATAAAATATCAATTTATTTAAAAAATTAGAATAAATCCTAACACAATAAATAACTCAACACTTCATTATACTTTATCGTGCCATAAGAAAGAAAATAAAGTGTATCCAAACATTCAACCAGAATTAAACAGTGAATAAAAATAATAATAATAAAAACATCAACAATACAATAAATAAATTTCAAAGCATATTGTATTCCACAAAAGATATCTCATACACTTCAATTCCAAGTGGTATTCAAAATTCAAACTATAACTTATAATTCAAAATACCAATATCATTAAGTACAAACATTTCCAACCCTTTATCCAACGTAAAGGGTTCTAGATATACTAAAATTACAAAAAAGTAAGAAAATACTTATTTTTTCTAAAAATATAAAATTCAAATATTTCCCTACATGAAATAAACAAAAAATAAATCATGTTGATTCGTCTAAATCCTCCTTTTCACTAGGAAAATCGTTCAATTCTCCTCCATTTCAATTGCTTGTTTTGATTCATCCACCATTTTAGCCGGAGAAATTTCTTTAATGTTACGAGAGCAACTCAAAAAGCTTCCTTTTGAATATCAGAAATAAAATATTAATTTATTTAAAAACTTAGAATAAATCCTAACACTTTAAATAATTCAATACTTCACTACACTTTATCGTTCTATAAGAAAGAAAATAAAACGTATTCAAACATTCAACAAGAATTGAATAGTGAATGTGTTACACCAATTTTTGGTCATCTAACCTATTACTATTAGATGGAGTAAAGTACACCATGTATGACCAATTTTACCAACTTAATAACCCATAATTTATTAAGCTGTTTCTAGTCTAAACAGGAAATCCCGTGAGGAATAATTGAATAAATCCTTATTTGTTTGATTCTTCTCAAGGGATAATTAATTAAACGACTGTTTAATTAATATCCTGGTCATATTTAACCCAAAACGGGAAAATTAATTAGATAAATCATTATTTATCTTATTATTTTCTAGGAATAATTATTTAAAACATTATTTAATAATATTCATGGTTAAATTTGACTAAATCATTTATAAATAATTGAATAAATCATTATTTATTTAATTCTTACTTAACCACATTCTTAAAATAATAAATAGATCATTTATTTATTTATTATTTCTAAATAAATGGATTTGAAAAAATTCAAATTCTTTTTCCCTCCAACAAAAATAATAAAATATTCCATAAAAATTGGATCTAAATTTGGTTAATAATATTTTAATTATGCACCAATATTTAGACTAACTCAATATTTTGTTATAACTAGAAGGGTTTTTCCATTCATTCACTACCTTTTGTTGCCTAGAGATCACTCTTGATCTATACTTTTGGTCTGACTTTGATGCTCCCATATTGTCATATTTTTCTACTTTTTTCTTGTGAGCTCCCTTTGAGTTCCATTTTTGTCTGGGTTTTCTACACCATTAAGAGAGAGAGAGATCTTAGATCTGAAGCGCTGAGGACATACAAGAACCCATACCATTGAGAGGGACCAGTAACATCTTTCTATGTTCCCTTCCCAGGTGTCATAATAAAAAAATTCTTTAAGAAAATATTGTCTTTTTCATTTGATGCATGGAGCAACTCTTGCTTATTATTTTTTGTTAAATGTCTTTAATTGCATAGATCTATATTTCTATAGCATTTATTCTGATCACTAACTGAAAATATAAGGAAATTCACAACCATATTTGATGTTAGGGTTGTTTGTTATGCACATCTAAAGTGAGATTTTTTCGTATGCTTGCGATTAGAATTCACACTAACAACTGGTGACTCCACAAGGGTTTATAATTACGACCGCTGTCGTTTTTTCATATCCCTGCATGACCAACTTCTTCGACCTCTAGGTTTTTTCTTCAACTTCTTATTTTTCATTTCTTGATGTTGTTTTTAACCTTTAAAATCATAAAACAGTAAAATTCTAACTTTTGTGTGTTGTTGGGCACTTTGTGCAGGTAACAGGTATCAGGTGTAGTAGAGACGACATTTTTTTCTGAAACCTGCTCCTCAGACAGCTAAAAGTGCAGGTTGCACCTTTTGGGCCAAAAATTGCGACCTCAAATCTCAATTAGCAAAAAAGAGCCTGAAAACTGTGACCTTAGCGGAAAACAAGTCAGAAACTGCGACCTGTAATTTTTGCGGGATTTTTTCTATGATTTTTCTCGGTTTGTTTGGGGCACTATTTAGGGTTGTTTAACCTCCCTCTTCACCCGTCTTGGACTTGTACTTTCTTATTTTTACTCGTCGAAGTAGGAACCAAGCCCCTTAGGGCTTTAGTACGCTTCCACCTTTTTAGGAGGAGTTTAGATGAAGCAGGTCCTTTGAGATTTCAGTTTTTTAACGCCATTTTTTCAGATATGAACTTGTACTTTCATATCCATTTCAGATCGGTTATTTATCCATCCAAAACATCTCTTTTCAGTTTTGTTTGGTCCTCCTTTAGGGATCTCCCCGTTTCCCTTCAGGTTGTAGCCTTTCGTCCCTTTTTTTGCAGCATTTTTCCCTCTGGTTTTTTGTTGTTTTCTACACCTCTTTCCAACAGATCTGACCTTTAGATCCCTGTCCCTCCCGAATTTAGATCGATTGGCTATTTTGTGTGTTTTGACTAGATTTCGCCCACCCATAGACTAGTTCTTGGGAAGCCCTCCTCCTTGGGTTTAATTGATGCATATTTATCTAATTATTTTACTGTTGCATTGAGTTTCCTTTACTCTCATTTTCAGTTTTATTTACAATTATACAATATCCTTTTTCTTTTTTCTCTACACACGTCTGAGCTTAATTTAAAATTTACACACTTATCACATACATGCACACCCTAAGTGAAGAGCGTTTGGTTTACACCGCCAGGCCGAGACTTAAACATTGTAATCAATTGATCCTCCACCTCCCTGCCCTTTTTTACCTCTCTTCCTTATTGTGTTTCTTGTATCTTTCCCATCATTCACCCCCAAGGCGTTTATCCCAGAGACTCCAAGGCCTTCATCCTCAGTTTTCATTAGGAAGACTTACCCACCGCGTAGGGTTCGAGTTCATCCTCCACCGAGTCCCCATTCTGACTATGATTTTGGTTCATTGGGTTCCCCTGTTGGTCCAATCCCCAGCTCTCCTCCACCTTTCACCTTCATCATGTTTGGTTCAGGACCTAACGATGCTGGCAGCCCCGGCCCTGATGCTGGAAATGCTACTGGTGGTGCCACAATAGGAACTATGCTGACTACTCCCTTGCTTCCTTATATGGAAGGCCTAAGCCTTTCCATTTTTAGCCAGTTGATTAATGACCCCATACACCATGATCCTAGTTGGCCTTCTATGCCAACCAAGCTTCCTTCAAACATCCCCAAGTTTGAAGGAAATGTTGGAAAGGATCCTACCAACCATGTTCGTTCTTTCCACATGTGGTGTTTGTCTAACTCCATCACCGCTAACTCTGTCCATCTTCAGTTATTCCAGCGTACACTTACTAGAGAAGCTTCCAAGTGGTATTTCGACCAGGCCTCCTCCTATCATACTAATTTTTTAACCCTTTCCAAGGCTTTTATATCTTACTTCTAGCTCCCCCTTCACTATGACACCGGTACCGAACACTTAAACTCTTTCCGTCAAACTTTTGCTACTCGCCTATCTGACCATATTCAAGAATGGCGCAGAAGGAAGAGCCTATGTTGAGCCCCCACTTTCGAAGACCATGTCTACATGGACTAGTTTCTCAGATCCCTTTTTCCTGCTATTAGCAAAGATGTCGCATCCCACTTCCCTCAGACCGACAAATTTTCCCTCCAGATTGTGTTGAAGTATGAATTGATCTACGAAAAATCTGGTTATGTTTATATCGTCTTACCTGATCTCCCTTGACCCGGTGGTGCCAACCCACAGGGGGAATCCCATGCTACTGATGGTATCGTTGGATCCCTTTCACATTTGTACACTCATCCTCCCATGGGGTATTTTTTCCCTCAGGGAGGGGCCAACTCCCCCAACACTTTTCCCCCTCCCGGCAGCATATATCCAGGATACGGCATACCTCATCCTTTTTCCCAACTTATTTACCCCAATGTTTCCCAACCTCCTTATTATCCATATCCACGGTTTGGTTCTCCAGATCCTCCAGCACTGGTGATCAAGAGATCATGATCATTGTTCAAAAATGCTCAAAAAAAATTTCAACCTGAGCAACCGGCAAGGTCTCACCACTATGATTTTGGTGCCATGAACGGTTCGAAAAACAAAGGTTGTATGCAGAAGTTATGAAGGTTTGAAAGGCCCAGTAAACTCCAAAAAAATGACTTTGACTAAGTTAGACTTGGCATGTTGAAAAAATAAAAATAGAATATTTTAGGGAATATTCTTGGAATATTCCTCAAAATATTCCCCAAAATATTCCCAAAATATTCATTGGAATATTCCCCAAAATATTCCCCGAAATATTCCATGTGGACCAGTTAGAGTTCAACAAGTGGAAATCAGAGTTTGGATGGTGGTTTGACCTTTTATGTTTTAGGCCAATCAACAGGTGCCACGTGGAAGGCCTAGAGGCCGCCCTGTGGCGCCAGGCTAGAGGAAGATTGGTTTAATAAAAAAAATTTGCAACTCATAGGATTTGAACAGCAAACCTCTCGCCCGCTAACCATACGCCCGACCACCGTGCTACATGAAGCTTCTTAACCCTTATGGTTTACAACAGTACCATTTTAAACATTTTTGATTGCACGTTTGGGGAGCTGGGAAGGGCCAGCCCCTCCCTCATGTGACCAAACCCCTATGACCAAGCGCTAAAAGAAACGGAGAATTGTTTTTTAATGATATTTAATTAACCACTAATACGTGGTTATCCAACTAACCTTTGTCATTAACGCCTAAAATGTGCTTAGCATTAAACCATGCTTATCTGCCCGTTTAATATGCGTTTAACTAATCTAATCCGGATTTAGTTGGTAGAAATTATGGCGGGCGTGCCATATTTGGAGGGAATGGCCAAATTAACTCGAGTTAACTCTAGTTCTCCACATTTAGTGGAGTTTTTTAAGGGATATTGGGCAATTTACTGTTTTGGCCATAACTCCTTGGATATTCGACCAATTTTGATGCATTAATAGTCAATTTTTGGTATTCTCGACATTCTAAACACATTGGAATATGCTTCAAAGCCATCAGAGGTCATATTGTGCATGTTTAGCTTCGGGATATGTCAAGGAGCCACAAGGGCCACTAGGTTGTTTTAATTGTTTTGAGCATCCATTCTCTGTTTTCTGCACATGAATAGTCATTCCTGACTAGTTCAAGCATTATAAAGCTATTTTTACAAACAGAACAACCATTTGAGGCTTTTATTCACATGTACTTACCATTTTTGTGCAACAAGATATGAGGGGCATGCAATTGGGAGCTGGACCAACAGATGTAGCCCATGAGGGGTGAATTGCTTCATCAAATTTACTGAGTCTTGTTACATGTGATGTTTATTTCTTTGTTATTTACTGTTGTATAGTGATATACAAGAAATTTACATTCTTTAACCTCACACATAAATATTTCTAACTAATTTAAAACCATTTGATTCACCTGCAAACTTCATAGAACCTTATGCACACAATTTAATTATTGTTTGGATACTTAGCACAACAAAACTAATACATTCCATTCAAATCAAGTTGGTATCTTAGCTAGATTTTTACTCTCTGTATTTTTATTTTGAAAAGTGTGTTTAACATTTTGCATGGTTTTTAATGCTTACTAGGACGAAGCTTAAGAGAGGAGAAGCTCAATTGGTGAAAGCTCAAAGTAATCCCCAGCCAAGGAGGGCAAGAGTGCCATTATCTCCACCTTCAATTTCACCTCAAAGAGAAGCAGAAGAAGCCATAAGCATGACTTCAAGGGAAGGAGAAATCCATGAATAATTTGATCCCAAGGAGGAAGAAAGAATGTTCAAAAAAGCATTCCTTGACTTGACTAAAATGATGAATTTTCTTTATCAAGAAAGAAATGAAAAACTTGAAGGATAAGGGTCCAAACTTCACAAGGAAGGAGAGGGATCGTCAGGAGGCCATAATGATGAGGATAAATCCAAGAAGGGTAATGGAGGCAATGGAGAGAGTGGAAAGTCGCCATCATCACCCTCATCTTCATCTTCATCGACTTCATCAACCTCTACTTCATCTAAAATACACCACAAGTCAAAGAACACTAGTAAAATTCATTTTCTTAAACTTGATGTTAAGTTTCAATTGCCAATGTTTGATGGTGAATTTAATGCAGAAAAGCTAGATAATTGGATTAGGCAATGAGAGGTCTATTTGAGAATTAAAAATTTTCATGATGACGAAACAAAAATCTAGTTAGCTTCATTGAGAATGGAAGGTGCGGCTCTTGTTTAGTGGGAAGCCAAGACAAAAGAGGAGATCAAGAAATATGGTAACATTATCTTATCTTGGTTTGATTTCATTTCTGCAATAAAACAATAGTTTTATCCATTAGCTCACATGTAGAAATCCATAATGGATTGGAAAAATTTTAAACAATTAAAAGGACAAAATGTTCAATTTTATACCCAAGAATTTAGAAGAAGAGCTCTTTTACTAGTAGTAGATTTGCATATCCAAGACACTTTATTTAAGTATATAGGAGGTTTACATACTTACCTAAGACATACCATTCTCATGTTTAACCCTACAAGCTTAGATGAGGTTTGTGTTCAAGCCACACATTTAGAGGCAAGGGAAAAATAAACTTAGATGGGAATGAGGAAAGTGAGTTTAAAGGAAAATGTAAGAAAAAGAGAAATGCAAATTCTAGAAAAGAGAAGGGAAACTTTTTCTGCAAACACTATTCTAAAAAAAGCCATGATGAGGACCATTTTTGGAAATTTCATCTCGAGTTGAAACCAAAAAGTTTTAAAGAAAAATATAAAGCCAAGGAGAAAGGAAAGATAGTTGCAATAGTTGAACAAGACCTAGGTTCAGAATAAGGATATGAAACGAAAATCATAGCTATGGCACTAATTAACTTGAAGGGGAAAGAGATTGTAAATAAACCCAGTTCTAGTATTTCTAACTGTCACATAGAAGCTCCAAGTGAAGAGAAGAGAATTGAACCGTTTCATGTGAGGGTCATTTCCAAACATACCAAGGTTGACACACTATTTGACAGTGGGTCACAATCGAACCTTATTTCTGAAGACTTAGTCAAGAAAAAAATATTGAGACCGTTCCACATCTGAAACCATATCCTCTTGGTTGGATTTTTAAGGATGCAAATTTACAAGTTTCAAATAAGTGCATGTTGTGCTTTGCAATAACAGCACATTTTATTGACACGGTTGAATTAGATTTTGTTCCGCTTGATATAATAGGTATGGTGTTGGGAAGTCCTTACTTGTATGGCAGGAAAGCTATCTTCCATCACCATGGGAAAAAATACCATTTATTCAAGGATGGAAAGGAGTTTATTGTGAGAGCTCATCGCAAAAAACTAGACTCTTCTTAAATGAATGTAGGGCAGATGAAGAGGCTCGTCAATGCAAGTAAAAATTTGACATTGATGATGATTAAACAAAGAGAAGTTTTACATAATCCTTTTCATGTAAATTATGATGTATGTAATGACTTGTTTCACTCTAAAAGGAGGTTGTATTTGGAAGAAGATGACAAGTAGTTGTAACAATCGTCTTTGGTGTCGAACGGTGCTGAAAACAAAATGTCAATGCAAGAAGTTGCAAAGGTCCAAGAGAGGGCAAAGAAACATAGCAAAGAAGGCACAAGATTCAGTTATGATAGTTTCTGGTTTTAGAAAGGCATGGTACTATGGCGAGGAAACTTGGTCAGGAATCGACACAAGTACAAGGTTAATTCAGCAAAAAATCGTCGTAAGGACAGGATGCAAGGTGAAAGTAATTTTCAGTTTCCTTTGATTATAGACCAATGTAGAAACAATATGTTTACTATAAAGTTAAGTTATTGTTCTGCAAGTTTCGAAAATGTGCAGCATGACAAGGTCAAAGTCAGCAACGGTTGGTCAATGGAATCAAGGAAAAAATTGTCGTTTCATGAAAAGCTTCAATTAATGAAATCAGGGAAATTTCCGTGGATTAATATTGGAAGAGTGGGGACACGGTCTCATTATCTTCATGTTCAGTAGTACAGAATGCTTTTGGAGTCCAAAATCTTCCCACTGGGGAGGTGTGATCAGGAGATCATGTCCATTGTTCAAAAATGTTCAAAAATTAAAGTGCTCAAAAATGTTTGCAACCTGAGTGAACAGAAATTTCTGGTAGCTATGATTCTGGTGCCATGAACGGTTCACAAAACAGAGGTCGTATGCAGAATTTATGAAGGTTTTAAAAGCCCAGTAAACTCCAAAAAAATGACTTTAACCAAGTTTGACTTTGCATGTTGAAAAATTAAAAAGAGAACATTCCAAGGAATATTCCCTAGAATATTCCCCAAAATATTCCATGCGGACCAGTCAGAGTTCAAAAAGTGGCAATCGAAGACTGGATGGTGGTTTGACCTTTTATGTTTTAGGCCAATCAACGGGTGCCACGTGGTAGGCCCGGAGGCCGCCACATGGCCCCAGGCCAGAGGAAGAATGGTTTAATAAAAAAAATTATAGATCATAAGATTTGAACAGCAGACCGCGTGCCCACTAACCATATGCCCGACCATCACGCTACATGAAACTTCTTAACCCTTATGGTTTACAACACAGTTTCAAACATTTGTGGTTGCGCGTTTGGGGAACTGGGAAGGACCAGCCCCCGAGGGCCAGCCCCTCCCTCATGCGACCAAAACCTATGACCAAGCGCTAAAATAAACAATGGAAATTTTTTTTAATGATATTTAATTAACCACTAATACGTTGTTAGCCCACTAACATCTGTCATTAGCGCCGAAAATGCGCTTAGCATTAAACCATGCTTATCCGCCTGTTTAATCCGCGTTTAACTAATCTAATACAGATTTAGTTGGCGGAAATTATGGTGGTCGTGCCATATCTAGCGGGAATGGCCAACTTAACTAGAGTTAACTCCAGTTCTCCACATTTAGTGGAATTTTTTAAGGGATATTGTGCAATTTACTCTTTTGGCCATAACTCCTTGGATATTCGACAAATTTTGATGCATGAATAGTCAATTTTTGGTATTCTAGAAATTCTGAACACAATTTCCAAAGTGTCAGAGCCATTAGAGTTCATATTGTGCATTTTTAGCTTCAGGAGAGGTCAAGGAGCCACCAGGGCCACTAGGGTGTTTTCAGTGTTTTGAGCATCCATTCTCTGTTTTCTGCAAATGAATAGTCATTCCTGCCTACTTCAAGCATTATAAAGTTGTTTTTATAGAGAGCACAACCATTTGAGGCTTTTATTCACATGTGCTTACCATTTTTTAGCAATAATATAAGAGGGACATGCCATTAAGAGCTAGACCAGCAGATGTAGCCTAGGAGGGGTGAACTGCTTCATCAAATTTTTTTAGTATTGTTACATGTGATGTTTATTTCTCTGTTATTTACTGTTGTAAAGTGTTATACAAGAAATTTATATGCTTTAAACTCACACAGAAATCTATTTAACTAATTTAAAACCATTTGTTTCACCTGCAAACTTCAAATAACCTTATGCACACAATTTAATTATTGTTTGGATACTTAGCACAAAAAAACTAATACATTACATTCAGATCAAGTTGGTATCTTAGCTAGAGTTTTACTCTCTGTATTGTTATTGTGAAAAGTGTGTTTAACATTTTTCAAGGGTTTTAATGCTTACTAGGCTAAAGCTTAAGAGAGGAGAAGGTCAATTGGTGAAAGCTCAAAGTAATCCTCAGCCAAGGAGGACAAGAGTGCCATTATCTCCACCTTCGATTTCACCTCAAAGAGAAGCAGAAGAAGCCATAAGCATGACTTAAAGAGAAGGAAAAATCTATGAAGAAGTTGATCCCAAGGAGGAAGAAAGAGTGTTCAAGAAAGCATTCCTTGACTTGACTGAAATGGTGAGAGTTCTTTACCAAGAAAGAAATGAGAGACTTGAAGGAGAAGGGTCCAAACTTGACAAGGAAGGAGAGGGATCTTCAGGAGGCCATAATGATGAAGATAAATCCAAGAAGGGTAATGGAGGAAATGGAGACAGTGGAAAGTCACCATCATCACCCTAATATTCATCTTCATCTTCATCAACCTCTACTTCATCTTTAGTACACCACAAGTCAAAGAACACTAGTAAAAATCCTTTTCTAAAACTTGATGTTACGTTTGAATTGCCAAAGTTTGATGGTGAAGTTAATGCAGAAAAGATAGATAATTGGATTAGGCAATTAGAGGTCTATTTGAGAATTCAAAATTTTCATGATGATGACACCAAAATCCAACTAGCTTCATTGAGAATGGAAGGTGTAGCTCTTGTTTGGTGGGAAGCCAAGACAAAGGAGGAGATCAAGAAATATGGTAAGATTATTCTATCATGGACTGATTTCATTTCTGCAATATAACAACATTTTTGTCCATTAGCACATATGCAGAAAGCTATAATGGACTAACAAAATTTTAAACAATTGAAGGGACAAAATGTTCAAGTGTTTACCCAAGAATTTAGAAGAAGAGCTCTTTTACTAGGAATATATTTGCATAGCCAAGACACTTTACTCAAGTATATAGGAGGTTTACATACTTACCTAAGACATACCATTCTCGTGTTTAACCCTACAAGCTTAGATGAGGTTTGTGTTCAAGCCACACATTTAGAGGCAAGGGGAAAACAAAACTTAGATGGGAATGAGGAAAGTGAGTTTAAAGGAAAATGGAAGAAAAAGAGAAATGAAAATTCTAGAAAAGAGAAGGGAAATTTTTTTTTGCAAACATTGTTCTAAAACAAGCCATGATGAGGACCATTGTTGGAAACTTCATCTAGAGTTGAAACCAGAAATTTTTAAATCCAAAGATAAAGCCAAGGAGAAAGGCAAGACAATTGCAATAACTGAACAAGACCTAGGGTCAGAATCAGGAGATGAAACAAAAATCATAGCTATGGAACTAAAGAAATTGAAGGGAAAAGAGATTGTAAATAAACCAAGTTCTAGTATTTCTAACTGTCACATAGAAGCTCCAAGTGAAGAGAAGAGAATTGAACTGTTTCATGTGAGGGTCATTTCCAAACATACCAAGGTTGACACACTATTTGAGAGTGGGTCGCAAGAGAACCTTATTTCTGAATACTTAGTCAAGAAACTAAATCCTGATACCATTCCACATCTGAAACCATATCCTCTTGGTTGGATTTGTAAGGATGCAAATTTACAGGTTTCAAAGAAGTGCATGTTGCGCTTTGCAATAACAGCACATTTTATTGACACGATTAAATTAGATGTTGTTCCACTTGATATAAAAGGTATGGTGTTGGGAAATCCTTACTTGTATGACAGGAAAGCTTTCTTCCATCGCCATAAGAAAAAATACCATTTATTCAAAGATGGAAAGGAGTTTATTGTGAGAGCTCATCGCAAAAAACTAGTATCTTCTTTAGTGAATGCAAGGCATATGAAGAGGCTCATCAATGCAAGTCAAAACTTGTCATTGATCATGATTAAACAAAGAGAAGTTTTACATAGTCCTTTTCATGTAAATGGTGATGTATGTAATGAGTTGTTTCAGTCTGAAATAAGGTTATCTTTCGAAGAAGATGACAAGTAGTTGCAACATTTGTCTTTGGTGTCAAACGGTGCTGAAAATAAAGTGTCAATGCAAGAAGTTGCAAAGGTCCAAGAGAGGGCAAAGCAACATAGCAAATAAGGCACAAGATTCAGTAATGATCATTGTTGGTTTCATAAAGGCATGGTACTGTGGCAAGGAAACTTGTTCAAGAATTGACACAAGTACAAGGCTAATTCAGCAAAAAATCGCCATAAGGACAGGATGCAAGGTGAAAGTAATTTTCAGTTTCCTTTGATTATAAACCAATGTAGAAATAATATGTTTACTACAAAGTTAAGTTGTTGTTCTGCAAGTTTCGAAAATGTGCAACATGACAAGGTCAAAGTCAGCAACGGTTGGTTAATGGAATCAAGGAAAAATTTGTCGTTTCATGAAAAGCTCCAATTAATGAAATCAAGTAAATTTCAGTGGATTAAGTTTAGAAGAGTGGGGACACAGTCTCCTCATCTTCATGTTCAGTAGTCCAGAATTCTTTGGAGTCAAAAAGCTTCCCAGTGGGGAGGTGTGATCAGGAGATCATGTCCATTTTTCAAAAATGCTCAAAAATGAAAGTGCTAAAAAATATTTGCAACCTCAGCAACCGAAAATGTCTCGTTGCTACGATTCTGGTGCCGTGAACGGTTCGCAAAACAGAGATCATATGCAGAAGTTATGAAGGTTTGAAAATCCCAGTAATATCCAAAAAAATGACTTTAACCAAGTTTGAATTGGCATATTGAAAAATTAAAAAGAGAATATTCCAGGGAATATTCCTAGAATATTCCAGGGAATATTCCTAGAATATTCCTAAAAATAATCCCCGAAATATTCCATGCGTACTAGTCAGATTTCAACAAGTGGCAATCGGAGATTGGATGGTGGTTTGACCTTTTATGTTTTAGGCTAATCAACGAGTGCCACGTGGCAGGCCCAAAGGGCGCCATGTGGCTCCAATCCAGAGGAAGAATGGTTTAATATAAAAAAATTTCAGCTCACAAGATTTGAACAGCGGATCGCCCACCTGCTAACCATACTCCCAACCGTCACGCTACATGAAGTTTCTTAACCCTTATGGTTTACAACGTCGTTTTAAACATTTGCGGTTGCGCATTTGGGGAACCGAGAAGGGCCAGCCCCTCCCTCATGCAACTAAACCCCTATGACCAAGTGCTAAAAGAAACAGCGGATATTTATTTTTAATGATATTTAATTAACCACTAATACGTGGTTAGCCCACTAACCTTTGTCATTAGTGCCTAAAATGCGCTTAGCATTAAACCATGCTTATCCACCCATTTAATCCACGTTTAACTAATCTAATCTAGATTTAGTTGGCGGAAATTATGGTGAGCATGCCATATTTGGCGGGAATGTTCAACTTAACTAGAGTTAACTCCAGTTCTCCACATTTAGTGGAGTTTTTTAAGGGATATTAGGAAATTTACTGTTTTGGCCATAACTCCTTGGATATTCGACCAATTTTGATGCATGAATAGTCAATTTTTGTTATTTGTGACATTCTGAACACATTGGTACATGTTTTAGAGTTATCAGAGGCCATCTTGTGTAGGTTTAGATTTAGGAGAGGTCAAGGAGCCACCAGGGCCACTAGGGTGTTTTAAGTGTTTTGGGCATCCATTCTCTGTTTTCTGCAAATGAATAGTCACTCCTGAATAATTCAAGAATTATGAAGCTATTTTTATAGAGAGTACAAAAATTTGAGGCTTTTATTCACATTTACTTACCATTTTTGAGCAATAAGATAAGAGGGACATGCCATTGAGAGCTGGACTAGCAAATGTAGCCCAAGAGGGGTGAACTGCTTCATCAAATTTGTTGAGTATTGTTACATGTGATGTTTATTTATTTGTTATTTACTATTGTAAAGTGTTATACCAGAAATTTACATGCTCTAACCTCACACGGAAATTTGTTTAACTAAATTAAAACCATTTGTTTCACCTGCAAACTTCAGAGAACCTTATGCACACAATTTAACTACTGTTTGGATACTTAGCACAACAAAACTAATACATTCCATTCAGATCAAGTTCGTATCTTAGCTATAGTTTTACTCTCTGTATTGTTATTGTGCAAAGTTTGTTTAACAGTTTGCAAGGTTTTTAATGCTTACTAGGCTGAAGCTTAAGAGAGGAGAAGGTCAATTGGTGAAAGCTCGAAGTAATCCTCATCCAAGGAGGGAAAGAGTTCCATTATATCCACCTTCAATTTCACCTCAAAGAGAAGCGGAAGAAGCCATAAGAATGACGTCAAGGGAAGGAGAAATCCATGAAGAAGTTGATCGCAAGGAGGAAGAAAGAGTGTTCAGAAAAGCATTCCTTTACTTGACTGAAATGGTGAGAGTACTTTATCAAGAAAGAAATGAAAAACTTGAGGCATAAGGGTTCAAAATTCACAAGGAAAGAGATGTATCATCAGGAGGCCATAATGATGAGAATAAATCAGAGAAGGGTAATGGAGGAAATGGAGACAATGGAAAGTTGCCATCATCAACCCCATCTTCATCTTCATCGACTTCATCAACTTCTACTTGATCTTCAGTACACCACAAGTCAAAGAACATTGGTAAAATTCATTTTCTTAATCTTGATATTAAGTTTCAATTGCCAATGTTTGATGGTGAAGTTAATGCAGAAAAGCTAGATAATTAGTTTAGGCAATTATAGGTCTATTTGAGAATTCAAAATTTTCATGATGACGAAACCAAAATCCAGTTAGCTTCATTGAGAATGGAAGGTGTAGCTCTTGTTTGGTGGGAAGCCAAGACAAAGTAGGAGATCAATAAATATGCTATGATTTCATTTCTGCAATAAAACAACAGTTTTATCCATTAGCTCACATGCAGAAATCCATAATGGATTGGCAAAATTTTAAACAATTGAAAGGACAAAATGTTCAATTTTATACCCAAGAATTTAGAAGAAGAGATCTTTTACTAGGAGTAGATTTTCATAGCCAAGACACTTTACTGAAGTATATAGGAGGTTTACATACTTACCTAAGACATACCATTCTCATGTTTAACCCTTCAAGCTTAGATGAGGTTTGTGTTCAAGCCACACATTTAGAGGCAAGGGGAAAACAAAACTTAGATGGGAATGAGGAAAGTGAGTTTAAAGGAAAATGGAAGAAAAAGAGAAATGAAAATTCTAGAAAAGAGAAGGAAATTTTTTTTCTGAAAACACTATTCTAAAACAAGCCATGATGAGGACCATTGTTGGAAACTTCATCCAGAGTTGAAACCAGAAAGTTTTAAAGCCAAAGATAAATCCAAGGAGAAAGGAAAGACAGTTGCAATAGCTGAAAAAGACCTAGGGTAAGAATTAGGAGATGAAACAAAAATCATAGCTATGGCACTAAAGAAATTGAAGGGGAAAGAGATTGTAAATAAACCCAGTTCTAGTATTTCTAACTTTCACATAGAAGCTCCAAGTGAAGAGAAGAGAATTGAACTGTTTCATGTGAGGGTCATTTCCAAACATACCAAGGTTGACACAATATTTGATAGTGGGTCGTAAGCAAACCGTATTTCTGAATACTTAGTCAATAAGCTAAATATTGAGACCATTCCACATCCGAAACCATATCCTCTTGGTCAGATTTGTAAGGATACAAATTTACAGGTTTCAAAGAAGTGCATGTTGTGCTTTGCAATAACAGCACATTTTATTGAAACGATTGAATTAGATGTTGTTCCGCTTGATATAACAAGTATGGTGTTGGGCAGTCCTTACTTGTATGATAGGAAAGCTATCTTCCATCACCATGAAAAAAAATGCCATTTATTCAACGATGGAAAGGATTTTATTGTGAGAGCTCATCGCAAAAAACTAGGCTCTTCTTTAGTGAATGCAGGGCAGATGAAGAGGACATTGATGATGATTAAACAAAGAGAAGTTTTACATAATCCTTTTCATGTAAATGTTGATGTATGTAATGAGTTTTTTCAGTATGAAAGCAGGTTTTCTTTGGAATAATATGACAAGCAGTTGCAGCAATCATCTTTTGTGTCGAACGGTGCTGAAAACAAAGTGTCAATGCAAATAGTTGCAAAGGTCCAAGAGAGGGCAAAGCAACATAGCAAATAAGGCACACGATTCAGTAATGATCGTTGCTAGTTTCAGAAAGGCATGGTACTATGGCGAGGAAACTTGGTCAAGAATCGACACAAGTACAAGGCTAATTCAGCAAAAAATCGCCATAAGGATAGGATGCAAGGTGAAAGTAATTTTCAGTTTCCTTTAATTATAGACCATTGTAGAAACAATATGTTTATTGCAAAGTTAAGTTGTTGTTCTGCAAGTTTCGAAAATGTGCAACATGACAACGTCAAAGTCAGAAACGGTTGGTCAATGGAATTAAGGAAAAATTTGTCATTTCATGAAAATCTCCAATTAATGAAATCAAGGAAATTTCAGTGGATTAAGATTGGAAGAGTGGGGACAGAGTCTCCTCATCTTCATGTTCAGTATTCCAGAATGCTTTTGGAGTCCAAAATCTTCCCAGTGGGGAGGTGTGATCAGGAATCATGTCCATTGTTCAAAAATTCTCTAAAATGAAAGTGCTCAAAAAGGTTTTCAACAAGAGCGACCGGAAAGGTCTCGTCGCTACAATTCTGGCACCATGAATGGTTCGCAAAACAGATGTCGTGTGTAGAAGTTACGAAGGTTTGAAAAGCTGAGTAAACTCCAAAAAAATGACTTTGACCAAGTTTGACTTGGCATGTTGAAAAATTAAAAAGAGAATATTCCAGGGAATATTCCTGGAATATTCCCCAAAATATTTCCCGAAATATTCCATGCAGACCAGTCAAATTTCAACAAGTGGCAATCAGAGATTGGACGGTGGTTTGACCTTTTATGTTTTAGGACAATCAACGGGTGCCAGGTGGCAGGCCTGGAGGCCGCCAGCCACATGGCCCTAGGCTAGAGGAAGAATGGTTTAATAAAAAAAAATTGCAGCTCACAGGATTTGAACAACGGACCTCCCGCCCGCTAACCATATGCCTGACCGTCACGCTACATGAAGCTTCTTAACGCTTATGGTTTACAACATCGTTTTAAATGTTTCCGGTTGCGCGTTTGGGGAACCGGGAAGGGCCACCCCCCCCCTCATGCGACCAAACCCCTATGACCAAGCGCTAAAAGAAACAATGGTATTTTTTTTAATGATATTTAATTAACCACTAATACGTGGTTAGCCCACTAAGCTTTGTCATTAGTGCCTAAAATGTGATTAGCATTAAACCATGCTTATCCGCCTGTTTAATCCGTGTTTAACTAATATAATCCGGATTTATTTGGGGGAAATTATGGTAGGCGCGCCATATTTGGTGGGAATGGTCAAATTAACTGGAGTTAACTCCAGTTCTCCACATTTAGTGGAGTTTTTTAAGGGATATTGGGCAATTTACTGTTTTGGCCATAACTCCTTGGATATTCGACCAATTTTGATGCATGAATAGTAAATTTTTGGTATTCTTGACATTTTTAACACATTGGAAGAGTTTTCAGAGCCATTATAGGTCATCATGTGCAAGTTTAGCTTCAGAAGAGGTCAAGGAGCCACCAGGGCCACTAGGGTGTTTTCAGTGTTTTGAGCATCCATTCTCTGTTTTCTGCAAATGAATAGTCATTCCTAACTAATTCAAGCATTCTAAAGCTATTTTTATAGAGAACATAGACATTTGAGGCTTTTATTCACATGTACTTACCATTTTTTATAAATAAGATATGAGGGACATGCCATTGGGAGTTGGACCAACAAATGTAGCCCAGGAGGGGTGAACTGCTTCATCAAATATGCTGAGTATTGTTACATGTGAAGTTTATTTCTCTGTTATTTACTGTTGTACAGTGTTATACAAGAAATTTACATGCTTTAACCTCACACAGAAATATTTTTAACTAAGTTAAAACCATTTTTTTCACCCGCAAACTTCAGAGAACCTTATGCACACAATTTAATTACTGTTTGGATACTTAGCACAATAAAACTAATACATAATTTCATTTAGATCAAATGGCACCTCAGCCTCCCTTGCCTTCTCAAACTCTGCAACAGAATCCACCCCCTCCTTAGGGGTAGGTGTACGCACAGCAGAGTGCGACTAATCCTCCTACTTCAAAAAATAAGAGGAAAGGAAATCCCCACGGGAGTACATCTAACACTGCAACCCAGCAACAGGGTGCTAAGCCCAAGCAGGAATAGCCTATTCGCACGACTAAGCCTTGTTATTTTTGAGGTGTCTATGGTCATTATACCCATGATTTTCCCCTTTTACCTTAGATGTGTCAGATGTGGGAAGCTTAAGCAGCATCCTAAGGACAACAAGCCTCCCCTTCGGTTCTTTCTAATGCTGCGCTCATCCAACCGGCTGCCTTTACTAATAATTTCCCCCAGCAAGGATATGTGGTTGCCCAACCCCCTAAAAGTGAGGCGACCACTCAAACTTCTCCATTTGGTACCTCTGATTACCAGATCCTCATGATGAAATCTAACCAACCCAATACTATTGGCCTCAACCTTCAAATTCGATCTTGTCAGTACAACAAGCCCCCCACTACGTCTACTATGGAGCCCCCATCTTTAGGTCCCACATAGCCTCTTTTGACACCCAATGATCCTTTACTTATCCCTCAACCTAAGGTAGAGGTCCATACAAAGATCCCCAAGGGACCATTACACTGAAACGTTGCTTCCGGTAAAGTCGCCCACTCCTACATTATAGTAGATGACTTAGTGCAATCCCCTGCCACCATGTCAATGCTGGAATTCCTCCAGCCGTGCCCTTCATAAAAAAAGCTCTACTAAATGCTATGGGAACTGTGGATCCTTCAGATGATCGTTTTATTTTCTTCGACATTGACAAGTCAAAAAATCCCCCCCTTCCTGTATCTGTCACCTTCCAAATCCCTGTCAAGATCCGGAATGCCAACGTCTCTCGTTGTATCATTGATAAGGGGGCATCCACCTGTGTGATGTTCGCTTCTATTTGGAGACAACTTGGATCGCCGGAGTTGGCCCCTTCCATTATCACCCTCCATGCGTGGGATGGTCACTCTTCTCATCCCCTTGGCATGTTCTCAAATTGTCCTATTACTCTTGCGGGTAAGACTATTTGTGTTGACGTTGAAGTCATTGATGCCCCATTAGATTACAACATTCTATTGGGTCATAGCTACACTTATGCGATGTTTGTTTTCCCATCTGCGGTTCACTATAATATGTGCTTTCCTCACAATGGAAAGATCGTCACCATCGATCAGTTGACATATTACGGACCGAAGTCTCAGACCTCTCTAGAGTCCATTATCTCTTCGGTGGCAAATAAACAAATAGTCAAACCTTTGACTAGTATCTCACCTGGAGTTTATAAAGATTCCTCTTTGCTTGGTTTATTCCCTGGTCTCCTCTCTCTCATCTCTGACCCTAGATCGTCGAATGTTTGTGTGATGCAATCGTCTCGGTCCGACCTCAAACGAACTGGTTCGACTAGCTAGCAGCCCCACCCTCCGCAACCTGCTCCTAGTACTTCAAATCAGCCTTCAGGACCTCCTCCTCAAAGCCCCTCATATGTAGTTGGTGTCCATGATCCTATCTATCCCCCTGGAACGGTTCCCCCTGGCCTTAACCATCTCGGATATGTCCCGCTTGGCCATTACCCCTCTGATCAGATACCATTTCTTGCTCCCCCTCCTGGAGTATTTTTGGTACCTATTATGGCTACCTTGTCTCTTCCTAAAATGACCTCGGGGATCCCAGTCTAGTACATTGATCCCCCAGCCAATATATCACCTGGTCAGCCCAAACCTTATACATCTTTGACCCCGGTCCAACTGGTCGCCATGACCCCTCCCTTTGCTTATGTGCCTTAGCCACCTCAAGAGGAACCTACTCATGTTGTGAAAGCCTCGGGTGAGGGGGGCAAAGCCCACAAAAAGGCACCTAAGGAAAAGGATGCCCAGAAAACCCCTGCTCCTCCTCAACCTCAAAAGCGTACCCCTTTGTGTGCTTTGTGTGATTTTTTCGGTAATGCCACCCATAACTATCCTAAATTTCCTTGTCTCAAGCCCATGGTCAATGAAGCGTTTCCTGAGTCTGTTATCCTAGAGGTCCATGTAATTTTACCTTATTCAGCCCCGAAAGACAAGTCTTTGCACACAAATCACCCTTGTGCTTTTTTTGATTTCCATGGCCACTATACTCACCTTTGTCCCCGCCTCGAAGACTACCATACCTCCTTAGAAGCGGTTGGCCAATTCGAGGCCAAGCGCAATGAGTCCACCTCTCCCTTATTTGTGATTTTTTCTTCGGAAGAACTAGAGGACGCATCTTCTCCCATTTACATTCCCCCTCCTGATGTCGAGATGATGGAGCCTTCGGCCACCATTATATACCTATCATCATCTATGAGATCCAAGGTGGAAGACCCCTCTGGGACTTCCTCTTCTATTTCACCTAACCTCCCTTCAGCGATCATCCTGGGCTCAACATTGATGGATCCTTCATCTACTTGTTTTTCAGTCACCCTCCATGATGATGCACATGTGAACCTTTCTTCTCATGATGATGAGTTAGGTAGCTTTTCCGCGTCGTGTTATTATCCTTCCAACAGTCACCCCATCTTCTACTATAATGACGACATCATGGAAGCCTTTTCCACCCCTGACTTCATCTGTCCAGCCCATAAGAAAAATGGCACCATATGTGTCTATGGTGACTTTCGTGACCTGAGCAAAAACTACCCCCAAGGAAGTTCCCCCGCACCATCATCTTTTCAGTGTGCGGGGGCTAGAAATCTTACTCATAGCATTCTCTCTAGTAGTGCTTGTTTCATTTCTGCCTTGCGTTCAGGTTTCCAACATTGTTCATCATCTCTCATTTGTTGTCTTGTGGCAATTTTTCAGATGGAACCCCGTCCACACCGTATATCGGTTATGCTGATGGTGCTAGTCGCTACTCCTGGAATCTAGCCTCGGCGGCCTGGGCCATTTTTACCCCCTTGCATTTGCTTTTCCTCTCTAATGGCGTATGCATTGGTACTGCCACCAATAACCAGGCCGAATATGATGCAATGATAGGTTTATTAGCTAATTCCATTTACCATTGCATCCTTCACCTTCATGTTCATTTAGATTCCCTGCTTCTTGTCATGCAATTGAATGGTGTCTATCGTGTGCATAATCTGGTCCTTTTTAGAAGATATTTATGAGTGAAGCTCTTAATGCATGAATTTGAAATCATTACATTCTGTCATGTTCCTAGAGAAGAAAATCACTATGTAGATAGCATTGCAAACAATATTTTAAATTGGCATTTATCACACACATTCAACACAAGACAATAACAATAAACCAAAAAATGATGCATATCCATTATATGTGTCGTTCAAAAAGTTTTAGATTCCATCAACTCTGATACATATGACATGCCTATAGCATGTTACAAAAATCCAAAACTAGGGGCACCTCATGCCCCTACATCTAATCACTATTTGGAGGATCCTGGGCCAATGGCTCGGCTCTGACAGCTCGTATATCGTGCATCCCCTGTCTGGACATCGCCATGCACAGCATGACTCCTCGCCACTTCGAGGGTAGACCAATACATGGCTCTATATACTGGTCATCGAGGTCTTTCTAGTCGTGCTCTGAAACATATGTCAGTAGCCTCTCACATCTACGATGTATTTCCTCTAGGAGGGCCTCTGCATCCTCATTTTGTGGTCCCCTTGATCCACTAGGTGCTCGAGCCCCTGATATTGCAGGTTGTCCCATATACTCAGCTGGTTTCACCAGTGCTATATCTGCATACCAAAAGTGAATGAATCAGTACCATATACAATATTCTGAAACTTTAAAATGCACATAAAAGATAAGAAACTTGTCACTTACCATCTGGCCCCCATGCTCGACCTAGCGGAAGTGGAAAGTTCGGGTCTCCATGATAGTTCATCCCACTATAGGGATAGTCATCTATGTACAGTGGCATTTTATCCCAATGCGCAAAAAACTTGGGTCGGAACACCCGTCCGACTGCCCCACCTCCCCCTCTACACAGTAGATGCCCCCAGCAGTGCATCGTGGGCTCTCGCGAGCCCCCATCCTAGATCTGTATATGAGGCTGAAGTGTCAGGATCTTCTCAAAGAAGAGCGAGTAAATCATTGTGCCTTATGCACATTCATGATTCACCTTTCTCTTGCATAGCGAAAATTGTCATTTCAATGATGACAGCATCATCTGGGCCCACCCATAGTAGGTCCCACTCAACACTCCCTTAAAACGCATCATCTAAGCCCCAATGATGTGGTGGAGCGCCTGGTTTCCCAGGATCCACAACACTGTTGCGGCCACAACACGAGTCTCTAGCCTCTCTAGATATCCGGTCGATATCCATGTCCCTTTCACATGGACACCCAGTCGACAATGGTGCTCTACAAACTCCATAATGTTCTACCCTTACGGTACCACTAGATGTGTGTTTCCCACCATTCCAAGTGGCAGGAGACCGGTCAGGAAATATATATCCCGGACAGTCAGCTCTATACAATTCCCCTGCACTATAAAGATCTCACGATCTGGATCCCAATAGTTGACAATCTGAGCCAACAAGGGCTCTCTTGATCTCATTAAATGGTTCTCCACAAACTTCAGTACCCCAAACTTGGCCAATGCAGCGTGAACTACATGATCCTCTAGAATCTCAGAACGTAATGTATCCAGGTCTCTCTCTCTCCAGTTGATCCTCAACTCTACCATACATGTAAAAAACCATCATGTTTGTCAGCATACAGAATGGAAAGATGGCATCATAACTATAAAATCCTAGCTCTCAGTAAAAAAAAAAAACAGCACTAAAACCCCTTTCCCTGACAGGTCGCACTTTTCTGGCCATTCCTGGGATGGGTCACAATTGTTTTCCCAATTCCTTCTACCCAAGTCGTATAAAAGGCCCCAAAAAGTACGACCCAACCGTGAAGAGGAGCAGGGGTCTGTTCCTGAACTCTAGGTGCCTAAACTGGAATTTTCATCCACTAAACTGAAAGAGTATGGTTAGGCCTCTTACCTGCAACTAACGAATCTTGATTCCAACGGTCGGTTTCTCCACTACGATCGCCGCAATATTTAGGGCCTTTTCTCCTCTCTACATTCACCACGACTACACTTGCAAATGAATCAAATTGGAGGGAAAATGCCTTATTAAAATAGAAACCCCATATTTTTCTTTTGCCAAATGCGACCAAACCGTAGCTCGGTTTGACAAATCGTCAGCACCATTGGAAAGCTCTCACTGAGCTCTCAAATGGTTATCCTTTTGTTTTTGGTGATTTCATACTTCACCCGGACACATTTTTTCTAAGAAGGGTCACTTCATCACTTCTCAAAATCAAATTTCTTCACTTGCAACACTTGTACTTGGGGCACCACATTGCCCTCATACTTTTCCACGCTCGTGTTGATTTTTTTCATGAGTAACCATCTTGTACTCATTTTTTTATGGCCCCAACTGGGCCTGTTCTATGTGGCAGCATCATCGAGTCACCCTTGTTTAGAGCATCTGAGTTGAGTCATCATCACATCTATGGAGTCTGTCCCGAGTCCCTTTGCCTCCCACCACAGTCATCCATCCTTCATTGCTTTGTCCCTCTCTCATGTCACACATTTTTGCCTTCAGTCATACTGTCACATATCACCTCTAGAGTCAAGTCAATAGCTTTTAGGTCATCCATGCCCTTTATGCTCTAATAAGGGAAGTCGTCAACCCGCTACTCAGTACCCCCTATTCCACCATCATCCCTAGTGTCAGTCTATCAATCACTCTACTATTATCCCTCATGCCTTAGTTGAGGATTCCTCATTGCCTCACCTATGGCGGACCTCCTTTTGTCGACATCATCTTATTCATTCCAGAATATAGGTCTAGAGGGCAGTGTACCTTGGTTGGTCTGCTTTTGTTCGATGCCTCGGATCAAGCAAAGAGACCCTTTATTTCCCTTTAAATTGATTGTTTCTCAGATCCATCTCGTTATGGCATGATCAAGACCCATATACTTGATGGTTTAGTGATGCAGCAGATTATACTAGTGATTCCCGGGTGTGTGTGAGATGTTTCAGACCTCATGAGGGGGTGGCCCTTCAGGCAACCCCCCACATGCCCGAATGACCTCTCTACTACAACCTTGGATGCAGCTCCATTTATTTTATGGTTCCGGCCTTAGCCACTTGCAACGCCTTTTAGTTTGCATGTATCATTCATATTTTACAGGGCCTCTTTGGTTGTACTTATATCTCATGTACTCAGATATTATTGTATAAGTCCTAGTTGTTGTACCAGGCATAGTATGTATGTGGGAACCATTATCATGTTTTTTATCTGGCCCATGTTTATGCCAGCATGTAATATATAGTTCAGTCTCATGTTTGTTTGACGCATCATTATTCTTTGTACTTTGTTATCTCGGTAGGCATAGGTATGCCTCCCCTGCCTCATGTAAAACAGGTACTCACTTATAAAAGAGACTTTTCACACCTATAAGTATCACCTTCTCAAGGTCTTGTCCTCTCATTCTTTAGTTTGCCTTATATTTATCTCTCTCTGACTCCCCTTCGGTGTCTAGTGATTGAGTTCTTACAATGTACTTCGTTCATACGATCAGCTCCTAATGCTCGCACGTTGGGGGGCAAGCCGTTAGACCAATTTTTGGTCATCTAACATGTTACTATTATATGTACTAAAGTACACCATGTAAGACCAATTTTACCATAGTAAAATTTCTTTCACTATGAAAAATGACTTAATAACCCATAATTTATTAAGTTGTTTCTGGTCTAAACAGGAAACCCCATGAGGAATAATTGAAAAAATCCTTATCTGTTTGATTTTCCTCAAGGGATAATTAATTAAACCACTGTTTAATTAATATTCCTTGTCATATTTAACCCAAAATAGGAAAATTAATTAGATAAATCATTATTTATCTTATTATTTTCTAGGAATAATTATTTAAAACATTATTTAATAATATTCCTGGTTAAATTTGACTAAAACATTTATAAATAATTGAATAAATTATTATTTATTTAATTATTACTTAACCACATTCTTAAAATAATAAATAAATAATTTATTTATTTATTATTTCTAAATAAAGGGATTTGACCAGATTCAAAGTATTTTTCCCTCCAACAAAAATAATAAAATATTCCATAAAAGTTGGATCTAGATTTGGTTAATAATATTTTAATTATGCACCAATATCTAGAATAACTCAATATTTTGTTATAAATAGAAGGGTTTTTCCATTCATTCACTACCTTTTGTTGCCTAGAGATCACTCTTGATCTAAACTTTTGGTCTGAATTTGATTCTCCCATCATTGTCATATTTTTATACTTTTTTCTTGTGAGCTCCCTTTGAGTTCCATTTTTGTCTAGGTTTTCTGCACCATCAAGAGAGAGAGATCTTATATATGAAGCGTTGAGGACATACAAGAACCCATCCCATTGAGGGGGAATGGTAACATCTTTCTATGTTCCCTTCCCAAGTGTCATAATACAAAAAAATATTTAAAAAAATATTTTCTTGTTCATTGGATGCATGGAGCAACTCTTGCTTATTATTTGTTGTTTAATATCTTTAACTGCATAGATCTAGATTTCTGTAGCATTTATTCTGATCACTAACTGCAGATATAAGGAAATTGGCAACCATTTTTTATGTTAGGGCTGTTTTTTTATGCACAAATAAAGTGAGCTTTTTTCCTACACTTGGGATTAGAATTCACACTAACAGAATGAACATAATAATAATGAAAACATCAACAATGCATTAAATAAATTTCAAATCACACTATATTCCATAAAATATATCTCAGACACTTCAATTCTAGGTGGTCTTCAAAATTTTAATTGTAACTTATAATTCAAAATACCAATATCATTAAATATAAACATTTCCAATGCTTACTCCAATATATAGGGTTCTATATATACTAAAATTACAAAAAGTAAAATATACTTGTTTTTTATTAAAATAGAAAATTCGAAGATTTTCCTACATGAAAAAAACAAGAAATAAAAACTTGTTGATTCGTCTAAACCCTCCTGTTCAATAGATAGATCGTTCAATTCTCATCCTCCATTTCAATTTCTTGTTGAGTCATCCGCCATTTTAGTGGGAGAAAATTCTTTAAGGTAATGATACCATTAAGAGAATCTTTCAAGTATCTGTGGGAGATGGATATGCATGAAACTCTTTAATCTGACTAGGCATTGAGACATGTGTCTCTCAATATATATATCTTCTTTCAGTTATACTTCTATGAAAATTTAGAAATTAATTTCATATGTTCAAATGGAAACTAAAAGACTCTTTGAATATGTTTTGTATCCGAGGTGTTCATTTCCTTGATTTTCTCACTATCAGATGACCTTTCTTCTTCCACCTTTTGCTCGCATATGGTTGATGGTAATGTTTCCCTAAGCAGTTGAGGGTGAGGCATTTCAAATTCTTTAGTGATATCTACTATGATATCCCATACAACATCACACCACGTAGTGGCTTCTATAATTTGTTCTTTGATAATTTTACAATTTGAATCCCTTTCATCTAATGAGGCTCACATCAAATTTTTATCCTTTTTAAATAATAATTCTCTGGTTCCAGGATTAAATTACTTCCAATTTTCGAACTTACAAAATTTTTCACTTATCACCTTATCTTCTTTAGGCATTAAATTAATATAATAAGTAAAAGAAAGTGATTCTTGTTAGAAATTTTAAATTTTTCCCAAAAGCTTGAAAAATTTTAGCTGCACTTTCCTTAGTTCTTCATTAAGAATTAATGCCCGAGCTTTAAAAATATTAATGCTCACAAATGTATTTTGAACCTGCCTTAATTATTCTTTAAGAAATTTTACCTATTCTTGGAGTATTACAGTAATTGTTCGCATGTTGACATTTGATTCTTCTTTCAAAATTCCAATCTCTTTGTTTCAAGATTATTTGAAAGTTTCAATTTGCTGGGAATGATGGCTATATAATTTTGGTAATTTTGTTTTCAATTGTTGCTCCAAATATTCCTTCTCCAAACTATTCCTTTTCTCCATCTGTTGCATTATTAAAGAAAATCCTTCTCTAAGGACAATGACATGGGATTGCCATTATTTTTCACGAAAGATTCTTCATTTTTCTAATTCAGAATCCAATTCTCTTACCCTATTTAGACTTTTGTCAAATTCTTTAGACAATTCTTCTACTATGACTTGATTGTAAGTAAAAAAATCTCATGTCACTTGCCAACTTAATTCTAAAGGTGTCTCCATAGAATTGTATTTTCTCTTTTTAGTTATTTTAACAACATTTTGTTTTTGAATTATAAAAATATTCACTTAAAGGTGCAACAATTTATACTATTGGCTCAACTTCTGAAACTGGTTTTAAAATAGAATAAAATATTTAGGTATTTATTGGAATGTGAGTAATTGATACCCGTAGAGATATTTTATCCATTGTTTGTATAGATGAAACAATTTTTCTGAATAAATAGAATAGTGTTTCTGAAAAAAAATCCTATATCAGAGTTTATGGTAGTGAAGTAGGACCTCATGTCCTTCCTCAGTATATTCTAGATAAACTTGTTCTAAGGAAAATTTCAATCCAAATAACAATTAATAGAATTATGAGGTTCTTGAACAATGCTCAAAATAAGAAAAGAGAGATCAACACCTTAGAAATCAGCCACTTCGAGGGGGAAACCTCATTTACATTACATAAATGAACAATTCTTGGATGATACAATTGACAAAACCTCTTTTCTATATATAGGAGTCTAATGGGTCACAATATAATCCTAGCCAACATAAAAATAACAATGTAAGGGCACAAAAATAACAATAGTGGGCTTCTATGGGGCACAATAATAACAATATAGGGACCACATGCGCACAACAATAAAAATAAGGGAGCTATACTAACAATAACAATAAGGGGATACACTAGTATTATAAGGAACTAACATGCCTCTCTCCTTCAAACAAGTGTTGTCCTCAACGCTTGATTATTTCAGGATGGTTCTGTATAAAAATCTCATCCTCCTATGTGAAATCTTCAGCGGGTAAGTTCTTCCACTTGATGAGATACTCTGAAATTGATCGATTTCATAGCTATCGAGTTCTTGTTTATGTGACTGCTTCAGGTTCCAATATTATTTTTCCTTCCTCGTCAAGTTCTGAAAATATTGTTTGAACTGGGAATTTCTCCATATTTTCACCATTAGGAATCATTTCTTGTAGCAACTTTGTCAAACCTTCCTTCAAACCTTTCATGTCAGCTTTTAGATCATTCTTCATGTCTTCCATGTTGCCTTTCAGTTTTTCTTCTATACCATCGATCTTAGCTTCCATTCCATTCTTCAAACCATCCATCTTAGCCTCCATGTCTGCTTTTAAACCATTTATATCATCTTTGATTTCTCTTTGTGAGATTGAAATTTGCTGCACTTGGTACCATAATTTTGATATATCATACTGCAATTATTCCTCTTCATGCATCATAGTAGATTTTTCTGAGGGCTTAATGGGTGTAGAATTCTTTTTTAGAGGCATTATAGAACCCAATATTGATAACAATGCTTCAATATGACCTTGGAATCACTTCAAATCCTTTTTCAAAATAAAGTTATGCAATTTTAAAAAAATAAATACACACCTTTGTATTTCTTTTAGGAGCTCGATATTGCAACAATTGTAACTCTATAATTTAGGATCTCCAATATCTTAACTTCAGCCCTGTGGTAGCTCTCAAAATATTCTTTCGAATGCCACAGGTCTGACCTAATTTGTATTCTTCAAGGTAAATTTATGCCCAATATCTCACAATGACCTAATTATGGACTGGTTCAGTAGAGGGAACGTGTACGGCATGCCATGTGTCACTGTTTCCTCCTTCGGCTCTGAAATTGATAAACATAAAACTACAGTCCGTGTAATTTCGACCACTTTTTACATAATTCCAATCTGATGCTCAGAGAGAGAGTTATGACGATTTTCCCAAGTTCACCGCTTTCAGATGAAATTCGGGAGCCTGCAAAAACCCTAAGTTCAACAGATCATATCTCTGAAAATATTGCAAACCAAGATCTAAAATTTTTACATGACATTCCTTAGGATTTATTCGCAAATGGGTTTTTGTTTTAACATCTTAAACTTCGTATAAAAAACGTTATGGAGAAAATTCCATGATGGCATGTTTGAAGCAGTGAATAGGTTATTGATTATTTGGAGAATAAATCCATTCCAACAATAGAAAAGGAATATATGTAATGAAAATATCTACAAGATATGCTAACATGAAAAGAACATGTCCAAACCATAGAGGGGAAACTTGAGAGAGTTTGATTAATTCAATTAGGTTTTGGGATGGAACATCTACCCAATTAAACATCTCAGAATCTTTCAAAATGTCATAAATAAGTGGAACCCACTTCAATTTGTAGTGTTGAGGGTTTGTCTCACCATATAGTATTGAAAGCATTTTGATTATAAATATTTGGGGATTATGGAACTACCCTGTTGGATAGGATTTTATTGATTTCATTTTGAAACCCTTAGTACCCTCAAGCCATTTTCTAATATATGCAACATAATCCCTATTATTTTTGTTAAATACATTGTTCTTAAAACTAATCAAATAATCCATGTTTAAGAAAACCTCAAGAGGATTAAGTTTGTAGATAGACTATATAACTTTGGGTCTCCATGAAGCAATTACAATTTTCTTATGATCAACAATTGAACATGTTTGAATATAGGAATTTGAGATTATCTAGCTTACCATGTCATAGTATGGGGACATGGCTAGCCTGGTGGTGATTTTATGCATCTTTTTCCTTTTGATTGTTTCGAAATTCACTGCTTTTGGGGAGGAAATTTCTTTTGAAAATTTTGGGTCTTTCCATTCACTATCTTCAAAGAAATCATAAATCCATTCCCAAGAGGAAGAGCCTTCATTATGAGCTTTAAATATTGTATATGAGAAGAAAGATGAATTGGTATTTTTTTCTTCTGGCATTTGAATATTTGTCATTTTCATCTTCATTTTAACATTTTTAATTGCAGGTTTTGAAGATTGTGTGTTTCATTTCTTCCACATTTTTCTCCAAAAAATAACAAAGAAGGATTGAGAGTATGTACAATTTGAATGGAAGATAAATTTAAAACAAAACACATACAATTACTAACCAGTTGAAGTTAAATTCTCGAATAAAATGGTAGTTTTCTCATAAATTTAAAAATTGAAGCACATAAAACATAGTAAACCAGTACAAGGTTAAAAAACCTTTTACTGAGCAATAATTTGGATGTGTTGTGGAAGAGATAAGTGAAAAAATAATTGAATAACTATAAGTACATAACATATTATCATGGAGGTGAAAACATTAATGGTCTTAAATTTTGCACTAAATGGCCACCTAATTTTCATTTCAGTGAAGTGGTGCAATGGTTCGAACATTTGGTATTCAGGTCGTTTTATATTGCTTTCGTTCAAATTAAGGACAAATGTCGAATGAAATTTATTTCTAAAACTAAAATTAAAATCTAGATTTTATTTTAACAATATATACATAATCTAAAAGTATGGTAATTTAGATCAGTTTTATGTTACGAAAACGTTTCATAACTTAAATCCGAGTGTTGTATTTAAAAAAGAAATCAATAATAAAATCTTGTTGTGAGACTAATGATAGCTAGCAACAAAATTACTATAGAAAATATGAAATTATGTTACGAAAACATTTCATAACTTAAATTCGAGTGTTGTATTTTTAAAAAAATCAATAACAAAATCTTGTTATGAGACTAATGATAGATAGCAACAAAATTATTAGAAAAAAAAAATTTGTAAAATTTGTTTGGTTGAAATATCATCCAAATACTAGATAACAACATTTAGATGAGTTTTATTAAAAAAAGCGTAAAAATCATAGATAAAAACTCATGACAAAAAATGGAAAAGATAATATAAAGAATATATATCTTACTCAAACGTTCAGAAGCTCGAGAGTCCGAGATAAAATGAATCAGTATTTTAAATTTTTTTTTAAATTACAGGCTTATATTCTGGCGATTACTACCAACCCAAACGAATAGGGGTCTACTTGGGAGCCTGATTAGGTGGTATCTCCCTATATCAGGTGGAATTTTTCCACCTGTCAACAGGGCATTTAACAGCCATGGTGCATCCTCGTTTGTGTCAAATGTAAAGGTGTTGATCTAGTTCCTTTACTTGGTGAAAGGATTTCAAATATCTACAACACAGCGACCCCAAGGACTTCTATAGACTCCTAAATATTGGAAACCATATTGATAAGAGAAATGCAAAGAGTTGTCTTTAAAAATCTCAAAAGGGGAACATATCGTCTAATTGATAACAAAATGGATGCAATTATTCTATAATAAAAAAATTTCTCTGGTTGTCTAAACACCACTTACCCAAAATTCTTCCACGCACATATAAATAAGCTGTGAATGGAATGACCATTGAAGCCTACTATGAGAAGAAAGTAAAATAAACATCCTAGTCAATCAACCAAGTTAACATGAGCAAGCTTAACCACACTAGAAGGGCACTTATGATCTAGGTTCAATGCCTAAATTTTTACATGATATAAGTGTCTCTTGTTCTCAATTCCTCTCCGTGAAATTTGAACTAGTGACCTAATGGGAATAAAGCATGGAAAAGTTTAGGGGCTAATATTCAGAGGTGGGCTAATTTTCCATGATTTTTCCAAACAAATTATTCGTCAATTTCCATTTTTTATAAAAACGATTCGCCCAAATCTTACAATATAAATTTATTTTACCTTAAAAATTGCCAACATTATATAGAGATTATAGATAAAATAATTATACATTTGAATAATTTTACAAATACGTCAATAAACATTTTATAGTTTTCATATTACGAACAAGTATGATTCACTAATGTTTTTAAACTTTAAGATAATTTTCCATCCTTAAAATTTTCCCTCGAATAAAGCCCACATAAACCAACTTGTTTACACCTCAAGGGTATACAGATATCAACTTTATATAGAGAGAAAGAGATAAATTAGGAATTGAAGATAAATTTATTATTCCATCCATAACCACCTTCTTAGAAAGAGAGTCAGTATCCCTTGGAAGATAATTTTATACCAACTATATATATATCTTTTACCATGGTGAATCGGTAACCTGTTCGAGTAATCTAGGCAAGGCCCAAGATCAAATATTCCAACTGAAACTATAACATTAAGAGTATATACAACTACATTCAAGGGAGATATACCAATAAATTATGAGTTAACAAGAGTTGAGACACCCCAACCCCACCAAAGTGGGATCTATCCCATGGGTCGCCCACTCTTTGAGCCTTATCATAACTGGCAAACATGTCCCTTGGAATTGAACTTTAGTTCCCAACCACTCAAGCTACTAGAATAGAACTTATATTAAAAGGAGGACATGGGGGTGGGCTTTGATCCACTTATGTATGAATTAAAATTGAAGGAAATTTGGGTGGGATTTTATCCACTTATGTGTGCACTAGTCATGAGATCATTTCATATAATCTCATCGAAAGAATGGTGGGGGAGTGAGCTCCCGAAACCATAATGTCAAACCTTTAGCTCAAAGTTGAGCTATTGTACACCCCCGATCCCCACACTCCTAATAATATGTAGCCCCATAGTGAACATGATCTCATTGATGGGGCATGTTTACTGCACGGGGATATAAGTTGTTCCTGAGAAGGAGGAGAAAGTCTTAAGGAGTGGAACAAGGGAGGCATGAGATAAAGGTAAACAATGAAATGATGCCCCAGAGAGTGGCCCACTCTAAGAGGGGAGGCTCAAAAGACATCGAGGAGAGCTTTAACCTCGTAGAAACAAAATAAGCCCAGCCCCAAAAATACCCAAGAAGCCCAACCTCCGAGATACTAAATCGGGTTGGATCACTATAATTCTATAGTTTAAATAAATAAATCTTATTATTTATTTAAATAATCTCCATATAAATACAAGCCTTCCATAGATTGACAATTTATTTTGTAACAAATTGTAGGTGGGAACAAAACATTGCTTCAAGGATACTAAATGGAAGCTTTTTATAAATAGAAAATTTTTGTATGTAAAAAAAACCTCCACTTCAAGGATGCGAAATTGAGTAATCTCTTTTGGTTAAATATATATATGTTTTTTTTATTGATCAATGCAAAAATGTAAATAATATATATATATATATATATATATATATATATATATATACTAATTAAAAAATCAAAAAACTTGTATTAGTATAGTAATAAAATTAAATGGTTGGTAAATGTGAATATACATTAAAATACTTACTTTGTGCTATATTTCATATTGCTAAGATTAAAAATACATAAAAATTAACTAAATTATAACTTTATTTTAATTTTTTATTATTATTTTACTAGGAAAATTGACAACTAGTCCAGTCGTATACTTGCGCGACAAGGGGTTGTCTAGGTGAGTCTCCTAGGTGAGTCTCAATTTCCCCAACACTTTGCTAGGGCTTAAATAGTTTTGGGGATTTGAACATGAGACCTTGTACTCATATTTACTTTAAATTTTCAAGAGCGTTCCAAATGAGTTTCCAAAAGAGACTAAATAATAATTATTATTATTTTAGCATTATTTCAATCAAAATTTTATATTAGATAATCATGAAGGTACACAATACAGCATGGTTGTCTACAACCCTACCAACTTCACTCTGACCATATTTGTTAGCTAATAAAACCGGAATGTAATAAAAAATATTTTTCAATCAAATTTTAATTCTGGAGAGCTTAACAACCATACATGCCAAAAACGGAAAAAAACAAGAGAGGTAACAAACATACATGCCAAAAGGAAACCACACGAGAGAGGTCACGTGATGAACAAAAAATCATGATGGTTGTTGAGGAGGACGCGGAGGCGGTGCTACCATTGGGCCATGGTGCTCATACATATGATAATAAATTTGTTACATTATTTTGTCCTAAGGTTCACGGAGGTAGTCGTTGGTCCGCCATTGGCTCCATCGTACATTAACCAGATGCTCCAACATCTCTGCCTGTATATATTGTATATCATTCATATAGGCCACTAATTCATTGTGTCCGCAAATCTATGTTCTTTGAGGATATCCAGGTTGGCCTGGATTCCCCTCATTTGTTCAACTATCGACTCCATATTCATCGGTTGGTCCACATGTCCCGGAGAGCGACTTGCATCTTGGGCAACTTCAGCCTCTTTATCCATGCTCACATAATCGTCCTTGCTGGATGAGCTGACTTGGCTTGCTCTCACCACACCGTGAACAAGCTTCCTGCCACCTCTGTGAGGACGCCCTTTTTTTCGGGGCACATATAAAAATAAAATATTAACCCAGACCTAGACCACAACACTAGCAACATCACGCTTAATGACCCCTTATGGATCCCCAAATTTTAGACCCAATTGAGCCCCGACTACATCCTAGATGACCGGGCCAGAAGAAAGGGAGACTAACCCTAATTATCGACGAACCCCACTAGAACCATGGGAGGAACATATTTGAGTTAATTTCAAACCACAGTTCAAGTGGGCACGAAGGCCGTGACAAGTAATATTAATTATGTATTCCCTCCCCAACCTAAACAGATAGTAAGACTTCGCCCTTCGACTAGCCTAGTGGCTAAGACACAATTTAAATTCAGATTGACATAAGACACGACTCAAGTGTGGTACGTAGAAGCTAGATAGTGATTCCGGTGATTCTCTACGGTTGTGAACTATGGGCCAGCAGCACAACCAAGATGCAGTGGAAACAAATTGAGAAAATTCAGAAACGTTCGATTACAAACAAATTCAAAATTAAAAGTGCAGTTCCTTATGCTATCCTGTTAAGTGAAACAAGGGCTGCTCCTATTGAAGCAATTTCTATGGTGCGAGTCATAAGGTATCTGAAAAAAATTGAGCAAATGGAAGAGGATAGATGGCCTAAGGTTGTGTTTAGTGATAGATTGTGCAAAAGACAGAAGACGTGGATGCAGCAAAATAACAAATGGTTTAGTAAATGGGGTATTTGTTTGAGCATGTGTCCTACAAACAGTAAAGAGATAAAAACTTTTGTTATGGATAAATTCCACAAACATACTTGGAAGAAAGAGCTAGAGAGAAAGAAGAAGTACTACATAGAAGAGTTTAACTCCACGCATAACCATCAACAAAAGGCATACATAGGGGCTAATATTTCTTGGAGATCAAAAATTCTTATTTCTCAATTAAGGACTAATTCTCATCAACTCCGTTGTGAAACAGGGCGCTGGAAAAGGCCAAAAGAAATGTGGGAAGAAAGAGTATGTATTTTTTGCTCCTCCAGAAAAGTGGAAACAGAAAAACATTTCATTCTAGAATGTGAGGCCTTCAAGGACACCAGGGAAAACTATGCAGGTATTCTGGCAGCTAATTCTTGGGATAATCTATTCAGCGAAGAGTTTGTCGATAATTTGGGAGTGCTCATTGTAAAACTTCACAGGAAAAGGGTCGAATACAAGAGTCAGATAGAGAAGCAATCTGTCCCATAGGCTATTTTTAGCCTCGTGGACATTAAAAATTCTTTCTTTCTTTCTTTCTTTCTTATAACTGGGAGGTACCTTGAAAATTCGAGAGTACTCCCACCCCAATAAAACAGGAAATGAAACAGAGACCACAACCTACAGTGGTATGAAAATGACCATTCAACAATGAAGCGCCAGTGGTATGAAAATGACCATTCAACAATGAAGTGGCTTGCAAGCTGTTGCACCTAGCTTAGGTTTATAGTGGCAGCCAGTTGGATTTGAACCCGAGCCTTGCTTGGGCAACTCTCACCAGTTACCGATTGTCCTAGATCTTAAATAAATAAAAACAATGAAGCGCCACACAACAATCCTTAAACGCAAAACCCAATTCCTGAGCTCGAGAACCTCCACGAGGAACCTAAAATCCTGCCACCACACACACAATTAACCTGAGATGAGACCGGAAACTAATACGTAGGGATACCTGAGAACTAGAGAGTGTATTCCCATATTGGAGGCAGAAACTCTTGCAGAAGCCTAAGATGATAGGTACAAGTTCTGTCTAGAAGGGAATTCCGTGAGGGGAGGGAAAACTCATGCCTAGATACCGAATGAAAGCTTGGTGACGACCCAATTGAAAGTCTCAAACCTTGAAAATTTCTTCACATTCACTTCGCTTGTTCGAACCCTAGAGCGAGCCTCCTTGACAGAAAAAGTAGTGGCATCCCTCCCTGTTTCGTTCGCTCATCTCTAAATCCACACAATCATTCCACATCTTCCCAATGAATACCATAAATATGCCCAGAGCCTCTTCTATACCCGGCCTCTCCATATTTTAATGTCGATTATGTCACGAGGCATGTTGGAAACATGGGGAGGTTGAGGCCCTAAGGTCCCTTGAGCCAGTGTTCGTTCGTTCACCCCCATCAGGGACTATTATTATTTAGAAAAATAATTATTATATGATTTAAATCTATGCAGATTTAAAAAAAAACATGTAACAAGATTATTAATCATGAATATTCTTAATTGTATATAGGTTTTGTTAGGATATATGGCTTACTAATACCACATGCTCAAAAAACCATAATTTATGTTCATATAATGCATATTCAATTGACATTTTTTTAATCAATCTATTTAATTAAGAGGTAGAAAGGACAAAACTACTTTGCCTCAACCTACTTGATCATGGGCTTTACATAGACCTAATCTATAAAGTTTTGTTTTTGAATAGATAAATTATTAGAATGCATGATGACACATCAACAAAATGTAATATTTTCATCAGTTAATGAAAAGTTACAATTTTTTCTAAGGAAAAGAAATTATTTTGGAGATAAATATCAACCTTGATTTGTCATTACTTCTAAGAATGTTCGAAAATATTGTATGGGGGTTAAATACCTATTATCCACCTAATAATTGTTGATATTCCTATTCCAAAATATACATGTGGTTTAAAATTTTCTCTAGATAAATTTTCCATTAATAAAAATAAAAAAAATAAAAAAAAATTGATAAAATGATATATTGCCAAAAACTTTAATTAAATGAAAATAAAATAATATATTATTTGAAAGTTTAAATGTTTTAATTTCTGATATTTGTATTAATTATCATTAAAATCTAAGTTATAATTATTGGTCAAATTATATGTTTTCATTGTTTAAATTGCATTTTCAAGCATGTGAAGGGATTAAGTATTTTGAAAAAAATATTTATACCATTAGAATTAAACAAATTTAAAAAATTTAAATTACAATTGTAATAATTTTTAACTAAAGCTTAGATAAATTTAATTGAAAAATATAATTAAAAACGATAAAAAAAGAAGTATATTTAAATTTAATTTTGGATAATCCCCAATGGGAGTGGGTTTAGAAATCGAAGGGGGGCTCAGGGGGCAAGCTTGCCACCTTGCCGAAGGGATGGGCATTGTGGTAGTGTATTTGGAGAAAGGGTGTACGAAATACACTTCTTTAGCAAGTTCGCTGCTACTGCACAAGGTCATAGAGAAAAATGATTGTCTACTGTTAGTGGAAAATATTTGACACGATGTCAACTAAGTTTGAGGGAAAACTAAGCATACAACACTAAGAAAAAAACAAAACGTAAGATGCAAAATACAAAAGCTCGATGGAGCAAACAACCTAATAACACAAGTGGAGAATTATCCCTTTATTAGGTGCTGGTGGTAAAAATGATACAATTCTAAACACTTGAAGCGGATCCTTTGAGCTATGGAGCTTAAATACCCAAAACAAGTAGGCCTCCTTCCCTCAAGTTCTTGCAAGTGTCTCTTCTCTCTCTTAAAGGATGGTAGATCAAGATCAAATGGTGGATCTCTCTCTCTTGGACTGAGATGTTCGTTGGCCAACATATGAATCCATCCAAGCCCTTTGTTGTTGGACTATGAAATTTGGTTTGCTATGAAGAAATTTGGCCAACATAATAATGTGTCTCCTATTCTTCTTCCAAAGGCTGGCTTATATAGACATTTTTTGAATTTCTCCCTCTTCTCTTGGCCAGAGATGGATAGTGACACAAGAGTGGAGGAGGGATTCCTTTGTGTGTTACATTTAAGCCTCAAGGTGGCTCCATCTCGACTGTCCTTGGTAGTACTAAGTGGAGAAACTTCCTAACCAAGTGTGCCAAGTGGTCCCGAATCGTGACATTTCGCCATCATCAGGACCGCGCGACTATCGAAGGAATAGCCGCGTTGATGCGCAAAATTCCGTTGTCGCTAGTGCGTTGTCCATTAAAATTTCCCGTAACCTTAGGAAAAAAAAAAAATTGGTCTGCTCTAATGTATTCCTTCTCTGAAAATATTCATCTGTACCTTTTTCTTGTCATTTTTAATGTAGTTTTCCTGTATAATTTTATGGTGTTAACAGTTTCCCCCTAATGTATGAGGTCTAGGAAGAACTATATAGCCTAAATAAATTATGCTTTATTTTCAGTGTGATCCTTTTGAGAGAGAGAGAGGGAGTAACTTGCTTTGGAACTCAGTTGGGAGACCCCTTGTCTTAAGTATACAAGACACCATGCTCTGTAGGAAACCTGCAAGAGATAAAATAAGCAATATTTCTATGAGGTGGGCATGTCCCATGCTCGTGATGTTTGACTAGTTAAGCTAATATGATGGATACTAGTTCTGTTGTGTCACATTTTGTAGTTAGTGACCTATTGTTGGTTGATGACAACGGTTTTTGATGCCCTCAAGGGTGTTTTCTGGACAAAAAAAGGTTGAATGTCATATTCACATGCATGACACATTTAGAGAAAGCGCTCAATGGATGCATGGGTCTTTGACTGTTGGGGACCTTCCTGTGTAAGAATTGTTGAAAGAGATGCCTACTCATATACAGTTCTTCGACAAATTTTGACAGAGTACAACTGTTATGAAATACGATACCATCCTTGACATGAAAAATTGTGTTGATGTCGAATGTCAAGAGGATCGATGACATCAATGGGCAATTTTAATTCCCAATGTGCCATCCAAGGATGCCCTTATTGTGGTGAGGACTCATCTAAGGTATTACCTCCTTCCCATAAAGTGGTTGTTGAAGTCGACAAGAAGGAAGCATCAACTGATCGAAACAAGTATTGATACAAGGGACTAGGTTTTCTAATGTAGTAGGGTACAATGTGATAGGTTAACAAGACATGATGATGAGAGATGGATATAAATAATGATGGTGGTTAAGTGGCCCAAAGTCGGAGCTGTAAATGTGAGTGGCGGCAGTCATAACAATTTATGATGGCGAAACCCCTAGGGTCGGTAGGACGCCTAGGGTGCGTGTATGCTTACTATGATTATCATGGTTGGGTGTGGTAAATAATGCATTGCTCTGACCAAGGGTGATTAGGGATTGTTGCCAGGTAATAAATGTAAATGGATGGATGGGAGTCTTCTCCTACAAAAAATATTTGTACACTTTCCAAAGGAATATGAAAGTGGTTTTTATGTACAAGGACGAAGACGGGTGTCCCATTAACATGAATAATCCTACACAATGATGTGAGGAGTGTGTTTTCTAAGTGTGGGGGGGGGCATTGGTTGGTCTCGGTGCGAGGGTGATGAGGTGAGTTAAATGTCACAGATGGGATATGCTTATGAGGGTGTGATATGCCAAATATGACACGTGATGATGTGTTTTTTGTTGATCCACCTTGTAGAGAATGGTAGCCCGGGAAAGGGGTTTTAACACGCAATGGATAAAACTTGAATTCATGTTTTGTGATGGGCATATTAACATGAAGTGGTTCCCAGGCCAAATTTTATGGCCATGGCTCCAGACCTTGGCATGTGGTCTACATGAGTGATGGATGCCATGGATGGTGAGGCCATATCGACATGCAAGGGTGCTTATCATGTGCAATATGGGGTGATGATAAACATGGTCGGGTGAATGCTACCTATGGTTTTATTCTTCTGAAAAAATGATTTTAGCATATGCAAAGATTTTTGGGGAATCCTATCATGCTAGGGGTAAAATGACACTTGCTTTAGTACTTTTTTTGGCTGGGTCATATGGGGATCTGGCATTTTTGTAATATCTGTAGCCAATACCCCAAGTAAAAGAATATTTTTCATACAATTATTTTGGAAATAACTTGAATTTATAATTGATAAGAGAGGTTGTACCTAAACTGAAGTATGGTGGGCATTGTGCCTCAAAATGACCTTTTCTAAAACTTGGATCTATGGGGCCTCGTTTGAACATGATGAAGTGTTGATCACTATCTTTCTCACAGTTTTGTGATTGGGTGCTCTGAGCTCTAGTTATGGGTTGTTGAAAATGAAAAAAGGGCAATATATAGGCCAATATGGCCCATTTTAAAAACAATTGTGCTTTTTGAGGGTCTAAGGTCAGAGCAGAGCTACCTTCTTGAGCATTTCTTGTCGTTACGATTAGCCTGAGCACTAAGGATTCACATTGTTAGTGTCAAGTAGGAGCTAAAACGTCCTGCTTTTTATTTTTTTCATTTTCATGTGTGGGTGGTCTGTACAAACGTGAATTTGTATGGATTTTATGCCCATTCTTGGGTGGGACTGTGTGGGCGATCAAGGATGGTGCACGCAGTCCCTGCGCAAAGGGTTAGTTTTGCATGAGGCCCTCGCGGCTGGGGGAAGCTTTGCGTGTTGCGTCACGCGCTTATGTCTGTTACAGACTCACGGTCAATGCGCAAAGGTTTTTGACAGGAGCAAGGAAGCCCAGTTTTTTAGAAAATTTTAATTTTTTTATCAAAAACTTATTTTTTGGTGTTTTTCTTGGTGGCAGGATGTTGTGGTGAGAGTTGGATTGCCCTGATCTCCATTTGATAGTGGCCCAAAACCCCCATGCTCGAGAGACACTAGCTTGGAATGGTTTTCTGAAGTTCTTATAGAACAAAATACTGAGGTCCTAGGACTTGGCTAAGAGAGCTAATTTAGCGATGATATTTCGTCTGTCTGGGTCGACGATGACCCACCGAGTGTCTGGTCTAGAGATTGCGGTTTTGCGCCGGCTCCAAGCCGGTCACTTTTTTTATTGGGCCTGTTATGTCCACTAGGGTATGGTCACTCAAATGGGAAAGGCATAAAGGGGTGCTATCAAGACCTTTTATTATGTGAGCATCCTCTGCAACATTATGTATGAGAGGTTTGTGATGTTACGACCCTTTATGGAGGTGCCCCTAGGCCCTTTGATGGATCCTCGGATGCGTCGAGGTTCACCTGTGATGCCCTGCAGTGGTGGGGGAGCGGTGGGCCGCTACTGTGACCCAACGATTGAGGCGTGGTTTGATTCAAACCTGCAGGTGTTCCTTGAGTTCCCATATTCAGGGATGGATTTCAAAGGGGATTTAGACATGGGTCTCCCCTCCCATGTATGGGGTTTGGCAAGTATGAAATTTTATGTTTTTTGCATTTCGAGGGTACTATTTTTGTATATATATATATATATATATGTCTTTGATGGTGACACTGATATTTTTTTTTGGTTTCTTTTGCAGATTTGGGTTTAGAATGGCATCCTAGTGCTCGTTTGCTAGGCCACCAACCGAGGAGGAGGGACTTGCTTGGGGCGTCTCAGGCCCAGATTGGGAGTCAGATTGATATCGGAGGTCCCGCGGGTAAGGTTAGCAGCGTTGCAGCTACTAGTGGGGATGATTCCCTCCTAGAGCATGCTGAGGTGGCCGAGGCACGGGTGGCTGCGGTCGAGGAGTTGTTGGTTGTTGTCGATATCTGAGTACTGGTAGTAAAGGCTCGAGTTGCTGATGTCAAGGTTCATTTGGGGGATGTTGAGGCCAAGGCCGATGTGACTGATGTTAGTGTTGTGGACCTAGTAGATTCATGGAGTCGGTTGGAGAGATTGACTTGAGGCTTGCCGACCAGGGGTTTTGACGACCTAGACGACATATTGTTGGAGATGGTGATGGCCCGAGAGAGGGCACATCGCCCGAATTTTCCCATCGTAGCACTAGCCATCATGGTTGTTGCTCTTACATTTCCACCAGGTGATCACGTGGGTCCAGAGGACCCACCAGGTAGGACTTGGCCCTAGAGACTTTGTATGATCAGGGAAAGCACCCATTATGAGGATGCTTCCATGCATTGATGATATGTATATTTTTTTACTGACATGATGATCAATGACTTGTTTTGTATACTGGTACACATATTTTTTGATGTATATATGTGTTATGTAGGTAAATCCTCTCTGCGGACGGAGACAATCCCTCTAGCCCTAGGGTGAGTCTAGTAACAAGGAATCATGCTAGAGTGTAGGTTCCTAGACATTTGAATGAAAGAGGACGTGAATAATATGGCCTACCTGTGGTCCAAAGCTATCGTCGACACTTGTAGTGATGATGAGAACTTCCCGCTCCTGATCGAAGGCAAGTCACAACCCTTCTGCTTATCACGTTTGGACACCTGCACAGAGATCAGAAAACGACATCCACATACCACATACCACATACTAATTTCATCCAAAAGCTACTAATCAGTCAGAGAAGATTAGCATATTTCATTCGATACAAAACACAAGACGAGAACCAGACAATAGTCACTTATATTAATAGGTAGAAAAAAGAGATACAACCATGCTCTGACGTTGCGGTCTCCTCTAGTGGGGCTCGGGTGAAGCACCTCTCAAAGCTCGTCGAGGAATTCAGACGGGATAAGGAACCTCTCGATGGATTTCTCCTTGTTCTACATTTTCAATAACTCAGTTATTCAACTATAATGTGTTCAATTCTTCAAGTTCAGCTAGTTTTCATAAAGGGAGAAGGCTTGTTTTTATAGAGGGAAAAGAGGAGGTTAGGATCCCTACAAAGGTGGAAGGGAGGCCTATCCTTTAGGAGTGTTCCAAGGGAGGTGGAAACTACTAACTAAAGGAGGAGGCCCGTGGTTGTTTCAGTTCAACCACTCCCAATGACTCATCCCGGAGGTGGTTGGAATGGAACCTCCGCCTTTAGTTTTAAAAAACACTTCATAAATAGATTGGCGCGGGCATTACACTGGGATAGAGTGCCAAGTGGCATGGGCCCTAGTGTTAATCTTCCACTTCAGCGTGAGGGCAGAACTGGCTACTCGCGCCAAGGAAAAAACAGGGATTTTTACTGCTCTGCTCAGGGAAATGTCATCAGGAAGAATTTTGTCTTCATGAAAAGGGATGCAATGATGTTATTTGCAAGGCATGACACTATTCAAAATTCACAGAAATGACCCTCCAATGTGCGGGATGGGGATTTCAGCAACAATGACAAAATGTTGTGTAACAGATGCCCCCTAAAGCATGAAGTCCGAGGGAGAGGGAGGGGTGAAATGCTTTATGAGAACGCGTTCGAACCAAAAACCGATGTCGGAAAACCTGCAGTTACAAATACAACTGATATTTTTGAGACATGATCATGTCACATGGGCACAGCCATCCATAAAAGAGTATATAAAAACTGAGATCTAGGTATGGATGCAACCATCCAGTAACAAAGATAAACAAATAGACTCAGGTATGGTCACATCCATCCAATCAAAGAGTCATGCAATAATTCATGATAATCCACAAAGAACCCGCAGCTTGGGTTTTATCAGACAAAACCCAGGGTCTTGTGCTCTGTCTCGATCCAAAAAGGTACAAATTCAAGCATGCAAATATGTGAGTTGAAGTCAAACATGAAAGAAAATCGTTTGATTACCAGCCAATTATGAAAGTTGTTAACAGACGCGAGAGAAACCACCAATAATGACAATGGCTCTCAAGGTACGAAAGGTACAATCCATGAAATGTGAACAGTGATCTGGCGTCGAACACCTACAGATTCAATCGATCGAAGGCCAATGATGTGGACCTCACGTCGAATGCGAAGAACCTGCCATTGAGGCATGCAAGCTCCAAGGTACCAAAAAGGATTCTCTAGATCAGATTCCTCGATAATGAGCTGAAGTCGATAGGAAGTGACCTGATCAAAAGTGGGCCATAATGTTTCCCACATCATCGACACGAGACAGAGGAATATGATGTTTGTGAATCGGGACCAACAGAGAATCAGAGGGAGGTTGAAAATTTCAGAGACAAACTTCTCTTGAACATATCAACAACACGACACTAGATTTGGTAGTATTTTACATCAAAGGATCTGAGGTGATGACGACATGGCAAAGGGAAAATGAGAGGTAAAAATGGATTACCCAAACCCATGGAGGCAAAAAATGATGAAATGAGATATCCCCAACTCGACACAAATGCAGACAAGTGCCATGTTCAAGAGCGAAATATTGCCAACACGACTACAATCTGGTTCCATTTTCCCCCACCATTTCTGGCGAGTACCCCAATTATTTTTGAAAACAAGCTTGAAGGGGATAGCATATGCTTGCTCTGTAAGTTTGTCCTTCGGACAAATCCATCTTAGGACATTTTACGAGCCCTAGGAAGGAAGAACTCGAATAACGTCATGGTGATGAAGCCTGATGTCATCAGAGTTTAACGAGTCTGACAAAGGAAGAACTTGGCATCTTTTCCTATTTAGAGAGTTTGAAAAGAAGGAAGAAAATAAAACTCCAACAGTCCCTTTTCGTAGATAGTCTCACAGATCTGAAAAGGTAGAAAACTATGTCTCAGAGAACCTCTTAGTCGCGATAGGCTAAGGTATTCCTTTTTCGTAAATAATCTATCCCAGCCCAAAAAAGGGTTAAACCTATACCGGGTAGATATCGTTTCGCAGCCATTTAACGAGTTCAAAACAACAAGCGTCTCAGTGATCTTTTCAGTTTTAGAGAGTCGGAAAAGAGCTAAAATATGACTCCAGTAGTGACTTTTTCGTGTTTTTACCGAGTCCAAAAAAGTATAAAATCTATCTCGTTACTTCATCACTGTCGCATAAAAAACCTGTTGCTGCATAAGAGATGTGTAAAACGTATTTTTCGAAAATAATACAATAAAATAATCGAAAAACATGCCTTAAAACCTAATTAGGGTTGTGGAAAAGTTATAAATGCCAAAAATGGTAAAAAATATTTACTTTTCACTTTTACCTCTTATGGAGCAATTTTTCAACCATTTTACTGTGCGATCTTGTGGCGACGATAACAGCCAATCCAGTACATCAATCACAAATCCGTCAACTCTAGGTAAGAGCTAAGATCCCTCTTGTCATTTTAAGCTATTCCTTGCTTCATGCATTTATCAATTTTGAATTGGGGGGGAGAAATTGCAAAATTTAGGGCTGCGTGGTTGGCGTGGGTTACGGGCACGGAGTCGCGCCAACTGCCCATTTTTTACTACTAGGGCGCGCCCATTGGCGCAACTGTTTTAGAAACAGTCGCGCCAACGGCACAACCCAATTTCAAACAAAAATAGATACCAAATGTCCCAATTTTTCACAATTTCAACAATAAATATTGACTAATACCACTTGAATGTGTGTGTTTGCAGGTAGATATGAGAAAAAATGGTTATCGAATGGAAAGAAAGGGAGAACAGTGAAGAAGATGAGATGGCCATGGAAAATGAGGGAGTAATGGCAGCCCTCAGAAACTGTGGTTTGCTCAAATTCTTTCTGACACCGTGCCCCTGAGCCCAACCAGAATTGCTACAGTATCTAGTTAGTATATGGGATGAAAACCAAGAGAAGTTCATCCTATGGGATCAAGAGCTTGAAATTGATGTTTCTGATGTATACTTCATCACAGGATGATCGCAGAGGGGTGCAGCACCACTCCTAACTGACACCCATCCCTGCATGGAAAGCATGACCATGGTAATTGACAGGGTATGTCGAGGAGCACAGAAAGGTTGAGGTAGTGGGAAAGTTGATATTCAAACTATCCATGATTTGACACTACGTGTGGTATTACATACCATCACACGGGCTGCTGGATAACAAGCACCGCATGAAGCAACGAAGACACAGTTGCTTCTTGTTGTGGACTGCATGGCGCCGACTCTCTACAACTGGGCAGAGGCCATAACCATCAACATGAAGCGCCAACTAACCAAATGCAACAAGACCAAACTGAAACAAATTGGTTATGGATCCATTTTGGTATCGTTCTTCCTGGAACGGTTACCAGATTTTTAGCGACAAGAGGTTATAGTTCCAAACCCACCAGCGAGAGAACCACGGATGGCCCGATGGGTAGCACTGATGCCAAGGGAAGGAGGCGGCCAACAAATGTCTTGGAGGCTGGAATTTTTTGATTGGCTCCATCAACAACTTATTGTCGTGGAGGATTGGCCCTACGCTGGCACAGATTTCACTAATGATCCAGACATCCCACTCCCGGAAGGAGAAGATTGGGATGAATATTTGGGTAAGACTCAATTTTTTAAATTTTATGAGTATTATGATTTTTTTGTTTATTTATGTATGTTCTGACATTGAGTCCATGTGATGCAGACGTTGTCCCGAAGAGACCCGCCGGTATTTCACCAATAGTGAGGCAAATCCCTCGCGATTTCGAACCTAAAGGTGAGGGTGGCGAGGAAGACGAGATAGTGCGCGATTGTTAAGAGAAAAACCGCGCCAAGCTAGTTAACTAATGAAAAAGGGAAAAACTCAACAGAGAAAAGGTCAAGCTTGACACTTTGGGGCTGAACAAGGGTTTGAAACATAGTTAAACAACCAGAAAAGTAAACAACAAGACAAAAACCGAAAAAATGACCCAACAAGATCAAAGACAAACTCACATTGATCCCCAACGGGGCCGCCAACTTGTTCTGTAGGTAAATCCTCTCTGCGGAGAAAGACGATCCCTCTAGCCCTAGGTTGGGTCTAGTAACAAGGAATCATGCTAGAGTGTAGGTTCCTAGACATTCAAATGAAAGAGGATGTGAATAAGATGGCCTACCTGTGGTCCAAAGCTATCGTCGACACTTGTAGTGATGATGAGAACTTCCCGCTCCTGATCAAAGGAAAGTCACAACCCTTCTTCTTATCACGTTTGGACACCTGCACTGAGTTCAGAAAACGACAACCACAAACCACATACTAATTTCATCCAAAAGCTACTTTTCAGTCAGAGAATATTAGCATATTGCATTCGATACAAAACACAAGATGGGAACCATACAATAGTCACTTATATTAATAGGTAGAAAGAAGAGATACAACCATGCTCTGATGTTGCAGTCTCCTCTAGCGGGGCTCAGGTGAAGCACGTCTCAAAGCTCGTCGAGGAATTCGGATGGGATAAGGAACCTCTCGATGGATTTCTCCTTGTTCTACCTTCTCAATAACTTAGTTATTCAACTATAATGTGTTCAATTCTTCAAGTTCAACTAGTTTTCATAAAGGGAGAAGGCTTGTTTATATAGAGGGAAAAGAGGAGGTTAGGATCCCTAAAAAGGTGGAAGGGAGGCCTATCCTTTAGGAGTGTTCCAAGGGAGGTGGAAACTACTAACTAAAGGAGGAGGCCCGTGGTTGTTTTAGTTCAACCACTCCCAATGACTCATCCCGGAGGTGGTTGGAATGGAACCTCTGCCTCTACTTTTAAAAAACACTTCATAAATAGCTTGGTGCGGGAATTACGCTGGGATAGAGTGCTAGGTAGCGCGGGCCCTAGTGTTAATCTTCCACTTCGGCGCGAAGGCAGAACTAGCTACTTGCGCCAAGGCAAAAACTGGGATTTTTACTTCTCTGCTCACGGAAATGTCAACAGGAAGAATGTTGTCTTCATCAAAAGGGATGCAATGATGTTATTTTCAAGGCATGACATTATTCAAAAGTCACAAAAATGACCCTCCAATGTGCGGGATGGGGATTGCAGGGACAGTGACAAAATGTTGTGTAACAATATGCGAGATGTATTTTTTGGTGGCTCTTATGATGTGTCTATGGTTATTTTTCTATGTTTTTATATGTTTATGATCGATGTTATGTACGTATGATGGATGTAATGTTTATGATTTTGTTTTTTTTATGGATGATGGTTTATACGAGATGCATTCTAGTCTAGGATATGGTTAGCTACGTGATCAGCTACCTAATTTTGATCTCTTGGTATGTGTGTAAATGTAATGTGATCAAAGTGACGGCTTGACTGTCGTGCATGCAAGTATTTCCTAAAGAGGTGTGAATCACGTATTTGAAAGGCTTGGTTTAACTGTGATACCACAAACTGGGAGTCAAGAAAGACATGTAGATGGCTAATGTTCTGGTTGGATGCATCGCTCAACATCCCGATGATTGCATCATATTTTGCTTTATTATTCTTAGTTGACCTTATACATACTCCATTGGTGAGGAATGGTGACTGGTCAGGAGAGTATATGTCCTAGGTGGTTGCTACTAAATTTTATGACCATCGAGAGGCTCCATCAACAATTCCAAAATAGTGGATGGGCGACGATCCATCTGTGACACAAGAGCATTGTTTTTAGAAAAAATCCATGATGATTGTGATCATCATAAAAAATTGTGTTACATTCATTTTATCTCTAGGGCATTGAGGCTTCACGCCTTATGGGTGGAATTTCTTGAGGTAGACCCCATTGACGGGATTAGCTAGTCATGTACCATTGAGCTTAGAAAAAATGTATGCTCCTTTGAGGAGACAATGTTTGATGATGTAAGGACCCTTCCCTAATTTTTCGAACTTCCCGGGTCCTAACGATTCTTTTGCAACATCGTAGCAGAGGACTAGCACCCCCTCAGAAAATGAGCGAAGGGTGATGTTGCGGTCGAACGATGCTTTTACTCTTTTCTTCCGAGCCTCATTATGTTAGAGAGACTTTTGTAGATGAGTTTTAATTGTACTAGAAATTTTTCTAAAGGTTGATTATTAGTGATGAGTTCGATGGTTGCGTGTAAGTTGGGGATTTCACATTCAATGGGAAGCACGACCTCTACCCCATATGCCAACTGGAAAGGTTAGAACCTTGTTGAGGATTTAATCGATGTGTGGTGTGTCGATAAGGTTTAAAATACCATATGGTGCCAGTTAATTTTATGGTTGTTTACCATATGCTGTAACACTATTTTGAGTACTTTTTTAACAACTTCTACTTGGCCGTTGGACTGGGGGTATTATGGTGATGCAAACTCGTGCATGAACCCTAGGTGATGGGATAGATAATGGAATATTTCATTCTTGAAATGCTTTCCATGGTCGGATATTAACTCCTTATGTACACCGAACTGTGCGATGACATGGTTGAAGAGAAACCATGCTGTGGTTTCTGCAGTGTTGTCCTATCTAGGCATGGCTTCTGCCCATTTGGTGAAATAGTCGACATCTACTTGATGTATTTGTGGTTACCAAACGACGTAGGGTTGCAAGTCATAAATTCGATGACCCATTTATAAAAGGGGCCTGCTACAATGACCGGGTGCAGGGGAGCAGGAGCTGCTCTTACCTTGTGGGCGAAGCGTTGGCATCAGTCACACCTTTTGACTGCTTGCATGCAATCCTGGAATAGGGTGGGTCAAAAATAAGTAGCACGCAAGACTTTTTGGGTGGTGGCCATCCCTGAGAGATGTCAGCTATAGGCCCCACTATGGCAGTCATTTAAGGCCTGCTCAGCTTGTTCATGCGTGAGGCATCGACGTAAAATGGTGCCAACGCCTCTTTGATAAAGGACATTCCCCATGAGAAGGTATCGGGGGGGCTGATGGCATATGCGCCTTCAGTCATGACGGGTGAGTTGTGGTTTGAAATTTTGGGTTCACATAAACAGAAGGATGTCATCGTACCAAGGGTCCTCGGTCTTCACTAAGAAAAAAATTTCATCGGGTAGTGAGTCATTAACTGGGGATCCTTGGGTCGTAATTAGGAGATACATGATGAATTTAGCTAATATTAGTGCTTTCTTGCTTCTGTGGGAGCTGAAATGTAGGTTGAATTAACACAGTATAACTATCCATCGGGCATACTTATGGTTCATCATACGATGGGTTAGAAAATACCGCATGGGGTTGATAGTTTCTATGACTGTTGTGGTCCTTAGGATGATGTAATGCCCAAGATTTTGTACTACATGTACTAGGGCTAGGGAAGTTTCTTCTTCTGTCTCATACCTTAAAGCAGGACCAGTTAGGCTCTTCTATCTTGGAATAACACCCCAATTATGGATGTATCTAACGCAGATAGATATAAGGTATAGTCTTTTTCGTAATTGGGTTGGTTTATCAAGGGGGCTAAATACAAGGTGTCTTTCAGTGCCTCAAATGAATTTTGGGCCTTATCATCCCAATTGAATGGAATGTCTTGACAGAGTAGGCGTAGGAAGCCCTGTGTGCAAGTGGCATAGTCGGGGACAAAGCGTCGCAAGAAGTTGGCTTTCCCTTGCAGGATTTGAAGTTTTTTTAGCGTATTGGGTGGTGATACTTCTTTGATTTCCTAGACCTTGAGGGGGTCAACTCTGATTCCTTGTTGGGGTACTATGAATCCCAGTCTGCCTGCATTAATGTAGAAGACACACTTGAGGGTGTTCAAGTGTAGGTTGTAGATCCAACATAGTTTAAATACTAAACATAAATATTCTAGATGGTCACCTCGTTTCTTGGATCATACTATGAGGCCATCCAAGTAGGCTAAGATAAGATGAGCCAGGTCGTGGAAGATATAGTTCATGGCCCGCTGAAAGATGACTCCAGCATTTTTAAGACCAAATGGAATAACCTGATATGTGAGTGTGCCCCAAGGGGTGGTGAATGTAGTCTTATATTGATCTGTATGTTGGATTTGAAATTGATTGTACCCCGAAAATCCATCCATGAAGGACAAGGCCTCGTGACCAGCGCAAGCATCAATGACTTCATCGATGAAAGGAATAGGGTATTTGTCTTTGGGACAAGCTTTGTTTAAATCTCAAAAATCCATACAGACTCAAATGGTGGCCTAGTTTTTCTTGATGGGTACAGGGTTGGAAACCCAAGATGTGTAAATGATTGGGTATATGAATCCATCTTTGTGAATATTTTCTATCTCTTGTTTGATTGCTTTTTTTTGGATGGGTGTAATTGACACTGCTTTTGGTGGACAGGTGATACGTTAGGCCAAGTGTCAATGTTGTGCTCTACGATTGTGGGGCTTTACCCTAGAATTTTTGAATAATACCATGCAAATATATCCATATGCTCTTGTAATAGGTTTGTATACGCGACTACTTCATTTGGGGAGCATGTTTCCTCCAACGAGAAATTTTTTTTTTTACCTTGTTTTTTCGAGATATTAACCTTAATGGTTGGTGAAATATTCAAAATATTTCCTTCCTCAAATGCATGGGGCGTCGGGATAGGGTTCTTGAACCAATATACCTTTCCTGACAGAAGGAAGTCTTTGGATTCAATGGCGTAAAATATCCTGGGTTTTTTTGCTTCTAGGAACAAACATTTTTTTTGGAAGAAAAAATAAACAGTGATGTATTGCATCCCATGGAAAATCAGGTTCCGTCATGGCCTCTAATATATCCTCATCAGAGTGAAATGAGATGTCTAAGATGGAATTGGTTTGTGTCAGGCCGTGAGGAATTGGTTTGGGCCTGACAGTGCTATTCAACAGACATGAATATGATTTTGTGGTTGATGTCGTGGAACCAGATGAGGTTGATAGGGTGCAGGTGGGTTGGGTTTGCACCGTCAAAGGTACTACTATGATTATGGTAGTTGCAGCAGTCTCAACACATTGGAAAGATGAGAAAAAATCACGAATCATGGTTCCCATGCATGATGAGATGAATCATATATGGTTTTTTGTGTCGTCAACTTTATATGGTGGAAGAATTTCTGTGATGGTTGTTTTTTTTTTAGTGAGAGCATATTCATTCTCTATTGTTGGTCTATGAAGGGTACAGGTGTCTTCTTTTATGTGAATATTCTAATGGATGTAGAGGTGCCAAAATGTTTGTAACATAGGAAATTTCTTCGTATCATGATCATGGCTTGTGCAAATGTTGCATGGAGTAAATTTACTCATTGTTTATATTGTATGGGATCTAGTACTACTCATCATATTAGAGGATGATGATGGGAGATGGTTACAAGAATATGTATTTCTCTGTTTTTGTCGTCTCTTATTCTTAGACCTTCTGTGATTTGGCTCCTGTGGGAGTTTTTCTTCTAACGCTGCTCTAGCCACTCTTAACCTTGGAAGGCAATGGAAATTCATCGTGTGGTGAAATTGCAAGTAAATTCAACAATAACAACATGTGATATTCTCTTGATTAGTGAGATGAATGTAAGGTATGGGTGTGACCATGCGAAGACTATCGGTGAACTTGTTAATCTCCTGACATTGATTAATCATATGGTCATTTTTAGCACATAAGACACATTATATGCTTGAATTTATTCTTACCTCGCTAGAACGAGGGGTTGTTTTTTGGGTTTTATGTGGCTGGTGACAACTAGGGGTAGGCCTCATTGTTGTTGACTACCTAGTTTGTGGTAACTCGAAATCAAATATGTCTGAATTATTGGCGACGAATGAGCGCATGATGTCTAGTCTAAGTAGAAATCGGGGTACATAGGGGAAATTCCGAGCGTGGTGGTTATCTTGGCATATTAGACAAGATTGATGCTATTTTTTTTCCAACCCTTTTGGACCACGAGGGTGATTAGGTACGATTTTTGGAATGATACTAAATCTAGGCACTAAGTGATTAAATGGTCACGTTCGTCACACAATACGCAGGATGGGGTTGGGAATTTGGTAGGTTTGTGGGTGTTAAGTTTTCCTTTTGTTGGATGCCTCTCTTAAAATAAACAGAGAATGAACCTAGTCACTTCATTCTCCTGGGTCATGGAACTTTCTACGGACTCAAAACCCGATTTTTCTAAGTCGGGAAGGATGGTAATGGCTAAGCGTAGTGACTCTAATGTTAAATGGAATCAGGGAATGCAGGGACAATGGAGAATATGGTGGTTATCCTAGCATATATGGTAGTAACATTGATTGGTTCGTAGACCTATGAAGTACACCAGGTTAACTGGGTACCATCTTTGAAACAACTCTAGAGCTACTCATTATGTGATCAAATGATCACGTTCGTCACATAATGCACAAAGTTGGTCTTGAGGTTGAGGATGATTATGGGGGAGAGGTGGTTGCTCTGGTGACCATTTCTCCTCTGATATATATAATATGGTCCTTTTCGCTTCAATCCATTGAGTTGTAGTGTTGTCCATGGATTTTGTGTCGAATTTTGCTAAATCGGTATTTTCGGCGATGGAACATCGAATGAAATCATACATTGATCAGAGACGATGGAGGTTGGGACAGTGGCGCACGTGATGGTTGCTCCGAAATATGTGACACATGTTTCTTCTATGTCGCGATAAGTTTCTTTCGGCCACATGCGTTATTGAGTACCAACAGTTGAAAGCCCTTAATTAAGGGCACTATATGATCAAGTGATCGGGTTCATTGCACAATGTGCAAACTGGGACATGTGGTGTGGCCTATGTTTTCCTTCTTTGAGTCATTGGGTTGGATGAGTACGAGAATGATGTAGGTTCATCTCGTATATACAATATAATTTTGGACTCGTCCACTTTCATTTGTATGGTTGATTCAGCAGAGGCGTCCTCAAGATTAGATTGTTCTAGGGCTTGCAATGCATCCCTATATCGAGGCATATTTGTGAAATGATGGGTATAATGCCCATAATGGTCGCATATGGCACACACATGATTGGTGTGTAATTATTTCCCTTGGTTGTTAATGACCTTTTCCATTTTTTGGATTTCTGAGGTCATGGCATTTCTTTCAATATGTAGAAGAGGTTATAATTCTTCTAATTCTGGGAAAATATTAGTAGGATGACCTACCATATCACACAATGCACAAGGTTGTAAATCCCTAGGTATCTTGGGGGTTTCTACATTTTTTTCTTTTTTTTTATTCCTCTTGGTAGTCCCAACTCGCACCACTAAAGGTGTTTATTTAATTGCTATGATCTCTTTAGGGAAATAAGGCTCATCCCTATAGAGGTAATGCTTGGGATTTCTGGCATGGATGGAGGGACCAAATATCATACAAATATTGCGAAGGCCATATTTGGCAATGTCATAGTTTCCATGACCTGTTTCGATACAAAACCAGGTGGGGGATACAAAAATGGGGTCTGTGAAATGGCGTATGGTAGGAATGTCGTACCTGTAGCTTCAACATCCATATTGTTGGTTTCTACTTCTAGGATGGTTTCAGTGTTTTATGAGCTCCTCATGCACATTGGTGCCTCTGTTATTTCGGGGGCTTACCCTGGTACAATAGGGGGATATCCTAGGAATGAGCTTAAGATAGATGATGGTTTGAATTGGCCTAGGCAAAACTTTGTATACTTTTTGAGCAGTTTGGTGGTTGTATCTATGTATGGTAGTGTTAGTTTTAGTCTTTTCAGCCTTCCTCTAGTGATCAAACATGCTCTTACAAAGTTATTTTAAGGTGTCAAGGTCAAATTTTGTCATTTCAGTGAGTCTTCAAGAAAAATTTGGTCACTAAGTATTAGGTCTAGTGTTTGCTTTCACTCCTTTCAAAGTTGTCCAAATGTCGGTCCATGTCACCATTCATCTTAGTGTACCATCATTCAGAGGGTTTTCATCATCATGTCAGGTTCCAATGGGTCATTTTACACCTTGTTTATGCTTCAGTTGTGCCTAGGTAAGGTTCATTTCCCTCTCCTAGGGTTTTGAAGGTAATTTCTCTTGGATGGTCAAATCATCAACAAAAATTGTATCCTGATGTTCAGAAACCTTCCCCTATCCTTAATGTACCTTATTAAACACTTACCATCATCGATATCCCTCAAATTCCTCATTTTCGCGCAAACCCTAGTTTCTTGCTACAACTTGACAATTTTCTAGGCTAGGCCTATGTTTTTCCCTTTTGGACCTCTTCCCCTCACTCAATATATGAAATTATAATTTCCCCTACTTCCTGACATCCCTACCTACTTCCAAAAATTTTCTCAAGAAATTATAATCCCCTTCATTTCACTTCATTTCGACAAATCCCCTGTTCCACACATCGGGATAGGTTTTACTTCAATGATGTTTCTGAAAAAAGAAAAGATGAATTTGGGAAAACTGAGAGAGGTTTTTTTCCAAAATATGCCAAGGAAGAAAAACCTCCTTCACGTTTTACACAGGTCTCATTTTTTTAGAGAAATGTCAAAAATACAGTTTCCTCAGGGGAATTGATGCACCTTTGAAGTGACCTTGGGAAAGTCAAGATTTCTCCTAGCTTGGTTGGCCTAATGACTTTCTTGATGAGTCAAATGATAAATATACACAAATATGTTTCCAATTACCTATCATGAGCTCAATTTGGAGTTGAGGAAGACCTTAAAAATTTTACTGCAACAGCACTCTGCCTTGAGGCAGCCTCATTTTGCACATTTTGAACAGTCTTGAAAGATTTGATTTTTGACAAGGAAAATGAACTCCAAATTGAATAATTCAAGTTGGGTTGGAAATTAGACTCAATAATATTTCCAACGCGCTATCCCGTGCCCAATTTGGACACTGGAAACGCCTCCAAAAGTCTCCTGCAAAAAGGCGCTACGCATAGGGAAATCAGCATGGCACATTGGATGAATTTTGCTCATTTTGGCCAAAAAACTCTGTTTTTTGCCTAGTTTCTTCACAATTTGACTTTTATCCTTCTAATTGTAAAAATCATGATGTAATTTAATGTGACATGATGGATTTTGATGTAATTATGCTAAAGTTTCACTCATAGAGGTAGATTCATCCATGAAAAGGTAGTTTGCAACTGAATGAATCAGTTCCCTAGTTTTTAGAGACAAGTTGTTCCACTGCCTACTTTTTAGTTCTCAGTTTAGAATTTGTTGGAAAAGCTCATAAACTCATAAGCTTGACCCCTATAGGCTAGGATGAGTTTTTTTTGCCTATATCTTATTTTGTTTCAGTCATTATCATGGTTGGACTTTTGGGAAAGCTTGGAGCTTATTGTATACTCATTTCAGCAGTTTGGCTAAGGAATAGACCAGTGGTTTGCAGCAATTTATGGGATTCATGTGGCATCTTGCTTTGGTATTGTGTTTTATTTTGTAATTGTAAGTCTACATGTGTTTTATGTATGCCATATCTCTCTTTATTTCATCTTAACTAAATCAAACAAAGATAAAGGTAGAATACATTGAAAGTGCAGTGCTCTACCTAGGGTTTTCTTAGTTATCTATGTTTTCAGCTGTTTGAAGAGGATCCTTGAGAATTTCTTGCCCTATTCAACTCATCATCTATCTAAATCCTCTCCATCTCACTCAATTTGTAGTACCAAATCACTTGCCTACCTTGCCCCATAGAGATCTCTGCAAAACTGAGCCTCATTCCCTAGGCCCAAATCTACCTTTCACATTTGAGCCAACAAAACATCATAAAATTAAATCAAACACCTCTGTACACATAACTAGCCTAAAATCAGTCATCTCAAGCTTTCATTGGCCATATTTTCTGAGATTGACAAGGAGAGAGCCCTCTCACGACCTGGTAGGGCTAGCTACCAAGTTAAGTGTGGTTTGATGTTATCCTAGATCCTACCTTTCTCAGCCTGAGGTAGATTTAGGCCCTAACAGGTAGTACGAAATCTAGAGTGGTCATGGGTTTTTTGTCATAGTACGTGAGCTGGTCAATGATGATGATGCAATCATCATGAGGTAACATCATCATCCTAAATATAGAGGATGTGATCGCAGTCATGGCATACATTTAACTCTGCCCGAGGAGTATATTGTAGTCTAGTTGTGCATCTAAGACCTTAATGTCTATAAGAACTATTTTTCTAGCCAGGTTTAGTGGGACATTTCTATAAAGAACAACGGGGGCTGATGGGCGCCCATCGTATGCTCTAATCATGATGACATATGGTTTAAATTAAGGTGATCCTAACTTTTTACAAACTTATTTGGACACGATACACGTGGATTCTCCTTCATCCACAATGCATCGGTGTATGGTGATATTCTGAACTGAAACTGGTATCTGGAAAGTGACTATAGAAGGAAGCCTATGGCTTACCTTGTCTAGGTAAAACACCATTAAGTGGTAAATAGAGCGGTGGATTGCGCCTAAGGCAGAAATTAAGACCTTCCGCTGTGTTGGGCATGATTGAATGATGTCTTGCACTCCTATTTGGTCCTTTGACCATTATTGGAAGAGGCTCAATAGGTACTTTGGAGATAGTTAACAATGCGATAGGTGGGCTCCTATTTTTACCCGATGGGTTGGTATCAGGGGGATTTTCATAGTTCTTATTTCGTGTTTGGAAGAAAAATTCTTCTCCATCCATGTAGATTTCATGGCTGATCCCTCTTGTCTCGTTTTTGGGAGACTTTTGTTGTTGAGTATTAACCACACCTTGGTGGGAGAACGGTTCTTGTATTACCACATGTTGTTTGGTAGGTCCCCCTTGTCCGCGTTTACCCTGAAGTTTTTTCAATTCGGATATTTCTGGATAGTGGTGAGTGTAATGTCCATACTCACCACATATGGCACAAGAGTGATTTTTCCTTAGACTGGGTCTCTTATTTTTCCCTTGGGAGTTATTACTTGGCACCTGGTTTTGATTTTGGTTGGGGTTGCCCCCATCCTCAGACCGCGGGGGCATTGGTGATTACTGCCCCTTTGTCTAGTATCTCCCTTTTGCTTGTTCCTTGTTTTTTTCTTTGCATCATTTGGAGGATTATAGATATTCTTGTGATCATAATATTGTCATTATTGATCTCGAGATGGTTGCACAAGATTCACTGATGCATTATTTTGCATTGGTGGTGGATTTGTGCGGGAAAAGGGGAGTATTGGTTCCCCTGTCCTTGGTTGGTGTATGGTTGCTAGGGTGGCTCTCTTGTTTCAGCATTCCTAGCTGAGTACTAGTTCCCTTGCAAGGGGGATATGAACCTCCCTAATGTTGATGCTATGGTATCACCCCATTCGTCACATTCTGCAGAGGTGCAGGGTGACTTTGGTGGTACCCAGGTTGTGATACGTTCTGAGTAGAATCGTAAGAGTATCCTGGGTACTGATAAATTATTTTTGGTTGACCTTGGGCTAAGGACCCTATCAAACTATCAGCGGTATTGGATGTGCCTGGTAATTCTCTATAAGTTTGCAGGAGTGGGACGTTTGGCAAGACATTGTAAATATATTCTGATTGGTTTTAAATGAGTTCAAGTTGCTGGGATTTTCTAATGGCGTTGTAATATTCCTAAATTAGCATACAGCTAATTGGAATATTACTTTTTTATTTTTATTCTTAGTTAGAAGAATAAGAGGGTATGGAGACCCATAAATCTCCTTAGTAGGAATAAAAATACTCCTATGGTGAAAGGATGTCATCTAAAAGCTGGATTGAAGACCCTTAGGTGTGAAAAGGCGATGGAGCATGAAGACTGGATCAACTTTGGCCAAATAAAACAACACTGGTATAGAGAGAGTGGATCATCAATGTGAAACAATGCAAAGTTAATGGGATATAGTCTCCATGAGAGTAGTGTCTTTAATGAGTAGGACCCAAGGTGAGAAGGCTCACGATAAGAAAGGGCAAGGAAGTCATAGAGGGCATGTTAGATGATTATTGATTTTGATCTTCTTAGATCTAGATTTGTCAGGTGACATTTCTATTACACGTTTTTGTTGTTTAGCAGGGTCTATTGTACTGTTCAGTACAAGGGTGTTCCCGATTGGGAATCCCACACTAATCCTAGGGGAACTTCAATTGCCTACTCAAGAGAGATTATTGAACTGCATAGTCCACATCCAGTCGTCATTCCAAGCTTCATTCTTCAGTTACATCGCAGTTTCTATTCAGAGTTGTGGTGTGTTGCAGGGTGTTGCAGTGGACAATTGATAGGGTCACTTTCAGCGTTGTACTTTCAGTGGAGAGGCATAATTTCCATTGGGAGGCCATAAAGGAAGATCTTGGAGCTTCATTTCATATTTTGGCACCATTCCAATCTATTTCCACCTCCTATAGCGTAGTTCCATCATCAAACTGCGTTATTTCATTGGGCATCTGTAGGGGAGGTTTCAGTGCTTTAGTTGGAGGGTTAGATCTTCAGGGTTGGGATCAGTCTTTCACTTGAAGGATATATTGGAGGAGATCTATATATTTCAACATCAGTTTCAGCCACCTCCATCCAGTTATTCAGTTGCAGCTACAATTCAGCCCTAGGGTTGCATTCCAACATTTTTGCATTTTGGGTATTTCTGGAAACCCTTTCTAGGTTGTCTTGGAAAACTGATTGGGAGCATAGATCTTTATCCTTAGCACCATTTGAGATATATAAAATCATATCCATATTGTTATATATTTCTTGTATCATTTTATGCCATAAAACTATGTTGTCTTGGCTCATGGCATTTGTATAGCAGTTATAGTTCATGTATTGTCATATTTGCTTACTGGAGGCTTGTGTTGTATTGCTTGAGTGACTAGATCCTCAAGATTTTATATCCATTATTGTTGATATTATTAATAATATGGCTGTACATTTGTCTCATGTATTGGTGTATTGATGTATTCACTTATATTTTCCATGTTCATGTGCTATATTGCTACTTTCCCCATTTGGGAATATTACAGTGGTATCAGAGCATAATCTTGGCTCAGCCTATGGATCTCAGCCATTATGCTATCAGGAGAATAAGAGGAAGGAAAAAGAGATCAAAATGATGGAAGGAATGAGTTTTATCTCATCTCTTTTTAGATATACAAGGGACCTCACCAAGGAGGTCAAGCAAAGAAGAATGGAGAAAATCCATCAAACCACAATAGGGTTTCAAGATGAGGAAGGTCCATGCACCTCCTATCAACAAAAGAAAGAACCGGTATTGCATAGAGATCCAACGAAATATACTATGCCCTTTCCTTTTGAAGAAGAATATAAAAGTCATGGAGATGGAGGAAAATTAGATCATGAGATTCTAAGTGAGTATCTTGCAGAACAAAAATCCCAATCAAGAGCTTTCAAGGAGAATCTAAGTCTCCCATAGTTTATTCATATCAAAGAAGAGAGGAGACCTTGCAGCTATATGAGGAAGCACAATAGATTTCTATTGTCTACATTTGATGGGTCACCCACATGCATAGCAAGGGCTTAGGGAATGGAGTTGGATTCATTCTTCCTACTACATCCAGTAGTAGAATGAGAAGTTGTTGAGATTGCAGCACTGCACCTTGAGGGTGAAGCAAACATTTGGTGGTTTAGCCATTTGAGTCATACAAGAGTGACTGCATATGCAAATTTTACTTAAAGGTTGATCACGAAGTTTGACAAGAAGAAACTAGAGAAGCCAAGGGAAGAAATCCATATTATTGTTTCGGAGGGAGAGCAACTTCCACCACCACTTGTTGCAGGAGTACTTGCATCAGGAGAAGGAAAACTTGCATCATTGCAAAGTGGCCTTGATCTCTTGAAATTTAGAGTCCCATGCATTATTCAAGAGATGCATGAGGAGGAGGAGACCTATACCGGCGTTGGTGCAGCCATAGAAGAGTAGCCATCATCACCAATAGTTGGGGAAGTCATCACACCAGTGGGAGGAACCCTTGTAGTAGTACAAGATGTTCCCAAGCAAAACCAAGGTATGCAAATTTTTCCACTTTTTGTTACTTCAACACATCATATGGAAGGTTGTGGGGACATGACGTTGCATGACCTAGGATCAAGATACACTGCTGATTTGGAGCAACATACTATCACTGCATAGAGGACCCTTGACAGGATCAAGGAGGAGATGTACATTCATCGTGGTATGTCATTGTTGAGCTACACACAACTCTTGGGGTTGGGGTTCAGCATTGATCATGATCACGAGACAACAGATGCACCATCATGGAGATCAACAGTGCTGTCATTGAGCAGTAGTGATGAGTTGGAGGCCCAATCATTATTGGAGCATTCCAATGACCATTCTACATGTGTAGCAGGAGATAGGCAGATGGTTGACGAGAGACATCTTATCTTCCATTGTTATGATGGATCTTTCTTAATGCTCTCTTCACATCTCAATGAGAATATTTTGCCTTCAGTATACTTGGATCCTTATGTATTCAACATGGTCATTGATGAGTGGTCTTCATATGGAGATCTCCAGGTGAATGTATTTCAATATCCCATGAAATGAAAATATAGCAATCAGATTTGGGAGGATGGTATTCTCCATTAGAGGAATACCCATTGGGATCATGATAGTAGACACTCACCATTGGTTGGATGGGTGATGTTGATGAGCAAGAGGCTACAAAGCCACTTGCAGATCTATGACACAGGGTAGTGGGAGGCAAGGTTGTGCTGGCTACTCTTGAAAGAGTTTGGTCAGCATGTGACATATCCCACTTCAAAGGGTGTGTTGTTGGTTGGGACATGGCATTGCACTTGCGTCATGGGGCAGCAATTTGTTTGGCTTCATTGGAATGATGTGACATTTTTCATGTCAAACATCATGTTTTCACTCCATGGCCTATATGATGGAGATGTGAGGAGGTAGAAAGAGGTATTTTTTCTTTGGTTAATCTTAGGAGAGTATGAGCTGATTTTCTCCCATACTTTGCATAATATTTCAGAAGAAGAGGATGGCACAATCAGGATACAAGGGGGCTACTCTTCAACATTAGAGGAACAGGAGGTACTTCCACATAGGGAAGAATCTCTCATATATAGCAGCATCATGGTATGTGACTTTGACATGGGGGATGTGAAAGAGGGAAGTTATGAGATGGTAGAAGCCTTATCACAAAGGCCAACAACGCTGTCACTTGGGAGTATGTATCTATTGATGGATTGTTCCAATGGGAGTATGTGTCAATTCACATTTCAGACCAATATGAGGAGATTCTCATGGGAGGGCTCATCCATGGACTTCATTTTCATCCTACTCACAAGGCATGGTAAGAATGGCATTTTTGTTTTTATTGTTCAGCTAACAAAATATTTTCATTCTCTTTCCATATATGTGCAGTGCATTGCTCCACAAGAGGGAAAATTTATATTTTGGCTTCATGGTCTTTCTAAGACCAATATCAGTGATGGAAGAAGTCATTTCTTGTATGGCATTGGGAAATTTTTGTGTTATTATTGTTATTCTCAGCAGATAATTATTGTTATTTTGTGTTATTATTGTTATTATTATCGTTTACTACTTCCTAGTATATGAGCAAACATGCACAGGTAGCAATTTGTTGGGAGACAACTTGCCACATGATTTTCTGAAACAGCAGTTAGTAAAACTACACTGTATCCACTAGAGAAACCATTGGTAGCATCAAAAAATACACATGATATTCAATATTTTTCTGATTTGGGTACCATATGGTGATGATTTTCTATTCACTGGGTATGGGATGGTTTGGGCAAGCAAGATTCAGGAAACTAGAGAAGGGATCTTTGGAGATCTAGTTGTCCTTTTGTCCCTTGAGGGCAACACTATTGCAGCCCAATATCAGCAGCAGCTCTACACTTTCCATAAGTGGAGAGAGAGACAGTGTGGGGTAGGCCATTTGGTCTACCATGGTCATTTATGTAGCCCACCTACTTTGCAGAAGCCAAAGGTGGAGGAAATTTTCCATGAGTTACCATGTTGGAGGGTGACTCACTTTGTGTGGATGATAGCTTGGGTTTGGAGCTTCACATGGGAATGGAGGTTCCCAATACTTTTATGATTCCATGCCTCAAGAAGTCATCTATAGCACATATAGTTTCCTCCATGGACATCCCACTTTTTCATGATGAGAGCCATTGGGATTTATCACCAAAGGCTTACTTATACACTTAGGAGGAGCAACTTGGGGACATATTGATGAGATGGAATCTTGATCTTTGGAGGAACTTATCATATTAGGATGCTATAAGAGGAGGAGAGGAGGACCTTCAATTCTATCCTTGTAGTTTCTTGGGTACAAACAAAACTTGGGAGGGGAGGACAGTAATATTCCTAAATTAGCATACAGCTAATTGGAATATTAATTTTTTATTTTGCTTCTTAGTTAGAAGAATAAGAGGATATGGAGACCCATAAATCTCGTTTGTAGGAATAAAAACACTCCTAATGTGAAAGGAGGTCATCTAAAAGCTGGATTGAAGACCCTTAGGTGTGAAAATGGGATGGAGCATGAAGACTGGGTCAAATTTTACCAAATCAAACAACGTTGCTATAGAGAGAGTGGATCATCAATGTGAAACCACACAGAGTTAATGGGAGATAGTCTCCATGAGAGTAGTGTCTTTAATGAGTGGGACCCAAGGTGAGAAGGCTCACAATGCATAAAAGGAAGGGTAAGGCAACCATAGAGGGCATGTTAGATGATTATTGATTTTGATCTTCTTAGATCTAGATTTATCAAGTGACATTTATGTTGCATGCTTTTCTTGTTTAGCAGGGTCTGTTGTACTATTTAGTACAAGGGTGTTCTCGAGCGGGAATCCCACACTCATCCTCGGGGGACTTTGAGTGCCTACTCATGAGATATTATTGAACTGCATAGTCCACATCTAGGCATCAGGCCAAGCTTCAGTCTTCAGCTACAGTGAAATTTCTGTTTAGAGTTGTGTTGTGTTGCAGGGTGTTGCAGTGGAGGATTGAGAGGGTCACTTTCAGTGTTTTATTTTAAGTGGAGAGGCATCCTTTCCATTGGGAGGCTAGAAAGAAAGACCCTGGAGCTTAATTTCATATTTTGGCACTAGGCCAATCTATTTCCACCTCCTACAATGTAGTTCCATCATCAAACTTCGTTATTTCATTGGGCACCTATAGGGGAGGTTTCAGTGCTTCAGTTGGAGGGTTAGATCTTCAAGGTCTGGATCAGACTTTCACTTGAAGGATATATTAGAGGAGATCTATAAATTTCTACATCATTTTTAGCCACCTCCATCCAATTATTCAGTTGCAGCTGCAATTCAACCCTAGGGCTGCATTCCGACATTTTTGTATTTTGGTTATTTCCGGAAACCCTTTCTAGGTTGTCATGGAAAAGTTCTTGGGACATTAGATCTCTATCATTAGCACCATTTGAGCTATATAACAACATATCCATATTGTTATATATTTCCTCTAGCATTTTATGCCCTAAAACAGCTTTGTCTTGGCTCATGGCATTTGTATAGCAGTTATAGTTCATGTATTGTCATATTTGCTTAGTGGAGGCTTGTGTTGTATTGCTTGAGTGACTAGATCCTCAAGATTTTCTATCCATTATTGTTGATATGTTTAATAATACGGTTGTACATTTTTCTCATGTATAGGTGTATTGATTTATTCACTGATATTCTCCATGTTTACGTGTTATATTGCCGCTTTCCCCATTTTGGAATATTACAAAAGTCTTCCTTTAAGGTTGGTTTATCTGTCGCCACGTCTTTAGAAATATTAGTGGTGAGGGTTTTCAAAAATAAATCCAACAACACTCTATCATCGATTTTGGCTTTACACAAACTACGACGTCATCGCCATTCGTGGATATGGTCTAATATATGGACAACTGTTTTTTCTCTGAAATGTGTCAGAAGTTCCATTCCCGAGTCCTGATGAATGGGGAGTTGGAAATATGTGAGGAATGTAGTAGCAAGGGTGCTAAAGGCTCCATGAGATGCAGGTGGTTGCTCGACATACCATTTCTCCGCAAGCCCTATGAGGGTGCATTGAAATAGTCTCAGTCGAATGGTATCATCAATGATACTATTTGATGAACACCACAGGTGGAAAGTCATTAAATGATTTTTGGGGTCTTCCTCTTACTTCCCTTCAAATTTCCGTATATCAGAAGGGAGCTTCATGGAAATGGGGAGCTAATTAAGGCCATGTGCAATGGGGTCATTCATTAACTTCATTAGATTTGGAAGATTTAGTGATGCTAAGAAGGGTAATTGTGAATTGACCGCCATTGTACTATGTTGCGAAACAAATATTTGAATATGATGGTTCAGGGGAGGTGCCTAGGAATGTTACCCTGTGGCATACCTTGATGGATATTTTTCTAACTCCTTAGAGGGGTAGCTACCTTTTTACCTTGAAGTCATTGGAGGAGTTGAGTGTGGTGAACCTATTGGGGTTTCAACTGGTGTTTTGGTTGGTGACCCTTTGGGGTTTCCAATAAAATATGCCCCGATAAATTATGTTTCGATAATGGTGGTAGTGCGACATCCTCTACACCTGAATGGCAGGAATACTGATAGTCCTCCCTTTAATGGGGGGGAGTTTAAGAAACACCTAGATCGACGGGGTTCCGTTGGGTCCCCTATGATGTCGATTAGTGTGACCTTTTTGTGATTTAGGAGGGAGGATGGTTCTTATCAAAGAAAAAATATAATAACATGCATAAAACAAAGTGAAAAATTAAAAAGTGATGTTTCTCTTTAACGTTACACTATGTGATCAATCAAGCAAAAATCAGGTTTTGTTTGTTTTTCATATGATACCAAAAGCCTATATAGACCTAATCATCCTTACACTCTTAATTTAATTGGGCCTTGTGAAGATATATTCTGATGGGTACGGGGGCCAACGTCTCGAAAGAACTGGCGACACCTTCTAGTAGCCAAATAATCGACCAAGGTAATGGTATGAGGATCGAGTGTTTCTTGCACTGTCACCTATAGGGAAGGATGCCCTAGTTTTAGCCACTAAAGTACCATCATCCCATGTGGGCATTCGAGTCTTGAGCTTCTGAGTAATTTGTTACCAGTACCGAGAACTAAATGGGTCAGGTATCCTGAAAGAGTATTGCATGCACTAGGCCTAAGCTTAACCCCCTCTAAAATGGGTCTCCGTCATACTCAAGTCTTCGTTCCTTAGGCGTATAGACAGGTTTGAAGCTCCCTTAAATGTCAACATTTATGTTTCGAAATGTATTATGATCACGATGGTTTATTGGATACCTACCCCTAATGGTCCTAACCTATAATTTCTTCTGTGGCCCTTGTGTGGAGAATTTAGTGAGTTCAGTTAATGATTATTTTTAGAGAGTCTCAATTTTTCTTAGGGCGTGCTTTGGTGAAGTAACTGTAAGCAAAGAACAAAGGTCCCAACATACTGGGTGCCTTATGGTCCAATTATTATTGATATTGCGTGTGTGCTTTGGAGTGAACAATCACAAGTGTTATGAGATGTGGATATGCGTTGATCCTTTACAATCATTTTCTACTTACGCTATGTGTGATTGTTCCTTGAAAAATTCTAAATTATGGGCGGATGATGGGCCACTTACACCTTGCCTAATTATACTATTTTTTCTCGATAGGGAGATGTAAAGTGGTCTAAGGAAAGCGTTCATATGTGTACCCAGACTCACCGATAGGTGCAAGGGTGGAAAATATTACTTACATCCTTTGTTGACAGTTTGATCCTAGTAACAAAAGTTAATGCAGAATTGAATGTAATCTAATACAAAAATTTGACAAACTTGAACTTTCAAAAAGGTATGTGGATATATGGGCTACTTACTCTTTACTAACTAAGCTATGTGTTATGTATATTTTATCATCAAATAATTTGTTCGGAAAACATATGTGGATTTCAGGCCACTTACTTGTCCCCTATTTAAACTGTGTAATTTGTGAAATAAAATACTAAAATTAAAACTACCTAGTTACTAAGCTAATTCTAGGTTAAACATACCACCTAAGTGTCCTAATAGTAGTGAAATATGGTACAAATTGATGGAAAATTATTAGGGGTTGCCAATCACCTTAAAAATGAGAAAAAGTAGCCAATTTTTTTCTTATGGACTGTCGTGCGGGTTATCTCCCCATAGGCATGGAGCATCTGCCTATTGGAGCACAAAACGCGCTGTCTAATAGAATGAAGAAAAATCTCCCTCTCTACTGTGCAAAAAATTTCACTAAGTGTGATTGGAGATGTAGAGAGAATGTAGGGGTAGTTTGCAGCAAACTGAGTAGGAAGAAGGACGTGCATCAAAAACCATTAACTCTGTTGTACCTTAAGAGACAATCCCTTAGCTATGATAAGGAATCAATGCTTAAGACATTTATATGATTATGTCACAGAAATATTTGTCTTTGTTTAACCACCCTCAATTATTTATCATTAAACCCTCAAAGATCAAATATAATGAATGTCCCACAATGCTATCATTTGCTGATGTAGAATGAAATGACCAAAAGAAAATAAAAGAAAGAAGCCCAAACTGATATGTTGTTTCATAGAATATATCACCTCAAACTCTTGAAGAATTATATGAAGGAAATAGTTAAAACGAAGGAGCGCCTATTAATTATTTTAACTCTTTCTTACATAAGTAAAAAGATACCTACAACTCACAACTTCATCTTATTCAAAGATAGAAAACACAGAATGTAAACTTGAAGACATATCAAAATTAAAAAATGCCATAAACTTCCTTTTCATTCATAAATCATTTGAAATCTCTCAGTACAAAAATTTGGTATGAAGGTCCAAAACTCCAAACCTTTCTTCTCCTTGACTATTACATTAAATATAATAAAAAGAAGTTTGGAATTGCTATAACTGATCCTAACTACCTCAACTTCTTAAGACTTCATAGGCTATCTATTACATGCCCTCAAAATGTCTTATTACAATTACATTATCTTTGAAAGAGAAAAATAACATAAAAATTAACATCCTAATCTATATGTTGAATGTGAATTGATGACGATGCTACTACATTTCCTGGATCGGCTAATTTTTCCTTCATCGAATTCAAGGGATCCTTTGGAAAATCTGTCATCCAAGCTCTGAATTTCTTCCATATCTCGGTTTTTTTCCTGGGTGAATGTATCAGGTTGTGATACTCCAATCTGAAAGCAGTGATTATGTTGAAAGATGGCTTTTCTGCAAATAAATTTTTTACGAACCAAAGCAGCTGAAAATGTCTCTGAAGAGAGTTGATCACTGTTGCTCCTTTAAGCACCTGAGTCTTCTCATGTTTATTGTCTACTTTACTTTTTGTCAACACTAGTAAGTTTTCATAAGAATCCCATGACAAAATACTTCCTCCAAGTCCCCAACATGAGGGCAAACGTGCTATTGCTATTTTGTCAAATAACTTATCAAACTAACTTACTACTTCTTTGAGTTCCATCAACTTATTTTCTCTAGACTTTCTGTAATCATTCTTGACAATCATTTTATTGATCTCCACTACATATAAAATTATGTCTTTAATTTCATTTTCTTCTAACTCTTGATCTGTTTTATAATTAATGAAGTCAATGAATCTTCTTACCCAAAGAGCCCTATTAATTGTATTATGTTTATCTGTTATGACTAGTTCTTCAAAATCCTTAATGAGACTTTTCTCTTCTACAAACACCATCAAAAATCTCCAAATTGATTTCATTTCTGAAATGATGTCATTCCAAATGATATCCTTATCCTGTATTAAAGATATGTTCCCTTTCAGATTTTCTTTGAGACTTTTAATCTCAACATCAACGTTCTGACTATCCATTTTTTATTTATTGGCTTCATTCTCTGCAGCTTGAATAATCTTTGTTGCAGTTTCTAAATATTCTTGAGCCTTTTTCCGATCTCTTTTTGCCATCTGCAATTCAGTAGTCAACTGAGAAATCTGTGCTAGTGGATCTTCATTACCTGATGGAAAAACAAAAGTACAAGAATGATTATCAATATGATTTTGTAGTGACAGTGCAGTTTTCTTTAACTTAGAGACTTCTTCCTCCTTTTGCATGAGTTGCTATAGAATTTTTTCTTTCTCATTTTTCACCTCTGCAACTTCTGTTGCCATGGAATGTTCTCCTGTAGGAAATTTCAATTTTTTCTTCAATACAAATATCTCTACTTCAGCACTTTGCAAAAGCTTCTGCACAATAGTCCTATCATTAGGATCTACTCCAATCTTCACTATGATTTTCTTCAGCTCCTCATTCTCGATTGTTAAAGCCCTAGAGTTGGCTTTCTCTAACTTCAACTACTTTATCACTTTTCCAAGCATATTATCTGCCTTCATTTCCATTGCATTAGTTTTATTCAGGTCATTCACAATCAACTGACCTATTTGCATATGTAAATTCACTTTGTCCAACAATGGGATTTTCTTCACATCTACAGTCAAATTCACAGTATTAAAATTGTTAGAAGAACAAATTGACATATCAGGAGGATGTGAAAGGGCAATTTTGAATTGATATTTCTCAAGATCCATTGATATTTTTGAAGATCCATTGCTTCATTTTGTTCTTTTCTCACTATATCTGTCCAAAATACTATTGATTGCCTCTTCTTATTCATATCCATAAAGTTCAGAACCAGATGCATGAATTCCTCTACATTTGGATATAAGAATAAGTAAACAATTAATGAGGGAAACCTGAATGAACCTCTTAATGATAAGCTCATGAGTTGTGAGTTAACAGCTTCTTGCCAATAGGATGGAGTATCCAACACCATTCCTGACTTCATCATCATGTCGAACAACCCCAAGATTGATTTATCCACTGTACAGTCGTCATATTTTCACAGAATCCTTGCAATGCTGCTCAGCACTAGCTTAACTTCAATATAAAAAATTTCCATATGGAAATATTTACTGTCAAGTTGAAACTGTTGCATGTTAGGTTTCACAAAATGAATGAACTGATTAAAATCTTGACCTGCAAGGCTGTCATAATACGCTATCAAAAAATCATCAGAGAATTGGGCATATGACTCAGACTCGGGGTAACAAAGGGCTTGGAAAATTAACTAGGAAAACACTTGTAGAACATTCTCCCCCTGACAATTCATCACCAAACATTTCCCAGGATACATAACAGATACTAACCAATATATCAATTCAGGAAAAATATGGGTTTTAGGGATAAATGCAGACAACACACCAGTAAAAAGGAAGGTGGACCAGGGAACAATATGTATCCTGGATGTCTCTTTCGGTATCCATGAGAGGGATATGACTAGCAGAACCTGATAGGGATGAGCGCTTAGCCATGATTTAGAGTTAGGACAGTGAACGACTTACAGGGTGACCAATTCTTAACAGGGTGACAGAAAACTGAATAGGACACAGCACAGAAAAATTTCAAACACCAACTTAATTGAAAATGATTTCAAAAAGAATGAGAATTTCATTTAAATAGGTGGCACAGCTTTGAACTTAAATGTTGATAAGACGCACAACGGACCGTTAAGCCCTCTTGATGTGGAAGACAACTGTAACCAACTCAGCATCTTATGTCACTGCAGGGGGGGTCAAGGTACAGAGGATTCAGTTGGCTTGTGCCCCCGCAATCAATCTCCACCGTTCATCTGAGTTACTCCCATAGTCAACATAGTCAACTGCAGAGGCACCCTCCATATTAACTCGTGCGCTAGTAGTGCTCGCGGGTTGAGTCTATTTCTCGGTGTTCAATAAATCATCGCATCCCGCTCGATGAAATAATCGACATTTAAATTTAATTCGAGACCCACTTACATAAAGCCTAAAAGTATTTAAACTTTTAACTTTAATACTACGAGTAGAAATATTTTTATGCTAAAGTATAAGAACTTTAATACTTTAACATATTTTTAACAATTTTCTATTTTTTTGTATTTTTAAAAATTAAAATAAAAGGATATTGCAAATGATCCACAACATTTGGCTCCACCTGGGTGTTAAACGGACTAATCCCTCTTGCGGACAAGAGCGATCTCCCTAGTATCCTAAGGATATCTAGAAACAAACAGACAGATGTAGACCATTTTCTCTAGAATATTTTGCTTACGAATTATTTATTAACTATAGGAATATGCTCATACCTGAAGTACAACACTTTGTTTGGTATTCAATCCAGTTGCTCTAGAAGTTATCGATCCAACCCATAAGATCTGCAATCAAAGACAGGAAAACGGGATCAAAAGAATTTGCGAGATATAATAATTCAAAAGCATAAATCTATCTTAGTGATCAAGGAATCCAAGAATTAAATTATCCAAAATATACATGAACAACTTAATGAGAAAATAGAATCCATTTGTATTAACTTTGAAAAAAAGAAGAAACCTTACAACCGTGACACCTTGATGTTCGTACAGGTTCTTCCGGGGTCCCAAACGGTTTTTTTCCTCAGTTTGAAAAGACTTCAAATCTCTTTATCGGCATAAATCTATGGCCATGAGTTTATAATATCTCTCATGCCAATGATGCAGAATATGGAGAGTATGTTCACTCAGCAATCCCTCTCAAAACTATGAGTTCTAAGCACTCTCTCCGAAGCAAGAAGCAAGCACTTAGTACAAAATACCATCTATAATATACCCTTGAGACTGAAGCTTGGCCTCAATTTATAGCAAAAGGGAGGTAGTTTCAGCTCCAAAAGTGAAGGGATAAAACCCTCTCATCATGGGATTTTAGCTCCAAAAACCAAGGGATTACTCCATTCATGAAGGGATCATGGTTCATGAATGGAAGGGGCGAAGCTCGACCAGATAATGCTTCTAGAAGGCCCCAGCTGAGAGAATATTCGACCAGCTGGGCTTCTAGAACTTACTTTTCTATTTTTTACCTTTTACAGGGGTCTGCAATTTTAATGAGATTTGCGTGCGGGATGTACCGCAGTTTTTACAAAAATTAGTTGTGGTACCACAGGGAATAACTAGGAAAAGTGTGAGATTAGGCTTTTTAGGACTTTTAAGAGCTTCTTCTAGTTCCAATACTTGATTTGGGGAACTTTATGTTTTTAGACTTCTAAGGAAGCAATAAATAGGTAATGATGAACCCCTATAGATAGCTCAATGTCATGGTGACAAATTTCAGTGTAACAGATTGCCCCCTAAAGTGCAAAGTCTGGAGATTTTTTTGAAGAATTATGAAGAGTGAAGTGCTTTATCATTCCGAAGATCGGGTTGGCGCACATCAGTCGAAACCTGAAAAAACATTCAATGCAAGCATATATATATGTATATTATCGCTAAGGTAGGCATTCCCATACTCAGATCAAAACTAACTACTTGTTCTGATATAGAAATGATTTTAGAATTACATGAAGTAGTAGACACAGCATGGACGCAGCCATATGTTATGAGTAGTCTACTATATGATGAATAATAAAACTCTTCGCAGCCTGGATGGTAGAAAATAGATCCAGGGTCTTGATTTCCGCTTCTCGAACTAGTACGATTCTATCAATGTGATTGATTGTGTCGAAGTCGAACATGGTAGAAACCACTTGATTACCAGTCAATGATGTGAATTGTTAACAAGCGTGAGAGAAACCACAAATAATGACAATGGCTCTCAAAGTACTCAGTACAATCTATGAAATGTGAATTTTGTGATCTGAATTCGAACATTTCACAGAATCTTTCGATCGAAGGTCAATGATGCAACTTGTCATCGAAGGTAAGAAATCTTCCTTTAGGGCATGTATATCCCAAGTTACTGATAGGATTCTAGATCAAATTTCTAGATGATGAACTGTCGTCGATAGAAAGTGACTCGTTGTAGGAAAGCCCATGACACAAAACCATTAGATCAAGTTTTCAAGAAATATATAGCAAGGACTGACTCAGGGATGGTCAACACGAGTGGAAACAAATGTTTGCAATGAATGGTTTATTGAAACTGATCTCTTGAACACATAACGACACTCATATGGTTTGGTGATGATTGACCTAAAGCTAATACCCAAAAACCGATTGAAGACTTTCAATGTGGTTTGATTAACTGTTGGCCAAAGGATTTTCCAAACCTAGACATGAATGTGGCAAAAGTGTCATGTTCAAGAGTGGTATACAACTTTTTAAAATGAAGTGTGACAAGTGGATTCATTTTCTCTCTTTTCGCCCACCACTTCTCACAAGTACCTCTTTATTTTTTGCAAGCTTGAGGAGGATAACATTTGCTTGTAATATAAGCTCATCCTTCGGATGAGTCCAACTTAGTATTAAAATCGAACCCTAAGAAGGAGTGGTTCGTTCCTATTTATAATTGAAAAGTCCTTTAATGTTAAGTTTTAACGAGTCCAGTATAAGCGAAACTCGATGTTTTTCAGTTTTAGGGAGTCAGAAGAAAAACTTAAGAAAACTTCGTGGGTGTACTTTTTCGTAAATTTAGTCCCTCAAGCCTGAAAAGGATAAAATAATGCAGGAGAGAACTCTATTGACCATGATTAGTCAACGTATACCTTTTTCGTAAATAGTCCATTTCAGTCTGGAAAAGGGGTAAACTTATACTGAAGGGATGACTGCTCATTTCCTTTAACGAGTTCGAATAGTCAAGTACTCAGCAATATTTTCATGTTTTAGAGAGTCTGAAAAGGGCTTAAAAGAGAACTCCATGGTTTTTCTCTTTTCTATAAGTTTTAACAAGTTCGAAAAAGTGATAAAAATGTACTCATTGGTTTTGATTTTTCTGTAAGTTTTAACGAGTTCGAAAAAGTGATAAAAATGTACTCATATGGTGTCGCTTTTTCACAAGTTTTTAACGAGTTTGAAAAAGTGACAAAAAACATACTCTTTTCCAAAATGATTATTTCACCTAAAAATCCTGTATTCTACACAAAAACTCAAAACATTAAACATACATGTTTTAGATAAGTAAAAATAATTTGAAAAACAAATTTTCAAAGTGAAATATAAATAAAATATTATTTCATTTATTCAAAAAATCTTATAAAAAGGAGTTAAACCAAGTCATTTTTACCATTTGCATCTAGAGTGAAAGTTGAGAGCTTTTGGTAGAAAACGTTCCGAAGGAGATATCAAAAAAACTGACCGTCCAAATCCAAAACCGTCGACTCCAGGTAATCCACAACCCATTTCTCTTCACTTTTGTCTATTTACATTCTCTTTTTAGGCTTTAAAATCATTTTTTAAGAGAAAAATAGGTTCAAAAAATTTCCCTCGAGGTACCGTAGGTAATACACACAGTACCTGCAGAGCCCGATAATTTTCCAAAAGAAAATTATCGGACTCCCGCACTTTTTGTGTATAATGCGTGTGGTAGCTCGCACTGTTTTAATTCAAAAAGTGCGAAGGAGCCATGAACAAAATTAAAAAGTTAAATTCTCTCAAATTAAGCCAAATTTTTCATTTGATTGTGTCTAATATTTTAATGTGTCCATTGCAGAGTATCCACAATTCTTGAATGGAGAGAACGTGAACATGAAGAAGTGGATGAGGCAGCTATCAGAATTTTTCCCACATGGTGTGTATTGAGAAACTGTGGATTATACAAATATTGGGAAATGTAGGGCATGAGAGCTCAAGTAGAGTTATTGACATGGTTAGTGAATAGGTGGGATGTTCAAGAACAATGTTTCATTATCGGTGATCACCAGCTTGAACTTGAGCTGGAGGACATTTACTTCCTTACAAATTTGTCCAAAAGAGGAGAACCTATTTCCTTGTTTGAGACTAGGCAAGGTGGCCAGCCTATAGCTAGCTATCAACAAGAATTTTGTAATGAAGAGGTTGATCCAAAAGACAATCGAATTGATATAAAAACCATTATCAGTATTGAACTCAAAGTAGTTGCGTTCAAAGTGACCAAATTTTGTGGGAGTGCAGCTCCACACGTGGCTACTAAAGCCTAGATGCAGATAGCGGTTGAGTGCTACAGAGGAACCATCTTCAACTGGTGTGAAGAAGTATTGGCTAATGTAAAAGGCCAATTGACTAGAGCTAAGAATGCAAAGTTGAAAAACTTTGGATATGGAGCTATCATAGTTTCTTTTGCTCTAGAGAGGATTCCATCTCTTGCCCCCCAGCTTATCTCGGTTGATGCTGGTGGGGTCAGAGAGCCTCGGATGGTCCGCTAGGTGCAAGTGATCGCCCGTCATAGTGAGGGTGTTGAGATTGTTTGATTTACACTTGCATATTTTCACTGGTTATAGAACCAGATCTTCGCCATTGAAGATTTTCTGTATGCAAGGATAGATTTCCGTGGTGATATTGATATGCCTCTTCCTCTCAGAGCCCAATGGCACGAGTCAGGTAAATAAATAATTTTTATGTGTTTCTAATTCCAATTTTTTGTTTTTTAAATTTTCCAATATTGATGACAAAAAAGTCAAATGCAGATGTTGGTCCACGAAGACCAACCAATCTTCGTCGCTTCGAGAGGAAGCAAACAGATCCTATCGCACCGCCAGAGAATCAAGCAACAAAGATTCTCACTAATTTAGAGTAGAACCTAGAGAGGTTCACCAAAGACATACCAGAGACTAGTATGGACAATATTCCTTTACGCCTCCATAGGCATGTTGTTGGCGTTCCTAGCCAGTTTCAGAGATATCTGTGTAGAGTGGCACGAGCGATAGTGTATTATCATGATCATCACCACAGATAGTGGATGATTATCGTAGACCATTGTATTTTTTCTTTTTGTATCAGTACATTTCAGATCATAAGGTGTTTTAAACCTATAATCCTAGACGATGTAATATTTTTTGAACACAAACTTTATCTATGATATGACTACTTTTGACAGCTTATCTTGTTCAACACTTATCAAATGTTGTTTTAATTTAATTTTTTAATATCGCAAATGTATATTTATAACATTATTAGCTAATGCATCAGCGAATGTATTTAAATTTCTCAGAATGTGTTGATATTCAATGTAATCAAACTGCCTTTCGAAGAGACGAACCTTCAAGAATAATCTCAGTAACACTGGATTTTTAATTGCTTATACTTTGTTTAAGTGTAATACAATGAGTTCTCAATCTAACCTTATGATCAAATGTCGAATGCCAAATGAAATGGCATCAGATAATAACTCAATCACTGCACTATATTCTGCAACATTATTCGTTGTTTGACCAAGGCTTACCCCATGCATAGAAACTAACTCATCAGTGGCTGAATAGATAACCCAAGATGCGAAAGAGATATTCCATGTATTACGACAGGCACCATCATCAAAACCAATGTAGGCTTGAAGGGACGTCAACCTCTACAATATCAAGAGTAATCAAGATAAGCAGGGATAGTAGTCAACGCAAACTTAAACTAGACACACTCATCTAATCTAAAGCAGCTAAGCTAGAAAAAATAACTAATCTACCAGTAAGATCTTCACACAAAATCAAGCATAATATCTCTTTAGATAAAGTCCATTTCTGGGTATATCTAAAGAGACCCCATCATAATCAATCAATTGGTAAGCCCCTTTTACAAGCACTCGCTTGATAATATAAGGATTGTGCCACATGGGTTTGAATTTCCCAACTCCTATTTTATCATTAGCTTGGTCGTATACCAATACTAGGTCACCCTCTCAAAAATCACGAGGTGTAACACTTCTATCGTACTGAGCTTTAACCTTTTTTTTATGTTGGACATTGGGTTCAACGCTCCCAGTGTGTTTCGCGACATGGACTAACCGCCTCTTGTGGATCCTAACTCTGGTGATTGTAGCGGAGACTAATGCATGCAGGTTTTGATCTAACAGCAATCATGATTCCAACAAGTGGTATCAGAGCGAAAGGTCTCGAGTTCGAAACTCACCGGGCTTGTGTTGGGGGGGGGAGATTGTTGGACATTGGGTTCAACGCTCCCCGTGTGTTTCGCGACATGGACTAACCGCCTCTCATGGATCCTAACTCTAGCGATTGTAGCGGAGACTAATGCCTGCGGGTTTTGGTCTAGCAGCAATCGTGATTCCAACATTTTATGAGCTTCAACTGCTAATGAAGCGGTGCACCGAGTCTCATCTAATTGTGCCAGATACAAAAAGCATTTTTCCTCTTCAGAGGTAGCTGGTAGTAACTCTATGGCTAATTGGAGTGACGGTATTTCACATTCAATCGGTAACACAGCTTCTAAACTGTAGACTAGTTGAAAAGGAGTGAAACCTATTGCAGTTTTTGTTGAGGTTCGGTATGCCCAAAGTGCTGAGAAAAGCATAGTATGCCAATTAAATTTATGAATTCCGATTTTCCTTTTAATCATAGTGGTTAAAAATTTATTGACAGCTTCAACCTGACCATTAGCCTGTGGGTAATATGGTGTAGAACTATCATGGCGCAGGCCAAGTTGGTCGGAAATTTTAGTCATCATAATGTTCCGAAAATGGCTCCCATGATCAATAATGATAGCTTGGGGTACACCAAATCAAGAAATCACGTGATTGAATACAAAAGTAGTTGCAGTTTTTCCATCTGCCGCAAATGTAGGCATCGTCTTGTCCCATTTAGTAAAATAATCTACTGCGAGAATAATATACCCATGCCCCCCGGCCGAGTGAGGGTTACATGTAATGAAATCAATGCCCCATTTTTCAAAAGGACCGACAACAATTATGGGGTGAAGAGGAGCTGGTGGTGCACGCATTTTCCGATCAAAAATCTGACAATTGTGGCATTTTCAGACCGCAAGAATGCAATCTTTAAATAATGAAGGAAAAAAATAACCAGCGCGCAATATCTTTTGGGTTGTGTCATACCCAGACATATGACCGCCACATGCTCCAGAATGAAAGTCATTTAAAACTTCTTCAGCCTCTTCATGGGTTAAACATCGTCAAAATGCAGAATCCGCACCGTGACGATAAAGCGTGTCTCCGACAATATTGTACTGGTAAGACTGGTAATGGATCTTTCCTCGATGTGAATGCGAAAGCTCAAGCCAAAAATTTTGGGTTTGGAGATAAATGATTATATCCCCATACCAAGGATCTAATGTACTGAAAAGAAACAAATATTCATCAGCGATTGGATGTTCTACCACAGTTTCTGTCTCAATATTTGGGAAGTCACACATCAATTCGGTGAACACTAGTGATTTCTTTGATTTGGATTTTTCAAATTCTAAATAAAACTCCTGAAGGATAAATATCCATTTAGAGTATTTTCCCCCGAGCAGTTGCTTAGTCATAACATACATCATTGGGTTGCAATTAGAAATCACCATTGTTTTTCGTAACAAAATGTAATGACGAAATCGTTGGACATATTGAACTGCTGCAAAGGCCAATTTCTCCACATGTGAGTATTTGATCTCCATTGGATTGAGATTCCGACTGAGATAGTAAATCACATGTTCGTTGTGGAATTCATCTTCTTGAACTAATACCATTTCAATAGTGTAATCGGAGGCTGCTAAGTATAAAAAGTAATCTTGGTTGTAGTTTTGTGGATGCAATAATGGTGCATGGGTCAATGCGTGTTTTAGAGCATCAAAATATCAATCAGTGATCTCATCCCAAACGAAAGAAATATTCTGTTTCAAAAGCCTGGTAAAACCTTTGGTTAACTTGGCATAGTTCTGGATGAATCTACGTAGAAATTTTTCTTTCCCTTGCAAAATTTGGAGTTGGTGAAGTGTGGAAGGAGGAGGTAAATTGATAATAGCCTCAACCTTCGAAGGGTCGACATGAATACCTTGTTTTGAAATGAAAAATCTCACTAATCTACCAGATTGTACACAGAAAACACACTTGTGTGGATTCAGGCGAATTTTATAATACCTACATCTCATTAAAATCGCTTGTAAGTGAGTTGGATGATCTTCTCTGCATAATGAATGAGCAGGTAAATCATCGAGATAAGGTTGCAAAATGTGTTTAATGCCGTGAAAATCATAGGACATAGCCCTCTAAAAAGTTGCCCCAACATTCTTTAGTCCAAAAGGTATTTTAAAATAAGCAAATGTTCCCCAAGGACAAATGTACGTTGTTTTTGGTTGATTGGCAGGGAGTATGTTTATTTGATTGTGTCCGGAAAATCCATCCATAAATGAATATATTTCATTTCCAGCACAATCGTCAATGATTTGGTCGATATAAGGGGTCGGATAATTGTCTTTAGGACAAGCTTTGTTAATATCCCTATAGTCGACACATACTCGTATTGTTCCTTGTTTTTTATTAACATGAACGATGTTAGATACCCAATCCGTTAACGGGATAGGATAAATAAAACCTTCTTTCAATAATTTCTCAACTTCGGCTTTGATAGTGGCAGCCTTTTGTGGATGTATCGGATGTAATTTTAGTCTGATCGGTTTAGCATCCGAGTAAGTTTTAATTTCATGAACAACAATTTTGGGATCTATTCCTGGCATTTCTTCATAAGACAAAGAAAATATGTCACGGAATTCTTGAAATAGGGCCTTATATGTAGCAATTTCATCTAACGTACAAGAGGCACCTATATGAATGTTTTCAATAATTTCCGGCTTCACTGATATGTCAATAGGAATCGTGGAAGAAATATTCCCCAAATTCACTTCAGAATCTGAATTCGTGATCAATATCAGATTTTGGGGTTCCTTGACATAGTCAATTGTAAAAATAGATGAAAAATGATTTTCGAATCGATCAAGCTCAGGTAAAAATGATGACCTATGATGGAGATCATCCCATGGTAAATCTTATATGGACAATAATTCGCGAATGCTTTCATCAGTATAAAACACTTCTTTAAAAGGATCTGGAATTGATGTTAAAGCTGAGTTTGAAGGTGAAAATGATTCTTCATTGACCACATTCATTGGGTCAGAATCAGTTGATGGTGAATTGGAAAATGACTATACTGCTTGATATGCTAATTCAAACGGACTCAAAGGCGTCGCGTCTTCAAACGAATCCATTTATGATTCTGAAGGCACTATCCAAGGGTCATCAAATGGAATAGTGATTGATGTAATCATATTGATATTAGCGATAGTATGCGGTACGTTAGGTGGAGGCAAAGAAAAAGTTCCCAACAAAGCGAAATATTTGATTAAACCTACTCCTACATCCTCATAAGGGATAGTCGTTTTTCTAGCATGCTGAATACTATATGTAGAAGCTGGGTCAAGCAAATAATATGAGAGCTGATCGACTTTCACAATCTTTCCTTGATGAGGAAACATGATTAATCGAAAGATGGAAGACACGACACTAGTCATAGCATAAGACCAACTTCGACCTAGAAGAAGGTTGTAATCTAGAGGGGCATCAACTACTTCCACATCTAAATTAACGGTTTTACCTTCAACCTCTATAGGTAGATCCTGTAAAATTCTGTATGGATGGAATCCTCTTCCGTAAAAAGCTTTAAGGATTGTCGGTGATTGGGTGTCAGAGAACCAATTGATTTCCAACAGTTTATCGACACAATACACGTAGAAGCTCCTTCATTAATAACAGTACGAAAACAACGTCTGTTTTTTACCAGTACTGGAATCTGAAAGGCCATTTGATGAGGGAATAATGGTGTAAAATTTTCTAAATCGAAGACTATAAGGTTCGAATCCTAAAGATCTACTGCTCCAATTGCTAATAATAGTAATTTTCTTTGGGCTGGGCATGATTGCAGCACTTCCAAAGCTGACATTGCTGAAGGAGATATTGCCAAATCCTCGACAATGTTGTAATTCTGAGCAGCTCTTGCATGTGGATTGAAAGCTTATTTACGAAGTACACCTTTAGGAGGTGGTTTGATTACTAAATCAGGATTCAGTTTCTCTATGTGAAGCGGATCGGAAACCGAAGGAGATGCATTTGGTGCAAAATTAGAATTTTGTACTTCTTTACTAGTAACGGGATTTTTACTACCATAATCTTGCAATCGAGTCGCAACCATTACTTGAGACATCATAAAAATATCTGTTGATGTGTTAGAAGAAGATCCAATCATTTTACTATCTTGAACTAGAAAGGGATCCTTCAAGACAGCGGGAGTGGGTGAACCTTTGACGAACTTAGAAACTTCAGCCCTATGTGGACATTCCTTAGTGAAATGATCCTCGTCACAGATAAGACAAGGATAACGAGGTTTTCGTTTGTCATCAGTTGATTCAGTTTTATCAAATTTTTCTTTAGGAGATGAGGTAAGTTTATTCTTTTTCTTCCGTTTCTTCTTATTGTCGGATTTCGACTTTGTAGTAGATGAATCTACAATGTGAATATCGACAGTAGTTTCCAAGGAATATTCTCCTTTTGGTGAATCAGGTAAAATTATAATAGGGGAAGTAACCTTCGAAGGTTTCTTCTTATTCTTAGTTGTACTAACTGAACTGATTACACCATCAGCGGCATGAGACCCTAAAGGAGTTGTTGTTATTTGACCAGGACGCGGTAAATCGGGAATTTTCTCGTACAAAGTTCTGGACTGGGTATATACCAAGTCTAGATATTGATCTTGAGCAATAATTTGTTCTTCCGTGACAACTCCTGCTTTGTCTACATCTTCAGTGATTTTTGGTAGCAATGATTTGACAAACCATTTTTCCAATATTTGATTCGGGATAAAAACTTTTAATAAACGTCTTCTACATCTCCATTCATGAATATGATCTGATATGTATGTAGACGTAGATTGTTTTAGTGAAGTTAATAATTATGTGCCATTGTCGTATCTAACTGGTAACTGAAAATGAGTTAAGAAGGAATTTTCTAGGGCGTTGAAATTGTTAAATGAGCCTCATGGCAGTTCAATGTACCATTTAGTAGCTAATCCTATTAACGTTCTCTGAAAAAATCTAAGTCGAATGGAATTGTCGATTAATGAGTTAGATGCGCACCACAGGTGGTAAGTCATAACATGGTTAGAAGGATCCTCTCCTGATTTTCCTTCAAATTTTGGGATATCACTGGGAAACTTATGGGGAATTGGTGGCCAATACGGATGATAGTAGATGGGATCATTCGTAAGGTGAGATCAATCCGGTAAATCCAAAGTTACTATGAACGGCAATCAACGGGTAGGTTCTTGTGGATAACCTTGTGAAACTAAACCAGTCCCAGGAGGAGGATATCCAGGATAACCTGGAATAGGTTGTGCATTTGGAATCGGATTACCCCCTGGATAAACAGGAATAACCAGACCATATTGAGGTTTAAAAGGTGTTTGATACGTATATCCAGGGTACGGTTATTGCGGGTAGAATGGAGTTTGTGGAATAGGTCCATATTGGTACAACCCCTGATACGGTTGATAAGTAAACTGAGGTTGACTTGTTATAATTGTACTTGTACCAGGCTGTCCTACGGGCATCTAAACAGTAGCCTGAATTGTAGGTCCAGACTACGGAATAGAAACCTGAGGAATCTATATCGATGTTTGAGGGGCAGATGTAACAAGAACTGTAGACACTGTAGGAATAGGTGTGATAGGTTGAACAGAAGTCTGAGCAGCTGTTTGTGGCAGAGTACTAGGTGAAATTGGACCAAGTTGCTGAACAAGACCAGATTCAGGTGTTGGAATTGAAGGTTGGACTGGTTGTTGGGGTTGATTATAACCAACAGGTTGTTTTTCTTGATAATAAGGTACTTTCATATTTGGTTATAAATTATGTTAGACTTGGGATGGATCCCACACCATTCCGGGATATGAGGGTCCCATCGAAGGTTGTACATAAGACGGCCCATAACTGGGTTGAACATATGGTTGATAATTAGCTAGATAATTTCCACCTCCTTGTAACATTTGTTGTTCCGGATAGAACTGTTGTGCTAAAGAAGGTTGCAATCCTTGAGTTGGATACTGCCCTTGATGTTGATATTGACCTTGAGGCATGTACTGACTTTGAGGTTGATATAGACCTTAAGGTAAGTACTGTCCCTAGGGTTGATATTGACCTTGAGGTATGTATTGTCCTTGGGGTTGATATTGACCTTGAGGTATGTACTACCCCTAGGGTTGAGATTGACCCTGAGGTATGTACTGCCCAAGATGTATTTGGCTATTTTGAGGTTGCCCCCCAGGCTGTAAATTACTAACTTGAGATGCGGGGTTCGGAATATTTCATAACATCATATAAAATTGTTCGTTGTTCAAATTCCCAGTATTTGATTCATTCAGGCCAGATGATGACATTGGTTTGTTGGGAAATGGAGATGCTCCTGAGAATGTACCAGAGAGTGACTGATAGCCTGCAAGAACAGATGGACCACCATAGAGAAATGTTTATGGTGATTCAGTAAACATAGATGACTCACCTGACATGTTTATTTGAGGTCTATAACCTATTGGTGTAGAGTAGAAAGGAATTCGGGGTGGTAAATACTAAATACCTATGTTTTGTAGAAAATCTGTCAATGAAGAATACCAAGCATCTTGTCTAAAAGGACTGTAAAAAATTGATTCACGTTCTCTAAGTTCTAAATTTTCTTGAGTTGAAGGAAGAATGACTTCTTCCTCTATATCAGTGATTTCTTCAATACTAATGAGACCAGGAGGAAGATCTTCTGTTATCTGATTCCTCACTCTGGGTGAATCAGGATAGTCAGGAGTTGGAGTACTGAATTCTAAAGTAGGTTCTGATGTAGCAGGTTCAGTTTCAGGTTCAAAAATTTCAGGTTCTTCCGGTGATAATTCACTTGTTGTAGAAGCAACTTTGGTTAAGTCAGAAATTGAAACTGTATGTGGAGTATGTTCTGTTATTTTCTGTTGATCTACTTCAAATCAGGATGAGTAATTATAGATGATTCTCCTTGTTCTATTAATCCAGTTCTACCGATAACATTTGGTATTAGATATTTAAGTCTTTCTAATTGGCTTGGTGTGTACTCAGGGGGTTTCCCCAGAGTTCTGTGTGATCGTCTTGGTAATTCAGCCACGATCAAAAATTTTAACACACGAAAAAAAAGAAAAAATTCAAACAAACCCTAAAGTCGCTAAGGGAAAAGTCAAATGAATCACACGCCTATAAAAATCTAAGAGATCAATCCACACACAAACAGTAAATTCCCGCACTAAAAACACTAGTTAGTGATGAAATCCAACATCGTAGAACTTTAATGCAGAAATGGCCGTTGGAACAGTTACCCCGACAACCTGCTTAATGAAACAGACTGGTGCAAGTTTCTCCACTTAAACCATCTCGAGTGAAGATAACCCTCTAGAGAGTCCAAGTTAGTCTAGCTGACGTTTGCTCCAGGTACAGTGGGACCTCCCCTCCACCGTCACCTTGGGAAAGAATCCTAAATTTTATGGCCACTAAGGTCACCAACATGAACACATATACCTGGGGAAATAGTCTACAATCCGATATACACGCAAGGGTAAAGTAACAAAGCTCAATCCCCTTGAAGGCTCCTTGACAATGGTCTATCCAAGGTTTACCGACAAGTGACCCCAGGCTCCTCGACAATGGTCTATCTGAGGTTTACCGTTTTTAATACGTACACATCTTCTATCGTTCCCAATGAGATAGGTATGATTACCTCACTAGTTCGGATATGATCTCGTGCTTGACTCCTTTAGGAGGAGCTTCCCAGAGCATACATGCTACAATTGGATTTTCCTACCGCAAGATCGACTACTTGTTTATTTTTACTATCTTGGAGAGTTAACTAAAACCTATTCCAAGGCACTAGCCTGAGCTATGTTGGTGGAAAGAGCCCTAGAAAATATAAAAATTTTAGATCGATTTTAATTAAGCGTTACTTTTACTTGGCATTTTCTTAGGACAATGGGTATGGAAATGAAACTTGATGATGTTTTAATGACCCGACTCGAAACACTCTAAAAATGCATCTATATGATAATCACTCATTTCTTTTCAATGAAATCTAACTAAAGGAAAGAGTTGAGAGATTTTTAATATCTTTCAAACATCATTTTTCTTTCCTATATGAGAAACTTTGAAAAGAAGACAATTTAGAGAACTTAATTTCAAAAAGATCTTTTTGCTCAAAACTAAATTCCCTATATCATTTAGATCAGAAACAAAAACAAACTTATTCCAAAAGAAAAATAAAAGTCATAAATTTATAAAATTCAAAACTAAAAGAAAACTCTAATCTCGAATTCTAAAAAATTGGAGGATGTTTAAGCCTAGTTTGTAATCTAACCAAGAATTTTCTGCTTATCCCAGCAAGAAACCAAAGCATCCAAAAATAGTTTTAAAATGAAATTCAGACCTTATCAATTTAAAGGTTTTACAAGTTTGCAAATGAAAATAAAACCAATTCTCATAAGAGTAACAACTGCATGAAGTTCAATGGCTCAACGGAAAAACAACGAAACACCAAATCGCTGAGGTATTCAAAAGTTTTTTATTCAGAGCAATGGGAGGACTAGGCAAATCGTTTACTCATAACATGCAAACCAACTGAATAAATCACTTCAACACAGAAATTGTTGAAATAAATCTGAACAGAGATCTTTCACAGTCAAAATAGATTAGGAAAATAACAAAAATCAAGAAATTGGATTCCAGAAAACAAAATTTCTACTTTTTCTAAAATTTTCCAGAATACCGCAATTTTTAATGGAACAAGGTGCGGTACCGCACTTTATCCTACTAAAACCAGCGGAGCCTACCGCTCTATTTTAAAATAAAAAGTGCGGAAGACAGGAAAAGTAGAGAAAAAACAAAAATACAGATTTACAGTCAGGGATCCTATTTGGTCTTGAACCCAACCCAGTTTTAAGCTAAAAAAAGTCAAAGATATTTCAAAAGTCAAATTGAAAATAAAAAAGAAAACTAAGTTCTTTTCCCCAGCGGAGTCGCCAATTTGTTAAACGGAATAATCCCTCTTGCGGACAAGAGCGATCTCCCTAGTATCCTAAGGATATCTAGAAACAAACAGACATATGTAGACCATTTTCTCTAGACTATTTTACTTACGAATTATTAATTAACTATAGGAAGATGCTCCTACCTGAAGTCCAACGCTTTGTTTGGTCTTCAATCTAGTCGCTCCAGAAGTTATCGATCCAACACATAATATCTGCAATCAAAGACAAGCAAACGGGATCAAAAGCATCTGCGAGATATAATCATTCAAAAGCATAAATCTATCTTAGTGATCAAGGAATCCAAGAATTAAATTATCCAAAAGATACATGAACAACTTAATGAGAAAAAAGAATCCATTTGTATTAACTTTGAACAAAAGAAGAAACCTTACAACCGTGACGCCTTGATGTTCGTACAGGTTCTTCTGGGGTCCCAAACAGTCGTTTTCCTCAGTTTGACAAGACTTCGACTCTCTTTATCAGCATAAATCTATGGCCATGAGTTTTTAATCTCTCTCATGCCAATGATGCAGAATATGGAGAGTATGTTCACTCAGCAATTCCTCTCAAAGCTATGAGTTCTAAGTACTCTCTCCAAAGCAAGAAGCAAGCACTTAGTACAAAATACCATCTATAATCTACCCTTGAGACTGAAGCTTGGCCTCAATTTATAGCAGAAGGGAGGTAGTTTCAGCTCCAAAAAGGAAGGGATAAAACCCTCTCATCATGGGATTTTAGCTCCAAAAACCAATGGATTACTCCATTCATGAAGGGATAACGGTTCATGAATGGAAGGGGCAAATCTCGACCAGATAATGCTTCTAGAAGGCCCCAGCTAGGAGAATATTCGACCAACTGGGCTTCTAGAACTTACTTTTCTGTTTTTTTATCTTTTACGGGGGTCTGCAGTTTTAATGAGCTTTACGTGTGGGATGTACCGCATTTTTTATAGAAATTAGCTGCGGTACCACAAGAAATGACTAGGAAAAGTGCAGGAGTAGGCTTTTTAGGACTTTTAAGAGCTTCTTCCAGTTCCAATACTTGATTTGGGGAACTTTATGTTTTTAGACTTCTAAGGAAGAAATAAATTGGTAATGATGAACCCATATAGACAGCTCAATGTCATGGTGACAAATTTCAGTGTAACACTGGGGATAGTTTTTTTTTCCATGAAACACTAAGAACCTGTAGATCAGTGCCTTCACTTCGGGCATGGAGTCAAATACTGTTTGATGAAAAAATTACAATGAAGCAAACTAAATATGTACAATGGTGGACCATCAATATTTAGTGTTGGAAATGATGTTTCAAATATTGCCCATTCATAGGCAATTCTACTATTTCCCCATCAAGATTCTCCAGCATAATAGTGTTATTTGGTCTGGCTTCGATAATCCTGTATGGGCCATACCATAGGGGGTCAAACTTACCATGCTTTCCATTATCTTCTCTTTTGGTATCCCATCTTAATACGAAATCTCTAGTTTGAAAGAAAATCTCCTTTGCCTTCCTATCAAAAATGGCCTTCATTTTATCCTGATCTGTGATCAAGTTTTCCCTGACTTCATTCCTGCTTTTGCTCAATTCTATCACCTTATTCAACCTTCTTATCAATGCATTAGGTTCCTCTTGCGCTTCTTGAAGAAAATAAATTATTGGTCTTGCTAACTGAGTGGTAAACAAAGTTTGAGTACCATTTAATAACTCATAAGGGGACTTACTCGTAGATCTTCTAGTAGTCATTCTCACTGCCCAGAGAGAAAATATCAACTTTGAGTCCCAATTATTCTAATTCTCATTAATTATTTTCTTCAAGATATTTACCAATGTCTTGTTAGATGATTCTGCTAATCCATTCCCTTGAGGATGATATGTTGTAGAATGAGACATGATCACATTATAAGTTTGACAAAAATTTATGAATCTGACTGAGTTGAATACCTGAGCATTGTCTGTTACAATTTTCACTAGACATCCGAACGTGCTGAAAATATTCTCTTCCAGAAACTTCATCACTACCAGATCATTTTCTTTTCTGGTAGGAATCGCCTCCACCCATTTTGTAAAATATTCAGTGGCAGTCATAATCCACTTAAACTGCCTGCTTGATGGTGGATTAATTTCTCCAATAAAATCCAATCCCCATTGTCTGAAGGGTTCTTCAATAAAAACAGGGAGAAGAGGTAGAGGAGCTAACCTTTTCTTTTCTGCAAACAATTGGCATTTATGACAACTTCTAACAACTCTGTACACATCAAAAAATAAATAAGGCCAGTAAAAACCGGATTTAATAATCTTATGAGCAGTTACTTTCCAACTGTAATGACCTCCACACAAATATTCATGGTACTCTTTGATAACTTCCATTGATTCTCCTTCTGTCAAACATAGTAACAAGACACCAGCAGGATCTTTCCAATATAATTTAGCATCAATTATAACATAAGGTTGAGCTTTAAGTTTAAGAGCTCTATACTTTGTTGTATTGATTGAGGGAGGGCAAGAGAAAAAACACAAATAGTGAATAATATCTTTATACCAGTCTGAGCAGAGAAATTTGTACCTGATTGCTGACTTTGTTTTAATATGATTTGTCTCCTCAACCACTTTATCTAAAGGTGCAAGAAAATTAATTCCTAGAGTTTGGAAATTATATTTTGTTAGCAATTTAGCTAGTCACTCTCCTTTGACTAACTTAGTAGGCTTAATGTCTAAATCATACTCTTGGATTTTGGCAATCCATTTTCCTCTTTTCCCCTCCACATCACTCTGAACCAGCACATCTTTTACAGCAGAATTAGGTACATATGCTACTATTTTAGAATGAATTACATAGGTCCTAAAAGATTTTAATGATTTAACTAAAGCATATACTTGCTTCTCCATAATATTATATTTGAGTTCTACATCTCTGAGGACTTTACTAAAAAATGCTACTGGTTGCTCTCTCCCTTCTTCGTTCTTTTGTAACAACACAGCAGCAATAGTAAAAGGTGATGCAAATGAAAAGAATTGGAAAGTTTTCAGATAATCTGGGCTGATCAAAACTGGAGCTTCCTAAAGAGCGTCTTTAATTCTGGCAAAGAATTATCTTGCATCTTTGTCTCATTTTACTTTATCATTTTTATTTAACATATCTGTTATTCTTCTGACAATCTCAGCGTAATTTGGAACAAACCTTCTCATAAAATTAATTTTCCCTAGAAATCTTTGGATATCTTTCTTACTTCTAGGAAATGGAATCGTTTGTATAGCCTCAACTCTTGCTGGATCAATTTTCACTCCTTGTTTTGAAACTAAATTCCCCAGCAACTTACCTTCCTCCAAAGCAAACAAATATTTCTTAGGATTCAATGATAACCCAAATTTCCTGCATTTCAATAAAGCTTTCTGCAGGTGCTCCAAGTGTTCATCATTAGAACCTGAAAAAATAGTCACATCATCCAAATATATGACTACAAATTTGTCACCCACAAAAGTTATATCCATTACCCTCTGGAAAGTAGCTCCTACATTCATGAGGCCGAATGGCATCCTGGAATACATGAATTTTCCCCAGGGCATGGTAAAGGTTATTTTCTTCTGATATTTCTTCTCAACAACTACTTGGTTGTACCAAGAGAAACCATCAACCATGGATAACCTGTAAGCCCCAGCCACTTTCTGTAGAACATAGTCCATCTTTGGCAAAGGATAATTATCTTTCAAGGAGGCTCTGTTCAAGTTCCTAAAATCTACACATAATCTTATCTCTCCATTTTTCTTCCTGACTGGAACTAGATTTTAAACTCAATCTGAGTATCTGAGTGGGACTATGATTTTTTCTTGTAAAAGTTTCTTCACCTCTTTTTCAATTGGGGCAAGTAATAGTGGATTAATCTGTCTAAGCTTCTGCCTGTATGGCTTAACCCCATCTTTCAGTGGTATTTTATGCTGAATAATATCTAAATCGGAAGTCTTTAAATCTTCATATGACCATGCAAACACATCCATAAATTTCTTGAAAATATCTACATACCTTTCCTTATAATCCTTAGGAACTCCTTTAAACAACTTGACCATTTTGGGCTCATGCTGAGTTCCTAAATTACAGTCCTCCATCTCTACATCCTGAGATACTTTCTTATGGTTCACTGCTACATCATTAGCATCAAACAATCTTTCAAGAGGAACCAGACCTCTAGGAAATATATTGTCCTTCATCTGAATTATCTTCTGATCACCAATTGTCTATTTCAGGTTTCTAGGTACATCATTTTGATCATTTTGTTCACTTTCTAGATCAATTTCACTGTCTTCAAAATTTCCAATCATTGTTAAAAAATGATTGAACTGCTCATCATCCTCGAAAACCTGCCAATGCTTTACATTATCAGGGATTGAAGGCCTGTGTCTCAAATCAATTTCATATCTCAGTCTTGGATTAATTGGTGGCTTAAATGTACTGGTTGCAACTGCCAGTGAATCTGCCATTATTTTTTCTTCTCTTGGAATAAACTAAAGATTAAATGCTTCAAAATAATTTTCAATCAGGTCCCACACCTCATTTCTATAAGATCTCAATCTGGGATGGTTGGTCTGACACCAATTCTTAATCTATCTTATTACTAATTCAGAATCACCAAAAATGGAAATAGATTGAATTCCCATTTGTTTATCAGTTTGAAGGCTCAAAATCAATGCTTCGTACTCAACTACATTATTAGTTGATTCAAAGTCAAGCTTAAAATAAAAAGGTAAAATATTACCTTCTAGAGATATAAATGTGAACCCAACTCCTGTGCCCTCCTTAGAATATGCACCATCAAAATAAAACTTCCAAATTTTATCTGAATATAGCTCCTTATGTACACTTGTTGAAGAGAGCTGCTTCCATGAGTCTTTAGCAAACCTTATCTCTGTACAACCTTCTCTCTTCCCCATTGAAAACGGGAATGATGGCATATATGAAATCCAATTTTAAGACACCTCCAAGCTTTTCTCCCCAATATCTGGACAACAGTATACCAAATCTAGCCGGAATATCTGCAACTACTACATCCATCATGATACTCTTTGCTGGAATTTGGGCCAAGGAAACAACCATGTATTTGATAAGCCCAACACACTCCACCCTTTTTTAATCAAAATAATAGAGGTCTCTATAGGGCTTAGTGATTTTTATATTTAGCTCTTTCATCATAGATAATGGCATAATATTATGTGATGCACCAGAATCTAGCATACAATTATGTAGAACGAAATCATGTAAAAGTACTGATATATAAAAAGGTGGAATAGAAGAATCTACCTCTTCAACATGAGGACCAAAAGTGACCACTGGTTTTTCTTCTTGCAAATTAACAATATCACCAACCTCATCAGACTGAGAGAAATTAATAAATTCTACAATCTCTTTCTTATACCCAGGTGTTTTAGCTAACTCAAGAAGAGGTACTTGAATTTTAACTTTTTCTAACTCTCTGGACAAACTAAAAGTTTGATTTTTTTTAATAAACTTTTCAGGTTCTTCTTGATTTTTGTTAATATTTTCATGTTGCTCAGGTACAGTAACAATCTTCTCCAAAATATTAAAATCATTAGACTTATTTTAGGAAGCCTCGGCTTACTGCTTCTCTTTTTCTTTTACTGGATTCATGGGTTACTTCCCCTTGTTTGATTGTTTAACTGAATTTTTCGGTTGTGGAGTCGCCATTAGAGAAGGGACTGACTCTGAATCTTTTTCTTCATCATCCTGAGTTCTCAACCTTTTTTTTTATCTCAATTCATACTTTTTATGCAATTCTTCTTGCATAAAATCAGTGAATTGTTTGCAATAATCACCCATTTCTTCTTGGTCAAATGAAATATCAACTTCTTTACATTCTTCTTCACATTCTTCTTCTTCTGCACCATCCTCCATATACACGGCAAAAATTTTATCTTCAGCTTCTTTCTGATCATCATCAGCAAAATGTGAAGGTGTTGCTTCTATATATAAGGGTGCTTGAACTTGATCCTGATCTCTTCTTTCCCTCTGCAAAATCTGCAGGGGCTGCTTTCTAAATTGGGGATTAAAAACCCCTCTGTTTTTCTATGCAGTTTTCTTGCTATCCAATTCCATCTTTACTAATTTGTTTGACAAATTTTTAATGACCTTAGTCATGTCATCAATCCTTTGATCTTGTGATGACTCTTCCTTGGCTTTACTTTTATCTTGAATTGACTGCTTTTCTTGAGCTTTCCCAGCAACAGTAACATTTGCTTCAATCTCCAAAGCATCAGTTTGGATTTTCTCAAGAGTAGGAGACCTTATTTCTCTTAATGTAAAACTAAAATATGATACAAATGCCCCAGAAAAAACAACTCTTGCTCCGATAGGAGGAGGTTTCATTTCTGCAGGAAAACTATTGTACAATTTATTGAATCTTTTAATGAAATCACTCATATTTTCATCTATTTTTTTCCTAATAGCATTAAACTCTGTCAAAGAATAACCATGGTCTCTCTTTTCACCCCATATTTGGGTGAATTGTATTTCTAAATCATCCCAATCATTAATTGAGCCATTTGGTAATCCTTTAAACCATTTTCTTGCCTCTCCATTTAGAGATTGCACAAAAAGTCTCATTACTACATCCAGATGTTCAACATTAAAATTTTCGGCAAAAGTGCAAAACAAAGGCAAGTGTTGTTCTGCAGTTATTTCATCTTCACCAGTAAATGTAGGAAGAAACTTAAGATACTCTTGAGGCATTGCATTCATTGGTTGAGGAATATTTAATGGTGCATATCTATTCATCAAGAAAGCAGGGGATGTCATGTTTATGCCCTGATTTACTGCTCCTTGAGTAGGGGGAATCTATGTACCAGTTGTAGGTGTGGATGAATGGGGTGAAACAACTGATAAGGGAAGAGGTTGATAAACTAAAGCAGAAGAACTAGCAACTGTATTAGGCTGATTTTCTGTAAATGTGAATGATACAGACTCAAAAGACTGCTCTTCTAATCTTGGTTCTTGGAAATGAATGAATGGATACAAGGATTATTGTTCCGAGAAAGTGAGTTTCCGAGAAATATCCTTGGATGAAAGGGTATGAGAACTGCTGCCAAGTGCAGGCAGTGTGGCATTAGGTGTAGAAAGCGTTCTTGATTTCTGGTCTTTTTTAGAAACCAAATTTTATGGATTTGAAAGAGTAGGAGCTTTCTACTGAGAGGTATCTGACCTCGTATGTGGCCTCTTATAAGCCAGAATTACAAAATGAAGACATAGCTTTAATATTTCCTCCTCTCTGAACAACCAGAGGAAATATGAACAAAACCCGGGGAAAAACTTTGCTTCTTCATCCCCAGCATCGGTGCCAAAAAATGTTGTACCTTAAGAGACAATCCCCTACCTGTGATAAGGAATCAATGCTTAAGACATTTATATGATTATGTCACAGAAATATTTTTATTTGTTTAACCACACTCAAGTATTTATCATTAAACCCTCAAAGATCAAATATAATGAATGTCCGACAATGCTATCATTTGCTGATGTAGAATGAAATGACTAGAAGAAAATGAAAGAAAGAAACCAAATTGATATGTTGTTACACAGAATATATCACCTCAAACTCTAGAAGAATTATATGAAGGAAATAGTCTAAACGAAGGAGTGCCTATTAAGGATTTTAACTCTTTCTTACATAAGTAAAAAGAGACCTGCAGCTCACAACTTCATCTTATTTAAAGATAGAAAACACAGAATGTAAACTTGAAGACATATTAGCATTAAAAAATTCCAGAAACTTGCTTTTCATTCATTAAACGTTTGAAATCTCTCAGTACAAAAATTTAGTATGAAGTTCTAAAACTCTAAACCTTTCTTCTCCTTGAATATTACATTAAATACAATAAAAAGCAGTTTTGAACTGCTATAACTGATCCTAACTACCTCAACTTCTTAGGAATTCATAGGCTATCTATTACATGCCCTCAAAATGTCTTATTACGATTACATTGTCTTTGAAAGAGTAAAATAACATAAAAATTAACATCCTAATCTATATGTTGAATGTGAATTCACGATGATGTTGTTACATTTCCTGGATCGGCTGATTTGTCATTCTTCGAAGTCAAGGGATCCTTTAGCAAATATTTCGTCCAAGCTCTGCATTTCTTCCATATCTCAATTTTTGTCCTGTGTGAATTTACTAGGTTGTGATATTCCAATCTGAAAGCAATGATTCTGTTGAAATATGGATTTTCTGCAAATAAAGTTTTTACCAACCACAGTAGTTGAAAATGTCTCTGAAGAAAGTTGATCACTGTTGCTCCTTTAAGCACCTGAGTCTTCTCATGTTTATTGTCTACTTTACTTTTTGTCAACACTAGTAAGTTTTCATAAGAATCCCATGACAAAAGAATTCCTCCAAGTCCCCAACATGAGGGAAGACCTGCTCTTGTTATTTTGTCAAATAACTTATCAAACTGACTTACTGCTTCTTTAAGTTCAATCAACTTCTTTTTTGTAGACTTTCTGTAATCATTCTTGACAATCATCTTATTGATCTCCACTACATATAAAATTTTGTCTTTAATTTCATTTTCTTCTTACTCTTGATCTGTTTTAGAATTAATGAAGTCAATGAATCTTATTTCCCAAATAACCCTATTAATTGTCTTATGTTTATCTGTCATGACTTTTTCTTCAAAATCCTTGATGATACTTTTCTCTTCTGCAACCAAAATAAAAAAATTCCAAATTGTTTTAATTTCTAAAATGGTATCATTCCAAATGATATCCTTAGCCTGTATTAAAGATATGTTCCCTTTCATTTTTTCTTTGAGACTTTTAATCTCAACATTAGTGTTCTAACTGTCCATTTTGTATTTGTTGGCTTCATTCTCTGCAGCTTGAATAATATTTGTTACAGTTTCTAAATCTACTTGATCCTTTTTCCGATCTCTTTCTGCCATCTACAATTTAGTAGTCAACTGAGAAATATGTTTTAGTGGATCTTCATTACCTGATGGAAAAACAAAAGTACAAGAATGATTATCAATATGATTTTGTAGTGACAGTGCAGTTTTCTTTAATTTAGAGACTTCTTCCTCCTTTTTCATGAGCTGTTGTAGAATTTTTCCTTTCTCGTTTTCCACCTCTGCAACTTCTGCTGCCATGGAATGTTCTCCTGTAGGCAATTTCAATTTTTTCTTCAATACAGATATCTCTGCTTTAGCACTTTGTAGAAGCTTCTGTACAGCTGTCCTATCATTAGGATCTACTCCAATATTCACTATGATTTTCTTCAGCTCCTCATTCTGGATTGTTAAAGCCCTAGAGTTGGCGTTCTCTAACTTTAACTGATTTATCACTTTTCCAAGCATATTTTCTGCCTTCATTGCCATTGCATTAGTTTTTTTCAGGTCATTCACAATCAGCTGACCTATTTGCATATGTAAATTCACTTTGTCCATTCAAATTCACATCTACAGTCAAATTCACAGTATTAAAATTGTTAGAAGAACCAATTTACATATCAAAAGGATGTGAAAGGGAAATTTTGAATTGATATTTCTCAAGATCCATTGCAGTTAGAAGTCTTGTTTGGTCTGGAGCTATTTGATATTCGGCTTGAGCCTCCATGCTTGCCTTCATCTTTTGGTTTCTCTCTGCAATCTAGGCAAACATTTTTTTAATTAGAGGCACTTGTTCCTAAGTGCTCTTATGTCTCCTAGGTGAAGCAGGAACATTTTTTTCCTCTCCCAACTGTAAGGAAAAACTAGGTTGAGTATCTGCAGGCTCTCCATTCAACTTTGCTCTCTTCTCAGCTCTCTGCTCCTCATATTCTGAATTAACCACAGCCTCTTTACCTCTTTTATTTGATTTTTCTGATATGACAGGAGTCTGAATATTTGAACTTGTTGAACTCATAACACCTTTACTTGCCATCTTCTCTAGATCTGGCTTGCTCTCATGAATAAAGGCTTAATATCCATTATCAATTCTTCTACTAGAAATAACACTGTGAGGGTCATAAGCCCACTTTTCCCCTAATATTAAGTGCATCCCATCTAGCATTTGAGTAACTTATTCAAATTATTGTCTCATATTAACTATAAAAGGACCTACCATCATTGGTAATTTGAACATATGCCCCTTTTTCATGGGCACAAAGTGAATTTGATCAACATTTAGACTTTTCCTAACAAACTTCAGAGCAAATAATCTCATAGGCACAAACACTGGAAGCCTATAAGGTTCAACACTAGCTCCATAAAGTCTAATTTCATAATAATCCTCAAAAACAAACAAATCGCCAAATTTACAATTTTCCCACAAATGCAAGAACTCCTAAGCTTTGGGTAAAAAACAAGGGGAGGAATTCTGTAGAAATTTGAATAACTAATATGTTATCCACCAAGATTCTCCTGATCACACACTATTTTATCTTCATGCACAATACAGAATCTCTTCTACCATTGATCATCACATGCGGAAATAAAATCAAATGCATGCACTCATTAAAGCCATAAAAATTCACACATATGAACACAGTATGTAATGGGAAAGCTTAAATCTGAAAACCCCCAACTATCTGTATATTATATATGTCATAGATATCATGTAACAATCATCATAAAAAGCTCCTCACAAGCTCTCAGTATAATCTCCACTTGCTACACACTAATCAAGCTAGATCTAGCAAAACACATGCTCCAATCTCTGCCACTTGATAGCCTGCCTCTACTGCGCAATCCCTGTTGAAGAATGCCTCTTGATGAGAATTAATTACCCCAGCCTTTCTCACACAGTCTTTATAGGCATATCTATTGAGTGTTGGATGCAAACCATGCATTACTTATAGTCACAACTGATAGTCACACTTGCCCTTTCACCTATCTCTGCACTGATCTCCACTGAAACTGTCCATGCACTGAAGTTAACTGATGTATTCTTTAGTTGATTAATGAGTTTATAATTAGTGAATTAATTAATAATTAATTCACACCACTCTCACTAATTGTATCAATTATTTAAACTAGATACAAATAGCTCAACTATGTTTAGATTAGTTAAACTGAACACAACTCCATTAACTCCCTCAATCAACTCCACCAAACTCTGTCACATGAGTTCTAACTGAAGTATCCATGCAATAGCTCCACTTAAGCCTCAGGAATAGCGTAATTCCTTCTGTCATCTTCTATGCCACATCTATGCACTTAACTGAAGTGCTCCAAGAGAATAAGATAATGTTTATAGTCCAAATATTATTAAGAGCTAATAATATTCGACATATCTATTTTTAGACTCGCAATCTAAAAATAAATTCCGCCCAATATGTCTAAAAATAGAAATCCATCTATTTTTCCAACTTTACCAACCATCCACAAATAGCATCCCACAACTTATAGAACATGATCCATATGTCTAAAACTAGACTTTGCGACAAAAATCACTTGTGTGGCCCCCACCTAGTTTTGGTGATCACTTTCCAACTAGGATCATGAATGATGTTTCAGGATGCCTCCTTCACTGTTTCTTGTTGCAATATTCAACACTCCCTCTTAACAAGAAAGGATTGTCTTTGCATGCGACATGCAACTCCATGCATTCACCCTACAACCTTCACAAGCGCCATGCAACTCCATGCATCTTCTCTACAACTCCTCTGAAACTGAATAGGCTCCAAACAACTCAATCAGTCTGATGCATCTATCATCAAATTCTTCAACTTTTGCTGGTACCAACTGCACATGTCATCAGGAACCACTGTGTTGTTGAGCTCTTGCACCCATGCACTCTTTCACTTGTTGTCAACTCTGATCCGCGCTCCAATATCCGACACTGTCACTTTGATCTGCCTTCATCAATCCAACTAATCATGCTACTGCTGCGCTGTGGGCACCTTGTAGCCAGGTTCAATTCATGATATCCACACCATCTCATGAATCCTACCCAGAAATCTCCTCTTGGGATTACTCATGCATGTCACCCCACCTCTCCACTGGTGGTATAGCTGCATGCACTCCCTCTACCCATCTGGCACGAAATTTCTCTGCATGAGTGGTTTCTTCCACTCCATGATCCTCATCTTGTGGCTGCTCCACATCTCGAGGTTCACTATTACCTGAATGCAAAACTAGCTCCCTCTCAACCTTCAATTGCATGTCTTTCTTACACTTCCCAACAGTAGGAAGCTCCGTAGAAATCCCATCTGCTTCAAGTCTATAGAGATTCTTGGCTCGAATCCCAACCTTCTTGACTTTTCCTTCTTCATCCACACTAACTCCTACACTCCCAATCTCATCCCTGCAGTGGACAAACTTTGTCAAGTATACCGGAATAGTGTCATTCTTCTCCATTTTTATTTTCCTGAGTTTATCCTTAAGCGCCAACTTCCTCTGGTCGCTCTTGCTTTGGAACAAATATGTCAAAGCTTTCCACATCAAGAATGGAGAAGCTTTACCATGAAGGCTGGACACTATGTGATCCTTCACACCTTCCAACAGAATCCTTCGACACCTTGCTACCTTCTTTTTTCATGCGTCAAGTGCGGTAGCATCGCTAGAACCCGGTTTTGGAATTTTTGCATCTATGAACTCCTTCAACCCATTTTCATCCAGCATCGCCTCCATCCTGTCCTTCCATGAAATATAATTTGAGCTGCCCTCAAGGGCATACTCCAATCGTAATCCGTTGAAAGACATCTCAACTTTGACACCAAGAAAACACTGCAGCAATTTCAAATTCCACCAGCACAAAACTCAACTGCTTCAATGCTTTGCAATTGCTCCAATGATCAATATCGCTCTGATACCATGTAGAAATTTGAATGAATAATATGTTATCCACCGAGATTCTCCTGATCACACACTATTTTATCTTCATGCACAATACAAAATCTCTTCTACCATTGATCATCACATGCGGAAATAAAATCAATTGCATGCACACATTAAAACCATAAAAATTCACACATATGAACACAATATGTAATGGGAAAGCTTAAAGCTGAAAACCCCCAACTATCTGTATATTATATATGTCATAGAGATCATGTAACAATCATCATACAAAGCTCCTCACAAGCTCTTAGTATAATCTCCACTTGCTACACACTAATCAAGCTAGATCTAGCAAAACACATGCTCCAATCTCTGCCACTTGATAGCCTGCCTCTACTGCGCAATCCCTGCTGAAGAATGCCTCTTGATGAGAATTAATTACCCCAGCCTTGCTCACGCAGTATTTATAGGCATCTCTACTAAGTGTTGGATGCAAACCATGCATCACTTATAGTCACAACTGATAGTCACACTTTCCCTTTCACCTATCTTTGCACTGGTCTCCAGTGAAACTGTCCATGCACTGAAGTTAACTGATGTATTCTTTAGTTGATTAATGGGTTTATAATTAGTGAATTAATTAATAATTAATTCACACCACTCTAACTAATTGTATCAATCAGTTAAACTAGATACAAATAGCTCAACTATGTTTAGATTAGTTAAACTGAACACAACTCCATTAACTTCCTCAATCAACTCCACCAAACTCTGTCACATGAGTTCTAACTGAAGTATCCATACAATAGCTCCACATAACCCTCAGGAATAGCGTAATTCCTTCTGTCAGCTCCTGTGCCACATCTGTGCACTTAACTGAAGTGCTCCAAGAGAATAAGATAATGTTTATAGACCAAATATTATTAAGAGCTAATAATATTCGACATATCTATTTTTAGACTGGCAATCTAAAAATAGATTCCGCCCAATATGTCTAAAAATAGAAGTCCATCTATTTTTTCCAACTTGACCAACCATCCACAAATAGCAACCTGCAACTCATAGAACATGATCCATATGTCTAAAAATAGACATAGTCTAAAAATAGACTTTGCGACAAAAATCACCTGTGTGGCCCCCACCTATTTTTGGTGATCACTTTCCAAATAGGATCAGGAATGATGTTTTAGGATGCCTCCTTCACTATTTCTTGTTGCAATCTTCAAAAAATTCCATTCAAAACTTTATATGCAATTGACATGAAATAACCAGCAAAATCAAACAGACCAGCTTCATTTTGTTCTTTTCTCACTATATCTGTCCAAAATACTATTGATTGCCTCTTCTTATTCATATCCATAAAGTTCAGAACCAGATGCATGAATTCCTCTACATTTGGATATAAGAATAAGTAAACAATTAATGAGGGAAACCTGAATGAACCTGTTAATGATAAGCTCATGAGTTGTGAGTTAACAACTTCCTGCCAATAGGATGGAATATCCAGCACCATTCCTAGCTTCATCATCATGGTGAACATCACCAAGATTGATTTATCCACTGTACTGTCATCGTCTTTTCCCAGAATCTTTGCAATGCTGCTCAGCACTGGCTTAAATTCAATATCAAAAATTTCCATAGGGAAATATTTATTGTCAGTTTGAAATTTCTGTGTGTTAGGCTTTAGAAAATGAATGAACTAAATAAAATATTAACCTGTAAGGCTGTCATAATACGCTATTAAAGAATCATTAGAGAATTGGGCATATGACTCAGAATCGGGGTAACAAAGGGCTTGTCGAATTAAATGGGTAGACACTTGCAGAATATTCTCCCCCTGACAATTCATCACGAAACATTTCCCAGGATACATAACAGATACTAACCAATATATGAATTCAGGAAAAAGATGGGTTTTAGGGATACATGCAAACATCGCACTAGTTTTTTCCATGGCGATATAAATTGGGGAGGCCTTATCATTTAAGAGGACTTGCTGGTAAAATGGAAGGTGGACCAGGGAACAATCTGTATCCTGGATATCTCTTTTGGTATCCATGAGAGGGATATGACTAGTAGAACTTGATAGGGATGAACGCTTAGCCATGATTTAGAGTTAGGACAGTGAACGACTTACAGGGTGACCAATTCTTGACAGGGTGTGAGAAAACTGAATAGGACGCAGCACAGATAAATTTCAAACACCACCTTAATCGAAAATTATTTCGAAAAGAATGAGAATTGCATTTAAATAGGTGGCGCGACTTTGAACTTAAATGTTGATAAGGCGTGCCAACGGACCGTTAAGCCCTCTTGATGTGGAAGAAAACTGTAACCAACTCAGCATCTTACGTCACTGCGGGGGGCCTCGAGGTACGGAGGATTCATTTGGCTTGTGCCCCCGCAATAAATCTCCACCGCTCATCTGAGTTACTCCCACAGTCAACATAGTCAACTGTGAAGGCACCCTCCATATTAACTCGTGCACTAGTAGTGCCCGCGGGTTGAGTCTATTGTTTAGTGTTCAATAAATCATTGCATCTCGCTCGATGAAATAATCGACATTCAAACTTTAAGTCGGGACCCACTTACATAAAGCCTAAAAGTATTTAATATTTTAACTTTAATACAACGAGCAGAAATATTTTTATGCTAAAGTATAAGAACTTTAATACTTTAAAATATTTTTAACAATTTTCTATTTTTTTGTATTTTTCAAAATTAAAATAAAAGGATATTGCAAATAATCCATAACAAACTCTAAAAGAAATAATCTAGTGGATTCACCATTCTTGTGGTAGTGTATTTGACGCAAGGGTGTACAAAATACATTTCTTTATAAAGTTGGTTACTACCTGCACAAGGTCACAAAGAAAAATGATTTACTATTGTTACTAGAACATATTTTACACAATGTAAACTAAGTTTGAGGGAAAACTAAGCATACAACACTAAGAACAAAACAAAACACAAGATGAAAAATAAAAAAGCCCGATGGAGCAAACAACCTAATAACACAAGTGGATAATTCTCCCTTTATGAAGTGTTGGTGGTAAAAAAGATACAATGATAAACACTTGAAGAGGGTCCTTTAAGCTATGGAGCTCAAATACCCAAAACAAGGAGGTCTCCTTCCCTCGAGTTCCTGCAAGCGTCTCTTCTCTCTCTCGACAGATGGTAGATCAAGATCAAATGGTCAACCTCACTCTCTTGGACTGAGATGTTGGTTGGCATGTTGAGATTCAACAAGAAGATCCTAGTGAAAATTATGCACCTACACTAGGATGGAGCCTTAGGCTAATTTTAGGTGGAGGTATATTTATAAATGCATGATCAAATTCTATTTATAGATGGTGACTATTTATAGATGCATGAGAAAATTATATTTATAGATGTATGTGCGAGTTCTATTTATAGATCACATGTCTATTTATAGATGTATGTTGGCTATTATTATCCCTTAGTATTAGTTGGACAATAAACAATAATCTATTCTCAATGAGCACTTGGAAATAGTTAACTGAAATGGAAAATAAGTTAGCTATAGGAAATTTGAGTTCAGAGGTTGGTTGGTGGGACATGCAACTGGACTTAGTTGAAATTGAGTGATTCGAAGTTGTAACAGAGTTGGATGTGTAGTTATGTGAGTTGTAATGTAGTTTAACTCAGTTAAGTGAGTTAAACTCGGTTGTTCTAGTTGTAACTAAAGATACACTAGTGAGAGATCAATGAATTGATTATTAATTAATTCACAATCAGTGGTCTCACATGAAACTGAAGATTTACTACTTTTAACTACATGCATGTCAGATCCAGTGGAGACCCATTTGAGATGTAAGTGAAAGGGACAGTTTGACTATCAGTTGTGACATTAGTGGGTGCACACATACCACACACACATTGGATGTGCTCATGAGAATTGTGCAGTCAAGACAAGCAGGATTCCATTCATTTAGGGATTTTTATATGTTGGGATTGCGCAGTGGAGGCAGGTTGTCTAGAGGCAGTAAATTGGCACATGAATTTGCCAATTTTTTTATGACAGTGTGAGACAATTGTATATTTACTGAGAGCTCTTGGATTAGTGTTTTGTATGAGATTGTTTCATGTTCCATGATATATACATAATATATGATAGTGGGGTTTTTATCTTTATGCTTTCCCGGTAAAAAAAACTGTGTTATGTGTGATTGATCTTTCTTCATGATATTTCAATTGGCGATTGTGTTTTTAAATTCCGCAAAATATTTTTGTAGAAGAGATTTTGTTTTAATAGGGGCATATAATTGTTAGATCAGGAGAATCAAGACAATAAATAATTTGTATTAAAATTTCTACATGGTATCAGAGCACAGAAGATTGCAATTTTGAAGCACGAGTTGAGTTTGTTGGTGGAAAGAATTGGAATTTGTAGAAATATTTTCTTGGTGCTATAGTTGAGTTAACATCGAAATGGCTTTCAATGGCTTGCGGCTAGAGTATGCACTCGAGGGAAAATCGAACTACATTTCCTGGAAATATGGGATGGAGGTGGTGCTCAAAGATAATGGCTTAAAGGATTTCATTAATAGTGATGTTCCTAGGCCTACTTCAACAGATGTTGCATTACTTGATGCATGGAAAAATAAAGTGGTAAAGGCGAGGAGGATTCTATTGGAAGGTGTACGAGACCACATTGTCTCAAGCCTTCATGGGAAAGCCACACCATTTGCTATGTGCAATTCTTTGACAGATATTTTCCAAAGCAGCAACGACCATAGAAAATTGGCGCTCAAAGACAAACTCAGGAAGATCAAGATGGAAAAGGGAGGCAACATTCCAAAGTGTCTCACGATGTTGGTCCAATGTCGAGATGAAATGGGGAGTGTGGGAATAACTGTTACTAATGATGATCTTGTGAGCTTGGCTCTCTTAGGAATTCCTAAGAGTTGGCACAGTTATGAAGACTTTGTCAACAGACAGGAAAAACTGCTAGATTGGGAACGACTGTGGTCGGATCTAGTGCAGGAGGAGTTCAGGCGGAACACCAGAGATGGCTCTTCATCAAAGCATGATGATGAAGAGGATTGTGCTTTGGCTTCCAAGGAAAAGAAGGGGAAGGGTAATAAATTCCATTCAAAATCCAATTCTAAAGGCAAGACACTGGATTTGTCCAAGGTGAAGTGTTTTCACTGTCACGAACATGGGCATATCTCTACTAACTATCCGCGGAACAAGAAGAAAAAGAAGGTTGTTGGAGCTACAGCTGGTGAGGCCCTTGCCTCACAATTTGAACTTGACTTCTCCTTGATCGCATGCATGGTGTCAAGTGCATTGGGATCGGTTTGGTATTTGGATAGTGGCGCTTCCTTCCACATGACGGGAGATAAGGAGCTTTTCAATGACTTGGAGGAGAAATATCTCCAAATGCATATAGATATGGGCGACGATGGATGATACAGTGCGACTGGCATTGGTACCATTACCTTTAAAAGGGATTTAGGTAAACCATTTCAATTGAAAGATGTTATGCATGTTCTAAGCCTGAAGAAAAACTTGGTCTTAGTCGCAATGTTGGAGAACAGAGGCTGTGACATTGTTTTCAATGATGGAAAAGCTTTCCTGCAACATAAAATAATGGGTCAAGCCAAGAGGATAGGGATTCAAGTTAAGAATCTCTACAATATGGAGGTAGATGGCTGCACTTCCATGATGCCCAAGGCAGAAAAATTGGTGAGCCGGGATGAGAGCGAATTATGGCACAAGCGATTGGGCCATCTTCATCATGGAGCCTTGAAAGTCATGCAGCAAATATCTACTAGACTTCCAATGGGAACACTTGCTCAGTTAGATCAGTGCAAGGGTTGCACCATGGGGAAGTATGTAAATTCCACCTTTCATGAAAAGGAGAATTGTGCATTGGGGATCCTTGAGAGAGTTCACACAGAGGTGTGTGGACCATTCTCAGTTGCTTCAACAAAAAAACATAAGCATTATTTTATTGTTTTGATTAATTTTCTCGCAAATGTTGGATCTTCTTCATGCAAAAGAAGGATCAAACATTCTCAAAGTTTTGTGATTTTAAGGCATTGGTGGAGAAAGAGTCGGGGAAGAAAGTGAAGGCTCTGAGGAGCGATAATGGTGGAGAATACATCTCTAACAAATTCAAATACTTCTACATCAAAGAAGGAATTCGAAGAGAACTCATAGCGCCTCATAACCCACAGCAAAATGGGGTTGCAGAGAGGAAGAATAGAATGATCGTGGGTGCAGCACGAGCGATGTTGCATGATCAGGGCCTACCAATGCATTTGTGGGTGGAAGCATGCAACACTGCGATTTATGTGAAAAACCGTTCACCTCATAGAGTACTTGGCATGAGTACACTTGAAGAAGTTTTCACTAGTAAGAAACCGGATGTTTCTCACTTTAAGATTTTTAGCTCATCTTTTTATGTGCATGTGACCAAGAACGCCAGGAAGAAGCTGGAGTTGACTGCTAAAGTTGGGATATTTGTGGGGTACACAGAAACACCCCATAATCATCATGTGTATTTTCCTAATAGTAATATGATTGTTATGCGACGGGATATAAAATTCGATGAGGGGAAAGCCATGCAGTTGTCGCTTGAGAGGGAGCTAGACTTGCATGCGGAGGAGGAACTGTTAGTTCCCAAAGATGAGTCTCTAGATGTGGATCAGCCACATGAAGAGGTTCATGGAGTGGAGGAGTCCACTCACGCAAATCCAAACATCATAATTGGTAGAAGGCATACCACAGAAGCTGATATGTTGAGACTTGATGTTGCGCAGAATGTAGGAGCCCCTAATTCACAACGCAGACAAAGGCAGTCTCCTAACCGATTTACTAGATACATGGCTCTCATGAGAAAATGTATTGTGATTGAGCCATCTTCCTTTCAGGAATTAGTGTAGGAGCCCACATGGGTAGATGCAATGGTGGAGGAGTATGACTCCATTGTCAAAAATAGTTCTTGGGAAATTGTTCCAAGGCCGATTGATAAATCAGTGGTATGGATCTACAAGGTAAAGAAAGTTGTTGATGGGAGTGTTGATATATACAAGGCTATATTTGTGGCCCGGGGCTTCTCACATATCGAGGGGATTATTATGAATAAACCTTTGCACCTGTCACAAGGTATTATTCCATAAGGACCATCCTTGCTCTCTCAATGCAGATGGGTTGGCACATCCATCACATGGATGTGAAGACTATGTTTCTCAATGGGATCATTGAGGAAGGGGTGTACATAGAGCAGCTTGAAGGATTTTAGATCTTCAGCAGCGAGTCACATCTGTGTCGACTCAAAATATAATTGTATGGGCTGAAGCAAGCACCCCTTGACTGGTACACTCGGATAGACAGCTATTTCATCGGCCTGGGCTTCACAAAAAGTGAGGTGGATGCATACCTATACCAAATTGTGGCGGAGGGTAAGATTTTAATCATTTTTCTTTATGTTGATGATTTAATATTGACTAGTGATGGGCAGCTGATACACTCATGCAAGGATGACCTTGCAAAGGAGTTCAAGATGAAGGATATGGGCCTCCTTCATTATTTCCTTGGATTGGAAATATGGTAGCGAGATGGTGAACATTTTGTGTCTCAAGGTAAGTATGAAAGGGAGATACTGGGCAAGCTTCACATGGAGGGTTGCAAACCCATGGATACTCCTCTTCCAGAAAAATTGAGGAAAGAGGATGCTACATCTGGAGAGGTAGTGGATGTTATTGTCTATCGACAGTTAGTGGGTTCGCTAACGTATCTAGTGAACACGAGACCGGACATTCTCTATGCGGTTAACCAGCTAAGTCAAGCGATGGCTAAGCCTACCAAGCTCTTTTGGAAGGCGGGCAAGCATGTCCTGAGATACCTGAGGGGCACATCTGAGTATGGCTTGTGGTACAGACAGACGGATGAGGTGAAGTTGCATGGCTTCACGGATGCAAATTAGGAAAACAGCCCAACGAATAGAAAGAGCACATCAAGGGGGGTCTTTAGTATCGGATCTACAATTGTTTCTTGGTACAACAGGAAGCAGATATCCATGGCACTCAGTTCAGCGGAAGCGGAATAAATGGTAGCAAGTCAAGCTGCATGTGAGGCTATCTGGATGAGAAATATATTGGTTGGTTTGTTTGGTTCTCATTTAGATCTGACAGTGATTCATTGTGATCATTAGAGTTCTAGTAAACTCTCGATTAATCATGTGTTTCATGATATATCTAAGAATATAGATATCTTGTATCATCATATCAGAGATTGTGTGCAGAGGAAGATCATGTTGCTTCAGTACATTCCTATGGAAGATTAGGATGCATATATTCTGACGAAGGCGCTCACCAAGAGAAAATTTGAATACCATAAAGACAGGATCGGGGTGAAGGATAATCCCTTTCCTGTTGAGAGGGAGTGTTGAGATTCAACAAGAAGATCCTAGTGAAAATTATACACCTACACTAGGATGGAGCCTTAGGCTATTTTTAGGTGGAGGTCTATTTATAGATGAATGAGAAAATTCTATTTATAGATGATGTCTATTTATAGATGCATGAGAAAATTCTATTTATAGATGAAGTCTATTTATAGATGTATGTGTGATTTCTATTTATAGATCACATGTATATTTATAGATGCATGTCGACTATTATTATCCCTTGATATTAGTTAGACAATAAAAAATAATATATTCTCAATGAGCACTAGGAAATAGTTAACTGAAGTGGAAAATCAGTTCGCTATAGGAAATTCGAGTTCAGAGGTTGGTTGGTGGGACATGCAAGTGGACTTAGTTGTAACTGAGTGATTCGAAGTTGTAACAGAGTTGGATGTGTAGTTATGTGAGTTGTAAAGTAGTTTAACTCAGTTAAGTGAGTTAGACTTAGTTGTGCTAGTTGTAACTGAAGGTACACTAGTGAGAGATCAGTGAATTAATTATTAATTAATTCACAATCAGTGGTCTCACATGCAACTGAATATTTACTATTGTTAACTACATGCATGTGAGATCTAGTGGAGACCCAGTTGAGATGTAAGTGAAAGGGACATTTTGACTATCAGTTGTGACATTGGTGGGTGCACACATGCAACCACACACACATTGGATGTGCCCATGAGGATTGAGTAGTCAAGGCAAGCAGGATTCCATTTATTCAGGGATTTCTATTAGCTGGGATTGCGCAGTGGAGGCAAGTTGTCTGGAGGCAGTAAATTGGCACATGAATTTTCCAATTTTTGTATGACAGCGTGAGACGATTGTATATTGTACTAAGAGCTCTTGGATTAGAGTTTTGTATGAAATTGTTTTGTGATCCATGATATATACATAATATATGATAGTGGGGTTTTTAGCTTTATGCTTTCCTGGTAAAAACATTTGTGTTATGTGTGATTGATCTTTCTTCATGATATTGCAATTGGCGATTGTGTTTTTAAATTCTGCAAAAAAAAAATTGTAGAAGTGATTCTATATTTAACAATGGCATATAATTGTTAGAGCAGGAGGATCCAGGCAATACATAATTTGTATTAAAATTTCTACATGGCCAAAATATGAATCCATCGAATCCCTCTGCTGCTAGAAAATGCAAACTGGTTTTCTATGAGGTAATTTGGCTAGCATAACAATGTGTCTCATATTATTCTTCCAAAGGTTGGCTTATATAGACATTTTTTGAATTTCTCCCTCTTCTCTTGGCCCAAGATGGATAGTGACAAAAGAGTGGAGGAGGGATTCCTTTGTGTGCTACATTTAAGCCTCAAGGTGGCTCCATGTCACCTATCCTTGACAGTACTAAGTCGAGAATCTTCCTAACCAAGTGTTTCAAGTGGTCCTATATGGTGACATTTCGCCATCCTCAGGACTGCTTGGTTATTGAAGGAATAGTCGCGCTGCCACGCAAAATTATTTTGTTTCCAATGTGTTTTCCATTAAATTGTCCCTTAACCTTAGGAAAAAATAAATTTTGGTCTGCTCTAATGTATTCCTTCTGTGAAAATCTTCATCTATACCTTCTTCTTGAAATTTTTAATGTCTTTTTCCTGTACAATTTTATGGTGTTAAAAGGCATTAATGGTCTGATGGGAGAGGCTCACCCCATGCATGCATAAGCACACAAGGCATATAGATGGCTTTAAATTTGCAAAATGGGGAGGAGTTGGGCTATGCGAAGATTTTTTTGGGGGAGGAGGGTCTACGCCTGAGTGGGGGGGAGCATTTGAAACCTTAGCGATAGGAAAATAAGTTTGATTCTAGCTTCAATTGTGAAGACCCTAGTTGAAGTTTTAATGTTTTGGTTCGAGAGGTTGATAGCAGTGTGGTGAAGGGGTCAATATGGGGATGTGAGGTATCACCTGGTTATGTGGGCTCATGAGCGATGATGGAACGTTGAGACTGGTTGAAGTTGCAAAGATGGTGAACAACTAGATGTTATAGGTGGAAATCATCTCTCCCTACCATTCTACTCACGGACGCCCTGTGCATGGTATCTCTGGTATCGTTATATTACTTGTCAATTGGTTTGGTATTGTGTTGTTTTGCTCTGGTGGCCACTGGCTTGGTTTTTATTGAGTTGGGATTGTTGTTAGTCCTTTATCTACTAGTCATTTGGCCTGGTATGATGTGGTATTTTTTTGGATTTCGGGCTTATATTGATTTGGGCCATGTCTAGGCCATAATTCTACCGACCTTGTTTTGTAATTGGATTGGGTAAGGACGAGTTTGATAATTTCTTATCTATTCTTTCTATTTTGGGTAATTTCTATAGCAAAGGTGTTAGCGCGAATTTTTCTAGCAGGTGCACCAAAAAGGCTTTACTTAAGCCACGAGTGATTGATGGCCCTAAAAATAGATATGACCATCTAATTCTTCATATATGTAGCAGCAAGCTAGAAGAAACTTGCAAAATAATAGATTTGTGCAACAAAAGATATTAAACAACAACAAAATTTAACTAATGTAAAACCCCATACCATGGACAAAGCAATTTAAAAGAATGAATGATATATTATGATTATTGTGCTACACCTACTGAAGGAGACTCATATGATGGCTAGAGGTCCCCCTCAAATGGGATGGGTCCTTTGGCTGTCCTATATGCTTCATTTTTCTAGACCTTCCTCTCTCTTTAATGCGTGAAACCCAAAATATGTGGTGAACTCATATGGGAGCTCAAATGGCAAAAGAAAATAATAACGACGATGATAATGATCATAGTGAGAAATGGATGAAAAACCCTCTTATTTAAAACAAAATATTGGGTTATTCTCGAAAAAGGAAAATAATAAAATATTATTAACGACAATCTAGATCTAACTGCTTGGAATATTTTATTATATGTTTTGGAGGGAAAATATATTTAAATTGGTTAAATACTTTTATTTAGAAATAATAAACAAAAAATGATTTATTTATTATTTCAAGAAATTTGCTAAGGAATAATAAACAAATAATAATTTGTTTAATCATTTATGGGTGATTTAGTCAAATTTGACAAGAAATATTAACTAAATATTAAGTTAATTAATTGTTCCTAGAGAAAAATTAAATAAACAATGATTTATTTAACGATTTCTCACGATTGGGTCAAATGTGAAAATGAATTTAACTAAATAATGATTTAATTAATTATTCCTAGAGGAAAATACAAAAAAATAATGATTTATTTAATTATTCCTCATAGGGTTTCTTGTGTTAATTAGAAATAATTTAATAAAATATGGTTTATCAAATTATTTCCTGTAGTGAAAGAAAATTTACTATGATAAAATTGGTCTTACATGGTGTATTTTGATCCACTTAGTTAGATATGGCTAAGTGATCATTTTTTTTTTTATAACAAAGGGAGATTATAACTTTGGTGTGTCTTTCTTTTGGGTTTGGTTATGGTTTTGGTTTACTGCTCTGAGTGTTGAAGGCTATAAGTCTAGGTGTTTTCATTACCTTTATGAACCTGGTAGTCGTGAGCCAATTATTTGATCCGGATTTATGCAGGAACACAACAGAATAAACATATAACCATAAATACAGAGATGCAGTGGAAATAACACTTCATTTCATTAATATCAAAGAACTGAAATTTGCTTACAGACAGAATGGAAATCAAACTAGCTAGGGCGCTGGTAGCTATCTCTGAGAAGAGATGTGGCGGCTACAGGCCTCTGAACTGAGTTACAATGAGGCTCGAGGGCCTATTTATTATTGAGAAACAATGGAGAATCCTAAACATCCAAAAACCTAACCCTAGGAGATAAAGCGCCAAAACTATGGGCCCCGTTTGGGTAAATTGGTGTTTCAACTTCCCAGGGACGTAACTTTGGCATACTATCTCCGTTTGACGCACATGATACATCATTACAAAGCTCTATCCGAGGACTACAACTTTCGCCACGAATATCATTCCAACGGAATGATATTCGCTAGAGGCGCGATGCCCGAAAAACGTCGTTTAGGGCCTCAAAATGGCTCCGGAAGTTCAGGACCCGAAAAACTACTAAAAATAGTAAGTTATGCCAAAACTGAAAAACTGAAAGAGACAATGGTGGGGGCCCAAGTGGAATAGGCGGGTGGCCACCAATATCCACCTGGATCATTCCTCCCCCCTTAGGAAGCAATGGTCCCCATTGCGTTAAGTTCCTCCATGAGATGAGGAAATTTCTGCTGAACTTGGTCCCTGGTGAACCACTTTCATTGGTGCAGGAGTTGGCCAGCTTTGACAACCCGATACAGTTGGATCTGCTGTTGACGAGTGTTCTTGATTTGCATGTCCATGATACAATCTGTGGTGGCCTGTTCCATGCAGTCTGGGTTTAACTCTGTTGGTGTGAGTTGTTCTGCAATGTCCGAGGTGTCCAGTAGAGGTGGGAAGTAAGGACGAAGGCGATCCACATTGAAGACTAGGTGCAGACCAAGGAATGGTGGAATACTGAGCTCGAATGCATTGTTCCCTACAGCCTTGGTGATGGTGTATGGCCCGTATCGGAGTGGGCGAAGCTTGCGGTGGGGTCCAGTGAGGCGCTCCTTCTGCAAATGTAGCCATACTTTTTCGCCCACCTGGAAGTTGTGTGGCACCCGGTGTTGATCATGGCGTTGCTTGTACTTGGCATTGGCTCTGTCCAATATATCATGAACATGTTGGCGGATGTGTTGAATGCGCTCGATGAAGCTACTGGCTTTGTCAACTTCAGACTGGACATGAGCTGAATTGGCCTGAGCAGTTGCAAATGGCATGGCTACGTCAATGGGACATAGTGGCTGGAATCCCAAGCCCACCTGAAAGGGGCTATGGCCGATTGAACTGTGGAGAGCCCAATTATAACTATGTTGTACGTAGGGGAGGCTCTCGTCCCATGTGCGTGGATGCTTTGAATTGTACATGCGCAGAATGTGTACAATCATTCTGTTGACGACCTCTGTCTGGCCATCTGTTTGGGGATGGAAAGCTGTGGACTTGGTGAGTTTTGTGTCCAACATTGACCAGAGGCTGGACCAAAATGTGCTGAGGAACCTGCTATCTCGATCTGATATGATAGACTGTGGGATCCCAAAGTGCACCCACACTCGTTCAAAGAAGAGTTTAGCAGTGGCTTCTGCTGTGATATTCTTCTTGGAGGCCGCCATAATGGCCATCTTCGAGAATCTGTCGACGACCACAAAAACACAGTCATTTCCCTGCTTAGTAGAAGGCAGGCCCGACATGTAATCCATGGAGATGGATTCCCAAGGTCAACTAGGGGTAGGTAGAGGAGTATATAGGCCTTGCTTCTTGATGGTCGGTTTGGCAATGGAACAAGCAGTGCAGGATCTGATGTGCTTCTCGACATCCTTTCGAAGGTTCGGCCAATAGAAATACTTCTGTAGTATTGCTACTGTTTTCTCGACCCCGAAATGCCCAGCGACTCGACTGTAGTGTGCTTCCCATATCATCTTGGCACGCTTTCTTGAAGGAACACAAAGGTGTCCCAGGTGACATAAAAGTGCATCTTGGAGGTGAAAATTTGGAACTTGCGTACCCCCCAAGAGTGCCTTGTAAGTGTGGCCGAATTCTGGGTCACTCTCATAGAGGAGCGGCCACTCAGAAGTCTCGTGCCCACAAGAGTTGAGCACGGTGGTGAGCGCCACGATCGGTGGTTGGCTGAGGCAGTCTGCAACATTATTGGTGCTACCCTTCTTGTACTTGATGTTCAAATGAAACTTTTGCAGGTATGTGGACCACTTCTGATGGCGATCATTCTACAACTTTCTTTGTGTCTGTATGAACTGCAGGGACCGGTGGTCTGTGTGGATGATTGTTTCCTTCCCAAAAATGTAATGCTTCCATTGTCAACAAGATTTCACAATGAAATACATTTCTTTGTCATAAGTGGGATACTTGCGAACTGTGTCAGACAATGTCTCACTGTGATATGCCACTAGATGTCCCTGTTGAGTAAGAACTGCCCCAATAGCATAGTCAGAGGCATCTGTCTCGATCTCAAATGGCTGCTGCAAGTCTGGTAATGTGAGCACTGGGGCAGAACAGAGGCGATTTTTCAATTCTGTGAACGCCTTCTGTTGAGGTTCTGACCAAAAGAATTTTTCTCTCGCTCCTCCCTTGGTGACTTGACTCAAGGTCCAAGTGATATGAGAGAATCCCAACACGAATCTACGGTAGAAATTAGCAAGACCTAGAAAGCTGCAAAGCTCTGTTATAGTGGTTGGGGCTGGCCAATCCCAAATGACTTGGATCTTGGTTGGATCCACATGCACCCCCCTTTCATCAATAATGTATCCCAGATATTGAACCTGGGTCATGCCAAACGTGCACTTCTCCAAATTGGCACACAACTTGTGTTGCCGCAGTGTTTGGAGGACTTGTCAGATGTGGTGAAGATGCTCTTCCCAAGTCTTGCTGAAGATCAGAATGTCATCCAAGTACACCACTACAACTGAGTTGGTGAATGGCCGCAATATGTCGTCCATCATCTTCATGAAGGTTGCGGGAGCATTCGTCAACCCGAAAGGCATGACTAGCCATTCAAAAAGGCCTTCCTTGGCTTTAAAGGCAGTCGTCCACACATCAGAGGGTTCAATTGGTACCTGGTGATACCCAGACTTCAGGTCAATCTTGCTGAAATATTTTGCACCTTTGAGTTGGTCCAGAAGGTCATCAATCCATGGGATTGGGTACCTATTCCGGACAGTGATCTTGTTCAGCGCCCGATAGTCAATACAGAGTCTCCACATCCCATCCTTCTTCTTTACCAACACGATCGGGCTCCCACAGGGCGATGAACTTGGTCTGATGTGACCTTTCTGCAACAGCTCCTGAATCTGCCTCTTGATTTCATCATTCTCCAAAACAGAGCGCCGATAGATCAGTCCATTGGGTAGCGGCGCACTTGGGATCAGATCAATCGAGTGCTTGACCTGACAGTGCAGAGGAACCCCTGTGGGTGAGGTGAATATGTCCCTGTACTCCTCCACAACCTTATCCATTTGTTGTTGTTGTGCAGAGGAGCCATGTCTCGAGGTCGTGGCCACAGTCTTCTTCTTGCCCTGGGGGCGGATCATCAGGAAAACGAATTTCCTGGTTTGGGAAATGAGCTTACTGCATTGTTTTGCAGTAACCAAAGAGATAGCCACAGGAGGTGGTACCTCTGGTATCCTGTACAACTTATTTCCAAAAGTAACAATAACAGCACGAGGTCGATCATACACAGCATGACGCTTCCACAAGTATAGTTGTCCTAATAATACATCAGAAACATCAATAGGAGCAACATCACATAATACCTCATCCATGAAGGGCGTGATGCTATAGGGAAGGCGGCATTTCTGGCTGACACGGAGATCTCCTCCTTGGTGAAGCCACCCGATGGTGTATGGATGTGGGTGAGCTGTGGTCGGCAAGCCCAACCGCTTCACGACGTCGGTTGAAATGAGGTTCTTTTGGCTCCCATTGTCGACAATGAACTGTACAGGGGAGCCCTTTACCCACATCTGGGAGTGGAAGAGACATTCCTCCTCCTCTGGATCTTCCGGTTCCTCCTTCTGGATCTTTGTAGTGGCAACAGTGGCATTGGGCTCCGCATCAATAATCTGTTTCCCTTTTTCATTCCCCTTTTCAGGTTCTGATTCGGAGTCGGAGCATGCATCTGACTCAGAAGCCCTCATCTCGGCCACTAGCGACTGCTTGGCCCGACACTCCCTTGTGTTGTGAGTGGAGCTCTTATGGAACTCACACCACTTTCCCGTGTCCTTCTTTGGCTTTGCGGTGCTGTTCTTTTCTTGTGGCTTCGATGAGTTGTCTTTAGCCGCCATGCCTTGGCTCGGTCCTTTGTTCTGCGGTTTGGAAGCACCTTTCCCTTGCTTTTTATTCGCAGATCCAAAGTCTCGCTTCTTCTGCTTGAATTTCTGCTCAATCTTGGCAGCATACCGGTATGCCGTACCAAGCGAGGAGATGTCGAGGAACTCCATTTCCTCCTGAATGTATCTGTGCAGACAGCTATGATACTTTAGCACCAAATGTTTCTCTGAATCTTTGATACCCAACTTTGTGCGCAGGGTATGGAACAGATTCGTCAGCTCATGCACATCTTGATCCCTTTGTTGTCGCAGCGTGGTCCATTGTATATACTTGTCCTCATAGCTCCCCACGGGATAGTATTGTTCCTTGACGGCGTCTCGGAAAGAATTCCAAGTTGGTACGGCCGAGAACAGAGAGGGTTCTGTCTGGTCCTTGTTCTCACAGTAGGTTTCCCACCAGTCCTTAACATGGGGGTAGCTTTGAGGAGTGCAAAAATAATCTTCTCCCGGTCTGAAAAGTCATGAACCGAGAAATATCCTTCTAACAGATTCAACCATTTATCTACAGCATCTGCGTCTATTTGACCCTCAAATATGGGAATGTCAAAATTTACTTGTACCTTAAAAGTAGTCGCGCCTCCAGAGTGGCTGCTGGATGCAGATGCGCCGCCGGTGGGTAGCCGTTGAAGGATCTGAGCAAAGTTATCCATCATCACGTTCCTTTGTCTTTCGAGGGCCTCCTCGAGCAATATTTTGATAGGATCTCCTGCTCCCTCATCTTTCTTTGCGTCCCCCATGGGCGTCGTCAGTTCTTGGTGATCTCATAAGGTTCACCTCGTCGACCTAGCTCCAACCTGCAGAGCCTCCGTTGGGGACATGCAAAGAAGGATCGAGAAAAAGCAGACCGCTCTGATACCATTGATCCAGATTTATGCAAGAACGCAACAGAATAAACATATAACCATAAATACAGAGATGCAGCGGAAATAACACTTCATTTCATTAATATCAAAGAACTGAAATTTCATTAGGAAAACATTATAAGACAATATAATTTTTTAATTTAAAAAATAATATAAAATAAAAATAAAAATTGGATAAAAAATCTAAAACATTTTAAATCAATATAATTTTTTTCTATATTTTTGGTTTTTATTAAAAAAAATATTATATAATTTTTTATTAAATTGTTATTTTTAATTATTTAAAATATATTTTTAAATACACAACTAATTAAAAATTTAAAAAAAAAAACTAGAAATATTTATTTTGTGTAAACTTCTTACATTTAACTTGTAATTTCAAACCAAACCCATCCAAACAATATACCCATAGATTCTCACATTTGAAGTTACAATCCAAAATTATACCCATAGACTTCTCACATTTGAAGTTACAATGACTTTTAATTAAATTTCATGCAAAAACCCATCCAAAAATGTACCCTACCCTACCCCTTGGTATTTGCCATTTAGTCATACTTGGCTATCCACGTGTAACTGAAAGCAAGCATACGTTTGGGTAATCTCACATGGTTTACTTGGTTGAAAAATATCTGTTTTCCATATGGTTTATATTAATTCGGTTCATTCAGTATATGATAAAAAGATTCTAAATTGTTCAGAAGTTTCCAAGGAGTTGGATGCGAAGTCAAGTTCAGAGACATTGGTGGAGGAGTGACGCTGAGAAAGACCAACTGGCCAGGCTCTTCTCCAAGCACCCAAGGAGGAGACGTGAAACGCAATCAAAGCAGAAACAGTATACGCTATTCCATTGATATATACAACGAAATTTTGCACTGGCAATCAGATCAGTTGGGGATACATGGCTACCATTAGAAGGCCATTGGATTTACTGCTCTGCTTTCTTCTCCTGCAGCCTGTTCTCTGCTCTTCTGACACTTCACATTTGGTAATTAGTTATATTCAATACTTCGAAAAATATTTGAATTTCACAACATTCTATTCAATTAATGGATCTGTGAGATAAATTGCATAGTTCATGCCAAACAGTAGAATGTCAGCGAATTGATTCTAATTATGTTGTTATTAGTGGACTGCAGGAGGACTGTAGCAATCGGTGCGAGTCGAAATTCTGCAAAGGTCTGTCTCGTTGTCTTAAATTTTGAATTTTTGGAGATTCAAATGTGGGATTGAATACTAAATTTTGTTTGAAGTGTGATTGTTGATGTTGGGCAAGGAATTGAGTTGTGATTATTGTGGTTCAAGGGATTAGTTCAACAAATTAGTGTCAATAATTTTTTGGGTATTCTTGTGTGAGTTTGTTTATTAGAGATTCATTCAGATTTCTTCCATTTTCAACCAGATTATCCTTATCCCTAATTTTGATTTTCCTAAAGATTTAAATAAGTGATGGAGTATTAGATTTTGTAGTTTCTGGCTAATTTTCATATAGATGTCCAGTTTTTGAGAAATATCATTCACAAATTCTTTCCATTTCAAGCAAGGTGACTCTTCCTTGAAAAATAAATGTGAGTATTGATGTATTTTAATTGCAGAAGCCCCGGTTCTCAGGTATGGGCGATACTGTGGAGTGTTTTACACGGGATGCCATGGAGAAGCTCCCTGTGATGGGCTGGACAGCTGCTGCAAGGATCACGACTATTGCATTACACGCTCTGATAATTACCTCAACGTTGAGTGCAATCAGAAATTGCTGGACTGCCTGAGCGCTTACCTTTCTTCGGGAGAACCTCAGTTCGCAGGCACCACGTGTCGCAGCCAGACGGTAGTGAATACCATCGAGTTTGCGATAAAGGCAGGTGTGTGGATCGGAAGAAGGGTACCGCCCCAAGGTCTCCAAATCTCCTCTGCGTCCAAAGGTTTTCATGGGCCATGGATATGAATCAGAACGGGGAGATGTTCAAGCCCTTACTCTTCCATGGAACAGTGTGTATTATATGTTAGCGATAACATGAGATATGGTTAGAAAAGTAATCATTGATATGACTTGCGACGTTGGGTCCAACGCCGAGGTCGTCCACTCCTTGGACCCAAAAGTTTATTCATTGTACTTTTGTAAATTCTCTTTCATTATTATACGTATTGTCCTCTTGTAAATTCTCTTTTAGTGGTCAAATAACTTGGCTAACGAGGACTTTCCCTTGTGAATTTTTTTGGTTTCTTTGGATTTTTCTCGGCAATTATTTATCATCACTTAGTTGTCGAATAATCATTAGTTGCTATGTGAGAGTTTCTATGTATTTTAATTAAGTTTGGTTTTTTTTTTAACATGAGGAAATAAGTTAATGGTTTAATATGTAGAAGTATTTGGTAGGGATTTTACGTGGTGTGGTTTTCATTGAATAACAATGATGAGTTTTGGTAAGTATTTTAGGTGGTGTGGTTTACATTGAATACTAGTGATGAGTCTCTTTACATTAAGGGATAGTAGTGAGTGATGGTTGTCTCAATTTTTGGTTTGACAACTCAGTTATGATAGGTTTTCCCAATGTTTAAAAAATAATAAATGTAATATATTTATTTTGTGATATTTAAAATTATGATTTTGTTGTGACCAGAGGTGCTCTCCACTCTATTATGAGGGAGATGTTGTCACTTAATCTTACATTTAAAAATAATAAATTAATACTTACATTAAGAAACTGAAAATAGTAATGAAGACAAATTAATGTCAGTCATTAATAAATTACTTCAATTTCCACATTAATTTTACATCAACTTTAGAGAGGGGTAAAATAATTGAAAGTAAACCAGCCTAGATCCATCTTAACTCCAAATCTATCAAGCCTCAAGAGGAATCAAATATCTAGAGGTGCAAATCTCTTTTTTGAGTGAAAAAAAAGAGGTTTGCACCTCGAGATATTTGATCTCTCTCATCGCTTGATAGATCTGGAGTTAAGATGGATCTAGGCTAGTTTTAGTTGTGTGTGACCAAGGAAAATCTATCGAACATATGATTAATTTTATTAATAGTATGTTAATACATCTAATATTAATATAATCATTTTAAATATGCTAAATATGTCTGAGATTTAACTCGTCATTTTAATTTTTAATTTGCTTAGTTACCTCAGTTTGTTGAGATGATAAATATTGTTAATAAAATTAACGATGAAAAATGATGAAATAAAAATTTTGAAGACAAAGTGACAATGTAACAGTTTTGAATGATAGAAAATGTGAATAATAAGAATGTAGTCAATTGCAAATAATCTTCATTGAGATCAATCTCAAACTATTTCTTCTACTATTCTTATTGCCACCCTTGTTAGTTTTGTCATCGTTTCATAGTGATTATGTGGAAAGTACATTTGAAAGTGTAAACCATTTAAATATTTAGCTCGAGCTGTTGTAGTAAATATCATACCTTGTCTCTCTTGTTCTCCAATATTAATAGGTTGAGTTACTATAACACAAAAATCAATGTACATTTTCAATAATTTTTTGTGCTTACACTGAAATCAAGGCACATTGTTAATCCAATCACTTTAAAATTAATGTACCATCATACATCCAATTACATCAATCAAAAATCAACATATACACTGAAATCAATCAATCTAATGCAAGCAATCAAATAATATTAGAAAACAACACCTACACTAAAATCAATACATCCAATGCAAGTAATCAAATAAGATTAAAAATAAACATCTACACTCAAATCAATGCATCTAGTGCAAGAAAATAGGATTAGAAGCCAACATCTACACTAAAATCAATGCAACTAGTGCAAGCAATCAAATAGGATTAGAAATCACCATCTACACCGAAATCAATGCATTTAGTGCAAGAAATCAAATAGTACTAGAAATCATCTACATTCAAACCGATGTATCTAGTGCAAGCAATCAAATATAATTAGAAATCAACATCCACACTGAAATTAATGCATCTAGTGCAAGCAATCAAATAGGATTAGAATTCATCATCTACACTGAAATCAATGCATTTAGTGAAAGTAATCAAATAGGATTAAAAATCATTTGCATTGAAATAAATGCATCTAGTGCAAGCAATCAACTATTATTTAAAATCAACACCTACACTAAAATCAGTGCATCTAGTGCAAACAATCAAAAGGATTAGAATTCACCATCTACACTGAAAGCAATGCATCTAGTGCAAGAAATATTCTTTCCACCCCCCTCCCCCCTCTCCATCTCTCTTTCTTTCCCTCTCTATCTCACCCCCCAAACACAAACGCTCTCTCACTCCATATCTATCAATTTCTTTTTCCCTCCCTCCCTCTCTCCATATCCCTCTTCTTCCCTCTCTTCACCTTCCATATATATCTATATCTCCTCTGTCTCTCTATATCACCCCCCAAACATACACTCTCTTTCTCCAATTTCTCTATCTATCACTCCCTCCTCCTCTCCCTCCCCTTTTCTATCTTCCCCTTCTCTCCCTCTCCCCCACTTCTATCTCTCTTCCCTCCTGTTTTCCTCTCTCCTATATATCCATCTTCCTCATCACTCCCTCTCTCTATCTCCACCTTTATCTCTCTATGTATTTCTTCTTACCTCTGTCTCTCTCCCCCTTCAACTCCATATCACTTTCCCTCCCTCTCTCCACTCTCTCACATCCTCTCTCTCTCTTCCTTCCTCTCTCTCCCTTTCTCTCCCACCTCTCTATCTCTCCTTCTTCACCCTCCAATTGTGTTACTATATCCCTCCCTCTCTCCTTCTCTCCCCCCTTCTCTAAATTTCTCCTTCTTTGTCTCTTTATCTCACCCCCAAACGTACACACTCTCTCTCTCCATCTCTCACTTGTCACTCCCTCTCTCTTTCCACTTCTCAATCTCTATGTCTTTCTTCTTACATCCCTCTCTCCCCCTCCAAGTACATCTCCCTATCCCTCCATCTCTTTTCCTCTCTCTCAATTCCTCTCTCTCGTCCTTACGCTCTCTCCCTTTCTCTACTACCTCCCTCTATCTTCCCCATCTCTCTCTCTCTCTCTCTCTCTCCCTCTCTCTGCCATCCAATATCCACCCCCCCTCTCTCTCTCTCTTTTCCCTCCAATCCTCTCTCTTCCCCCATCATTGTCTCTCTCTCTCCAACTATGTTTCTACGTACCTCCCTTTCACCTTCTCTCCTTGTCTCCCCCATTATCTCCATCTCTCCTTCTTTTTCTCTTTGTCTCACACCTAAACATACACACTCTCTCTCCATCTCTCCCTTGTCACTCCCTCTCTCTCTCCACTTCTCACTCTCTATGTCTTCTTCTTCTCTCCTTCTCTCCCCCTCCAACTCCATCTCTCTATCCCTCCCTCCTTCCTCCTCTCTCTTGTCCTTCCTCTCTCTCCCTTTCTATTCTACATTCCTCTCTCTTCCCCCATCTCTCCCTCTCTCTCTCTCTGTAATCCTCCAAATATCTCCCTCCCTCTCTCCTTCTCTCTCTCTCTCTGTAATCCTCCAAATATCTCCCTCCCTCTCTCCTTCTCTCTCTTCCCCCTCCATATTTATGTCTTCCTCACCCTCTCTTACCCTTCTCTACCTCTCTCACTCTTCTCCCTCTCTCTATCTTCATTCCTCCTCTTTCCTCCCCTTCAGTTTATCTCCATCTCTCCCTTGTCATTCCCCCTATCTCCCCACCTCTATCACTCTATGTCTTTGTTCTTCTCTCCCTTATATATAGAGTTAATATATATCATGATATATTATAATATTTTATAATATAAAAAATTTAATATTGTATTAATCCAAAGTTATTAACGTTAATAATATTAATATGATAATATAATAATATAATAATATGAATATTAAATTTATTAATATTAAATCTAATATTCATATTAATATTCGGGTTAATAATATTTTTTTGCATAGTATTAGTAATAATTTGGCCCATGGCATTTAACCCATAGGCTTCACTTAAATAAAATCTATTTTTTGCGTGTTTTTAAATATAAAGAGGTTTATGGAGTAAATATAAAATGAAGTTTTATGCATTTACCATACCTCTTTTATAAATATAGTATTTAGCCCATAGTATTAATAATAATTTGTCCCATGGTATTTGGCCCATAGCCTTCACCTAAATAAAACTTCTTTATTGATTTTTTGTAAATATGAAGAGGTTTATGGAGTAAATATTAAAAACAAAAGGTTTTATTTATTTACCATACCTCTAATTTATTTATATTTTTATTTATTTACCAATATAAAAAGAAGGTTTATTTATTTACCATACCTCTAGTTTATTTATATTTTTATTTACACAAAATAATAATAATAATAATATGTAATTTCTTCAATCACTTAATATAGATTTCATAGATAACATGCAAACTTAATATTGTTGATATAACATGAAACATAATTTCTTTGATTATATATAAATATAAGCAACCAAAAAATATTTTATTTTCAACCATACATAAAATACTCCATCTCCATATTAAATAACATGATAAAAATAAATTAGTTTAAATTTTAAAAATTCTTATATTTTCACTTTCCATGATATATATATATATGTGTGTGTGTGTGTGTGTGTGTGTGTGTGTAACTTATTCCTTTCTTAATATGGAGTTGATATGTAACATTTTAAAAACATTAATAATTTAAAAGAAAAAATTAATGTGGAATATAAATCAAATATGTATGTTCATTAATTATATAGAGAAAGTGTGAAAGAGTTGAGTTTTTTTTTTTTTTTTTTTTTTTTTTTATTTTAATCGTAAAGCCTTACCATTTTATATTTATCAAAAAGAGGGTAGATTGCCATACATAGACATAAGCAGTTAGTGGCCTCAACCTACCCGAAGGAAACCAGGCTTGTTGGCCACCTTAAGGAATTAAAAGCCAACCAGTATTGAAACAGTTTCTTCCTTCGACTTGTCGCTAAAGCTACATTACTATGCCCACCACAGTCTAACTTAAAACGGTATAAAATTGCTGTAAAAAACATTAAAGACTATTAATATCTAAGATCAACCATCGCATTAGTCAATAAGAGTCGGGTCCTTTGTAGTAGATCCCGACATATCAACTTGCTACATGGATTGAAGCTGTCGTTCAATTCTACCAATGTGAGCCACTGCATGATACAAAGATACTCCAATCTCTTGAACTTCCTGTTTGATTTCCTGCAGAATTGAAACCACATTGGGGTTTTCTTCCATTTTCTGCATACTGATCATTGCCTTTGCCAAAACACATTTAAGAATCCAATACATATGGATAGATTGGTGAAACAGAGATAACCTCCCTCTTGTGTTCCCGGGGTCTGAGATGAAATCCATAGTGGCCTCCTGTTGTTCAATGTCTTCTTCTTTGTGATTGCTTTCTCTCTCCCAGCCCTAAATTATATTCCGGACCTGAGGAGGGTTTCCTGTGGAGTAGAGATCAAAAATATTCTCCATGACCTTTTTTTTAGTTTTCTTGTTGCGCTTTCTTGGACCAACATTATGAGTTGGAAGCTTCTGCCTCCCTTTTCCCGTACCCTGACGTTTGCCAAATTGACCTTTTACCATGTTTTTAAACTAATGAACACACACTGGAAACTCTTGTGCAACCCCTGTGGAATTATAAAACAAGCCTGCATATGGAAAAGCATAGTCAATAACATTATAAGTATGATCTCTTATAGGGCCCACTACTTCCTTTGAAGTTATCGAAACCACTGAACTTGTTACCATGCAGTCACTTTCATGGATAACAAAGCGTAAAGGGAAAACAGAGAAATCACATAAACCTCCATAACAATATTTGGGGTGGTGAACAGAACCGAAGTAACATTTACCAACCCTACGATGGCAACCAGACTATGAAACACAACAGAGGTTACCCTCTCGCCCCAGGACAGAGAATTATTCTGAAGATGTCGGGTCTGGAAGACAGAATTATCCTGCCTTGACATACAGACAAGATCATAGGCTTGGAATGTTTTAAATATGTTTATAATATTAAGCCATAGAACCCACATTTTAATTTTAGCTTCACACAGAAAGGAATGCAGAAGGGTATTTAAAGTTGCATCATACTGAAACAAAGAAGGGGTTCTAAAACAAGGGTCAACAGGCCAAGCCGAAAACCCCAAATATCGCTTTCATGAAGCATTAACAGTCCCTATAGTGCAATCAAAACAAAAGAGGGTCTTTAATTGAGGCAGGGTCTTTAACTAAGCCTCATACTGAAATGAAGAAGAGGGGGTTCTAAAACAAGGATCTACTGACCGAGCCGGAATAACCATAGACAACATGCAAAAATTATTGACAGACCCTTCGAGACAGAATTTCAAGATAGTCCCAAATTGAAAAGAAGACCAACAACTAATACGACGAACCACATACATGCCAATAAAACCATCCATGAAAATGACATCATCTTTATTACAATGAGCAGGTAAATGAAGTATATGAGTTATGAAAGCCATAACATACCAAGTTAACCAGAGATGCCGCAGAGCAGAAGCCTTCCTGTCCTCGGACTCCCATGGAAATAACCTGGCGATAACATTCCCTTTGTTTCCATTTCTCAACCTGCCGTAACAAATTTCTCAACCGACGCTTTTTCCAACGGAGATCTGATAGCCTTTGCTGGCAGCCAAAATTATCGTTTTCTTCCATTATTATGAAGCGTGTTTGGTACTTTCATCCGGCCAGCTACAGGCTAAATCTGTTACCAGGTTTAAATGTCGGTCTGTTGCGTGTCATCGTGTGACACCAGCGGCCTCACATCACCCTCGACGTGGCACCCCGATCGAGGGGTGAAAGAGTTATTATTTCATTAGTAGGTATTTCTAATTATTTCAATGTTTAATATGAATTTCCATGTTCCCGAATGCGGGTGATGGTTAGAGGATTGTTCGTGGTAGGCATTGAAGGCAACAACTGTCCTAGCCACATGCCTGCACCTGACTGCGGTACCTCCGCCTTAAAGGCTCTCGTGGTGGCTTGTTCAGTACTCCTCATTCCCTCACGCTACAATTACTCAGCCTGCTTGTTGCCTTCAATGGAGACCCACTCCCCTATTCGCCATCATTTGCTATAGCCTTCAATTTGCCTCTGCTCCTTAGCTCTAGTCTGTTGTTTCATTTTTTCTTTCACTTAGCATCCCATCCCACCAGAGGAACAGGCCTTCCTTCTTCACGCAGCAAAACTGAGCCTTCGGCTTTGCGCAGCCTCCATTCTCAGTCTCTGCCAATTATTACTTCGCAGAATTCTTCTCCGCTCTCTACTCAGCCCTTATCGCCCACCCGTTCGACTTCCCTCTCGTCTCCTCCGGCGTCCAGGTCTCCCTCTCTGTCTTCTGACTATCAGTGCTCCCTATCTGCCTACAGCTAGCAAAAAATGCCGCGCAGGCACCGTATGAGGTGTAGAAGGGGTGGAAGTGGCGGGGGAGGTGGAGGAAGGGGTAGCGGTAGCTCTCGTCTGCCCCTCTCTGATAGCGCTGACTGCACTTACCAGCCTTCAACCAGCAATTAAGCCCACTTCATCTTCAGTAGTGCCTTGGACAACGCAAGCGCAGAAGGAAATTGACCATTTCAGTTATGCCTCCTCCGACAACCAAACAATCTACTACCCTCCCTGTTAAATCTTGCTCCCAAACTTCTAGCAGTGCAGGCACCACCAGCAGTAGCTCTACACGGCCGGATAAGGAGCTGAAGAATACAGGATCTCCCTCTTCTTCTGAGAACTCAGCCCAGCAATCCAAAAAAGATGTGGACTACCCGGACGAAGACTACAGCTACCCAATTGTGGAAGAGATGCCTCCCCACAATGACAACTAGCCTGATGATCGATCTACTTCCTCTTTTTTTGGGATTTTTGTCTATGAATTGTTGCAACTTCGGAAACGTTGAATGTATTTTCCCTAGTAGTACTAGTCTTTTCTGCAACTTCAGTTTCTTGGGACAATGTCGGTATGCTGGTTTCCCGTTTAAGGGCAGCAATTTTTGGGTCGGTTTCCCAGTTAAGGGTGGCCTCTACTATGTTTTTTTTAATTTTCTTCCCTCTGGAATTGGTTAGTTTTGCAACCCTGGAGGTGAATCTCACTATGTACATTACGTTCCATATTAATAGATTAAACCAACTTAGAAAAAAAAAATATGAATTGCCATGTAATATTTTAAAAATTAGAATAACTCCACATCTACTAAAATTTGAAAGGAATCAAATCTTTGGAGATGCAGACTTTATTTCCAAATTTTACATCTTGAAAGATTTGATTTCTTCAAACATTTAATAGATTCGAAGTTAAGATAAATCTATACTATTCTATATAAAATAAATTTATACTATTTTATATAAAATAAATTTATATTATTATATATTTTAAAATATTTTAAAATATATTTAATAACCATAATTATATATTCCTGTTTTAAAAATAATTATAATTTTAAATAAAAATATATAAATTATATTTTTTAATAATTTTTCTGCATAATGTAAACTATCACACAATCACATCAACTATATTAATTGAAAATCTATTAACACAATCATAGTCCATACTTGACATATCTTCTTAGCATATTTTTTTATTGAAAAAATATATAAGATTTGCAAATCATGTTTTCATTTGGACATAGAAAAGTTAACTATGAAAATGAATGATATCACATCAACTATATTAATTGAAAAGCTATTAACAAAATCATAGTCCATACTTTGACATATCTTCTTAGCATATTTTTTATTGAATAAATATATAAGATTTGCAAGTCGTGAGAAAACTTATTTCATTTGGACATAGAAAATTTAACTATGAAAATGAAATTTAATAGTATTAGCTTGTTCTTTTAAAATAACATCACAATATTTTTTCCAAAATTGTTTTTTATATTAGGATTTAGGAATTCCATGTTTGTTGTTTATTCTATTATCATAAAGTTATTTTAATATATTTTATGATTTTTGGTTATAAAAATTTTGTACGATTATGTGTCTAACTTTCTTTCCTTAAAATGAAGTGGTTTTTTTTGAAGTAATCATCATTTTGAATTTTTCAAAATTTTCTCTTTCTAGTGTTTTGGTGATGATGTCTGCAATTTGCTTATTTGTAGAACAATCTCTTAAATAAATAGTTGGAGCCTCTATATGATATTGAATCAAATGATATTGTGCACTGATGTGTTTGGTTCGATCATGGAATGTGTAATTTTTGACCAAATTGATTGTAGAACTATTATCAATCAAAAGAGAAGTAGAGTTTGCTTGTTTCTCCTGCAAATTTTCAAGTATTTTGCTAGTCACACACTCTCTTTTATAACTTTTGTACTTGCCACATATTATACCTTTATTGTGGAATCCATTGGAATTGATTGTTTGTGTAGTTTCTAGTATATAGTTTTCAACCCAATACTCAAAATATAATCTGAAGTCAACATTCCATTCTCATTGTCTCCATCAAAGTTTGAAATAGAATGTCTAATAAAATTGAAGTCATCTACCAATGAATATTTGATTCCAAAGTCCTAATATCCTTCCAAGTACTTCAATAATCTTTTTGCAATAAACGAGTGTCTTTCGCAAGGCTTTTGCATAAATATGCAAAAAAGACCAATAAAAAATGAAATATTTGGTCTAGTAGTGGAAAGGTAGATCAGACTTCCCATAAGTTGTTTATACTTGGTTGTATCCTCAAATTCATTCCCTTTTTTTGTTGTGAGCTTCAAGTTTTGTTCCATTAGAGTAGACAGATGATTCACTCAACCATGTGAAACCTATTTAACAATTCTCCAATACAATTTTTTTTGGAGATGAATATATACTTTAGTTGTCGAGTCACTTCAATGCCCAAGTAGTAGTGAAGATAGCCCAAATATATCATCTCATATCCCTTGTTAAACTCTTTCTTTATTGATGCAATATAGTTTTTTTTGTTCTTTATTTTCAATAGATCATCTACATATACTACAAGATATACAATATTTTTTCTAACTTTCTTAACAATCATAGTTGCATCATCAAGATTAAATTGTTTGAAATTCAATTTCAGAAGATGCTCAATTAATTTTATATACTTGGATTGTGGTGCTTGTTTTAGGTCATTTAAGAAATTAATGAGTTTAAATACTTTCTATTTTTGTCCCTTCACAACAAAACCTTCCAACTGAGAAACGAAGAGATTCTCTTTCAATTTTCCATTTAAGAATGTAGTCTTCACATCCATTGATGAAATTTCCATCCATCCTAAGCTGCCAAGTTAAAGAGAGTTCAAATGGTGGCCCATTTTGTCATGGAGGAAAAAGTTTCTTCATAATCAACAACTTCTTTTTGTACAATTACTTTTACCATAAGCCTTCCTTTGTGCTATCAAGTGATCGATCTAATTTATACTTTTTCTTGTGTACCCACTTGCAACCAATTGGTTTGGTTCCTAATGTGGGGGTCTGCCAACTTCCATGTTCCATTATTTAAAAGAGCATCATACTCTTGCATTTCTTAAAGTTTCCATTCATCATGATAAGTAGATTATTTAAAAAAAGTTGGATAAAAGTTAGTAGGTAAATTCAAATCATGGTCATAAGAAACATCCATACAATCTAAATCAATTGAATCGTAATTATCGACATCACCTCCATCTTGTCTCATGAAACATTTGGTTCCTACCTTTTTTGCCTCATCGTGAGGAACACTTTCAAGTGTTTTGACAAGTCATTTTGAGAGACCTTTCTGAGATGGTTTAGGTCGCTCCAATAATTAATATAGGGACATATCAAGATTCAAACTTTCAATACTCTCAATCACATCATTCAAAAATTATACCGAATCTAATGAAGTAATCAAAACTTCATGAGTAGGAGATGGTGCTTCAAAAGGAGATTCTAGAGATTGATGCAATATATGGATGCCTCCTTGATGATGTGGAATCATATTATTGATATCATAATATTTCTTTACATGAGTGAAACTATTCAACTAATCAAGCCCACCATTTGCTAGTGTCAGAATATGCATTCTACCATCAGTGATCAATATCATTCCTTTCATTTTAAATTTTAGGTGTCTCACTCCAAAATTTTTATATCATTCCATTAGGTCATGCTAAAAATTGTTTCACTGATGGTAGTCTTCCTCAATTAAAATTCACTCTCCCTCAGAAAATTACATTTGCTGACTCACCTTCATGTCTTTTTAAGCATAATAACACATATGAAAAGCTCATTTCAACATGTCTTGTCTCAGTTAAAGTCAACCATGGAAGTCAGGTTATTCAAAGTCTCATTAGGTCATTAGCATTTTGTCTTTCAAGGTCCAAAAATGCATTATTCCATCCCAATAAAGTAAAAAAACAAATGAGAGTGAATCAATGACATTCAATTTCCATCTACAGAATATCATCAGTGTGTAAATATTATATTTTTTAAGTTCTAATTTTGATTTTATATGATTTTCATATCAAAATGTCATTTTGATATGAAATCAAAGATGTAATTTATTTTTATTTCCTATGTAATTTTATGTTTACTATATGTAATATTTTCACTCCCTAACTGTCAACTCAAAGCACTCAAGCCAAACTGAAGGAAAGAATTGTCAAACTCCATCAACTGATCAACCTGCAAAACAAAAAGTCAGAAGACAAAGAGCATTAGTCTGAAAAATTGAAAGGAAAAGTGAAACATAAGGAAAGTGCACTTTCAAAGCATAAATCAAATCCACTTAAGTATAAAAGCCCTCAATATTTCAAATCAAAGTTCATTTATTTCCTACAGCCTCAATAAAACTGAGCAAAGGAGAAATTTTTGAGTTTTAGGGTGAAATTGTGCAAAATAGGATCAAAGGGCGCGTTTTTCCTGGTCACTGCATGTTTTTCCTGGTCATTGCGTGTTTGGAAATAATTACAGTGTATTTTTTAACGGTGATGCGGGTTTTCCTGGTCGTTGCGTGTTTACCAGGGACGTTGTGCGTTCACCCAGAAGTCTTCAAAAATTCTCTACCAGACTTCAAAATCTCACAGTTTCATTCCAAAACTTCACACAGTGATTCTTCATGCCTCTGTATCCCAGTAAGTAGAAAATTTGCCTCACTCCATTTTCTCAAATATCAATTTAATGTGTGATTGTGCTTAAGTGAATTTAGTGCCTCCTTCTAAATTAAAAAACCCTAGTTTTCATTAAAATCTAATTTACATTCTAAAACTAGTCCCTTAGCCTTCATATAATCTTCCTCACATCCTAAAACACTTTCCCAACTCCCTACATTTATATCCCCATTCCCTAAACTATCATATCCTTTAAAACCCCAAGTGATAGGATTTCACTTGCCTAGGCTCCCTTCCCTATTCCCATCTACTCTGTTTCCTCACACCAACCTTCACTTAATACACTTTCATTTCATTCCATCATATCCCTATGGTTTTGACACTAAGAACATCATGGTTGAAGAGGAGAACATAAGTCATACTGAGGAGGAAGAAAGACAGGAGAGAATTTCATATAAAAAAAGAGGGAGAGTCATTTGACATGAACCAACAAATACCAAAGAGATTATGGCATCTCCCATCACTGTGGCATGCTTTAAGCATGTAGGCTATTTTGAGTTCTGTGAAAAATTACAAAGTGTCCAGTACCATCCTATGTTGAAAAGATTATTCATTTCCAGCCTCCATGAAAACTAGTTTTGTTGTGAAACCAGCTCCAAAAATAGAATAAAAGAGATATCAATGCCTTATAAATAAGCCACTTCGAGGGGGCAACCTCCAATGCATTAAATGAATGAACAACTCTTGGATGATACAAATGAAAAAACCTCCTTTCTATATATAGGAGTCCATGGGGCCACAATGTAATCCTAGCCGACCTAACAATAATAATGTAAGGGCACAATAATAAAAATATGGGGGTTACAGGGGTACAACAATAACAATAAGGGGGGGCTAAACTAACATAATAAGAGAATACACTATTAATATAGGGACTTAACATGCCCCTCTCCTTCAAACAAGTGTTGTCCTCAACACTTGATTATTTCTTGATGCTTCTGTATAAAATTCTCATCCTCCCATGTGGAATCTTCTATAGGAAAGCTCTTCCACTTGCTGAGATACTCTGAAATTGATCGTACTTGTTGAGTTCTTGTTTCTGTGACTGCTTCAGAGCTTCTTTTGATGTGATGTTGATCTTCATGTTGTTTCATTAGATTCTGCACCAAAGTTAGGTTATCCTTTGAGAGTTGGAGAACTTGTTGTTGATGCTCGATGTGATCTTCCACTAATTTATCATCCATATTAGCTATTACTTGATCCTTCAAACCATCCAAATTAGCCTCCATTTCTGCTTTTAAACCATCTAAATCATCTTCGGTTGCTCTTCGTAAGATCTAAATTTGTTGCACTTTGTACCGTAATTTTGATATCTCATACCGCAATTCTTCCTCTTCATGCGTCATAGTATAGATTTTTGAGGGCTTAATGTGTATGGAATTATTTTTTGGAGGCATTATAGAACCCAATACTGATAAAAATTCTAAAATATTCCATTGGAATCACTTCAAACTGCTTTTTCAAACAAACGTTATGCAATTTTAAAAACCAAATACACACCTTTTTCTTGATTTTGAGGAGCTCGATATTGAAACTAAATTACCTTTGTGATTTCGAATATTCAATATCTGAAATTTGGCATTGAGGTAGCCCTCTGAATTCTCTTTATAATGCCACTGGTATGACCTAATTTGGATTATTTAAGACAAAGTTATGCCCAATCTCCTACGATGACCTAATTATAGACTGGTTCAGTAGAGCGAACTTGTACGACTTGCCATGTATCACTATTTCCTCCTTCGAATCTAAAATTGATGGACAGAAAACTACAATCCATGTACTTACAGCCACTTTTTACAGCATTCCAATCCGATGCTCAGAGAGAGAGCTATGAATATTTTTCCACGGTCACCTCTTTGAGATCAAATTCAGAAGCCTAAAAAGACCTAACTTCCACAGATCATATCTCCGAAAATATTGTGAACCAATATCTAAACTTTTGCGACGATGTTCCTTAGGATTTCTTCTTCGCACTCTAAAAATTTTAGCTTCTGAACCTTTGTAGAAAAAATTTTATTTCAAAAATACTGTGATGACCTATTTAGGTTAAATTCAGGAGCCTGCAAAATGACCTAACTTACACAGATCATATATCCAAAAATGTTGTGAACCAAGGTCTGAAATTTTTCGAAGATGTTCCTTAGGATTTCAGCTTCGCACGCTAAAAATTTCAGCTTCTAAACCTTCGTAGAAAAAAATTTATAGCGAAAATTCCACGATGACCTGTTTGGAGCAGCGAAACCCTAGAATCTCAAAGCTCTGATACCAAATGTTGTGAAACCAACTCCAAAAAGAGAAGAAAATAGATATCAATGCCTTAGAAATAAGCCACTTAGAGGGGGAAACCTCCAATACATTACATGAATGAACAATTCTTGGATGATACAAATGACAAAACCTCCTTTCTATATATAGGAGTCCATGGGGCCACAATGTAATCCTAGCCGACCTAACAATAATAATGTAAGGGCACAATAATAACAATATGGGGGTTACATGGGTACAACAATAACAATAAGGGGGGCTAAACTAACATAATAAGGGAATACACTATTAGTATAGAGACTTAACAAGTTTACCCTTGTTAGTGTCAATTTCACTGTGTCCACTGACATTATATCAGTTGCCACTGAGATCCCAAATTTTGGGGAAAAATGGTTCAAACAAGGAAATTTGAGTCACTATTATTATGAGGCATATCTTAAACCAAGGTACAAGAATGAGAGAAAGAGGTTATTTCCTTTCTCTTACCTCTTGGAAAGATATGTCCCCATAATGAAAATCATCATGAGATACTTCACCTATGAGGGAAATGTTTCTAGAATCTATTCCTATCATGTCCAGCTACTCATGCACTTCACAAGGGTCAGAATTCTCAATATACCGTACTATCTATACTAAAGCATTGAAAAGCTGGCATTTATTTCCCAAAAGAGAGATTATCATCATCAAATGCAAAGTGTCTTTCACCACTCCCTTATCAAGATGATAGTCATACAACACATTGATCAGTTAAACATTCCATGGGGCACCTTCATATCCAATGATATTTTCATTTTCCCACCTATTCAGCATGGCCCAGATGCACCTTCATCATCTCATCCTTCCACATCTATCCCTCCATCTCAGCCTACTGTTCATACATCATCACCAGATCAGCTCCCTTCACCTCCTTCACCTCCATCTCACGTTGATCCTTCTTCTTCACCTTATTATGACCCTTCATCACCATCCCATCATGATTCTAAGTCACCTAGCAAGGATGAGGACATTGAGGCAAAATGGGCTAGTTTGGTTGAGGTTGATCCATTTCCCAAAACCTACTAGAGAGGCTATAGGCATGTGTTTCCTTCACCTAGAGTGAAAGGAACCATGCCTTCTTCATCAACACAGCAGGTGGATAAAGGTAAGGAAAAGGTGATAGAGCCAACCATTCAAGATGAGGAGGACAATCGTGAAACCGATCATGAATTTCAATTGGTTGACCTAGATGAGGAGGATGAAGACAAGATCACAAATGCAGTATTCAAAGGTAAATAGGCTAATATTAGTGAGCTCCAAGCTAGTCTTGAGAGGGCTAAATATGTGATTCACTTTCTTGAGCATGAAAATGAGCAGTGGAAGACCAAACACACCATTGATGAGGTGAGATGCATCAAAGCACAAAGAGAGGCAGAGAAGGATAAAGCCTTGCTTGAAAATAAATTAGATAAGTTTTGTGAACCTGAGGATAAGGAGGATCAACCTCCAAGACAGAGACCTAGGACTAGAGGGATGAAAAGAGATCTAGCCCTAGAGAGACAAAGGGAAGCTGAGCTAGTAGACCAGCTTGCCCTAGAAATTAGTGAGAACAAGGAACCATGGCTTGATATAGCCAATCTACACTTGGAAAATCTGATATAGAAGGCCAACAAATATAATACCTTGTTGAGGACAAAGTTCAAACTTCATGCCCGGAAAGAGAGAATTGCATTGGCCAAGCTCAAAAGAGCCAATGCAAAAATTGAAAACTTGACCAAGGAGAAGAGAAAAGGAGGCTAGGCATACTTTTCAAGGTGACACTCTATGTCTCAAACACACAATAATAAAATATCCCATCAATTTTTTTAAAAAATTGGCAAATTTAGCATGTTGGTACATTTATGTCTTTTTAAGGGTACGTTTCGCATAGTAAAATTCTCAAATGCACAACACCGTGGACGCTACGCTCTTTTTTCAGGCATCTAATGGACAAATGGACACCACCAGTAGATTCAAAATGATGAGGACATCAACCTTGTGCATTTTCTAAGCATTTGGAGGCCAACTGGTCACTGAAAAAGACAAAAAACCATGTTTCTGCCTCATTTTTTGCCTGGTTGTTGCGCATTTACCAGTCTTTGGAGAAGTGATTTTTGACAGGGAAAATGGGCTTCATTTTTCAAACTGAATATAGTTCTGGAAATTAGACTTGAAGGGATTTCCAACAAGCCATTTTGGAGAAAATTTGGAAACCGAGAAGGCACCCAAATTCAGCCTTGAACAAAGAGCGCATGTTTGATAGGAAAAGGGTGTGTTTGACAAGAAAATGGCACGTTTGGCAGTTTTCTGAAATTTTCTGAGTTTCACTCTAATTTTGATTTTTATCTTGGGAAATTTTGATTTTACCTATGTAAATGATGAATATGAATGTAATTATCATGTTTTTACTATTTACTAGGGTAAATACATTAGGTAGATCAAGCAAATGAGGTGTAATGAATCAGTTCACTTGAGATAGGAATGAGTCACTTGGACCATCCTATACTCCAGCTATCAGTTCATATTTTTGTGTAATATCTTCCTCACCTCATGGATTCGACCATTGAGGATGGGTGAAGGTGGTTTTCATGTCTATTTAGCTCAGTTCTTCACATTAGTCAAAATCAATTTGATTTTTTCTAGTTGATCAAGGAAGCGTTGTACTCAGTTTTGTCCAAGCTAATAAAGAGGAGTTGCAGCTACATTTATGGGATACTTGTGGTATTGAATGTCTATCATTGTTTCTTCTTTAGTAACATATGTTTGAATGTATTTTTCATGTTCACTTTCATGTCTATGTTATGATCTTTTACAAGTTTGAGATTCAGAATATATGCTTTCACATGCTCTGTTTTGGGTAACTGATCATATTGTGTTCATCTTCTTCTGTCTGAGAAAAATACATCTCTTATGCTTTTCTCAACCTTCTTACAGTTTCAAAACCATTCAATAACCATTCTCTTCAAGTGATAATCACTGACCTACCCTGCCCCATTGATCCCTGCAACCCTAATTATTTTTCCCTGACCTAGATTTCCTTGACCTAATTCCTTCATCCAATGATTTTCCCAACCAAAATCAATTCAAAACAACCCCTTGCACTCTATATCTAGCCTAAAAACCCTAAATTCTCTAGCCCTCCAAGCTATGACCCTTTTGAAGAGAACCCTCTCCGGCTTGATAGGGTTAGCTATCAAGTCAAAAGCTTGGTTTTTGGTTACCTCTGTTGGGATTCCTTCCTCAACCTTGGGAATCTGGTGGAGTGATAACATCTTGGCACCATTGTTAGAGAATGAAGAGACAAAATTTTCCCTGGGTGTACGACAAATATGCATTGGAAACTGATCCCTTGGATGATGGGATCGAGTTTCATAAGGCTAATTTTATAATTCCAGTTCCTCAAGAGCAGATATAGCTTCTCAAAGAAGGTATACCAGGTCTAGTATTGACCCAGATCCATTATCTCCCATCAAAGACCCTAAAATAATCCTAAGAAGGAAAAAATATCAGCCGGCTTCAAGTTCTTCGAAATATCCTCCTAAAAATTTGGTAAGATCTTTCTCATTACCTTCTGATTTGGTAGCCATACAAAATTTAGTATTTGATACCAAACTTGAGTTATCATTGTTCAGAACCAAATTCGAGACTGATCTAAATACAGTAGTCCCTGAAACCTGGATATTAGAGTTGAATCCATCATTAATTGAAGTTGCAAACGAGATTGATGTTAAGATTTGGAGACAGTATTACAAGCTAGAAAATTTAGCCAATACCCTAAATTACATTGCTGAAAAAACCTATATTCAATACCAGCAAGAAACCCTTCATATCCCCGAAGTTTCCCAAATAGTCACTGTTTCATCATCCATTCCATCATCATCACAACTTCCCCCTCAAGGACCTCCTTAGACCAATCCATCCTTTGTTCCACCTCCTCCACCACATTCAACAACAATTATGGTTCGTTTTGGAACTTTAGTTCTCCCTGGTAATCTTGTTGATCTACCTCAAGGATATGGTCACAGGCTTCCCCTTTTCGATGAAAACTTTGAAATCACTTCCTGTCAGCACGTGGATAAAATAACAACCTTCATAGATCTTGAGGAGTTAGATGTAGATGATGCCAAGATGCGAATCATCGCACAAAGTTTTTCAGGAGAAGTCAAAGTTTGGTTCTATGCCCTAAATGCCAATTCTATTAGGACTCCTGCTGAGCTAACTTATGCTTTATTAGCCAGGTAGGATTAGAAGAAAAATCCTTTACAAATCCTTTCCGAATATGATTCCTTCAAACGTAATCCCAAAGAATTAGTGCCTGATTACAATTCCCGATACCTCATAATCTATAATTCCATCCAAAATGAAATGAAACCACCTCTTGGTTTAGCCCTTCTGCATTATCCCAATGCCTTTGAACTAGATATGGCCTACTCATTGAGAGAAATAAATCCCACCACCCTTGAAGATATGATAAAAAATTCAATGAGTGTTGAAGCAAATCTATTAATTAAAAAGGCCAAACTTAAAAATGAACGCAAAATGACTATCAAAGAGGAACCCTTCACTTCATCTAATACTAAATTTGATGCCTTGCTAAAAACCATGGAGAGAACGGTTGATAGGATGTCTATTTTAGATAGACAGACTGAGCCACAAATCAGAAATATGAACTTCCGAGGCCAGGAGAAGCCTCAGTTTTGGATAAAGCAAAGAGAACAAAGAGCTCTTGAAACATAGTAGCAGCATCAGAAAATCAGAACACCACTTCAACAAAACTATGCTCAGAGTGATGAAGAGGAAGAACCAATGGTAGAGGAGAACCTTCTTTTCACAGCCGATGGTCAACCCATTTTTCTCACCAAGGATGAAGAATATGTGGAGAAAACAAGTTCAACTAATGACAAACATTTCATAATGGAGAATGATCATGAGTTAGAAGTAGATTCTGATGACTATCAAAGAGGGTACCTCAATGCATTGAGTTCCCAGCAAAGGAAGTACTCCCTAAGAAGTCGGGATGTTCCAATAAATCCACCTCTGAAGAAAACAGTTCAGCAGAAAGAAGCACCACCGAAACAAGTTCAAAATCAGGGTAAAGATATTTTAGCTCTGAATCAAAACATAATTAATCAGCCTTCTACAAGTGCACCTGTCAAAGAAAGAGACGTTCCAAGAAAAGAAACTGCACCAAGAGATCATGTTGAGAAAAGGGATGTTATCATAAAAGAGGTAGATAAAACTATACCTTTCAATTTAGAGTCAGAAAATTCTAAGTTAAAGGTGTCTATTCCTCTTACTGAATTGGTCAAAATTGATAAATACAAAACTCATGTAGTCAAAACTCTAAAATTTTACCCCTTATCCGACATGGTTAATGTAGAGGATGATCAGCCCGAGTTAATATTTGGTCTTGCCATTGATGGCCAGTCTGAAGATAGTGAGGTCCCACCATTTTACCTGAGTCTTAAAGTCCGTCAGTGAATGCTTCATAACACTATGTTAAACTCCAGGGCCTCCCACAACCTCATGCCTAAATCCATCATGGAAAATATTGGCCTTGACATAACCCGCCCATATCATGATCTATATTATTTTGATTCTGGTTGTGTCCGTTGTTTGGGTCTAATCAAAGATCTAGTTGTCTCCCTAGAGCAAATCCCATCTAAAAATGTCCTTATGGACATGGTAGTTGTTGATATTCCACCACATTTCGGTATGTTGTTGTCAAGATCCTTGGGGGGGGGGGGGAATTGAGAGGTACATTACAGTTAGACTTTTCCTATGCCACTATCCCTATCTTCGGTAAAATGAGAAAACTATACCGTGAAACAAAAATGAAATACATGATCACGAATAAGGAAAGGCCTAATAATCATCCTATTAACATTGTACATACAGACTTAGAGTCCTTCATATTGTACAATGATTCTGGATTAAATTATGCTGATTGTTAATTAATAGAAATAGAGGATGTTCTTGAAGTTTCAGATTGCATTAGAACAGTGTTAGAGAAAGAGAAAGAGAATCTTCCTACTATATCCGAACAACCATCAGAGAAGGCAGATGAAATTTCAGAGCAGCATAAAGAATCAAATCGCCAAATAATGTCAAATTAGAATCAAGAGTTTCAGCACCTTGAAGAAGAAGAAGATGGTATTTGGATCATGGACTTTGATGGTTTTGCTGAAAAAGATAGGGCTGGAATTGGTTTATGGATCTGTAGCCCATGTCAAGAGAAAAACAAGGTCCCAAATAATGTAAGGTTGTGTTCCTACAAACTAGCGTTTGATTGTATGAATAATGAGGCCAAATATGAAGTTCTCATTACCGGTTTGAAAATTATGAAGAAATTGAGAGCTAAGAGAATTGCAGTTTACAGTGATTCAGAGTTGGTGATCAAACAAATCAAAGGTGAGTATCAAGCTAATCACCCAAGGATGAGGCAATATAGGAATGAAAAACTTGACATTTTAAGAATGTTTCCAGAATATACACTTAAGGTAGTGCCTAGGTTGTAGAACTTGATGGCTGATTCATTAGATACTGCTGCGAGTAATTTCAGATCTACAATGTTTTCTAATAAAAATTTTGAGATCCACATAAAGCACAGGCCTGCCATTCTGTATAACTTGAAATTTTGGCAAGTTTTATGGGACGATAAACAAGTGAACAATTTCCTTCAGAGTGAAGGTGAGTTTGAAAATTGTTCTATGGACGAAGTGTATGACAAGGATGACCAAGTTATTGAAGCAGATCAGATTGGCATTCTTCAGCTCAAGGAAAATAACATTCCAAAAGGTCTCATACCTTTGGAAGAGTTATTTGATCAAGATGATGTGACGAGAAAACCAACTTTGGTTCCCATAGAAGAAGGAGTAGAAGACGTGAATATCGGAAAAGCCGATCAACTGAAGTTCATCAAGCTCTCAAAGTCCTTGCCATCAGAGGTAAAGCCTAAATATATTGATTTTTTTACTAAGTTTTCTGATGTATTTTCTTTGGATTACTCAGATCTAAAGGTGTACAATCAAGTTATCATTCAACACACAATCCCGATCAAGCCAAATCAGAAGCCCTTTAGACAGAAGCTCAAGAGAATAAACCCGAAGTCATTGACATCCATTGAGAAGGAGGTAAATAAGCTTTATAAGGCGGGCATCATTGTTCCAATCAAATTTTCATATTGGATATCCAATTTGGTTCCATTGCAGAACAAGACCGGTAAGATTCGACTTTGTATATATTTCAGAAATCTAACCAAAGTATCGTTGAAAGATAATTACCTGTTGCCTAATATGGATCACATGCTTCAGCGAGTTGTAGGAGCCAGCAGGATGTCATTGTTGGATGGTTACTCAGGTTACAATCAGATCCTTATACATGAAGACAATCAGGATAAGACAACATTCAATACACCATGGGGTACCTTTAAATATGCCAAAATGCCATTCGGTTTGAAGAATATCAGGCCACTTTCCATTGTGCCATGGACATAGATTTTGGTAATGAAAAAGATGTCTTCCTTGTATTTTATTTATATGTTCTAACTGTTTAGATGATGAGAATTTACACCATTTGCGAGTTGTATTCCAGCGATGTAGAAAGTTTTGGATTTCCCTAAATCTTAAGAAGTGCCTATTTTCTATGGAAGAAGGTAAGTTGTTGGGTCAAATTATCTCAAAAGATGGAATCCGAATAGATCCCACTATAGTTGAAGAAATACAACAAATATATTTCCATAGAAACAAAAAGGAAATTCAAGCCTTCAACAGTAGGATGAATTTCCTATGTAGGTTCATTCCCAACCTAGCAGAACATATCAAAGAATCGACTAATATGTTGAAAAAGGAAAATGATGTTATATGGTCAGAAAATGCTCGTAAGTCATTCAGATTGGTAAAATTTTCTTTGACCACTACTCCAGTGTTGACAAGTCCGGATTATTCATTAGATTTCATTATATTTTCTTTTGCTTCTGAGCATACCTTGGAAACAGTGCTTATGCAGAAAAAAGATGGGACAGAGCTGCCTATAGCATTCTTCAGTCACAAAATAAGGGATGCAACTCTCCGATACAATATAATTGAGAAACAGGCCTTGGCATTAGTCAAAGCACTCAAAGACTTCCGTGTTTACATTCTGCACTCTCATATTTTGGCATATGTCCCAAATGCAGCGGTTAAAGAAGTACTTATGCAAACAAATCCAGAAGGAAGAAGAGGTAGGTGGATGATAACACTTTTAGAGTATGACCTTAAGATTAAGCCAACCAAGCTGATCAAAGGGCAAGGTTTGGCCAAGCTCATGGCTGAGTCTAATCTACATGAACTTGACATCAATGTCATATCAGCACTGTCCGATGATGAAGAAAGTGTAAGTATTGTTCAGGTATCAAATCTATTTTCATCATCTCCACGGTATGCTGATATCATTTACATTTTACAACATTTGAATCCTCCTCTGGGCATGTCATAGAGTAAGAGTAGATATTTGAAGCCTAAGGCTTCGAAATATTTCATAATTGATAGTACACTCTATTGGAAGGATCCAGGAGGAGTATTACTCAATTGTTTGGTGGAAGATGAATCCAGAGAAGTGATGAAGGATTTCCACAAAGGAGATTGTGGAGGTCATTTGTACTAGAAGACTACGGCCAATAGAGTATTGAGAGCAGGTTACTATTGGCCTTCTTTGTTTGCAGATCTGTACAAGGTGGTCATGAGCTGCCATGAGTGCCAACATTTCCAAGGTAAACGTAAGCTCCTTCCTTTACCATTACAGCTCATTTCAGTTGAAGCTCCCTTCCAGTAGTGGGGCTTAGATTTTATCAGTGAAATACATCCACCCTCATATACTCAACATAGATGGATACTTACCACCACAGACTATTTCACAAAGTGGATCAAAGTGATCCAAACTAGGCAAGCTACTGACTCAGTCATAATTCAGTTTCTTGAAGCTAACATTTTGTCTCGGTTTGGTTGTCCTAGAAAGATCATCACAGATAACGTTGTAGCTTTCAAATCAAAGAAGATGACATAATTCTATGATAAGTATAACATTAAATTTGGTCATTCTACAACATATTATCCACAGGGTAACGGATTGGCGAAGTCCTCCAACAAGTCTCTAATCAGTATAATAAAAAGGATGTTGGAGGCTAACGAAAATAATTGGCACAAGAAGCTGATAAATTCACAGTGGGCATATCGAGTAAGCAGCAAAAGATCCATTGGCATGTCTCCATTTCAAGTAGTTTACAGTGTGGATACAATTTTTCCTACTTCATTGGTTGTCTCAATCATGAAACTTCTACAAGAGGCCAGAAGCGAAGAAATGATATTCAATGAAGAATAAACCAGATGATTCACTTGCAACAAACAAGGGAAGAAGTGTTCCAGAACACTTCCAAGCTCCATGATAAGATCAAGCAGATTTATGACAAGAAAACCAAACAAGATGATTTCAATATTGATGATGTGGTACCCCGCTCAGATGCCAGGAATGAAGACAAAGGTAAGCACAGGAAGTTTGATAATATATGGAAAGGTCCCTTTAAGGTTGCAGCTTCTCATGGACAAAACGCTTATCTTTTGGAAGAAATGAATGGGAAACGTTGCTTAGGAGGGCCAGTAAATGATAGGCTCTTGAAGCACTATCTCTTTTGATCTAAAAATTATGAGGATTTTTCATCCTTGTTGTATATATCAGTTTAATATTTTTGCAAGTGTGAAGTGGAAAAGCATTGGAGTTTGGAGCCCGAAGTGAAGGCCATGGAGCTTCATTGAGTTTCTACTTTTTCAAGTTAAATTTGCATTAGGGTAAGTTCAATTTTTTAGTCTTTGTTTCAGTTAAGTTGAGTCAAATTTGACTCAGTTTCATTCAATTTATGTCATTTATTTGTCAAATAGTCAGTCCTATATTTCAGTTTTAGTTATTTTTTGACCATATTGGCCTAATGGAAGAAGCACTGATCTGCACAACTCATAGATCTGTAGTTCTTGGCACCTCTTTTAGAGCTGCCATCCCCAATAAGGCCAATGTTAGTGTCAGAATATGCATTCTGCCATCAGTGATCAATATCATTCCTTTCATTTTCATTTTAGGTGTCTCACTACGAAAATTTTATATCATTCCATTAGGTCATGCTAAAAATTGTTTCACTGATGGTAGTATTCCTCAATAAAACTTCACTCTTCCTCATACAATCACATTTCTGACTCACCTGCATTATTCTTGAGCATAATAACACCTATGAAAAGCTCATTTCACAATGTCTTGTCTCAATTAAAGTCAACCATGAAAGTCAGGTTATTCAAAGTCTCATTAGGTCATTAGGGTTTTGTCTTTCAAGGTCCAAAAATGAATTATTCCATCCTAATAAAGTCAGCAAACAAATGACAATGTCGCAATTACATTCTATTTCCATCTACAAAAGATCATCAGTATGTAAATATTATATTTTTTAAGTTGTAATTTTGATTTTATGTGATTTTCATATCAAAATGTCAATTTAATATGAAATCAAAGATGTAATTTATTTTTATGTCCTATGTAATTTTATGTTTTCTATATGTAATATTTTCACTCGCTAGCTGTCAACTCAAAGAACTCATGCCAAACTGAACGAAAGAATTGTCAAAATCCATCAACTGATCAACCTGCAAAACAAAAAGTCAAAAGTCAAAGAGCATTAGTCTGAAAATTTGAAAGAAAAAGTGAAACATAAGGAAAGTGGGTTTTCAAAGCATAAATCAAATTCACTTAAGTATAAAAGCCCTCAACACTTCAAATCAAAGTTCATTTTTTTCCTACAGCCTCAAGCGAACTCAGCAAAGGAGATATTTTCGAGTTTTAGGGTGAAATTGTGCAAAACTGGGTCAAAGGGTGTGTTTTGCCTGGATGCTGCGTGTTTGGCCTGGATGCTGCGCGTTTGGAAAAAAATCCAGTGTATGTTTTAACGGTTCTGCGCATTTGACCTGGTCGTTGCACGTTTACCAAGGATGTTGCACGCTCACCCATAAGTCTTCAAAAATTCTCTGCCAGACTTCAAAATCTCACAGTTTCATTCCAAAACTTCACACAATGATTCTTCATGCCTCTGTATCCTAGTAAGTAGTGAATTTTCCTCGCTCCATTTTATCAAATATCAATTTGATGTGTGATCGTGATTAAGTGAATTTATTGCCTCCTTATAAATTAAAAAATCCCTAGTTTTCATTAAAATCCAATTTACATTCTAAAACTAGTCGCTTAGCCTTCATATACTCTTCCTCACGTCCTAAAACACTTTCCCAGCTCCCTACATTTATATCCTCATTCCCTAAACTATCATATCCTTTAAAGCCCCAAGTCCTAGGGTTTCACTTGCATAGGCTCCCTTCCCTATTCCCATCTCCTCTATTTCCTCACACCAAACTTCACTTCATACACTTTCATTTCATTCCATCATATCCCTAGGGTTTTGACACCAAGAACATCATGGCTGAAGAGGAGAACATAAGTCATAGTGAGGAGGAAGAAAGAGATGAGAGAATTAGGTCATATAAAAAAGGAGGGAGAGTCATTCAACATGAACCAACAAATACCAGAGAGATTATGGCATCTCCCATCACTGTGGCATACTTTAAGCATGTAGGCTATTTTGAGTTCTGTGAAAAAGTACAAAGTGTCCAGTACCATCCTATGTTGAAAATATTATTCATTTACAACATCCATGAAAACCAAGTTACCCTTGCCGACGTCAATTTCACTGTGTCCACTGACATTATATCAGCTGCCACTAAGATCCCAAATGTTGGGGAAAAATGGTTCAAACAAGGAAATCTGAGTCACTATTATTATGAGCCATATCTTAAACCAAGGTAAAAGAATGAGAGAAAGAGAATTTTCCTTTCTCTTACCTCTAGGACAGATATGTCCCCATGATGAAAATCATCATGAGATACTTCACCTGTGAGGGAAGGTTTTCTAGACTCTATTCCTATCATGTCCGGCTACTCATGCACTTCACAAGGGTCAGAATGCTCAATATACCCTACTATCTCTACCAGAGCATTGAAAAGATGGCATTTATTGCCCAAAAGAGAGATTATAATCATCAAATGCAAAGTGTCTTTCACCACTCCCTTATCAAGATGATAGCCATACACCACCTTGATCAGTTAAACATTCCATGGGACACCTTCATATCTAATGAGATTTTCACTGTCCCACCTATTGAGCATGGCCATAATGCACCTTCATCATCTCATCCTTCCACATCTCTCTCCATCTCAGCCTAATGTTCATACATCATCACCGGATCAGCTCCGTCACCTCCTTCACCTCCATCTCACATTGATCCTTCTTCTTCACCTTATTATGACCCTTCATCACCACCCCATCATCATTCTGAGTCACCTAGTAGGGATGCGGACATTAAGGAAAAATGGGCTAGTTTGGTTGAGGTTGAGGCATTGCCCAAAACCTACCAGAGAAGCTATAGGCATATTTTTGCTTCACCTAGAGTGAAAGGGGCCATGCCTTCTTCATCAACACAACAGGTGGATAAAGGTAAGTAAAAGGTGATAGAGCCAAACATTCATGATGAGGAGAACAATCATGAAACATAGCATGAATTTCAGTTGGTTGACCTAGATGAGGAGGATGAAGACAAAATCACAAATGCAGTAATCAAAGGTAAAGAGGCTAATATTAGTGAGCTCCAAGCTAGTCTTAAGAGGGTTAAATATATCATTCACTTTCTTGAGCATGAAAATGAGCAGTGGAAGACCAAACACACCATTGATGAGGTGAGATGCATCAAATCACAAAGAGAGGCAGAGAAGGCTAAAGCCTTGCTTGAAAAGACATTAGAGAAGTTTGTTGAACCTGATGATAAGGAGGTTCAACCTCCAAGATAGAGACCTAGGACTAGAGGGCTGAAAAGAGCTCTATCCCTAGAGAGACAAAGGGAAGCTGAGCTAGTAGACTAGCTTCCCTAAATGAACAACTTGCCCTAGAAATCAGTGAGAACAAGGAACCATGGCTCGATAGAGCCAATCTACACTTGGAAAAGATACTAGAGAAGGCCAACAAATTTAATGAATTGTTGAGGACAAAGGTCAGACTTCATGCCTGAAAATAGAGAATTGCATTGGCCAAGCTCAAAAGAGCCAATGCCAAAATTGAAAACTTGACTAAGCAAGAAGAGAAAAGGAGGCTAGACATACTTTCTGAGGTGACACTCCATGCCTCAAACACATGATTGGCAAATATCCCACCAATTTTGACAAAGTTTTGGAAAATTTAGCATGTTGGTACATTTTTGTGTTTTTAAGGGTATTTTTTGCACTGTAAAATTGTCAAATGCGCAACACCTTGGATGCTACGCTCTTTTTTGAGGCATCTAATGGACAAATGGCCACCACCAGTAGATTCAGAATGATGAGGAAATCAACCTTGTGTATTTGCTAAGAATTTGGATGCCAAATGGTTACTGAAAAAGACAAAAAACCATGTTTCTGCCTCATTTTTTGCTTGGTCGTTGCACGTTTACCAATATTGGGAGAAGTGATTTGACAGGGCAAATGGGCTTCATTTTGAAAACTGAAGGTAATTCTAGAAAGTAGACTTTAAGGGCTTTCCAACAATCTTGGAGCAAATTTGGGCACCGGGAAGGCACCCAAGTTCAACCTTGAACAGAGAGGGCATGTTCGATAAGAAAATGGCGCGTTTGACAAGAAAAGGGCGCATTTGGCAGTCTTCTGAAATTTTCTAAGTTTCACTCCAGTTTTGATTTTTATCTTGGGAAATGTTGATTTTACTTATGTAAATGATGAAGATGAATGTAATTATCATGTTTTTACTATTTACTAGGGTAAATACATTAGGTGAATCAAGAAAATGAGGTGTAATGAATCAATTCACTTGAGATAGGAATGAGTCACTTGGACCATCCTATACTCCAACTATCAGTTCAGATTTTTGTGTAATATATTTCTCTCCTCATGGTTTAGACCCCTAAGGATGAGAGAAGGTGGTTTTCATGTCTATTTAGCTCAATTCTTCACATTAGTCAAAGGTTGGAATTGCATTACATTAGTCAATTTTGGCATTGTGGTATTGGCCAAGCTAATAAAGAGGAGTTGCAACTACATTTTTGGGATACTTGTGGTATTGAATGCCTATCATTGTTTCTTCTTCAGTAACATATGTTTAAATGTATTTTTCATGTTCACTTTCATGTCTATGTTATGATATTTTACAAGTTTGAAATTCAAAATGCATGCTTGCACATGCTCTGTTTTGGGTAACTGATCATATTGTGTTCATCTTCTTCTGTCTGAGAAAAATAATTCTCTTATGCTTTCTCAGCCTTCTTACAGTTTCAAAACCATTAGATAACCATTCCCTTCAAGTGATAAGAATTGTACCTACCCTGCCCCATTGATCCCTATAACCCTAATTCTTCTTCCCTGACCTAGCTTTCCTTGTCCTAATTCCTTCATCCAGTGATTTCCCCAACCAAAATCAATTCAAAACAACCCCCTGCACTCTATATCTAGCCCAAAAACCCTAATTGTTGTACCCCTCCTAGTTGTGACCCTTTTGGAGAGATCCCCCTCCTGCTTGATAGGGCTAGCTATCAAGTCAAAATCTTGGTTTGTGGTTACCTCTGTTGGGATTCCTTCCTCAGCCTTGGGAATCTGGTGGAGCGATAACACCACTCAATAATGTTGTAAATATTGAATATTCAAGGATTTAAGTTACGTATCTAGAAATAATAAAATTCTTGTTTACCTCATTGTATATATGATATACTTTGTTGGTATCTACATACCTCAAGAAGATGCACTTCCAACTCATTACATCAATCTTGCTTCTTTTTTCCTTGAGAATCAAGGCATAACAGGTGGAACCAAAGACCTTGAGAAGCCTTACTGAAGGAATTCAACCATACCACATTTCATAAATAGTCTTTTTCTAAGAGCATGATATGGAAATATATTTTTAAAATACACTTCACATAGAACCACATCATCCCAAAACATCAACTTTACATTTTTGGAAAACATCATGGAACGAATCATATTCAAGATAGTCCTATTCATTCTTTTAGCCAAACCATTTTGTTGAGGATTGTATAGAACTATATTTTGATGTTAAATATCATGTTTGAAAATATAGTTTTCAAATTCATTATAAGAATATTATCTTCTATAATTAGTGTAAGGTGAGCTAATATGTGAATGTGCTTCATTTTGAATCCATACATGAAAAATTCTAAAAGATTCAAAAGCTTGAGATAGCAGAAGGAATAATCATTCTAGTGTAATAATCAATAAAAATAATCATATAATTATTTGCATTAGTAGAAGGAATAAGGATAGGGTGACACGAATTAGAATGTATCAACCCAAGTTTTTTACATGTCTAGAAGTGGAATCATCATATTTAAACTCAAGATTAAAGAGTTTGATCATCAATTGTACAAGCTCCAATTCTAAGTGTGAGGCATGCACATCTTTTAGATTCTTTAATGCAACATAAGAATATGTAATGAAAAAAATATGATGCCTCACCTCTTCACTTATTGATGCAACAATTAAGGCATAAGCTTTAGTATCTTCATTCTTCCATATAGATAGCTCTTTATTTGATGTAGGCTTCTTAGGTGCTCGATCCTCCTCTCCTTCATAGATGTCATCCCATAAATCATTGAAAACGAGTGTGCATTTGATCTTTCTAGACCACTCTCAATAGTTCTCCTTACCAGTCAACACTATATCGATAATGAAGATGAGGGAATGCATCTTCAACCAATTTTTGAGCTACGTTCTAGACAACAAATTGTATTCTCTCCACAGAAATAAACAAGAGCACCAATAATCTCACAATGCAACATTGACACTAGAATTAATCAAGGGGATATCTCCCTCTTTAAAATTAGATACATGATAAAAACTAGGTATTATGTAGTTTTCAACTCATTTAGCTTCAATAAATGCTTACTTATTTACTAAATGCTTACTTCTTTACTGAAAAATCTTCTCATATACTATTTAATTTAAATCTTATAATTTAAATGCTAACACCATAAATAAAATATTCTAATTGTTATAAAAACCTCTAAATAACATATTTCCCCTTTATATAATCAGCATCACCCCTTACATGATGTCTTCTCAAACATACCTACACCCTGGAAATTCCAAAACTAAAACTATTATGTATTTTTTCATAATTAAAACATATCACACCCCTTACATGATGTCTTCTCAAACCTACCTACACCCTAGAAATTCCAAAACTAAAACTATTATGTATTTTTTTAATATTAAAATATATCATTATGTTATTATATGATGGATGATACAAAAATTGGATTATTTAATTCATGAACCTTACACATGGTTGTAGTGGAATTGATTATAAAATAAATAATTTAAATATAAAAAAAATAATAATAACTTAATATTATTAAGTATCTTTTTTCCCTAATGTATTGAAAATGAAACTCCCGACTCAAATTATCCTTAATGTTAATTTAAATAATTTCTATGTGGAGACAAACTTTTATAAATCAATCATTTATATTTATTGCCTGTCTGAATAAATACGAAACAAAGCAATCTCTTTTGATTAAATATATATATATATAGATATATATATTTTATAGACCATGCAACAATTTAAAATTTTAAAACTTATATATATGAGTGCTTATATGAAGATAATGGTATCAAAAGTAGCAATCAGGTACACAAGAACTGATGCACATTCTTAAAAGCACACATTTCTTCACTATTTTATAGTCTCAATGCTTCATGAACTGCCATACATGTTTGCCAACTTGGATTTTCCAAGAACACGCTTACATTTTCAAAAGAACATGTATGCAATGCGTGAACATTTTAAAAAATACAAACATAATTTCAGGATCACATGTGTGTTTTCAAAAGTGCACTCGGTTCTTTTAAAAGCATGTGGGTATTCGTGCACATTTTCAAAAGCACGCATGCAGGTTAAACTTTTATCTCTATCATTTTTGAGAATTTTTGAGAATTTTTGAGAAGGAGAGAAAAAGATAGAGAGATAAAGTTGGGAGGGGATAGTTTTGAAGGAGGGAACAAGGAAAGATAGAGAGGGGTAGATGGACAAATAGAGAGAGTGAATGAGTGGAGGTGGAGAGTGAGAGGGAGAGAAAGTGAAGGGTGGAGAAAGAAAGGGAAGAAGAGAGAGGTAAAGAGGGAAGGGGATAATGGGGAAGGGAGAGAGATAGAGTGAGGAAGGGAGAGGAAGAGGGAGAGTTTGTGAACATGCAAGAGCCAGTGGGAGGGAGAGAAAGAGAGAACAAGAGTAGTAAGAGATAGAGGGGAGAGAGAGATAGAGGGAAGGAGGACAAGAAGGAGTGGTAGGAAGAGAGAGAGAGAAGGGCACAATGAGAGAGGAAGGGGGAAAGGTAGAAAAGGAGAGAAAGGTAAAGATAGAGATAGTGTGGGGTGAGAGAGAGAGTGTGTGGGGAGAGAGAGATGAGGAGGAAAAGAGGGGGAGAGAAAAGAGAGTGAGGGAGAGGCAAAAAGATTGAGAGCAAAGGGGAGGAAGAGAGATTGTAAAATGAAAGAGAGAGAGAGAGAGAGAGAGATGAATGGGGTAAAGAGAGGAGGAGGAAGAGGGAAATAGGGGGTGATAGTGAGGAAGGAAGACGGGGGGAGATTGGGGGAGAGGAGTAGAGTGAGAGAAAAAGAGGAGGGATTGAGTGAGCATGAGAGGAGGGGTGGGGTGCGGCGGGAGGGAAGGGATATAGGGAGAGAGAAGAAAGGGGAAGAGAGTGGGGAGGGGAGGAGTGATGTGAGATATGTGGGGAAGAAAAAGATAGGGAGTGAAGCGAAGAGAGGAAAATGGATATGTGCAAAGAGAAAGAGAGAGAGAGAAGGAGGGGGGGAGGACAAGGGGGGAAGAAAGAAAGAGAGAGGTGGGGGGTATTGGGTAAGGGAGAGAGAGGGATAGTTGGGGAGAGAGTGAGGAAAATGGAGCAGGAGGGAGTGTGCATAACAAAGACAAGGGGGGAATGTCTAGAGAGAAAAGGGGAGAGAGTGAAGGAGGGGCCATGAGAGAGAAAGATTTTTTGGGGGTTGTTGTGAAGGTAGTGGGGAAGTTAAAGAGGGATAGAGAAAGAGGGGAAGGGGGAATGAGGAATTTGGAGAGAGAGGGGGGAGCTAGGTGGGTGAGAGAGATGGGGGATAGGGAATGAGGGGGGAGAAAGTTGTAGAGATGTGTGTGTGAGAGAGAGAGAAAGAGAGAGAGAGAGTTGGGGGATGGGGAATGACAGGGAGAAAGGTGTAGAGATGTGTATGTGTGAGGAATATACACATGGAGAAAAAGAGGGAGAAATAGTCACGGAGACAAAGAGAGGAAGAGAGTGACAGAGAGGAGAGCTAAAGCGAGACAAAAAGAAAAAGATCATCATTAATTTCCACTAAACATATTCTAATTGTTTCAATTAAAAATTCAATCAACTTACTCAATTATTTATATATTATTTTTTGCAAAAGCAAAAAGACAAAAACATATATATTATTAAAAAAAATTAATTAAAGAATAATAAAATGATTTGAAGTATGTGATACTTTGGATGTATATTAAACTAATAAAAATATATACGAGGGAAAATGGGGAATAAAGAGAATGTTTAGATCCAGCTCATGGGATGTCAGTCGGTTAAACTAATTAAAATATATACCAGGAAAATTGACAGGGATAAAGAAAAAGTTTAGATCCAGCATATGGGTTGTCAGACTGATTTCGCCATTTCCTTAGTGCTGGTCCTCATAAATGTGGTCGCTGGTTATGCACGTGTCAACTGAAAGCGATGTGAGGGTTATGTCAAATGGTTGGCTCATTTCACTCTCTAATAAAAATTGCTAAATTGTCGCCCATTACTACAGTCAGAAGTTTTCCAGAAGCCCTTCGTTATGGAGTTCGGTAGGAAGTCAATTTGGTGTGTGACCGAGACATGGTTGGAGGAGTGATGCCGTGAGAGATCAACTAGCCAAGAGTCGTGAAATGCAATCAAAGGAGGAGTATACGCCACTCCATTGATACATAGCACGGAAAGTTTCCATTGGCAGCCAGTACAGTTGGGGATCCATGGCCACCATTGGAAGCCGATTGGATTTAGTGCTCTGCCTTCTTCTCCTGCACTCTGTTCTCTGCTGTTCTGACACTTCACTTTTGGTAATTATATTCAATACTTCAAAAAATATTCCAAAAACCGATGGATCTGTGACATAAATTTCTTGGTTCAAGCCAAGCCATAGAATGTCAGTGAATTAATTCTAATACTGTTGGTGTTGTTAGTGGAGTGCAGGAGGACTGCAGCAATGGGTGCAAGTCGAAATTCTGCAGAGGTCTGTCTGGTTATCTTTAACTTTTAGAAATTAAAATGTGAAATGGAATACTAGATTTTGTGTTTAAGTGTAATTTTTGATGTTAAGCAAAGGGATTGAGGTGTGATTTTTGATGTTTAAGGGATTAGTTTAACAAATTAGTGTTAATCCTTTGAAGTATTTTGGGATTGTTTTGTGGGTTTATTTATTAGAGGTTCATCTATATTTGTGGCTCAGCATTTTTTCCATTTTCGACCAGATTTTCATGATCCCTAATTTTTATTTTCCTAAAGATTTACACAAATAAGCTATGGAGTAATAGATTTTGTTAGTTAAATTGCTGTTAAGTTTCTGGCTAATTTTTTTATATAGATGTCCTGCTTTTTAGAAATATAATTTCCATTTCAGGGAAGGTCTTCCTTCAAAAATAAATGTGAGTATTGATGTATTTTAATTGCAGAGGCTCCGATTCTAAGGTACGGGCGATACTGCGGAGTATTTTACACGGGATGCCATGGAGAATCTCCCTGCGATGGATTGGACAACTGCTGCAAAAATCACGACTATTGCATCACCCGAACGCGCAATTACCTGAGCGTCGAGTGCAATCAGAAATTGCTGGACTGTCTGAGCGCGTACGTTACTTCTGGACAACCTCAGTTTGCAGGCGCCACGTGTCGCAGACGGACGGTGGTGAATACCATCGAGTTTGCGATAAAGGCAGGTGTGTGGATCGGAAGAAGGATTCCGCCCCAAGATCTCCAAAACTCCTCTGCCTCCACAGATTTTCATAACCCCTAATAAAACTCAATGCTTCACATATAATTTCAGAGCTGGTATTGTTGTTTGAAGCCTACTGCGAAAAAAATTTAGATGATAGCGGCCATAGATATTAAACAGAGTGGGAGTCGAGTAGGACATGGAGAAGTTCATTCGGCCTTTGAAACCCTTACTTTTCTGTTGTAGAGTGGGAGTAAATCTGTTAGCAATAAGATGAGAAATGGCAAGGAGTTCTGACGTTTGGTCCAACGGCAAGGTCATCTAGTGGTTGGACCTAAAAGTTTATTATACAAATTGTAATTCTGTAAACTCTCGTTCATTGGTGAAAGAGCCCTCGTTCGTTGAGGAGGTAGCTTGGGTAACGAGGACTTCCAACTAATAAATTGTACTTCTGTAAACTCTCGTTCATTGGCTAAAGAGCCCTCGTTCGTTGGGGCGGTAGGTTGGGTAACGAGGGCTTGTAAAAGAATCACCAAAGAATTAATAAAAACTTGTAAATTATTAATTTTTTTTCATTTTTTAAGCAATAATACTAGTTTTAGAGTCATAATTTTTGCATAATTATTTGACCCCTCCCACGGTCTTCCCTTAAACTTAATGGAATGAATATCTTTAAATAATAGAATTCCTCCCCCACATACAATAGGATTCTCTTGGGATTCTAATTAATTAAAACCACCTTAGATCTATTTAACTTCGGAAATGAAATGAAGTTTTAAAGTCCACGAGACTAAAAATAGTCTATGGGATCTTTCAGGTGCTGAGAGGGATCAAATCCCTTGAGGTGCAAGTCTTCTTTTTGGAGTTTATAATTTGAGAAAGGCTTGCACCTCGAGGGATTTGATCCCTCTCGGTGCATGATAGATCTGGAGTTAGATGGATCTAGGTTGGTTCCAGTTGACAGCAACAATGTCACATTTTTAGATTATCATTATTATGTATATAATTGGGATAAACTTTATACTTTGAAATTTACATTATGTTTTTTTCCTTCACATGACTATCTCATTCTCTTCTTTAATTTAGTCTATGTTGCTTGCCTTGAATGGTTTGTAAGTCTATGTGTGGATCCTTTGAGTTGTTTGTGTGTTTATGTGTTTGGATTTTGATGGTATTATATGTGAATGTTAAAGTTGTTTTTTTATATTTCTATATGTGTATGTAATTGTCTCTTAGTAATTAGTTGGTCATGAAGAAGGGAGACAATCTTGTCAATAGTTTGCAGGAGGATTGATATTGCACATCTATTTCATTTAATTTCAGGTATCATAACAAATTAATTCTTAATAGTGTCCCTCTAAGTATTGCTAAATATATCTTGAAGAGTAATTTTAATAATTTACTCGGTCAATATTACTCTTTAAATTTTAGGTATCACGACTTTTGAAAGTTAATTAATTCTTAATAGTTCCCCTATTACTCCATAGTGTCACAACTTTTGGCATATTAGTAGTGGCACTATTAGTTTTGTCATCTTTTCATATCGATTATACAAAAAGTGCAGTTGAAATCATAAACCATTCAAATATTTAACTCCAGCTATTTTAGTAAGCATCATACCTTGTCTCTCTTACTCTCCAATATTAATAGGTTGAATTACTATAACACAAAAATCAATGCACATTGTCAATAATTTTTTTGTGCTTAAACTGAAACCAATGCACATTGTTAATCCAATCACTTTAATATTAATGCACCATCATACATCCAATTACTTCAATCATAAATCAACATATACATTGAAATCAATGCATCTAATGCAAGCAATCAAATAGGATTAGAAAACAAAATCTACACTAAAATTAATGCATCTAATGCAAGCAATGATATAGGATTAGAAAACATCTACACTAAAATCAATGCATCTAGTGCAAGCAATCAAATATAATTAGAAATGAAAAGCTACACTGAAATCAGTACATTTAATGTAAGCAATCAAATAGAATTAGAAAACATCTACACTGAAATCAATCCATCTAGTGTAAGAAATCAAATAGGGTTAGAAATCAACATCTACACTGAAATCAATGCATCTCATGCAAACAATCAAATAAGATTAGAAATTAACATATACACTGAAATCAATACATCTAGTGCAAGAAATTGTCTTCCCTCTCCCCCCACCCTCCATATATATATATATATATATATATCCTTCCTTTTCTCTCAACCTCACCCACCCCCCCAAAACACACACACTTTCTCTCTCCAGATCTATCTCTCTCCCTCCCTATCTATATCACTCTTCACCTTCCATCTATATCTCTATATCCCTTTGTCTCTCCTTTGTCTTTCTATATCGCTCCCAAAACATACACACTCTTTCTCGCTATTTATCTATCTCTCCCTCCCTCTTCCTCTCCCTCTCTCTTTCTCTTCCCCTTCACTCCCTCTCTCCCCCCTTCTATATCTTTTTCCCTCCTTCTCTTATCTCTCCCTCCCTCTCACTCCAACTTTCTCTCTCTATGTCTTTCTTCTTACCTCCCTCTCTCTACCCCTCCAACTCCATCTCTCTCTTCCACTCTCTTTCTCTCTGTCACGTCCTCTCTCTCTTCCTTCATCTCTCTCCTTTTCTCTCCCACCTCCCTTTAACCTCCCCACCTCATCTCTCTCTCTCTCTCTAACTCTTTCGCTATCTCCCTCCCTCTCTCATTCTCTCCCACCTCCTCTCCATCTCTCCTTTGGCTCTCTGTCTCACCCCCAAACATACACACTCTCTATCCATCTCTCCCTTGTCACTCTCTCTCTCTCTCTCTCTCTATGTTTTCTTCTTCCCTGCCTCCCTCCCTCCCTTGCAACTCTATCTGTGTCCCTCCCTCTCTACTCCTTTATCACTCAATGTATTTGTTCTTCCCTCGCATATGTATCTAAAGTTAATATATATCATGATATATTAATATATATTAATATATATCATTAATACTAGATTTAATAATATGAATATGAATATTAATCTTTTAATATTAATATTAGATTTAATGATGTTTTTTACAAGGCATGATAACAAAATTTATAATAAAATTGTATCAATATTTTCAAATATTACAACTTTGACGTGGAAATATTTATATCTTTATAGATTTTAATATATCCATAGAATATGGTTTTTCCTTTTAAAGATTTATTTTACAAATATTTAATTAAAATAAATATTAAAATATTTTGCAGCATAAAATAACTATTAAACCCATGAGATAATTGTATTGTATTTTTTTTTTCATTTTTGTTTAGGGCCAATATTAATTATTTTATTTTTATTATTATTTTATTGTACTTACATATTTACACATAGCCCCCATACTGGATTGTAGAATGCGTCTCTCCAAACAATAATGAATAATATTTTCATATGAAAATAAAAAAAATTATATTATATTATTTTCACAAAACATTTTCAATATATTTTTATGAAAAGTCTAGGAAGCATTGAAACCTAAAGTGAATAATGGATAAATGATTTTTAATTGAAATAAATATCAAAATAAAATAACAATAATACATCTATATATCATTTAATTGTATCCTATGTTGAATGAATAACATTGGCTTCATTGCCATATTAAATTATTAAGTACGTGACAATCTAATTACCATATGAAAAAACTTCTTAATATGACAAAAACATCAAATTAACACTATTATAAAAACATATTCATACACTCATTAACTCTTTGAAATTAGGCATGGGTATCAAAACCTTAAATAATCTAAGGTTCGGGTTAATAATATTTATACCAAAATGAAAGGTCAACACCAAGTTACCGTGTAGAATGTAGGGAGATTTGGCAATGAGTTTTTCAATAAAGGAAACGAATGCAAAGACCACAGTGAATAAAATAAATTAAGTGAAAGGAAAGGAATTTGAACAACCAAAATCCAGGGAATTTGAACAAATATTTTGACTTGTTATTAATCTTGCTTAAAATCCTATGACTGATTATTAATCTTAGCACATGTAATGCTTTATCTTAAAATCCTTTGACTGATTATTGATAGCCTGAGCTTTTACAGAGATTAAAATGTGTTTTTTAAACATAGGAAGTTCCTATTGGACACACTATTTTTTATTATCATGGGCATTGAAAGAATAAGAGAAAAGAAGATATTTTCATATAAATTATAAAGAGAATCCCTACTTCTTATTAATACCCTAGATGTTAAACATAGTTCGTGTGATTCTTTCTAATACCATGTTAAATAATAGGTGGGCGATATTATTATAAACATTTAAATTTTCAATTTTGTAGGATTAGGAACAACGTCAACTCTTTGTGTGTGTTACCCACCACTTTGTGGGTGATATCCCTATCGACATCCAGTAGCCCCTTGCAACCACCAACTAGCTCGTTGTGTCATTTATCTACCACCTGAGCCAACCAAGTGGTCCCTCACCTGTCTATCATGATCGTCTTTTTGAAGTTGGGCCTCTCGAACCTGAAGGTATGTCTTGTAATTTGGTAATTGAGTATTGAGTTTTCTTATCTTGGACACTTCGGGGCATGGATTAATGGGGGTGGGGGGATTCAACGGAAAAGAGTGGGCTTAGTTTTTTATTCTATCCCTTAGACCTCTTTTGGATGCTACCCTTGGATCTTAGTCCCATGGGATCTCCATTACTGACCATTTTGTTTTAGGATGACACTACCTGGGAAACCCCGATTTTGTTTACGTGATCCCGCTCCCTCATCCACATATATTGCTTCACTCATTATATTCCACATTCATCATATTTCCCACATCGTTCCACATTTCTTCATTAGGTCCACATAGGGTTAGCCTCCCCTTTCCCTTGCCCCCACCTTGAGTCAAGCTTGGAACAATGCCCTAGAGGTTGAAGCAGCTGAAAAGAAAAAGTAAAAGCACAAATGGCCACATTCAATAGGAAAATGTACCACAAGATGCAAAAGATGGTTGGAAAAACATATTTATCATGTGGGAAAAAGCCAATACATGAGCTCTACCCCATACCCAAGGCCATCACCCTAGTTCCATTGGCCCTAGATGAGCATCTTTTATCATTCAAGAACCCATTATTGTCCCAACCCCTGGAGGGAAATGAACCACAATACCTAAAAGGGGGTAACCACTACTATATCTTACACATGATGCTCTTATCCTTTGAGCCCTGAGCAATTAATCAAAGAAAAATCATAAAAGGCAAAAAGCATATAAAGAAGGGTGGGAAAATCAAGGTTGGGGCACCTCATGTACCACAATTGCTCCCACCTATATATTATACACCCAGGTGTGGGATTCCCTTATTCTAGCTACCCTTGTACCCCGATATGTCACCCAATATTTCCCCTTTCATTCCCTAATACATTCACCAATTTATCACATCCCACCACCATTTGAGGGATATACCTTGGACATATTATCCCCTATAAAGGTAGAAACCACATAATAAGGTACTTGGTTAAACCCCTTTGGACCTTGGAGACATTAGCACATGTCAAAGTCCACTATGGAAGGGAATGCCATTATGAAATGTCCACTTGTTGTCCACGGTTTGTAAGCTCTTTTACCCGATTACTTTAATGACTTGTTGTGCTGGAAAGCTAGGGGAAACATTGGATCTCATGCAGGATTGAAGATGGTGTCCATTATGAATTTGGTCTCCCTATACGGGGTCCTAACTCTCCATAGGACTACATTGGCACATGTAGGGTGTGTGTAGAGAAGCATGGGCCTCCAAAAAAGTATACAACACTCCATGGATCCCCAGATATTTTCAGAGATTTCTCAATATCCACATATTGGACAAGGAAGATGCACCTCATACACCATGCCCAGTTGGCCCCACAGTTGGACCCCCACACTTGGCAGGTGACCCAGGACTTGTACATTGATGTGGTATCATTTAGTCCATCATTTGAGCCCTTACGGATGGTATACAGGAATCTTCAACTTACTTGGAGACCCATGAGGTTATTTGTGTGCCCCCACGCCCACTGGGAGCACCACATGTTTATTGTTTAGAGAACAAGGGACCACTCCCTTGTCCATCACTTTTGAGAGTCACATTCATCTTTATGGCACTTATGGAATGCATCGGGCCTCTTGGAGGCCCCAACGACATGTATTATTCATCATTTGACCTCTTGAGAGGCTTATTATTTTATTTATGAGCTATTTTGGTGGGTTTCTCACCAAAAATTAGTTATTTTGCACATTATTTTATTTTAGGGGCTAATGTAGGCTCAATTAGGTAAATCAAACTCCTAAGAAGTGTATAAATATGAGTGACATGAATTCATTTTGGATCATCACTTGCATTGGATCATTCTCTCTCTTGAGATTTCCCCTAATCCTTCTTGGTGGGTGAAGTTGGAGCATGGATGAATTTTGATGTTTGGATTATATTTTCTTATCTTGAAGCTTCTTGATTAGAAAATGCATTGATGGTTGGATATATTCTCTTACATGTAAGTACAAAATTAATGCTATTTTATTTTACTGTCACATGCATTGATAATGGGATTTTCGCTATTTTAGGGCTAATTATTGCATGCATTTACTAGCTTAATTGTGGAATTATGTTTCTTTATAACATATCTCTATGTATGGGCCATGTTTTCTCAACTAATTTTCCTAGAGATCAAAGTCGTCTTGATAAGACATAATTATTTGCAAATGAAGTATAAACGCTTTAAGGTCACTCTTTGTTTCCCTAATGCCATCAAAGTTGACCTTAGAGCCTCCTTGAGCTATAAACGAAATTCATTCTCATTATTCTTCTTGACTCCATATCCCCAAAGGAATTAGGTACTAATACACCATAAGTTGATCACATTAAAACTGTTTTTCTTCACCTTTTTCTCCATTGCTCTAGGTCTATCCACGATGGGCCACCTAGGGCATCATTTTCCCGAAAAAATAGCCATAGAAAAAAATTGATCTCTTGGCCTCTCCTCCGCTGACGTGTCCTCAAATGCTTCTCCAAATTTTAAGAAATTTCGACGATGAGATTGTGAAATATCCCAAGCCCTAGCCCTGAGACTGAACTTTCCCCTAGGTTTCCCTAGGCTAGTACCTCATAGGATCATTTTGGCATCTTTAAGTGAAAATTATTCCTTTGATCCTCTTCCCCTCCTTGTTTAGGTTAGTATCATCATTGGTTGCTAAAATACCTCCTCTTAACCTAGGTTGGGTCCACTTAGTCCTGTGTGGTCCCATTTCTCATCAAAGTCAATTCTTCAAAGACATCTCGGGAATCCAAGTTTTGCAAGGATTTTAAGGATTGGGAAGCTCCTTCACAAGTCACACTCCTTTAACCTAGCCCTCAAATCCTCAGCTCCTTCTGCTAGAAAGTCTTATAACTTGCTCAAGGAGCAAGCAAGTCTCATTCTTGACTCTGTTGTAGGGAAGAATATTTGAGGTCACTTCACATCCATTTATTATCCTTCATAAGTGAATCTTTATATATTGGGTCTCCTCCCATTGGTGAAGGTACATAAATATTAAGGTACCTTAGCTGAGGTGAAAGTGGGCTAAGTCTCCATAGTTTCCCTTGGCCTAGTAGTTTCCCCTTTAGGATTCCCTTTTAGGTCCCCTACTAGTTTGAGTGGTAACATTTCCGGCGTCATTGTCAGGGACACAAAACGTGTCTTTTGTTACCCATATGACATATATACATAACATTATCAACGACTCCATTGGAAGAATGAAGCCCTAGTTCTTCATTGAACTTTAAGATCGATGCTTGTAGGGTGAAGCAAGCATTTTTCTAGACATCTTTAAATCCACCCTGGCGACTCCTACATACTTTTCATGTATATCTCAAATAGGTAGTATTTCTTTGATAAATTTCTCGCTTTGGACATCGCTAGTGTCCCTAGGCGCTCTAATCATGTTACAAAAAGGATGGTACGTGGGGTGCCCGTGTTTGATGGTGATCCACTCTCCGCAATTGACCATGTAGAAAAATTTAATGCACATGCTTCAAGAGAAAAAGTGGTTCACCAATATGTCCTTTTGTTTTTGTTCATGGTTTCTCTCGATGGTCATAACTCATGGTTGGATGATCATAAACCTAAGAAAATATAATCTATTGAGGATTTTGTTGATCGATTTTTCTTAGAGATTTTCAAGTATACCATACATTAAGAATGAAAGAGGAAGCCTTCATTGAGCATCATCAAGACATTGAGAATATAAGTAATGAGCAGGAATATGAGTCCTCCTCAGGCCCACATGACAAAAAGGATGATTTTGAGAACACGTGTCGGGAAGGATGAAATTGAGACTAACATTAACTTTCTCGAGGATATTTCTCCTAGTGACTCTCCTTTTGAGAACCTTGAGGAAGGTGATCCCATTAGTCCCTTTGAAGATGACATTGGATATTACTTCCATATTGAAAAGGAGAAATGGGAAATTGTTGGTCCTCAATTTGATTGTGCTCCCATTTATGACGCCGAAAAGGAGGATGATGCTGAGATTGGTCCTCCCTTTCTATCGGGCATTATTTATGATGACATATCCATTTATGACCTTGGGGAGGAAAAAAATTATTTTCCCTTGCATAAAGAGGGGTAGTTGGAAGTGATAAATTTTCCTTTTAGGAGAGGCCCCATATTTGATACCAAGGAAAGCAGTAAGGCTCCCACCTCTTCTACGTATGACATTATATTCAAATCCCCTGAGCCTTATGATTTTTGCGAAGAGGAACCTATTGGATACAACACTCCACCCTCTTCTTTTCCTACCTCTCTTTTTCATCATTTTTAAAGTGATTCTTGCACTCATTCTCATATGATCTATAGTGACCTTGATCCCTTTCCCCTTTCTGAGCATAGTATCATGAAAGAACCCTCCTTGAATATTCGTTATCTCCTTGGGCACCCCCTCAGGATCATGATCAATCTATGATTCCCCCTTTCCAGTGTGATCATCATGGAAATCCTACGTGTGTCTCTCTATCTCATCAGTCTCCTTTTCCTACTAATTATAACCCGTAGAGGACATGAAACATGACATAAATAATAAGATCATAATAATATGCCCAAGGTTGCCATCTGTCAAAATTTCATGAGCCTAATCATTGACATCTCAATATTCTGGTTAGAAGGAGGATCTCATGGACTATATTACATCCTTTTCTTACCTCCTCCCATGTGATTATTCAGATGTGGGAATTCTATTTTCCTACCTCCCAAAAGCCTTATCATCCATGTTATTATGTCCACACTCTCTTTGACATTTACTACATGATTAATCATATATGCCGACATATTTATATTGATTTGATGATATGTTGCTTGCACTAGATTTATGATTACACATAGTATTAGTTTTGCACCATATCCATGTTAGAGTAGAATGAATTGCATGTTGATTTTCGCATTAGAACTAATGTCATATGATATTTCTCATGGTAGATTAAGCTGCATTTAGATTAAAACTTGCATAATTGGTTTTCTGTTGATTTTACGACCTAACATTAAGCATGGGTGATCATGAGAAACCATGAAAAATATGCTTCCCCGTGGGTTTAGTCGTTGATATGTGCAAGTAACATGTGTCGTTACCAAGAGATTGTTGGAGTTGTCGTGATCTCACGTTCGAGTAGCTTCTCCAATTTCTTCGAGATATCACGTCCCAGTTGGAGCCAGATGTTACCCACCACGTTTTTGGTGATATCCATAACAGAAAATATTTCTCAAGATGGTCCTCATCCAATAGCCACTAACTAGGTCGTTGTGTCATTTATCCACCACCTAAGCCAACCATGTGGTCCCTCACCCATCTTTCATGATCCTATGCTTGAAGGTGGGCCTCCTGAATCTAAAGGTATGTATTGTCATTTGTTAATTGAGTAGTGAGTTTTCTTATCATGGACACTTTTGGCCATGGATTAATGGGGGGATTCAGCGAAAATATTGGGCTTAGTTTATGCTTCTGTCCCCTATACCTCTTTTGGATATTACCCTTGAATCTTAGTCCCGTGGGATCTCCTTTACTTACCAATTGGTTTTAGGGTGGTACTACTTTTGAAAACCCAATTTTGGTTGCATGGTCCCACTTCCTCATCCACATATATTTCTTCCCTTCCATTCATTATAACCCCATTCATCATCTTTACCACCTGGCTCCACATTTGTTCACTAGGTCCACATAGGTTTAGCCTCTCCTTTCCCTTTCTCCCACCTTGGGTTAGGCTTGGAACGATGCCTTGGAGGTTGAAGCAACTAAAAAGAAAAAGTGAAAGCATAAATTGTCACATTCGATAGAAAAATGTACCATAAGATGCAAAAGATGGTCAGGAAAAACATATTTAGCACATGGGAAAATCCAATGCATGAGCTCTACCCTATACCCATGGCCATCACCGTGGTTCCATAGGCCCTAGATGAACCTCCTTTATCATTCAGGAACCCATGATTGTCCCAACTCCTTGAGGGAAATGAACCGCCCTACCTAAAAGAGGGTATCCACTGTTATATTTTACACATCATGCTCTTATCCTTTGATCCCCAAGAAATTAATCAAATAAAAATCATAAAAGGAAAAATTCAAATAAGGGTGAAAAAATCAAAGCTAGGGGACCTCGTGTACGATGATTTCTCCCTCTTATACATTATATACCCAAGTGTGGGCTTCCCTTCTTCTAGCTAACCTTATACCACATTATGTGGCCCTGGATTGCCCATTTCATTCCCTACTCCATTCACCTCTTTATCACACACCACCACCATTTGAGGGATATACATTGCACATACTATCCCCTCTAAAGGTATAAACCACCTAATAAGGTACTTGGTTAACCTTCTTTGGAGCTTGGAGACATTAGCACATGGAAAAGCCCACTATGGAATGGAATTCCATTATGAAGTGTCCATTTGTTTTCCATGGTTTGTAATCTCTTTTACCTGATTAATTTAATGAATTGTTGCACTGGAAGGCTAGGGACACAATGGATCTTATGTGGGATTGCAGATGGTGACCATTCTAAGTTTGGTCACCCTATACGAGGTCCTAACTCTCTAGAGGACTACATTAACACATGTAGGGTGTGTTTAGAGATCCATGAGCATCCACAACAATAGAAAACACTCCATGGATCCCCCAAAAAGTTCAAAGTTTGTCAAGATAAACTTATTGGATGAGGAAGATGCACCTGGTACACCATGACCAGTTGGCCCCACAGTTGCACCACACACTAGGAAGGTGACCCGAGACTTGTACACTGATGTGGTATCATTTAATACATCATTTGAGCCTTTACAGATGGTCTACAGGCATATTTGACTTACTTGGAGACCCATGAGGTTATTTGTGTGCCCCCACACCCACTGGGAGCACCAAAGGTTTATTGTTTGGGAAACAATGGTTCACCCCCTTGTCCATCACTTTTGAGAGTCCTATTCATCATTATGGCACCTATGTAACTCATCAGTCTTCTTGGAGGGCCCAACGACATGTATTATTCATCATTTGACCTCTTGAGAGGCTTATTATTTTATTTATGAGCTAGTTTTGTGGGGTTGTCACCAAAAGCCAGTTATTTTTCACAGTATTTTATTTTAGGGGCTAATGTAGGCTCAATTAGGTAAAGAGAACTCATAAGAAGTGTATAAATAGGAGTGAAATGAATAAATTTTATATCATTACTTGGATTGAATCATTCTCTCTCTTGACATTTTTCCGATATTTCTTCTTGGTGGACGAAGTTGGAGCATGGATGAATTTTGATGCTTGGATTATATTTTCTTACCTTGGAGCTTCTTGATTAGCAAATTTAATGATGGTTGGATATATTCTCTTACATGTAAATACAAACTTAATACTATTTTCTTTTACTTTGTCACATGCATTGTTAATGGGATTTTCATTATTTTAGGGCTAATTGTTGCATGCATTTACTTCTTAATTGTGAAATTATGTTTCTATATAGCATATCTCTGTGTATGGGCCATGTTTGTTGAAAAACATTTCCTAGAGATTGAGTCATCTTGATAATCCATCTTGATTTGTAAATGAAGTATAAATGCTTTAAGGTCACTCTCTTTTTCCCTAATCCTAAATGAAGTTGTCCTTAGATCCTCCTTGAGCTAGAAACAAAATTCATTCTCATTATTCTTCTTGACTCCATATCCCCAAAGGAATTAGGAATTGATCCACCATAAGGTGATCACCTTAAAACCATTTTTCTTTACCTTTTTCTCCTTCCCTCTAGGTCTAGCCATGCTTTCCCCCCTAGGGCATCATTTTCCCGACAAAATAGCCATAGAAAAAGTCTAATCTATTGGCCCCTCCTGCGTTGGTGTGTCCCCAAGGTCTCCTCGAAATTTGAAGAAATTCTGACTGTGGGATTGTGAGATATCCCAAGCCTTAGCCCATAGACCAAAATTTTCCCTAGGTTTCCCTAGGATAGCACCTGATAAGATCATTTTGGAATCTTTAAGTGAAAATTATTTCTTTGATCCTCTTCCCATCCTTGTTTAGGTTAATATCATCATTGGTTGTGAAACTCCCTCCTATTAACCTAGGATGGGTCCACTTGGTCTCGCGTGGTCCTATTTCTCATAAAAGTCAATTATTCAAAGACATTTCGGGAATCCAAGTTTTGCAAGGATTTTAGGGATTGTGAAGCTCCTTCACAAGTCACACTCCTTTAACCTAGCCCTCAAATCCTCACCTCCTTCTGCTAGAAATCCTTATAAATTGCTCAAGGAGTAAGCAAGTCTCATTCTTGACTCTCTTCTAGGGAAGAACCATTGAGGTCACTTCACATCCATTTATTATCCTTCATAAGTGACTCTTTCTATATCAGGTCTCCTCCCCTCGGTGAAAGTTCATAAAGAGTAGGGAGCTTTAGCTGAGTTGACAGTGGGGTAAGTCACCATAGTTTCCCTTGGCATAGTAGTTTCCCCTTTAGGATTCCCCTTTAGGTCCCCTATCAATTTGAGTGGTAACATTTCTAGTGTCATTTTTGAGGACACGAAATGTTTTTTTTCTTCCTCACATGACATATTTACATAACATTATTGGTGGCTCCATTGGTATAATGAAGCCCTATTTCTTCATTGAACTTTTAGAACGATGCTTGTAAGGTGAAGCAAGCATTTTTCTAGACATCTTTAAATTCACCCCGGTGACTCCTACATAATTTTCATGTATATCTAAAATATGTTGTCTGTCTTTGATAAATTTACCTCTTTGGACATATCTAGTATCATTGGACACCCTAATAATGTCATGGGAAGGATGATACGTGGGGTGACCATGTTTGATGGTGTTCCACTCTCCGCAATTGACCATGTAGAAAAACTTTAATGCACATGATTTAAGAGAAAAAGTGGTTCACCAAGATGTCCTTATGTTGTTCATGGGATCTATCGATGGTCATAACTCATGGTTGCATGATCATGAGCATAAGAGAATATATTCTATTGAGAATTTTGTTGATGGATTTCTTAGACATTTTCAAGTATACCCTACATTAAGCATCCAAGAGGAAGCCTTCATTGAACATCATCAAGAATGATTTTGAGAAAACATGTGTTGGGAAGGATGAAATTGAGACCAACCTTACCTTTCTCAAGGATATTTTTCGCAATGAATCTCCTTTTGAGAAGCTTGAGGAAGGTGATCCCATTATCCCCTCAGAATATGACATTGGATATTACTTCCATATTGAAAAGGAGAAATGAGAAATTGTTGGTCCTCAATTTGATTGTGCTCCCATTTACAACACCGACAAGGAGGATGAGAATGAGATTGGTCCTCCCTTTCTATTGGGTATTATGTATGATGACATATCCATTGATGACCTTGTGGAGGAAATTTTTTATTTTCCCTTACATAAAGAGGGGAATTTGGAAGCGATAAATTTTCCTTTTAGGAGAGGCCCCATATTTGATATTAAGGAAATCGGTAAGGCTCCCACCTCTCCTAAGTATGACGCTATATTCAAATCCTCTGAGCCTTATGATTTTGGGGAAGAGGAACCTATTGGATATCACACTCCAACCTCCTCTTTTCCCCCCTCTCTTGTTCATAATTTTGAAAGTGATTCCCACACCCGTTCTCATATGGTTTCAAGTCACCTTGATCCATTTCCCCTTTCGGAGCATAATATCAAGGAATGAAACCCTCCTTTAATATTCGTTATCTCCTTGGGCACCCTCTCAGGATCATGATAAATCTATTATTTCCCCTTTCCAGTGTGATCATCATGAAAATCCTACTTGTGTCTCTCCATCTATTCAATCTTCATTACCTACTAATCATAACCCCATAGAGGCCATGAAATATGACATAAATAATAAGGATCATAATAATATGCATGAGGTTGCCATCTGTTAAAAGTTCATGAGCCTAATCATTAACATCTCTATATTTTGGTTAGAAGAGAGGATCTCAAGGACTATATTACATCATTTTCTTACCTCCTCTCATGTGATTATCCATACGTGGGAATTATATTTTCCTACCTCCCACCGACCTTATAATCCATGTGATTATGTCCACATTCGCTTTGACTTACTACATGAGTAATCATATAGGCCGACATATTTATATTGATTTGATGATACGTTGGTTGCACTGGCTTTATGATTACACTTGATATTAGTTTTGCACCATATGCATCAGGGAAAATTTTAAGAACCCCCTTAAATTTATATGTATAATAAATGGGAAAATCCCCATGATACATAGGAAAAATGGAAGGCGATTTTGTTAATAATATAATATGTATATATAATTTTTTTGGTGAATCTCTCACGAGATTATATTATCTTATAAAATCATGGCGAATCACTAGTAAAAAATGGTGAATCGTTGTCTAGTGGAGTTGGAGGTGTTGGTTCCAATGAAGATATGGTAGTTGAACCAGGAGTTGAAGGAAGCGAATCACCGAGACCAAGCATGGCACATGGTGACTCGTGAGGGAAGTAGTTCTCGTGTAGTTTAGAAAACACATTCTTCTAGTTATGCTAATTGTAGTTTTGTTGCTCATGCTATTACTAGCACTGATATTGAGGTTGGAGAGGAGTTTGAGTAGTCCTTAGACTCTAAGCCAAATGATGTTTATGTAGCTCCTAGTGATGATCCCATGTGTAGTAGTGGTGATGAGGTTAATGAGTGATCATGAAGGAAGCATAATATTTAAATTTAAACAGACCCATTACACAAAATCCATGAAGATAAAACTCTAGCAAAAATATTATCATGCAAATCTAGATTCTACAACATTATTAGAACTCCCTGATGCTCTACAAATAGATCCATGAGATGAAGAATATGGTAAAAAAAATGGGGACCGATATGTTTTATGGGAATGAAAACTATTCATGTTCAAATTATTTCAGATGCAGAGACTTGATAGTTTTCAGTGAAGGAAATATTTCTGAGCTTAGGGATTTCTCAGAATATTTTTTAGAGAGAGCACCACAATGTATGAAGTTATATTAGAATTTTATAGGTTATATGCATTTTATATGTGGATGTTAGAAGTGGAAGAAAACACTTCAAATATTAGAAAAAGATATCACTACAAATTTTTGCGCTATACAAAGGTTTTATCTAATGTGCAGGAAACAGAGGCTTCCTTATATGACTTCAACAATAGTATCACTTGAAACAATATATTTTTTGTTATGTTGAATAAAGAAGCTTTCATGCTGTAAATTCATCCTGTCGAGGCACAATTCGACTTGTCGGCTTTTCCACCCACAACATATTCAAATGGAGGAGCCTTAGAATAACTCCCATCAACCCACACAATAGGATGATCACCTCCCTCCTTTGTAGAGCTCACTCACAGAAGCAATAAGTTACAGGCAGAGAGCAATGCCACCTCAGTATGCAGATTCATGAGATCTCGAGGAGATCCCTTACCTCCACCCATGAGACCCTTGCAAAAGTGTCTTTGTCCAGGCCCTTTTTACAATCACATAAGACACCCTCCTTCCCACTAATCCAGTTCTCTGCAAAGAGCAACCTATATGCACAAGATCGGATCTTCCAATTTATCCAAAGTTCTCCATCAGGGGATTATTCTCTTTAGCTTCATATGGTAGTGTTGGCTATGTGTTATATTGTTTCCACGACTAGCCCCACGTGCTTTTTTCTCCTGTTGCCAAGGTTACTTCTATTAGATTACTTCTATCTGTTGCTGCTGCATTTGATTTTGAGATAGAACAGATGGATGTGAAGACAACATTTCTTCACGGGGATCTGGAAGAGGAGATCTACATGAAGCAAATTCAAGGCTTTATGGTGAAGGGAAGAGAGAACTAGTATGTTGAAGAAAAAGAAGTCTTCGTATGGGTTAAAACAATCACCAAGGATGTGGTATCATAAATTTGATACCTATATATGGGGACTTGGCTTCACCAGAAGCAAGGAGGATCACTGTGTTTATTTTAAATTAATTGGTGACCATGTTATTTATTTGGTCTTGTATGTGGATGATATGTTGTTGATTGGAAATGACAAAGAAATTATCCAAGATTTGAAGACCAAACTATTCTCCAAATTCGACATGAAGGATCTTGGTGCCGCAAACTATATTTTGGGCATGGAAATTAAAAGAGATCGAGCAAAGAGGAAGCTCTGGCTAAACCAGAGGAAGTATGTCAAGACTATATTGCAGAGGTTCAATATGCAGGATAGTAAACCAGTGAATGTTCTGATTCTTGTAGTTACAAAGCTGTCTACTGAACAGTGTCCCAAGACACAAGAGGAAGAGGAGGATATGTCTCGTGGTTCCATATGCAAGTGCAGCAGTGGGCAGCCCGATGTATGCAATGGTTTGCATTTAGACCGCATTTCTTACATGCGCAAAGGGGAGTATTGAGTGTAGTTGCGTCAAAACCCAGGAAGGAGCATCGACAAATAAAGGAAGGGAGCTTTGATATTACGTGGTAATTAGTGATTATGGCTTGTGCTACCAGGGAAGACCAAGATTGGAAATAATGTTGGACATTCGTGGTTTTGTTGATGCAGACTGGGCTGGAGATCTAGACCAAAGAAGATCTACAAGTGGGTATGTGTTTAGCCTATTTGAAGGTGCAATCAGTTGGATGAGTAAAAGACAGTCTGTAGTGGTGCTTTCAACTACAGAGGCAGAATACATAGCAACCACTCATGCAAGCAAGGAAGCAGTTTGGTTGCAGAGATTGTGTTCAAGTATGGGGTTGGTACAGCAAGCTATAAGGATAGACTGTGATAGCCAAAGTGCAATTTTCTTGGCTAAGAACCCTGCTTATCATTCAAAGACAAAGCACATTGATGTTCAATATCACTTTGTTAGAGATATGGTTGAGGCTAAAAGGGTGTTGCCGGTAAAGGTGGACACTTTGAAGAATGTTGCAGATGCATTGACGAAGTCTGTGAGCACTCAGAAGTTCTCTTGGTGTAGAGAAACAATGGGTGTTGAAGAATTGGCGCAATGACTAAGCTCTCCTGTGACCCCCTGTGGAAAGAAAACAACAAGGGAGAATGTTGGGTATGTGTTATATTCTTTCATTTATCAGCCCCATGTGCTGTACTACAGCCGGGCGAGCAGGGGGAGTCATTTGCTCCTTACTTTCCTGCTGTGGTTCCGGGCCCCGCTTGCCGAAATTTTTTCGTATGCGCCCCATCACTATGCACTCCACCCATGTTTTGTGCATGAGTTTGCACATGGTTTTGGGGTAAGATGGTTTTCGGCCCCTGGTATTTTGTAGATCCGGTCAAGGGAACTACGGTTATGTTCTAATCCAGGGTTAATGGATTGGGGTTTATGTATGCTTCGGCATGTATATATATGTGTTGTAACACTAAAAGGAATATAATGAGAAATCAAGCTGGTCGTCCCAATTTGGGATCCAGGGGAAAATCTCTGTGTTTTTATGTTTTATGTTTTATGCTCTCACTATTGTTTATTTTCTGTTATAAGATTCATGTGTAGATAATTTCTGTTCAGGGCTGAAACCTACAGGTAGGAGATATTCACCTACTAGTAATACAGTTTTAGAGGCCACAAATTTCTCCTATTCCTCCCTAATTAGTAGGTGATAGCTCCTCCAAACATTGATCGCTTTCTAAACCTTGAATCAAGATATTTCTCTTGATTCTCAAGTTCTTGAGAGGGGTCCTTTCTTCTCTTGGACTCTCATCTTTGTAACATTTTATATCTTAGATGAAGAATTTGACCCTCTAGGTCTTGGAGCTAAGAAGTTACATATTCCATTTATAGGAGTTGCACTCATGCTCCCACTACATACTATTTCTGATGTACCTTGCAGTCCATTCGGCCTATTTGTTGTGATTTGCTTCTTGAATCTCTATGCTACATCCCTCCACCTACAACTATTTAAGGAGCTTGAGAAGGGGTGACATAGAGCTAGAGGAAATTTTGGATTCCAACCTGAGCACCATACTATTAATCACATATTTACACTCCAGGCCATAATTGAGGAATCCCAACATTGTTCTTGGATAGTTTATTGTTGTTTCGTAGACTTTCAAAAAGGCTTTTGACTCTGTCTCCATAGAGGCTTTATTCCACATACTCGGAGATATTGGCATCTTAGAAACCCTTTTGTCAACCATTATGCATTTTATCTGAGCCAATCCTTAGTAATCTATGCACCAACACACGGGCTATCAGATTGTATCCTAAATATCACTGGGGTAAAACAAGGTTTCCCCTTGTCCCCTACACTATTTGGATCTATATTGACAAGTTGGAGTCCTTGCATGAACACATCCAAGATGGCAATGGTTGCCTTCTACACCATGTCTTAATTTACATTTTGATGTTTGCGGATGATGTGGCCCTTCTATTCTCATCCCCAGACATATTGCAAAGATAACTTGATGTCTGGCCCTTATCTGTGATCTTCACCAATCGACTGTCAACCTAGGTAAAAACCAAAGTCATCATCTTCAATGTGTTGAAGAAAATTCTCCATGATCAACATTTCTTTCTCAAAGGAGAGGAGATCGAGATCACAAACTCATATACTTATCTAGGGGTACTATTCACAAGACCTCGCTTTAGTTTGCAACATGCACTTCAGCCCTGACTCAACAAGGGGTATGGGTCCTTGGAACTTCTTGAGGTAGTGTTTCTCAAATATTTTTCAAGACATATCTACCAAGATGTCACTCATGCACACTCTTGGCCCAACCCAGAGTTCTAAATGGTTCCAAGGTTTGGGTACCTAGTTTACTAAAGTCTAATTGGTCTTCTAAAAAGAGTGTATAGATCATCCTCCTTTGTCACATTGTTCAATGCAAGTAGCCAATTCCTCAACCCATCATCCTTATAGAGTTTGCAGCTCACCCCTTCCTACTTGAGACAATGTTTTGTCTTGTCCCTCTTTAACACTATGCTCAAAAGTCTACTGATACAACAAAGGGCATGATCGGTATCCATACTTGGCCTTTTGCTCATTAGAGTCCATTGCAACAACTACTCCTTCAGCTTGATCTCCTTGCTTCAATTAGTATTATGATGGAACAACTTCCTCCATTCAAATATTCCCTATATGCACCTGGCCATCTCTTACCAACCAGATAAAAGATGAAAAAAATCATCCAAGAGAATACCTATAGGATGTAAAAATTAAAATGTACGAAGTAACAAATTAAATGATGTAAAAATTTGAATCACGCATGCTTCACTTTATAGGACAGTTTGAAGGCCTTAACCTACAAATGTTGTGTTTCTTAAGGATTGATTAGAAGGACTGAAAAACAAATACAATCTCCATCATGTTCCAACTTTTTGGCTATATAAAAATACTTTTCAAACATAAAATTACAACATATTGTCACAAGGATATTACTCATGGTTTAACTGATCAGGCTTGACATCTTATATTAACAGAGAACTTTTACATGATGCTAGTCTTTTTCCCATGCCTTAGAACCATGGCTAAAGGGGTGTGCTACATGACCAGGGGTTTGTAATTCCAGTCAACATAATTATAACTAATTATGAGAATAATATAGGATTTATTATATACCAGATTACTTAAATTAAATATTAGCTTACCGTATGAATTACAGTGCATAGATAGAAAAAGAGATGGTTTCCAACAAAAATCACCCAAAAAGGCCGCAAAATTCATAGGAGACACTTATCTCGCTTCTTCGGTGCTGGTATTTGATGACCACCATCATCATCACTTCCACATTCATCCTCCTGCACCTCAAGAGCTGAAGGTACCACTCTGTCCCTGCAAATAGATCAATGAAGTGAAAATTATAGTTAAAACATTCTATATTTTTACAAAGAGTTACAACGCACATTCACAAGAACGACACTAAGCCTTCTCCATTAAGCATTTCCAAGATAGTGAACAATGTCTACATAGGGCATAAAACACTATTATCAGAATTCAATCCTATATAAAGAGGATAAACACTGAACCCAACTAAACATTTCCATTTATTGGAACTACCCATCATCAAAAGTAAGTAAAACCAATCTACAAATTTATGATTAACTTACAAGCATGATATGTCACGAAGGAAAATTTTCTTAATAGAAGGTGCCTTGCCACTCGAAGGATCACAAAAACTGAAGTAGAATATGAGACTAAATAATTATTTCAACAACTTTTCATTGACAAATATTTTATTTAACTTCCACATTATTGTCTAATAAAGTCTATTATTTAATAACACAATAGTATTAATATGTAAATATCACATTTTAGAATACTATTCTACTAACATCTAATTCTATTTCGTATTATTATGATATTGTCGAGTCTTAGAGCCAGCCAACAATTCCAACCCACCTTCTTGTCTAACTTTTAGGGGATGCCATCTTTCACAGGAAAAACAGAGTATTTACAAACAATATTGAAATATCATTGGAACATCACACAAGAGCCTTGACACTTGTGTGCATAATCAATAATGTTAAAAGAAATAATCTTTACAATCAAAACCAATTCATAGCCCCTACATCCCAATATAATCTTAAAACAATTGTCACAATTTAAAAATATGTGGAGGTTCAATGCCAGTTATAAAACATGTTTGACTGCAATATTGTTTTCAAATCAAAGTTCCCATCAGAGAATGTCTCTCTATATTCCCCTAGTTCCCACAGCTTCCTCCACTGCGGACATCCTTCACACATCAATGTGTCAAACTGTGATTTTATTGGCATAGAATTGGGGTTGTTTTGTAACCAGTTAGAAATAATTGCTACCAAAGAAATACAAGCACTCTTCCCTGCAGCACGTTCAATTCGTTGGTCAATTGAAGCAAAAAATACTTCAATTGATACATTCATTTGTCCATCTCTGCTAACCAGTACTTTATGTTCCCAACTACTAATGGTAAAGTTTTCATCTCCAAATTCTAAACACCCAGACATGTTTAGAGCTACACTGGAATCAATCTCATTGACCTGCAACAGATAAACAGATATTGATATCAATATCTACCAGATATTGCAAGAGATAGTTAAACACAAATGAAGCAACAAACAACTGAAGTAAATTTATGTTGAAGTAAATTCAATACTTGAAAATAATCCATATCTAGAAGCATCGAATTGTAATCAAAAGTATTCAATCCAAACAAAATATCTCAAACACTCATGAGTTGTGCCAAACTAAGTAACACACATCCAAACTTGTTTTTAGCTCCAAATGAAGCACTCAAAAATTCCAAAAATAGTACAAGCACCCATCATTATTACACCAGTGCTTTTTTCTATGGTATGAATAATGTGACATAGTTATAAGGGAAGAACACATCAAGAGACGAGTTGTATATCACTAGGTAAGGCCACATGGTGAAGCCTGATTAAAAGGAACCCAAGTCACCAATCATCTCCACTGGATCAAAAATAAACATAAATTCATAAAAACAAACAAAATGTTTGATCTGTTTTTACTTAAAAATGTGAAGATTCCAAATTGTAATTACAAGCATTCAGGCCAAACACATTACCATACATGATACACAATCGTTGATTGTAGCACCAAAATAATGCAATCAAATATGCCATTTGGAACACTCCCCTAGGCCACATTTGATATTCTATTTAGGCAGGGGAAACCTGGTGGTTTCTAGAAATGGACTACTTTTTGGCCACGGAGATGGATGAGCAGAATGCTGGTAGGCAGCTTACTGCTATGCAATAGTGTGATTGATTTTGCTGATCTCATCAAGGCCTACACAAAAACCTATGGTGGCCACTGAACAAATACAAGGGCTAATCTTAGCCTAATAAAAAATTTGAAACATATAATTAATAACTTTCCTTAGGATAATGATGTGTACTTGGGTCTTTTGGTGGTTTCTTTAGAAAATTTAGCAAATATTATTGGTTTCTTTCAAACTGTGAATGAGGTGTAGTTGCTGCATCTTACTTGGTCAATGGAAATTTATGTATGCAGTGTATGCTGAATAATCCATCCTCAAATTTTTTGGATTCTACAAGCATATGTTGGCCTTTTGCGGCAACATTTTCTACACAATCGGGATCAAACCCTATTTTCCATCACTATGGTGAGGACTCATTTCATATGTAATGCATTTCTAGGATATATTTAATAAGCAAGATTAGCTTCAAGAAAAAAAATGACAATGTATTTCATGCATTAAATTAGGAAGTATACATGGATTTCATAATGTGCATGGTAATTACAGTATTCCAAACATGCCAACCTCTATATCTACATTCAAGTCAAGATTTGGAGGACTTCCCTCTGGCGGAGTCCATCAACCCTATGGGAGCCTTTCTACTAGACACTTTGCATCAAACAACCTTCCAGTTGCTCTCTCCCAAGTCTACTTGTTCCAGTTTTGATGGTGTGCTCAATAGGTCAATTTTGTTATAGTTAGTAGATAATCTTCTGATTTCCCATGGGACTGCTTTGTTGAATTTTTTCTAGAAATAGAAAATTTTGACCTTCTGAAATATTTCTTGACTTTTATCTGTATGACATGCTTGGTACTAGCAGTTATCACGTGGTGGATTGCATGGCCATGCAGGGATAAAAAACCGAGGAGGCACTATTCTAGCAAGAAGTTATTATGTTCACTATTAGTATGAACAAAAAAATATTATTTGTTTAGTACTAGCATGAATGGGATTGGCACGTACGCTCAAGGCTCATTCCTTGTTTCAGTAGTAATTTTGATCATGATGCAAGTTGTTCCAGGATCAGGAGTATCTCCTCTTACAAGCAATGCAGGACCTAGGATAACAAGCTCTGTTGGAAACATTATGGGTGCAGCTGGAACCAACCTTGGGAGGACCATAAATCTTGGTGTTGGACAAATTCTTGTATTAGGATCGAGTCGCACTAGAGCTGGAGGTATTGGACTACAAGGGCCTGGTAGATTAGAACAATGTTACCCAACAAGGTTGGTTATCATAAATTATCAGCATGCTAAAACATATTGAACATTGCTGGTTATAACTTGAATTTAAAAGTCTCTTCTTTATTTTGTTTGCTTATGCTCAACTTTGGTTTTCTATTTCTTGCAATTTTGGTCCATAGCCAAAACAAATCATTGGTAAGTGAACAAAATTTGATGAATTTAGTCGAAATGTGGAGCACCTGAATTTAAACATACAGTTTCTAATATGGGTCAATGTTTTATGATCTATTCATATACTTGAAAAAAGCATTGTTTAACTATTATACGTTTTGGAGTTTTTGGCCGGAATTCAATGAAACAATTTTCAGTTAATTCATGATATTTTGTTTTTAAGATGTGTTTTTGAGTGCATATATAGATTCCACACCTTGAAAGACACCCGGGGCACTCATATTGTGGAGAGTTCACAGCTCATACTTGTGATTGCAATAAATCCCGGCCAGATTTTGGGCAAATTCTGACTGTAAAATATGCCTGGAAAAGCTCCAAAATATATAACAAATAGACTACGGCCTTGAAAAATGGTTGGATTGTACCTCATATGGTACACACAAGAATAAATTGCATGCATGAGTTGTACACCACTGGAGCTTTCAAATAATGAATAAAGGAACAAATAAGATATCCAGAGAAATTATTACTTGGTGTGATACGTGAACAAATATGCAGGAAATAATAAAGGGAAAAATAGAACAGAGGAATACCTCGTGTATATTGTTTTTATTGGTGTCATCATCATTTCTAATTTCTTGTCCTCTACTACACAATTTATGTTATTGCCAACATGTTCTCTTGTTGTTATTTGAATTTATTTTGTTGCTTCTGCTCCATTATCTATGTTGCTTAGGTTTTTACTATATCTTTATGTGCTCTTGACATGGGTATTGGGGTGTTTATATTTATTTTCAAGTATGAATTTTTTTTTCTTATTGTAATGGAGTAATAATGGAGTTTAAATTTAATATCAACTAATATTATGCATAAAATTTATCAACTTAAGTATTAAGTTTAAGATGCTTAAAATACTTACCTTCCTGAAATATATAAATATATACTTAAAAATTTTGAACCATTTCATCATATACAATATAAAATGATTAAATTAGAGAAGTATATTGAATACATAAATGATAATTCCAAGCAGATACGTGATGTTTTCAAGTTGGTATAAAGCTAGATAAAGTCTTATGCACCTTCCTCTGAAGATGCACCTTCCGCTGAAGATAAAAGTTCATGAATGAAACAAGATATGTCTTGCAAAGTTTCCTAAAGAAAAGGCTAATAGAAACACCTATCTTGACGTTTAGACCCTTAAAAATCAGTTGTAACCATTTGATTCAAGTGGGATAGCTATAGGAGCAGTACTACTGCAAAATGGAAAAAAATGTAGCCTATGAAAGTAGATAAAAAACGTCATAAAAAAAATATACATAATATTTGATTGATAATTATTCACATAAATAAATACGGAAACATCACCTCAAAAATAATGACTTTGAAGCAATAATAGTTCGGAAACTACTATAGTTTCCCTCTAGAGGGAGATATTCCTGAAAAATTGGTAGGGACGTTCCTGCAGCACTGCCCATGACACTAGCAACTAGATAACACATTTGTCCAAATCTCCATGTTACCATGCACATTTATTCCTCATCTTGTTGGGTTTCCTTTGGTATGACCTTACAAATGCTTGAGAAAATCTTTCGAGGCTTTTGTTGGGTTGACCTTTAGGGGAAGAAAGGCTTCCATCGTGTCCATTGGATCTTCTGTTGCAGTCCCAAGGATTCAATATGTATGGGTATGATTGGCTTCTTTTGATAGCTCAAGCCTTATGCATGAAGTAGATCATCTTGGTAGGGTAAGGACACAAAATTTGGGAGTGCTGGTGTGAAGGTGCATTTCACGTGGGGTTGTGTCGAGTAAAAGATGTTGGAGTAAGGCAAACTTTCAAACCCTTCTATTTACACCAATTAAGATGGAAAAAAAGGTTTGTTTGTGTCATAAAGTATATGGAAAATATGGGAGATTGTCGAACCTTGCCTCATTTGGAAAGGACATTATAAGGGCATGCCTATAATTCCATGAGCATTATATTTGGTGGTTGCCACTTAAATTTTTCAATGGTAATCCCTTGGAGGGTATCCCTTGGTTTTGGAAACACCTTTAGGCTTTTTAAGAGGGGCATTGTTAAAGGGAAGGACCCTTTTCATGCTTGGTCCAAGGACTAGAAATTCTAGGCGCTACATGGAAGGTTAAATTCAACTTGTTCATCATTAATAGAATGATTAGTAAGAGGGTTAATTTTTGTTAACTTATACGTGAAGTGGCTTATCTTGGTAGGGTAAGGAAACAAAAGTTGGGAGTGTTTGTGTGAAAGTGCATTTCACTTGGGGTTGTGTCGAGTAAAAGAAGTTGAAGTGATGAAAACTTTCAAACCCTTATATTTACACCAATTAAGTTGAAAATCAAAAGTAAGTTTGTGGCATAGAGTATATGGAGAAAATGGGAGATCATCAAAATTTGCTTCGTTTGGAAAGACAATTAGGACATGCATTATATTTGGTGGTTTCCACTTAAATTGTTCAATGTTAAGCCCTTGGAGGAAATCCCGTGGTTTTTGGTCAAACACCTTTTTCAAGTGAATGCTACTATTAGTGGTAAGATATTTTTACTCATTGGCATCTGACATATGCTCTTTTATGCATATTAAGTTTTGTCTTTCTTGAAGCTAGGCTCTAGCCTTTATTTGATTCTACTTCTCTTGTTTTTTTGTATATAGCTTCATTACAAATAGATTATCCTATGCTCTTTGAGCTTTATAATGCCGCAACATAACATATATCGCATTGTGGAGTACTTGAGTTTACTGCTAATGAGGGCATGCTTTACATGCCATACTGGGTATGTGAGCCTTTATTTTTCCTGGCATGTTTAACATATAATCCAACTTATGTCAAAACTTTGAAGCATTGTTTAGGAGATTTTTCTAATATGTATCATGTCGTATTTAGATGATGCAAAATATGCTATTACAAGAGGGAGATATTGTTAAGTTGAAAAATGCCACACTTCCAAAAGGAACTTATGTAAAATTGCAACCTCACACAAAATATTTTCTTTACATCTCCAATCCTAAGGCTGTGTAAGTATTTCATCTATCATACTCCAAATAATTGCAATGGAATTTTCATGGAATTTATGTGATAGCTAATGATTTTGGTTGCTCCTTGAATTGCCTTTAACAAGTTTACAACTGCATGTCTCAAGAAAGTTATGTATACACATGTTTAACTTTATTTTTTATTATGTAGATTGGAAACAACTTTAAGGAACTTTTCCTGCTTAACTACAAATGACAGCATCATGGTATCTTACAACAACAGATACTATTATTTAGATGTTATTGACACCAAGCCGTCCTTTGCCATATCAATCATTGAGACAAACTATGAACTTGATATTTCACTTCCTCTTGACTACAAAGAATCAACGAGTGTATCCACAACCTCTTGTACTCCATTGAGTAGAAGTACTGCATTTGAAGGTATGCTTATTAAATGATATTTTATTTTTCTATCAACTTCATTCGTAAAAGAAAATCAGGGTATTCAAGTTTTCTTTGTATAGTAACCTAGATTACAATATAGTCATTTAAACTAATCCTTCAAACAATAGTGCAGCTTATGATACCTTATGATTTGCAAATGCATCCAATTAGATTGGAAAGTATGTAGCGTATTAATAATGATGCAGGTAATTATAGAATCAAATAGCAAAGAAAATTGAACAATAAATTCATCTTTCTGTAATTTCTCAAAATCATAAACCAACAAAGACAGATACCAACCTTTATAAGCTTTGGACTGATGTCGAATACTTGCTTCAGTCCATCATCTATAATTTTTAGGCACTCCACTATAGTCAATTTTCATAATTGACCTTGAGACGTTTCAACAAGTTTTAAGAGGGCATCATCAGTGAGCCTTTCCATGTTTAGAGGTGAGGTCATTAATATGTTTAATCTTACATCTATATTTAGGGATGCAAGTTGTGAATACATGGGCCCATGTGATGACCATAGATTATTCATGATCCTCATTGATCAGATCTCTTCCTCCCGGACTTTTGCACTGAGCCTCTCTTAAGATCACCTCCTTTGATTGCAAGTTGAGAATCTTCGAGGCATAGTCACCTAACCATTTTTTCTTGTAGTAACTCACTGCACTAAGTTTCTATCACCTCTACCTTGCATAGCATATAGAGCATTGCTAGCTGAATTTTCAGAATATTTCGCCCACCGTTCAAGTGGACACTTCCATTACCCAAGGCACCACTGAAAGCATTCTTCCTGGAGTTTTTTGTTCATCAGAAGAGGTTATGGTGCAAAAACTTTGAGAATGACCCCTCAGAGTAATTTGATACATGGATCTATGCTAATGGTAATGGTGCACAATTGAATTCTAAAATTCATGTTACACCTACTTCCAAATTTTAGGGGACATGCTTAGTTGATTACAGGTTGTCACTATGTTTTAAGGTTCATATTACACCTACTTCCAAATTTTAGGAGACAGGTGTTTTCACTACGTTTTAAGAGACAGGTTTAGTTTATTACAGGTTAATCCTTCTGCCTGCATTTTTAAGAAACCACACCAGGCCTCAAAACTAGGACATCCTCCAACTTTCAAGTTATTCCAAGTAGAAAGATACACAAATCCCTTCTTTCCCATTTTACTTTGATTCCAACGTGTCCATTTTAAGATTATGAGCTGACTGGGAACCTGAAATTCTGCAAATATTGAGGAGGGCAATAGATGAAGTTGAAAAGGAAGTGTAAACCTAACTCTGATTTTAGAGATTATTGAATGCATTGCACCCTTCTCAACTGATTTAATATGAAAATGTAGATTTCATTGTGGATGGCCCTTAAGGCTTGGTAAAGATGGAGGACGTCCTTGTTTTTCCTTGGCCTTTTATGGTTAATGACTCAGTGACATTTGGATATTATTATCAGTTTTTCATTGAGGAACTTGAGTCTCGGACACTAATTTTCTAAAAAGAGTGGGTTAATTAGTGGATAAAATAAATTTCATTAGAGTTTATTTTTTCCAATGAGGGAAAGTTCCACTTTAAAAGTTTCTTCATCAAAGTCCTCATCAATAAGGTAGAACTATACTTCCTACAAATTCCTACCATAATTGAGAAAGAATTTTTGTGGAAAATAGGATGAGTTTGTCTACAGTCTACTTACTAACTTATTTCTTTTAATGAGCTCTATAAGTAGCTATTATGTGGCCTCATGTAGTTTTTTTGTTGCAAATTAAAATTTAAGTTTTAACCCAAGTAATCAAAGTGAAACCAAATTCAGTAATAACAATAAAAAAAAATCGGTCAAAATCTTACAAGGAAATAACTGACAGTTTCAATAGCTTACAACAAGTGAAAAATATCTATTTCAAAACTTTTGGTTGCATGGGAAGTTGAAATTTCTTCACAACATGAGATCACGGATACCCTCTGCAACACCACACGAAACCTAGGTAAACAAACTTGCCCATAATTGAAGACTGACTTTGGTGGTGAAATTCTTGAAGTTAATGTTTAGCAATACTGGTAAATTTCAAATTCCATGTGCTGGCAAGATGGTTGGATTGATGTTGACATTAATGGATGACCTTGACATCCACAATGGAGTAGTAGACTAATGTCAAGCGATTACTTGTCTATAGATGTAAACATCAACCTACATTAACCTGTAAACATATATTTATATAATATATTGTTTTCTATGGTGCAGGCAATAAAAAATAAATTCACTTCTACATATTGGATGCTATTACAGATGGTTTCACAATATAAAATACAAGGAAAGAAACTTTCCTAAGAATTGAAATCTGAGCTCCATGGTAGAAGATTAACTATAAAAGCTAAAGGAATGAGGGGTTGGGGAATGTATACATACCATGAAGAAGTGCATGCAGACTCCCACTTGGCATATAGTCATAGACCAAAATATTTTCATCTCTAGCAAAATAATAAGCCCTTAAATTAACTACATTTTGATGTCTCAAACTTCCCATGAGCTCCATATGTTGCTCAAACTCCTTCCTTCCAATACCTTGCAAATCTTTCAATCTCTTGACAACAACAACAAATCCATCTTCCATAATAGTCTTATAAGCGCTTCCAAAGTTACCCTTTCCTAGAATTTCAGTCAAAGCTCGTAGGAGATTCTCTATCTTCCATCATCAAAGAAGATAAGCTTGCATTTTCCTGCAGTAATAGACTGATTATTAGGACACTAATCTGAAGAATGCACAGCTAACATGTCTGTTGGAAATCTCTGGGCAAGCTTAGGTTTCTTCTATTTCACACCCTTCTTTTTCCAGTAATAGCAGAAGATTACACATCCTATGAGCGATAACACTGCAACATCACCCATAACGTCTATTGCTATAATATCACATTTGCTGAGTTGCATAGAGCTATTATTTCTATGCAACGGTAGTGAGCCTGAAATCATGAAGGGGTTGGAAGCCATGTCTATTGGACATCTCTGGGCAGGCTTAGGTTTCTTTTGTTTTACACCCTTCTTTTTCCAGTAATAGAAAAATATTACACATCCTATGAGCGATAACCCTGCAACATCACCCAAAACTATTGCTATGATATCACATTTCCTGAGTTGCATAGAGCTATTATTTATCTGCAATGGCAGTGAGCTTAAAATCATGGAGGGGATGGAAGACATGTCTGGTGGACATCCTGGGCAGGTTTACGTTTCTACTGTTTTACACCCTTCTTTTTCCAGTAATAGCAAAATATTACACATCCTATGAGCGATAACACTAGAACATCACCCACAACTATTGCTATAATATCAAATTTGTTGAAATCATGGAGGGGATGGAATCCATGTAGGGATTAGAATCAGAGCTTGCATTGTTACTTTCATTGAAAATATGCAGGGGACTTCCACAGAGTGCTTTATTATTCACAAACCCGGAGCTTGGAAAACTAGACAGACTTGCAAGTATCATGCCACTGAGTCTATTGTCTGAAACATTGAATTCTTCAATAGTATTGGGCAACATCAATTTTGAAATTTTGCCAGAGAACTCATTGTTCTCAAGCCTCAGAGTAAGAAAATGGGTCATTGAAGTAATACTCGATGGTATTTTCCCACTGAGATGATTATTTGATACATCCAATCTCAACAAATGATCTAATGAAGCAATGGTAGAAGGCAAGGGACCTGAGAAATAGTTATTAGAGAGAAACAAGAACTTAAGACTTCTCCAATTCAAAAAATCAGGAATGGTGCCATTGAGTGAATTTCTCTTCAGGCTCAGAATTCTGAGCTCATGGAGACCTGCTAAGGCATCAATCGGACCCATGGGGTCAAGATCTGGAGCACAAAGACCTGCTAAGGCATCAATTAGACCCACGAGGTCAAGATACGAAGCACAAGCCTCACTACCCGACCATTATCACACTCGACTCCATACCACCTTTGTCGGCATGGATTCTTATGTGTCCATGAGAACGCCAAAGTGTTATTGATATAGTGAAGCCAACCAGTAAAGCCCAAAATCCCCAACCAATAAAAAATAGGGGCAAATGTAAATCCAATGCCCCTCCTACCCAGTAAATCGCGGTGAATTCCATTCAAATCCGCTCCAAACCAGAAAATTGGGAGGTGAATCCGTCCTTTAATGTTTATGCACATTTATTTTTTTGGGCTAACAAGGAATAATTAATTATTTTTAAAATAATTATAGGGCTAACTATATAAAACTATACAAAAGGGGTTTTATATAAAAAATTCGCCCCTCCAAAATCTAAAACCCTTTAAAATTCGCCCTTGGGCTAAAACTCGCCCCTAAAATTTTCCCTGATATGCATGTTAGTGTAGCATGCATTGCATGCTAATTTTCACATTATAAATAATGTCATATGATATTTCTCATGGTATATTAAGCTACATTTAGACTAAAACTTGCATATTTTATTTTATGTTGATTTTACAGCACAACATTAAGCATGGGTGATCATAAGACACCGTGAAAAACATGATGCCCCATGGGTTTAGTCGTTAATATGTGCAGGTAATAGGTATTTGATGACCAAGAGATTTTTGGAGTTATCCTGACCTCCCGTTTGAGTAGCTTCTCCCACTTCTTCGAGAGATCACGTCCCAGTTGGAGCTAGATGTTACCCACCACTTTGTGGGTGATATACCTACGATAAAAAAAATCTCCAAGATGGTACTCAGCTGGAAACTAGTACCCCTTGCAGCCACCAACTATCTTGTTGTGCCATTTATCCACCACCTGAGCCAACCATGTGGTCCCTCACCCATCTGTCATGATCATATGTTTGATGGTGGGCCTCTTGAACCTAAAGGTATGTCTTGTCATTTGGTAATTGAGTATTGAGTTTTCTTATCATGGAAACTTTTGGGCATGGATTAATGGGGGATTTAACGAAAAGAGTGGGATTAGTTTGTGCTTTTTTCCCCTAAACCTCTTTTTTATGTTACCCTTGGATCTTTGTCCCGTAGGATCTCCTTTACTGACCATTTGGTTTAAGGGTGGTACTACTTGGGAAACCCCAATTTTGGTTGTGTGATCCCACTCCCTCATCCACATATATTGCTTCCCTTCCATTAATTATAAACCCATTAATAATATTTCCCACATGGGTCCACATTTATTCACTGGGTTTACATAGGGTTAGCCTCCCCTTTCCCTTGCCCCCACTATGGACTAGGCTTGGAACGATTCCCTAGAGGTTGAAGCAGTTGAAAAGAAAAAGTAAAAGCATAAATGGCCACATTCAACAGGAAAATGTACCAAAATATGCAAGATATGGTTGGGACAAACATATTTATCACATGGGAAAAATCCAATGCATTCACCCTACCCCATACCCATGGCCATCACCCTGGTTCCATGGGCCATATATGAGCCTCCTTTATCATTTAGGAACCCATGATTGTCCCAACCCCTGGATGATAATGAACAGCCCTACCTAAAAGGTAGTATCCACTGTTATATGTTACACATCATGCTCTTATCCTTTAAGCCTCGAGTTTTATAGGTCAATTTGGGCATCATCCCCCATGACCTGGTCAAACTGGACATCATCCCCAGGACCAATGAAATAGGGTCTATCATCCCCTTATATTTCAGTTGCTATATGCCCTAAGAGAAAAACAAATCATTCATGGCTTCTATTGTGAGATTTCCAAGGTTTGAAGTATATGTTATATCACTTATGAGCTCACTAACACTACCTCTCAAGGGAATAATTGCATTTCATATGCAGCTCCCTCCATTCAAGGGTGCACTGCAATGCACTTCCCAACATTCAAGAGTGCGTTGGTCAATTGGGAGCGAAATTCTCATTGTTTCGGAATCTCCACATGGCCAGTGCCTTCTAGAAGAGTGCATATGTGTCAAAATTCGAATCCAAGGGTCCATATAACACCTCTGAGCTTGGGAACATGTCTTGCCTATTATTAGAAATTCATTCATTGAGAAACTACCTTCAGTTGCCCTATAAATTGAGCACATATCCTAGTGCTAGGAAAGGAAAAATTTTGGTAAAGAAATGTTGTTGGATTCTCAATTGAGAGAGTGAAAGAAGTGATATGTTGTTGGTGAGATGTTGAATGTGATAAGGCTGGGATGAAGCTAGAGCTGGTGACATCAAATCAATCATTGGTTGTAACCTCCCCCTTCTACTCTTTAATAAATATTGTTGTTCATTTTCCCATATATGTATCTGTTTATGTTTCTATTTCTCATGTAATGGATTCCTGAATGATATATAAGTGTCATGTTTAATCGATTTAACTCATTAAGATAAGTAGGCATCTGTATATCACAAATATATTTTTTTTCTTTGTTTATACTTGCGGGAATCAATCTGGTGATCTAAGTTGGATTGGAGGCTACATCAAAAGTGACAGAAAGAGAATAGGAAGCGCTTGGATCACAAGTAGGTTCTTCTATCTTTCTGTGTGTCTATTAATTCTTAGATAAAGTGATAGCAAAGTCTTGGCCCGCAGGGGCATGGTCTAGTGGCCAGTAGATGCACTGTTAAGGTGTTCGTGTTGTGTAGCAGGTCACGAGTTCGAGCCTCGTCTTATCCGGGTACCATTCTTGCAGGTTGGGCGGTCCCTGAGAGGTTATAGTGGTAGCCAGGGGGTTTGACCCTGGGTCTCCCGTGTAAAAGCTGTCTGATGTTGCCGAATCCTCTAACTCAAAAAAAAATTCTTTAATATGTTGTTCTAAGTGCCTAGCACCACACTTAGGTAATTTGATTTATCTGTAGATCATAATTCTGCATAACAAATTGGTGACTCTGCTGGGGATTTTCCTATCATTCCTAGTGTTTTTGCCTCTACTTATCCACCCAGTAGCATCTACTTTCAGTTATTAGACTTTTGAATCAAATAATTTCATTAGAAGTGCATTTTGTAGCTTGAATTTTTAATCTCTATTGCGCCCAAAGCACTGTTGGTCAAGACACAGTGCACTGTCTCCCACTTAGGGGTGCACTGCAACGCACTGTCTCCCCTTATAGGCTTTGTTTCCCCCTTAGCCAACCAAATTTCATTTGAATTTGTCATTGCCATCATTCTTGGCCATTTGTTTGTTGTGTTTTCAATTGTCTGATACCTCATAGAGATCGGTGAATTTTCCTGATTCTTCCTCCTTTGAAAAGTAAGTTTGTTCAATGTCTCTTTAAGTGCTTTTCTTTATCATTGACAAAGAAAATTCAAAGTATTTTTATATACATTAGATCCATTTGTTTTCGTAAAGGAAATTGTCGTTAAATTCTTCATGTCCTGTAGGAAAAATTGTAGTTCCATTCTTTGTTTTTCCTAAAAGAGAATTTGTTTTTAAATTCATAATTTCTCAAAGAAGAAAGCATTTGTTTTTGTTGATTTGATGCATATAGTTTCCTTTCTTGCATTCACATTAAGGGGAATGAAATAAAAACCTGCATATGCATATAGTGAATTGTGTGTGTTGCATAGGAACAAGTTAGGAAAACTGCATTTTAGTTTGTGCTCTTTGTTGTTTACTCTCAAAATTGATTGCTAGTCTTTCCCTTAGTCGCTAGGATTTTCATTGAAAAAACTAAAATTGAAAAGTTTTCTTATCATTTTAGTTTGAATTTTTAGGAATTTCTATCACATCACGCGGTGAACCTAAAAAGGAAAATTGATAAACGAGATCAACTTAAAATTTACATCAATTTACCTAAAAAATCATTAGAACCATAAAGATAACATTTAGAAGATCTAGGCTAGAGACGTGTTCTGGCATCGTTAAACATAGCAGCTGTCGTTAATTGTATGCAATATATTCTTAGTGTGATACCTCACTCCACATACGTAAGTGTATCGGAGCTCTTCCACGTACCTTTGGGTATATAGGGTGGTGTTCTAGTACGAAAAGTATAAGGGGGTGATCTCACTATGCGGTTTCGCATTAGACAACACTAATACGGACTTGGGCCTCCATATACCTTCGGGTATATTTGGGAGGAAAGCTTTAGGTTGCTATCCATCCATAGTGAACCGAGTTAGCCACCTTGTAACTTGTGATACACTGAACACAACATTCAGGGAGATTGCATGCCCGTACTTCTTGGTTCACCAAGAGGTATTCTGCAGTTCAAAATTACTTGGTAAACCTTTTTCATAGAATTTCCATTTTATTTTGTTTATTTGTTTTTGGTCATAAAATAAATCAGTCATCATGGAAGAAGAACATCCCTTTCCCCATTGTTTGCGTAGAATAGCATTGAAACCACCTTTACCACAGGAAGCCACTTTTGGTCAGCAAAGGTGACATTTCTCTACCGAAACTAGTACTATCAGTACGTCTGGTGTGACATCATCCTCACATATACTAGAGTCGGCACAAGTTGTTTCTACAAATTCTAGCTCATCTATTGTTGTCGAGACAGAGTCCTCACAACTACCCGTGGTTACAATCCATCCAATCAGTGAGACCATACCTCCCGAACCCGATGTTGTTCAACTAGAAGTTGATCTAGATCCTGTCACTTTTTTCTAGAACATCTGCATCCCAAAGTCAAACGACCAGAACTTGTTCCTGTATCATTCACCCCATAATCAATTGTAGCCATTGAGTCTCCCATATCGCATAGTCAACCTCCTGAAATATATTTTGGGCCTGATGGCGAAATCCTTCCACCTGGTTTAATTTCTATTGAAGAAATAACACAAGACGAAACACCTTTAACTCCAACTCATTTTGGGGCAGAGCTTTACCTGTATGAGTATTTTTCTCAATCACCTGCCTCTGATTTTGTTGATCTTGTGTCTATTAGAGTTCTCGTAGATCCAATAGGGTACACATTTGGTCGAAAAACCATGCCTGAGCCAACATCCTCAGCTGGACCATTTGTTCCAATTGTGATAGCACCTGCTCTCGCTACCTCGTTTATTTTCACGACTTCACGAGTCACATCTATATGGTGGCCCTTCCGTCCTGCCTAGTTACCAATATTTATCTGGAACCTTCTCTAGTGCATCCTAAAACCCATGGACTTCACCAATTTCATAGTTTGGTTTTCTAACTATTAAATCTATAGTGAGTATTTAACAACTTGTTCCTTTATACACATCATCAAGGCAATATCAAGCTGGTCCATCTAGGTATATTCCATCCAGTACAATTTCAACTACACTCCTTGCATTTGGAGAACAATATTTTCCATCTTATTATACTCCTCATGCTGGGGGGAAACCTATGGTCACCCACTTCGATAGTACTTCGTCGTTATTTGGTCATCCTAATGTCGGAATGAATGTTTGTCAATGGCAGCCCACTCCGCTTATCCAACCACAAACGGTTGTACACTCGCATCAACCGGTTCAACCTGCTGCACCCACATCAACTCCACTTGTTAATACATCTTTAACCCTATTACAGACTCCAACTTTTGTACCTCAACAGTCTCAGGCGGGTCCTTCAACCCAATACCCCCAAGTATTGGGCCCTCAGACTCCAACTCCTTCAGCTAGTTTACAACAACCACCTGTATTCGAAATCATTTATTCACAATCTGGATTACCATATTATAGGATGTCGCAGCCACAACATGGTTATACCTATCCACAACTGAAACCAATTTATCCTATTTTGGTTTATAATATTGGTGGACAGACCCCTTGGCAGCCACAAGCACAAATGCGACAACCTTCATTTCAACAAGTAGCGTACCTAGGTTTTGGTCAACAAAATCCTCAAGTGTTTTATTATCAAAATAACCCCTATATGGGTTACCAGCAACAGATTCCTTATGCTAGTTCTCAAAGGCCTGTTTCCCAAGAAATTCCATCATACCCTGGCTATGCTCAACATGACCTTAATTGACAGTTTCCCTTTGTTTCAACTTTAGAGTTACTGGATTTAAACCGGCTTACCAATGGTCCAATCAACTATGCCCCTTGGTGGTCGGTGATACCTCATAAATTACCCTAAGATATTCCTAATTTCAATGGAAACCATAGGGAAGACCCACTGACTCATGTTATGACTTATCATTTGTGGTGTTCATCTAACTCCCTAAATGATGACTCTATTCGACTACGTCTTTTCCAGCGTATGCTCACTGGTCCGGCCGCAAAATGGTACATTGAGTTACCAAGAGCTTCTTTTGATAATTTCATTGCCCTAGCTACTGCCTTTTTGACCCAATTCCAGTTACCCATACGATATGAAACTAGAACGAAAATCTTGACTAATTTTAAATAGACTAATTCTACTCACATTTTTTTATCATATTCATGAGTGGCATCATCGTCATAGAATGGTTAACAAATTTGTTCCTGATCATCTCCTTTCTAAGTGGTTCGTCAAGTCCCTGTTACCATCTATAGCTGAGGATGTAGCTAAGGGTGGCATCATCACTGAAGAGCAGGTCATTGCTCGTGACCAATATTTAGACTTGATTTATACTCAGTTTGGCATGCTCTACGAGAAAATTCCTAACGCGCTGCGATCTAATTTTATTTTCCCTCCTCCATCTAAGGAATCTCATGCTAGAGAAGCTATGATCGATACTGCAAGCACACATCACTCTACTGCATTTGATCCTGTGCCTTCTTCCAAAATCCATGTCGTGTCATTTGACAAGGGAAAAAGTAACAAGCAACCTAGAAGTAAGAAAAATGGGAAATCAAAGACAAAGAAAATTTCTACCACGCAGGAAAGATCATTTGATCAATCGTATGGAAATCGGAAACCTCATTACCCTTGCATAATTTGTAATGAGGAACACTTTGTTCGGGACTTTCCTCACCGCGTTGAAGTCTCAAAAATGGTTAAGACCTCACATGCGTTAGTTGTGTTGATAGATCCATTTCTGAATCCGAACAGAAATTTGGTTGCTACGGATCCAACTTCTAGTTCCCAAGTGCTTATGATGTCTATCACAAAGCCATCGACTGATGTTTTGGTGTCAACACGTAATAAATATTATGGTGGTCAGGCTACTGATCAACCTACTACCTTGACCACGAATACGTCTACGGAATCGATATCGCCCACTACTATGCTTGAATTAACATTAAAGCCACCAATGGGAGTCATTCATAAATCGACATTTAATTCTCGAGCTAGAGCTGCTCAAATTTATAATATAGTTGAAGATTTGGCTCAATCCCCTTGAGCTTTGTCAGCACTTGAGGTGCTACAAAATTTTCCCTCCCAAAAGCAGTCTTTATTGTTGGAAATTAGTGGAATTGATCCGACAGATTCCAATCTCGTAGTCTTTAATCATACAAGCTATGTGCCGCAATTACCAATAGAATTGGCATTCTCCATCAAATTAAATGTTCTCAATCACCTTGTTCATCGTACTATTATTGATGAGGGAGCATCTACATGCATTATTTCTCTAAACTGCTGGAAATAATTTGGCTCGCCGCGACTATCTCAATCGCCAACGACGTTGAAAGATTTCGACATACATACATTTAAGCTTTCTAGTATTATCAATAACCTTCATGTTGAACTAGGGGGGAAACTAATTAATGTTGAAGTCGAGGTTGTTGACGGACCCCTTGACTACAATATTTTACTCGGAAGGCCATGGGTATATGCTATGACTGCAATCGTTTCTACATATCTTAGAATGATAACCTTTCCACATAAAGGTGTCATCACAGTCATCAATCAACTATCCTTCTTTTCTTCTAGTTCCCAGGTAACTAGAAGTGTTATGTTAGTTCATGCACCCCAACTCGCACTTCAGAACAATGGTGTAGGACTCTTAAAGGATTCCACTCTCATGGGAACGTTTGCATTACCACCGCCTGCGACATCGACAGAAATTGCAAGTATAGAGACCTGCTACATGATATATTCCACTCCATCTGGCTTAAGGAAGATTACGGGTGATTCTGAAGTTGTTACGTTGGATGATTTTATGTTTCCCAACCCAATTGAGCTGGCATAGAAATCAATATACTTGGCTTGGTACTCCATCTGATCCTTTTTCCTCCACTTTCTTGACAAATGAGAATATTATGGAAACTATGATGTCAGAAAGAGAACCATGGGAAGATCATCATCATCGCTCCCATCTTAAGGATTACAAAGAAGATAATATTAGTGAAATATATCACCCATCGATCAAACCATTATTTTTGAATACTTTTCCTATTAATGCAATTTATTTTGAGTGAAATATATCAAATATTGAAGAAACTATTTCTATCGATATTTCGACCAAACCCGGTGTCATAGAAAACATTCATGTCGGCGTATCTTGTTCTCCATTAGAACTAAAAACATATCGTTCTCTATTTCGTGAATTTCTTGATGTATTTTCTTGGTCTTACGAGGAAATGCTAGGCATAGATACTAGTATCGTTGAAAAAACTATTAAAATGTACCCTGATGTCAAGTTGATACGTCAATGCCTTCATCATGTTCATCTGAAGAATGTTGCTGCCATTAAAGTAGAAGTTGAAATTTTTTTGCATGCTAGTTTCATTTACCCCATTCCGCTAACTGAGTGGGTTTCCAACATCATTCTTATTATGAAAAAACAAGGAACCATCAGAGTGTGCGTCGATTATCGGGATGCCAATCTTGCTTGTCCAAAAGAAAACTATCCTACTCCCTTTATCGACTAGATTATTGACGATTGCACTAGATGCGAAATATTTTCGTTCATGGATGGATTTTATGGCTACAATCAAATCAATATCCACCCAAAGGACCAATATAAGACAAAATTCATCTATCCCTGGGGCACATTCGCTTACCAGAAACTCTCGTTTGGTTTAAAGAACAGTGGGGAAACTTTTCAGAGAGCAATGGATTATGCTTTCAATGACATCAAGCACATTGTTCAACCCTATCTAGATGATTTACCCGCACATTCACGAAACCAGACTGATCACCCGATGCATTTGAGAGCTATCTTTTTACACTACCGACACTAAAAAATACGCTTCAATCCACATAAATGTGTGTTTTGTGTTGGTTCTGTTCGTTTGCTAGGAATCGTCGTCTCAAAAGAAGGAATTCGAATAGACCCACTGAAGGTCCAGGCCATTCTTGATTTTCCTGCACCATCAAATTTGCTTCAGTTATAGAAACTTTAGGGAAATGCTAACTTCCTAAGGAGGTTCATACCCAACTATGTTGAAATGGCTAAAGGATTTACTCAGCTCTTGAAAAAGGGGATTCCCTTCCATTGGGACCAAGTTGCGCAAACTTCTTTTGATGTTGTCAAGGATATACTTTTTTGATCATCATTAATGTATCCCCCCAATTATCAAAGTGATTATTTCTTATATATCGTCACGACTGATACAACCATTGCTTTGGTATTGGTCCAAGTAGAAAATGGGATAGAACATCTGATCTATTATTTGAGTCGTAATCTCAATGAAATGGAAGTGAAGTATTCATATGTAGAAAATCTTGCCTTGGCGGCTGTTCAAGTTGTCCAAATATTTCGCCACTATATCCTATTCCAGAAGACCATTGCCATTTTGAATTGCAACCCCATGACTTAAATGTTATCACGTCAATTGCTGGGGGGAAAGTATTCAAAATGGATTGTCATTTTGCAGTAATTTGATTTGGAATTTATGAAATCCAAGTCAAAAAAGTATTTAGTTTTGGTTGAGCTTATCCGTGACCTTCCCTCTGATAGTACTACCACTACTTTGGAACTATTTATTCCTGACGAGTCTCTGTTTCTGATCGGATCATCTGATCCTTGGTATGGGGATTTTATCATTTATCTATAGACCCAGAATTTTTGGCCTGATACCTCTCACTCTTACCAGCGACGTATTCAATACCAAGCCAAAGATTATCTGATCGTCGGCGATACACTTTATCCTCGTGGTGTCGATACAATTGTAAGAAGGTTCCTCACCCATGAGGAGGCCGAAAAAGTTTTAAATGATTGTCATGCTGGGGCTTGTGGTGGACACTTGTCTAGATACACTATTGTACAGAAGATACTCTGCGTCGGTTACTTTTGGCCTACCATATTTCGCGACTGCATCCTCGCGGTTAGAAGTTGTCATGCGTGCCAGATATTTGATCTTAAAATTTGCAAACCTCCAGTGACAATGCATCATGTTATATCTGTGGGACCATTTTCAAAACGGGGCATTGACTTCATGACCTGTAACCCTCGTTTGTCTGGGGGGCATGGTTATATTATTGTCACAGTAGAATACTTTACCAATTGGGCCAAAGCGATGCCTACATTCAACAAAGTAGGACAAACAACTACATTTTTTTTCTTTAATCATGTCATTTCACTGTTTGGGGTCCCACAGGCTATAGTCACAGATCATGGTTCACATTTTTGCAACCATATGATGAATGAATTGACTGCCAAATTAGGACTGTCACATGATAGTTCTACTCTTTATTATCCACAATCAAATGGATAAGTTGAGGCTATTAACAAGATTCTTAAATGAATGCTTCAATGAATGATAGGAGTTCATAAACGAAATTGGCATTTATTCCTGTAATCGGCCTTGTGGGCATACCGAACCTCGGTGAGAAACGCAACCAGATTTACCCCCTTTCAATTGGTGTATGGTCTGGAAGCTATCTTGCCAATCCAATGTGAAATACCGTCATTAAAACACGCAATGGAATTGTTACCTGACACCTCTTATAAAGAATCACATCTTTTTAACATCATCCATCTTGATGAAACGTGTCGTGAATCCCAATTGGCCAACGAAGCGCATAAGAGACGTATAAAGGTGCAACATGACAAGCATGTCCAGCCTCACATTTTCTCAGAGGGTGACCTGGTCCTTCTTTATGATCAGGAAGCTGATGTAATAGGTACAGGGAAATTTGAGCCATTATGGCATGGCCCCTATATTGTCAAAAGAGTTCTTGCTAAGGGTTCCTACGAGTTGGTAGATTACGATGGAATTCCGTTGGCGCAGCCCCGACATGGGTTGTATTTGAAACTTCGTTATGCTTAATCATGAGAGTAGTAATTTTTTGTATTATATTGTATATATGCTTTTGATTTGCATTTACTGTCTTAGTTTGTTTTCTAGAATTTTCTTAAAGTTACTAATCTGCTTTACATTTCATCGTAGATGTCTGAATATTTGGAACCATTTGTTGGGTATGTTGATGGTTCTAGTCGTAGTGCGTATAATCTATCCTCTACAGCATGGGCCATTTTCGCTCCGAATGACCAGTTAGTGAGTTTTCAAGGGACTTGTATTAGTCGATCTACAAAAAATATCGCTGAGTATAGCACATTGATTGAACTTCTCTCTAATTCCATTTCATTTGTTATTAACCACACCATCATAAGGTTAGACTCACAACTTGTGGTATTAAAACTTACTAGTGTTTATACTGTTAGAAATCCAACACTGCATCGTATGTTTAAGAGTTCGACTTTTGGAAAGGCATTTTGATTTCATTCAATATCAACACATTTCCAGAAACTTGAACACATTAATTGATTCTTTAGTGAATTATGTTATAAACATACATTTGAAATACATGTAAATATACATTCACATAATTGAATAGGATTGCGCAATAAACATAGGAAAACACTTAAATAAAATAGATAGATAGTTATAGGTTTTTACAAAATTTGTTCCCAAGACACATTGGTCATCTGACCTCAAAATATATGCAACATGTCAAAAGTAAACTAGTGGTGCTCATGATAACATGCTACTGATCTAGCTATCCTACGCAGTAACCGCATCCAGAGGTTAGAAACACCAATAGTGTGGCACTGCAGTCGCATGGGTAACTCTTCGATCTGACAATCCGAAATTTCAAAGGTCAACCCCTGTATGTGTTGTTGAAGCTCAACAAGAGTCTCAGCCATATCCAAATCTTGAAGGACTGCTCTCCCGACAGCCCTCTCTATTGGCTCATCTGCTCCATGCTCTGGCTCTCCCACTGGTTGAACTCGAACCACATCTGAATTACATAAAAACTTTAGTTTAATATTGGGAAAACATTAAAATACAAAAACATGTATAAACCTTAGAAAAAAAAAAAACATGGTCAAAACATTCTTACCAATTGCACCCCACTGAGCCCCTTCTAGTGAAGCTAAGTCTGCATCTCCTTGGAAATCAACACCTGCATATGCATAGTCATCAATGGTGATAATCTGTCGCCTGAACCAGGCGAAGAATGCAGACGAGAAAACTATGGACGATTGACCAGCATGTCTATCCATCAGTTCTACCCATATCTGCTTCCTTGGATCTGTAGGGTTAGATATACCAAGTGTCACATGCTGAGGCTGCATCAGTGGAATCCGCTCTAAGGAAAAAGAAATGAGGATCGAACCATAGTTGAAATTTTTATTCCTTCCTCTCTTTTCCTTGCTCAATTGTTATTTCATTAAAGAAAATACAGCTTCAGCCCAGTTGAAAATTTTTGGTTCCATGCACTCTAGCATAATGCATATAATATTTGTTCTACGTGTAGTGTAGCGGTACCAACAAGCTTTGCGATCATGAATAAGATGGTTCTCAATGGAAAATCATGAACATCGCGGATTTTTATTTTCCCATCCTTGCTAGGCTCTTCCCCTGGATTGAAATATTGCAATATATAGTCTCTCACTGTCTCTCATCCAAGAGAAGACCCTAAGAGAGAAATGGGTAGGCCTCTCCTCGACAAGCCTGTCAGAAAATAGATATCCTCCACTAAAATTGGGACCACTTTTTTCCCAATATGAAATGCCTCAATTTCCGGATCCCATGCACGAACAAGGAACTCCAATAGCTCCATATTTTGCCTCATATGCGATAGACGAAAGTACTTCAATAAATCACAATCTCTGAGGGCTCTTACAGTACTCAGATCATTAAGGGAAATCATGTCTTTTTTCTTCATGCTCTCTTTCCCTCCAAGTAATTGTTATTTTGGTCTGTTGAATCCCTGAAATACAACCATAAGACTCATTAGTACCCTTTCATGCAAAAAACTAGGCAAAATTTGGGCGCACTACAAGAATAAAAAATGTGAATTTGTGCCCAACACAACCTTAGACAAGACACAGTACGTTGCATATGCATCTAGCCTTCATTTCAGGTGCATTCCAACGCAGGTTTCGACATCCAAGGGTGTGTTTCCCTCTTTTTAAAAAAAATTTACCCTAAGGGGCCCAAATCCATAAAAAATTACAATGAAATGAAACAAAAACACTACTGAAGGAAAGAGGAGGTTTATGGCATCACCTTGGATCAAATGGTGAGGAAAACCGTCCACATAATCAATCGCAATCAATAGTTGAATTTTGGGGGAAAAATAGGTTCAAAGCTCCAAAAATAAAATGGTAACTTTCAAATGGTAAAACTGAACAGTAAAACTCTTTTAATTAGTCATTTTATTATTCACAAATTATATTCATTGTTGTGACAATGGTTTTATTCAATTTTTATCATGAAACAAGTATTTTTAATCCATTTGATGTTGTTCTGAACGTGTTTTCAAATGATATAGCAGATTAGTCGTGCACATTTATTACGAGAATGATTTGACCGCAAGGCATACTTTTATACTTATTTTTCAAGATTTGATCAAAACAAAAAAGGACTTGAAGCACACTTTTATCTCTTTTTCAAGCTTCGATAATGGCAAAAAATGAACCCCTGGAGTCTTCTTTTAGCTCTTTTCAAACTCCGATAATGTGAAAATATTGTCGAGCACTTGTCTTTTTGAGCTCTTAAAAGTAAATGAAACAACATCTATTCAGTATAAGTTTAACCATTTTCTGGACTGAGATAGATTATTTACGAAAAAGGAAAACCTTAGTCGAACATGGCTAGAAGGTTCTCTCAAATATCATTTTACACTTTTTCGGATCTGAGCGACAACTTTACGAAAAAGTAATTATGGAGTTTTATTTTGTCCTTTTTTTCAAACTCTCTAAACATGAAAAATGACTGGGTTGTCATTGTCGTTAGGCTCGTTAAAACATAAAATAGGGATGGGCTTGTCGATTATGGCAAGAATCGAGTTTCATTCATCGCTAGACTTGTTAAACTATTAAATAGTGATACATTATTCACCCAAAGGGTTTAATTATAGATCAAGCATATTTTATGCTCCTCAAGCTTGTTAAAAAATAAAGAGGTGCTCATCGAAAAATGGCCGGGGAAAATTTGGGAAAGTGAACATAACTTTTACAGTAGCGGGTCACTCTTAAACATGACACTTCACTCCATCATCGTGACTATTTAGGTTGGGTAATATTATTGAAGGTTCATTCATACATATGGTTCATCATACCTTCACTTTGGTTTTAGGTCAATGCTGCCAACTCATCTTAGTGTCACTGATATGTTCAAGAGAAGTCATCTAGTGAATACTCATCCTTCTGCAATACTCATAAACCTTCATTCTCATGACAGTCATCCCTGAACATTGCTATATCAAGTCACATTTTGTCTCCGAAATCTGTAACTCTCGTTTCGCGATAAAGTGGCTTCCTGTCGACATCAAATCATCATCCAGGAAGTTTACTTAGAAACATCATCTTTCAATACCATGAGGCTTGTTACAACATCGAAAAGATCCTCGCTTCCGGACCTTTGACCGAAATATTTTATTTGTCGTTCGACATCAAATTATATATTCACACATTATGAAATGTCCTGTAGTACCTTGAGATCCATTAACATCAATGGTGGTTCTCTCGTGTTTGTTAATAGCTCACATCATTGGCTGTAATCAAGCGATGTCTTACCATGTTCGAATATAAATCATATATTCGCATGGCTAGAATTGTACCCAAACGATCGAGTGAACGAGATAAGAAGAACCCAGATCTAGTTTCAGCCATCCAGGCTGTGATTTCAGGATTGTTATACACATCATCTGTATGGTGACCTTACATATAGATCATCATCCGAACATGGGCCTATTTTTGTAGGCATGTATGTATTGGGAAACATTCCAATGTAGATGACTTTCTGCACTATGTACATTTTATTAGATAGTTTATGTGCTGAGCATGGGAATGTCTCCCTCAAAAATTCGTGATCAAGATGAACATATCATGATGTAATCTATTGTAAGATTGATGTAGGTCGCCACTCCGCTTCAGTTCTAGCTCATCACATCGTAAAGCATCTCATTCAAAAATATTGTTATTATTGACTTCATGCTTTAGGGGGCAGTTGTTATAAGTCAATTTGGGCATCATCCCCCATAACCTAGTCAAAATGGACATCATCCCCAGGACCAATGAAATAGGGTCTATCATCCCCTTATATTTCAGTTGCTATATGCCCTAAGATAAGAACAAATCATTCATGGCTTCTATTGTGATATTTCCAAGGTTTGAAGTATATGTTATATGACTTATGAGCTCACCTACACTACCTCTCAAGGGACTAACTGTGTTGCATATGAAACTCCCTCTATTCAAGGGTGCACTACAATGCACTTCCTGAAATTCAAGAGTGTGTTGCTCAATTGGGAGTGAAATTCGCATTGTTTCGGAATCTCCACATGGACAGTGCCTTCTAGAAGAGTCCATATGTGTCAAACTTCAAATCCAAGTGTCCATCTAACACCTCTGATCTTGGGAAGTCATTCATTGAGAAACTACCCTCAGTTTCCCTATAAATTGGGCACAGATCCTAGTGCTAGGAAAGGAAGAATTTTGGTAAAGAAATGTTGTTGGATTCTCAATTGAGAGAGTGAAAGAAGTGATATGTTGTTGTTGAGATGTTGAATTTGATGAGGCTGGGATGAAGCTGGAGCTGGTGACATCAAATCGATCATTGGTTGTAACTTTCCCCTTCTACTCTTTAATAAAGATTGTTGTTCATTTTCCCATATATGTATATGTTTACGTTTCTATTTCTCATGTAATGGATTCTTGAATGATATATATGTTTCATGTTTAATCAATTTAACTGATTAAGATAAGTAGGCATCTGTATATCACAAATATTTTTTTGCTCTCTGTTTATACTTGCAGGAATCAATCTGGTGATCTAAATTAGATTGGAGGCTACAACAAAAGCGACAGAAGGAGAATAGGAAGTGCTTGGATCACAAGTAGGTTCTTCTATCTTTCTATGTGTCTATTTATTCTTAGAGAAAGTGATAGAAAAGTCTTTAATCTGTTGTTCTAAGTGCCTAGCACCACACTTAGGGAATCTGACTTATCTGTAGATCATAATTCTGCACAACACCGAGCAGTTAATCAAATAAAAATCATAAAAGGAAAAAGGCATATAAATAAGGGTGGAAAAATAAATCTCGAGGCACCTCATGTAACATGATTTCTCCCTCTTATACACTATATACCCATGTGTGGGCTTCCCTTCTTCTATCTACCCTTATACCCCTATATGTGGCCCAGGATTTCCCCTTTCATTCCTTACTCCATTCATCTTTTTATCAGATGCCACCACCATTTTAGGGATATGCCTCAGACATAGTATCCCCTCTAAAGTTAGAAACCACCTAATAAGATATTTGGTTAACCCCGTTTGGAGCTTAGAGACATTATCACATGCCAAAGCCCACTATGGAAGGGCGTGCCATTATGAAGTGTCCACTTGTTGTCCATGGTTTGAAAGATGTTTTACTCGATTAATTTCATGACTTGTTGTGATGGAAGACTAGGGGACACATTGGATCTTATGCAAGAATGAAGATGGCGCCCATTCTGAGTTTGGTCTCCCTATACGGGGTCCTAACTCTCTAGAGGACTACATTGGCACATGTAGGGTGTGTGTATAGAGCCATGGGCCTCCACAACATTATAAAACACTCCATAGATCCCAAGAGATGTTCAGATATTTCTCAATATCCACTTATTGGACGAGGAAGATGCACCTCGTACACTATGCCCAGCTGGCCCCACAATTGTACCACACACTTGGAAGATGACCCAAGACTTGTGCACTGATGTTGTATAATTTAATCCATCGTGTGAGCCCTTACAAATGGTCTACATGCATCTTCGACTTTCCTGGATACCCATGAGGATATTTGTGTATCCCCACACCCACTAGGAGCACCACAGGTTTATTGTTTGGAGAACAAGGGACAACCCCTTGATCCAAGTGGATATTGGTGGCCACCTGCCTATTTCACCTAGTTAGTTTCATCAGTTTTCTTATTTACTATTTTTAGCAGTTTTTCGGGTCTTGAACTTCTGAAGCCAATTTGAGGCCCAAAATGACTCTTTTTGGGCATTATTCCTCTTGCGATTGTAGATAAATCACGTCAACAGTTATAGTCCTCAGAGAGATATTTCAAACGAGATATTATACATGCCAAACAGAGATAACATGACCAAGTTACAACCATGGGAAGTTGGCTGCCCAACTAACCCCAACAGGGCCCATAAACTCTTGGTGTTACATCTCCTCGGGTTAGGGTTTTGGTTGTTTAGGGTTTTCTCTTATTTTTCAATAATAAAAAGGTCTTTGAGCCTCATTGTGACATATTTCAGAGGCATGTATCCACCACATCTCTTCTCAGAGATAAGATAGTTTATTTGATATTTTGTCTGTAAGCATTTTTCAGTATTTGATATTAATGAAATGAAGTGTTATTCCTGCCGCATCTCAATGTTTATGTTTATTTCTGTATTTTATTGTGTTCCTGAATAAATATGGATCACCCCTTGTCCACCACTTTTGAGAGTCATATTCATCATTATGGCACCTATGGACCTCATCAGGCCTTTTGGAGGGCCCAATGACATGTATTATTCATCATTTGACCTCTTGAGAGGCGTATTATTTTATTTATGAGCTACTTTGGTGGGCTTGTCACCAAAAGTCATTATTTTTCACATTTTTTTATTTTATGGGCTAATGTATGCTCAATTAGGTAAATCGAACTCCTAAGAAGTGTATAAATAGGAATGACATGAATTCATTTTGGATCATCGCTTGGATTGGATCATTCTCTCTCTTGAGATTTTCATTATTCCTTCTTGGTGGAAGAACTTGGAGCATGGAAGAATTTTGATGTTTGGATTATATTTTATTATCTTGGATTTTCTTGATTAGAAAATGTATTGATGGTTTGATATATTCTATTACATGTAAGTGCAAACTTAATGCTATTTTATTTTACTGTCATATGCATTGATAATTGGATTTTCTCTATTTTAAGGCTAATTGTTGCATGAATTTACTGCTTAATTGTGGAATTATGTTTCTATATAACATATCTCTTATGTATGGGCCATGTTTGTTTAATGAATTTTCCTATAGATCAAAGTCATCTTGATAATGCATCTTTATTTGCAAACGAAGTATAAACACTTTAATGTCACTCTCTTTTGCCCTAATGGAAAACGAAGTTGCAATCCTTAGAGCCTCCTTGACTTAGAAACGAAATCCATTCTCATTATTATTCTTGACTCCATATGCCAAAGAAATTGACATTGATCCACCATAAGGTGATCACCTTAATACCATTTTTATTCACCTTTTTCTCCTTCCCTCTAGGTCTAGCCACACTGGGCCACCTAGGGCATCATTTTCCTAAAAAATAGCCATAGAAAAAATAAAATCTATTGGCCTCTCGTGCACTGGTGTGTCCTCAAGGTCTCCTCCAAATTTGAATAAATTCCAACAGTGGGGTTGTGAGATATCCCAAGCCCTAGCCCTAATACCGAACTTTTCCTTAGGTTTCCCTAGGATAGTACCTCATAGGATCATTTTGGCATCTTTAAGTGAAAATTATTTCCTTGATCCTCTTCCTGTCCTTTTTTAGGTTAAGATCATCATTGGTTTCTAAACTCCCTCCTCTTAACTTAGGCTCGGTCCACTTGGTCCCGTGTGGTCCCATTTCTCATCAAAGTCAATTCTCCAAAGACATCTCGGGAATAAAAGTTTTGTAAGGATTTTAGGGATTAGGAAGCTCCTTCACAAGTCACACACTTTTAACCTTGCTCTCGAATCCTCACCTCCTTCTCCTAAAAATCCTTATTCCTTGCTCAAGGAGGAAGCAAGCCCCATTCTTGACTCTCTTCTACGGAAGAACCATTGAGGCCACTTCAAATCCATTTATTATCCTTCATAAGTGAGTCGTTATATATTGGGTCTCCTCCCATCGGTGAAATTTCATAAAGAGTAGGGCACCTTAGATGGGTGACAATGGGCTAAGTCTCCATAGTTTCCCTTGGCCTAGTAGTTGCCCCTTTACGATTCCACTTTAGGTCCCCTGCTAGTATGAGTGGTAACGTTTTTGGCACCGTTTTCGAGGACATGAAACATGTTTTTTGTTCCCTATACGACATATTGACATAACATTATTAGCGACTCCATTGGAAGAATGAAGCCCTAGTTCTTCATTGAAATTTGAGATCGATGATTGTACGGTGAAGCAAGCATTTTTCTAGACATATTTAAATTTACCTTGGCGACTCCTACATATGCTTGTATATAACAAATAGGTTTTCTTTCATTGATAAATTTCCCACTTTGGACATTGCTAGTATTTCTAGGCTTCCTAATCATGTCACGGGAAGGATGGTAGGTGGGGTGCCCGTGTTTGATGGTGACCCAATATCCACAATTGACCATGTAGAAACATTTAATGCACATGCTTCAAGAGAAAAAGTGGTTAACCAATATTTCCTTATATTGTTGTTCATGGGATCTCTCGATGGTAATAAATCATGGTTTCATGATCATGAAAGTAAGAGCATCTAATCTATTGAGAGTTCGTTGATGGATTTCTTAGACATTTTAAAGTATACCCTGCATTCAAAATCCAAGAGGAAATCTTCATTGAGCATCATCAAGACATTGAGAATCTAAGTAATGAGCAAGAATATGAGTCCTCATCGGGCCCATATGAAGAAAAGGATGATTTTGAGAACACATGTATTGGGAAGGATGAAATTGAGACTAACCTTACCTTTCCCGAGGATATTTCTCTTGATGACTCTCCTTTTGAGAACCTTGAGGAAGGTGATCCCATTAGCCCCTTAGAAGATGACATTAGATATTACTTCCATATTGAAAAGGAGAAATGGGAAATTGTTGGTCCTCAATTTGATTGTGCTCCCATTTACGACACCGACAAGAAGGACGAGGTTGAGATTGGTCCTCCCTTTCTATCGGGCGTTATTTATGATGAAATATCCATTCATGACCTTAGGGAGAAAAAAATTATTTTCCCTTGCATAAAGAGGGGAAGTTGGAAGTCATCAATTTTCCTTTTAGGAGAGGCCCCATATTTGATACTAAGAAAATTGGTAAGGCTCCCACCTCTCCTAAGTATGACACTATATTCAAATCCCCTGAGCCTTACGATTTTGGGGAAGAGAACCCTATTGGATACAATGATCCACCCTCATCTTTGTCTCCATCTATTGTTCACCAATTTTAAAGTGATTCCCGCACCCATTCTCATATGATCTCAAGTGACTAGGGAAAATTTTAAGGATGGGAGTTCATCTTAAAGTTTAGAAACCTTGGTGAATCTTACTAGTCCCCAATATGTAAATTGTAAAAAAATTTATGGTATTTTTGTAAAAATATTTAGGTTTATAATTATTTATATTAGTATATATAATTTTTTGGCGATTTTTAGGGTAAAACAATTTTATACTATAAATTTTGGGCGAATCAATTTTCGAAAAAATGGAAATTGACGAATCTTTTTTTTCAAAAAAGCATTGAAAATTAGCCCACCTGCAAATATTAGCCCCTAAAATTTTCCTTGCAAGTGACCTTGATCCATTTCCAATTTTTGAGTATAGTATCGAGGAAGAACCCCTCCTTGAATATTTGTTATCTCCTTGGGCACCCCCTCAGGATCATGATCAATCTATGATTCTGCCTTTCGAGTGTGATCATCATGGACATCCTACTTGTGTTTCTCCATCTCATCATTCTTCCTTCCCTATTAATCATAACCCCATAGACACCATGAAATATGACATAAGCAATAAGGATCATAATAATATGCCTGAAGTTTCCATCTGTCAAAATTTCATGAGCCTAATCATTGACATCTATATATTTTGGTTAGAAGAGAGGATCTCATGGACTAGATTACATCCTTCTCTTAATTCCTCTCATGCGATTATCCATATGTAGGAATTCTATTTTCCTACCTCCCACCGGCCTTATCATCCATGTGATTATGTCCATATTCAGTTTGACATTTACTACATGAGTAATCATATATGCTGAAATATTTATATTGATTTGATGATATGTTGGTTGCACTACCTTTATGATTACACTTACTATTAGTTTGCACTATATGCATGTTATTGTAGGATCCATTGCATGCTTATTTTCGCATTATAACTAATGCCATATGATATTTATCATGGTATATTAGGCTACATTAATATTAAAATTTGCATATTTAATTTTCTGTTGATTTTACGGCCTAACATTAAGCATGGGTGATCATAAGACACCATGAAAAACATATTTCCCTATGGGTTTAGTCGTTGATATGTGCAGGTAATAGGTCTTCGATCACAAAGATATTGCTAGAGTTCTCATGAACTATCATTCGATTAGCTTGGCCCACTTTTTCGAGAGATCATGTCTCAGTTGGAGCTAGATGTTACCCACCACTTTGTTGGTGATATCCCTAGGATAAATTTTTCTCCAAAATGGTCCTCAGTCGGCAGCCAACGGCCCCTTGCAGCCAACAACTAGCTCTTTGTGCCATTTCTCCGCCACCTAATCTATCCATGTGGTCCCTCACCCATCTGTCATGATCATATGTTTGAAGGTGGGATTCCCGAACCTAAAGGTATGTCTTGTCATTTTGTAATTGAGTATTGAGTTCGTTATCATGGACCCTTCTGGGCATGGATTAATGGGGGTATTTGGTGGAAATAATGGGCTTAGTTTGTGCTTCTGTTCCCTATACCTCTTTTGGATGTTTCCCTTGGATATTACTCATGTGGTATCTCCTTTACTGAGCATTTGGTTTTAGGGTGGTACTACGTTGGAAAACCCGATTTTGGTTACATGGTCCCACTCCCTCATCCACATATATCACTTCTCGTCCGTTCATTATAACCCCATTCATCATCTTTCCCACCTAGTTCCACATTTTTTCATTGGGTCCAGATAGGGTTAGCCTCACATTTCCCTTTCCCACACCTTGGTTCAGGCTTAGAACGATGCCCTGGAGGTTGAAGCAGTTGAAAAGAAAAATTAAAAGCATAAATGGCCACATTCAATAGGAAAATGTACCACAAGATGCAAAAGATGGTTGGGACAAACATATTTAGCACATGGGAAAAATCCAATGCATGAGCTCTACCTCGTACCCATGGCCATCACCTTTGTTACATGGGCCCTATATGAGTCTCCTTTATCATTCATGAACCCATGATTTTCCAAACCCCTGGAGGGAAATGAACTGCCCTACCTAAAAGGGGGTATCCACTGCTATATATCACACATCATGCTCTTATCCTTTGAGCCCTAAGAATTTAACCAAATAATAATCATAAAAGGAAAAATACATATAAAGTAGGGTGGAAAATCGAGGCCAAGGCACCTCATGTACCATTATTGCTCCCTCCTATACATTATATACCTAGGTTTTGGATTACCTTCTTATAGATACCCTTTTACCCCGATATGTGGCCCAATATTGCCCCTTTCATTCCCTACTCCATTCACCTATTTATCACATGCCACCACCCTTTGAGGGATATACCTTGGACATACTATGCCCTCTAAAGGTAGGATCCACCTAATAAGGTACTTGGTTAACCCCCTTTGGAGCTTGGAGACATTAGCACATGCCAAATCCCACTATGGAAGGGAATGCCATTATGAAGAGGCCACTTGTTGTCCATGGTTTTAAATCTATTTTACCTAATTACTTCAATGACTTGTTGTGATGGAAGTCTAGGGGACACATTAGATCTTATGCAGGATTGTATATGGTGTCCATTATGAGTTCAAACTCACTATAAGGGGTCCTAACTCTCCAGAGGACTACGTTGGCACATTTACGGTGTGTGTAGAGAGCCATGGGCATCCACAATAGTAGAAAACAATCCATGTATCCCAAAAGATGTTCAAAGATTGCTCAAGATCCACCTATTGGATGAGGAAGATGCTCCTGGTACACCATGCCCAATTGGCCCCATAGTTGTACCACACACTTGGAAGGTTACCCAAGACTTGTACACTGATGTGGTATCATTTAATCCATCACCTGATCCCTTACAGATGGTCTACAAGAACCTTCAACATACTTGGAGACCCATGAGGTTATTGGTGTTCCCCCATACCCACTAGGATCACCACAAGTTTATTGTTTGGAGAACAAGGGACTAACCCCTTAACCATCACTTTTGAGAGTACTATTCATAATTTTGGCACTTATGGACCTCAGCAGGCCTCTTGGTGGTCCCAAAAACATGTATTTTTCTTCATTTTACCTCTTGAGAGGCTTATTATTTTTTTATGAGCTATTTTGGTGGGCTTGTCACCAAAAGTTATTTATTTTGCACATTATTTTATTTTAGGGGCTAATGTAGGCTCAATTAGGTAAATCAAACTCCTATGAAGTGTATAAATAGGAGTGACATGAATTCATTTTGGATCATCACTTGGATTGGAGCATGAATGAATTTTGATGTTTGGATTATATTTTCTTATCTTGGTCATCCTTGATTGGAAAATTTATTGATGGTTGGATATTTTCTCTTACATGGAAGTACGAACCTAATGCTACTTTCTTTTAATTTATCACTTGCATTGATAATGGTATTTTCGCTATTTTAGGGCTAATTTATGCATGCATTTATTGCTTAATTGTGGAATTATGTTTCTATATAGAATATCTCTATAGTGTGGACCATGTTTGTTGAATGAATTTTCCTATAGATCGGAGTCATCTTGATAAGCCATCTTTATTTGCAAACAAAGTATAAACGCTTTAAGGTCACTCTCTTTTTCTCTAATGCTAAACGAAGTTGTCCTTATAGCCTTCTTGAGATAGAAACAAAATCCATTCTCATTATTCTTCTTGACTCCATATCCTCAAAGGAAATAGGCATTGATCCACCATAACGTGATCACCTTAATGCCATTTTTCTTCACCATTTTCCCCTTCCCTCTAGGTCTAGCCACGTTGGGAAAACTAGGGCATCATTTTCCTGAAAAAATATCCATAGAAAAATTTCAATCTCTTGGATTCTCCCGCACTAGTGTGTCCTCAAGGTATCCTCCAAAATTGAAGAAATTCTGATGGTGGGATTGTGAGATATATCAAGCCCTCACATTGAGACCAAATGTTTCCCTAGGCCATAGGCTAGTACCTCATAGGATCATTTTGGGATCTTTAAGTGAAAATTCTTTGTTTGATCCTCTTCCCATCCTTCGTTTAGGTTAATATCATCATTAGTGGCTAAACTCCCTCCTCTTAACCTAGGCTAGGTCTAGTTGATCCCATGTGGTCCCATTTCTCATCAAAGTCAATTCTTCAAATACATCTTAGGAATCCAAGTTTTGCAAGGATTTTAGGGATTTGGAAGCTCCTTCACAAGTCACACTCCTTTAACCTAGCCCTCAAATCCTAAACTCCTTCTCCTTGAAAGAATTGTACCTTGCTCAAAGAGCAAGCAAGCCCCATTCTTGAATCTTCGTAAATAGTAGGGAGCCTTGGCTAAGGTGACATTGGGCTAAGTATCCATAGTTTCCCCTTTAGGATTTCCCTTTAGGTCCCCTGCTAGTTTGAGTGGTAACAATTGGACCACTACAATACATGTTTTTTAATTGTTTGGGAGTTTTGGTTTTTTTGGAATAATCATTGAGTGTTAAGGCGTTGTTTTTAAGCTGTATAACAGACACTAATATCAACCATTGTTTCAATTTCACCCTTCTTTTGAATATTATTAGAGAAACAATTTTGAGTTTGACAACTTTTTATTGGCGAAATGTCATCGTATTCCAGCGTACCACGTCAACATGTTTATTTTAAAAGAATTACGATCTAAAACATATGCTTGGAAAATAGAAGAATTTCAATTTAAATCATATGCTTGGCAAGATGACTTATTTGCAAGTGGAAAACACGAATCCAGTGAATGAGAACCAACGGAGCTGAGAAGGAACACGACTCTGGGTAGTGGGAAGAATATCGAAGGAATAAACTCAATTTTTTGTGTTATTTGACTCTAAATTGATTATTTATATGGATATTTAAATTTTTGTTTAAGCCAAAAATACTTATATTTACATTATTTGGATTTCTAATTTTTTATTTTTATATTGGCCAACATTAAGTAAAATTTAACTTTGAGCACAACCATACTTACACATCGGGGTCATACTAGGTTGTAGAATGTGCCTCTCGGCACAAAAAATTTAAAAAAATCAAAATAAAAAAAAAAAAAAATCAAAAAATCAAAATCAAAATAAAAAAAATCAAAAAAATCCTAGAAATCCCAGAAATATCTTAGTTCCTCATATCAAGTGGGGAATTAAGGTATTTCAAAGATGGGATGATTCCACTTGAAATGTTGGAAAAATGAAAATGGAAAGAAACAAAGGAGATTTGTGTTTTATGAAAAAGACAAGAAGTTTGTTATGAGTTTTCAATATCAACAATCTAATAAACTATGGATTGATGAACAAAAGGAAGCATCTTAGATGCAAGAGATGATGCTGAAATCAAATATTAGAATATACAAGGAACTGCAAGACAAGAGTTAGTAAAGTATACATGGATAATTTACTTTTTGGGATGATGAAAGAAAATGGGTATTGCAAACAAGGTGTTTCTCATAATGTATTTGTTTTATGTGAAAATAAAAACAAACACAAAGATCGGTCCTTTCTAAAGTGGAAATGGGGAAAGAAACCAATTATATTAGATACTCATAGAAAAATATATAAGAAAGAGGTTGCACCAATTTTAAATAGTAAGTTGGAAGCAATAATGATACTCTTATAAAACTATTGTGTATGGAGTAGCATTCTACTTTGTTGTATAACACTTATTATAAAAACCTTTGAATTCCTTCCCATATAACTTTCCACCATTATCTTTCCTCAACACTTTAATATTCTTATCTATCCAACTTTCCACCAGATTCTTAAATCCTTTAAACCTATCAAAGATGTCATATTTATTCCTAAGGAAATATATCCATGTATTTCTTGAGAAGTCATCTATAAATGAGACATGGTACAAATATTTACCTAGAGATGGAACTGACATAGGTCCAAACACATCACTATGCACTAGGTGTAATATTCCTTCTACCCTCTTAGCACTAGAGGAGAACATCACCTAATTCTGCTTCCCGTATACAAGGTGTTCACAAAAAACAAAATCCAAAGATAAATTAGACATACATTTTACCATACCATTACCATGTAGTATTCAAAGGCCCTTCTCCCCATATGTCCTAGTATTTAATGCCACAACATAGTCTTTTCTTCAAATACCACAAGGTTTTCCTTCTCCACTCTGAGGAACAATAAAATTGTTACACCCATCAATAATAATATTTCTCAGTAAATTGTATAGAGTTTCTATCTAAAATACCCTCGGCAATACTAATGGTCCTCAAACACATTGCATGTATCTTTCTCAAACATTGATTTTACAACTACATCATCCATATTGGTTTAGAAATTAGATTTTTGGCCAATCTTGGAATGTGCAAAACACGAGGGATTGTTCTAGTCCTTCTTCCTATCAACTTTAACTTGACTTTTCTTCATTTCGTGATTCTGATTTTCTTGTTATCACCTAGGAATATATCACCACCATCATATATATCATAATCGCAAAACCATTCCCTATGGGAATTCATTTGAAAGTATGCATATAAGTTAATAAGCCATGCCTCATGATGTACATGTGTACTTGATGTAGCCAAGTACATGTCCCCACCTTCATCTGAGGTGGTTTTTTCCTTTGCATAAGGAGCATCATCAGGCCCCTTTCTTTTCTCAGTAGTTTTGGATCTATAATATTTTCAGTAGTGCCCTTATTTTTCACATTTCTAACACACCTTTACAACTTTTCCTAGATATTTATATTTCCCTATAAATTTATACCTCCCACTTGAGGACTTTTTTCTATTTCTATTTTGGGATCATCCTCTTATAAATAAGGCATCTCCATTCTATATCTCCATGTTTTATGTATTATCTCCTTCTTCAACAAGGATGAGACTATTTCATCAAATTTTAAGGTAGTTGCATTACTACCTATGGAAACAACCAAACTATCCCATGAGTCTCATAGAGAAAACAACAAATTGATGCACTTATCTTCATCTAAAATATTAATATCAACAAATAATAACTGACTTACCATAATATTAAAGGTTTTCATATTCTCTATCACTGATTCTCCATCCTTCATCCTCGGGTTATAGAAATTATTTCGTAGGAACAATTTATTTACTAGGGACTTAGACTGACACAAAGTCCCGAACTTATCCCACAAAGCTATTATTGTAGATTTTCCTGAAACATTCAGTAATACTAAATTCGAGACACATAACCGTATTGTGTTTTTTTCCTTCCAATTCAACTTGGTCCAATCTTCTATCAACATTTCCACTAGTTTAGTACCTAGATATGAAATAATCCATTGATCTTTATTCACCAACAGATCCTCCATCTTGAGCTTTCACAACTTAAAACTTTGTCTGTTGAATTTATCAATCTTTGTCTTTGCATTGTTCACCATTTCCTTTCACTACAAGAATTAATCCTGCAGATCTCCCACTGTACCAGGGTCTACCATAGGCCTAATTAAAACCCCTTAGCCACAAAGGTGTCCCCTTGAAGCCAAAAATGCTTTAATACTAAATGTAGGTTTTAACCCTGTACATATAACATTTGCAAACAAAATCTTAAAAAAGAGAAATAATAGAAAAGATATAGTGGTAATCACAAAAAATATACACAGATATTTTTCTCCTTGAACCCAAAATTGAGAACTCTAGATTTATTTTTCATTATGTTCCAATGTTACATTATATACATGTCATAGAATTCATAAAGCCCCAATCTATTAACCCCAAATTAGAAAATATCCATAGTTCCTTTGATCAGATCTACAAAAAAATGATAAAAACCACCATGTGCCTAAAACCCACAAATGCGAGAGCCCTACAGATCCCCTTGTGACCCCACTGGTCCCACCCAACACATATGTATCGCATGTGGGACTAGTCATTCAAAGAATATAACACATAGCCAACAAGGAAATGAGAACCAACAAAGTAAAATTGCTATAGAGCATAACATGTAAAGTGATGAGAATATCAAATGAGAGAAACGACGAAACAAACATAACAATTGGTAGTTGGGTTTGAAGAAAATCCATCTCCCTGACCAACTTTAGAGGGGTGGGACAAGCTACAAGCCTCTACTTCGCCTTCACATTAGTTTAAAAGGTACACAATTGATGATCAAGAAAATTGGAAAATGAACCAACAAATGGGGCATTATTTCCATAATGATAAGTGTATATAGCTACATGCAAGGTTGCGACAGAAAGAACCATGTGTCATCACATTGTTGAAAACTATCATCACCCCTTCCTTAATGTCTTCTCAAACCCCACACACCCAATCCAAAACAATTCCAATATATATATATATATATAAACATAGATTGGATTAACATGGGATCCACAGTTTCTCCACCACACATGGTACATTGGATGTATTAGATACACAAAATCAAAATCCTCTTCCAACATGTAACTTCCTCTTAGCTGCAAAGGGAATTTGATGTTGTTGCAAATAGGTTACGATGGATGGGCTTTCAATGAATCTAGGAAGCATCAAGTTCTTTGTTTAATTGCAGGGAAAGAAAATTAGTATGAGTTTATTCCCATGGAATTAATGGACAAACCACTTTTTCCTTCACATTTCCTCGATTTGGATTTTGTCTTGTGGTTGCAATCTGGGTTTTTTTTGCATTATGTGAGATTTTGGACTGGAAAATGCTTTGATAATATGCACATTGAATATCTATTGAGTTTGCTACTATTTTCTTTTTGGGGGATTGACATGTTGGTCGTTGATGCATGGTTTTATTTACCATCTGGTATATTGTCTATCTAGTGTTTTATAAACATGGTTTTTGTTAATATAAATTGTTGATTTTTCTTCTTGAAAAATAATAATAATAATAATACATTATTAATATCAATTTTCATTTTTTAATGCATAAATATTACATATATAAACATATGAAATTAATTATTAAAAAAAAAATTAAATAAAACAATTTATAAAAAAATAATATTTTAATATTATTATGTTTTTCGGTAATTTGTGTTGAAATTGAAACTGCATGATTCAAAGTTCTACATATATATATTTGAGCCAAACTATATCATCTACAGTAAATCATTTTTCATTTTTCAAATTGTTTCAAAAACTTGAAAAATATAATTCCTACTTGTCTTAGTTGTGATGTTTTCAAAGTATAGGAGTTTGTCGCTAATGTTTAGGAGTTTGTTAAGGCTTAGTTGGTTGAGAGATTCTCTCCAACTAGTTAGCTTCCTAGATTGGTGTGTGGTTGAGATGTTCACTCAACCAAGGGATTGTATGTCCAAGATAGATTAGTTATCTCGAGATATAGCTCCTTGTATTTATATTGTATTGATATGAATTTAATTTTAGTGCGCATTAGGCAAATTTAACTTGGTATCAGAGCTAAGGATTGTGAAGGCTCTTGTTGGTGTGAAGGTTGAGATCTGCTATCGATAGATCTTGTTGGTTCATTTTGTTTTATTTTTTTTTATAGCCTAGTGTAGACGACATGGTGTGAGCAACCACATTGGAACGAATTTAGGTGGATTGGTAGCGTGGAGGTGGTCGAATTTGCATGGATGGAATGTAGCCTGGAGTGTGTCTTCCAAGAGGAAGACATGTTTGAGATCATGTGTGAATCAATGTGTTTCTAGGCCATCGAAAGGATCTATGCTTGTTGTGAGCTTATGGTGACAGGAGCTTCTGTGGCCATGAGAAAGGATTCACCGCCATATTTTTTATAGCCCTGTGATTAAGGAGCGAGTTTTTGTGTTGATAGATCATGTGGATTGTTGTGAAGTCCAAGTCACGGGGCCAAGTACAGATCCCAAGTGTGTGAGCCACATTGGTTGCAACTGGATCATCCGAGAGTGGTCGACGATGCTTAATATTTGCTTGAGATATGTCAGATTTGAGATCTTGTGCAAAGAGATCAGTACAACCGAGGGTCGTGTGATCAAGTATGGGTCAATAAGAGATTTTTGAAGAACGCAGAGCAACATGATGCTTGTGGAGAGTGAAGTGTGAAGTGTGTGCATTGTTAATTAAAGTAGACTACTGACCATGTTTTCATGTGAGACATACATGTATCAGTAAGGAAGTCTAAAGTTTATGATGTTTTATATTGGTTCTTGAAAAAATTGTAATAGTATGTACTTGAGTAAGTGGTGATGTAAGTGTGCCCCTATAAAGTTCGTGGTTATCTTAAAACCACTTTATAAGTGCAGGTTTGTGGTAAGCCAAAAACCACTTTGCAATGTAGGTTTGTGGTAAGAAAGAAACCACAAGTGTGAGAGGGAAGTGGACGAGGATTCCTGAAGCATGGTTTAGGGTCAGCCAAGAAAACCCTGGGCATGGTTTAGGGCCAGTCGACAAAACCTTGGTCATGTTTTAGGGTAAGCCGACAAAACCAAGTGCATGGTTATGGGTAATTCGAGAAAACCCAAGGTGATATTGATGGAGGTGGAATTGCAGGTACAAGTATGCAGATATAGTGGTTGATTGAACCATAGTACACAAAGAACTTCCTAGTAGACTAGCAGTTGTAGCGGTTGGGTACCCATGTATTTTGGTGGATGGTTTTTCCTTTATATAGACGTCAACATATTATATTGATCATGTCTGTAAACACTAGGACCACATCTACACTTTGCTAATTGAGATCGAGACAAGTAGTCATTAAGGGGTGGACTTGGAAAATATAATTCCTACTTGTCTTAGTTGTGATGTTTTCCAAGTATAGAAACTTGTCCCTTGTGTTGAGGTGTTTGTTGAGACTTAGTTGGTTGAGAGATTCTTTCCAACTAGTTAGCTTCCTAGATTGGTGTGGTTGAGATATTCACTCAACCAAGGGATTGTATGTCCAAGGTGGATTAGCTATCTCGAGACATAGATCCTTATATTTATATTGTATTGAAGTGAATTGAATTTTAGTGTGCATTACGAAAATTTAACTTAAAATTATGAAAATTATATGTTAATTAAATTATAATTATTTATTAGTGTAAGCCATGAAAAAAAAAAGTGATAATGTGACATAAAGTATAATAAGAAATTTTTCCATCTACAACTTTTTGGATCACTATTGAATATTAACTTAGTTTATATTTATAATGTATACTTAAAAATTAGTTATTTTATAGAGGGGCTTTATAGCTGAGTATAGCCGATAATGTAACTATAAAAAATTTCTATTATAGAAAAGGGGAAAAAAATAAATAAATAAATGTAAGGTTCTACAAAACAAAATAAATAATAAATGTACAACATACAATTTATCAATCAATCACCCACTCACTGTGATCATCACTAGCTAAAGTTGTTGGAGACAAGTAGGTGGGAGTAGGACTAGCTGATACTGGTTTGTTGGTGACATGAATATGCTCAGTACGGCTTTCATTGTGCCCTTTTCGTTTTTTTCACCATTACCTTTAAGTAAAATCTTGTGGTTCCCTTTAATAAAGTGATGTCAAAAATACTTTCTTTTCAAAACAAATTTACGGTAAACATAGGATCAATCCAGTGTCATTTTCAGCCAAATTACGGGTAGACCATTATAATTGTGTAGCATTTCTAACTATAATGTAGTGAATACTTTTACTGTGATTTCAAGTGAATATTTTAACGTAGTGCCACAAAATTGCAGTTAAAGCATTGACTAGTTTACCCCTGGGTTAAGATGCTTAATACTGTGTAAACCTCTCCGGTATATTTGATAATAAAACCCACATTCTTATTGTAATACTACTTTAAAAAAAATTAAAGATAAAAAGTATAAACTTAAATCATCCAGTCAAACATTAAACAAACAACAAATCATCTTCTCAATTAATAAGTTTTTCACAAAAGACATGGTAAACAGTGCGAAAACATACAAATACTGCAAGCTACCAAGATTTTAACCAATTTAGTTTACATACATATTCCAATTTCCTACTGAGATGAACTGCCATGAAATCTTCGAGCACAGTTTTCGAGCTACCAACCATGGCACTGTGTATTGAACATGTTCTTGTACTTTCAAACATAGTTAAAGTTTGGCAGTATTGGGTCAAAATAAAATGGAAAATTGGTTCCTACCATATGATTGCTGTATTTTTTTGGTTAGAAAAAGAAAATTATAGTGAAAAGTATGAAAAATATATTAAAAATATAACCAGCTATAATTTTTAATATATTAAAATCGCCAAAGAGATCCTCTATCTTTTTTTCTTTTCATTATAGCAGAGAGAGTCTAGGCTGTCTTATTAAATCTAAGCTTAATGGGGGGCAATTAAAATGGCTGAACCTATGGGGACCGGATTTAAGCCTCTTGCATCAACAGTTTGTAGATGACATCATGCTTTTCTGTCAAGCATTTTTAAGGGAAGCAAAGGCCATTTTATCTATTCTTAAAGACTTCATGGCAGGATACGAGACTCTCATAAACAATGACAAATCCAATATCTATTTTTTTAATCCTAATAATCATGGAAAATTTTAGGGTTAGGGGCTAATATTCGTAGGTGGGCTAATTTAACATGATTTTTCAAAAAAAAAGATTTGGCAATTTCCATTTTTTTATAAAAATGATTTGCCCAAATTTTAAAATATAAAATTATTTTACGTTAAAAATCGCCAACATTATATAGATAGCATGTATAATATCATTATAAATCTGAATAATTTTACAAATACATCAATACACATTTTATAGTTTGCATAGTAGGGACTAGTGAGATTCGCCAATTTTTTAAACTTTAAGATAAGTTTCCATCCTTAATATTTTCCCTGCTAATAATGTCTCCCAGAGGTTCCTAGCCCATACTCTGGGTTTCAATCTAGGTTCTTTTCCGACGAAGTATCTGGATATTCCCCTTAGCCTTAACTCCTTTAGGGTTTCGAATGGAAGGACCTCCTTAATCGTATTTAGAATCATCTTCATAATTGGGCACTCCGTGCTCTGAAAGCCCCTATCCGGGTGGTCTTACTACCCTCTATTCTCCAAGCTATTCCTATTTACCAGTTATCAGGGCGAGCTACCCCAAAAACCATTGCAATAATATGGTTAAGATATTCAAAAAGTTTATGTGGCAGGGTGCTCAACAAACTCGGAAATGGGCTCTCCTCTCATGGGACAAGCTCACTAAACTCAAAAACTCAGGCGGATTGGGATTACGAGACCCCTACGTGTTAAACAGGTGATGGGAGCTAAACTTTGGTGGAGATGGATCCAAGGGGGAAGAGACTTATGGAAAATTATCTGGGAGAGGAAATATGATATGCCCAGAACAACTGCACGAAAATTGAAAATCGATGTAACCCCTAAAGGATCTAATATTTGGAACCTAGCAGCCATCAACATAGATCTTATTCAACAGTATAGCTTCTGGGAAATTTGAGGAGGTAGCACTGCTCTATTTTGGGAGGATTCGTGGCAGCAGAGGGAAAAATTATTCAATCATCTAGATTTAGGCGAAATATTCCTTTTCACCAATTTGCCAAACACACGATCGGTAGCCAACTACTGGAGTGGGGAGGATGAGGGGAAATGGCTAAAATGGACTGGTAAAACACAATGGTCGAATGCCCCTGAAACACTTCAATGGAACAACTATGAAAAGGAAATGAAAACCAGGAAATTTGTATCGACAAATGGAGAAGATATCCTGAGGTGGGGATACAGTAATAAAGGGATGTTTACCATAAAAGAAGGGTATTATATTAAATCGAACAATCTACATAGTATCACAGTTTCGCTATGGCACAAAAACTAGGCAGCTAAACACTGGCCAAAAATCGAACATTTCCTATGGCTTGTAGGCCATCGTAAAATCCTTACCTGGGATCAGCTGCAGAGAAGAGGGATGCAGGGCCCTTCGCTATGCAAAATGTGTAATAGACATGATGAAAATATAGAGCCTTTAATAAATACCTATGAGTTGGCTGAAACACTTTGGCAGAACATTGTTGTGGTCTTCCAACAAACTGACAGGGACAATACTAGCATCACCCAGACCATCATAAACTGGAGAAAAGGGGGATACACTTGTGCAGTTCTTAACAGAGCATGGAGGTTATCGATGGGGTTTCTTCTTTGGGGTATCTGGAAAGAAAGGAACCACAAAATCTTCAAGGAGGAAACTAGACATACAGACCAAATCTGGCAGGTAATCTTGGAAAATATCCATGAGACCATCTTAGATGAAAAATGGAATGAGGAAGATTGGACCGCAAATGGAAACGAAGCCTGCATCCTTGCCATGCTACATCTAAAACCCCAAATGTTAGCTTGGACTTTATGGAAAAACAAACAGCCCAGGCAAAACCCTCATGCAAAATTTCAGATGCCTCAACCAGGGTTTCTGAAACTCAATTATGACTGGGCATCCAAAGGAAACCCAGGTTAGGCAAGAGCAGGTGGAATCTTTTAGAACTCCCGCGGCTCAGCCTGCAGAGTATATGCAATGGAATTAGGGTTTGATACTAATAATGAAGCAGAAATAATGGCGGTCAAACAAGGGTTGATAATTGCAGTCCAAGAAAATTACCACATAATCATTGTTGAAGGGGACTTGACTATCGTAACAGGAGTATTGTGGAAGCTGCAGGAGGGGACTCCATGGGAGAAAATAAGTCAAAGCTGGAGGACCGCATGACTTATACATGAGATCAATTTAATTATTTAGGATATTGGTTACCTTATCCCATGGCATGTACGTAGAGCTGGGAATGAGGTAGCAGACTATCTATCCAACTGGGGTTGTAGCAATGAGGGTCGCAAGCTAGACATGGGACATTGAGCTACATCCACTACAAGTCATCATACACAGAGACAAGGAAACATATAGAGACCCCCAATTGGGGTGCCATGTGGAGGTTGATGGGAGACAGGTGGTGTCACACAACGGTGTACACCACACCATCATTCAAGTGTAAGGCTCGCAGCTGGCCGATAGAAGGTACGCTCACACGCCAATACATTATGACTACAGATGAAATTTCTGGAAGCCAAGTAATGTTGTCAGACCGGCTTGGGAAACAACATTGTTGGTAGAAAGGGTTAATGCATGCCATGGGATGGAAGGTGAGCATTGTTCTCGGGCGAAATTTTGAAGGAGGCGCAGTGGGAATGTAGGCTGAAAATCTGTGACCTGGTTACCTAGTACGTGATGTATCTGGTTGGTAACACAGTTAATTTATTTGCTCTTGCTCACTGTCTTATTTTTTATGGAGGCAACTGAAATTTAATGGGTTTGCACGTGGCTCTTCATTGTGGGTTCCTGTTGAATTATGGCTTCTGACATAATTTATAGTCTAGTTTTTTTGCATGGCCCTAATATAAGGGTATTTCCAATTTTATGGTTATATATACCCTGGCTTAAGTCATTTGTATGATGCCCTGGAAATTCTGGTTTTTTCGGCCCTTGTTGTTGATCCATGCTTTTGAACTCCCTGTCAGGTTTCCTTCTACCATATATGTGCTATGTTAGTGGTTTGTAATGAAAATTTGCTGGCCCTTGCATCTCAGGCCTATGAGACTGCATGCATGGCTATGTAGGACTAAGTTGGCCATGTCACTGCCCATCATTCTGTTCATCCTGACCTCTTTGGTCAAGGTACAGGCCCTATGCAGGTTTTGTGGGTTTATGTTTGTGTTTTAAAGTTTGTGCCATCAGTTTATAGTCATGTTTTTGGTCTTTCAATTACACGGGTGGGCAATGGGAGCCTCTGTTTTGTTAGCTAGCACCCCTGTCTTCATGGGTTATGGGCCAGGGATTTTTGTTGTTCGTCTCTTTCCTTATCTCTGTCTAAGATTAATTTATATAACTCTACCACCTACAACAGGAATAGCAATGTTATCTGTTACTTGATAACGATTGTAACGAAGGTAGTTGTGAGCCCTATTTGTTGTTGCATTGAAACCGTTATTGAATTTTTCTTGCCTTATACAGGCCTTTTTAAAATAATCATAGGTATTGCCTAGTCTCTATCTGAGGATTTTAAACAGAATAGTCAAGTGTTTGTACTTCATAATACAAACATAGTAAAAGGACAACCTGCCAAACATCAGGTAAAGGAAAAAGGGAAGCAAAAACTTCCAAAGTCCACAACTGGGTCTAGCAAGCGAGGCAAAAAATCAAAAAATGAGGTTATGGAAAACCTCTTTGATGTTTACTCAACAAGTAACCCTCCACAGGTCCGCACTCTTATTCAGGGCTGGGAGAGAGATTGCAACAACAAAGAAGAGGAAATAGAACAATAGGAGGAAACCATGGACTTCATTAAGGACCCTGGGAATACAAGAGGGAGACTGTCCCTTTTTCATCAGTCCATACATACTTATTGGACACTCAAATGTGTGTTGGCTAAGGCCATTATGAGTTTATAGGAAATGGAAGGAGACCCCCAAGTGGCTTCAGTTATGCAGGAAATTAAAAGAGAGATTCAGGAAATTTGTGGGTCACAACATTATGCTACAACTCATCTTGGAAGAATTGAGCGGTAGCTACAAACAATGTAACAAGTAGACATGCCGGGCTCCAGTGTTAAAGACCCAACACCTATTGAATCTTCAGATGATTGACTAAATATTTCCTTAATTTTCTAATGTATTTTGCGGATAGCATTTACTGTTTACAGTTAGACTTCATTAGGCATAGTATAATGGACATAGCGACTACTAGATGGCTGAAACTTTTTCAATACTGGATGGAATTTAACTCCTTAAGGTGGCCAAAAGACCTGGTTTCCTTCAGGCAGGTTGAGGCCATCGAGTTTTTATATGTTTTTATAAAAAAATAAATTAAAAAATTATAGTGAAATAACAAGAAGTTTGTTATTACAAAATTATAGTTTTTTTTGTCGGTAAAAAAACTTGTATTATATTATGAGGAAAAAGTAAGTACGCAAATCATATATTAAATTTTTGTCCTCATTTCCAGATAGATTTTGAAAATAGAGGGATGGGAGTAATCCATTTACATTCACTATTTCTATTTATTTCTATTGGGCCTACAGGCCATGCCATATAGTTGTAAAAAAGGAGCCACATAACCATAAAGAAAAGCCCCTCAAGGAAGCTGATTGAGAGGAAAAATAGGAGGGTGCATAAACATCAACCCACTCATGCATATGGAAGTCGATGTGCTCAATTCTCATCTCAAGGGAGTGGAGATGGTCCTTTGTGTGCCAGTGATTGTGTCAGAGGCTTTCTAGATTGTCGAGGATTTCATTTTGGACATGCTGCACGTCATTTATATAAGCCAACAACTCATTCAGGTCTGAGTAGCACTAGTACCTCATAATATTGATGTTTAATTGTATGCAGTGCAGTTGGTTTGCAATCATGTCCAGGGAGACTAGTGCGACAACTTGGCCTAAAGAGTGGGCCAACGAAATGGACGCATCTGCTGCTGAGTCCTGGTTGGTGGCATCATTAGAGGATGACTGGTTGCCAATGTCGAGGGGTTGGAGGCCAGCAGGACGAGGAGAAGCACCCCTGCATCGCATATGGCCTCTCTATTGAGGCATATTGTCGAGCTGAAAGTGGAAAACCCAGAACGTATAAAAGAGACCGAGACTACGCGACTTCCCACAAGACCTACAAGGTGAGCATCGAGACATCAAAGACCAAACTAAAATGAACAAGAGGAAATTGAACTCAATACCAGTCGTCGATAGCCCAAGGCTGGATGCGTAGGACCCAAGATTGCTACTAGACTTCCCACCTCCCTAGAGCCTCTTCGCACAAGCCATGCTCCACCCACTAAAAGAAGCAGCGTCCCTCCACCCAGAGAGGTGACTCGAAACCCAAATGAACTGAACTAATGTACGAGATCCCGCAACGTTATCTTGAGGATGAGCCCCACCCAACACTGTGCTGGGGAAGAGCCACTAGTGCAAGGACTGATCGCATGTACCAAAGCCCGAAACCACCTCCGCTGACAGAAATCCGAAGGAAATTGCGAGAGTCCATACACCCCAACGGAGCAACTGAAGCATTATCATCCACAACGTGCCAGGATCCCACAGGCTACTCCAAGGCAAAAGCTCACCATGTGCCAACCCTTTCCATAACACCTCATTCTCACCAGCCCAAAGCCATACTTGTTGCTGGGAAATTTCAGAACCCAAATTCTCTACAAACCTAACCTTCATCACCCAACACAAAACAATAAAGCAGATATCAGAATACCTAAGGTTTATAATGATGCTACCCGCGGGGATGAGAGCCCACTTGCGGGGCCTGAACTCACCTGTCACCCTCCATTAAATTGATTGCCACGTGGGCATGAAAGCCGGGTGTGCTTCGTATGCCGACAAATCCCCACACCTGTCTTTGAATTTGTCACCCCCATTGGGGATATTAAAAAACTATAGTTAAATAAAAACAAGTTTCTTATTAAAAAATATAAGTTCTTAGTAAAGCATGGTAAAAAAGATAAATTTTATATTTTAAAAAAATTATGTGTTTTGGATAGATGGTGATTGGGTGCTCTTTTAAGGCACTCCTTGATATGAAGTCACCGGTTCAATTCCTTTCCCTGATCTGGGTGGTATATTGGACATGATGAAGATGCATTCCCACCAAGCTTTAAAAAATATATATATATATTATTTTTTCACTCTTCTAAATATGAGTTTCTTTTTAAAATATTGCAAAGAAGAATAAGTTTTATATTTTAAAAAAGACAAAAAATTAAAACTCATTTTTTCTATTCTCTTATTTTTTAGGTGATAGCAATAACACACTATAGCGATTAGGGTCCACTACAAAGCAAAGGATCATTTGTGTGAAATTCAATTAGAGGGGTTCATTTTTTGTGGTCCAAACAAAGGATAATATGCAAATAAATTTGGATTTGATAGAAATAGTGATTGAGACATAGATTTCCTACTATGTGGAGTTTACTTGAAACCTACTTTTAATATCGAGTTTCCCATTCTTTACATGCTTTTGAACAATATATGATGATCCAACATCTTTTTAGAAAATGAAAATTTTACTTAATTTTTTTTTATTGAACTTAATGATATATAATACCATTTTTTAACTTTTTTTTTTCTTTCTAATTTCTGGTTTAGGAATTGCTTTGTGATGGGTTTTTGAGCTTCAACCTCTATTTGTTTTTGTTTGACTCAGTCAAATTACATAAAAAATTTAAAAATTTAAAAATAAAAATATTAATATATTAAACCAGCCTAGATCCATCTTGACTCTGGATAGTCAACTGAACAAATCCAAGAGGGATCAAATCCCTTGAGGTGCAAATCCTTCCTCAAGTTTTGTACTAAAAAATGAGGTTTGCACCTTGAGAGATTTAATCCCTTATAGATTGAAACTGGTAAGTATAACATTAAAAAAAATATTAATTTATTTTATTTTTATCTTTTTACTAAATGTATTTTTATACTTTATACAAATTAAATAATTAGTAAATGTCAATAGGCATCAATTCATAATAGACATCAAACTACGTATTTCATTTGATACATCACATATTATTAAAATTATAAAAAAAAACTAAATTATATCTTTATTTTAAATGGAGCTATCTTTGTGGTCCTGGTAAACAAATCATGAATAAACAACATGCCAGGGCATGGAGAGGAATTGGTCCAAGGGGGAAGTGAATATAGCATAACAAGAAAGATTGTGAGTTGGGGGAAGAGTTGGATCATAAGCTAGTGCTCTCACCTAGCAGGGTTGACTTACTACCACCTTTTGATGTTTTCCTCCTCTTAGAACCATTGAGCCAATATTTATATGACAACAAAAATGTTATGATAGGATTCATGAATGACCTAAAACATAGACAACAACATATGCAATATCGTCTAGCTACACTTCATAGGAGTTAAAGGAGTATATAAAAAAAATGGAGCATTTGGAAGGACGACTAGTGTTGAAAAATGCAGCAAGGAATTCTCAATTTGATTTTTCCTTGATTAATTTGATAAAATTCAAATTTCCACATTAGTAAACAACTTGGATGCAGTTAACTTGTGTGACATGGCTTGTGTCACCCAGTTGACTCAATAAATTCGATTTGGAGGAGTTAGATTTCATTTAAGCATGTGTGATTACTAATTTGTAGGAATCAAGGTCAATTATCTCACGTTGTTTTCAGTCAAACTAGTTTTAACTATTGAAGGAATTAGTGGAGGGTCAGTTGGGCACTGGGACTTCATTCAAACTCTATGTTTGTCTAGTTAACTGATCAATCAACCAAAAATATATAGTGCATGCAGAGAATTAAAGTTCCCCAAGTTTGGTGGAGATTCCAAGGCAATGTAATATCAGTTGTAGACTAGTCTTGACTGTACAGGTTTTGCATGTAGCCAGATGATCAACCAAATGAATTGAGCAATCCATTTTGGAGAAATTCCTAAATAATAGGGGCCTATTTTCTCAAGGAACAATGCAAGGAAATAGAGTCTCAAGTAGAGGAAGAAATTGACTATGTTTGGGTCAGCGCTTCTCAATGAGTAGAGAGATAGGTTATTCACTTGCATGTTTTTCTTAATTGAGAAAAGAAATTGTAATACATATGCATTCATCATATTAATGCAAGAATGCATTGGGGTTTTTAGCATATTTCTTTCCCCGGAAAAAATATTGTGCATATGTTTTATTTCTTATTGCATGTTTGAGATTTTTGTTCTAAATTATGAGTTGATTTTCCACAGAAAAGTAGAGTAGGTTTGTGTCTTGTGATTTTGGTTAAAAATTCATAAGAAGTTTCAAATCTACATCATAAGTTCTACATGGTATTAGAGCAGGATTCACATTAGAGCAATAAATTTGAAGGTGTTTCTTAGGAGGTTTGAATTTGAAGATGAGTGCAACAAGATCTCTTCAGAGCTGAGAAGATGGTCTTCAATGGACTAAGGCAAGAGTATGCCTTGGAAGGAAACTCTAATTTTATTGCATGGAGGCAGTATTGGATGAAAATGTATTTCTAGAAGACATCAAGAAAGATGTTGCAAAACTGGCAGAATTTGATGCGTAGAACCGTGCTCGGTGGAAGAAATATGTAGCCAAGGCGAGGATAATACTATTGGAGGGAGTAAGAGACCACATTTTCACCAATATTCATGGGAAATAAAATCCTTATGCAATGTGGTAGGGACTGACAGATCTGTTCCAGAATAGCAACGATCATAAGAAATTGGCGCTCAAGGATAAACTTTGAAATATCAAAATGCAGAAGAATAACACTATTCAGCAATATCTGAGCAGGTTCACAAAAGTTCATGATGAGCTTGCAGGAGTTAGTGTTACTATTTCAGATGATAACTTGGTAAAACTATCCCTTCTAGGCCTTCCCAAGAGCTAGCATAACTATCAAGATTCAATGAACAAGAGGGAGAAACTACTGAATTGAGAACACTTATGTTCTGATTTGGTACAGGAGGAAATAAGGTGGAATATAAGAGACTTCATCCAAGGGAGAGGATGAAGAAAACTTTGCATTGGTTAGAAAGGGAAAAGGGAAGAAATTTCAATCCAAACCAGAGTCCATCCAAGGGGGGAAGAAGAAATATTTTTCCAAAATCAAATTCGTCCATTGTCATGAATTCAGGCACTATGCCATGAAGTGTCCACACCAAAAGGAAATCAAGAAGACCTCGGGAGGAGCAAGAGGTGAATATTTGTCTTCACAATTCAAGCTTGAATTTACCCTCATCACATGCATGCCAACACAATGATGTGGATAATTTAGTACTTGGACTAAGGTGAATCATTCCACATGACAGGGTGTAGAGAGTTTTTCATTGACCTGGAAGATAAATATTTGCAGATGCACATTGAGTTGGGAGACGACAGAAGGTATAGAAAAATCAGGGTTAGTGCAGTCACCTTTCAGAGGGAGTTGGACTCCCCTCTCAAGTTCAAGGATGTCATTTTCGTTCCAAGCCTAAAGAAAAATATTATCTCTATTGTAGTTTTGGAAGACCGTGGTTATGATGTGATCTTCAACAAAGGAAAGGCATTCCTGAGAAACATATCCACAAGACAGGTGAAGCAAATTAGGGTTCGTGTGAAGAACCTGTATAATCTAGATGTGGAAGATTGTGCTGCATTAAGCACTAAGGCGAAAAAATTTCAGAGTCGCTATGTTGGTGAACTTTGGCAGATATGAATTGGAAATTTGCATCATGGTGCCCTGAAGATTATGCAACAAATAACCACAGGCCTCCCCAAAGGAGCACTTGAGCAACATGATGTATTCAAAGGATGTACTTTGGGGAAGCACACAAAGTCCACATTCTATGATCGAGACAACAAAGCACATGCAATTCTAGAGAGGATCCACTTTGATGTCTGTGGAACTTTCTTGAAAGCCTCCACTTATAGACACAAATATATTTTTCATTTTTATTGATGACTTCTCACAAAAGTGTTGGACCTTCTTAATGCGGAAGAAAGATGAATAATTCTCCAAGTTCGTAGAATTCAAGGCACTAGTTGGGAAAGAAACCAACAACAAGGTGAAGGCTCTGAGGAGTGATAATGGAGGTGAGTACATGTCGAATGAATTCAAAAAAATTCGTGCTAAAGAAGGCATTCGACAAGAGCTGACAACACCCCACAATCCATAGTAGAATGGGGTGGGTGAGAGAAAGAACTGTAGAATTGTAGGAGCTATGAAGGTGATGTTGCATGACCAAGGCCTACCTATGCATTTGTGGGTTGAGGCATGCAACAAAACAATATATTTTCATAACCAGAGTCCTCATCGGATTTTGGGCACGATTACACTAGAGGAGACTTTCTCTGGGAGAAATCCAGATGTGTCACACTTCAGGATTTTTTGAAGCCTCTGTTTACTGCCATGTCTCCAAAGTATCAAGGAAGAAGCTTGAGCTAATAGCATAAATGGGGGTATTGTGGGTTATACAAAAAATCCTCACAACTACCATGTGTACTTTCCATCCCTCAAAATGACAGTTGTGCGAAGGGATGTAAAATTTGATGAGGAGAAAGCAATGTGGTGCTCTCTTGAGAGGGAGCTTCAAATCCCACCAGAAGAGGAGCTTTTAGCTCCAAAGGGGGAACCTCAAGGAGTTGTGGATAAACCCCAAATTGAGGAGCAGAGAGTGGAGACAACCACTCAAGCAAAACCATCCAGAGAAGGCAAAAAAAGGACTAGGGAAGTTGAGATACTTGTGCAGGATGCGAGGGAGAATGTGGGTGCTCCTTCGAATTTGTGCAGGCATAGAAGGTCACTAGATCAATACACTGGCTACATTGCTCTAATGTCTAAACTTGTAGAGACTGAATCATCCTCTTTCGAGGAAGCAGTAGAGAAAAATGTATGGGTTTATGCAATGGTGGAGGAATATGGATCCATTGTAAAGAACAATGTTTGGGAAGTGGTCCTAAGACTAGCGGATAAATTAGTTGTGGGTTCGAGATGAATCTTCAAGGTTAAGCAGGCAACATACGAAAACATAGAGAAGTAAAAGGCCAAATTTGTGGCCAAGGGGTACTCTCAATGAAGTAATTGACTATGAGGAGACATTTTATCTTGTAGCAAGGTATTCATCCCTTAGATCAATTCTTGCTCTGGCTGCATAGATGCGGTGGAATATCCACCAGATGGATATAAAAATAACATTTCTCAATGGGGTTATTGAGGACGAGGTGTACATCAAGAAACCAAAAGGTTTTAAGACATTTTATCGAGAGTTTCATGTGTGAAGACTCAAGCAAGTGTTGTACGGTCTCAAACAAGCACCCCGTGCTTGTTACACTAGGATTGATAGTTATCTCACCAGTTTGGGCTTCACCAAAAGTGAGGCGGATGCAAACATCTATCATATCTTGGTAGAAGGTAAATTTCTTATCATTTTCTTATATGTTGATGATTTAATTTTAACTGGTGATGAGCAGCTGATCAGATCTTGCAAGGAGGACCTTGCAAGAGAATTCAAAATGAAGGACATGGGTCTCATACACTACTTCCTCAAGTTGGAATTATAACAAGGTGATGGGAAAATATTTCTCTCTCAAGGAAAGTATGAAAATGAGATACTGCAGAGATTCCACATGGAGAGTTGCAAAACCCATGGAGGCAACTCTAGCAACCAACTGGAGGAAGGAGGAAGCCACTTCAGGTGAAGAAGTGGATGCTACCATTTATCGGAATCTAGTGCGTTCATTGATGTATCTTGTGAACACATGACCAGATAAGTGCTATGCGGTCAACCAACTGAGCCAAGCTATGGTTAGGCCAACCAAATTATTTTGGAAGGAAGTTAAGCATGTTTTACGTTACCTTGGAGACACTACATAGTTTTGACTGTGGTACAGACCGACAAAGGGAGTGAAGCTATGTGGCTTCACAAATGTAGATTGGGTGGGGAGTCCATTAGACAGAAAGAGTACATCACGTGGAATATTTAGTGTTGGTTATGCAACTGTTTTCTGATACAACAAGAAGAAAAGATTTGTGGCACTCAACTCGGTAGAAGCATAATACATGGTTATAAGTCAAGAAACATGTGAGGCGATCTGGATGAGAAATATACTTGTTGGATTGTTTAGTCATATGATGGATCCAACTGTGATCTACTGTGATAATCAGAGTTACATTAATCTCTCTAAGAATCTCATTTTTCACAATCGATCCAAGCATATAGATGTCTAGTATCACCATTTGCGGGACTGTGTGCAGAGGCAGATAATGTTGTTGCAGTACATTTCAGAAGAGAACAAGATGCTGATATTTTTCCAAAGGCCTTGTCAAGAGGGAAGTTTTAGTTCCATAGGTGAAAGATAGGGGTGGTTGATAATCCCTTTCTTGTTGAGAGGGAGTGTTGAAAAATGCAACAAAAAATTCTCAATTTGATTTTCCTTGATTAAATTGAGAAAATTCGAATTTCCACATCAGTAGACAACTTGGATGCAGTTAACTTATGTGACATGGATTGTGTCACCTAGTTTACTCAGTAAATTCGAGTTGGAGAAGTTAGATTTCAGTTAAGAATGCGTGATTGCTAATTTGTAGCAATCAAGGTCAATTATCTAGGTTGTTTTCAGTTAAACTAGTTCTAACTATTGGACAAACTAGTGGATGGTCAGTTGTGCAGTGGGACTTCAGTCAAACTCAATGATCATCCAATTAATTGATAAATCAACCCAAAATAGTTAGTGCATGCAGAGAATTTGAGTTCCCAAGGCTTGGTGGAGATTCCAAGGCAGTGTAACATCAATTGTAGACTAGTCTTGAGTGTACAGGTGTTGCAAGAATTCAGATGATCAACCCAAGGAATTGTGCAATCCATTTTGGAGAAATTCCTAAATAATAGGGGCCTAATTTCTCAAGGAGAAACGCAAGGAAATAAGGGCTCAAGCAGAGGCAGAAATTGACTAAGTCTGGGTCAGAGCTTCTCAGTGAGTAGAGAGATAGGTTATTCACTTGCAGGTTGTGCTGAGTTGAGCAAACCAATTGTAATACATCTGTATTCATCATATTAATGCAAGCAAGCATTAGGGTATTTAACAGATTGTTTTCCCTAGAAAAAATATTGTGTGCATGTGTGTTATTTCCTATTGCATGTCTGAGATTTTTGATCTAAATTGTGAATTGATTTCTGCAGAACAGTAGAGTAGGTTTGTGTCTTGTGATTTTGGTTAAAACTTTATAAGTAGTTTCAAATCTACATCATAATTTCTATAGCTGACACACTTGAAAAGCACATACATTGTGACTTCAAACCCCATAATCTCTTAGTAAGGGATTAGAGAATCTAGCTCTCATCAACTCTTCAGATCCTTAATGGTTGTGGATTGTCTTCTCATTTTGGACATGTTTTCGTTTAATTGGTCTTTTTGGTTTTGGATATTTTGTTTTTACTGGCATTTTGTTATATCTTTCTATTGTTCCCTTTTGACCAACAAATCCAGTAGCACTTAGGAAGAATTTTGAAAATCTTGTTACAAAGATTTAAATTTATTTTGAATCTAACAAAATTCTCAAACATGGAGATTCTTAATTTGTAAATATATGTTGTTACAATATCATAGGCTGATATCATGACTTATCAATACCATATATAAACAAATGATAAATTCTTTTATATGACACTTATTGATAATATATTTTTTCTAATTAATTAAAAGAACAAAAATACCATAACTATTTTGAAGATAAATCCCAACCTTTAATTTATATATATTATTATAATATTCTAAAATATTTTATTGAGATTAAATTTCAAAATTAATTATTAATAATAAAATTTTAAAAATCTATTAAAAAAAAAAAAACTTTAATTAATAATATATTAAAATACCATGATAAATAATATTCTCACATTAATTCTTTTATAGAAAATGACTTTTGGCACACACTCAGCATCAAACAATAAATTCCACATGCAAGATTATTGTTTAGCATTTTATATATCATATTCTTCACAAAACAGTAAATTTCACATGCAAGATTATTGTTCAGCATTTTATATATCATATTCTTCATAAACAGTAAATTCCACATGCAAAATTATTTTTAGAATCGATGATTCTGTGATTCATCATATAAAATTGTAAAATTTCTTTTGGTAATCATCACATGCAATGGAACATTGTCCTTTATTCAATTACTTAATTTGAATAAATAAATCAAATATTTTTAAATAAAAATAAAAATAAAAGTCAAACTATTACGTAATGGCTAGTTTAGCCATCTTTACATCTATTTAAACTTAATGTCTTGATCTGATCTCTCACCTAGTCCTGATGATGAACCACCTAGTCTTGATGATGAACCACACTGGTTGATTCGAAACATATCCACAATGTTCCATTGCATATGATGATTAATGAAAAAGATTTTACAAATAAAAGATTAGTGTTTAACATTTTATATATCATAATTTTCATAATCAATGCCAAAGTATAAAATAAATTAAATTTTAATCAAAATAATATTCATTTTCAGATGTTTAATATATAAATAACTTTAAAACTAATCAGTATAAATTTTAGAGCTTAAATTGAACATTCTAATAAGTTTTAAATAGAATAACAAAACTAATCAAATTTATATACAGAAAATAATAATAAGGTTAGGCAGGGCTTATGGTTTGCATTTAGTTATGGCTTGCTGTCATAAATGTCGTTGCTGGCTATGCACAGGTCTATTGAAAGCGATGCGAAGTATATGTGGAGTTCATGTCACATGGTTTACTTTAATTGAAAAATGTCAGTGTTCTCACATGGTTTATAATGACTTGTTTGATTCAATTCACAATTAAAAATATTAAATTGTTTATTATTATATAAAAGTAGATATTTTTAGTAGGAGCACGTTTTTAGAGTACGTATGCTTTTGTAGATTTAACAGTCAAATAGTTGTGAGAATGTAAATCTTTTGTCTTATAAACAAATAAAAATCTAATAATTTTTTGTCTCATAAACAAACAAAAAACTAGTACACCAATTTAATTTCTGATTTGACCTTAAATTTAAAATTAAATAATAATAAATATAAAGTTAAATAATTGTTCAAATTCTTATATGACAGTGACATTAGTGGAGGAGAGACCAACTAGCAGGGAGTCGTGAAATGCAAGCAAAACAGGAGGTGTGTACTCTATTCTATTGAAACACAGCAGGATAATTTTGCATTGGCATTCAGATCAGTTGGGGATCCATGGCCACCATTGGAAGTCTATTGGATTTAGTGCTCTGCCTTCTTCTACTGGAGTCTGTTCTCTGCTCTTCTGACACTTCACTTTTGGTAATTATATTCAATACTTCAAAAAATATTCCAATTTCACAACTAACATTCCATTCATTCAAGTAATACCTAGATCTGTGACATATATTGCTTAGTTCATGCCAAGCCATTTATTGTCTGTAGAATGTCAGTGAATTAATTTTAATACTGTTGTTGTTAGTGGAGTGCAGGATGACTGTAGCAATGCGTGCGAATCTAAATTCTGCATAGGTCTGTCTCGTTATCTTTAGTTTTGATTTTTTGGAAATTAAAATGTGGCATGGAATACTGGATTTTGTTTAAGTGTGATTGATTATTGGTGTTTAAGGGACTAGCTTAACAAATTAGTGTTAATATTTTTAAGTATTTTGGGATTTCTTTTGTGGGTTTGTTTGTTAGAGATATATCTAGATTTGAGGTTCAGCATTTCTTTCATTTTCAACCTGATTCTCTTTATCCTTAATTTTGATTTTTATGCAGAAGCCCCGATTCTAAGGTACGGGCGATACTGCGGAGTGTTCTACACGGGCTGCCATGAAGAAGCTCCTTGCGATGGATTGGACAGCTGCTGCAAAGATCACGACTATTGCATTACAATCTCTGGCAATTACCTGAACGTCGAGTGCAATCAGAAATTGCTGGACTGCCTGAGCGCTTACCTTACTTCTGGACAACCTCAGTTCGCAGGCGTCACGTGTGGCAGTCAGACGGTGGTGAATACCATAGACTTTGCGATAAAGGCCGGTGTGTGGTTCGGGAGAAAGATTCCGCAGCAAGATCTCCAAATCTCCTGTGCCTCCAAGGGTTTTCATGGGCCCTAATAAAACTCGTTGCTTCACATATAGTTTCAGAGTTGGTATTGCTGTTTGAAGCCTACTGCACCAAATTTTTAGATCCTAGCAGCCATGGATGTTAAACAGAGTGGGAGTCGAGAAGGAGATGGGGATGTTCTCTCGGCCTTTGAAACCCTTACTTCTCTGGAGTAGAGTGGGAGTAAATCTGTTAGCGATAAGATGAGAAATGGCTAGGGCAAGTAACCATTGGTATGAGTTCTGATGTTTTGTCCAACGGTATGTAAATTCTCGTTCATTGGTGAAAGAGCCCTCGTTCGTTGAGATAGCTTGGGTAACCAGGGCTTCCAACTGGGTTTTATCTTCGGACTTCTGGAAATTTCCTGGATTTGGTGAAGTGCAATCATTTGTTGTATTTTATAACTTTATCCTGATAAAATTAATGTTTTTGTATTTATGAATTATAATGGGTGTATTTATATAAATGGTTGGTGTTGGTGGAGTATATTTTAAAACTGATTTTGTTTGGTTAAGAGTTTATTTTTTTTCAGATGTAAAGAAATATGTTAATGGCCTAAGATTCAAGAAGCATTTCGCAGGATTGACAACATGCCTTTTTATGGATTTTCAGTAGCTGGTAATAGCAAGGGACGTGGTTTTCCTTCAACAACAGTGAAGAGAAGAGTCAGCCTGCATTTGCAAATAGTAGCCAGTGATGATTCTCTCTAGTGCTGGTTTGATAACTGAATTATGATAGGTTTTCCTACTATTTAAAAAAAAATAGTTAGTAAAATGTTAATAACCGTCAATCCATGATAGATATCTCACATTACCAAGATTTAAAAATAAAAATAAAAAATTAACTAAATTATAATTATAATATTATTATTAATTATAAAAAACTAATATGTGACTTAAAAATATGTCATTTTAAAAAACATGTCACAAGATTCTTAATTATAGAAATTCATTCTCACTCTACCATGAAAATTCTATGTTGCAATGCTAGTATAAATCCATCTTGACTATGGATCTAGCAAGTTCTGAGAGAGATCAAATCTCTTGAGGTGCATACTTCTTTTAGAGTGCAAAACTTAAAATACGTTAGTTAACTTGGATATTCAAATAATAATTTTATGTCTTGAATTGAAATATTTTTCAAAAGTATAAGAATTATACTTTTTATGACTAACACTAAGAGAAATATTTTTAATACCTCTTGCATATTGAGTTATAATTATAATGTTAAGGACCAATTGAGTGACCACTCTAAGAGTGAGATTATTAATGTTTTATGATTTTAATTAAACTAGCAGAAAATTATATTAATTTTTGTTTTTTTATTATTATAAAGAATATATATATATATATATATATATATATATATATATATATATATATATATATATCTTTTAAAAGGGACATGTGTCAACTGTAGGTTGACCACACAAGGTATTACATATCTTTCTCACAAATGCTACTTAAAGTTATCATGGGCCAATACCACATGCTCGAAAAACTATAACTCATTTCACCATCAATATATTTATATAATATCCTCTTTACCTAGCTTCTAATCTTAATGGGGACATCTTTGACCCATTGTGATAAGACTCAAGGAGTAAGCTCCCCCACCCTAGTGCAGTCTAGGTTCTTACTAAATCATAAATTCTCCTAGTATATACTCTTGATGTTATAGTGACAACAACTAAGTTTGATCTTAGGCAACTAGGTTTGATCTTAGGCTTGAGATTAATCCAATAAGTTACAAAATCACCATCATAAAAATAAAAATAAAATATATGAATTTTATTTTTATAACATTTGTTTAATTAAATTAGAACCATGTATCTTGACTATTACTAAAAATATTCAAAAACCTATTCCAAAATAATTATATCTATCCATTTAAATATACAAAAGCCACACATATATATTCAAAATAATCATATACATTACAAATATGTATTATATATAACTTTTACACCATGAAGAGAAAAAGTTTTTTTTTTTTTAACCTTTACACCACAAAATACAAGTAATTATCGTTTTCTTCAAGTTTTCGCACACCCTTAAATAATCAAGTACAACCTCTACTTCTAGCAGAATTGAAAACTCAATAATAGGAGACTCAAATCTCATAATTAGGATTTTTTTTAAAGTGCCTTCCTATAGGCTCGGGACTCCTCTATCTTTTCAGGAATATACACCAGGCATTGTATACTATCAAGGATTATCAAAAAATTCAAGTGCTAAGGCAAATCAATAAAAAAACGGACTTATTAGCACGTCTTTTCGTTGCAAACAAGGTTACACCCTTTCTTTAAATGGGAATTTTTTTGACATTTCAATTCCATAATGGCCCCTTCTCTCATAGTCTCCACTATATGATGTGGCGGCTGGTTGAGTCATCAACTATCATGCGTCATCCCGGGTGTGTATATTTCGTTAGTGGCCAAGCTTCTCCACCTTCTTGTGTGACCATGAGACTTATACTAGACCACCAACTTCCCTTGGGATATTTTTCTTCTCATCATCGTAGCATGAAGTTAGATAATCACCTCACATCCTCCTCTTGTGCATGTGTTGAGTTAATTACAAATTCATCCATAGCTAAAGGGAATGTCCCTATTTCTATAATGTTCCCCAAGCTACCCCAAACTTTTTGCATGTTCTTCAAGCTCTCTAGTTTTTCAATTTTCATTTTAGGTTTGGGACCTAAGAATGTTCAAAGGTTTTGGTGGCTAAGAAATTGTGCTCTATGTCAAAGTTAATTTGGGTCTCCTCTTGTTCCCTTATCTCTTCCTTTCTCTTTCTTTGGAAGTTCATCACATCATGACAATTTGTTCTTGTTGGTATTGATGTTTGCAATTACTATGGTTTTTTTAGCCTCTTTCCATGCCTAGGAACCCGAGAATGTTTAGAGGCCTTTGTGGCCAAGGATTCGTTCTATGTCAAATTCAAATTGTCTCCTCTAATTCCTCTAGCTTTATTTCTTTTGTCTCAGAAGTTTAACATGCCATGGAATTCTACTCTAGTTGGAGTCTCCCTTTTGTTGTTCATAGGTAACTTTGAGTGGAATGCAGATAGAGAATACTCACATCCATAAATGGCAAGGAATTCATCCAATCACGATATAGGTAAAAAATGCCCACACTATGCAGAAAAAATAGAAATATAAAATGAAGTGCCTTAATTGCAACTAAACTAGGCTCAATTCTCAATTGGCATCTCAGTGGTCTTCCACTATGGATATTTTAGTAGCTCATAGATAGCAATTGCAAGTAATCGAAGATGAAGCTAGTGATTTAAGAAGCCAAATTGAATATTTGAGAAGTCCAACTCAACAAGGATCCCCTCCAACAACATCATTAGCTATATTAGTGAACTCTCTTAACCCTTCTCTACTTGACCTAAATTTGGATCCTCATAATGTCTCCCTCACAAAACCTTCCATTAAGTAGAAGCATGCAAGTAAAGATTATTGATATTTTCTAAATCTTATTTTATGTTCATAATATAAGAAATATAACTCATGGCGTCTTTTTATTGACGTATTGTACATAAAGTAATTTTTTGGCCCATACTGAAAAGTTTTTCTTTTCACACTTTTTTTTTTGATGTATATCTAGAATTTTTCTATGACCGAGACATAGATTTAAACTAAAGAAAATTAAATGTTATGGTTGAAATATTTTTATCATATGATAATTATAATAGCATGCAATTGTTTTATATAATATATCTCATTATATATTTTTCTTTATTAATAAGTGAGTATATATTTGATTTAATAATATGTTTGTTATATTGACCTTCATTGTTGTAACTTGGGTAAGTCTATGGTGGGGCTAAACTCAATGTTGGATGGAAGTGTAACGACCTCAGGTTAAAAGTTCATGTAATAAAGTTAATAAAGGAAAAATAAGACCAAGGTCAGAGAACACGTATTCCAAGTTGAATGTTGGGCAAAACATCTAAGTGGGTGTCACTTTTTAGTTTATTATGGCTAAGGAAATTGACAAAGGAATTGGAAAAGGAAAAGTGGCAATAATTGGTATTTTATTTATGAAATAATGGAAAATAGGAGAAAAGGGAGATGAAAGGTCACAAATTTGCATGAGAAGGAAATTGAAGGAAAATTATAGGAAATAGAAGAAAATAGAGGCCTCAATTATAAAAAGGATTCCAAGGATCAGTTCACAACTTTTGGATGGTTAAAATTTTGTCAGTTCATTTTTGGAGCTCTCTCTATTCTTTCATACTATTGCACACTTAGAGTATTCTTGGAGCACTCTAGCATTGTAGAAAGGAAAGTAAAAGAAGGAAAAGAAGGAAAAGGAAAGCAAGGTACAAGCAAGGAAAAGTTGGATCACGCATATTTATCAAGAAAAATTGTAGGTAATAGGTTGCATGTGTGATTTCCTAATTGATTTGTGAATGCATGGTACATGCATGTGAGTATTTGGTTATCTTTCTACCAAAGGCATGATTTTTTCCAAGTGTGACAGTGGTTTTAGCCTTGCCTTTCCATTTCTAGATAGCCATGGTGTGTTGGGGTTCTTTAATTTGGTCGAGCTTTGGATTTCCGGATGGTTTTGGAAGTGAGTGAGGTGGTCTCAAGAAAATTCCCATAGGGCCTAGGAATCCCTTGGCCGGTTTTGGAAAGATTGCAATAAAGCTTGAGGGTGGAGACAAAAAAATTACTCAAGGTATTGGTGAAGAAATTTTGAGGCATCAAAGCTTGTTTTGGCCCTAGTAATCCCTTGACTGGTTTTGGCAGGACTGTGGTAAAGCCTGGTGGTGGAGGTGATTTAATCTCCGAGAATCCCTAGTTTTTTATGTATTGGTTTTCTTATGTGATCTCTTGACCATTTTTGGTAGGATCGCAAGAACATGAGGGTGGAGGTGGTATAATCTTTGGGAAGCCCTGGTTGTTTTGCCTTGAGTCTGACATTCATATTTGGAATATGTCACAAGGGTGATTAGCTGAAAGAAAGATTTGATTCACCCCAATCTATAGTTGGGTGGTATGTGGAAGTCCCTAACCTGGTTGGGTTTTTGATCCAGGTGGATATTGGTGGCCACCCGCCTATTCCACTTGGGCCCCCCCCATTACCTCTTTCAGTTTTTTCAGTTTCGGCACAACTTACTATTTTTAGTAGTTTTTCGGGTCCTGAACTTCCGGAGCTGTTTTGAGGCCCTAAACGACGTTTTTTGGTCCTCACGCCTCCAGTGAATATCATTCCGTTTCAAAATGGATATTCGTGGCGAAAGTTGTATTCCTTGGATAGATCTTTCTAATGATGTACCATGTGCATCAAACGGAGATAGTATGCCAAAGTTACGTCCCTGTGAAGTTGAAACACCAATTTACCCAAACGGGTCCCATAGTTTTGGCGCTTCATCTCCTAGGGTTAGGTTTTTGGATGTTTAGAGTTCTCCATTGTTTCTCAATAATAAATAGGCCCTTGAGCCTCATTGTAACTCAGTTCAGCGACCTGTAGCCGCCACATCTCTTCTCAGAGATAGCTACCAGCGCCCTAGCTAGTTTTATTTCCATTATGTCTGTAAGCAAATTTTAGTTCTTTGATATTAATGAAATGAAGTGTTATTTCCACTGCATCTCTGTATTTATGGTTATATTTTTATTTTGTTGTGTTCTTGCATAAATCTGGATCAGTGGTATCAGAGTGGTCTACTTTTTCTCGATCCTTCTTTGCATGTCCCCAACGAGGTCGGGGTATAAGGAGTTAGGGCTTGATCTAGTGGAACCTTTGCAAGATCAGCCTCGCAAACCTCGACGGACGCCCATGGGGGATGAAAAGAAAGATGAGGGAGCAGGAGATCCTATCAAAATATTGCTCGAGGAGGCCCTCGAAAGACAAAGGAACGTGATGATGGATAACTTTGCTCAGATCCTTCAACGGCTACCCACTGGCGGCGCATCTGCATCCAGCAGCCACTCTAGAGGCGCGACTCCTTTTAAGGTACAAGTAAATTTTGACATTCCCATATTTGAGGGTCAAATAGACGCAGATGCCGTAGATAGATGGTTGAATCTATTAGAAGGATATATCTCTGTTCATGACTTTTCAGACCGGGAGAAGATTATTTTTGCACTCCTCAAAGCTACCCCCCATGTTAAGGACTGGTGGGAAACCTACCGTGAGAACAAGGACCAGACAGAACCCTCTCTGTTCTCGGCCGTACCAACTTGGAATTCTTTCCGAGACGCCGTCAAGGAACAGTACTATCCCGTGGGGAGCTATGAGGACAAGTACATACAATGGACCACGCCGCGACAACAAAGGGATCAAGATGTGCATGAGCTGACGAATCTGTTCCATACCCTGCGCACAAAGTTGGGTATCAAAGATTCAGAGAAACATTTGGTGCTAAAGTATCGCAGCTGTCTGCACCGATACATTCAGGAGGAAATGGAGTTCCTCGACATCTCCTCGCTTGGTACGGCATACCGGTATGCTGCCAAGATTGAGCAGAAATTCAAACAGAAGAAGCGAGACTTTGGATCTGCGAATCAAAAGCAAGGAAAAGGTGCTTCCAAACCGTAGAACAAAGGACAGAGCCAAGGCATGGCGGCTAAAGACAACCCGTCAAAGCCACAAGAAAAGAACAACACCGTAAAGCCAAAGAAGGACACGGAAAAGTGGTGTGAGTTCCATAAGAGCTCCACTCACAACACAAGTGAGTGTCGGGCCAAGCAGTCGCTAGTGGCCGAGATGAGGGCTTCTGAGTCAGATGCATGCTCCGACTCCGAATCAGAACCTGAAAAGGGGAATGAAAAAGGGAAACAGATTATTGATGCGGAGTCCAACGCCATTGTTGCCACTACAAAGATCCAAAAGGAGGAACCGGAAGATCTAGAGGAGGAGGAACATCTCTTCCACTCCTAGATGTGGGTAAAGGGCTCCCCTATAAAGTTCATTGTCGACAATGGGAGCCAAAAGAACCTCATTTCAGCAGACTCCGTGAAGCGGTTGGGCTTTCCGACCACAGCTCACCCACATCCATACACCATCGGGTGGCTTCACCAAGGACGAGATCTCCGCGTCAACCGGCAGTGTCTCCTTCCCTATCGCATCAAGCCCTTCACGGATGAGGTATTATGTGACGTTGCTCCTATTGATGTTTCTGATGTATTATTAGGACAACCATACTTGTGGAAGCGTCATGCAGTGTATGAGTCTCGACCTCGTGCTGTTATTATTACTTTGGGAAATAAGTTGTACAGGATACCAGAGGTACCACCTCCTACGACTATCTCTTTGGTTACTGCAAAACAATGCAGTAAGCTCATTTCCCAAACCAGGAAATTCGTTTTCCTGATGATCCGCCCCCAGGGAAAGAAGAATATTGTGGCCACGACCTCTAGACAAGGCTCCTCTGCACGACAACAAAAAATGGATAAGGTTGTGGGGGAGTACGGGGACATCTTCACCTCACCCACAGGGGTTCCTCTGCACTGTCAGGTCAAGCACCCGATTGATTTGACCCCAGGTGCGCCGCTACCCAATGGACCGATCTATCGGCGCTCTGTTATGGAGAACAATGAAATCAAGAGGCAGATTCAGGAGCTGCTGCAGAAAGGTCACATCCGACCAATTTCATTGCCCTGTGGGAGCCCAATCGTGTTGGTATAGAAGAAGGATGGGACGTGGAGACTTTGTATTGACTATCGGGTGCTGAACAAGATCACTGTCTGGAATAGGTACCCGATCCCACTGATTGATGACCTTCTGTACCAACTCAAAGGTGCAAAATATTTCAGCAAGATTGACTTGAAGTCGGGATATCACCAGGTACCGATTGAACCCTCCGATGTGTGGAAGACTGCCTTCAAATCCAAGGAAGGCCTTTTCGAATGGATGGTCATGCCTTTCGGGTTGACGAATGCTCCCACAACCTTCATGAGGATGATGGACAAAATCTTACGGCCATTCACCAACTCATTTGTAGTGGTGTACTTGGATGACATTCTTATCTTCAGCCAAACTTGGGAAGAGCACCTTCACCACTTCCGACAAGTCCTACAAACACTGCGGCAACACAAGTTGTGTGCCAATCTGGAGAAGTGCACTTTTGGCATGACCCAGGTTCAATATCTGGGATACATTATTGATGAAAGGGGGGTGCATGTGGATCCAGCCAAGATCCGGATGCGTCGGGATTAGCTGACTAACTACTATAACGAGGCTTCACAACTTTAAGGTCACTAATTTCTGCGAGGTTCATGTTGGGATTCTCTCATATCCGCCAGGCCAGCAGATCCAAGTCACAAGGAGGAACAAAACAAATTTGTTTGGTCGGAACCTCGAAGAAGCGTTCACGGGGGTGAAAAAGAATTACCTTTGTTACGCAGTGCTCACATTACTAGACTTGCAACAGCCATTTGGGACGAGACAGATGCCTCTGAATATGCTATTGGGGCAGTTCTTACTCAACAGGGACATCCAGTGGCATATCACGGTGAGACATTATCTGAGACAGTTCGCAAGTATCCCACCTATGACAAAGAAATGTATTCCATTGTGCAAGCTTGTCGACAATGGAAGCATTACATTTTGGGGAAGGAAAAAATCATCCACACAGACCACCGGCCCCTGCAGTTCATATAGACACAAGGGAAGTTGCGGAATGATCGCCATCAGAAGTGGTCCACATATACGCAACGTTCATTTAATATCAAGTAGAGAATGCTCATAAATAATGTTGCAGACTGCCTCAACGGACCACTAACCATGGCCATAACCATCGTTTTCAACTCTTGTGGGCACGAGACTTCTGATTGGCCACTTCTCTACAAGAGCAACCCAGAATTTAGCCACACTTACAAGGCACTCTTGGGGGGTACGCAAGTTCCAAATTTTCACCTCTAAGATGCACTTTTATGTCGCCTGGGACACCTTTGTGTTCCTTTAAGCGAGCGTGCCAAGATGATATGGGAAGCACACTATAGTCGAGTCACTGGGAATTTCGGGGTCGAGAAAACAGTAGTTGTACTGCAGAAGTATTTCTATTGGTCGAACCTTCGAAAGGATGTCAAGAAGCACATCAAATCCTGCACTGCTTGTGCCATTGCCAAACCAACCATCAAGAAGCAAGGCCTATATACTCTGCTACCTACCCCTAGTCGACCTTGGGAATCCATCTCCATGGATTACATGTCGGGCCTGCCTTCTACTAAGCAGGGAAACAACTGTGTTTTCGTGGTCGTCGACATATTCTTGAAGATGGCCATCATGGCGGCCTGCAAGAAGAATATCACAACAGAAGCCACTGCTAAAATCTTCTTTGAACGAGTGCGGGTGCACTTTGGGATCCCACAGTCTATCATATCAGATCGGGATAGCGGGTTCCTCAACACATTTTGGTCTAGCCTCTGGTCGATGTTGGATACCAAGCTCACCAAGTCCACATCTTTCCATCCCCAAACAGATGGCCAGACAGAGGTCGTCAACATAATGCTTGTACACATTCTACGCATGTACAATTCAAAGCATCCATGCACATGGGACGAGAGCCTCCCATATGTACAACATAGTTATAATTGGGCTCTCCACAGTTCAATTGGCCATAGCCCCTTTCAGGTGGGCTTGGGATTCCAGCCACTATGTCCTATTGATGTAGCCATACCATTTGCAGCTGCTCAGGCCGATTCAGCTCATGTCCGATCTGAAGTTGACAAAGCAAGTAGCTTCATTAAGCGCATTCAACACATCCCCGCCAGCGGGTTCATGATATATTGGACGGATCCAATGCCAAGTACGAGCAATGCCATGATCAACACCAAGTGCCACACAACTTCCGAGGTGGTGGCAAAGTATGGCTACATTTGCGAAGGAGCACCTCCTTGGACCTCACCGCAAGCTTCGCCGCTCCGATACGGGCCATACACCATCACCAAGGCTGTAGGTAACAATGCCTTCGAGCTTAGTATTCCACCATTCCTTGGTCTGCACCCAGTCTTCAATGTGGATCGCCTTCGTCCTTACTTTCCACCTCTACTGGACACCTCGGACATTGCAGAACAACTCACACCAACAGAGTTAAACCCAGACTGCATGGAACAGGCCACCACATATTGTATCAGGGACATGAAAATAAAGAGCACTTGCCAATAGAACATCCAACTGTATCGGGTTGTCAAAGCTGGCCAACTCCTACACCAAGGCATGTGGTTCACCAGGGACCAAGTTCAGCAGAAGTTTCCTCATCTCATGGATGAACTCAACGCAATGGGGACCATTGCTTCCTAAGAGGGGAGGAATGATCCAAGTGGATATTGGTGGCCACCCGCCTATTCCACTTGGGGCCCCACCATTGCCTCTTTCAGTTTTTTAGTTTTGGCACAACTTACTATTTTTAGCAATTTTTCGGGTCCTGAACTTCCCGAGCCATTTTGAGGCCCTAAACGACATTTTTTGGGCATCGTGCCTCCAGCTAATGTCATTCGTTCCTCGGATATATCTTTCTAATGATGTACCATGTGCGTCAAACGGAGATAGTATGCCAAAGTTACATCCCTGGGAAGTTGAAACACCAATTTACCCAAACAGCGGCCCATAGTTTTGGTGCTTCATCTCCTAGGGTTAGGTTTTTGGATGTTTAGAGTTCTCCATTGTTTCTCAATAATAAATAGGCCCTCGAGCCTCATTGTAACTCAGTTCAGAGGCCTGTAGCCGCCACATCTCTTCTCAGAGATAGCTACCAGCGCCCTAGCTAGTTTTATTTCCATTCCGTCTGTAAGCAAATTTCAGTTCTTTGATATTAATGAAATGAAGTGTTATTTCCGCTGCATCTCTGTATTTATGGTTATATGTTTATTCTGTTGCGTTCCTGCATAAATCCGGATCAGTTTTTCATATGTTAATAAGAGTTTTTTCTTCTTGTATTTCATCAGAATTTGTACTTATTATTATGTGGCTTTGATGGTTGTATTATCATGGTGATTATTCTGGTTATGTCTTGGTTATAAGCATGGTTTCACAACAGGTTCTAGTTATGGTTCTTGATATGTCTGATTTGTTGAGAAATGGTTAGTGAATGTGTCAGCTAAAAAATGTTATTGCAGCTATTTTAAGAGGGAATTAAACCTTGTTGATGATTCTTAGATAAGTATCAGACCCCTATGTTTAGATATGCATTCATGACATGTAGATTACATGTTCTCAATATGTTTGACAAAATGATTATCATAGTTAGGCCTGGTTAGGTCAAGTCCTTGATCAAGGTTGGTATGGATGGTTTTGTCCTAATTTTATTTATCATTTTGGAAAGTCTCATTGAGTTTTGGGTAGTGATATGGAGGTTGACCTAAAATTTATGCTCAAAATTCGAGACCACACCCTCTAAACTGAGGAATTTGGGTCATAACTGCACCCTGGTAGGCTTATGCGTGAAATTGAAGCCCCTCAACCGCATGAAGGCATTTTCATGCATGCAGTTGACATCCCAGTTCACTGAAACAACATTATAGCTCAAATTTTGGGCATTGGGAGTGGTTGATTGGCTCTTGGGTGTTCTGTAGCTCCCAAGGAAGGCCACTAAGGTTCCAGTTTATAGATTCCACTTCCTTAATTAGACTTAGGAGGTTGAGTCATGTCATAGTAGCCCTCAACTCATGTTTACCTCGACAAACTAGTGAAAGTGGGTAAATGTGGGAGGAGAGTGGTTCCAGGGTGGTATCAGAGCATGGTTCAAACACTTGGACTAGATGGGCAAAATTTGTTTGTCATACATGCATGTTAGTTGTCTATGTGATTTTTATGTATGCATTATGATTACGTTGTTTCATTTTTTTCAACGTGATGCTAATATGTTTGCTGAGATAGAGCATGAGAAGAATACTATTAGAGTGAGGTTGCATCACTAGACCTTTGGGTCGTAAGAGCCAATCATCATACATGTATTGTATGTTCGGCATGTAAGTATGAATGGTTAATGGTTTTAATATGCCTTGTAGTCATATACATGCGTGCCATTCTATTGTTGTTGTGGTTACGTGCATAATAAATGTTATTTGTTCAATGTGGTCATATGTAGATGCAGTGATTAGTCATGCATGGTAGTAACTTGTTGTGGTATGCATTATGGTCATATGCATGATGAGTATGGTCATTGCTTTTAAGATATTGATGATATATGTATCATGATAATTTGGATTGGTCTGTGCATATGGTTATGGTTATCGTATTCATGGATGAGTTGATATATTTGTGATATTGTGTCATACTAATCTGGACTAACTTGTGCTTATGTGATAGCCTCCCCTAAGATACATTGAGGTATGAGTTTGAATATGTCATATATTTGGTTTATCTAACATGGTATGTCTACATGTTGTTTGAATGTTTGATTAATTGCATGATATGAGTATGTGTCTATAGGATTGCATGAAGGAATGATCTTTTTTTAGGATGGTTGTACTTATTAGTGTCATATGTCTAGGGATCTTGGTCTTGTTATTCTTTCTGGGTATCTAAAGTCAGATTTGTAAGTATTAGTCATGATCACTTGACTATTATTGTTTAAAGAGGTCTAGGTTTTGATTGGGTGTCATATAAAGGTGTTTATTTTGTTGAGAATCCAATGGCTAAAGTCATGTCTTTTCCTTACAAAGGGTAATCATGGGAAGTCTTTGATCACTTTGGAAAAAGTACAAAAATTATTTTTTACAAAACCTTAAGTTGGTCACCATTCTAAGTCATTGCTAGTAGGTCACCTAAATCTAGAGGCTATGTCTACATCAAAAAGAAATTATGAAATGATCTTGGCAGAGATTTGGAAGATCTTTGGTATCAGTTTGAATGTCATTTCAAAATGAAAACTTATGATCTCAGCAAGGAATAACAGTCGGAAGGACAATCCTTCCTTTTCCCAATGCGCTATGTTTTCAAAAAATCACTGCGCATTCATTATTTTCTTTCTAAATAATGATAAACGCCTTTATTTCCACTCCATACCATTCTACATGATCATTTGAACTTGCCTCATCATCCCATATCATTTATGTCTACATCATCTACATCAGAAAGCTCAGGTTTCTCATTTCTTTCGCTCCAAAAGGGAGCCAGGGGCACTGCGAGGCGGCTGCGAGTTCACACAGTGCTCAAATTCTCGCATGTTGATGGTAAAAATTCCCTAACAGGTGAAAATATTGCTCTATTTTTATCCTTTAGTCTTGAATGAACTCTAAAATTGCATCTAGAAACCAACATAAACCATTTAAATCCTGCAAAAACAATAAAACTACTGTCACTTCTCTTCTAAAATTCATTGCATTTTCTTCCTCTGCACAACGTTTTTATCCTAATCCATCGCAATTTCACACAATGGGTAATACGCATATTTTCTCGCTGTCAATTCGCATTTTCGCTGTGTGAGCCCTTACATGCAATAGGTGCCTTGGTATTAAAACTATAACAAAGTTTTTTCCCTTAAATTTTATGCTCAAAAGTGTTTTAAAAAGTCAAATTTCTTCACTGTTGCATTTCTGGCTTATGTGCTTTGAATGTCCTTAGTTTAAATTCTTGCCAATAGTTATGAAATTCCAAGTTCTATAGGGTTTTCTGAGAAATTATGTAATTGTAAGTTTTTGAGTAATTGCTGGATTATATCTTAATTAATTTTCATAAGATTTTAAATACCATACTAACACCTACATTGTTACACAAACAAGTTTCTCATAACCCTAAAAATATTAATTGTTGAAAAATAGAAAATATGTCAACTGCAGAAGACAAAAATCACAAAGGGGGAGTCATTGTACGTTTTGAACCACATAATATCACAACCATCAATGGAGATCTAACCATCAGAATGGATTTTGAACAAGTAGAGTGTATGATATTTTGTGAGAAAATTCATGGGTATCATTTATAGTTGACAAAGGAATTTGTTGCGGGTTTTGATGGCGTGCAAGAAAAGGTGGGAAGTCTAACTCTTCGAGTCTCAACTCAATCAATAGTTGAGGCCATTGAGATCCCTTTGAGTGGAGAGGAATGGTTCAAAAGTATGGATTTTTATTTGGTTGATTTCAAGTAATTTCTCAAGCCAAAACACTGGAAAGGGTATGGTTATCACTACAACAAAAGAAGCAATTTGCGCCAGATTTTAGTGCATTTTTTTTTCCAATTGGGATGAGCATCCTGGCACTAAATATGACTCTATTGTACAATTTTTAAAGCATCCTTTTTTGTTCCATATTTTTCATCCTTTTTTACACCAAATTCTGCATCCTTTTTTGCATCATATTTTGCATCTAGTTTTGCGTCTAATTTTGCATCACTTTCTGTATCTAGTTTTTCACCTTTTTTTAAGACAACTTTTGCTTCCAATTTTCACCAGGATTTACATCTATTTTTACGACAGGTTTTGCTTCTAGTTTTGCACCATCATTTGCATAGGGTTTTACACCATATTTTGCATTCGGTTTAGTGCAATTTTGTGCATCTAGTTCGTGCCAATTTTTGCATCTAGTCTTACACCAAATTTTTCTTCTAATTTTGTACCTTTTTTTTCACCATTTTTTGCATCCAATTTTGCATCATATACTGAATATAAGTTTAGGACCAAATTTTGCATCTATTTTTCTGCCCGTTTTTGCATCTTGTTTTGCACCACCTTTTACATCCACTTTTTCATTTGATTTTTCTCCCTTTTTTGCACCATATTTTGCATCCAATTTTGGATCGTTTTTAACACCTTTTCTCACATCCAATTTTTCATCCTTTTGAGCATCCAAATTTTAATCTAGATTTTCATCCTATGTTGAGCCATGTGTTGCGTCCACTTTTTCATTCCATTTTGTGTCTAATGTTACGTTCAATTTTGAGCCATCTTTTACGTCTAATTTTGCATTTATTTTTGCACCAAGTTTTGGATCGCTTTTTGCACCTCATTTTGCATCCAAAATTGCATCTCAATTTGCATCTAATTTTGAGCCATTTTTATGCCCATTTCTTCACCATTTTTGATGTCTACTTATGTGTCCAATTTTGCACCATTTTTAACTTCCATTTTTGCATCCTTTTTGTTGTCTAATTTTGCATCCTTTTTTCTGCCTCATTTTGTGTCCACATTAGCATCTCATTTTGCGCCTATATTCGAGTCTAAATTTGCATCTAGTTATGCATTTTTTTTGGCATCCAATATGGCGTCATTGGTTTCACACTTTTCTTATCCCCATATTGCATATTTTTTTTTGTGTATTTCCTTACATCCATTTTTGCGCCCAATTTTTCATCCCAATTTTACACCATTCATTGCATCCTCATTTTGCATCTAAATTTTCATCCTTTTTTGCTTATTTTTATCACCCAACTTGGCATCCTCTTTTGCATCCAATTTTACGTCTAGTTGTTTTTCCTTTTTTGTAACTAGTTTGGTGTTCATTTTTGTGTCCTTGTTTTCACCCAGTTTGGTATCCTTTTGCATCTGATGCTTGGTTCCCTTCTTTGTGTCTAGTGTTACACCCTTTTTTACTTCTAGTTTAAAACCATTTTTGTGTCCTTGTTTTCATCTTATTTTTACGCCTAGTTTAACATCCAATTCTACTCCCAATTTTGCATCCATGGTTACACCACATTTACATCCACATTTGGCTTCTTGTTTAGAATGTAATTTTATTTCCATTTATGACCCCCCTTATGGGTTCATTTTACTAATTTCAATTACATAGTGAAATATATTGCAGTTTCTAAAGACCATTAAAGAAAATATGACAATTCAAATTGATAACATAGTGTTTGTAAATAAATTTAAGGGAAACTAACAACATCCATCAAAAAATAATAGTATCATCTTATATAATAATTCTACATAAAAAAAATTTAACAATTTTCAATAGACATATATGACTACCAAATCAATACCTATCACAAATATCATTATTCCAAGGTAAATTCACAACATTCATCCAAAAATAGTAATATCATCATACATAATGATTCTCCATCAGAAAACATTGACAACTTTCAACACATATATAAAGTAACAAGATAATACTAATAATATAATCATCATATTTAATCAGATCAACTAAATTTATAACGTGTGATTACCGGATCAAAATATTTCAAGAATATCACTATTCTAAGGTAAATTCATAACATCCATCCAAAGATGGTAATATCATCATACATAATAACTCCATAAAAATAATGTTGATAATTTTCAATATATACAAAATGTAACAAGATAATAATGATAATATCATCATCATCATCTTTAATCAAATCAACTAAAATTCAATGTATGATAACCAAATCAAAATGTTTCATAGATACTATTATTCTATGGTAAATTCATAACATCCATCTAAAAATAGGAATTTCCAAGATCATCAAGATATCACTAGCTAGCACCACCAAGATCATCCTCATGATCATTAACGTGATCATCGTCCTGACCATCATGATCAGTTTCATCCACATCATCATCACCAATGCTATAACCATCATCATCATCACCAACGCTATCACCATCCTCATCAACATGGTCTCCTAATATTTAATGTATGTTCAGCATAGTCTGGATAATCATCTCCGGGTTCATTACCTATAGTATTCTTGAAAAAAAATCCAATATTACATGTTAGTATTAATTGCATAGCACAATGCATTTTTTTTTTACAACGCTAACCATAAAAAGAGGTAGGATACAATAACGTATAATAGTACTAAAACATAAAATGAAAATTTGGTTCAAGATATATTGGAGATCTAGCTAAGATTATGCATGTAATTCACATTAAGTATTAGAAGCAATTTTTAAAGCATATGAAGTAGGTACCCAATTATTCTTCATATTCTATTGTGAATGTTTCTTACGATGTCCATGCACCATTGGTAAATCAAAAGTTACTAGAAGCTTTAGTTCAAATTATAATTGTAATTCGAAAGTGCATAATCTTCTTAATCACAAATTGTGAACATTATGCACAATGGACTCACAACAAGAATTCACCACCATGCTTCAACTTATCATTACTAGGTTACGAATCAAGTGAAAACAATCATCCCATTCATAAATTGAAAGGAAAAAAATCGACCTCAACTTCTACAATAAATTGGTTACTAATTCAAATTATCATCGGCCTCAACTAGCTTACAAGATACAATAGATTACATGTTAAAATATTATCATCCTATAGTACCTATATTACACGATACAACAATCTTAACCTAGAGAAGTTGTAGGATATTCAAGAAAATATTTCCATGGAAATCAAGTCACCAAAAACACAATAGGAAAACCCTACATTAAAGAGGTTAACATGCTAAATATTAGACCATGCCAGATATGAAAGGGTATATCATAATTGCAAAGTACACAACTATTTAAAAATGGTTTGTGAATCTTATCATAGCTCCATCACAAAGATATCAAAAGATAACAACATAAACAATTACTGAATATCTTGCACCGTACATGTAACACTCCCTCCTAAACTATTATTATTATTATTATTATTATTATTGGCCTAAGTTCAACATTGGTGCAGCTATATCATAGTCATGGCATAGTTCTAATTCAATTAGGTTTTATTTTACACTTGGGTTACTCATTTTGTAACACCATTGCTTGAAGGACTGAATGGATGTGTAAATTATGGAGACGACTCCTTGCCCCATAACTACTAATGTTGTAAGTCATATGGTGATGACTACATTAAATACATAGAGGGTGCCTCACATACTAATAACCCTCATACACATTTGTAACAGAGGGGTTCTCAAAGATTACAATGCAATCCATATGATTTCATGAGGTGTCCTCTATAACCTAAGTGAATTTTAATTTGTTTTTGGTGTGAACATGTTTTATACAACCATATGGATATTTAGAGTGTTCTTTTATTCCCATTACAAATGTTAATCACCTATTTTTATTAAGGGCACAACCCCTTTGTGGCTTCATGTTGTGGGCCTCTCATTTTTACGACTCATATGGCATAAGGAGCAACTATAACATTGATGCAATGGGTGTTATAGTCCGAAATAAACCTTGCGCTAACTGTAGAATGGTTTTAACTTGTAGACTTATGTGCTATTTAGAATCATTAATTGTAATCAATGAATAATTCTATGTGTATGTACATAGATTTATGGCTAATACACCAGATTTCCAAATGCACAATTCACGATATTGAGCCTATTACTAATAAGGTACCATGATGAATAAACTATCTTCACATATATGAATATATGGAAATCAATAATGGTTCTTGCAATGAAAATCTGGGTTTTGTTTGCATATTTAAGAAACCGTTAGATATACTTTCCATATTCTAGAGCTCCATATGATAGCACTTAAAGCGGCTAGGGAAATTTTCACCCTAATATAAGCTTGAAGTGATAGACCAAGATGTTATGCAGGTGTTATACACAAATCATTTAAGGCAACAAACCATCATAGTAACCTTTAGAAATCAATATCTAAGGAAACTTAGAACAACATTAAGGATAGGATGTGATACACCTAGTTCAAATCGGTATACAGAGAATCTATATTAAGTATTATTGTACCACTTGGGCTGTGAAAATAGAGACAATATATATACCTATATTGTTATATGTTACAATCCATATGCATTATTGAAATTGAACCATTAGTTAACATTCTAATTTCCTAATGCTACAGATACATTATCAAGAATTGATTGTCTATGTACTGGTGCTTAGCATGGTTACAGACTCAAGTGATGGATATCTCTCATACAAATATCAACCTATGCATATGAAATTACAAAAAATGTTCAAATTAGTCTTAAGATACTATTACATAAATTTCGTAACATCACTTTGTACCCTATAATAATGTAAATAATAATAACATGCTTAACCATAAATGACACCACATATGACATCATAGCCATCATAGCCAATGAGAAATACACCATGGCATTTCTTTGGCATCATGCCCAATCGTGATTACACAAGGATATCCTATTTTATCAGTCATCTGTCTGTAGCAATGCTTGAAATAGAGTAATGCATAACAATTTCACTTGATGGCTACACAGTTAGAAAGCTACAAAAATTGCATACAATCCCAAGTTTCTTTGTTGTCTATGAAGGAAGTTTAGTAAATTATAGCGACTAATACAGTATGAGCTACTCCTCTCGATTTTATACATATGTATGAGAAGACTAGTAGTTGTGAAATTATTAAAGAGGTCACATAAAAATGAATGCTAGGAATAGTAGTAATAACAAATGATATTATATAAGGAACTAAAAGGGAAAGAGTTATCATAAGCCACCTTCAATCAATGCTACATCAGGAACAAAGTTATAGCAAGCCACCATTAGTATGCCCAATTTTGTGCATAAAATAATTAATGTCGCTCAAGGTGTCCTCAAAACACTGGGCTATTTATTATGAACCTCACTAATTGCAATCGAAGCAATAAGGAATATTATACCCTAATATCATAAGGTCTGTTAAAGTGCCTAGTCTTAATGAGACTTAGACCTTGCTAGACCTTGCCTTAGGTTTAATGTTCCCTAAGAACAATATCAACTCAGAGGTCATGTAAAATTTCTAGCTTAGGGAAATACATTTATCATATGGGGTAGCCACAGTGTATAATTGTAAAATAATGTCCATCACTACAAGATCAGCCATAGTTCCTAAATGCACAACATTTTCGATGAATACAAATCGTCCATGCCTATATATGGATTCAAAGTAACTATGAAATATCATGCAATTTAAGAAGTACTTGCAATTTTGTAACCATGATATGTGGTGAACTATCTAGATGAATTCTAGGCATCATAATTAGTAGGATAACTCCGAATGGACATATGGATTGGGTTTGTTATTTTCCTCCCAACCACTGAAAAATGCTGATCTGAAATTGATTATTAGGTAATGCTGTGCTAATATCAGTTTCATATTTAAAATGAAAGTGCTTTGGTTTTCTTATCAAATAAGAGTTTAACCATGAGCTTATGTGTGACAATTCATTAAAACTTGGTGAAATTTAGTGTTTATCATGAACTCAAAAGAACAGAAACTTAATGTTGAACAAAAACATATAAAAACACAACAAGCACAAATAACAGAGCTCAATACACAAGTTTTTGATGAAGGATTTCACCCCTCCTGGGCTACATCTCCTCGGTCCAGCTCCATATCTTGGGCCTCTTGTATTAGCTCAAATTTGGCAAACGTGTTGTGTACATTATTCAATTTCTCTTAAAACCTATTCTATTGTCTTCATAACATACAAATAATCTAAAAATGACTATCCAATTACAGAAAAATGACTCTGTCTGGTCCAGAATGGACCTGCTTGCCCGGTGGCTCTAGGCTCCCTTGAACTTCCGTGTAGAAAAATCACATGAAGAAGTCACTTTCAGCCTCTGAAACCTATACCATTGTCTCTAGAATTCAAAATCATCTAATATTGACTATTCATTTTTCCAATTTGGTCAAATATTGCCTCCATTATGGCAAAAACAAATTTCCCTCGTTTTCCTGCACTAAAACTGGAAGATATCCAGCAACTCCACCAAATCTGGAGTTCCGTCGAATTTTGCACCCTCCATCAAATATGTCGCTAAGTTAACTACGCTTAATTAAGGTTAAATTGCAGTCATTAATTATAAGCTTAGCGCTAGCCCTCGGCAGTGGTCGTATTGTAGAGGTCGCATGGCAGGAGGGGCTGGCCCGCTCCACGCTTCGTCGGTTGGTCGCTTGAGGGGTTAAGTAAAAGTTGTTATGGATGATTTAAAAAACACATGTCGTGGCCCATTGGTTAAGGGCACGACTTTTGGGGTGGAGGTCTGAGGTTCAAACCCGACCCCGCTCCCATTAATATATGTTTTTCCATATATGAATATACAACGAACTTTGCATTTACGACAGACTTGGCCAATTTTAATATTTGGACCTTGGCTTATGTTATGTGGAATTTTCATTTGGTTGGAACTTTGGTTTAATTAATGTTTAATTATACTTAATATAACATATATATATTATGTATTATATAATATAATATATATGATATGTCAAAACGTATAATCTCTCTCTCTCTCTCTCTCTCTCTCTCTCTCATTAATATATACGTATATGTCAAAACGTATAATCATAATTAAATAAATAAATAAAATACAATTCCACCTTAGAATCATTATGAAAATTTCACCCACATAGACCAAACTGGCGAATTAGAAAGCACCACTTGTCACAACCTCATTGGCAAAAACCTGAAGAATATTCCCAAAAGATTCCTTTTTGTTGACTGGGCTACCATGTCAGCAACCTGTCCAATTTGAAATTTTTTTAGTCGTTTGAGAAAACATACTGCAGGCCATAACATACTCATACAAACTCGGATTTGATAAAACGAGTTGTGTTGGAGTTCTGGTGACGAGCTCTACGTTGTCGTCTTGGTTTCGAGCAATTTTGAAAACTTTGATTTTTGAGCTAAATACTGAGCACTTGATCATTCCTCCCAATTAGAAGCCTTCTGGATCCCAAAATCTCTCTTGATTACTGATTATGTGGATACGGGGACTATTCCCTCACCATTCTAGTCTCTATCCACTGAAATTTTCTTAATTTCATCATTTGGAGCTTTTCATAAAAAATCAACTTTTTCCTTGATTCTTGTGACCTTTGTTTGTTGTCATTGACACCGTCATGCTGCAATATTTCTGAATTTGTAGAACAACAATCTATTTTTTTAGAAACCATCTTGTTCCTACCTTGGTCAACAATCAAAGAAAACTTAGAAACTTTCTCACCTTGCACACTGTCACCATGGCGATTTTTTGTTGCTTTAGCCTTGTACTTGCGTCGAATCTTGACCAAGTATCTTTGCCATTGCCATGTAACTTTTGGAAACCATAAACCAGCATTTGTGGAACCCATGCCTTCATTTCCAATCTTCTTTGTCACTTTCTCTTTGACCTTTTCACCCTCTTGCACTGGCAGCTTGTTTCCAACACTGCTCAACACTACTGTTGACTGTTGCAAATGTTTTTCACCTTCTGTAATAAGAAAATTGTTAACATCCTGAAACAACTCATTAAAATCATAAGCATCCTTATGAAAAGTGCAATTCAATACATCTCTTTTTTTGATCATCAACAATGTCTAGTTTTGACTTGCATTCACTATCCTCTTCATTTCACTTGCATGCATAAGAGACAAACCCATCTTCTTCTTATGTGCTTTAATTATGTACTCAATACCATCCTTAAACAAGTGATACTTGTTCTCATGGCTATGAAATACAACTTTCCTATCATACAGATAATTACTTCCCAATACAATACCTGATATTTCAAGCGACACCACATCAAGCTCAACTTCATCAAGAAAGTTTGAGTTAATGGCGAATCTTAGTAAGCACTTCCTTGTAACCTGCAAGTTTACATTCTTGCAAATCCAACCCAAAGGATATGGTCTTGGATGTCTAATTGTTTCAAGGCCTAGTTTCTTAACAAAATATTGGTATGTTTTGATACAACTCTAATATGGAAAAGTTCTATTATTGTATCTTTATCATGAATATCATTTGAAAAATTTGAAGAAATAGTGCTTGCAACATGTTTACCTTTCAAACCCATGGTTGTAATTTTTGTCTCATCTTCTGACTTTGACCCTAAGTCTTGTTTAGCTATAGCAACAATTTTTCCCTTCTCTTTGGCTTTCAATCTATTTGGTTTCAAATATGGATGAAGTTGCCAACAATGGTCTTCATCATGGCCAGTTTTGGAACAATTCTTACATGTGAGTTTTTTCTTCTCTTTTTTTACAGAACTACTTCTTTTTCCTCTTCCGTAAAATTTTCCTTTCCCTTTACCCTCACTTTCCTCTTTCTCCTCTATGCCTCGTTTTCCCCTTGCCTCTAAGTGTCTGGCTTGCACAAAAACTCCGCCTAAATTTCTTGGGTTAAACATAAGAATAGTATGCTTCAAATATGAATGCAAACCTCCAATGTACTTTAAGAGTGTGTCTTGTGATTGCAAGTTTACACCTAACAACAAAGCCCTCTTTCTAAACTCCAGGGTATAATCTTGAATTGTTTGACCCTTAAGCTGCCTAAATTTTTTCCAACTCATATTAGCTTTTTGCATGTAAGCTAAAGGATAAAATTGTCTTTTAATGGCATAAATAAACTCAACCCAAGTGATGGATATCTTACCATGGATTCGCATTTCCTCTTGAGTATTTTCTTCGCACCAGACTAGTGTTGCTCCTTCTAGCCTCAATGAAGCCAACTGGATATTTGTTTCATCATCTTGTAGGTTTTTAATTCTGCAATGCACCTCTAATTAACGAATCCAATTGTCCAACTTCTCCGCATTTACCTCGCCATTGTACATGGGTAATTCAAAATTTATGTCCAATTTGAGTAATGGATTTTTTCTTCATGGGGTCAAAGAATGAGTATGGATATGAGTGTTTTTTGTGGTGGAAGTAGAATATGAAGCTGATGGTGATGATGAGGATGATGAAGACGGTTGAGATCGAGGTGGCTTTCCTCCACAACCCTTTGAACTATTCTCTTCATCCTTCTTATCATTTGAAGTTCCTTATCCATGTGGGAACTTAGAACCTCCTCCTACCATTCCAGCAGTGAATGCATCAAACATAATCTTGACCATCCTATTCATTTCATTGAAGTATTTATTGACATCCTCCTCTTTTGAGTGTCCTTCATTGTCTCCAACACCTGACATGATGGCTTCAGATTCAACTTCAGTTTCTGGTGCAATTTGGACCTCCTCAATCTCAAACAGAGATAACACTTGAGGCGCTTCAGGTACAACTGGGAGTGAAAATTTAGGTGGTGATGGTGGCCTTGTTCCTCTCCTTCTTCTAGTCATAACCTCAAAAATAGCAACCAATATTTTCCCTTCTCCTCTTTGCAATCTTTACCTTGCAAGCATCACAAAATTGAAACTGTTAAAATTGTTTTGAACAAAATCTCGCAAAGAAAGCAAATAACATTAAGCAACCTGATGCTATGATACCACTTGATCTAAAATTGATTGTTAATTAATGTTGTGCTAATATCAGTTTTAGATTTAAAATGAAATTTCTTTGGTTTTCTTATCAAAAAAGAGTTTAACCATGAGCTTATGTGTGACAATTCATTAAAACTTGGTGAAATTTAGTGTTTATCATGAACTCAAAATCATAGAAACTTAATGTTGAATAGAAGCATATAAAAACACAACAAGCAAAAATAACATAGCTCAATACACAAGTTTTTGATGAAGGATATCACCCCTCCTGGGCTACATCTCCTTGGTCCAACTCCACAGCTTGGGCCTCTTATATTAGCTCAAATTTGGAAAAAGTGTTGTTTACATTATTTGATTTCTCTTAAAACCTATTCTATTGTCTTCAGAACATAAAAATCATCTAAAAATGACTATCCAATTATAGAAAACCAACTATGGTTGGTGCAGACTTGACCTCCTTCCCTGCTGGCTCTAGACTCCCTTTAACTTCCCTATAGAAACATCACATGAAGAAGTCATTTTCAGCCTCTGAAACCTATACCATTGTCTCTGGAACACCAAAATAATCTAATTTTGACTATTCATTTTTCCAATTTGATCAAATATTGCCTCCATTATGGAAAAGACAATTTTCCATAGTTTTCCTCCACTAAAATTGGAAAATATCCAGCTAACTCCACCAAATCTAGAGTTCTGTTAGATTTGGTGCCCTCCGTCAAATATGTCGCTAAGTTAGCTACGCTTAATTAAGATTAAACTAAATTCATTAATTATAAGCTTAGCGCTAGCCCTCGGCGGTGGTCGTATTGTAGAGGTCGCATGGCGGGAGGGGCTGGCCCGCTCCACGCTTCGTCGGTTGGTCGCTTGAGGGGTTAAGTAAAAGTTGTTATGGATGATTTAAAAAACATGTGTCGTGGCACATTGGTTAAGGGCATGGCTTGTGGGGCAGAGGTCCAGGGTTCAAACCTGACCCCGATCCCATTAATATATGTTTTTCCATATGAATATACAACGAACTTTGCATTTACGACGGACTTGGCCAATTTTAATATTCAGACCTTGGCTTATGTTATGCGGAATTTTCATTTGGTTGGAACTTTGGTTTAATTAAAGTTTAATTGTAATTAATATATATATATATATATATATATATATATATATACAATTCCACCTTAGAACCATCAGGAAAATTTCACCCACATAGGCTAAATTGGCGAATTAGAAAGTGCCACTTGTCACAGTCTCATTGGCAGAAAATTGAAGAATATTCCTAGAAGATTCCTTTTTGCTGAATGGGCTGCCATGTCAGCAACCTATCCAATTTGCATTTTTTTTAGTTGTCTGAAAAAACAGACAACAAGCCACAACTTACTCATATGAACTCGGATTTTGATGAAACGAGTTGCGTTGGAATCCCCGTGACGAGCTCTATGCTATCGTCTTGGTTTCGAGAAATTATGAAAACTTTGATTTTTGAGCCAAATTCTAAGCACCTGATCAACTGCCAACCATGCAACTTCCACCCCCTAAATTGTAAAACCTATCCCAATGCTTAGACCAGGGATTCCAGAGGTCTGTCCCACCCTTGCCCTACATATTTTTGTTTAATTGGAGGCTTATAAAATTGTTCCAGAGGTTTTTTTTTCTCCACCCATCAGGCAACAAGGGACTCCAGAGATAAAAATATCCACCCATAAGTCAGTAAGGGATTCCAGAGATAAAAATCTTGACCCTCAATTATCTCAGTGGTTCCAGAGATTTTCCTCCACCCTGAGGTTTCTCAACAACTTCACCTAATTTTGGGAATATAGAGTATTCCAATTTTGAGCATTCAACAAGGAAATGACAAGGAAATTAATCTATGGAAGCATGATGCCCCACCCTTTTATCCAACAAGTGACTCCATAGACGAAGAATCTCCACCCTCAGTCAAATCGAATAACCTAAAGTAATTGGCTAATAATTTTATTTGCAACAACTAAGAATTTACGTCTTTGGTGTAATCGTATAAAGGTTGACCCGGGGGTTTCCCCACCAAACAACTAAACAATGATTAAAATAACCTGTAATTATTGCAAGTTCTTATTTCTCAGTAGTAGACAGGGATTAGTGTTTGTTAAGTGCATCTATACTAATATTTTTGTAGAAATTACATAGTCTACAGGGTCTTATCCCTCTGAAAGATGAGGGAAAAGTGTGTACTCAGGTATGAATACCCCATTAGGAAATAAGATAGAGATGAGGGTTGATATTTCTCTGATGGATTCAGTTATATTATTAACTAAATATATTTCAGTAAAACCAGATTCAAACAAAGCATTATGCAAAAATTGCCTTAGCATCTAGACACCAAGTAGGTTTGAAAACAATAAGAATGCATTTGACTCTGTTTTTTATCCAACTCGTCCTGACAGAAGTAGGTAGTGGAAAAAAAAATTCCAACAAAGTTTGAATTCATTTAATTCTCCCCATGTTAAGACTCTAGTTCAATTGCATGAATGAAAATATTAAACATAAATATATATTTCTTTCCCTTGTGGAAACCTATGGTGTTGAATCATTCATATTGGAGTTAACATATGACTGATCAGAAGGCTTGTAACTTTTGGTTTCATGGCCAGAAAGGGTAACTTTCATTTTAAGGGGTTTGAAACGAATGGATTAATGGAAAATGTTTCCTCTTCAGAGTCAAATGGTATGCCCTCAAGAAAAATGGGTTCAAGCCTCAAGGTTTTCAACTTGAGCCATACACAAGGGATCTAGAAACAACGATGAGAATGATTTGAATATTGGTTTCCCGAAAAATTAGAGCAATGTTTATAGGACCAAATCACGAAGGTATAAAGGTTTAGGAGATGATAAGAAGGGTGCATCACCTACATAACCCAACAATTCTAAGGGAGGGGCTTCCCTATCCGGACAAAAACCAAGTACAAAAATAAATTCTTCTAAGTAAAAATAAGTAAGTACATCCAAAGAAAATGGAGGGCAAAGAACTGTTGGAGATGGTGATAAAACTAATGTCAATGAGGCAAGGGAGTATGAGAAAAGGTTGATGAATGATGAAATTTATAGCAGAGGCATACATTTCCATACTCGAGCCACAAATACTTGGTATTTTGAAATGAAAGAAAGCATGGAGAATGGGATGCATGCCATTTGCCAACAAATAGAAGGGAATGGGAATGAGTAAATTTTCACATGCATATTATCTGTTTAGACAAGCTTCAAAATGGATCCAACAACAGAAGCATGTATTAACGACACTCATTGCAACTATTTCACAAGCAATAGAAATTATTGTTTATAGGATTTGGCATACATGACCCATATTTTGCACATGGATATTACATTTGGGGAGGTTATTCCTACTACTTTTCATATTCTGGTTGGAATTTTGTCTCAAAGACATGGACTCATTTATTCGTTTGGGCACATCATCCTTTTTTGTGGTTATTTGGTGCAACTTTCTTATCTTCACTGCAATGACATGCATTTTCAATGTTTTTTTGAGCTTGGGATTTATTGATTCAGGGTGTAGCTTGCACAATGGCATTTTTTATGGCTACACAACTCTAGTTTTGAAAAATATTGTTATTGGGATGGTGGTTCTATGGATACATGGTAGCTTTCATATGAATAGCTTACATACTATAACAAGAAGTATTGATTTTTATATGAATCATGAACATCTAGCATTGTTGATTACAATTATGTACTCTATATATTCTACTAAATTCCATGTGGGATGGCTTCAGATAGTTTTGTGCATGAACTTGGTTTCATAACTAGTGACATTTTGATTTACTTTCTAAAGAACGATGCAAAAGAAGGTAAAGAGAGAGGTTTCAATCCACAATTTGAAGGGAATAATGGCAGGGAAATAAATTTCTCTCATGCATTTAGATACAGTGGTCCTCATGGTGAAGAAGGAAATTTTGATTTAGCTAGAAAATTTTGTGAAAGCTCTCAGTACAATCAGTTTGGAAATAATGAAAGAGGGCCCTTAACCAGTGGCCTGGATAGAGGATATCCATCTTCTGAAGAGGAAATATTATAACTATTAGATAACACTGATCACTATGCATTGTTGGGTTTATCTCATTACGAAAGCATATATATTTTTGTCCTCTAAAAGGAGTACAGGAAAAAGGATTAGTTTAATTTTTCTTCACAAATAATAGGAATAATCACACTAACCGTTTTTAAGTGTTGATCATGTTTAAAAATCTCTACCCCAAGGCTCCTTTCCATATTCATAAAACTATAAGTATGCTCCATGTATATGAAATATAAGTATTATTTAAAATCAAGGCTCACCCAATGCTCTTTCAATTCTAAACATTTCATATTAGTGCATCATAGGACAATAGTTTCTTTATGTTTAAAATGCAAAGAATTGCAAAATAAATTGAGATACATAAAGATGTAGTGAAAATATAACTTTCTTCTTTAAATTGCCTAAATACATAAATTAAAGACATTCAATGATGATGATACACAAAATATTAAAAATCCATACCATATTTCCTTATGTTGCAGATAGTTCATCCCCAATATCAAATGGGTTCGTGGATTTTGAAGGTGGATGTTGGCTCGAGGGGTCCTGACCCAGGTTTGGAGGTTAAGGTTTTCCAACAAACCCCTATACTACTGGCCCTTTCGGTAGTGACCTACTTGCGTAGACCAAAGTCTCACCCGAAGCAGTATGGGATGGTGCTCGAACTAGGTTTCCACACCCTGATAGAGAGCAGGTTAGTCAAGCGGATCTGAGTTCGCAACCTACAAGGTTCACAAAGGTATATTCGCACGATTTCACAATATATTCAGTCATTAACCACAATAGAGCTATTCAGATCTATTCGATATCTTCACATCCACGTGCGTAACAACATTTATCAGTACATGATATCATAAACACAGCTTATCGCATAAACAGATGTAGCTAAACAGAAACCATCACAGAACCCTTATACTCGCAATTGATACAGATCACAGATATACATATGCATAACACAGATACATTCGCAGCTAATTAACCATCACAGATGTGTTCAATAACCACTACCAATCCAGATACACATAGATACTTCCGTAATACTTCACTTTCATTAATTTTAGATCGACTTACAACAAAACACAGCCCGCGCACACATCCTAACGAGGTTCACACACAGCTAGCAGGAGGCCTTACCCAAATAACCCAAAACAGATATAACAATTCGCGCTTAGCATCAAACTTAATTCTTCTCTATTGCTAGACTCAAAATGTTCACCGATTTATAATGAATTAGCCTACGCTTTCTTGTGGTCCGCAAACCGTGGTTTGCAGTTTCTAGGTCTACTCTTGACCCATTGCAATGCGTTCGGGGCTTTAACCCACCCCAAAATCCTTGCATTAGACTAATTAATACCAAAAATATAAAAAATTGTACAAAATTCACAGCTTTAGGGGACCCTGTTCCAACAGTCCCCCAACACAATCTTGTGACTCGTCCCGAGTCACCGTGGTTGTGGGTTCTCCATATTTGCCTACAGCTACTTGATTGCATCCACTAGCGTGGGAAACACTCCTTCACTTTGCGCAGCAACATTCTGGGCTATCTCCACCAACTTATACGAAGTAGGGCCTTCTGGAGTAGAGGTGACGCTCTCCAGAGTTTTCTTCAACTGCTTTATGGTGACATCAACATCCTGGGATAGCTTGAGGGTCTCATCCGCCCATGGCTTGAGGTGATTTCTCAATGTCTTCTTCCTCTGTCGAAGAGCCTCCATGTCATCTCCGATCACATGGCTAGCACACAGTCAGGCTAATCACTGAGTAGGGACCAAAGTGGTTAGTGTAGCTTCCATTTGGTCGAACTCTTCTTCCTTCTAGCACAAATCTTGGTTGATTTCACACAAGAGAGGGTCACACTGCACCTTGGTCCATAGTTGCATTGTTGTTTCTAGTAATTGGGCACCCTGATAAATTTGACATGTAATCACGTTTGTGGCCTCTATAACCAGCGCAGCTCGCTAGGCCCTTACCTCCAGAGGTGTCTCTGGCTGCAACTTGTCCTGAAAATCCGCGAGTTGTTCCATCTGCCTCTTGACCGCCTAGATCTCGGTCCTTGAATATTTTAGTGCTGCGACCAACCCCTCAATCTTGGCTTGGGGGGTGGCAGTAGTTGGGATGTCTTCGGTAACGTCCGCGCAGAGCCTACTAATTAGGTGCTCCAGTTCTGTTTGTTGTGTGACGACGAGGGTACAGGCAGCTTGTGCTTGGGATGCCTCAGCGGTCTTTTCTTCGATTATTTGCCTTACCGTACTGAGTTGCTTATGTACTTAACAATCCCTGTGTTGAATTTCTTCAAACAGGGACGTGTGAAGAAACTGCAACGGTTCATGTGGCAGGCAGGAGAGATCCAATTGTACCTTCACGTCGGCCTCGACTTGCACTCCTAAGTCGTGTGGACTCAATATGAGGGTTGCACCAAGTAGAGGGCAAAGGCAGCTTTCTGGCGTACTGATCACTGCGCTGCTTGTGGGTGGGGCTATTCTGACCTGGATCATACTCATCTGTAAAGTGTCAGTCTTTAACTGTAGAGCGTGAAGCTCAGCCTAGAGGATGTCGACCGTGGCTTTCTGCAGATCTTCCAGAGCCAGCCATTTGTCTTCTGTAGCCAAAGTGACTGCGTCTACGATTTTCTCGAGGTCCCCTTCGGTTAGAATAATGCCTTCGTCGCTTTTTGGTCATTGAGAGCGCTCTTCTTCCGTGGCCCTTTAGCAGGGTCACCCTTTCGCTTTGTTCCGCGAGGGGAGTCAGCACCTCCCGCCTCCTGACCTTCTGCACCTAGATCCTACTGTGCATTCTTCTGTGATGCTGCTTCCACGCCCTTCCCCATACTTTTTCCCAGCTATAAACCCTTCTGCGATGCTGCTTTTGCGCCCTTCCCCGTACTTTTTCCCTATACTATGGTTTCTTTGGTGATGACAAGCAGGGTGACCTTCATGGTGCTCGTCCCTGCCGAGTCCTTTGTACTTGATTTGAAGCCAAGCTTCCAGTGTGGAGGCCAAGTCGCAACTAGGCAGTCAATGTCTTCATCATCAACCATGTAGGGGAGCGAAACCCACGTTGGATCCTTGTGGCCTCGGATTTGTACATTATGCATAGTTACCTGGAATGCAACGATGCTTTTATACTTATCATAAATGGTTGGTGATAAGTGCGGTCGGGAGTTGATAGCTGTTGCGAGCCCACTTTGAAATAGGACCCAGAAGACTTAATTGTCCTCAATGCGCTGCGCATCGTTTGAGTCCCACAATTTTGCATATCTTGCCCCCTCGCACATATCTGGGGTGAGCTTAGGGAGGACCGAGTCCTCAAGTGCTTCCGATGCGACCAACGTGATGAGAAGCAACAACCAAGAGTAGCAAAATGCATGCCCCTGATCCTGGGCTTCATAGACATTCGCCAGGAATTCGTTGCATAGGTACTGGGCCCAATTGAAGCAAACCCCCTTTTCACATCGGCCCGCCAGCTGAATTACGTATGCAGGGATGGTGGTAGCCTGGAATTTGCACATCATCTTGCGCGCCAGTAGCAAGGTACCCATCTGCGTACTAGGGTCATTGATGGTGTTGATCATAAGCCCCTGAGCGTTCCATTGCACATGGTAATTCTCGTGTACCTTATCGGTGATATTCTGCTCATACCTTTTACCGACGTGCAACATAGGGTCTGGTCCTTCCATGGGGAGGCCAGTAATCCGGCGAATAAGTGTGACATCAATAGGGATTCGATCCTGGATCCACAAGCTACCATCATGGACTAGGGAAAGCATTTGGTGCACCAGTCGGTCTGTGATATTATAGTGGCCGAAGTGCGGCATTCTTAGTAGGTTTAAGAGTCTGGACCTAGCCAAGCCGCGTATCCATCGCATGGGGTCTATCTTTATCCCATCATCTTCCAATAACCTTTGGAGGTACATCTCAGGCGCCAGCTTAGGGAAGGCCTCCAAATTAGCCAGATCATGGTCATCGAATTTGACCTCATGGAGCTTGCCAAAGGGTTCGCCAATGACAGGGACCTCGCCCGGAGTCAGCAGCATCTAGTGCAGAAGGTGCGCAGGCCATCAAGATTCTTCAACATGCGTGTCAAGGGCCTGCGGGGTCGAAAAAAGGGCATTAGCCAATTGATTGGTTCAGCTATCTGGGCCTTTTATTGAGCGGAAAGAGGCCTCTTAACTGGGTTGGGTGAACTTGCCTGGGCCACTGTCCGTGGGGACTTCACATTTCGAGGAGAGGTGCGGGGCTTTAGCCTAGTACATTTCGTGGGTTTCTCTGACACTTGCGCTTTTTCTTTCCCCTTCTGATTTTCTTTGTTGGGCGTGGACTAAACCTCTTCTACTTTAGGGTGGACTTCCAGTACTTCCTTGGATTCCTGCTCTGTCAAGGTTATAGGTTGAGATGATTCGTCAGGGTTGGTCACCATCATTCTGGCGCGAAATATAAACTTAGGGTTGCTAATATCAGAGAGTGTAGGATGCTCAGACATGAACAAAGTACAATAGGCAAAGACTCTCTCAAGGTGAAAACTCAGAAAGCACAAATTGTACAAGAGATACGGAACCCTCTTCTGATCTATCCTTCTACTTTTATAGCCGCGGGGATCGATCAACGATTGGGTGAAACTCATGTGGGACTTACCATCAAGTAAACAGTAAAAAATCTTTAGAAATCACCTCATTAAATGCTAGTTGCCTGCTCCTTTCAATGGTAAAATTGGATTTTTACCCAGTTTTACTGTTCCAACAGCTATTTTTCGTACCACCTGTGTGCCCAGTGCACCTCTGCTCTCCCAGCATACCTCTTGTGCTCCTAGTGCACCTTTTCACTTCCAACGCACCTTCTATGCTCTGAACACATTCAATGTGCCCCCCGTGCACCCCTTCGGGCTTCCAAATCTATGGCCGCTCCCTGCGCGTACCATGGTCCTTTCCGCACTTACCTTCCTTGGTGGGCGTACTCCGCCCCATACAACCACTCCAACCATATAGTCATTTGATCTGATACGGTTTGAGCTGGCTGCCATTGACATAGCCTGGTAACATGTCGTCGCGCAGGTAGCTAACCGAACAACTCCACCATCTTTCTTTTACCATATAGGGACCTAGCCAGTGCTGATGGAACTTCCCTGGGTGTCTCGCAAACTGGCTATCATACAACAGGACCAATTCACCCTCCGCAAATGTCTTTTGTCGAATATGTCGATCATGCCATGCCTTATCCCGAGAATTCTGAACCTGCTGATGGAAATTAACAATGAAACGATCTTCCTCCAAAACCACAAGCTACGCTAAACACTCCTCCATGATATCAGGCTCCGCCATGTTTGTAAAGGCTACGATGCGTAGGCTAGGAACAATATACTCCATGGGCATAATGGCCTCCTTTCCATAGACCCAAAGAACATATGGGATGTGCACGTCCCAGTCGCTGCAATTGGCATTACAAACCTTAGTCAGTGCTTGCTCCAAGATTTTATTAAAAGCTTCTACTGCTTTGTTTGCCTGTGGATGATACAGAGTGCTCTTCGCATGGTGGATTTGAAATTCTTCCGTCAATTCCTGTATTGTTTCATTAACAAAGTGCTTACCTCTGTCGCTCATTAAGATCTTCAGACATCCAAATTTGGTCAGAATCTGCTCAAAAATGAAGTGCGCAATAGTATCTACAGTGAAATCCTTCATAGCTTTTGCTTTGGCCCATCTGGTTACATAATCAGTGGTCGTTATATTGTAGCGTGCACCTGTATTTTTTCCTGGCGCGTTGATAGGCCCTACGAGATCGATGGCCCACTTGTCAAATGCTTGCAGGGCCATTAGCAATTGCAAGGGAATCTCATCTCGGCATGATGGCCTTCCAGTTCGTTGGCACATATCGCAGTATTTGCAATAGTCGTGAGAGTCACTATGTAAGGTAGGCCACCATAGTCCAACTCTCAAGATCTTTTGCACCGTGGCCTTCCCTGTGTAGTGACCTCTTGCTACACCTGCATGAGCTTTTGCTAAGATAGCGTGCCTTTCATGCTCCGAAATGTATCTTCGCAGCCCTTCATCAGCTCGCATCTTATAGAGATGCCCTGCGATGATGGTAAAATCTGTTACGCGGGTTACCAACTCTTTCTTCTATTGTATCGAATATTCCGCAGGTGCCATCCCCGTAGTCAAGAACTGAAAGATGTCGAAGTGCACATAAACTACTTTAATGGCAAACAGCTATGCATCAGAAAATCCCTATTCCAGGTTGATCGGTTCTTCTCCACTTTCGATTCGGGACAAATGGTCCGGCCCAAAATTCAACTTCCCCAGCTTGAAAATGATCTCAAAATCATATTCCTGAAACAGTAGTAGCCATCAACAGATTCCCCCCCCCCCCAACACAGACTTATTTCACCAGGTACTTCAAAGCCGAGAGATCTGTAAACATTTTGAAGTGTCCTCCTAATAGATAGTGTCGATACTTCTATAATGCATAGACCATGGCCAATCCCTCCCGCTCCATAGTGGAGTAGTTGCGCTCTGCACTGGAGAATTTCCTACTAGCAAATGCAACAGGATGATCAATGTCTCTGTCTCCAGGCTGCGTAAGGACTGCTCCCAGGGAAATCCCTGACGCATCTACTTGAACATGGAATACCTTTTCCCAATCAGGATGGACGAGAATAGGCACAAATACCATCTTCTCCTTGAGTAGCTCGAAGCTCTTCTGACACTCGTCGTCCCAAAAAAATGAAAGATCCTTCTTAAGAAATTTTTCCATAGGCGTTGTGATCAGCGCGTACCCTTGAATGAACTTCATGTAGTAGCCTGTATGTCCGAGGATCGAATGCAGTTGTTTCTCAGTTGTAGGAACTGCCAAGTTTATGATAACTGCGACTTTGGCATGATGAAACATCAATCCTTGCCGACAAACTATGTGCCCGAGCAAGATTCCGAAGGGTACGCAGAATATGCACTTCTTGATATTCATGGAAATCTGGTGCTTCCTATAGGCATCCAACATCATGCGTAGGTTCGAGACGTGCTTCTTCACCAAGTCGAAGACAGTCTAGTCATCAAAATATACCTCCAAAAACTTGTGGATGAACTCTTTGAACACAGCGACCACCACCCGTGAAAATATGGCAGGGGAATTTTTGAGCCCAAATGGCATGATAGTATATTGAAAGGATCCCCAGACATTAGCGAACGTAGTTTTGCTACAATCTTCAGGTGCAATCCTGATCTGATGGTAGCCTGAGAACCCGTCTGTAAATGAGTATGCTTCCTACCCACCCACGTTGTCAAGGATTTCTTCTTAGAATGGCGTGGGAAAGGGATCATGCACGCAGGCATCATTCAATTTGTGCAAGTCAACATAGATTCGTATCTCCCCCTTCATATTTTTCTCCTGAACCACCATCGGACATACCCAGTTTGACTATTCAACCGGTTCGATGATACCTGTGGTGAGCATTTTATCGATTTATTCCTTAATCTTTTGCTTATACTTAGGGTTTAGCTGATAAGGACGCTACTTCACAGGGCACACATTTGGTTTTAAAGTGATGTGCATGACCCCTAGGTCCCTTGTAATCCCTTTGAGTTCTGAGATATTCGTTGGGAATAAGTCCTGGTATTCCGTGAGCAATTCCAGCACTTTTCCTACTGTATCATCATCCCACTAGTCCCCAATTTTAGCCAACTTAGGTTGCTCTTCTGTTCCAATGTTGCCTTCTCACAGCTTCAGAGGCTTAGTAACATTGACAGTTTGCAATGGGGGTCCAACAACTGGGCTCTCTCCCGCTAACTCCGGGATGTATACATTTCGTGTATTTTCATCACACTCTTCTATTGCTAAATTGCGGCAGTTGACAATATCCAGCATCTGCATTTCCCATGTTGGTGCCCCAAATGCTGCGTAAGGGCATGATTAATCAAATACTAAGGTATCTATATGCTGCAGAGCTTCGTCAAGTGCCTTTGTTCCACCTACTAATCCAAATGTCCCTACAAACTCATCCTTCAATGTTTCCTAGTGGCGGGTGCGCTGATGTAGCTTCGCATCTAAATAACATGCGGTGGGAATTGGTCCTAAGGCATGAATAAACAGTTGAACCCATTCTTCTGTAGTTTTGTCACACCATTTCTCCATCCAAGTGAACAAATGCTCGCGCGAGTCCCCTGGGCCAAGGAATTTCCTTATGCGTAAGTGAACTGGAGGTTCAAATCACAGGATCATCATATCCTGACACTCTTCCCAATCCTAGAATGCCCCCTTATGCGTGTCCCACCACTCGCAGGTGTGTTGTGCACGGCCAGATTAAGGGCCCACAGCCTCTGCTCCCGTGGGACTTCAGCTTCAAATGCTCACAAAAACTCCTTAATACTACCAGAACCATCAAAGTAGGGAAGTTCTCTTACCTCTGAGGAGATGCATCAGAAGTTCTTTGTGATTCTAAGACATTGTAGCACAAATAAATCATGTAACCGATTCTTCCAATTTTCCATCTCCCCGTTGGATTCATAGAAACATTCACTGTCCTTTTCCCAACAAAGCACACCATCAACCGTAGGATTGATCCAATCTTTGTCCCACGCAGTTAACTTATAGATGTGATCCACATCCTCTTCTTCGCGCACCGGCTCCGTATATTGTTCTCCTTTCGTAGGGTCTAATGGTACTATCACTCGCGTTCCTTCATTTTCAAACACCATGATTATTTTCTTTAGATTGATGATACCTCCCATATCTATGGCCCAATCAATCCTAGGAGTGTAGGATAGGGTTACGCACCTTCTACAATCTAAATTACCTCAAAGTTGGCCAAAACCTTAACTCCTGTGATATCTACCATGATCTTTTACATTCTCCCCAATGGTATGATCTTCTGCTGGTTGGCCATGCGCAACTGGATAGTGGACCATTCCAACTTAGGTTCTCCCATTCATTTCCAAGTTTTCTTAGGCAATATGTTCACATCTGATCCCAGGTCCAAAATAACCTGATCCATTTCATAGTCACCAATCTACGTTGTTAGCCACATTTCCCTACCAGTGCGTTTCTTATGCTTGTACAACTTTTTCAGGTCCTTAACTTCCGTGAAGGGGTTAGATTTCTCTGCGTAGCTATTTATTAGTGCTTGAATATTTTTGACCACTTTTTGATTGCGCAGCAGCTTCATACATGCTTGCAGAAATGGTTTAAATTCATCATTTGTTTTTAGGTGCGCTGGAGTCTTGGAAGTAGATGCCTCATCCTTTGTAAAGTCATTGCAGGCTGCGACAAAGGTTTCCTTATCCTTCTGTAGGTCCAAGCCTTCTTGCTTGACCGCTACTTTTCGAATAAGAGATTTGGCCGCAACCTTCTCCTCAGCTCCTCCAATGGCCATGCCGCTGCGTGTTATGACATTAATGCTCGGTCCTTCGTCACGTGGTTCGACCTAACCCTCTCCACGTTTTGCGTAGGCGTCTGTTGTTTTTCTTGCATTTTTGCTATCATAATTGGACAGTCTTCGATCACATGGTCCAGCTGTCTACAATACCTGTAAGATTGTCGTGCAGGGTTTAGACAGTCCCTTGCAAAGTGCCCTGCTCCTCCACAGTTATATAAAATCATATGGCCTCTTACCCTACCTGCACTTCCACCTCTGCCCCCTCCCCTGCCCTTAGCTAGGGAGCCACCTATGCCTGAGGGGGATCTTGGTGAAGAAGGGTCCTCTTGTACCCTATATAGGTTTCCCTGGTCTTTCATTAAATCATAATTTTGACAGTTCTATTCATCATGTCCTACTGATCGGAAAAACTGACACCATTGTTGCTTCAGTTCTGGAACATACACACCCAGATGGGTGCAGTGGTTAGTATCATGCTAGCCAGCTACGCGACAATCATCACACCACAACGTTGGTCCACTTGGTCCCACAGTCTCCCTAGGGCGCAACAGACTAGGTCCCCCAGCCTGTAGGTAGTCTGTCAGCAGTGGGAATTAATCCTTGGTATGGCCAAATACCATGCCTCGTATGCACCATATGTTTGGGCTAGCTTCTTTCCCTTGGTCCTTTCGCAGGTTCTGGATTTCTATGTGCATCGCCTCCAGCTGCCCTTGGATTTTTTGTACTCTCAACTAGGTATCATCTCTTGGCGCGACTTCTAACTTCATAACAATCTCCAAATATTTTTCCTGTGATTCAATGGCTTGCTGAACCATAGGTTCGCACAGGTGAGGTAGTAACATAGCAATGAACCATTCCTTATGTTGTCTGTCATCATACAAAAATTCCCCTTCTCTGATCACCTTCTTTAGCCGCTCGTCAGCCTCCCATACAGACTTAGAGGGCCCTTGCTTGAAATCTTTTAGGTCATTCACTATCTGAGAGTAGGACTTAGGCTTCCGGAACTGTTATTTTAGGGCATCTTTAACCTCTGGAATGGTCGCATTCTCATGCTAAGTTGCGTATCCCATATACCAATCCAGGGCTCTTCCTTCGAAGGCGAGGGATAACTGCGCCCTCTTTACAACATCGCTGACCACATTCTGCACAGTCCATACTGACTCTGCAACAAAACATAATCGGTCCATATCCTCGTCTCCCACACCTTTGAAGGTGGGTAACTTCATGTGCGAGGCCATATTGTCTTCTGATGGAGGTGGAGGTGAGTTCTTACACCTATGCTGGCTTGAAGGTGGTGTTGTTGGAGGGCTATGTGCAGCTGAATCTTGTATTGGACTATATACAGATCTATCTCCTTCTTGATTAGTTCTGTAGTAATTACCACTTCGTGTTGTGCTTTCACCCAGATCAAAATGGCAGTGTTTTCAGAAACTTACCCCGGAAACCTTTGAAGAACCTCCACTCTGCCTCAGAATAGGACATGAATTGATCGACTGCGAACTCCGTCACAAATCCTCCCAGCACACTATCCACCCAGTGATCTACCATACGAGTCATGGTATTATCAGTTCTTTCTAACTGCTGGATCAACTCTGGAGTCCACTGCATGACTTGCTTATCCTTCCAACACGTTTGGAAATCTACAAGCCTTGCTAGCCACCCCTGAAGCTCGTTCGCAAATGTTACAAAAAAAAAATTCATAAACTTCAGTGAAAATGTACTTATTCTTCCACTTCTCAGTCGTCAACTTTGTGCTGTGATTCTCTTTTACCACAAATTCCTGAACCTGTTTCTCAAACCACTCTTCAATTTTTATCCTCTCAGGCCTCCAATTTTCCCTTGGCATTACCCGATCTCTCTCTCAAAATGCTCCCAGTCCCGGCAACAAAACCATTTTTTGGCTCGAGGGGTCCTAACCCAGGTTCAGAGGTTAAGGTTTGCCAACAAAACCCTATACTATTGGCCCTTTTGGCAGTGACCTACTTGCGCAAGCCAAAGTCTCACCCGAGGCAATATGGGAGGGTGTTGGAACCAGGTTTCCACACCCTCAGATAGAGCAGGTTAGTCAAGCAAATCTGAGTTCGCAACCTACCAGGTTCACACAGGTCTATTCGCAGGCTTTCACAATATATTCAGTCATTAACCACAACAGAGCTTTTTAGATCTATTCGATATCTTCGCATCCACATGCGTAACAAAAATTATCAGTACATGATATCATAAACACAGCTTATTGCATAAACAGATGTAGCTAAACAGAAACCATCATAGAACCCTTATACTCGTAGCTGATATAGATCACAGATATACATATGCATAACACAGATACATTCGCAGCTAATTAACCATCACAAATGCGTTCAGTAACCACTACCAATCCATATACACATAGATACTTCTGTAATACTTCACTTTCATTAATATCAGATCGACTTACAACAAAACACAACCCGCGCACACAGCATAGCAGGGTCCACACACAACAGGACTGAGGATCTTCGCGCACACAGCTAGTAGGAGTCCTTACCCAAATAACCCAAAACAGATCTAAAAATTCGCACTTAGCATCAAACTTAATTCCTCTCTACCGCTAGACTCAAAATGTTCATCTATTTATAACAAATTGGCCTACGATTTCCTGTGGTCCGAAAACCGTGGTTTGCGGACTCTAGGTCTACCCTTGACCCATTACAATGTGTTCGAGGCTTTGACCCACCCCAAAACCCCTGCGTTAGATTAATTAATACCAAAAATATACAAAATTGTACAAAATTCGTAGCTTTAGGGGACCCTGTTCCAACAATGGATGATAAAATGGCACTGAATCTTGTAATGCACGATAAAAAAAAAATTTGCAAAATTATAAAAGTATTCATATAAATTATGTTTAAAGCACTATACCATATTTATCAAATATAGGGGATCCATAGAAGCCAAATTGTAGATGAATATATATTTTCTTAATCATGAATTATATACTTGCAAAGACGCTCCTGCTGAGGGAAATTGTACTCTAGAAACCCCACCAAGATGGGAGCCCAATTGAAAGCCCACATTATGTAAAATTGGTTTAGGATATGATAGCTTAAATAAATCTTGAAATTTAAAAATTAACATGAGTTCTAACATTGCCACATGGGAAGACAAGATCCCCTAATGTACTACTACTTGAAATTATAGATCTCTGATTCTTTCCTTCCATTATGTATGTTTCCTACTAGTTGTTGTCCCTATCCCTAAAGAGGCAATTTAGTCACAACTTGAGCTAGTTGCACATTTGTGATGAGTTCAGGGGCATAGGAGTAGAAGACAACAAATTATTTGATGACTGCAATTCATATTTTATAAAATAAATAAAAATTTCTCAGTCAATCTAATGAAACTTATAATATCACCATCCCAAAGCTTGAGCCATAGAAAAGCAAGGCACAAATTTTGAGCTTATTACCTGAGAGTATGATACACCGTTGAATGGTTGAACATATAAACCATTGGATGGTTGGACAGACTAGAAATGCACACGAATTATTGACACTAGAAAAATATATTGTTGGGGTTTTCACCTAAGGAGGAGCAACCCATTGTGCTGACCACTGTTTAGCATTACTTACTTTTCTAGAAGAATCAATAATCCATGTTGATGGTCCAACAACTGGCCCACTAGTGCTTTTTCTGATGCTGGAATTGGTGCTAGAGAATTTAATGGGGCTGGAAAATATCATGCAATAGTTCCTTGGCCTCTTGGAGCTTTCCTTCCTTGCAATGACCAGAGTAATGTATGCAATGAAATTAGGATTATAACCTTTTCTTAACATATCATTGATTAGTTTCTTGGCCTCTTGGATTTTACCTTATTTGCATAGTCTATCCATTAGGGTATTCAAAGTGATTGTGTTAGGCTCATGGCCATTATGTAACATAACAACCAACAACACGAATGCATCATGGATTTTCCCCATCTTGTAGAGCCCATCCATTAGTATAGTATACGTAACAACATTAGGAACATCTTCTCTACCCACCATTTGATTGCAAAGCTTCACAAAGCCCTCTATTCTGCGCTCCCTGCAAAGCTCATCCATTAGTATAGTATAAGTAACAACATCAGGAACTTATTCTTTCCCACAATTTGATTGTAAAGGTTGAGTCTCCTCTATTCTACCCTCCCTGCAAACCCTTTCATTATGGTATTGAAGGTAACGACATTTAGAACACACCCATGTGCTTCCATTTCATCAAACACTTTGAATTCATCATCCATTCTACTTGTTTGACAGTGGAAATTGATAAAAATGTTTAAAAAATCTTATATATGGAACAATCCATGCTTCAATCATAAGTCTGTAAATGAAAAATGCTAATTCATGTTGACTCCCTCGGGCTAGGCTACTTAATAGAATAACACAGGTTATGAGAGACAAAATGGATTTAGTTGACACAACCATCTAATTGAAAGTCTCCACTACCTATGGAAGCTTATTTGTATTACACAATCTTCTAATGCACTTCTCTGCATTTCCATGGGGTGTGTAGGATAAGTATGCAGCGCTATAGGAGTACATAGGGATTCTAATAGGGAAAATGAAATCTTTTAATACGGAAAGATTTTAGCTTGGAAAATAAAAAGCCTTATTGAATGATTTTTTCCATAATTTTTTCTATCAAGAACTCATAGTAATTACATCAAAATGAATCCTCGTGGATTTATGATGGAAACAATAAAAAAATGGTGCTTGGTGATTTTAGCACTAATTTACCGTTCTTTTACAGAAAATTCCCTTCTTGGACTCGTTTTGACAACCAAAAAGTGCAAATGGCCCATTAAATTTTGTGCACGAAGAGATCTAGCGGCTCAAAGATATAATCTGGGACAAATTATACCATTGCAAGCCAAGATTTTCTAGCTCGTTTACAGGGACTAGGATCACACAATGGTGGCAAACTACCAAAGAGATTTTGAATTAAAGGCAGAATAGAATTTAGATTAGATGATTGACGACCAGGAATTTGTATTTCAGTCAAATGGATTTCCAAGGAATTTGGAATATTTTAAACTTTTTAATAATAAATTTTTAAATTCCTGTTTTAATTGGGGAAAGAAATACCTAAATAAATAATTATTTGCACCATCCTCAGCCAACATTTCATTATCAGTGCATTAATTTTGCTATTCTCCGCACTACTACCAATGAGCTAAGATTTTGAATAAGTAGGAAATCAATTCAGGGAGACTAATCTCTACTTTATAAATAGTGAAAAAATGGGTACGTTTTCTCTAATTATCACATAAATAAGGGTTAAATTTGCATTGTTAATTTTGTATTTAGTCTTATGATTCCATGGAGGTTCTTTGATCAAATCTACTACCTCCTCCTCTACAAATTTGACCATTTCTCTTTCTTTCTCTTTCTAAAAGGGAAATTCTTATTCTTTTAAATATGTAATCGAGTGAAATATACCAAAAATGCAATAGAACTTATTTATTAAGGAGAAAGTTAAATATATGCTCAAGGTACTAATTCCTTTGTTATATGGTTAACAAGTTTATCAACCAATACAAACAAAATTCTTGGATCTATAGATTCAACGATCTTTGGTCACTATCTAAAGAGTTAGGAATTGGATGAATCCATACTAGATGTCTAGATGCATGGTAAACCTCTACTCTAGAGGTACACTAGAGGTTATATTATTGGAAAATTTGATGACTATAAAAAATGTCATAATATTTTGAAGGAGGGACCATAGTTTTGGGGCAATACTAGCCTCTTTTTTAAACAATGGTTTCAAAGCTTAATCTATATTTAATGTCCATCTCTTAAGCCTTAGTATGGATCACAATGTTGGATCCCCCCTCTATGAGAGGATCCCATGAGCCAATGTGAATATTTTGGGGACTTATAAAACAAACAAACAAAATGGAGAAGGTTATACTCACATGCGCTAGAATTTGTGTTGAAATTGACTTAAGCAAAGGTCTGACAATGCATATTGAAATAAATATTGGCAATTTGAATGGCCCGCTCATTGTATTCCAATAGAAATGCTTTCATGAGTAAGATGTGTTCAAAGAATAACCACTTTAAAGATTCCAACTCAATAAGAATGCTCACTCCAATAGAAAATGGAAAATAACAAGAACACTAGGAGGTAGGATCTGATGAAAAGTCCAAAGGAAAATAAAAAAGAGGCATCCAAGCTTATTTCCAACAAAATATCATGCCATAACCTTTGAGGGTTGTGTTATTAAAAAGGAAATATACATGACAATGGAGTCCCAACCTAATTTTCAGGGGGGATTAAGAAGCATCATGAATCATATAACATGGATCTCAAAAGTGAAATAATCCCATCATCCAATCCAATGGAACCAAGTTATTTAGTGTTACTTGAGCCTCTCTAGGCTTAAAATTAATTGGTTGAATGGAAAGAAATTTGAAAGATAAATGAGAAGAAAGGGAAATTCATCAATGCACACATCTATAACATATAAAATTAAAAAAAGTACAAGGCACTGCAATGTAAACATTGAGGTTCAAACTTTAGCTAGTGTAGAGCACTTGCATCTATGTGTGTGAGGGAAGGTGTTTAACCCCTTGGAGTTGATTTCCATTTCTCATGGAATGGACATAGCACATGTTCAATAATCCAATTTGGTTTAAGTGAACATTAATATGATATATTATAAAACAAGCAGGTTAGATAATGAGCTTGGTTAAGCCAAATATGTAATTATAAATTTATACTTAAACACATGGTAAAAAATGAATAGTTGACCCTAGATTCTTAGATCTAGGGGTCAAAATTTGCTCAAGAAGTGCTCACAAACTATCAAATAAGCCCACATGTGATTTTTCTATTTGATGCTATAAAACTGGGTTTTCTCCATTGTTGAAGCATAAGATCCTAAGGTAGCTCTTATTATAGGTCATATGCAAACAAGTTTGAAATCAACTCTCAGAAGCATGAAATCTATCATGATATGAGAATTCCCTTAAGCAAATAAAGTCTCCCCCAAATGATTACCAAACCTAAAAAACTTACTAAAATCATTTTACCTTAAATTCTTCATGGATTTTATGGTATTGTTATCTCTAATCATTCAAATTTTGACTTCTAGTTACATATCCTCCCAACCTAAAATTTATTGTGGGTAAGTTATTTCTATAACCCCCCTCTACTTATCCACTAGTAGGTTGTGAGGCTTCAAGTCCCTACACACCCAAGTAATTCGCTTTGTAAAAAGTGGAAGGAGGTAGAGCATTTAAAATTTAAATATTACTAGCCAATCTAGCTAATTTTTTAACCATTGAATTTGTACTATGCAACCAGTCCAAAACCATATTTTTTGGACCAAAACAAAAATCAGTTAAAACTAATACACATAAAATACTTCATAGCCATTATAGATAATAACCATTTAAAACATGTCAATTAGCTTTTGACAACCCTATGCTTGTACTCGAACAATGAACCAACCAAATTTTTTGAGATTGCATTCCAGGTTTTGTATGTTTTGTGCTTCATAACCAATGTTCCATGGATAGGAAAGTTATGGCCAAGCAAGGAAGAAGACCAAAAAGGTGCCTTCAAGGATATGGAAAGAAGGTCAAGATACTTATAGAGAAAATTTCAAGGATATTCTCATCACCCTTCTCAAACAAGAGCAAAGCTAGATAAAGTAAAGATGGAGGAAATCAACCTAAAGAGGAGGATGGTTCACTACCTCAAAAATATTAACGAGAAAAGTTCTTCACATGAAGCTTCCTATTATCATTGATATAATTTGATGGTCAACGAGATGGGTTTTCGACTTCAATTGTAAGTTATGCACATATCTTTCACACAAATTCAATTGATCCAAGCAAAGTTAAAGAAACACAATGCTAACATGTAATCCATGGTATGTATTGCAGTGATGTAATACAATGAAGCCTATTAAAGAATGAACCTGCTCTACATAATGCTTAACAATAGATAATAGAGAAAAACAATGTGAAATACTTATGCAAAAAGCTCCTTCTTTTTCTTATATTAATGCCATGTTTGTGATTTTTTAGGTTTAACAAGCCAAAATTTTCATGATGAGATGAATCAATGGTGAGCCAGCAGTTGGGTGATAACATGCTTTCATGTGTGAGTTGGTCACCAATTACTAAGGGAGGATACTTGTGAAAAACTAGACACCTTGAAGAGAAAACTCCTTTCACTTAACTGGTACTGCCAATAAATTTTACAAGCATTTCATGCTTGTTAGAAAAAAAATGCAATCAAGTTTTTTTCTTATGAAATGATGAAATGTTTTTTGTTAGAATAACTGGGGAATAAAAAAAGGAAAATCTTGGAGCTTTTGGTTTCCTTTTTTCTCATGGTACAAATATTGCAATATCCTAGGTTGTAATCTATCCAATGGATTTAGTAAAAACACATTTACAAACACATACATTTGAGGGTGCAAAAGTTCCAAAGTTGTCAATGTTGCCAAAGGACATATGGGTTCATGAAGGTTCTTGAGCATTATACAAAGGACTTCTTCCATCCTTACTTGTCATGATACCATATTCAGGCATTGACCTTGCTACTTATGAGACTCTTAAGGACATGTCAAGTAAATATATACTCAAAGACAAAGGCAATTCCCTCCATTTTGTTGTTTCCTCTATGATATTGCTGAGTACTAGAAATGCAATACATCATACTTGTTTTGTGAATAAGAGTAAGTGAAATCTTGAAGAGTTTTGATTGGATTTTCATATACATCTTAGTCTAAATAATTTCATTACAGTTATGTATTATCAATATATCAATTGACATTCATAGAATAAAATATAACTTTAATTTAAGTATATAGAACTTTATTTTATGCGTTCTTAGCTTATTTTATTATAATAAAACTCTCATATTAGGAAAAAAAATTAATAAAAAATCCAAAAATTAGTGACAAGGTTATATTCTAAGCAGTGCCAAGGCATGCTAGAGTGTTAGGGAATGTCAGGGAGTGTTAGGGTGTGATAGGAGTGTCAAAGCATGCAAAGGAATGCATCGGATGGTAACACGTGGCACATAATGCCAAGGGATTCTAAGATATGTCAGGTACTATGACATTTCAAGATGTAAACTATGTTTCTTAATTATTTTACAATCACAGTTGGATGTGAGCCTTGTCTTGGTAACTTGTTAAGTTAGATGAGTTGAGATTGGACATGCTAGACTAATATAAGTTATAGGAATTTATTAGGTGAACAAGGCATAATATAGTTGTATTAATTGTAATTTGGTCAAGTTGTTGTAGTCAACATAGGACTTGGTTGGTTTCCCAAGTCGCAAAAAATGTAAGGGTAGTTGTGAGGGCATCGTAACTAGGGAGTGTCAGGGCATGCCAAGGAATGAAAATGTGTGATAACACATGAAAAATAATGTTAATGCATGTAGAGGAGTGTTAGGGAGTTTCAAGGCATCACAAGGGAGAACTAGGTCAAGATGCATGGAAATGAACGAATAAGAGTGCGTGCCGGGGAGTGTCAGCGAATTGCAAGTGTGAAAAGGATGAACTGTGTTAAGAGAATTTAAGAATATGATTTGCTGGAGGTAATCCTATTGTTGTGATAAGGGGTTGGACAAAGAAATTTTATATAGAGGGAGACTTTGTGTTAAGCATAACACTATTTTTCCTTTGGCTATTATTTTTATATGAGATTTGGCACACTTTGGTTGCATCCTCATGTTTTAAACTATTATGATTGTCGTGTATAAGTTTTGGGGCACTAAGCTTGTGTTTGCTTATATCTTGTGTGTCTTGTGCATATTGTGGTTCTTGCAAAACCTCAGTTAATGATCTATTTTTTATGTGAATTAGACATCCATGTGAAATATTACCTAAGTGTAATCTATGTTTCTTAGTTGTTTTATGACCATGGCTACATGTGATCCTTGCCTTGGTAACTTCTTATGTGGGGCAAGTTTTTCTTGGAAATGAGTAGCCTAAGATGAGTTATAGGAGGTTCTTAGGTGAATAAGGTATAATATAGTTGTAGTAGGAAGAATTGGTCAAGTTGTTGCAGCTGAAGCAAGCCAATGTCACATGAATTATAGTAGCCAAGGAATTGATTGGGTTCCTAAGTCACGAAAAATGTAAGGCTAGATGTGAGGGCCATAGTGTCAAAGAGTGCTAGGGAATGCCAGGGCATGATAACATGTGCCATATAGTGCGAAGGCATGTCAAACATACTAATATGTGCTAAGTGCTAGGACATGCCAAGATGTGCAAGGGTGTGCCAAGGCATTCTAGGGACTATCAAGGACAAAAAAGGGAGAAAAAAGTTAGATTACAAGGAAATGAACTCATAAGAGGGTTAATAAGTCATCAATTTACCTTTTCCAAGAGGGGCATGCTAAGCACAACAACACTAGGTGCCAATATGCGTCAAGTTCCAAGTGCTAGTGGATTCTAAGTGCCAAATCTTCCTCTATTACTTCTCTCCTACTTTCCAATAATTGATCTCAAATAAATTTAATATTATACCATGTGAAACCATGCCAACACATTCCAAATAATACCAAGGCATATCAATGCATACTAGGCATACTAAGACTTTCCAACTGCCAATGTGTGTCAAGGAGTGTTACACATGTTATGGAGTTGCAAATCATGTCGAAGAGTGATAAGGTGTGCCAGAGAATGCCAATGCACGCCAATGAGTGTTAGGGAGTACTAGGGTAACACAAGGGATAACTAGGTCAAAATGCATGTAAATGAATGAATATGAGGGTGTGTCAGGGAGTGTCAATGAGTGTTATACATTCCAAGGAGGGAGTGACAAGGTATGCATGGAAGCAGTAAGGCACGCCATGGAATACCAGAGCATGTAAGAAGTGTCATAGTGTGATAGGGAGTTATAGGGTGTGTTAACATGTGCCAAATAGTGCCAAGGCATGCAAAGACATGCCAGGTGATAAGGCATTCCAATATGTGCAGGGTTACAAGGTGTGCCAACATGTGTCAAGGAGTTTCAAGTAAATAAAAGGGAGAACCAAGCTAAAATGCAAGGAAATGAACACATAAGAGGGTCAATAAGTACGGACTTTAGATTTTTCAAAAGGGGCATTCTAGGCACACTAACAATAAGTTCCAATACATTCCAAGTGCCAATGTGTGCCAAGTGCTAATGTGATCTGAAAATGAAAGTATTTGTACTGTTGTTCAAAGTATTCATTTCCATTTAATTAAGTATGAAAAGTGTTTGTCATGTCTTGCAAATTAAACAAAGTGTTTTTGGTAACTGTTTTTGAGTTTATGTGTGAGGGAATGTTAATTAAAATTACTTTTTAACATCTTAAATCTGAAATACACAGCAGAATAACTTCACCATAACAACACAACAACATGATGAGGCAGTTCACCCCTCCTGGGCTACATCTCCCAAGTCCAAGGCTCCCAATGGGCATGTCATTGCTATACTATGATGCTAAAATTGGTTATACAGTGATAAATAGGCCTAAACAGGCAAAACCAGCTGTGAAAATGAATTCATAAGGCAGAAATAAGCTAATAATGACTTTTATTTCACCTCAAACAGTGAAGTATAGCCCAATGCAGCTCCATTTCCCTCATGGCCCTGATGGCTCTCCAAGCTTCCCTGAAGAAAAAATGGCTAAAAACACCTCTTTTTTGCTCTGCAACCTGTCCCAATGGCTCCAGAATTCTCAGAATACCCAAAATTGACCAAAATTTTGTCCAAATTGGCTCAATATTGGAGAAGTTACGACAAAAACAAGATTCTGCGTAATTTCCCCTTGAAAACCTCCACTAAATGTGGAGAACTGGAGTTAACTCCAGTTAAGTTGGCCCTTCCCGCAAAATATGGTGCTTCTACCATAAATTCCACCAAGCCTTAATCATGGATTAGCTTAACTTAACTTCTTATTAATGAGAAGATAAACATGTTTTAACACTAAGCGCATTTTGTGTGCTAATGAACGAGATTAGTGGCTAAGCCATGTTTTAGTGGTTAATTAAACCACATTAACCAAAATTTCTGCCATTTATGATAGCTCCTGGTCACTATGGCCTGGCCACATGGATATGTGGGGGCTTGCCCCCATTTTCCGCCACACCAACGTTCAACCAACCTTAAATATGTGTTGCATTCTATAATTGTTAAGAACTTTGGAATAGGAGAGTTGGTCGGGCCGCTTGGCTTGTGCACATGAGGTTGCGGGTTCAAATATGCGGACTCACAAAATTTTGCTACACCAAACTTTCCACGGCCTGGGGCCACGTGGCGGCCTCCGAGCTTGCCACGTGGCACTAGCTGATTAGCCGAAATAATAAAATTCAACCAATGAACTAATCACAGAATTCCACATGTCGAATCCTGATTCGCTCGGATGGAATATTCTGGGGAATATTATGAAGAATATTCCTAGAATATTCCAAGGAATATTATTTTTTTAATACTTTCCAAAGTCAAAGTCAACCCTGGTCAAACTAGATTTTTGAAGGATACTGTAAACTTTAAACCTGCATAACTTTCTCATACGATGTCGAATTTGAGTGTCGTTCATGGTGCCAGAATCTTAGCGACGGGGCCTATCTGGTTGTTCAGGTTTCAACCAATTCTAATCAATTCCATTTTTGAGCATTTTTTCAACTTAGGACATGATCAACTGATCATAATGTATGTCAATGCATGCTAAGGTGTTCCAGGGCATGATAGGGACTACCAAGCATGCTAACACATGCTAGGGGAGTGCTATGTTGTGCTAGGGCATGCCAACATGTGCTTGGGATTCCTAGTCATGGAAATATGTTTTAGGTACAAAGATGTTTCAAAACATGTGAGGTGCTAAGGAATGTTAGTGTGTTTCAAAGCATGTCAAGTTGTGCTAGTAGTGTTATGTATCTCTCATTAATAAAATTGGTAGAGCTTGATTATGTATTAAATAATATGGTTCTTACACACACTAGTGGAACTATAAGAGTACAAAACCAAATTTTCTGCCCATATGTACTAGTGGGGGTTAGATATTAGGGGATAACTGTCAATGCTAAAAGGATAAGGGCTTAGGGCTTAGGGGGTTCGTGGATTTTAGGTTAGGGGTTAGCGACTTGAGGTTTAATGGGTGAAGGGATTAATGGGTTATGAGTTATGTATGTATGGGTTGATGGATTATGGATTGGGTGTTAAGGGGTTAGGTAATTTAGTGGTTATGGGTTAAGGGCTTATGGGTTGTGATAATGGACCCCTAATCCCCTTATCGCCACCCTTGGGGGTTCCCCTATGAATTTCTCTAATCGCATTTCCTCTAGGCCCCTAATGCCATATGACATTAGGTCCTAAGTTTCCTTCTCACTCTCTAATTCTAGGATTATAGTGTAGAAATTTTATAAACCCAATAATGTATTTCCGGACTCCCCTAATCTAACAATTAAATCCACTGTTAAATAAAAAATCCTTCTACTCAATTCTTTGTGGAAATTAAATCGCCAATTGCAAACATGAAGAAAATTCAATCGTACATAACAAGATGTTTTACCGGGAAAGCTTAAAGCTAAAAACCCCAACTATCATATATTATGTATATCATGGAATCATGGAACAATCTCATACAAAGCTCAGCTCATAGAGCTCTTAGTACAATATACAATCGTCTCACACTGTTATACAAAAATTGGTTCACACATGCACCAATTTACTGCCTCCTGACAGCCTGCCTCCATTGCGCAATACCTGCTGAAGAAGATCCCTAAATGAATTCGATATTGCCTTGCTTGTACTGCACAATCCTCATTGGAAACTCCAATGTGTGTGTAGAGGCATTGAATGCATCACTATAGTCACAACTGATAGTGAAACACAGCCTTTCACCTATCTCTCCACTGGTTCTCCACTGGATCTAACATGCAAGTAGTTAACTGTTGTATTTCTTCAGTTTCAAGTAAGACACTACTTGTGAATTAATTAAATAATCAATTCACTCATATTTCACTAGCATATATTTAGTTACAACTATCATAACTGAGTTAAACTAAATAACAACTCAAATAACTACTCTTCCAACTCTGTTACAACTTTGTCACACTCAGTTACAACGAATTCCATCATGCATGAGTCACCAACCAACCTTGCAACTCGTAATTCGTTCAGCTAACTGGTTTGCCACATCAGTTAACTAAAATCAAGTGCTCCAAGAGATTAAGTTATTATTTATTGTCTGATTATCATTAAGGGTTAATAATAATCGACATTTATTCTATTTTTAGATATGCGATCTATAAATAGACTTCGCCCATGATCTAAAATAGAAACTCATCTAAAGATAGAATTTTCTCAACCATCTAGAATGAGCATCCTGCTAATTTTAGAATATGCTCACCATTCTAAAAATAGACATACACCTAAAAATAGCCTCCAGGCCCCACCTAGTGAAGGTGCTTAATTTTCACTAGGATCATCATCTTGTTGAATCTCAACACTCCCTCTCAACAAGAAAGGGATTATCCTTCACCCCGATCCTGTCTCTATGGTATTCGAATTTTCTCCTGACGAGTGCCTTTGTCAGAATATTTGCATCCTGATCTTCCATAGGAATGTACTGAAGCAACATGATCTTCCGCTGCACACAATCTCTGATATGATGATATCGAATATCTATATGCTTAGATCTATCATGAAACACAAGATTAATCGAGAGTTTAATGCAACTCTGATTATCATAATGAATCATTGTAGGATCTAAATGAGAATCGAACAAACCAACCAGAATCTTCCTCATCCAGATAGCCTCACATGCAGCTTGACTAGCTGCCATGTATTCCACTTCCGCTGAATTGAGTGCCATAGATCTCTGTTCCCTGCTGTACCAAGAAACAGTTGTAGATCCGATACTAAAAACCCCTCCTGATGTGTTCTTTCTATCCATTGGGCTGCCTGCCCAATATGCATCCGTGAAGCCATGCAACTTCACCTCATCCATCTGTCTGTACCATAATCCATACTCAGATGTGCCTCTGAGATATCTCAGGACATGCTTGCTCGCCTTCCAAAAGAGCTTGGTAGGCTTAACCATCGCTTGACTAATTTGGTTCACCGCATAGCATATGTCTGGTCTTGTATTAACTAAATACATGAGCGAACCCACCAACTGTCAATAGACAGTAGCATCCACTACCTCTGCCGATGTAGCATCCTCTTTCCTCCAGTTTCCTGGAAGAGGAGTATCCATGGGTTTGCAGTCCTACATATGAACCTTACTGAGTATCTCCCGAGCATACTTGCCTCGAGACATAAACAGTTCACCTTCTCGCTGCCATATTTCCAATCCAAGGAAATAATGAACCTTCATCTCGACCTCGTTTGTAAGGTCTTCCTTGCATGAGTGTATCAGCTACTCATCACCAGTTCGTATTAAATCATCAACATAAAGAACAATGATTAAAACCTTCCTCTCCACCACAATTTGGAATAGGTTTGCATCCACCTCACTCTTAGTGAAGCCAAGTCCAGTGAAATAGCTATCGATCTGAGTGTACCAAGCACAGGGTGCCCTCTTTAGCCCATACAACACTCTTTTGATTCTACACACATGCGACTCGCTGCTAAAGATCTCAAATCCTTCAGGCTACTCATTGTACACTTATTTCTCAATGATCACATTAAGGAACGTAGTCTTCACAACCATCTGATGAATGTGCCAACTCATCTGCGCTGAGAGAGCATGGATGGTCCTTATGGAAGAATACAGTGCGACAGGTGCAAAGGTTTCATCATAATCAATCCCCTCGATCTGTGAGAAGCCCCAGGCAACAAATCTTATCTTATACTTCTCAACACTCCTATCAGTAGCTTTCTTTACCTTGTAGATCCATCTTGAACCTACCATTGATTTATCAACTGGCCTTGGAACAATTTCCCAAGCACTGTTTCTGAAAATAAAGTCATACTCCCCACCATTGCATCTACCCATGTGGGCTCCTGCACTTCTTCTTGAAAAGAAGATGGCTCTGTCACAATACATTTTCTCATGAGAGCCATGTATCTAGTGAATCGGTCAGGAGATTGTCTCTGTCTGTGCTATGAAGTAGGGGCTCCTAAATTCGGTGCCGCATCAAGCTTCGGCCTCTCAGCTTCTGTGGTACGCCTTTTGCCAGTTCTGATGTTTGGCTCTGCGTGAGTTGACTCCTCCACTCCATGATCCTCCTCCTATGGCTGATCCACATCTTGAGGCTCATCTTTGGGAACAAGAAGTTCCTCCTCTGCATGCAAGTGTAGCTCCCTCTCAAGCGACAACTTCATGGCTTTCTCCTCATTGAATTTTATATCTCGTCGCACCACAATCATCCGACTGTTTGGAAAATACACATGATAATTATGGGGTGTTTCTGTGTAGCCCACAATATCCCAATTTCTACAGTCGGCTACAGTGTCTTCCTCGTGTTTTTGGTCACATGAACATAAACATATGAGCTAAAAATCTTAAAGTGAGAAACATCCGGTTTCTTACCAGTAAAATCTTCTTTAGGTGTACTCATGCCAAGTACTCTATGAGGATAACGGTTTTGCACATAAATCACAATGTTACATGCTTCCGCCCACAAGTGCATTGGTAGGCCCTGATCATGCAGCATAGCTCATGCAACACCCACAATCGTTCTGTTCTTCCTCTCTACGACCCCATTCTGCTGTGGGTTATGAGGTGTTATGAGTTCTCTACGAATTCCTTCTTTGCTACAGAAGTATTTTGCTTCCCCGACTCCTTCTCCACCAATTCTTTAGACTCACAGAAATTTGATAATGTTTTAACCTTCTTTTGCATGAAGAAGATCCAGCATCTATGAGAATAGTAATCAACACAAATTACATAATACCTGTGTTTTTCTGTTGAAGCAACCGAGAATGGCCCACACATGTCTGTGTGAACTCTCTCTAGGATCACCGAAGCACAGTTCTCCTTTTCATGAAAGGTGGTCTTCACAAACTTACTCATAGTACATCCCTTGCACTGATCTATCTACACAAGTGTACCCTTGGGAAGTCTAGTAGAAATCCACTGCAAAATCTTCAGGGCACCATGGTGAAGATGGCCCAATCTCCTATGCCATAATTCTCCCTCATCCTGACTCACACTTCTTCTTATTTTCCCACCATTGCAGCGCAACCATCTACCTCTAGCTTGTAGAGATTCTGAACTCGAATCTCTATCCTCTTGGTTTGACCCGTTGTTTTATGTCGCAGGAAATATTTTCCATCAATGAAAACAATGTCATAACCTCTGTCCTCAAACATCGCGACTGAGACCAAGTTCTTCTTTAGACCTGGAACATGCATAACATCTTTCAACAGAAATGGTTTATCGGACTCCCTCTCAAAGGTAATGGTACCAATGTCGGTCACACTGTATCGTCCATCGTCGCCCATCTCTATATGCATTTGGAGATCTTTCTCCTCCAACTCACTGAAAAGCTCCTTATCTCCCGTCATGTGGAAGGAAGCACCACTATCAAGATACCACATCGATCCCATTGTGCTTGAAACCAAGCATGTGATAAAAGAGAAATAAAGTTCAAATTGCAAGGTAAGGGCCTCACCAGCTGCAGCTCCAGCAAACTTCTTCTTCTTTTTCTATGGGTAGTTAGTGGTGAGATTCCCATGTTCGTGATAGTGAAAACATTTCACCTTGGACAAATCTAGCTTCTTGCCTTTAGTTTTGGATTTTGGGTGGGATTTCTTCCCCTTCCCTTTCCTTGCTTTGGAAGAAAAAGCACAATCCTCTTCATCATCATGTTTTGATGAAGAGCCATCCCTGGTACTTCGCCTTATCTCGTCCTCCACTAGATCCGACCAAAAGTGCTCCCAATCCAACAGTTTCTCCTGCCCATTGATAGAGTCTTGATAATTGTGCCAACACTTCAGAAGTCCAAGGAGAGCCAAGCTCACCAATTCATCATCAACAATTATAATTCCCACACTACCCATCTCATCCCTACATTGGAAAAACTTCGTGATATAATTTGGAATACTGTCGCCCTTCTTCATTTTGATTTTTCTGAGTTTATCTTTCAGTGCCAACTTCCTATGGTTGCTGCTAATTTGGAAAAGATCTATCAAAGCCTTACACATTTCAAATGGAGTGGATTTCCCATGAATGCTTGACACAATAGGGTCTTTCACACCTTCCAACAGAATTCTTCTCCTCTTCGCTACTTTCTTTTGCCAGGCATCAAGTAATGCAGCATCCGTCGAAGTGGGCTTAGGAACATCGCTATCGATGAGCTCCTTCAAGCCATTATCTTCAAGCACCGCCTCCATCCTATCCTTCTATTCTATGTATTTCGAGCTGCCCTCGAGTGCATACTCCAACCATAACCCATTGAAAGCCATTTCAATATTTACTCAACTGCCGCACCAAGAAATTCTTGTAGCAAATTCGAATTTCTCCACCAACACAACTTAGCATTGTTTCAATATTGAAATATTTAATGATTAACATTGCTCTGATACCAAGTAGAATTTTTATAAACATAATAATTTTTTTCCGGACTCCCTTGATCTAACAATTAAATCCACTGTTAAATACAAAATCCTTCTACTCAATTCTTTACGGAAATTAAATATCCAAATACAAACATATGAAGAAAAATCAATTGCACATAGCAAGATGTTTTACCGAGAAAGATTAAAGCGAAAAACCCAAACTATCATATATTATGTATATCATGGAATCATGAAACAATCTCATACAAAGCTCAACTCATTGAGCTCTCAGTAAAATATACAATCGTCTCACACTGTCATATAAAAATTGGTTCACACATGCACCAATTTATTGCCTCCTGACAGCCTGCCTCCACTGCACAATCCCTGTTAAAGAAGATCTCTGAATGAATTCGATCTTGCCTTTCCTATATTGTACAATCCTAATTGGAAACTCCAATGTGTGTGTAGATGCATTGAATGCATCACTATAGTCACAACTGATAATGAAACGCACCCTTTCACCTATCTCTCCACAAGGTCTCCACTGGATCTGACATGCAAGTAGTTAACTGCTGTATTTCTTCAGTTGCAAGTAAGACACTACTTGTGAATTAATTAAATAATTAATTCACTCATATTTCACTTGTGTATCTTTAGTTACAACTAGCACAACTAAGTTTAACTCACTTAACTGAGTTAAACTAAATAATAACTCAAATAACTACTCTTCCAACTCTGTTACAACTTTGTCACACTCAGATACAACGAATTCCATCCTGCATGAGTAACCAACCAACCTTGCAACTCATAATTCCTTCAGCTAACTGGTTTTCCACATCAGTTAACTGAAATCAAGTGCTCCAAGAGAATAAGTTATTATTTATTGTCTGATTATCATTAAGGGTTAATAATAATCAACATGCATTCTATTTTTAGATATGCAATCTATAAATAGACTTTTCCCATGATCTAAAATAGAAACTCATCTAAATATAGAATTTTCTCAACCATCTAGAATGAGCATCCTGCTAATTTAGAATATGCTCAACATTCTAAAAATAGACATACACCTAAAAATAGCGTACATGCCCCACCTAGTGAAGGTGCTTAATTTTCACTAGGATCATCATCTTGTTGAATATCAACATATAGATCTTACTAAACCATGCTTGGACCTCCCCTTACCCCATTAAATACAAAACAAGGTACCCCTCCCAAATTTTTGGTCGTACCATTCAACTTCTCCTAATGTTATGAACCCAAAAATTTGGTCCCAATGCCCCTACAACTACACCCTTGGGTCCCCTTGGATAAGGGCTTAAATGCATTAGGGTTTATGGGTTTTGATAAGGGATCCCCTAATCCCATTATGACAACTATTGGGGGTTCCCAAATAAACTTCAATTACATGATATATAAGAAAAATTGAGAGAAAAATACAAGGAACTTGGAAAATTGAAAGCAATTGTGAAAATCCACCATGGAGGTGGGGAAAATGGTGGAGATAATCCAAAAGCATCCAACAACATAAGAATTAATTGTGTAGACTATTTAATTTTTTATATATGTTTGAAAATAAGGTTGAGTTTGACCTGCTTTTTCTCCTGTTAATGTATCTTCTAGCCCTGTATATGTTGAGAGTATTAGTGTAATTTTGTTTAGAAGCAAATTATTCCTAAAGAACAAGGAAATATTCTCACCAAATGCAAAAGGGAGGTCCAATTGTAAGATGACCTTGGTGTAATATTCCCAAATTTTCACATGATATTTGGAATATTAGAGTTCTTAATAAACCTACTTAATTAAGTAAATAAAAGGGTCGAGGGACCCATAATCCTCAAAGATAAATAAAATCCACTTTTGATGTGTGTATGTGGATATTTTAGATCTAGATCTACATAATGGAGTAGTAGAGAAACTACTTAATGTAAAAGGAGTGGAGATCATGTCTCATGAATGAGATAGATCATGGAGGTTGATACAGTAAACTAAGATCTTGGAAGGGATCAAACATAAGATCATAGAGAATTTTTGATGAGATGATGGAGGAGTGGTGCACTTAATGCAGACATGATGGAGAGGGTGATCATTGCATTCACACATGATGGATATCATGAAATGACAACACAATACACATGGAGACCTATGTCCACATGTAAAGCGCAGTTATGAGGAGGGCCAAGGCATGAGAAGGCTCATAATATATATAAAGAAGATAAAGGCACAATAGAATGATATGTTGAAGATTATTGTTGATGTATGATCTGTTTAGATCTGGAATTGTCATGTGACAATCCATGCTTTCTCTTGTTGTATAGATGAGATTGCAAGTGATATTTAGCACTGGGTGTTCCTGGTCGGTAATCCCACCTCTTTCATTGCGTAGCTCTTAAAAGATTATTGTACTTAATTCATCATCAGGCATTGGTGCCATATTGTTCCTACTTTCTGCAGAACAACCATATTTAGAAATTGCACATTTCTGAAGATCAGTTTGAGAGGAGGAGGTTGTCCTTCAATATTTCAGTTGAGGAATCGGTGAAGGATTCATCTTATCACCTTGAGCTTCAAGATCAACCTTCCAATGCTTTAGACCTATATTATGCAATAGGCTATCTACTATTCATCTCCCAGCAACAACAATACCTTCAGGAATTGCGCAATCCAGCCTTGTAGATCCAAGGGAGAAGGGAAGTTGCTAGCATTTCAGCTAGTAATCCAGTGGAGGACCATTCCTTCACATTGCATACATTATTTCCATCATTTCTGAGCTATACTACATATATTAGTAGTAGGTTAGAGAGCCTCCTTCCTTTACAACGTAGTTTTTATGAGTAGTTGTGTAGCAGTAGCTGCAACCTTCTTTGGAGGATTGAGGAACTAGATCTTGAGCTTCTAGCTTGTGGATTTAGAGAAGGGATCAACCCTTCAAGCTTAGATCTGATATTGTGACACATTTCAGCCATCTATTTGTCAGATCTAGCGTCAAATCTTCATAACCTAGCAGTCAAAGGATCAAACTCAAGGAGGGTGATTTTCCAAAGTTGTAGATCTGGAAAATCCTTTTTGGGTTATCTTGGGTAACCATCATAGAGCCCGGATCTTGAATCTTGGCATCATCAGAGTTGCAAATTTCCATAGATCTGCATTTTCCTTTTCAGCCTGCAGTCATATTTTCATATTCTACTGAAGGGACAATGGAGTATTTGCTTTCAACAGCTCTCTAGTTACGCAGTGCGTATTGTGGCATGTTTTCAGGGTGATTCTAGGCCATCTCTTTGGCTATATCTACTCATATTTTTTACATTGTGTAACTGAATATTTTCCTATATAATAAAATGGCTTAGCTATTTTGTCTATATCTATGTTGATCATAAAATTACATGTACATTTTCTGTGTTACAAATATTGTGTTTGTGTATCAATGCATTATTCCATTTTGGGATATTACAGTGGTATCAGAGCATGATATTTGGCTCAACTTGTGGACATTTTGACAACATAAGAAAAGCATAAAGTAGAGATCTATTATGGAGGGATTAAGCTTTGCCTCATCTTTTTTTAGATCTATGAAGGATCTCTCTAAGGGGATCAATGAAGCAAGAGGAGAAAGGCAAAGAGAAACCTCAAGAAGGTTTCAAGATGAAGAAGGTCCCAGCACTTCTTTTCAGCAACAAAGAAGACCGGAAAAGCAAAGAGCTTCACATTATTCCACTAGATCCATTTTCTTTGAGAAAGAGGACTGGTCTGAATATGATGAAGGGTTGGGGCATGAGACCCTAAGTGAATATCTATCTGAATACAAGTCAGAACCTAGAGCATTGAAGGAGAATCTCTCTCTCCAACAGTTTCTACAAATCAAAGAAGAGAGGTGATCTAGAAGCGGCAATAGAAGAAAGAGGCATAGATTCTTCTTGCCTACATTTGATGGATCTTCCACAAACACCTTAAGGGCTTGGAGGGAAGAATTATTTACATTATTTCTAAAATATCCTATATCAGAAAGAGAGGTTGTGGAGTTTGCAGCGCTGCACCTAGAGGGTGAAGTAAGAAAATGGTGGTTCAGTCACTTGTCACACATGAAGTTGTCTTCTTATGCATATTTTATTCAAATATTGAAGGAAAGATATGGTGGAAAGAAACCAGAGACATCTCACATAATGAAATCTCTCATCATCAAGGAGATAGTGCATGAAGATTCAAGAGAGGATGATCTCATTATCACTCAAGAGGAGGACCCTCTACCACCACCAGCTGCAGATGTGATTACATCAAGAAGAGAATCACTTGCATCTTTGCAAGATGGTCTTAAGTTCTTGACATTTGGAGCCCCATGCATGATTGATGAGATGCATGAGGAGGAGAAGACAGATACTGGTGCTGTTACACTTGTAGAATTGTAGCCATCGCTCTTACTAGTAGTTGGAGAAACCTTTGCACGGGAAGAGGAAACTCTTGTGTTCTTGAAAGATGTTTCTGAATCTCAGTTGATCCAAGGTATGCATACACTTTCATCTCATATTGTTTCAGTACCTTTTATTGGAATTTATGGGGATAGGCCATTAGGGATATTGCACGACCAAGGGTTAGAACATCATGCTGATTTGGAGCAGCATTATATCATTGCACAAAGGATCCTTGATCTAATCAAGGAAGAGATGGAAAACCATCCTAGTTTGTCATGGATGAATTACATTCAACCTCTTGAGTTGAAATGTGGATTTTCAGAAAATGGGATGAGTATGATCCTATGTACAATGGCTGGCTATGAGTTCAGCATTGTGCCTTTCTTTGAGATAGCACATGTATCACCTTGCTGATCTACAACATTGTTAATGAGCAGCAGTGAGAAGAAGAGGACCCATTCCTCATGGAAGAAATCATATGGCAGCTTCATTCATGAAGCAATGGAGGAAAGGATGATAGATGGTAGACATCTTGAAATGGGAAATATTTTCTCCTTTTTAGATGACACTTTCTCAATGAGCATCTCATAGCTCAAACAGAGACTTCCACCTGCAGTAGATCCAAAACCTTATTGGTTTTGGAGGGCCATTTATGAGAAGATAATCTCATGGATAAATCTCATTGGAGGTGCACTTCAACATATCATGGAGTGCAAATTTCTTCAGCAGTATGAGGAGGTTGGTGTCCTACAACAGGAGGATGCCAAGTATTTTCAAAATGAGATCCACATTGGGATGAATGGTTGATAGTATGGAGAAAGGGGTTTCCAAACCACTTGTAGATCTATGATACAGGGTAGCAAGAAGCATGGCTACACTGGTTGCTCTTGGGTGAGTATGGCTACCACTCAATGAGTCATAACTTTCTGATTCATGACTTACACATCATTGGAAGAATGCAGAAGAAGAAGGCATGGTTACTTTGGTTGTTGATGAGAGAGTTTGGACATCACATGATATATCTTATGTCCATGTATTTACTCTTGTTTGGGATATGTCTCATGTATTTACATGTATTTCTGTTTGGTATGTATCTCATGTTCATGTATGTACTTGGTTTTGGGAGAAATTATAACTCTCACATGATGTGGCATAAAGGAGCTTGTTTGCACTACAAAATTTGGCGGAAATTCCGACGACCAATTCATCGCTATTCCGACACATATTCGTCGCAAGAGCGACAGTTTGAGGGCGGGAAAAACGTGGTTTCTCATGCCGTCACAGTTCCGACACAATTAAAAAGTGTCGCACTATCGACACTTCTTCCGTCGCTTCCGAACAGGCGTCGCCCTTCCGACGTCTCCCAAACCGTCGCGGTTCCGACGTTTGTAAGTTGTCGCACTTCCGACGAAATGTGGTCTGACGTTTTTAACGTCGCTCTTCCGTCGTTTCTAAACTGTCGCAATTCCGACGCAATGTGGTCCGATGTTTTTAGCGTCGCTCTTCCGACATCTGTAATCTGTCGCAATTCCGACGAAATGTGGTCCGACGTTTTTAACGTCGCGCTTCCGACGTTTGTAATCTGTCGCAATTCCGACGAAATGTGTTCCGACATTTTTATACTGTCGCTCTTCCGACGTTTTAAAGCTGTTGCAATTCCGACGCTTACAAGGCGTCGGTATTCCGACGGTGGGTTCAAATTTTTTTTTTTTAAATGAAATTTTAAAAGAGGAAAAATGTTGTTTTGAATATATTATATGAAGTAAAACAGTCCATGAAGTCATTACATTTTCACATCTGAAGATTGGAACCCAAATATGCATCCAGAAAAGTGGAAGTCCCACCCCAGACAATGATAGAAAAATACCCCATGTCACATACAACGACTTGATATAAAACCCAGTAACGGTCCACATGGAGATTATCGACAAATCTGAGAAAGCATCCAAATATGCCCGAGGCATCTATAAGAAAGTGAAATAGCAGTATGTAGAATAGTAAAGCAACAGATAGAGTACCGACGTCCATTGTTCCAAATACAAAGTAAAGCACCCAAAATCCTTGAACAGAGAAAAACGCTAATCATGTGAGGAGTGTGATATGTCCAAAATATAAAAAGACCATCAGACCATATCAATAAACCAGCATCACTAGTTTTGAAGGCAGAGTGATAAACATTAATCATTTTTTTTTCACAAGAGAAAAAACGTTGTCTTGAATATATTATATGAAGTAAAACATTCCATGAAGTTATTACATTTTCACATCTGAAGATTGGAACCCAAATATCCATCCAGAAAAGTGGAAGTCCCACCCCAGACAGTGATAGAAAAATACCCCATGTCACATACAGGGACTTGATATAAAACCCGGTAACGGTCCACATGGAGATTATCGACAAATCTGAGAAAGCATCCAAATATGCCCGAGGCATCTATAAGAAAGTGAAATAGCAGTATGTAGAATAGTAAAAAAACAGATAGAGTACCGACGTCCATTGTTCCAAATACAAATTAAAGTACCCAAAATCCTTGAACAGAGAAAAACGCTAATCATGTGAGGAGTGTGATATGTCCAAAATATAAAAAGACCATCAGACCATATCAATAAACCAACAACATAGACCAGCATCACTAGTTTTGAAGGCAGAGTGATAAACATTAATCATTTTTTTTTCACAAGAGAAAAAACATTGTTTTGAATATATTATATGAAGTAAAACAGTCCATGAAGTCATTGCATTTTCACATCTGAAGATTGGAACCCAAATATCCATCCAGAAAAGTGGAAGTCCCACCCCAGACAATGATAGAAAAATACCCCATGTCACATACAGGGACATGATATAAAACCCAGTAACGGTCCACATGGAGATTATCGACAATCTGAGAAAGCATCCAAATATGCCCGAGGCATCTATAAGAAAGTGAAATAGTAGTATGTAGAATAGTAAAGCAACAGATAGAGTACCGACGTCCATTGTTCCAAATACAAATCAAAGTACCCAAAATCCTTGAACAGATCAAGAAAAACGCTAATCATGTGAGAATTCTAAGTAAAGTTAATCTATTAACATTGGAAATAAAATTACACCGAAGTCAAAAACATTGCCTGGCCAGACTCATGGAAAAATTGTCATCAAAAAATCAAAAAATTAAGAAGACTGCCCTCATACGGGGAAACCAGTCTTGAACGTTTAATTTACAGAATTCAAAAATATTACAAAGGTCTAGCACAGTAAAATAATCTAAAAGCAGCCCAATTAAGTGGGCCTGCTAAGCAAGAAAAACAAATTAACCAAACTACTCCTCCGGTGGTTCCTCCACGATTCGGCACCATGGGTGCAGTATCAGGCGCAGTGGGCACAAGAGGAGACGGAGAAGAAGAATTCCAAGAAAGAGAGGAAGACAGACAGAGACAGAACCGACAGAAATGCAGATATGCAGCAAGGTCTAGGCAGCAGTTCAGCTGGCCACTTCTCCTTATTGTCACAGTTAGCAGGCAGTGTAATCCAGCAACCGGCTCGTCTGAAAAACCATAGCGAAATGCCATTTTGTCGACCCGACTTCAATGCAATCAAAGGACGCCCGTCATAATAAATCTCTGATCATTAATAATGAGAGCCGAAGGCCGGATCATATTGGAGCATGCGGAATCGCTCACAGGAGTGGAGGTCCGATCTTGAACAGTGTTAAAACTTAATTAATGTGAATTTGATGTGAAAACTTAATTGAATAGCGTTAAATGTTAATGCGATTGATATGAAATCGCCACATCATGTCCCATCGCCTTAAACGCCATCGAATGCACCCGCAGCCGGGAGCAGGGCAAGTTTTGATTGAGGACACGTGGCAGAAATTGATTGGAGCGGGTCTTTGTTTGGGCCGCTCGCGCAGTGGAAATCCGGACTCTGAAAAATATTAGGGCGAACGATAAGAAATTTGCGTCACAACTCTCCCTCCGTACGCCAGCCCAACTTCGGACCCGAAAAAGATTAGGGCGGAATTCATTTGGTTTTCGCGTCACAAAATTGGCTGACGTCAACAGGCTATTTTGGAACGCGAATTTGATTTGAATTGTGGTTTATCGCCGTTTGAAGTCCAGCGGGCTCGACTTAAGAACAATTTTTTTTGATCCCATCTTATAAAATTTGTGTTGGTTTTCTTTGATAATACACATATTTATAATAAATCATGGGAATACCACACTAAACATGTGGAAAAGTTATATAAATTATTGAGAACAATCATTTTTATGTAAAAATATCCAAATGTGCTTTTGGGAAATAAGAATTAGAGTATTTGGTTCATATTGTTTTAAAGGAAGGAGTGAAGTTGGAGCCTCAAAAGATGCAAGCTATTACAAAATGACCTATTCATAAGAAAATCAAGGTTCTTAGAAGATTTTTTAGACTTACATGATATTATTGATCATTTGTTAAGAATTATGCATGTATTTCAAGTCCACTCACATATCTCTTGAAGAAAATATCATTTATATGGAATGATGAGGCTACTTTGGCATTCTCTCTTTCAATGGATGCCATGTCTTCTACACCAACATCGGCTGCACCTACTTTTGGTAAAACATTCATAGTAGAGTGTGAGGCACTAGGACAAGGAATTTACGTAACATTAACACAATAAGGGATATCATTGGCTTTTAAAAGCAAGGAATTCAAAGAAAATATTTGGTAAGGAATTCAAAGAAAATATTTGGTGAAATCTATGTATGAAAAATAAATGGAAGCAATATTACATGCAATAAAAAATGGGGATAGTATATCATTGGGAGGCACTTTAAAGTCAAGATATACCATGATAGAATAAAGTATTTTTTGAAGCTATGGATTTCATTGGAAGATTAACAAAAATGAGGAGAAAAAATGCAAAGTTTTAATTTTGAGATAATCTGCAAAAAGGGTAAGGAAAATTTAGTACATGATTCTCTTTCTAAAATAGAAGAGGCCTCAAATTTATATCCAATTACATTTTCTATTCCAAGGTGGCTAGAAGAAGCTTGCCATAATGGAAAAATGACAATAGTACTAAACAAAAACTAAAATTTATAAAGGATGGGATGAACTCTATGGAGCATTGGGAGTGAAAGAGAGATATACTTTGGTGCAAATGTAGAATATTTTTATGCACGCAAGCATATTTGAATAAACAAATATTAAGGGAGTCCCATGTCTCTTTGAAGGTAGGACGCAGGGTTCCTTAAAACATCTCAAATGATCAAAAAATATATTTTTGTTAGGAATGAAGAAAGATATTCAAAATTTTGTAAGAGAAGGTCAGGTTTGCATAATAAATAAAAGAGTGATAGTAAAATCTCTAGGGTTACTTAAACCATTCCACATACATATTCAAAGACTAGAAGATATATCAATAGACTTTATTACAGGGTTACCGAAATATAAAGGTAAGTATTACATTTTTGTGGTAATTTATATAGACAAATTTTGTAGATTTTTTTTGTAGAGCTCAAAGTACATAAACAACAATCCAAGTGGCAGAAGTGTCCGTGAAAGAAATTCATAGTCTTCATGTTTTTCCTAAAGTAATAGTAACAAGAAACTTTTGGAAATAATTATTTAATATGAGTGGAGAAACACTAGCTGCCATGAGTTCTACATATCAAACACAATCAAATGGTAAAACAAAAATAGTTAACAAATGTTTTTAAGGTTATCTACAATGTTACTCTTTAGAAAAGCAATCTTAATGGATGAAGTGGGTTCCTCAAGGAAGAATGGTAATATGATACTATCATACTACCTATCACACATCTACTAAAATTTCTCCATTTAAGGCCCTTTATGGATATCCAACTCCTAGTATCTCATACTTTTTGCAAGACAAGTCCAAAGTATAGGAAACATAGTCACATATGGAAAATACTAAAGAAACTTTGAAAATTATTATGGAAAACCTTCAAATGACATGAAACATGATAAAACAACAAGGGGAACAACATTGAAGTGAAAGACAATTTGAGGAGGGTAATTGGGTATTTTTTAGATTATAGCATTATAAGCAATCTTCATTCAAGAAAAAGAAGAATAAAGAATTAGCTCAAAATTGAAAACTGTTATGGCCCTAAATAATTATTCATAGGATTTCACAAGTGGCATAGAAGTTATATTTTCCTTCTTCTTGCATTCATAAGGTTTTTCATGTATCTTTCCTAAAATAAACCCAAAGAAAGAAGAAGTCAATTAAGACTCGGGCTGGAGGAAAAGAACGGGGTAAACCAAGGGAAAATGCTAACAGAGCGATTGTAGACACACCAACTCTCCTTAGGGGTCCAATTTCAGTTTTGTTGTGTCACACGATGATCTCTCTTCTTTGGCATTTACTTGTATTGAAGATCACTATTCTAGGAATAAGGAGTTATTTTCTCCAAAAATAACCCTAGCCAAACATTGACAATGCATCAAGGATATCTTTCTATGCTTCATAAGTACATGTGTTCTACTTCTAAATCATGTCTTGGAAGTGGTTGTTTTGCTGGAAATTATTCACCAGTTGGTTTCATACCAAAGTCTTTTTCACATTTTCAGCATCCAATACATGAAAAAGATAATGGTTTAAAACAACATAAATATTTGAAATTTCGCAAGAATTGTCTGGCACACTTTGAATATGAATTTTGAAGTCAAGTGCATGATGCTGTATAGGATCAAGTGTCATTTTGAATACCAAATGTTTCACGAGAAACTTCTCAACATGCTACCCTGCAGTAAGGATTAAATGACAATATTGCATCAACTATTTCCATAATAAAAGTGCACCTCGGCCATAAGACTAAACAACTACAAATGTTGTAGATCTAACAAGACCACACAATCAAATGTATTCCACAAGGTCAATACTGTATGAAAAATGAAAAGGAGTTTGCAAACAAAAATACCTTAGGCAACTAATTCAATTAGATACACCAAACCATCAACAAAAAGGAAAACCAGCCTACTTGGCCCCAATATTTTCAACTGGGTCCTCTAATTCAACCAATAAAAAGGCCAAAACCATAGCATTGAGATACATTTCATTACACTATCAATAACAATAAAATTTGACTCGGCCATAACCCTTTCCTTTTATTGTTGTGAAAAGCTTTATGCATTACTCTAATGTGGCTAGTCCATAGGCCAAGTAGACCACTGGGTAACAAATATGTTTCCTTTCACCTTTGAGTTTTCAAATTATGCCTACCAAATCTAAGACATTTAAGAGGGGACTCTAATACAACGTTAAAAAGAAAACCAGAGCACACATCTACAAATTACCTCCTTAGCTACTGTCACACCATCATTAACTATTTTCGGAGAACCATGCTTGCTCTCCAAGACAAAATTTTGCCCTTCGCCCCAAGGGTGACTCCAACAAGATCAACAAGTTTGTTCACACCGCCTGCAAGACAAATTGACAATGCTTTCAGTAAGTGTGCAATTGAATGCCAGACCATATGCCAAAAAAACCCTCCATGAAAAATTAAAATAACACATTAAAATCAAATATAAATGGACAAGGAAAGATCCACCGCAGTGAAGTTTCACGTGCAGGTGACCTTCCTTTAAACATAATTTTTTCTCTGACCTGCAATTTTTTTGTCATTGAGCCATCCTTGTTGAAGTACAACTCCTTTTCCATAGCTCTTGTATTAACTACCTTCTCTCTGTCGCGTAATCTCAGAGTCCCTCTTCTGCTTGAGCGATTAAAGGAAATGGGTGAAAAAACTGAAAGAGAAGACAATTGTCTGCCATAATTATCAAACATTGTACCCAACTTCTTCCCCTTTCCATTGTTACCCAATGAGGTAGATGTGGCAATTGTTGTCATACTGCCCAAAGCAGAGGCCATCTTCTCTTATGCTGAATATGTTGGAAATGTTGTCATTGATGGCAAAGGAAAGGAGACGGCAAAGGTAAAGACGGGAGCAACACCTAAACTATCCATAAGGCAAAAGAGACAAAGGAGGCAGCAAAGAGGAAATGAATACAAATAATTCTATGTGAAAGAGCTGTGATATCTAACCATCTATGCATTAATGACTCAATTGCATATTGTATCCCTGGTGTGTGTCGAATAAATAAACTCTGTGGTGAGGGTTTTTGCGGAGTTCTGCAGAAAAATGAAGAAAATTCATATCCTTGAGAATCTGCTTGTATGTTCAGTAATGAGAATGTGTTCCTGATGAAAGGCTTCGCCTCTGTCTTTAGAAATTTGTATAGAAGTCTAACTGGACGCTCCGTGCTCTGGAACCAAGGTGATAATATGGTGTAATTGAATTCTCTTAGTTATAAGCCTCTATGTAATGACTCAATCTTTGAATTCTGGTAGCCATAAGCTTCAGTGTAAACTTGGTAGCCAATGATGCCCTGGTAGTGATTATCCTACGAGTTTCGGGGTTAACCGTTTGATAGAACCCTTGTACATAATATAGGCAACGGAACCGAGAAAAGGAGCGGAACTCTGCATCAGAGTATGGCGGAACCATAGTAAAAGGCGGAACCATAATCGTAGCAAATATATATATATATATATATAATTGAAATTGTGGAGAACAGAACCATAGTCATAGTAACAAAAAAAATATATATATATATATATATATATATATATATATATATATAATTGAAATCGTTGGAGAATGGAACCCGGAGTAAAAGCGTTGGATCGAAACCTGGAGTGGAGAACGGAACCTTGCGAGAGGAACAGTGAAGTGGTTTAGCGTAAACAGTAAAGGCCGTAAGTAGATTTCATCGCACCGCCTATCGACCATAAGTGGTATTGCCCGGAGGAGCAGTGATTCCATTGATTGATCAACACGTGTCCTCGACCGACATTCCAAAACCGTCATTTAACGTGCACCATCGCGCATTAACTATCGTACCAGGACACAGAGCGAAATGGACAGGAGCCGTCGATCTGGTGGGCCGACATCTGACGGTGATCGCTCGCAGGACCCACACGAAGTTTAATGGAAGAGCCCGGGGGTTAACAAAGGTACAGTGCGCGCATTTGATTGGTCTTTGATTGTACTGTGGGCCCGGGGCGGAGTCATATACAATGAATTTGGTTTATATTGTTTATTAAAGTCTGACGGGTTATTAATATACGGTGGAAGACTAAGGTTTCTAATTAATAAAAGATTGCCGATTATCTAATAATATATGAGTGGATATATTATATATAATGACTGTATATGTGAAGGGCATCGTAATATGTATATGGAATATGCATATATGGTTAAACGTGCTGAGGGTCAATTTGCATGGTTTTAATAACCAAAGTATTATGTTGATTATAATAGTTGTATATGGTTAATTGGCGCGATATGAAATATGAAATATGTGAACGGGGCCTAATACATGTACATGTAATGGACTGTCAGATTATAACTAAAGAATTGAGATATTAAAAATGACCAGACTTGTTTTTATTAAGTTTTCCAATGTGGAATAAAGAGAACATGCGAGAGTGCCCGGATTGGGAAAATGATTGGACAATGAAATTTTGGGATGCATTTACACAAAGTTAAGTGAAATATTGAAAAGTACTGGGATTATGGTTGATTTATTAACACTCCAAATTTAACCATTGAAATTTCCAGCGTAGAACAAAGCAGAGATTGTGAGATTGCCCGGACTTGGGAAATGATTGGGCATGAAACTTGAATGAAATTATGAAAAATAAAAAGAAGAGGAGAGCATGCAGAGATCCACAGAGATTACAGGTTTGACAGGAATATGTACAGGAATGAGTTGGACAGGTGAATAAGCACAGAAAACAGGGAATATGCAGATGACAGTGAACAAAGTGTATGCAGAACAGGTTCTTAACAGCAGCAGGAAAAGACAAATCTAGTAAAGCCAAAATCCAGAAAAGGAGCTGAGTGAAATTGAAATATGTAATTAAAAATGTGAATGTAAATGTTGTAATTAATTTTTTTATTGTTTGTGATGCAAAGGCAAGTATCCTAAGGAAAAGACAAAATCCCATTGTAGCATGGAAATTTGTACATATTGCTATAATTTTAAAATGAGTTGGTTAAAAGATATGAGAAGGTAGAAGGCAAAAAGTCAGGACTACTCACTTCAAATTCCCTGAGGAATGTAAAGAGTCATGTGATGAACTCTATATATAATATCACATTGATATGCACAAGAGAGGTCAGAGAAGGAGAGAGAGCAAATATTGAGAATGAAGAATATAGAAGAATAAGGCAGAGAAGATTAAGAGAAGAAGAGCAGAAAGAGAAGCTACAGAACAGAGTTGATATCTAAAGTAAATCAGCAAACATTCAGTTTGATAAATTGAGGAAGTTGGAGCTTCCCTATCAAGTTGCAGCTTGATAGCTGTCAGTTGTAGCTGACTGAGGTTGAAGCCTCCTATAGGTTGGTGCCTGCAGAAAACTGAAGGGAGTTGGTGCTTCCTTGCAAGTTTTAGCTTGCAGAATTGAGGTTGGAGCCTCCTGTAGGTTGGTGCCTGCAGAAAAACAGTGGTGAGAGGGATTTGGAGCTTGCCTTTGCATCACAACAATAATAAGATGTGGTTTTCTCCCTTTATGGGTTTCCACTTATATCTGGTGTCTCTGTGCATGATATTTATGTATTGATCTGATATGTATCATCTGCTTAAAACCTGCTGCTCTCATATTAAGTATACTGCTATATTATACTAATACTTGCTGCTTACATTCTAAGACTACTCACACATTAAATTAAATTAAAAGATCAGGAATGTGTTAAACTGATTCACCCCCCCCCCTCTCAGTTTAACTAAAGGTTCAACAATTGGTATCAGAGCAGGATCCTTAGTACCAGTCTAACAGCTGAAAGGAGATCCTAGGTTCCCAAGATGGCTAGTAAAGAAGGATGCTCAACCAACAAAGCCCCTTTCTTCACTGGTGAAAATTATGCTTTCTGGAAAATCAGAATGAGGACATACATAATGTCTCTAGGAATAGAAGTCTGGGCTGCAATGGATTTAGGATATGCCCCAAAGGCAACTGACACAGAGAAAGAAACAAAACAAGATTTTGTGGCTAATGCAAAATCCATGAATGCCATCTTGAATGGATTATGTGAAGCAGAGTTTATTAAAGTAATGCACAAAGACTCTGCCAAAGAAATATGGGATACTCTTGAGAACATACATGAGGGAGACAAGAAATTAAAGACTACCAAACTTCAAGTCTATAGAGCCCAGTTTGAGAACTTAAGAATGAATGATGATGAAGACATTGCCAGTTTCTTCCTAAAAGCTGCATAAATTATTAACAATATGAAAGCTCTTGGAGAAAAAATGCCAGAAAGTATAATTGTACAAAATATTCTAAGATCTCTTCCATCCAGATTTAATCCAAAGGTGTCTGCAATAGAAGAAACAGCTAATTGGGAGACCTTGACCATGAACCAGCTACTTGGAAATATAACAGCCTATGAAATGAGGCTCCCACAGAAGAAGCCAAGTACGAGGGAAGCAGCCTTTAAAACAGAAAAGAAGAAAGAAGAAGAGGAAGAAATATGCTCTTGCTCAGATGAAGAAGAAGCAAAATTTGTCAAGAAACTGCATAGAGGCTCAGGTAAATACAAAGGTAAACTTCCTTTCAAGTGCTTTAAATGTGGAAGAGTTGGACACTATGCTACTAAGTGTCCTCACAAGAAAGCAAGGAATCAGGCTCAAGAGTCAGAGAAAAATAAATCAAAGAACTGGCAGAAGGGAAAGAAGTTCAGCAGAAAATCCTTCTATGCTCAACAAGACAGAGATTGACATGTGCCAATAGGTGAAATAGGTGAAATGTGGCACCACTCAGAGATTGACATGTGCCAATTGGTACAAGTGGTAGACAATTGGCATGCTCAAACAACAAGGTGATGCAGGAATGACATGAGGGAGAAAATATCAGAAAATCCCCAAATCTGGAGAACTAAAGCTCATCACCAACCTGAGATTGACAACTTTACATGATGTAACCTATGAAATCATAAATGGACAAATCAGAGTAACAATAAAGTAACCTATGTAACAATAAAGTCAGATTCATCCTGGGAGTGGTAATGGGAGAAATCATAGTGAACAACAGGAAACATGCAGAGTTGCTTACAATCAAATAGATGAAAAAACACATACAAAAAACCTAGATAATAATCATGAACAAGCTTAATATTGAATTATGAACTGTAAAGGAACTTAAAAAATGTGACATTACAAACCTGGTCAAGCGCACAAGCAAAAATATCCTGGACATGACCCTGGTTGACAAGTTGTATTGCTCATGATGCAAGAGGATTTGTACATGCACTGCCAAGTCAATCAAAATCCATCATTATCTATACAATAAATACAAGTAATTGATGTAGTATTTTTTACTCTAAGATGCATTCTTATGATAATGTTAGAACATATGTTAAAAATTTTAAAACATACCTGAATAAGCTCCTCTTCGTTTCAAAAACAATTTATTGGAGTCGCATGAACTTGGAACAAGCCTCCCACGATCTGAAAGAGTAGCAACTAAGTCAACAGTGACTTTTTTGTTGCTACGCTGGATCGAGGGAGGTTTGCTCCAAGATTAAATCGCTCCAATAAATTATTCTCTACTAAACAGGGCCAACCACGTGAAGGTGGAAGCTCTTATGGCCTCTCCCCCCCCTCACATCACTCTCAATTCCCCAATACCCAATCTATATTTCATTTTTTACTTTCATGAGCATAAAAAAAATTATTCAATAACTAATAAAAAACAATTCAACAAAAAGTACGCAAGGAAACATTGCAATTAATGCTTGACATAAAAATAGTATGATAAATGAGTTTTTTATATAATGCAAAAAACGTTCCAAGTATGGTAACGTTTGTCTTATAATAATACAATATTTTACATTATCAATTTTTCTTTTTCTTCTTCCTATTTCTAAAGCTCCTAATTACATCATCAATATCATCATGCTCTGCTCCTGTTTCGTGCCTTTCGACCCGCACTGTTGACCTAGTTGCGTAGTCACGATGTCTGGTCTCATCCAGTGACGGGGCATCGCCTACAAAAACAGATAATATTAAATTTTAATTGTTAGTTTTTAAATATCATTGAACTAGTTCGGTAATATTAATAAAAAAATTTGCAATAAGATTATTTACCTGGTGCACCAGTTGTCACCGCTGACCTAGTTGCGTAGTCACGATGTCTGGTCTCATCCAGTGACGGGGCATCACCTACAAAAAAAGATAATATTAAATTTTAATTGTCAGTTTTTAAATATCATTGAACTAGTTCGGTAATATTAATAAAAAAAATTGCAATGAGATTATTTACCTGGTGCACTAGTTGTCGCCGCTGACCTAGTTGCGTAGTCACAATGTCTGGTCTCATCCAGTGACGGGGCATCGCCTACAAAAACAGATAATATTAAATTTTAATTGTCAGTTTTTAAATATCATTGAACTAGTTCGGTAATATTAATAAAAAAAAATTGCAATGAGATTATTTACCTGGTGCACCAGTTGTCGCCGTTGGGACTGTTGCTCTGTCTTCCTCTCTGGTGGTAAGATCCTCAAGGGAAACATTCTCTGTCATTTAAACAAAAAACATTATAAAGACAACCATCAAGGTATAATTAGAAAAAATTATAAGTGGAAATTAATTACCGTCACGTCCCTCACTGATAGTAGCATTGTCGACCTGGTCCCCACTACCATGATCAGGTTGCACGTGAGGATCATCTACATCTGGCTCTAAAACTGGGTTATTTGCCTTGTCGGTAGTGTTTCTCCCCTGATTTAAACAAATTCGTTAGACATTAAATTTATGGACGAAAACAAACATATTGAAAGGTTAATGTTTTACCTTATCAGGCATCATGGATCTTGGGACCTGCCCCAAGCTTCTACGACGTTCAACTACAGCTTGATAGTCGAAATGGAAAGCGATATTTTTATCTTCCTTTGTAGTTTCTATTCCGAAGTCATCACCCTACATTACATATGATTGTGTATTTTTAATCATATTTGATAGGATTACAAAAACGTTGGAAGGCGATACAATTAATTATAAGATGTTTAGCTACTTAATTACAATTCTTGCAGCTAATTTCAAGTAGCCGCCCTGGCCTAGCTTATGATGGCCCTTTTTCTCAATCCTAGCTTTGGTTGCCTTTGAGGTGTCAGGAAACCTAGCATCAACAAAATTGAAATCAGATATGATGTAGCACACTTTTATTTTAGACATAGAGAAAATTAAAGCTATTGAATTAAAGTTGTAATTTACCTTGCGGGTCCAGTTGGCATTTTTCCTTCTTTCTTTGCCCTTTTCTCTTTTCCGTCATGGATGAGTGCTCTCCACTCACTCTCTGGAACTGTGAGAGGACGCTCATAGCTAGGGTTAAATTGCAATTGTGTCCTATAGGTGTCCCTAGTATATTTCAAATATTTGCCGGCTACCCGAGCCACCGCTGTTCTGTCAAATGTGCCGACCCCAAAAAGGGCTTCTAGATAATCTAGAAGTTCTTTTTTCAGGTTGGAATTCTGGGAATTCCACCCTGTACGTATGGTTGGGCCAAAAATTACTAACGCATGGCTCTCCAGAATCCTGTAGAACTCATTGTTTCCTACACAGAATAAAACCAAAAAAAGAAGAAGATATTATCATTAATTTAAAAATAAAAATCATGATAAATATGTTTTAGATAAAGTACATGAAATAGTTAAAATATTAAAAATTACCTGGGAGTTGTACATGCTTTATAGGGACACCCTCATCGTTCACCAACAATGTGCCATTAATGGTCCCTGTGGAGCTGACACGTGTAGCTCCAGGAAACGCAATAATGTAGTTGGCCATATCAGCCTCATCATTGCCAACACATTCAGCGGTTGGCTGGGTGTCTGCTTGGGCAGGGTGTGTTTCTTGGCTAGCACCTAAAGGAGTAGAAGGTGTACGAGAGGGTTGTTGGGCAATCTCTTGCCCTTGTGTCCCACTACCACCAACATCGGGTTCATCAAATGCCAGAAAATGCTACATACAAAAGAACTTTTGTTAGTTTAGTCAATGTAAAAATTAAAAATCAAACTATCACAATTCATCTCATGCAGAACAAAAAAAATATCCTTTTGACTTTTTATTATTACCTGATATCTTGCTAGCTGGTTCATAAGATGTTTTATCCTCTCTTCTGTTTCAGGTGTTTGAGCCGCGTCTATCAAAGTATTAAATTCCGACCTTGCATGTTGTGCCCTTTTTTGCAACAAGAACACTAGAGATAGGGATGAAGAAAGCTCTTCCTCAAAGAGGGAATCATCAGGCGTACCATGGCTAGGTGTCTGCATATTTGAACAAAATTAATATTATTTAAATTATGTAAATAACTAAAATACCTGAAGATAGAGCAATGCTGGCACTTTACATGTTCTTCTGATGGCCTCTTTCCGCGATCATCCCGTCTCGGGGTTGTTCCTGAACTGCTCTGATCAGTTTGCCACATTGCAATAAAATTATAAATGTAAAAACTTGAAAACAATATCTAACTTGAAAACACAAAATGAAAACTGAAATCATTTCTAATAAGACACCGGAAGACAGAGTTAGAGTTTCAAATATGCCTTGCACTGAATTCAGTCCTGGAAACATGTCATTGCACATTAAGGCACCCAAACAAGAGACGAGTTGACAATGAAGACCTTATTGAATATATTGTTGGAGCAACTTCTAGTAAACGTGTTGTGAAGACCTTGAGGATATTTTTGGAGCAACATTGTTGAAGCTGATGGTATAGCATTGTTGGAGACGATCTTGAAGGGCCTTGAAGTGAAGCTTTTGGAGCAACTATTGAAAAATCCTTAGAGCATTTAAGTAAGGCACTTTCTATGTTCCATCACCTTTTTCCTTTCAATATCCTTTAAACGATTTTGTTGATATTTAATGTTTGAAATCATGTTATAATTCCTTGATTATATGTGTTTGGGGACTTTCACTTTGAAATTACCCAAAAATACCCTGGCAATTTTATCTTCAGGATGCATGTCTGACCCTATTGTTCAATATTTTGATTGATAGTAGTAAACATAGAGAGTTAGGGGGCTCTTGACTTGGTTTGGTCGGGCCATTAGATCCCTAACATCTACTAGGGAGAACACCCCTTGAGTTGGAGGAGAGCTTCCCGAAGTGAAAAGAGGTTGGTGAGGTGACAATGGGGCTATTGAATTACACATGGTATCACACTTTAGCTTTAGGACTTTATCTTGAGAAGTGCGAGATTTTGCTATATCAATTCTCAAATTGTTTACAACACTATTGTTAAGAACTAATAAGAAGTGATGTTGAGGGGTTTTTGGGTATAAGAAACAATACCATTTAAAAACTAGGGTTCGCAGTCCTTGGCATTCCTTCACCTGGGCCTAGGGGCACACAAGAATAATTTCACACTAAACCATGCAAACTTAAAAGTAACTTAACAGATCCATAAAGTAATAATAATAATAATTCCTAATTTCCTATTGTACGATATAATGCAGATTATTCAAACATGAAGCAATGAAGACATGCAATGTCTGAATTTCAAGATTGATGAACCAATACAAGAAGTTAGAAACTACAACTTTGATTCAATACTTTGTGTCCTAACTCTAGGAAGGAATCTAGTTTGTAGGAATGAAGAGGTTGTTATCTTTACAATCCCATCCCAACATCAAATTCAATGTTGTGTAACCAGCTCCAAAAATAGAAGAAAAAATATATCAATGCCTTAGAAATAAGCCACTTCGAGGGGGAAACCTCCAATACATTACATAAATGAACAATTCTTGGATGATACAAATGAACAAAACCTCCTTCTATATATAGGAGTCCATGGGGCCACAATATAATCCTAGTGGGGCGACAATGTAATCCTAGCCGACCTAACAATAATAATGTAAGGGCACAATAATAACAATATGGGGGTTACAGGGGTACAATAATAACAATAAGGGGGGCTACACTAACATAATAAGGGCTACACTATTAATATAGGGACTTAACATGCCCCTCTCCTTCAAACAAGTGTTGTCCTCAACGCTTGATTATTTCTTGATGCTTCTGTATAAAATTCTCATCCTCCCATGTGAAATATTTTACAGGAAAGTTCTTCCACTTGATGAGATACTCTGAAATTGATCGTACTTGTCGAGTTCTTGTTTCTATGACTGCTTCATAACTTCTTTCAATGTGATGTTGATCTTCCTGTTGTTTCATTAGATTCTGCACCAAAGTTGGGTTATCCTTTGAGAGTTGGAGAACTTGTTGTTGATGCTCGTTGTGATCTTCCACTAATTTATCATCCATATTAGCTATTATTTGATCCTTCAAAACATCCAAATTAGCCTCCATTTCTGCTTTTAAACCATCTATTTCATCTTCGATTGCTCTTCGTAAGATCGAAACTTGTTGCACTTGGTACCGTAATTTTGATATCTCATACTGCAATTCTTCCTCTTCATCCATCATTGTATAGATTTTTGAGGGCTTAATGGGTATGGAATTATTTTTTGGAGGCATTATATAACCCAATTCTGATAAATATTCTTCAATATTCCCTTGGAATCACTTCAAACTGCTTTTTCAAACAAACGTTATGCAATTTAAAAAAACAAATACACACCTTTTACTTGCTTTGAGGAGCTCGATATTGAAATTGTATTATATATGTGATTACAGATCTTAAATATCTGAAATTCAGCAATGAAGTAGCCCTCTGAATTCTCTTTCGAATGCCACAGGTCTGACCTGATTTGGATTCTCCAAGACAAAGTTGTATCCAATCTCCCACAATGACCTAATTATGGACTAGTTTAGTAGAGCGAACTTGTACGACTTGCCACATGTCACTGTTTCATCCTTTGTCTCTGAAATTGATAGCCCAGAAACTACAGTCCGTGTAATTGCAACCATGTTTTACGGAAATCAAATCCACTACCCAGAGAGAGAGTTATTGAAATTTTCCCACGATCACCTCTTTGAGATGAAATTCAGGAGCCTGAAAAAGCACTACCTTCCACAGATCATATCTCCAAAAATGTTGCAAACCAAGCTCTGAAATATTTTGACAAATTTTCTCAGGATTTCAGCTTCGCACCATATGAATTTCAGATTCTGAACCTTCGTAGAAATTTTTTTATAGCGCAAATGCCACGATGACCTGTTTAGGAGCCTGAAAAAAGACCTAACTTCCACAGATGATATCTCCGAAAATATTGTGAACCAAGCTCTGAAATTTTTAGAAAATCTTCCTCAGGATTTCAGCTTAACGCTAACAAAAATTTAGAAGCACGAAACTTTGTAGAAAAAATTTATAGTGAAAATTCCACGATGACTGTTTGGAGCAGCGAAACCCTAGAATCCAAAGCTCTGATACCAAATGTTGTGTAACCAGCTCCAAAAATAGAAGAAAAAGATATCAACGCCTTAGAAATAAGCCACTTCGAGGGGGAAACCTCCAATACATTACATAAATGAACAATTCTTGGATGATACAAATGAACAAAACCTCCTTCTATATATAGGAGTCCATGGGGCTACAATATAATCCTAGTGGGGCGACAATGTAATCCTAGCCGACCTAACAATAATAATGTAAGGGCACAATAATAACAATATGGGGGTTACAGGGGTACAATAATAACAATAAGGGGGGATACACTAACATAATAAGGGGCTACACTATTAATATAGGGACTTAACATTCAGTGATAAGTTTCTATGAGGTTCTGGGTCAAGGAAACATTCACTCCACGAATGATATATTTAAGTAGGCTTCTCCTATTCTGGGAAAACACCATACCTATAATGCATTCACTTGCATATATAAAGGGAAGGGAAAACATGTTTTCATACAACGGTGACAAAGGCATCTTGGGGAAAGGTATCTTCACTTTTTATTTATGTTGTTCACCCACACCACTCTCGTGTTTTCACTAATCCTGTTTTGTCATTTTGGATTCAAATTAAGTTAAGGCCTTAAGTATTTTTTGACCTTTCGGTGTAGTTTTCATAAGTGGCATGTATGGATTTTCCATTAATTCTGCACTTTTTCTCTTCATGCGCATGTTTCCCTGGAAATCAAATGCATGATTTAGTCCCATACATTTAAAAAGTTGTTGGATCAACTCCATTGGCAATATCATGTTTCCTATTCAATCAAAATTTATCTCAGTTAGGGTAGGTAGGAAGGTTTTCCCTTTGTATTAATAGGCACTTCTAGCTTGCATTTTTATTATATCTTTCAAATTTAGTGTCGTTTCAATTAGGGCATGAATTTTTGCAACTTTCAAGGTGAGAATGAACAAAGACAAATTTTTGTGATGGATGACTGTATATGACTCCATGGCCGGAGGAAAAGGCACTAATCTACTTCTTCAAATATCTATAGTTCTCATTCACCTCATACGGAGATGGTCCCTGATTTTGAGCCAAATGTTGCAGCAAAAAGTTCCCCCCCTTCATAATTTGATATTCAATGGAAATTTCTTAAATTGATGATGGGGCATGATTATGGAACATTGGCACATACATATGTAATGGAATTCCAAGATCATGATATGTGTTTGCATATGTTTATGGAGGTGGTGGAGCAAAAAAGAGCTCAAATAGAGCTGAAATTTTTCACATAAAAAGGATTGTGGGCTTGACTAATGGTTCCATTTAAAAAATGATATCTAGACAGAGAATAAGTGTAGCATGCAAACATGCATTGAAAATCCATCCGAGTTTGCATTGTATTACTTATGATGGATTAAAATTTGGGTTTCAAAATGCCAGGTTATGGCATGATTTTGTCGAGAAACCCTTAGTTGGATTCTCATGTTGGTTTAATTTATATTTTAAGTTTGTTTTGCAGTCTTTGGGTGATAGTAACTCATGAACTAGGTTACCAATGTGTAACAATCATATTTCAAGAATAAAGTTGTGATTTTTTTATATTATTACTATTATCTATTAGCTACGAGTATTGACACCTAATGCCTGGAATTTTGACATCTTGATAGCATGGATAATTTCGAAAATGTTTCTAGTAATGTTAACATAATAACTATCATTACGTGTCTTCACTTTTGTCACCATAATAGACCTGTGATATGGACTCATCACACAACTTCATATGCTATGTCCCAACAAGTTCAACTGGTTGAACCTACCTCATAGTGTGGTTATTAAGGACAAGTTGCTTGATATATAACTCGATAGCATAGACCGCGTTGCAGTTCTAAAAAGAATCCTCAAGTGTCAAAAAAACTTCACAATATGTTCTACTATAAGGCCTTTTGGGATACCTGAAATAATATATGTATCATTGATGACTTTTAAAGTATGACAAGATCCAGAGGGAAAGGAAATCAATGGAAGAGTGATCCACCAATGAGAACCTATAATTTAGCATCAGATGAGTTAGAGTCTAGGAAATTGAAACCCTATAATTTTAATTAGTGATGAAGCACATCACATAGGTAATTATATTTTCATGTAGAATAATCTGTTAATTCAAATTTAAACTACATAATATGAAAGGCATACCATAAATTTTTCCACGTAAGTCCAAACAACCTATAAAAAGGGAAAACCTTCTTTTTCCATGGGAAATAATTTACCTTTCCTTTTCAAGATAATCTAAATCACAAAAAATATGAACTATACTGCACACATTCTTGGATAATGTGAAAGTGGAAAAGGAATACCCTACACAAGTGATGCACACATGTACATTTGAACACTAAAAGATTTTTGTAGTTGAAATGCAATGCTTGTTTTCATTTAAATGTAGGGTTTTTAAAGCAGGGAGAAATAATGGCTGCCAAATTAATAAGTGTTTCTTTTGGAAAAATTTAAATCTTGTATTGGGTGATGAAGATAATAGAGGGTATTGAATCTTGATTCTTGACATCTAGAGAGAACCCTACAGCCTAACACAATCCAATGGAATTGACCAAAAAAACCTAAATAGAGTCAACCCTACTATAGGAGGAAGGTCCTGCAGTAAGAACTACTTTCATTTTGCAGAAGAGCCTCTAGGAAGTAATCAGTTTCTATAAGAGCCGAGGTGAAGTAATGTTGTCTGTGAAGAGTTTCTAGGGTGAATGGTAAGCACACGCTGCTCGCAAGAGATCAGTGGAGAATGTTGTTCCTCATAAGAGCTTGTGGCGCATTGCTCGTAAGAGCCTGAAGCACGTCAGAGGCGTTAATGCCATTTTTAAAAGATGTAAGCACGCTGAAAGTAATGCAAATCGCAAAGAGCGAGGGCTAAGTGTTAAACATTTAGTACAATGAAGTACTTACGTACATATTTATACTAATAGATTTTCGTAGTTGGAAATGCAATGCTTGTTTTTACTTAAAATGTAGGGCTTCCTTCAAGGGTGAGAATAATGGTCATCAAACACACTGCTGCTTGGGAAAAATTTAAATCTTGTATTGGGTGATGAAGATAATAGAGGGTATTAAATCTTGATTCTTGATATCTAGAGAGAACCCTACAGCCTAACACAATCCAATGGAATTGACCAAAAAAACCCAAATAGAGTCAACCCTACTATAGGAGGAAGGGCCTGCAGTAAGAACTTACCATTTTGCAAGAGCTGAGGGCTATCGCTCGTAAAAGAATGAGGGCGACATTATTCTCGTAAGAGATGAGGCGTACGCATTGCCTGGTAAGAGCTCTAGGGCGTAATGAGGCCAATGAGGGAAAATTCTCCGCTCGCAAGATTTATGCTAACGCCGAGCTTAATGTTGTTCGGCATGAGGGTGAATGCACGCGCGATATCATCGCACGCTAATGCAGTCGGGGCCATGTATTTGGAGCACGAAACAATAAAATCATTTTTATGTAGCACGCATATAATTTTTGTATTTTTATTTAGCGCGCATATAAGTGTCGTTATACCGATGGCAGAAAAAGTGTCGCTATTGCGACGAAGGCCTCCATACGTCGCAGTTGTGACAATTATACATTGTGTCGCACTTACGACGTTTGCATTATCATCGCAATAGCGACGCTTTTGGCCATAGTGTCGCAATTGCGACGTATTCCTCCAAACGTCGCAGTTGCGACACTTTTCTAAGTGTCGGTATTGCAACACTTTTCTATAAACATCGGTATAGCGACGGTTTTGGGCGGGATGGAAAAAATCTGGGGAAATTTCCGACATTTGGTCAAAAGCGTCGGAACCAAGTGTCGGAATTTCCGCCAAATGTAGTAGTGTTGTATTATGATGAGACATCTTACATGTCCATTACTATATTGTTTTTCTATGACTTGCAACATGATAATGCAAGGAGGCAGCAAGAATCCTTGTTGTTATGGTTATTATTGGGAGAGTATGGGATGAATTCTTCCCATACATTGCATGACATTGTTGGAGGATGGAAACAGGAGGCCTTGCAGCGTTGGCTTCTGTTGGGGGATTATGGTCATTGTACATGGTATGATGATGATGTGATGGGGCAACAAGATGTAATATTCCCAATTAGTCCTAAGCTAATTGGAATATTCATTTTTGTTTTATTTCTTTTTTTGGAGAATAAAAGAGAAAAGGAGGTTCATAATACTCCTTAATAAAGAATAAATCAATGCCAAATGTGAAAAAGGCTAAATCTTGGCTATTTAAACAAGCACCCTCGGGTGTGAAAGGGGCTGGATATTTTTCCTGGGTCAACCTTGACCAAATCTACAGCACTGTCATGGAGGAGTGGCCATCAATGAGGCACAATGCAGTTTTAGATGGATATGGCTTGTGTGGAAAAAGTGATCCCGTTGGAAGTGGTTTAGGGTTTGCAAGCTCTTAACTTATAAAAGGAAGAGGATGGTAGCATGAGAAGGTTGTTGATGATTATCAGATTTCTAAATATATTTTCTGTTTAGACTTATATCATTCTCTTATTGTTTAACTGAGAATAATGTTGTTTAGCATTGGGTGTTCCTGATCCGGAATCCCACCTCTTTCCTTGAGAGACCTCTTGGAAGAGTTTATCTTGCATAGTCCACTATCTAGCTGAAGGCCAAGCTTCTTCTTTCAACTACAACAGATCCTATTGAGGGTTTGGTTGTCTTTGCAAGCTACAACAAGTGGAGGTTATATCTATTAATATCTAAGCCATTTCAATGCTCCTTTTCAGTGGGGGGGGCTTCTATTCCATTGGGAGGAGACTATTGGACATCTTGAGCTTCATTTTTTGATCTTGGCATGTAGCCAAACATATTCTAAACCCTATAACACAGTTTTTCTTCCAGATCTACGTTATTCCTGTAGGTGTTGTTGCAGGGTCTTTTGGCATACCATCTGGAGAGTTGGTTTTCAAGTGTTGGGGATCTACCCTTCACTTTGGAGATCCATTGGAGGGGATCATTCTCTTGCTTATATCAGATCAGATCCATTTCCAGATCTAAATATTTTTGTAGATCTGCAAACTTAGATCTTAGATCTACTCATTATACATGGTGTATTGCTAAAAACCCCAAGGGGATTTTGAAGAGGAGCCTATATAGTGTATGGATCTGTTATAGATCTGACATTTCATGCACTCATTTGATCTAGATCTAAAGTTTAATCTACAACTGTTTGCAGCCCAATAGAATAACGTTATTAAGCTATTTCCAGTCTTAATATATGGTTGCAGCACCTCTTTTTGAGGATTTCCTTCTATTGGAGTCTTGTATTTCATGTTATGCATATTATGGGCCTTCATGTACATCTATTTTTCTGTTGTAAATACATTTTAAAGGTATCCATATTGGCCTCATGCTTTTTCTTAGATGATCTGTGTTATTTTCCTTCATATTTGTCTTGTATTTCTGCATTCCCTATTTGGGAATATTACAATGGTATCAGAGCATCATCTTGGCACAGCCTGTGCTTTCTAAGAAGCCAATATGTCTTTTAAAGAAAATAAAAGACAAAAGAAGTTTGATTACATTGATGACAAAGAAAATAAGGGTAAAACCCCTTTATCTGGAAGAATGAAAGGGAAGGAGTTCTCAAATACTCTTTTCCAAACTATGTATGAGCTTAAAAGAGAAATCAAGGGAACGAGGAGGGAAAGACATGAAGATTCCTCAATAAGAATTGCACATGAAGAAAGCCCAGTTCCTCATATTATGTCTGTGAGCATTCAGCCACACAATCAGATCTACAACGTTGTAGCATGCCTACATTCTTGGAAAGAGAAGAAGCAGAAGGAGGAACACCAAAGGTGGAGACTCTTGGTGACTATCTCCGAGAATATGAATCTCAATCTAGAATATTCAAGGAGCATCTAATCTTCCAAGGGTTTTTTCACTTAAAGAAGAGAGAAGACCCAACAACTACAATAGAAGCATGCAACACACTTTGGGTAGATTCTTTCTACCTACTTTTGATGGGTCAACCAAGAGCACAACCAAGACTTGGGTAAGAAAGCTAGACACAAATTTCCAGCTGCATCAATTTTAAGAAGAAGAAGCCATTACAGTAGCAGTGCTGCATCTTGAAGGTAAGGCTTATGCCTGGTGGTTATTTGAATCTTCTTCATTGAATAATGCAAATATATCTACCTATGCAAATTTCACTAGGAGGTTAGTGAAAATATTTGATTTAAAAAAATCTGAAACTTCCTTGGGAGAGAAAACCAAGCCCAAGAAATCAGAACCTTTGCATGAGTTGGAAGGATCCATGAAGCCAACTCCATTTCAAAACATTGTTAATTTGTGCAGTGGAAGCATGGATATGATGATCCCATCTGTTATGCACATGAGGATGATCCATGAGACATCATTATCTTGTGGTAAACCACCTGGGAGACCACCTGATTCAAATTTGGTGAAAGATGTCTCACACCTTGATGCTCCATTCATAGATCCAAGGAAGGGAGCATTAGAAGACCATAATATAACGCTGAGAGTGTTGGTGGAGCTCAAGGAGGAGGGAAATATTTTTCCCATATCACCATTGTCCACTCTCTCATCTCATACTACGCTAAGAGAAGATGCTGCAAGAATGGAGAAAGACACCATCATGAGGCAAGGAGGGCAGTCCTTGGCTATAAATACTCTGAAGATAATCTCACTTGAAGAGAAAGCTTCCATACATGATAGAAGATGGTGGCCTCACATGCATATGTTGGTAAGACCAAGAAGGTTTTGGATAGATGATATCCTTCCATGGAAGACTAAATCCCAAAAACTTCCATCTTCATTTGAGCATGTGCATATGCAAGAAGGGAAAGAAGAAGGGAATAGCAGCCTCCCATCATACACCTTTGGCATGGGAGATGTCAAGGAGGAGAACAACCACATGATAGACATTTCAGTTGATAGATCATCAACGCTGTCATTGTTGGGGAGTTTAGATCCATATTGGAAATCCCAACTGTTGGTGGATTACTCCAAGGATCTTCACACATGCATGATACTTGATAACCAACTGCATGAAGAGGGCTATCTATTCCATGAAGGAGTCATCTATTATCATGGTAGGATCTTCTTGTATAGAGCCTCCAAGCTCAAGGAGAAGTTACTACAAAGGGCCTCTGAAGAGTTATGTTTCAGCCAAACATATTCCATGAGATTCTACAACATCATCATGGGGAGCTACACTTGGAAGGCCTTTGAAGGAGAACTATATTATCATTTTCAAATATGCATGTACCATGTGGAGATGGGACATCAATATAACTCTACGGAGGGGTTAAATTGGCCATCTATTTCTCTTTTTGAGGAAGGGGACAAATCTATGTACCACTCCATTTATTTGAGGAGAAATTTTGGTGAAAATTTTTCTCATGTAAATAATGTTTCATTTGATTATTGTTTGCATTATTTAACCATGTATATGCAGGAAATGACTCCAAGGAGGAGTATTGTACCTTATAAAATTCATGGCCAAATTTGGGCCACAAAATTTTCTGAACATGGCCACTCCCTTGGAGGACAAAGGGAGATTTTGTTTCATGATGGGTGCATTCCTAAAGCACCAAATATATCTCACACTTTCAGCCATAGTGAGATGACATGGGCAGCAAGTAAGTGGTGGGGAAACCACTTACCACATCTTGATCCGATGCAGGCAGGAGAAGCATTGCGCTGGTTCCACATGTGGGACTATGACCCACCTCCACATGCACAAATTTCTGTTTGTATGTATTTGATTTTGATCCCATACATTGATGATGTACTTGTACATTTTATGGGAATGTATGGAGGGATGATGGGAGTTCTGTATGTGCCCTATGGGATGGATATTCACCATGTATCTTATGCTACATGTTTCATGGAGGACATTGGGAAAACCATGTTTGTTTCATTTGAGCTATTGTCTCCTTATGGGATGGATTATTTACATCTCATGAGAACTTTGGAGGAGCAATTCATGGAGGGATGGATTGGTGAACACTTAGCTTATGGAGGAATCTTATCACATGTTGGTGTCACTAATGAAGGAGGAGAAGAGTTGTAGCATTCACCTTGTCAGTTGCTTGAGGACAAGCAATATTCGGGAGGGGAGGACTGTAATATTCCCAATTAGTCCTAAGCTAATTGGAATATTCATTTTTTTGTTTTATTTCTTTGTTTGAAGAATAAAAGAGCAAAGGAGGTTCATAATACTCCTTAATAAAGAATAAATCAATGCAAAATGTGAAAAAGGCTAAATCATGGTTGTTTAAACAAGCATCCTTAGGTGTGAAAGGGGCTGGATATTTTGACTGGGTCAACCTTGACCAAATCTACAACGTTTTCATGGAGGAGTGGCCATCAATGAGGCACAACGTAGTTTTAGATGGAGATGGCTTGTGTGGAAGAAGTGATCTAATTAGAAGTGGTTTAGGGTTTGAAAGCTCTTAACTTATAAAAGGAAGAGGATGGCAGCATGAGAAGGTTGTTGATGATTATCAGATTTCTGAATATATTATCTGTTTAGATAAATACCATTCTCTTGATGTTTAGCTGAGAATAATGTTGTTTAGCATTGGGTGTTCCTGATCGGGAATCCTACCTCTTTCCTTGAGAGGCCTCTTGGAAGAGTTTGTGTTGCATAGTCCACTATCTGGCTGAAGGCCAAGCTTCTTCTTTCAACTACAACACAGATCATGTTGAGGGTTTGGTTGTCTTTGCAAGCTGCAGCAAGTGGAGGTTAGATCTATTCAGATCTAAGCCATTTCAGTGCTCCTTTTCAGTGGAGGAGGCTTCTATTCCATTGGGAGGAGATTATTGGACATATTGAGCTTCATTTTATGATCTTGGCATGTGTCCAAATATATTCTAAACCCTACAATGTAGTTTTGCTTCCATATCTGCATTATTCCTATAGGTGTTGTTGCAGGGTATTTTGGCATACCATCTGGAGAGTTGGTTTTCAAGTGTTGGGGATTTGCCCTTCACTTTGGAGATCCATTGGAGGGGATCATTCTCTTGCTTATATCAAATCAGATCCATTTCCAGATCTGAATATTTCTGCAGATCTGCAGACTTAGGTCTCAGATCTACTCATTTTACATGGTGTATTGTTGAAAACCCCAAGGGGATTTTGAAGAGAAGCCTATATAGTGTATGGATCTGTTATAGATCTGAAATTTCATGCACTCATTTTCTCTAGATCTGAAATTTAATCTACAGTTGTTTGCAACCCAATAAAATAACACTATCAAGCTATTTCCAGTCTTAATATATGGTTGCATCACCTTTTTTTGAGGATTTCCTTCTATTGGAGTCTTGTATTTCCTGTTATGCATCTTATGGGCCTTCATGTACATCTATTTTGCTACTGTAAATACATTTGAAAGGTCTCCATATTGGCTCCTAATTTTTCTTAGATGATCTGTGTTATTTTCCTGCATATCTGTCTTGTATTGCTGCATTCCCTATTTGGGAATATTACAAAAGATGCCTTGTGAAGGTGGCGTCTATTGAGAGAATATGGCCACTACATTTGGTACAATGATGATGTGGTATGGCAGCAAGAGGAATTTCTGCATTGGTTTCTTTTGAGAGAGTATGGTTGTCATATTCTCATTGATGTTGACTTGGCATGGTAACAAGAAGCATTGTTGTGGTGGCTTCTTTTGAGAGAGTAAGGCTCTCTTACTTGTTTTCATGATGATCTAGCATGGCAGCAGAAGGCTTTGCTGCGTTGGTTGTTATTAGGTGAATATGGTTTGACATTTTTCATGTTTTCCCATATGTCTCTATTTCTTGTTTTTCACTATGATGATGTGATGTTTGATTCCTACATGGCCAATAGGGCTAATGATGAGGGCATTAATAGATGTAATCTACTCTATGTATCATGGGTTGGAGATATAGTTCACGAGTTGGGACTTTCCACTTTGGGAATGAACCACTTCATTTTATGTATCTCATGTGTAGAGGAGATCTTTGGTCATCATATGGTTGTCACTTGGAGATCCATTAATGAGGATGGGTATCTAACTTTTCAATTGGAGGCCATTCTAGACATTCTAGAGAGGCAGATTTGGAGCTGGACATGCATGATACATCATGACAGATGGGAAGGACTTCCAAATGAGGATGCCATTTGGAGGGAGGATGCTTGTCATAGCATCTAGTTTGGCAGTTGCTTGAGGACAAGCAACATTTTTCCGGGGAGTACTGTAATATTCCCAAATTTTCACATGATATTTGGAATATTAGAGTTCTTAATAAACCTACTTAATTAATTAAATAAAAGGGTGGAGGACCCATAATCCTCAAAGATAAATAAAATCCACTTTTGATGTGTGTATGTGGATATTTTAGATCTAGATCTACATAATGGAGTAGTAGAGAAACTAATTAATGTAAAAGGAGTGGAGATCATGTCTCATTAATGAGATAGATCATGGAGGTTAATACAGTCAACTAAGATCTTGGAAGGGATCAAACATAAGATCATAGAGCATTTATGATGAGATGATGGAGGAGTGGTGCACTTAATGCACACATGATGGAGAAGGTGATCATTGCATTCACACATAATGGAGATCATGAAATGATAGCGCAATCAACATGGAGACCTATGTCCACATGTACAACACAATTATGAGGAGGGCCAAGGCATGAGAAGGCTCATAATCTATATAAAGAAGATGAAGGCACAATAGAAGGATACATTGAAGATTATTGTTGATGTATGGTCTGTTTAGATCTGGAATTGTCATGTGACATTCCATGTTTTCTCTTGCTATTTAGCTAAGATTGCAAGTGATGTTTAGCACTGGGTGTTCCTGGTCGGGAATCCCACCTCTTTCATTGAGTAGCTCTTGAAAGAGCATTGTACTTCATTCATTATCAAGCATTGGTGCCATATTGTTCCTACTTTCCACAGAACAACCATATTCAAAAATTGCACATTTTTGAAGATCAGTTTGAGAGGAGGAGGTTGTCCTTCAATATTTCAGTTGAGGAACCAGTGAAGGATTCATCCTATCACCTTAAGCTTCAAGATCAGCCTTCCAGTGCTTCAGATCTATATCAAGCATCAGGCCAATTACTATTCATCTCCCAGTAGCAGCAATACCTTCAGGAATTGTGCAGTCCAGCCTTGTAGATCTAAGGGAGGAGGGAAATTGCTAGCATTTTAGCTAATAATCCAGTGGAGGACCATTCCTTCACATTGTATACATTATTTCCATCATTTCTGAGATATATTTCATATCTTAGCAGCAGGCTAGAGAGCCTCCTTCTTTTACAACGCAGTTTTTATGAGCATTTGTGTAGAAGCAGCTGCAACCTTCTTTGGAGGATTGAGGAACTAGATCTTGAGCTTCTAGCTTGTGGATCTAGAGAATGGATCATCCCTTCAAGCTTAGATTTGATCTTGTGAGATATTTCATCCATCTATTTGTCAGATCTAGATTCAGATCTGCATAACCCAGCAGTCAAAGGATCAAACTCAAGGAGGGTGATTTTCCAAAGTTGTAGATCTGGAAAATCCTTTCTGGGTTATCTTAGGTAACCATCATAGAGCCCGGATCTTGAATCTTGGCATCATCAGAGCTCAAGATTTCCGTAGATCTTCATTTTCCTTTTCAACCTGCAGTCATATTTTCATATTATGCTAAAGGGAAAATGCAGTATTTTCTTCCAACAACTCTCTAGTTACGCAGTGCCTATTGTGGCATGTTTTCAAGGTGATTCTAGGCCATCTCTTTGGCTAGATCTACTCTTATTTTGTACATTGTGTAACTGAATCTTCTCCTATATAATAAAATGGCTCAGCTATTCTATCTATATCTATGTTGATCATAAACTTACATGTACATTTTCTTGTTACAAATATTGTGTTTGTGTATGAATGCATTATTCCATTTTGGGATATTACACTTGGTCAGATATGTATTGAAGGCACAAAAAATAGGGTCAAATGGGGATGAACCTATATATGGATAGCTTGAATATTGCATCATTAATGTAGTTGAGGACTTCTTGTGTCATTTTCAAATAGACTTGGAGAAAACTAAGGGAATTTGAATGTTGTTTTGAGAATGTTGTGGATAAAAACTTTGAGAAATATTATAGACTTGTATGGTATTGTTACCCATAAATTTGGTAAGATAATGGACTAGCGTTAAAGGATGATGAAAACTAAAGGGGGATCCTTATATCCACTTTTTTCTTTTGAGTGGACATGAATTATGTTTGGGTCATGCATGGAGATGAAACTTACTTATGCCTCTGAACTTAGATGCATTTGTGGACATTATAATAAATTATTGGTTCCCTTTGAATCAAATACATGGACGATATTTGGGGCAAATGTGACTCTATAAAATGTAGATCGGATGTGGGGACCTTGTGGCTCTTTTCCTTTGAAACTAGAAGTGCTTGGAGGTTGTATTTGGAGGGTTTAGTGGAAAAAAACCTAATATTATCAAGAATATTAGTGTTGGAGAACCTATGGATTAAGATAAAGAATTAGGTGTTTTAGGAGTTAAGAGGTTTACGGGTTTAAGAGTTAGGGATTAGGGTAAAGGTTAAAGGGTTAGGGGTTAGGGGGTTGACGGCAAGGGGGTGAAGGTCTAGGGGGTTTATGGCTTAGGGGTTAATATTTTGGTGGTTAAGGGCTTCATGGGTTAAGGGTTAAGAATAAAGGGATTAAGGGTTAGGGGATTTAGGGGTTAAGTGTTTAAGGATTATGAGATTTAGGTGTTAGTGGGTTAAGGGGTTAGGGGTTAAGGGTTAAGGTTCAGGGTTCAAGAGGATAAGGGGTTAGGGCTTCAAGGATTCTAAGTCATGGGTTAGGGGCTTATGGTTTAAGAGATAAATGGGTTAATGGGTTATGAGTTATGTGTGTAGGGCTTAAAGGATTATTTCTTTGGGGTTAATGGGTCAGGGAATTTAGTGGTTATGGGTTAAGGGATTATGGGTTGTGATAATGGGGTCACTAATATACTTATCACAACTACTAGGGGTTCCCCTATCATTTTATCTTGTTTTCTTCCCTTTAGGCCCCCTAACCCCTTTTCCTTGAGGTCTTAAGGCCCCTTCTCAGTCTCTAATGGTAGGATTATAGATCTCAGTAAACCAAGCTCGAAATTCTCACTTATACCCATCCATGCTACCCTTATGTCCCCTTTCCTCGTTAAATACACCAAAAAATCCCCCTCCCCAAAAATTCATGGGAATTGAACATTTGGAGGCGTTCATTTAAACTTGCCTCTAAAAGTTTATTTCTAATGAATTTTGGGGGAGTTGCCCAAAGCTGCCTCCAAAAGTTACATTTTTGTGAATCTTAAGGGTGGTTCAGGAATTCTAAGTTAGGGTTCAGGGTTAAGGGGTTAGTGGCTTAGGGTTTAAAGGATCAAGGGGTTAATGGTTATGAGTTATGAGTGTATAGCTTAAGGGATTATGGCTTGGGAGTTAAGGGGATAATGAATTTAGTGGTTTTGGGTTAAGGGCTTATGGGTTGCGATAATGGGGCCCCTAATCCACTAATCAAAACTATTGGGGGTTCCACTATCAATTCTTTTTTTGTCTTCACTCTAGGCCCCTAGCCCATATTTCATGAGGTCCTAAGGCTAGGACTATAGATCTTAGTAAACCATGCTCGAACCTCTCACTTCTACCCATACATTCTACTTTCATGTCCCCTTGACCCATTCAATACACAAAAGATACCCCTCCCCAAAAATTCCCAAGAATTTAACATTTGGAGGTGGTCATTTAACAACCACCTCTAAACGTTTAATTCTAATGACTATTTTTTTTTTTTGGGGGGGAGTGGGGGGGTGTTCTCAAAAACTTCCTCCAAAAGTTACATTGCCGTGACTTTTAAGTGGGGTTGTTAAACAACCTCCCTTAAAAGTCACAAGAATTGAACTTTTGGAATTGGTTTTGGACACCCTAGCCCCCACCTAAGTGAAGAGAATTGAAATTTTATAGGTGGTTGTATAATGACCACCTCTAAATGTTCAGTTCTCGTGACTTTTTTTCTTTTTTGGGGGGTGGGGGGTGGGGGATGGGGGTGTTTCAAAAGCTGCCTCCAAAAGTGAAATTATCATGAATTTTAGGGGGATTTGTTGAAATGGCACCCCAAGGGGGCTTCTAATTTAATTTTCCCTTAATTAAATTAGAAGAGAAATTGTAATTTCATCTCATGACAGCTTGTATTAGTTAACTAAGTCAGAATGACTGAGTTAACTTAGGAAATTTGAGTTGAGGGTCAGAGAATAGGCATGTAGAGTTCTCCCATGATTTAAGGGGTTCCAGTTACAGTTATTTTGAGTTGTAATTAGTTAACTCAAGAAATTGAGTTAAAATCAGTTTAACTAGTTCTAACTAAGTGATGAGCTAGTGAGAGGTCAAGTGAATTAAATATGATTTAATTCACAAGTAGTGATCAATCAATTAACTGATAATTCACTATAAATAGTTGTTCCATGCAAGTTCTAAGGAATTGTATTATTTCATGATCTTGAATTTATACTATATACATATAGCGGGGTTTTAGGAAGTGTTCTTTCCCCAGATACATCTTTTGTTAGGTAAACTTGACTCGGGATAGAGTCAATGTTGACTAGGGTAAATAGTAGTGTTTTTGGGGCACATGGTATTGTGAACCCATGGTTTTCAGCCCATGGTATTGCATGTAATGGGGGCCTATAAAATTTTGGGAATACTTCATTGTAATGTAGGCCTGGAGGTGAGCGGTGAAGGCTCACTTGGCCAGATTGGACAAGGTTTTGGCCAATGCTTAATGAAATTTCATTGGTTGGGTTTTGCTCCAGATTTGGGGGTTTTCCCGGATAAACATCTTTGTTTATGTTTATGATTTGTTGCTAGCTATTTTATGGTTTTTTTTTCCTCTCAATAAATTTTATTGTTTCTCCGGTAAATTTATAACAAATGGTATCGGAGCCATTGAATTTCGCTTTGCTAGGAGAGAAAAGTCTATCAAAATGAGAGAGGATATGTGCACGTGGATTAATTAATTGATGAACCATGTATTTGAAGAGAACTCCTAGAGGACTGGCGGTTACAGAGGCTGGTGACCCATGCAATTCGGTAGATGGGTTCTTTTTATATGGACATTTATTTCATATGTACAAAGGCAATAAAAATGAAACAAAAAAAATTATTATTATTATAATGGAGTTAATTTATTACATGTAAATGGGCATACTACTGTAAGACCTGGTATGTCATGCGTACCCCTGGGTAATCACCGGTAAAGTCTGGGTTAGATCAAGGTGATAGGGGGGATGTCAAGTTAAAAATTACCTAGGTAAAAAAAAAAAAAAAATTGAGGGGGGAAGAGCTATAGTGAATAGGGTTGTCTCACTTAGCGATTTTGGCTGGATTTAGTCAAAAAACCCCAAGTCAAGTTTAAGGGGGGAATTGTTAGGTAAACTTGACTCAGGATAGATTCAATGTTGACTAGGGTAAATAGTAGTGGTTTTGGGACACATGGTACTGTGCACCCATGGTTTTCAACCCATGGTATTGCATGTAATGGAGCCTATAAAAGGCTGGGAATACTTCATTGTAATGTAGGCCTGGAGGTGAGCGGTGAAGGCTCACTTGGCCGGATTGGCCAAGGTTTTCGCCAATGCTCAATGAAATTTCATTGGTTGGGTTTTTCTCCATATTTGGGGGTTTTCCCGGATAAACATCTTTGTTTATGTTTATGATTGGTTGCTAGCTATTTTATGGTTTTTTGTTCCTCTCAGTAAATTTATTATTTCTCTGGTAAATTTCTAACATCTTTTTTTGTGAGATTTATTGTCTCTTTATCTTACTTGTTGTGTGATTGTGCGATCATGTTTTATTTCCAAAAATTGTAGAAGGATTCAATATCTTGTTTTAGTTCATTAAAATATCAATTTGAATCCCATTGTTAAATTTTGCACATGGCATTGAAGCACAAATAATCATAATAAGAAGAGAAGAAAAAACATTAGCGAAATTTTTGAGTCTAAAATGGGCCTCCTAAGAAAAATATACAACCAAAATAAACTTTATAAGAACCAATAGGATTCAAGATGATGATGTCAACCATGCGGGATGATTCACCATTTTTGGGGTAAAAAAATAAAATGATTAAAAAATAATAAAATATTAAAACTACTTTTTTCAACTTATCTCCCTAAGGTTTTAATCAAATTTTGAGCATGTATACACTTTGGATGAAAAATTTATTTCCTCATCCAAGGAGTACCCATGTTGCATACTTTTGATGGACCTTGTTATATGAAAAATGAGAAATTCATGAGAAAACGTGATTGCAATCACATTTTTCATGTAGCAGGGTCCATCAAAAGTATGCAACATGGGTACTCCTTGGATGAGGAATTGAATTTTTCATCCAACGAATGTTCCTTCTCAAACTTTGAGTAAACCCATAAGGAGATAATTTGAAAATACGAGTTGAAAAAATAGTTTTTTTGTTTTTTCCCTCTAAAATTTGATGATATAATCTAATATTATTTTATTATTTCCACTATTATTTTATAATTTTCTTATAAGGCCCATTTTAGACTCAAAATTCCCCTAATGGTTTATTTTGAGCATGTTCGAATTTGCAGATTTATTCTTGAGGATCCAATAGCATATCAAGATGTCTTTCAATGGCTTGAGACTCGAATATGCATTCGAGGGAAATTTGAATTGTATTGCATGGAAGGAAAGGATGGAGGTAGTGCTCGAGGACAATGGAGTAAAGGCTTTCATAGATACTGATGTCCCGCAACCTGCAACAACAGATGCCAACCATCTTAATGCATGTAAGAAGAATGTATTAAAGGCGAGAAGGATCTTGTTAGAGGGAGTTTGAGACCATATTGTCTCGAGCCTCCATAGGAAGGCGACTCCATATGAAATGTGGAAACCCTTTATAGATATGTATCAGAATAACATCAACCGTAGGAAGCTGGTGTTAAAATACAATCTCAGGAAGATCAAAATGGAGAAGGGCAACACGATCCAAAAATACTTGATGAAATAAACTGACTGTCAAGATGAGCTTGGAAGTTTTTGGATCACTATTTCCTAGGATGATTTGGTGAGCCTAGCTCTTCTAGGCCTTCCCAAGATCTGGCATAGCTACTAGGACTCTGTTAATGGGATGGAGAAGCTACCATATTGGGAGCAACTATGGTATGATCTAGCATGAGAAGAAATTCGATGGAGCACTAGAGATGGATCCTCATCAAGGACTGATGATGAGGAGAACTGTACCTCTGATGGAAAGGCAAAGAAAGGAAAAGGGAAGGTGTCCCATTCCAAACCTGAGACTAGTAAGGTAGACAAGAAGTGAGACTTTTCAAAGGTAAAATTTTTAAACTGTCAAGAGCATGGAAATTATGCCACAAATTGTCCACAAAATAAGAACAAAAAGAAGGCCTCGAGAGGAGAAATAGGTGAAGCATTGCCTTCACAGTTCGAGTTGGAATTGACCCTCATTTCATGCATGGTGTCATCGATGATGGGATATGTGTGGTACTTGAATAGTGGAGCTTCATTCTATATGATCGGAAACAAATAGTTCTTCAGTAGTTTGGAGGATAAGGATCTCTAGATCCACATCGAGATGGGTGACGACATGAGGTATAACACTACCGGTGTAGGTACAATTACCTTTCAAAGGGAGTCAGGTAATCCACTCACATTAAAATGTGTCATGTATGTTCCTGGTTTAAATAATAATTTGGTTTATGTTTCTATGTTGGAATATCGTGGCTATGATGTGATCTTCAGTGAAGGAAATGCGTTCCTTCATCAACAAGCCATGGGACAGGTGAAAAATATTAGGGTTCGAGTAAAGAATCTCTATAAACTGGATGTAGAGGAATGAACAACACTTAGTAGTAAAGCAGAGAGGGCGGAAAGTCGAGACATTGGTGAGTTATGGCACAGGAGCCATCTACACCACAACACTTTGATGATCATGCAACATATTTATACGAGACTTCCAAAGGGTGCACTTGCACAGAGAGACAAATGCAATGGGTGTACATTGGGGAAGTATACCAAAGCCACATTTCATGATAAGGAAATATGAGACGAGGCGGTCCTTGAGAGAGTTCACCAAGACGTGTGTGGACCATTATCGACAGCTTCCACAACAAAGCATAGGTATTATGTGATTTTTGTGATTGATTTTTCAAGAAAGTGTTGGATTCTATTCATGTAGAAGAAAGATCAATTGTTCTCCAAGTTTTGTCAGTTCAAGGAACGTGTCGAGAAATATGTAGGGAAGAAGGTGAAGGCTCTAAGGAGCGACAATGGTGGAGAATAGATCTCTAACAAATTTAAGAACTTTTGTGCCTTAGAAGGAATTCGAAGAGAATTTATTGCACCTCATAATGCACAACATAATGGAGTTGCAGAAAGGAAGAACAAAAATATTGTGGGAGCAGCACGAGATATGTTTCATGATTAGGGCTTATTATTACATCTATGGGCGGAAGAATGCAATACAAAAATATTTGTGTAGAACAAAAGTTCTCATCGGATACTTGGGATGAGTACACCAAAGGAGGATTTTTCAGGTAAGAGACTGTATGTGTCATATTTTAAAATTTTTGGTTCATATGTTTATTTCCATGTGACCAAAGATGTAAGGAAGAAGCTAGAGCCAACACCAGAGTTGGGGATATTTGTGGGGTACACTGATACACCTCACAACTATCGGGTTTACTTGTCAGCACACACGATGAAAGTGGTCAGAAGAGATGTGAAATTTGATGAAGACAAAGCCATGTGGAGCGCTTAGCTCAAAGGATGAACCTTAGGATGTGGAGCAACCACAAGCATAGGAACAGAGAGTGGTAGAAACCACTCATGTAGAGCCATCTATCAGAGATGGAAGGAAGCACACCAAATAGCACCCACATCACATCGCAGAAAGAGAAGGTCCCTAGAGAGGTACACTGGATACATAGCTCTTATGAGTGAATGTATTTAGATATAACCATCCTCTTTTGAGGAAGTAGTGAAATATCCAGTGTGGGTTGATGCCATGGTTGAGAAGTATGAATCCATCATAAGAAAAAATGCATGGGAAGTTATCCCAAGACTAGTGGGGAAGTCAGTTGTAGGATCCATATGGGTCTACGAGGTGAAGCATGCAACAGATGGGAGTGTGGAGAAGCACAAGGCTAGATTTTTGCCAGGTTCTCTCAGGTGGGGAAATTTACTATGATGAGACTTTTGCACTAATCACAAGGTACTCATCTATTAGATCCATCCTTTCACTCTCAGTGTAGATGGGATGGAAAATACATCATATGGATTTAAAGAAAACATTTCTCAATGGATTTATTGAGGAAGAAGTGTGCATTGAGTAGGTGGAAGGTTTTGAGACCTTAGACTGGGAGTCACATGTGTGCAGACTCAAGAGAGCAATGTATGGGATTAAACAAGCACCTTGTGCTTGGTACACCATGATTGACATCTATTTCACCCGATTGGGATTCACCAAGGGTGAAGCGGATGGGAACCTATATCATATTGTGGTTTATGGTAAGCTTTTGATTATTGTAGTTTATGTCGATGATATGATACTGACAGGTGATGAGAAGCTCATCAAATCTTGCAACGATGATCTTTTAAGAGAATTTGAGATGGACATAGGGCTCTTGCATTGTTTCCTTGGATTGGAAATATGGAAAAGAGATGGGGAGCTATTTGTATCTCAGGGAAAATATGCCAAGGAGATTTTGAGGAAGTTCCACATGGAGGGAAAGAAACCCATGGAGACTCTTCTAGCATGAACTCGAGGAAGGAGGATGCTACTTCAGGTGAAGTAGTGGATGCTACTATTTACAGACATTTTGTGGGTTCACTCATGTATTTGGTGAACACACGACCTGAAATATGCTACATAGTTAACTAGTTGAGCCAAGCTATGGTAAAGCCTACCAAGCTCTTTTGGGAGGCAGGGAAGCATGTGTTGAGATATCCAAGAGGCATTACAAAGTATGGATTATGGTGCAGGTAGACAGAGGGAGTGAAGATTCATGGCCTCACTGATGTAGATTGGGCAGGGAGTCCATCCGACAACAAGAGCACATTATGAGGCATCTTCAACATAGGATCAACACAGTTTCTTGGTACAAAAGGAAACATAGACCATTTGCACTCATTTTAGAAGAGGGAGAGTACATGGTGGCCAATACGACAACATGCGAGGCCATTTGGATGAGGAGGATACTTGTTGGTTTGTTTGGTCATTAGATGGATTCAGTGGTGATACATTGTGATAACCAGAGTTGCATAAAACTCTCAGTTAATCCAGTATTCCATGATAGGTCCAAGCATATTGATATCCAGTATCACCATCTCAGAGATTGTGTTCAGAGGTGGATTATGTCATTAGAGTACATTCCCACGGAGGAGAAGGATGAAAACGTCTTGACGAAGGCGCAGGAAATAAGAAAATTTTAATTCCATAGAGGTAGGATCAGGGTATCAGATAATCCCTTTCTTGTTGAGAGGGACTGTTGAATGGCACCCCAACGGGGCTTCTGATTTAATTTTCCCTTAATTAAATTGGAAGAGAAATTGTAATTTCATATCACGACAACATGTATTAGTTAACTAAGTTAGAATGACCAAGTTAGCTTAGGAAATTCGAATTGAGGGTCAGAGAGTAGGCATGTATCATTCTCCCATGATTTAAGGGGGTACCGTTACAATTATTTGTGAGTTGTAATTATTTAACTCAAGAAATTTAGTTAAAATCAATTTAAATAGTTCTAATTGAGTGATGAGCTAGTGATATGTCACGTGAATTAAATCTGATTTAATTCACAAGTAATGATCAATAAGTTAACTGATAATTCACTATAAATAGTTGTTTCATGTCAGTTCTAAGTAATACTCATTTGAGACTGAGGTTAAAGGGATGATAACTATCAGTTTTATAATTATAAATTTGTACATGTCATTTATAGAGTCATGTGGAGGCAAAGGAAGCATTGCACAATCAATTAGAAGGTTTTTCCTATTTAATATGAATTTAGTTCCTCCTAGAATGCCTGGGAAAGGCATACTGAGTAGAGGTTGAGAATTGGCTGATTTTTCCTAGATCAGAGTGAGACAGTTGGTAGAGTGTGGAAATTTCTCTAAGAGAGAAAGCATTGTATTGTTTCATGATCTTGAATTTATACAATATACAAATAGCGTGGTTTTAGCCAATAGTGTTTCCCCAGATACATCTTCTGTTGTGTGATTGATTGTCTCTTTCTCTTTCTTGTTATGTGATTGTGCGGTCATGTTTTGTTTGCGCAAATTGTAGAAGGATTTAGTATCTTTTTTTAGTACATTACAAGATCAATTTGAATCCCATTGTTATATTTTCTACAATATTTTCAAAAAACCACCATGAAAAATGCATTTTGAGGTAGTAATTTAAACACCTCCCCCCCCAACAAAATTCATGAGAAAACATGGCACCCAGAGGCAGTTGTTAAAAGTTTTACTGAAAATAAGTTTAATTTTCATGGCTGGGCAGGGGGGGAGGTGTTTTAGGAAAATTCATTTAAACAACCCCCCCCTCTTACACACACAAAAAAAAAAAAAATTATGAGAAAACAATTTTAGAGGTGGTTGTTAGAAAACCCTCACCACCCAAAGTTCAATTTTCATGACTTTTTGGGGGGGTTTTAAAAAATATAACATGAAAAATATATTTAGGGGAAATAATTTAAACCCCCCCATAGAAAACACTTTTAGAGGTGGTTGTTAGAAAAACCCCCCAAAAGGTTCGAATTTTCATGACTTTCGTGGCAGGTTTCAAAAATTGCCCCTAAATCCCTAAACACACTTTTAGAGGTGGTTTTGGCAAGATCGTCACAAGCCAAGCCACCCTAAATGCCTTTTTCGTAGTAGTGTAGGTGCTAATATGTGCCAAGTTACAAGTGTTAGTGCATTCTAAGTGCCAAATCTTCCTCTGTTGCTTCTCTCCTACTTCCCAATCATTTATCTCAAATAATTTAATCTTAAACCATGTCAAACCATGCCAACACATGTCAGGAATGCTAAGTCTTTACAAGTGCCAATCTTTGTCAAGGAGTGTTACGCATGCTATGGAGTGGAAAGGTATGGTGAAGATTTCCAGAGAGTGTCAATGCATACCAAGGAGTGTTAGGGAGTACTAGGGAAACACAAGGGAGCACTAAGTCAAAATGCATGAAAATGAATGAATATGAGGGTGTGTCAGGGAGTGTCAACGAGTGATATTTGTGCCAAGGAGGAAGTGACAAGGTATTCTTAGTAGTGGTAAGTCTTGTTAGGGAATACCAAGGCATGCCAATACATGCTAGATGTTAATGCATGCCAAGATGTGCAGGGTGTCAGGGTGTGCTAACATGGGTAAAGGAGTGCCAAGGAAGCAAAAGGGAGAACCAAGTTAAAATGCAAGGAAATGAACACATTAGAGGGTTAACAAGTCAACACTTTACCTTTTCCAAAAGGGGCGTGATAGGCACACTGACAATAGGTTCCAATACATGCAAAGTGTCAATGAATGCCAAGTTCTAATGTATGTCAATGCATTCCAAGTTGTTCTAGGTTATGATAGGGACTACAGGGCATGCCAAAAATTTCTAGGGGAGTGTTATGTTATGCTAGGGCATGCCAACATATGCTTGTGCATCCAAGTCATGGAAATATTTTCTAGGTACAAATATGTTCTGAGACATGCGAGGTGCTAAGGAATGTTAGTTTGTGCCAAATCATGTCAAGGTGTGCCAAGAGTGTTGAGGAGTGTTATGTCTCTCTCATTAATAGAATCAACCGAACTTGATTATGTATTAAATAGTATGGTTCCTACACACACCACTTGAACTTCATCTAAAAGGAATTTTCTAGGTAATAAACCTAACAGGGATGAATCATGTGTTGACTCATGGGAAAAATATATTCTCTTTACTTGAGGTAAATGATACACACTAATTACTTCTTAAAAAATTCATTGATTCTAACCACTACGACCGTGGACACATAATGAAAAAAACTCCATAAAAATTCTCTTAAATCATCTCTTTTGACAAAAAAATATAACAACAGTCACATAACATCATCAAAAAATCATTGGAATGATCAATGATGGCGAACATTTTTTTTCCATCACCAAAAGTAACCAAAAAGAGCATTGGTGAGGGAAAATAAAAGATCGTCACTAGAAGTGTCACCAAAGAGAGAATTAGTGATGGACCTTTAACAACCCTAACCAAAAGTGTCATTGAAAATGGCTTTGGTGACAAAATTTAAAGGACCATCATAATATGCACTTGCAACAACACTTTTTTAAGGACTGTCAACAAATGCAACAATGGTGACGAACCTTAAAGGTCCTTCATAGGCATAACCCTCACCAATGACCTTTTTCTTGTAGTGAAAATTATTATAAAGAGATGTTGAGGACCATGAAATGTGCAGGGGAGTAGGAAAAGACAATAAATAAGCCATGTATTCCCCAACTTGAGAGTGATTATAGTATACTAGTATTCCCCAACTTGAGAGTGATTATAGTATACTATATTACAAATTTTTTTTTTTGTTTAAATTGAGGTACATGAAAATTTTGTGTAATATGTATGCAAAATATGGTCTTGAAACTAGTAAGTTCATGAATCCATAAGACTATAAGGTCATTGGCATCATCATAATCATTGTCATCATCTTCATTATCATCATCAACACCGCCATAATTGTTATCTTTATTGTCATCATTAGCATTATCATCATAATCACCATTCATGTTGTCATCATCTTCATTATTGTCATCATCATGATTATCAAAATTATCATCAAATTTTCATAACTATCAACGTCGTAAGAAATATCATCAACCCAAAAAATGTGATGAGCATTAAAAAAGGGTTGTTTAGGACACATGATATATGCATGAGAAATAGCAACTCTATTTTTGAGAGATGGCGATGATGATCATCACCACCATTATTATCGTCATTATCATTGTCATCATCCCCATCATCATCATTAATGTAATTCATATCATCATTGTTGTCATCGCTGTCATGGACAACATGATCATTGACATCGTCATCAATATTCATGCCATTAGTGTTGTTGATGATGACCTATATGACAATGATAATAATGATTATGAGGTGATGATGACTTGGATGATGATGCCAAAGATAATGATTATTATGATGACAATGAAAACATTTAAAAATTGGGAAGATTTTCTAAGGTCATTATCTCATCGCAATCATAATCATTCTCGTCGTCATCATCATTGTCTATGGCATTGTAACCACCATCATCTTTATCATCATTTTAATTATCATAATAATCGTCATTCATGTCATCATCATCATATTCATTATCATAGTCATCATGATTATTGGCATTGTTATCATTTGGTCATAATTATCAATGTCATAATAAATACCATCAATGAAAAAAAATTGACAAGTGTTGGAAAATGGATGCAAAAGAAGACACAAAAATGGGTGCAACAACAGATGTAAAATTGGTTGCAAAAGTGGATGCAATAGAAGTAGATGCAAAACAAGACGCAAAAAACGACACAAAAGTGGATGCAAAAAAAGATGCAACAGTTAATACAATTCTGGACATAAAATATGATGCAAACGCATATGCAAAAGTGGAAGAAAACATGGGTGAAATAGTAGGTGCAAAACATGGCACAAATTGTGGTGAAACAAAAATTGGATGCGACAATGGATACAAAATAAGGACATAAACTTGGATGAAAAAGTAGGCAAACTTGGATGCAAAAAATGATATAAACATGGACATAAACATGTGTGAAAACCTGGACACACAATTAGATGCAATACAAGTAGACGCAAAGGTAGATGTAAAATGGGATGCAAAACTTGATGTAAAAGTGGATGCAAAAGGGGATGCAAAAACATACACAATATTCGATGCAAAATTGGACACAAAATTGGATGAAAATGTGGATGAAAAAATAGAACCAAATGTAGGTGTAATGGTAAGTGAAAAACATGGCACAAATTGTGGCACAACAAAAGTGGATGCAATAGTAGACAAAAAAAGGATGCAAACTTCGATGCAAAACAAGATGCAAAAAAGGAAGCAAAAGTGGACGCAAACATGGGTGCAACTATGGACAAAAAATTGGATGCAACATAAGTAGATGCAAAAGCAGAAACAAAACAAGACACAAAATTTGATGTGTAAACTCGAAACAAAAGTGGATGCAAAAAAAAATGCAATATTTGGTGAAAATTTGGATGCAAAAGAGGATGGAAATGTGGATGCGAAAGTGGAAGCAAACATGGGTACAACAGTAGATGAAAAACATGGCGCAAATTATGACACAAAAAAGTGTTTGTAAAAGTAGACGCAATGATAGATGCGAAAAAAGAAGAAAAATTTGATGTAAAAAGGGATGTAAAAGTGGATGGAAACATGGGTGCAACAATGGATGCAAAATTGGATACACAAGTAGATGCAACAATAGTTGATGCAAAAGTAGATGCAAAACAAGATGCAAAACCTTATGCAAAACCTTATGCAAAATTGGATACAAAAAAGGATGAAAAAATAGATGTAAAAGATAATTCAAACTTAGACATAAATGGGGATGCAAACGTGGATGAAAAATTAGAGGAAAAAGTGGGTGCAAAGGTAGGTTCCAAACTAAGTGCAAACTGTGGCACAAAAAAATTGGATGCAATAGTAGACAAAATAATGGATGCAATAGAGGATGAAAACACAGATGCAAAATAGGATGAAAAAGTGGATGCAACAAAAGTAGATGAAAAACTAGGCACAAACCTCGACGTAAAACTTGGCACAAAGGGGGATGGAAAAACAGATGCAAAAATGGACGCAAAAGAGGATGAAAAAAATGATGCAAAACTTGATGCAAATGTAGGCACAAAAAATTGGATGCAATAGAGGATGCAAAAGTAGGTGAAAAACGACACAAAACCTGGAACAAAAGTTGGTGCAAAGGATGGCGCAAAAATTTGGTGCAAAATTTGGTGCAAAACCTCATGCACAACCTGGTGCAATACTTGGTGCTGAACTTGGTGCAAAAAATGGTGTAACATTTGCATCAAGTTTTGCACCATATTTGATAAATGGAGGCGAATAACACCAAAAATGGGCTCTAGATGCAAAAAAGGAAGCAAAAAGGGATGCTAATCGCATGGGTTTTTTGTAGTGTATGTTGTTCCCACGAGTTATTTACAAGATCACCATAGTAAAATGTTGGAGGTGATTCAAAGGTACTTAAAATTTGAAGGGAGGTTCAATAAGGTGTATCACGATCAAATTAGACTCTTAATGCATTTTACTAGCGAGAAATCTTTGAATCTTCCTTATTATCTGTTTAGGAGTTTATGTAAGATGGCCGACCAAGTTCAAACAAAAGGAAGTAAATTTGAAGCCAATTTGTTTCATTTTTAATTAACTAAATTGCTGGTAATGAAGGAGCTTGAAAATAAGAAGCAATCATGGAAGGATTTTTTAGTTTCTTCAGGATGGGAAACACAATCTTTAAACAGTCAAAAGACCAAGAAATACACTCCAATTTTGATTAAAGAAACTTCACCTGTAGCATTAAGCTCAGTAAAAAATCCTTTGACTAAAAAGAAATCAGTTGATAAGAAAAGTGTTAAGAAGCTACATTTCTCACTTGAGGTATAAAGGGTGGAAAGGGTACCAAGAACAAGGGTTGCAACCAAAATATTGCATGCAGATCCTCCATCTTCACTTATTCAAGTTATGGAATCAGAGAGCACACAAACGGAAGTGGAAATTGATGAAAGGGACTAGAAAATTGGAGAGTTACAAATTAGTTGGACAAGGCCCATTTTATAATAGCATACTTGCAACAGGAGAATAGGGAACCTAGGCATAAAATGTCATAAGAAACTATTCAGCCTAGTGAAGGAGAGTCATCAAAGGAAACATTGGCACATGCTACCAAAGGTAAATACAAAATGGTCATTGATGTTGAAGAGTTGAAGGATGTAGTTGAGCAGTCAAGGAGACCTAGAACTAGGTCCACTTCCAAGGTGAAAATGCAAGTAGTGGAGACTGTTCAACCAAAACAAAAGATTGTTTTTGATGAGTATAAGGGATTTGAGAAATTATTGGAACAACTTGAAGGAGTACAACAAAAAGTAGACCAACTTGCACAGAAGGATCATATGGATAAGTTGACTTCATTTAAGTAGCTATACGTTGTTGAACCAATCCTTGATAAGGCCAGATACAAGATTAAGTGGACCCTGCCTCTACATAGGTAGGTGATCAATCTATATACACATAACTTGGTCCTAAAAAGAAGGCTCATGTTGGTGAAGAAGAAGCTCACTGAAGTCAAGGAATCTGAAAGGGAGAGGAAAAGGGGAAAGTTATATATACTTGATGAGGCTAGTAGAAAGGTTAATCTCTAGTAGGAAATATCAACTTAGCTCTGAAGCTTTATTTTTTGGCTCAAGAGATAGAAAAAAAAGGTAAATTTTGATGAAATTTGCAAAAACACAGCAAGGGTCTTGCTGCATTTTTTATTAGAATTTTGATACTAGTGGGATAGTGAAGTTTGGAAGTTTTTTTTTGTGATGAGGGGAGTTATATGAAGGTTCCAACATCCAAATTGATCTTTCCAACACTTTATATCAAGAAAAGAGTCACCATATGTTCAATTTTTGCAGACATTGCGAAAGCATACATTCTTGTTGTGAAAGTGGGGAACATGTCAAAGGGAGGTTTGCATGAATTTTTAATCTTACTTAAGAGGTTAAAAACCATCACAGAGGTGTTTGAAGCATACATATTTGCTTCATTTTGACAAAATGGGGTTGCAACTGTACAAAACATGGAGGCTACTTCATTTTGCTGTGAAACTGGCTAATGCACCACAAGTATGGACAATCAACATTTTTCATTTCAAATTTTGATTTTTTGAATTCTAGAAGTGGTTTAGATAATGTATATAGGTGGAAAATTACCTTAGGAGTTGTATTTAATGTTTATTTGTCAATATTCCAAGATAGTGATGTTTTAGGCTTAGATTGGTTATAAGGAAAACTACTCCTATTTTTCAGTATATGCACCAAATTTTCGATGTATCTAGTTAGAATTTTTTTTTTGTCAATGATTTCTACCACCTAGGGTAGGATATAGAATCCTTCATGATGTATAAATATATCAAAATAATTTTAAGTGGTTTTTTTGGTTATATTACAGAAGAAAAACTTTTGCGCATTGTATTTTTCTCAAAGCTTTGCGAGTGAATGAATGAAATAGAAGGTGATTTGCAGGGATTCATGTGTATGAATTTTGGTGGTTTGTGATACTTTTATATTTTAAGTTATATTTTGTGTTTACATCCCTTAAATGTGTATCTTCTTGCTTGGAAAAAACCAGATATTTTATTCAAAATTCATCTTAATGGTGCTATGTTTTAGTTTTTCCAAGTTATCAATGTTTTTAGCTGAAAGCATAATTTTTGAATTAATGCATGGTTTGATGTTCTAAGGTGTTGTCTTCCACCTTTTCCACATTCACCCCTTACAAAAAATTTGCCTAAACTCCACTACCAGAGCTTCCTACCTTGCCCTTGTGGAGAAACTCTATCTTTTTCCATCATATCACTAGACAAAAAACTGATTTGACATGACTCCATGCCCAGTGGATCTGTCTCTTTTCTCATCAACATGCCTTTAAAAAATCAAACCTTGTTGAGCTTATTACCTAGCCTAATATCATATTTGTTGAGAAACCTAAATGAGAGATCCCTCTCCAAGCTAAAAGGGCTATATTTCAGCCTAAAGTGGTTTGTGGTTACCTATGAAATTCCTTTTGCAACCTAGGGAAATCACATAGTGCTAACATTATGGAAACCATACTAGGCACTCAAAAGCTAAATCTTCCCTGGTAAAACCTTGATTTGAAAATCTTAAACCTAGTTCTTGTGGGTTACAGTGAATTAGGAATCATTAGACTGAATTTTTCACCTAAAAATTGTGTTTAAGCCTATTTGTGATAAGTTTTATTGGAAATTTGGGTTCTAGAAAGATCCATATAAGATCACATCTAAATACTTATCCCCATGAAGTTGTGAGTGATCCTAAGAAACTAATTAGAAAGAATAATTTTGAAGAAGGTCAAGCAAGTAACAATCCTTTGCAAATATCTCACACCCTTCTTGAAAGCATTATAACAGTTGATGCCATCGAATTTTATTTTCCATTTGAGCATAACCTTTTTAGATCTAAATATAAAACCTTTGTTTCTGGAATAGCCATTGATGAATCTAAATTAATACCATATATATGTAATATTCCAAATTAGGAAAAATAGGAATATAGAACATTAAATTGGAAAATGCAGTAAAATATCAATACATCAATACAAGCATATCATATAGCCATTTTATTACACATTATAGCAGCAAAATGAGTACAAGATATTGAGGAAAAAACACTCAAGATAGGAAATAAAAGCCTTAAATGACCTAGCACATAAAATATGAAATGTTGATTCCACATTAAATACTAGAGAACATATGACTGCGCACTCCTATAGAGAATAATTGCAAGGTAAAACTGAAAACAAAAAGAACTGCTGATAGAATTCTTAGATAATGTCGAGATCAGAGATCTAGGATTTCTATCACCTTTCCAAGAAAACCCAGAAGAGGTTTCCGGAAATACACAAAATGAAAGTTGCAGTCCTAGGGATAAATAATGCACTGCAACTAGATAGATGTTAGGAGGTGGCTTATATGATGCAAAACTAAATGTTACTCCTCCCAATAGACCCTCCAGATGAAGGGCTGCTCCCCTCACTGGAAAACAAACTCAAAGACTTGGGCACTAGGCCCTCCACTACAATTTCCCTGCAAAATAACGTATTTTCTGAAGGAGACTGGACTGCTAAAGATGAATGAAGCTTGGCCTAATGCTATATAGTGGAAATGAAGCTCAAGGATACTCCCAATAGGTCTTCTGGATGAAGGGTTGCTCCCCCTCACTGGAAACTAGGCTCACAAACTTGGGTACTTGACCCTCCACTGCAACTTCCCTGCAAAGTAACACAAATCCTGAAGGAGATTGCACTGATGATGATGGTTGAAGCTTGGCCTGATGTTGGATAGTGGAATGAAGCTCAAAGAAAAATCTCATGAGTGGGCACTTGAATTCCCCTGAGGATGAGGGTGGGATTTCCGCTCGGAAACACCATTGTGCTAAACAACACAGAAGAATCTGCTAAACAGCTGAAGCATGTAGAAAGTCATAAAAGACCAAACATAAGAAAATATTCAAAATGCCTCCTATGGCTGCCATTCCCTTCCTTATATGCTGGGTGAGCTTCCTCACCCCTGGTCCCGCTCATTAAATATGCTACTCTCATGCATACACTCCTCCATCATAACTGTGTTGTCCTCCAATAACTCTCAACTACCTCCATGAAAACGATGTTGATTTGGTCAAACTTGACCCCATCCACATGCTTTAGCCCCTATTCACACCCAAGAGTGTCTTATTCAACTGATACAATGATACACATTCATATTGGAAGTGTTTTTATTCCTACTAAAGATATTTATGGGTCTCTCTACCCTCTTATTCATCTATCTAAATGACAAAATAAAAAATTAATATTCCAACTAGCTGAAAGCTAATTAGGAATATTACAGTCCTCCCCTCCCAAATGCTGCTTGTCCTCAAGCAAATGCAAGGATGGATGCTGCAAAATCTCCTCTCCTTCCCATGTGTCATCCCCATCCAATAAATTCCTCCACTGAATCAGATGTTCTTCAATCAACCTGCCCCTTAGTTGCTTCTCCCTAGTGTCCAAGTTAGAATTTGGTAATAAATCCAAATGGCTCATATCATAAAGAAGTGGGAGATCCATGGTGGAAAATACATTCTTTCTAATTCCCTCACTGAGGTATGGGTCATGAAACATGTTGGAGATCTTACTCCCAATGAGGAGCTCCAACCCATATGCTACTCCTCCAACAAGATGGATCACCCTGTGTGGCCCATAGAAAAAATTCTCAATCTCCTTTCTCTGCAATATGAAAGGTCTATATGGATGAAAATGGAGATAGACCAAGTTGTCCATCCCACGTTTTCTCTCTCCCCATCCATGCTCTATGTAGAACTGATGTTGATCTTGGGTCGTAGCAATGTTTTCCTTAAGAGACCAGATTACATCTTGACTCTCTACGATCCAATATTTGGTTCTAATAACCTTTCCTGCCCCAACCATTCTAAAAACAATGAATAAAACATCATCAACATATGGAATCAAAAGCAGAAATGCACCAGTGGCCATATAAAATGTCGTATGGTGACAATATTTCCCCAAGTGGAACCAACGCAGTTCATCTCCTTATTGCTCCGGAACACATTGTGGTAAGTAGCTTCCCAGCCACTTTCTTGCTGCCTCTATCTTCTCATCTGCCTGGGGGTAGTAACTGATGTTTGGTGTCAACTGAGTACACCCCAAACAAGATAACATCTACCCAAATCCCTCTAGGAAGTGGCCATTCCCATCACTAATTGTGGTCCCAAGAAGAACATAAAGTCTAAAGAGAGGCTTGCCCTCGTGTGGAGCAATGCAATATAAATAAATGGCAAAGGAATGAAAATAATTTGTTAGTTGATCAATAAGTACAAAGACACAACCCTTACCATGTACTGTTGGCAAGCTGGTGATGAGGTCCATAGATGAGCTCTCCCATCTCTCTCCTGTAAAAGTAAGTGGCTATAACAACCTTGCAAGAGGGTTGTTTCTCTCCTCATTCTTCAAGAAAACTACATCTCCTGATATGCTGGAGCACATCCTCCATGATACCCTCCCATGAGAATCTATCCCAAATGGCCTGATATGTCTCGATGAAATCCTAGTGACCAGAAAGGAGTGAATCGTGTGCTGCATGTAGAACCTTCTCCTTGAGCTTAAAACCTCTAGTCAAGAAGATCCGGTCCTTGTAACAGATGACTCCATCCATCACTCTATACCTCTCATCTGTAACCTACCCATCAAGCACTTCACATGTGAAGTGGTTCTTGGAATACTCCACCAATAGCTGGGAATCCCAATCTAGATCCCTCATTATCAATGATAGTGCTCCTGACCTCTATGATAAGGCACCTGTCACCTCCTTTCTTCCTTCTTTGACATGCTCAATGCCATAGCCACATGTCAGAATTATACTATCCCACTTTTAATGTCTCCCTTGTAGTTATTTCTGCTCAAGAAAATATTTAAGTTCATGGTGGTCAATATTCACTTGGAAGTTATTGCCCATCCAAAACTTCCTGAGTTTGTCCAATGCATGTATGAAGGCTAACAACACTCTACCATATATGGAAGAATCCTTCTGATGTGGAAGTATCTTCTAACTCTTAAAGGCTATAGAATAGCCCTCTTGCACCATACTTGTGCCATCTTCCACTCCTGAAGCATCACCTTTCAGCACAAAAGGCTTGGTGAAAGTTGGTAATAGCGATACCAAACAAATATTCATCTCCTCCTTGATCCAATCAAAGGCCCTCTGTGTTGTGCTGGTCCCATACAAGGCTCTCCTCTTAGCCAGATCCATGAGTGGTGTCACTTATTGTGAGAAATATTTAACCAACTTCCAATCTGAGGGCCTCCCTGGTGGAAAGCCTCCAAATAATGAAGCATCATGGTTTAGAGTAAATTTAATATCTGAGTGGAATGAGTTGTCCTGGATTCCTCTGCAAAAATCAGTCTCCATCTTATGTGTGGAGGCTTCCTGAGGTGGATAGGTGTGAATTTCCTTGATATTTTTATTATTACCGTTCTTCTTATCTATCCATGCCATCTGCAAGGCCTCCCAGTCTGTAGCGACCTTCCCCAGTGTAATCAACCATTGTACACCCAATATCACATTTGTGTTAGGGGTCTTGACCACAAATAAGTGATCTATCAGGGTGTATATCCCCAAATTTATAGTCAATTCTAGAACACACTTCCCCCATTGCTTAGTACCGGGGACCACAATTGAGAATAATTGGTGGGTATGTCTCCCCTATGCACTAGTTAGGCATCAATAAAATATTGGGTAGTCCCAATGGTCTATCAATACCAACACATGATGCTCCTAGAATGTGCCTCGGTCTCCCAATGTTAGATTCTTTGGAACTCCCCACAAGGATGCAAGGGCTCCTCTAGTTGGAGAAATTACTCCATTTCCACCTCCAAGTGGTGGTGGATCTCCTCATGGTGCTACAACGCTAGTATCTCCTTCCAACTCTTCTTCTTTCTTCTCATTATTATCGGAGAATACCTCATCATCATTAAGAGATCCTTTGTCTTGGTTCTCTCTTGAGGGATGAACCTTCATAGCTTCCCCTTTTGACTGAGAGGAGAGCTCTTGCTGAAGGGGGGCTCTTGCCCTTGGAAAGGTATTTTGCAAGTATCTAGCCCTCTCAATAGAATCCTGGAGCGTAGTTGGTCTAGTGGATTCTACCAACTTATGCAAAGGCTCTGCTAGTCCATAAATAAATATATTTACTCTTCTAGTTGTGGATAGATTTGGCACCATGACTGAAAGTTTCAAAAATTCATAGATATGTGTCTCCAGATCTCCTGACTTCTTGCGCTTAGCTAGCTCAACAAAATGAGCTTCTGGCTCTCTTCGGTCAAATATTTCCACCAACCTTTGGGTAAATTATGCATAAGTAGTTATATTTGCATGCCCCGATGTAGATAGACCATGAAACCACCACTCATGTGCTTCACCTTCAAGGTGCAACACTGCTATCTTAATGGCCTCCATCTCTGAAACTCGGTTCAACTGGAAAAATATGTCTAATTTCCCTACCCAAGCCTTGGCTGCACACTTGGGTGACCCATGTACCCTCTACCTCTATTGTGATTACTGGGTCTTCTATTATCCTTGATCTGATAGAACCCTTGGAAATTTATATTCTCTTAGAACCTCTGAGATTGAGATTCATATTCTAGGAGATAATCACCAAGAGTCTCCTCCTCTTGTGTTCCTCCTACCTCATTTCCTATTACTAGGAATGAAGACATGGTGGAGCATTGTGGAACTAGCTATAATGCTAATTTCTCACACCAATAATGTGAGGTGTTGGAACTCTCTCCATGTTGAGACCTTTTTGGGGTCTCTTTATGTCTTTCCCTCCTCATCTCCTTGATTTCTTTGGCAATATCCTGCGTAGTTTGGATAAAAAGTTTTGGAAACTCATTTTCATCCATTTCTCCTAATATTGGAGTCTTTCCTTTGTCTTCTCGTTGTGTGTATAATCAAACCTTATTCTTATATTGATGTACCGTTTCTCCCTTTCTATGAGAGGGTCTTCTTCTTCTTATGACATAGATGTGATGACTCATAGGTTGAGCCAAGGTTATTCTTTGATACCACTGTAATATTCCAAATTAGGAAAAACAGGAATATAGAACATTAAAATCGAAAATGCAGTAAATTATCAATACATCAATAGGATCAGATCATAGAGCCATTTTATTACACATTATAGTAGCAAAATGAGTACAAGATCTTGAGGAAAAATACACTCAAGCTAGGCAATACAAGCCTCAAATGACCTAGCACATAAAATATGAAATGTTGTTGCTACATGAAATGTCGGAGAACATATGACTATGCAGTACTATGGATAATAAATACATGGTAAAATTGAAAACACAAAGAACTACTGATATAATTCTTAAGAAATGTTGGTATTGGCTAGGCTTTCTAGCACCTTTCCAAGACAACCCAGAAGGGGTTTCCAGAAATACAAAAAATCAAAGATGTATCCCTAGGGCTGAATAATGCACTACAACTGGATATATGTCAAGAGGTGGCTGATAATATGCAAAAATGACTGATACTCCTCCCAATAGATCCTTTGGATGAAGGGTTAATCCCATCACTGGAAAACAAACTCACAAACTTGGGCACTAGGCCTTCCACTGCAACTACCCTGCAAAATAACGCAGTTTCTGAAGGAGACTATGCTACTGAAGATGGATGAAGCTTTTCTTGATGTCGGATAGTGTAAACAAAGCTCAAGGATCCTCCCAATATGTCTTCTGGATGAAGGGTTGTTCCCCTCACTGGAAACTAGGCTCACAAACTTGGGTACTTGACCCTCCACTACAACTGCCCTGCAAAGTAACACAATTCCTGAAGGAGACTATGCTGTTGATGATGGATGAAGCTTGGCCTAATGCCAGATAGTAGAATGAAGTTAAAAAAACCTATCCTGAGTGGGCACTTGAAGTCCCCCGAGGATGAGGGTGGGATTTCTGCTCAGAAACACCCTTGTGCTAAACAACACAGTAGACTCCGCTAAAGAGCTGAAGTGTGCAGAAAGTCATAAAAGACCAAACATAAAAAATATTCAGAATGACCCCTATGGCTTCCATCCCCTTCCTTATATGCTTGGTGTTAGCACCTGAATTGGACCCTAGGCTGAAAAGGCAAAACAGGGTAACAAACTAAACCACGCTCAACCTTGTAGCTAGCCCTACAAGGACAGGAGAGGGCTCTCTCTGTGAAAGAATATCCAATAAAGTGCAATAATGATCTGATATTAGGCTAGATGAAATGATAGGGATAGAGGTTTAATAAAAATGAATGAATGAATTTTCAGGGATGTGTGGGACAAAAAACGGGACAGTTGAAACCGGGAATTAAATCAGGACACAGGGTATTTCATGGGGATAGATAGGCAGGAAACTTAGAAATTAAAATTTAATGAGGATGGGATGGAAGGACTGGCGAGGAGCTAAAAAGGGCACAGTAAATTGATCCTTTTCAAACAGAAGAAAAACACAAAGCATAAATGATTTCCCAAGGCAGAGCATATAAAATGGATTCTACCTTTCTATCTTGAAAGCATTCAAAAGGAAATGTTTGTGAATGAGAGGTGAAACAATAACAATTTACACATGAAACAAAGGAAGAAACAAGTGCTAAATCTCATACCACATGGATCCCACAAATCAGAGCTGCATCTCTTATTAATCCCTGTCAAACTGTACAATGAAGCACAAGATTTTCTTCCACACTATTGCCCTACTTCTGAGTTACTCAGACTGCTTACAAATGATTTACAATTACAATAAATAGGCTGAAATGTGGGAACATAGATCCATAGAAAAGGGAGTTGTTCTTACAGCTGAATAACTGAAATATAATCATAGTAAAGAAATACAACAATCTCCCCCTGAAAATAAGGGACAGCATTGCATTTGACTGCTTTGCTGAAGGAAAACAGGTAATCCGATGAACAAATTTCCTATTTTGCTACTGCTATAACAATTTTTGTTTTGAATAAGCTTTCTCGGCCTTTGACTGTCGTTTTTCTTTCCATTACTTCTTTTGAAAAGAACTGAATTTTATAAAATATTTTGAAATAATCAAAATGAAATGAAATTATGCCTCGGTGAAGGGAAAATTGTATTTTGAATGGGAAATGGGAAGGGAAGGAGGCAGGACCCACATTGCAATCGGGATCGAAGTCAACGGAGCGGAGGGGATATGATATAAAATATAACAAAACCATATAATGTGCTGAAGGACGCATTACAACACGCATAAGGAAATCACAATCGGGGGTCAGGGAGAGGGGCAGAGTAATACATATGAAGTATGTAATCAATATAACCAAAGTTCGGAATAACAAAGGGCAAGGCCCTTTATATATAAACGGGCGGAAGTACTGTAGGGTGGGCCCGAGGGTAATTTCAATCGCAATATCGGAAGGGAGGAGGTGAAACATATATTGGAAATGTCGATTGCGATGGTGCGATTGGATGTGGGCCATCCGATTGGAATGGGAGATCAACGGCTGAGGGATAATCAGGAGCGAGCCATCGGCGGGAGTCAATCGGAGGGGGACGATCAGAGGCCCCGATCGCGATGGAGCGATTGAATACGGGTCGTCTGATCGTTGATCGAATCAACGGTCGGGATCACATCGGGCGGGGCCGATCGGAGGTTCTTATGAAATGTCGCGATCAATCGCATCGGAACTTTTCGCGCTTGGCCGATCAGAGGGTCTTGCGATTGACTGGGCGCTGCGATTGCGATCGGGAAATGACTTTAATACAGCGGGCTTTATAATATAAGTTTCAATTTATATTATAATGTTTCACAAGCATGAAGGGGGAAGTGGTTTTGGGAATGGCGGAGTTTATATAATAAACTTTGATATTGTTTATTATAAAGTTTTACAACGGGGAATGGAGGGGAAGTGGTCATGATCGGAGGGGAATATATATGCATAAACTTTATATTAAAGTTTAGAGGTAATGGTGGGGAAGTGGTTTAATCGCATTGGTATTTTTTTTAAGATTTTAATAATGCGGTTATGTAATCGGAAGGAGGAAAAAGGGGTTTTTAGGGAAAATATTAAATTTCAAACATAAATTTAAGGGGAACATGGGCAATAGGGGAGTTTTAGGGAATTTTACTTCACTTAGGCATAAAATTCAATCCAGAAGTCAGTTTTGAGAGTGTAGTATATCGTTGGAAAGCTCTTTCCAGGCTCCTTCTGATGGATTTGCTTGGAGGATGATTTGGCACTGAACATGCTGCGGAAAACTCTTCTGAAGGCAGGGACACCACTTTGTGGAGATAACAGCTTTTGAATTGTGACTTATTACATATGATGATATAAAATTACATAATGAATAATAATGAAGGAAAAATATCATGTTTTCACCTCAAAACATAGTTTTGAGGTGAAAATTACATCGAACTGAATAAAATATATCTTTGATCTTGCAGTTTGCTGTGACTTTGAGCTTATTGACTTCCTCATGACCTTGCTGATATTATTGACATTTGACTCATTAATTTGACCTTGGTGAGACCCTAGAAACTAATGAGACCCATCCTATGACCTAATGACATGATTTGAGAGTGAAGTGACTCATGACTAAAGACCATAGAGAGGAGAATCAGTAAGTACCTCATGAGGGAAAACTGATAAAAAATTACTACCATCAATGAACCCATGACCTAGCGGAATCGTGAAATTTATTCGATATGGAACACCTAATATGCAAATGCAAAAGAGCAGTTTTGATCACTGATGGCAGTATGACTAGAATGACACTAACATTGGCTCCAATGGGGATGGTAGCTCCTTGGAGGTGCCAAGAACACCGTAGACCAAGTAGCCTTATCCATTGGGCATGGAGTCAAAAGACTGAAAGCGAACACAAATGCAAACTGACTGTGACTCTAGAGTCTAGACTAAGACTGAAAACTAAAATGAAACCAAACCATACACATATCATCCAAGTTTTATAGCCTTCACCTCGGGCCCCAAACTTGAATGACTGTGTATTTGAACTTTGATTTTAAAAAAACATGGTATATACAATGATGATGAGATAGATTCTGATCCATAGTCTTCAACAATGGTAGTGCTTCAATAGCCTACCATTTACTGCTCCACTCGAACAATCCTGGCCATCCATTTCTGAAAGCAAGAAGGAATTATGTCCCCTATATGTTGTAATTATGTATGGTCCCTTCCAAAGGTTTTCAAACTTATCGTGCTTCCCTTTGTCTTCATTTCTTGCATCCCATTTCAACACTACATCATTCAGCTGAAACTTCTCTACTTTTGTCTTCCTATCATAGATCTTTTTAATCTTGTCCTGTAACTGACTTGCTTTCTGTGACACTTCCTCTCTTGTTTGTTGAAGGTGAATCATCTGGTTGATCCTTCTTTGATTGTCATCATCTTCGCCGCCAACTTCTTGCAACAATCTCATAACTAGAACTGTAAGAGAAGTAGGAAAGACAGCATCAGTACCATAAAACAACTCAAAAGGTGACATACCTATTGATTTTTTACAGCTAAATTTGTCTGCCCATAGTGCGTTGATGAGATTTCGGTGCCAATTTCTTTTGTTTGCCTCCAACATTTTCTTAATTATATTCACCAGTGATTTGTTTGATGACTCTGCCAGGCCATTACCTTGGGGATAATATGATGTTGAATGGCCTAGCACAATGTTGTATTTGTCACAGAAATCGATCATTTTCTTTGATCTAAACGTGGCTGCATTATCTGTTACGATTTTACATGGGCAGCCAAAACGAGATAAAATATTCAATTCAAGGAATTGAATAATTATCGCGTCAGTCGCTTGCCTGGCAGGGATGGCCTCGATCCATTTCGTGAAGTAATATGTCCCAGTCAAAATCCATCGATGTTGTGCTGAGGAAGCGGGATGTATTTCCCCGATAAAATCGAGCCCCCACTACTGAAAGGGCATGTTCACTGAAACTGGTTTCAAAGGAAGTGGAAGCAATTTCTTCTTCCCTTGGAAAATCTGACATTCATGACAATTCATCACTATTTTATATAAATCAGAAAATAATGTGGGCCAATAATACCCGGCTCTCAATACCTTGTTCGCTGTAGTTTTCCAAAACAAGTGACCACCACAGTCACCTTTATGGAAATCATGCATTACCTTCTGAGCTTCTTCTTCGACCAAAAAATTTAGCAAAACGCCTCCTGGATCCTTCCAAAACATAGCACTATTTAAAATGCAGTACTTTGCAGATTTAAGCTTCAAAGATCTACCTTTACTCTTAGACATGCCTGGAGGAGGTGAAAAATGCTGAAGAACATACACAATATCTGAATACCAAGGGGACTGCAAAAAAATATCTGAAATAGGAACCAGCAAACTTTCATCTTCCTCTTCTGACATCGTTGTAATGAGGTTTATATCTAAAGCATGTAGATTTTATTGAGCCATCAATTTCACCAAGCCCTGGCCTTTTATCAATTTCGTGGGCTTGATCTCCAGATCATACTCCAACATAGCTACTATCCATTTTCCTCTTCGACCTTCTGGATCAGTTTGCATCAGCACATCCTTGACTGCTGCGTTAGAGACATATGCTATAGTATGTGAATGCAGAATATAGACCCTAAAGTCCTTCAATTCTTTGATTAGGGCCAATTCCTATTTTTCAATAATATTATATCTTAAAGCAGCATCTCTAATAGTCCTACTAAAAAAGGCAATTGGATTTTCTACTTCATCTCTCTTTTGCATTAAAACAGCAGCCATAGTATGCTCAGATGCAAACGAAAAGATAATAAAATCTTGAGTATAGTCGGGACTGATCAAAACTGGGGCATTAGACAAAGAAAACTTTACCAGATTGAATGATTTGATAGCTTCTTCACTCCACTTAACAGTGCTGTCCTTTTTCAACATATTGGTCATTTCTCTCAAATGTTCAGCCAGATTAGGTATAAATCTGCGCAAAAAATTCATCTTACCATTGAAGGCCTGAATCTCTTTCTTGTTCCGTGGAAGATCTATGAGCTGAATTGCCTCCACTCTGGCTGGATCAATATGGATGCCATCTTTAGAGATGATATGCCCGAGCAATTTGCCCTCATCCATGGCAAAAAGGCTCTTCTTGGGATTGAGAGAAATCCCAAACTTTCTGCAACGCTGAAAAACCACTCTTAAATGGTGCAAATGCTCATCATCTAAACCTAAAAACACTGTCAAATCATCCAAATAGACAACAAGAAAAACATCTTTTTTCATTTGCAAAAGAAATTTCCATTACACGCTGGAAGGTGGCTCCAGCGTTCTTCAGTCTGAAGGGCATCTTAGCATACTAAAAGGTTCCCCAGGGTGTTGTGAAGGTAGTTTTATCTTAGTCCTTCTCATGCACCACGATCTGGTTGTACCCTGAGTAGCCATCAAGTAGTGACATCCTAGATGCTCCAACTACTCTCTGCAGTATATGGTCCATTTTCGGAAGTGGGTAATTATCCTTTAAGGATGCCTTATTCAAGTTCCAAAAATCTATACACAATCTTATTTCTCCAGTATTTTTACGTACTGGGACCAAATTTGAAATCCAGTCAAAAAATCTAATGGGAACTATGATACCTTCTTTGTACAACCTGTTTACATCCTTTTCAATCGATGGCAGCAGCTTCGGATTGATTCTTCTCAGCTTCTGTCTGAAAGGCTTCTGATCTGGCTTGATAGGAATTGTATGCTGGATTATGTTCTTATCATATACTTTCAAATCTGAATAATCCCATGCAAATACATCAGAAAATTCAAAAAGCTACTTAACATATTTCTCCTTTACCTCAGGGGATAATGCCTTTGACAATTTGACAAACTTGGGATGATCAGCTGTTCCAATACTCACATTTTCAACTCCTTTCTCTGTGGGCACCAAGCTTGGATTCTTTGCGACATCGTCCTGATCAAAAAGCTCCTCTAGAGGTATGAGACCTCTAGGAATTACATTATCCTGTAACTGCAATATGTCCATCTAGTTTGCTTCTAACTCCTGATCATCCACCTCATACTCACCTTCTATGGGAGTATCTTTGAATTTTCCATCACCCTGCAAAAATGCATTAATCTCATTGTCTTCCCAAAATACTTGCCAATACCTTAAATTGTCCAGAACAGCAGGCCTATGTTTGACATAGATCTCAAACTTATTGCTGGAGTTCATCGGAATCTTCAAGTTACTTGCAGTAGTGGCAAGAGAATCAGCAATAATGTTCTGCATCCTGGGCACTGCTGTCAAATTATATTCAGGGAATGTTTTCAAAATGTCCAAAACTGCATTTTTGTATGCCCTCAATCTTGGATGTTTTGCTTGGTATTCTCCCTTCACCTATTTAATTATCAACTCGGAGTCACCATACACAGAAATCCTTTTTGCATTCAACTTCTTCAGAATTTTGAGACCTGCAATCAAAGCCTCATATTCTGCTTCATTGTTAGAGCAATCAAAAGCTAACTTATAAGCACAAACTCTAACGTTGCTGGGAACCTTCTCTGGCTGGAAAACATGGCTTCTAATCCATATTCCAATGCCAGCTCCATCCTTACCAAAAGCTCCATCAAAATCCATACTCCACGGGACTTCTTCTTCTTCTTGAAGATGCTGGAAATTTGTTTCTTTCTCTTCTTTATCTTCGCTGATTTTTGGTTTTTGGTTGTCCTTTTGCTGCTGGCAGGTAGGAGTTTCAGAAGTATTTGTTGATTTATCCTTCTTGTTTGAGGACTTCTATAAAATTATCTGAAATCTCAGGAATTTCATCCACTTGTACCAATTGAACATTCTCATCATTTAAACCACCATCAGAATACAAGACAGAAGACTCTAAATCTGTATGGACAGCATTAATCGGATGATTTACAGGCTTGTCTTTGCTGGTAATCATATATTTCATTTTCTTTTCTCTATATAACTTCCTCAACTGGCCAATTATAGGGATAGTGGAATAAGAGAAGTCAAGTTGCATAGTTCCTTTGATTTTTGCACCCCAAGACCTAGATAGAATCATTCCAAACCTTGGTGGGACATCAGCAACAACTACATCCATCAAGACATTCTTTGCTGGAATCTGATCTAAAGATACTACCAAATCTTTGATTAGACCAATACAGTGGACCCTAATTGATTCAAAAGAATACAAATCATGATATTTTCGAGTGATATCATGGCCTAGCTTCTCCATGAAAACTTTGGGCATCAAATTATGTGAGGCCCTGGAGTCCAACAGAGCATTATGCAGGATAAACTCATGTATTATAAGACTCAAGTAAAAAGGAGGGACTTCATTTTCTTCAGATTCTTCTGTGGCTGGACCGAAAATAAGTTCAGGTAAGTCGTCTTCTACATTAACCATATCAGAAATAGAGTCTATTTGCAAGACTTTGGACACTTTAGTTTTATACGCACTATTCTTCACCAGCTCTGTGAGGGGCGTCGACACCTTTAACTTAGAAATTTCATTTTCTAGATTAAAGGAGGGAGCTTTTTCTACCTCTTTAATGGGTGGGTCTTTCTTCTCTGTTTGCTCCTTTACTGTGTTCTGCTGGTTCTTTTCACTTGCCGTATTAGCAACTGCAGGTGCTTTGCTAGAGGAAGGATCAGCCGGCTCCTTAGCTTTCTTCTGTGCATCGTTCTTCATTTGGAGTTCTTTTCTCTTTTGAATGGGACTGATTGTAACGTCTCTTTTCCTCAAAGAGTATTGCCTTTGCTGAGTCGACTAAGCGTTCATATACCCTCTCTGGTATTCATCAGACTCTTCTTCCAATACTGTGTCATTGGCCAAAATGAAATTTTGGTCCTTTTGAATATCTGGAGTCGCCACTTTGTATTCTTCGTCTTCTGTGAGAAAATTTGGCACACCATCAGCTGTCAAAAAGTGATTAGCCTCAATCACAGGATCATCATCATCAGAATCTGTCCATTGCACGTAGTTCTGCTGCAATGGAGTTTTAATCTGCTGCTGTGGTGGTGCAGCTTGGTCCTGCGTTCTTTGCTCTCTCTGTTTAATTCTGAATTGCGGCTGCTGCCCTCTAAAATTTGAATTTCTGATTTGAGGCTCAGGTCTATCTGTAATGGTTAACCTATCGACCATTTTTTATACTATTCTGATCAGAGTGTCCATTTTGTTGTCTGAATTAGAGGCCTCCTCTTTTATTGTGACTCTTTTTCAGCTCTGGCTCATGCTCTTTTAGCCAGCAGATTAGCTTCAACGTTTACCGCTATCTTCTGCATGTCTTCAAGTGAAGACGGGTCTCTTTCACGCAACTGATATGCCATGTCGGCATCAAAACCATCGGGAAATTTCAAAAATGCTAATCCCACAAGAGGTTTCAAGTTAGCTGGAATAGCATTATATATAGCATTAAATCTTAAACAATAATCCTGCACGGTTTCACCCACATTTCTTTTAATGTTCTCATACTCAGACAGAATTTGGAGTGAATTATTTTTTACCTCCCACCGGTCCAGGAACTGAGTCTGCAACTCCTGCAAAGTGCGAATTGAGCCTTGCGGTAAGGCTCTAAACCACTTTCTGAATTCACCTCCGAAGCTTTGGACAAACAGCCTGGTTGTTACATTCTCTGCTTCTACCTCATGCAAATCAAAAAATTCATTCATTTTATCAACATGCTGCTGAGCTGTGATGCTCTGAGTGGCATCAAAAATAGGAATTTTACTTTGATAGTCAGCTGGCATATCGTTGAGGACCTGGGGTAAGACCAGGGGTGAATACCTGGCAGCCATAAATCTGGGTGGATTTACAACAGGATTCGTAGGATTTGAGGGAGGTGTTGATGGAGGAGATTCCAATTGGGAATTGACTGATGGGAATGCTGATGAATTGGGAGGGGGAAATGTTGTTTGTGATGATTCTGAAGGCTCAGGAATATTAGTTATAGTGATGGACTGAGGAGAATTTAAAATGTGATCATCAATGGAGGAATTTTCTCTTTGGACTTCAATATCTACCAGGAAGTCAGGATCTAAAACTGTATCATCAATGTCATTTTCAGACTTATTCCTAAATAAAGAAAGCTCAAAATTCTCGTCAAAGGAAAGATCTTCTACAAAAAACCATTCATTGGGCCAAGTATAGGATCTGAAGACAGGTCTGGGGCTTAATGATCCTTCTTGTCTTCTGACAATTCTTGGGATAAGATTTGGATTTTCAAACACAGGGGGAGGATTTGGATCTGGATTAGCCCTGGTGTATCTTCTTGAAGCCAGTGTGGTCAAATTCCTACTGTACAATATTTATATCAGCCTAGAAAATTATGAGATATCATCATCCAAAAGTCTAGAATTATCTGATGTACTGGGGCAATTAACAAGTCGGATGTTACGTTTATAAAACTAGACTGGAGATTGACTGAAGCAACATTTATCTACTTGTACACTTGCAAAGCAATGTTCATTTCAAAGGCTACCTAGCATAACTTCAGGCTCCATCTATAGTTTACAAAACGAATAACACTAACCAACAAACAATATTGAGGCTTCCCCAGTATGGTCACCAGAGAATGTTAGCACCTGAATTGGACCCCAGACTGAAAAGGAAAAACAGGGTAACAAACTAAACCACGCTCAGCCTTGTAGCTAGCCCTACAAGGATAGGAGAGGGCTCTCTCCGTGAAATAATATCCAATAAGGTGCAATAATGATCTGATATTAGGCTAGATGAAATGATAGGGATAGAGGTTTAATAAAAATAAATGAATTAATTTTCAGGGATGTGTGGGACAAAAAACGGGACAGTTGAAACCCAGAATTAAATCAGGACACAGGGTATTTCATGGGGCAAGATAGGCAGGAAACTTAGCAGTTAAAATTTAATGAGGATGGGATGGAAGGACTGGCAAGGAGCTGAAAAGGGCACAATAAATGGATCCTTTTCAAACAGAATAAAAACACAGAGCATGAATGATTTCCCAAGGCAGAGCATATAAAATGGATTCTACCTTTCTATCTTGAAAGCATTCAAAAGGAAATGTTTGTGAATGAGAGGTGAAACAATAACAATTTACACATGAAACAAAGGAAGAAACAAGTGCTAAATCTCATACCACATGGATCCCACAAATCAGAGTTGCATCTCTTATTAATCCCTGTCAAACTGTACAATGAAGCGCAAGATTTTCTTCCACACTATTGCCCTACTTCTGAGTTACTCAGACTGCTTACAAATGATTTACAATTACAATAAATAGGCTGAAATGTGGGAACATAGATCCACAGAAAAGGGAGTTGTTCTAACAGCTGAAGAACTAAAATATAATCATAGTAAAGAAATACAACAATCTCCCCCTAAAAATAAGGGACAGCATTGCATTTGACTGCTTTGCTGAAGGAAAAATAGGTAATCCGATAAACAGATTTCCTATTTTGCTGCTGCTGTAACAATTTTTGTTTTGAATAAGCTTTCTCGGCCTTTGACTGTCGTTTTGCTTTCCATTACTTCTTTTGAAAAGAACTGACTTTTATAAAATATTTTGAAATAATTAAAATGAAATGAAATTATGCCTCGGTGAAGGGAAAAATGTATTTTGAATGGGAAATGGGAAGGGAAGGAGGCGGGACCCACATTGCAATCGGGATCGGAGTCGACGGAGCGGAGGGGATATGATATAAAATATAACAAAACCATATAATGTGCTGAAGGACGCATTACAACACGCATAGGGAAATCGCAATCGGGGGTCGGGGAGAGGGGCGGATTAATAAATATGAAGTATGTAATAAATATAACCAAAGTTTGGAATAACAAAGGGCAAGGCCCTTTATATATAAACTGGCGGAAGTACTGTAGGGTGGGCCCGAGGGTAATCGCAATCGCAATATCGGAAGGGAGGAGGCGAAACATATATTGGAAATGCCGATTGTGATGGTGTGATTGGATGTGGGCCATCCGATTTGAATGGGAGATCAACGACTGAGGGATAATCGGGAGCGAGCCATCGGAGGGGGACGATCGGAGGCCCCGATCGCGATGGAGCGATTGAATACGGGCCGTCCAATCGTTGATCGGATCAACGGGCGGGGCCGATCGGAGGTTCTTATGAAATGTCGCGATCAATCACGTCGGAAATTTTCGCGATTGGCCAATTGGAGGGTCTTGCGATTGACTAGGCGCTGCGATTGCGATCGAGAAAGGACTTTAAGATAGCGGGGTTTATAATATAAGTTTCAATTTATATTATAATGTTTCACAAGCATGAAGGGGGAAGTGGTTTTGGGAAAGGTGGAGTTTATATAATAAACTTTGATATTGTTTATTATAAAGCTTTACAATGGGGAATGGAGGGGAAGTGGTCATGATCGGAGGGGAATATATATGCATAAACTTTATATTAAAGTTTAGAGGTAATGGTGGGGAAGTGGTTTAATCACATAAGTATTTTTTTAAGATTTTAATAATGCGATTATGTAATCGGAAGGAGGAAAAAGGGGTTTTTAGGGAAAATATTAAATTTCAAACATAAAGTTTAAGGGGAACATGGGAAATAGGGGAGGTTTAGGGAATTTTACTTCACTTAGGCATAAAATTCAATCCAGAAGTCAGTTTTGAGAGTGTAGTATACCATTGGAAAGCTCTTTCTGGGCTCCTTCTGATGGATCTGCTTGGAGGATGATTTGGCGCTGAACATGCTATGGAAAACTCTTTTGAAGGTAGGGACATCACTTTGTGGAGATAACAGCTTCTGAATTGTGACTTATTACATATGATGATATAAAATTACATAATGAATAATAATAAAGGAAAAAAATCATGTTTTCACCTCAAAACATAGTTTTGAGGTGAAAATTACATCGAAATGAATAAAATATATCTTTTATCTTGCAGTTTGTTGTGACTTTGAGCTTATTGACTTCCTCATGACCTTGTTGATATTATTGACATTTGACTCATTAATTTGACCTTGGTGAGACCCTAGAAACTAATGAGACCCATCCTATGACCTAATGACATGATTTGAGAGTGAAGTGACTCATGACTGAAGACCATAGAGAGGAGAATCAGCAAGTACCTCATGAGGGAAAACTGATAAAAAATTACTACCATCAATGAACCCATGACCTAGCAGAATGGTGAAATTTATTCGGTATGGGACACCTAATATGTAAATGCAAAAGAGTAGTTTTGATCACTGATGGCAGTATGAATAGACTGACACTAACACTTGGTGAGCTTCCTCACCCCTGTTCCCACTCATTAAATATGCTACTCTCATGCATACACTCTGCCATCATAACTATGATGTCCTCCAATAACTCTCCACTACCTCCATGCGAACGCTATTGATTTGGTCAAAATTGACCCCATCCACATGATTTAGCCCCTATTCACACCCAAGAGTGTCTTATTCAGTTGATCCAATGATCCACATTCATATTGGAAGTGGTTTTATTCCTACTAAAGAGATTTATGGGTCTCTCTACCCTCTTATTCATCTATCTAAATGACAAAAGAAAAAATTAATATTCCAACTAGCTGAAAGCTAATTAGGAATATTACAATATCCCAACACAAAAAATTTCCATTTCAAAGTCTGATAAATACATGTTGCAACAGTTTCACAAACTTGAGCACTTGGTTAATCAATTGCACAAGGCTACTGAAAAATCATCCATATTTCAGCAGACTGTCACTGCTTCTTTTGTTCTCTCATTTACTTTTCCTTTGATCCCTTCAAATTGTTCTTCTCCTATTTCATTTTATGCCTATACTCCTCCCTTTAAAACAACTTACCAACTTACAGTTTCATCACCTCTACCTCCCTCATCATAAATCACAACATTAAGTATATATTCCTCTCAAACCACAATCATGGCAACTCATTATGCCCCATTGGTTTTTCAAGCACCATTGAATTATATGGCACTGAATTATGGGCAGATCATACCTCTATTTGATGGCACTGGGCCTACTACAACACAACATCACATAGAAAAAATGAATGATTTTTCAAACCTTGAAGAAGCTGATGATGATGATTTTAAGGTAAGGTTATTTCCTCAAAGTTTGGCAGGAGAAGCGAGGAAATGGTATAGGGGGTTGACAGCAGGAAGTATTGCTAATCTTCAAAAATTTCATCAAATTTTCCTTTCTCAGTGGGAGGTCAAAAAGAATCCACTTCAAATTTTCGCGGTCTATGAAAATTTGCAGAGAGCTCCGGGTGAATCAGTCCAAGATTACTCAAATAGGTTTAGCAATATTTATAGTTCTATCTCAATAGAAATAAAACTCCCACCTGTTTTGGCCTTACTTCACTATTTAGATGGATTTGATGGTAACATGGCCTACCAAGTAAGAGAAAGAATCCCAACTACCCTTGAAGACATGCATAAGAATGCTATCAGTGTAAAATAAAACTTGCTAGCCAATAAATCCAAAATGAAGACTGAAAGAGGGTGACCATCAAGGAGGAAGTCTCTACATCATCAGAAATTGAGTTGGAAACTTTGTTAAAAAATATGGAGAAGATGATGGAAAAAATGGCTCTATCAAACAGAGCTGTTGTAAGAGAACCACAAGAAAATCCTCAAATCAGAAATCCAAATTTTAGAAAACAACAAATCCAAATCAAGCAAAGGGATCCAATAAATCCAATAGATCAGGAAAATATTAGACCTCCTTTTCAGGAGAAATATGCAGAATAAGAGCAATAGGAAACATAGGAACAATAACAAGATCATATTAATCTCTTTGGTGAGGAAGAAGTAGATAAAATTTTCTTGACAAAGGAAGAACATGACTTGTTTCTATAATCACAACAAGATGTCATGCCTGCATAATCATAATATTATAAAAAGGTTTATCATAATTATATTATGTAATTCCACAAACAATATAGTTTGAGGAATAATAAAGTCCCAACAAATCCTTATAAAAAGTTTCGGGCCGATATACCTTATACTAGTCAAACAAAGGTTGATCCTCCCAAAGAAATTCATCAAGAGAAAGATATAATTGTTAAGGAGGTAGAAAGAACTCAATCATATTTTAGTCTTGATAATGAGATATCAAATATTAAAATCTATGTTCCATTAGTTGAATTCATGAAGAAGGATGCATATAAGAGTAAAATTTTGAAAGCATTGAAGGTGAGAGAAGTGTCAGACGCAATCAATTTAAATGATGATCAACAAAAATTACTTTCTGGTCCAAAAGTTGAAGGAGGAGGTTCTTAGGAAGGTAATGTGCCACCATTATATGTCATACTTAATATTCATGATTTTATATTGCATAATTCCATGTTATATTTGGGAGCTTCACACAACTTAATGCCTAAAGTAATCATGGACAAGCTTGGATGGATATAACTAGACCATACCGAGACCTATTTTCTTTTGACTCAAGAAATATAAATTGTCTTGGTTTGATCAAATATTTATGTTTCAATATCACACAAATTTCAGCCAAGAGTGTGGTTATGGATGTGGTTGTTGCTGACATCCCACCAAAGTATGGTATGTTGTTATTAAGATCTTGGGATGAAACATTGAAGGGATCGCTGCAAATGGACATGTCATATACCACTACCATGGTGTTTGGACAACTAAGGAAGTTGTATAGGGAAACTCTCATGAAGTACATGGTAAGAAGTCATGACAAGACCAATAATTATCTTGTTTATTCTGTACATTCAGACATGGATTCATTCATACTATACAGTGATATATGTTTGGTAGCCTTGAAGCTGAAAACATGGACAACAAATCAGAAAAGAAAGAAGGTGTAATGTTGGAGGCTAAAACAGAAAATGATGATGATGAAGAATGTATTTGGAATATGGATTTTTATGGGGTAGTAAACAAAGACAAATTTGGAGCTGGTCTGTGTCTTATGAGCCCAAAATTAGGCAAATCAAAGACCTATTCTTACAAACTTGATTTTGAAAGTACCAACAACATTGTTGAATACAAGGCGCTGATTTTTGGGCTGCATCTATTGAAAAGGTCTGAAGCCAAAAATATTTCAGTCCATGCAAATTCAGAACTAATAATTAAGAAAATTAAAGGTGGTTATTCAACAAAAAACCCTAGAATGAGGACATATCGAAATGTTCTTTTAGATTTTCTGCAATGTTTTCCAAAATACATTTTGTCTGTGATTCCTAGAGATCAAAATGTAATTGTTGATGCATTGGAGACCTCAGAAAGTACATGTAAGATTCCTTTTCATCAAAATGAGAAGTATGAAATTGAGGTTAAACACAAGCCTGATGACCCAAAAAATATAAGATATTGACAAGTTTTTGATAGTGACAAACAACTAGACAATTTTCTGCAATTGAAAGAAGAATTTGTAAATTTTCATATTGATGGGGGAAGTAGTTTTGATAATGATGGAGAGGAAATTTACTTAAATAAGATTAGGGAGAGTTATGATAAGCATGAATCATACCTTGAAATTTTATAGCTGAAATATAATGTGGCTCTGAGAGGTTTATTCCCATTGAAGGAATTTTTTAATTTCAATGATGTGGCTCATAAGCCTAAAATACAACCTATTGAGTCTAAGGTGGAGGAATGTAATACAGGGACTAAAGACAAACCAAAAATTGTAAAAATTTCCAAGTATTAGATATGGAAGACAAGCAGAAATACATTGATCTAATGAGGGAGTATTCTGATGTATTTGCATGGGGGTACGAGGACTTGAAGGCCTATGAAAAAAGTATTATTCAACACACCATTCCTATCAAGGAATATTGAAGATATTTCAAGCAGAAGCTGAGGAGAGTCAACCCTGTTTTGCTGCCCTTCATTGAAAAAGAGGTAAGAAATTTTTTGATGGAAATATTATTGTCGCATTAAGGTTTTCTAAATGGTTTTCAAACTTAGTTCCAGTGTGGAATAAGTCAGGAGAGATATGATTATGTGTGGACTTTAGAAGCCTTAATAAGGTGTCCCTCAAAGATAATTACCATTTGCAAAAAATGGATCATTTATTGCAATGAGTAGTTGGTTCCACGAGGATTTCATTACTTGATGGTTTTTCCAGGTACAACCAGATTTTGGTACATCTGGATGATCAGGACAAAACAACGTTCACAACACTGTGGGGAAATTAATGTATGTGAAAATTACTTTCAGACTTATGAATGCAAGGGAAATATTTCAGAGGGCTGTGGACATTGCTTTTGCATATGAAAAGGAGAGGTTTATTATTTTTTATCTTGATGAAATTATTGTGTTTTCTAAATTTAATGAAGATCATTTGCAACATTTGAAGATTGTCTTTGAGAAGTACAGGAAGTATGGGATCTCTTTGAACCCAAAGAAGTCCCTCTTTAGAATGGAAGAAGGTAAGTTCCTAGGTCACATAATTTCAAAGGATGGCATCAGAATTGACCCAAGTAGAATTGAGGAAATCCAGAAGATTGATACCCCAAGGAATAAAAAGGAGGTGTAGTCTTTCTTGGGATAATTAATTTTCTAAGGCGGTTTATTCCAAATCTTGCTAAAATCATAAGAGCCATGAAAAATATGTTAAGGAAATATAGCGAAATAAAGTGGATTGTTAAAGCAAAGAGGTCATTCAATGAGGTAAATTCCACCTTAGCTCATGCTCTTTTTTTAGCTAGTCTTATCTACACAAAAGATTTCATTTTTTTCTCCTTTGCCACGAAGCACACTATTGCAGCATTATTGATGTAGAAAAATAAATAGGACCGTGAGAAGCCTATACATTTTTTTATTAGGGATGCTGCTATGAAATATAACACCATGGAAAAGAAAGATTTTTCCTTGGTGAAAGCTTTAAAGGATTTCAAAGTGTACAAATTGCATTCTCACATAATTGCCTTTGTTCCTAATGTTGTAGTGAAGGACATCCTCACTCAAAATGACCCAGAAGGAAAGAGAGGTAAGTGGATGGATGTCATTTTGGATTATGATATTGAAATTAAGCCCACTAAACTTATAAAGGGCCAGGAACTAGCTAAAATTATGGACGAGTCAAATTTTCATGCATTAGACATCAATTTCATTGGTTCTCAAACAATAAACAGTGATGAGGAAGTGGTTCAAAAGGTATCAAAAAGGTTCATTTCTTCCCCTTGATACACATATATTATTTATGTTTTGCAGCATCTACAAGCTCCACCTGGTTTGACAAAGACAAAGGCAATGTTTCTTAAACTGAAAGCTGCTAGATTTAGCATTATAGATCAGTCTTTATATTGGAAAGATGCATGAGATAGATTGTTGAATTTTTTGTTGGAAGATGAAGCAAATAAAATAACGGAGGAATTTCATAAGGGTGATTGTGGAGGGCATATTTTTTGGAAAACTACAACCAATAAAATTTTGAGAGTTAGTTTCTACTAGCCTGCATTGTTCATTGATGTTCATAAAATAGTTTCCAACTGTCATGAATGTCAGATATTTGAAGGGAAGAATAAAATTTTACCTTTACCCTTGAAACCTATTTCAATGGAGGTGCCTTTTCAGTAGTGGGGATTAGACTTCATCAGGGAGATTCATCCAAGTTCATCAACTGAACAAAAATGGATTTTAACAACCACAAATTATTTGACCAAGTGGATAGAAGCAGTTTCGACCAGGAAGGACACAAATTTGGTTATTATCCAATTCTTGGAAGGTAACATTATTTCTATATTTGGTTATCCTCGTAAGATCATTACTAATAATGTTGTTGGATTTAAATCTAAAAATCTGATTGATTTCCGCAATAGATATCATATAGTTCTTGGACATTCTACATCCTATTATCCACAAGGAAATGGCTTGCAGAGTCTTATAACAAGAGCCTAGTCAATATCATAAATAAGTTGTTACAGGAGAACAAAAAGTCTTGGAATAAGAATTTAATCAATATTTTATGGGATGAAAGGGTAAGTACCAAGAAATCAATTGGGATGTCTCCTTTCCAATTGGTTTATGGAGTTGATGTTTTTTCCTACTTCCCTAGGGGTTCCAATATTGAAATTATTGTAGGAAACAAAATTAGAAACAAATGATATGAAGAGGAGGATAAATCAAATGATAAAATTTCAGCGGACTAGAGATGAGGTATATAATAAAACTCAATTGATCTAGGACAAGATAAAAAAATACACGATAGGAGAATAAATATTGATGATTTTCAGATTGATTACCTTGTGTTGAAATGGGATGATAGGAATGAATAAAATGGAAAACATGGAAAATTTGAAAGTTTGTGGAAGGGACCGTTATAAAATTTAAGCTTTTCGTGGAACCAATGCCTATCTATTGAAATACCTAACAGGGAATTACTTGCTGGAGAGTCTGTTAATGGTAGGCTAATCAAGCATTACTTCACCTAAGTCCAGTTGATTTAAACACATAAGTGTACATACCATATTTATTTTCAGTAATGCAAGCGTGGGCAATTTCCATCAAGGATTGAAGCCCGAAGTGAAGGACCTGAGTTTCTTATAATTTTCTACCATATGTAATAAAGTCTTAGTCAGTCAATTCATGATCAACCAATTCAATATTAGTTGGTTAAGAGTCAAATAAAGCACCCAATGGATAAGGCTACTAGTCTATGGTGTTATTGGCACCTCACAAGGAGGATGCCATCCCCATTGGAGCCTATGTTAGTTTCCTATGTTTATGGATCTTGGTCACGTTAGTCTTACTAGGTATCTAAGGTCATATTTGTAGATATTAGTCATGATCACCTAACAATTATTGTTCAAAGAGGTCTAGGTTTAGATTGGGTGTCATCTAAAGGTGTTTATTTATTTAAGATTCCAATGCATAAATTCATGTGTTTTCCTTACAAAGGGTAATCATGGGAAGTCTTTGATCATTTTGGAAAAAGTACAAAAATTATGTTTTACAAATCCTTGAGTTGGTCATTGTTTTAAGTCATTGTTAGTAGATCACCTAATTCTAGAGGCTATGCCTACAATAAAAATAAATTATGAAATGATATTGGCACATATTTGGAGGCTATTTTGTATTATTTTGAATGTAATTTCAAAAAGAAAAAACATGATCTCAACAGGGTAACATTTAGAAGAAAAATCCTTCCTTTTCCTAATGCATTACATTTTCAGAAAAGCATTGTGCATTCATGATTTTCTTCTAAATCACAATCAGTGCCTTCATTTTTGCTCCAGGCCATTATATGTGATCATTTTAACTTGCATATTTATCCCATATCATTCATCTCTTCATCATATGCATCAGAAAATCTTGGGTTGCTCGCTTCATTCGCTGCAAAAGGGAGGCAGGGGCACTGCAAGTTCACACGGTGCTTAAATTCTTGCATGTCGATGGAAAAAATTCCCTTAAACATGAAAATATAGCTCTATATTTATCCTTTAGACTTGAATGAACTCTAATATTGCATATATAATCCATCATAAACCATTTAAAGCCTGCAAAAAAGGATAAAATTATCATTGCTACTCTTCTAAAATTTGTTTAATTTTCTTCCTCTGCACTGTATTTTTATCTTAATCTGCTGCGATTCAACACCATGAGTAAGATCCCTCTTTTCTCGCTGTCAAATCGCCTTTTCATTGTGTGATCCCTTGCATTAAATAGGTGCCTTGGCATTAAAACTATAACAAAGTTGTTTATGTTAAAGTTTATGCTCAAAAGTGTTTTAAAAATTCAAATTTCTTCAACATTGTGTTTCTGGCTTGTATGCTACGACTATCCCTAGTTTAAATTCTTGCCAATAGTTATAAAATTTCAAGTTCTATAGGGTTTTTTTCTGAGAAATTCTGCAGTTGTAAGTTTTGGAGTAATTTTTGGATTATATCTTAAGTCATTGTCAGAAGATTTTAAATACCATAACACCTCCATTGTTACACAAACAAGTTGGTAATAACCCTAAAACTATTCATTGTTGCAAAAGAGAAACTGTGACAACTCCAAAATACAAAAAACACAAAGGGGGAGGCATTGTACGTTTTGAATCACACGATATCATAACCATAAATGCATCCAACCATCATAATGGATTTTGAACAAGTAGGGTGTATGATATTTTGTGACAAAATTCAGGGGTATCATTTACAATTGACAAAGTAATTTTCTAGGGGCTTTGATGGTGTGCAAGAAAAGGTGGGAATTCGAAATTTTTTGGTCTCAGCTCAATAAAAAACTGAGGCCATTCAGATCCCTTTGAGTGGAGAGGAATGGTTCAAAGGTATGGATTTTTACTTGGTTGATTTCAAGGAATTTCTCAAGCCAAAACATCGGAAAGGGTATGGTTCTATTGTTCCAAGGAGTTATTTACAAGATCACCATAGTAAAATGTTAGAGGTGATTGAAAGTTACTTCACATGTGAAGGTAGGTTCAGTAATGTGTATCACTATCACATTAGGCTCTTAATACATTTTACTAGCGACATATATTTGAATATTCTTTATTATTTGTTTAGGAGTCTATGTAAGATGGTTGATCGAGTTAAAAAAAAAGGAAATCAAATTGAAGCCGGTTTTTTTAATTTTTCATTAGCTAAATTGCTGGTAATGAATGAGCTTGAAAAGTAGAAGAAATCATGGCAGGATTTTTTAGTTTCTTCAGGATGGGCAACACAATATTCAAACAGTCAAAATACCAAGAAAGGAAATCCTTCAGTTGTGATTAAATAAAATTCACCTGCAACAACAAGCTCATTAAAAAAAATCCTTTGACTAAAAACAAATAAATTGATAAGAAAAGTGCCAAGAAGCTATATTTATCACCTAAGGTAGTGTTGAAGCCTAGAAAATCAATAGGTAGAAAGGGTGGCAAGGGTACCAAGAATAAGAGCTGCAACCAAGAGTTTGCCTGTAGATCCTTCATCTTTACATATTCAAGTTATGGACTCAGAGAGCACAGAGAGGGAGGTGGAAAATGATGAAAGGGACCGGAAAATTGGAGAGTTACAATATTAGTTGCACAAGGCCCATTCGAAAATAGAATACTTGCAGCAGGAGAATAGGGAACTTAGGCATAAAATATTACAAGAAATTATTCAACCTAGTTAAGGAGATCCATAAAAGGAAGAATTGGCACGTGCTACCAAAGGTAAAGGCAAAATGGTCATTGCTATTGAAGAGTTGAAGGAGGCATTTGAGCAGTCAATGAGACCTAGAACTAGTTCTACAGCCAAGGTGCAAATGCAAGTAGTAGAGATTGTTCAAACTGATAAAATATATATATATATTATATTTGATGAGCAGAAGGAATTTGAGAAATTATTGGAAAAAATTGGAGTAAAAAAATCAAGGAAAATTTTAAGGATGGGAATTTATATTAAAGTTTAGAAACCTTGGCAATTCTTAAGAGTCCCTAATATGAAGATTGTAAAACGTTTGGTGATTTTTTTTTTAAATATATCCAAAATTATAATTAATTTGTATAGTATCTATAAAATTTTGGTGTTCTTTAGGATAACATAATTTTATACTATAAAATCTGGATGGATCACTTTTAGAAAAAAATGGAAGTTGGCAAATCTTTTTTTTTGGAAAATCCATGCAAAATTAGCCCACCTGCGAATATTAGCCCCTAAAATTTTCCATGACAACAAGAAGTAGATCAACTTGCAGAGAAGGATCATAGGGTTAAGTTGACTTTGTTTAGGCAGGTACAGGTTGGCTAACCAGTCCTTGATAAGGCCAAATACAAGATTAAGTGGACCCTTCATCTACATAGGCAGGTGAGAAATCTATATACACAGAAATTGGTCCTAAAAAGAAGACTCGGGTTAGTGAAGAAGAAGCTCAATGAAGTCAAGGAATTTGGAAGGAAGAGGAAAAGGGGAAAGTTAGATATACTTGTAGAGGCCAGTAAAAAGGTGAATCTCCAGGAGGAAATCTCAAATTAGCTCTCAAGCTTTGTTTTTTGGCTCAAGAGACCAGAAAAGGTAAATTTTGATTAAATTTGCAAAAACGCAGCAAGGGTCTAGCTTCACTTTTTATATAAATTTTGATACTGGTGGGATAGTAAAGTTTGGAAGTTTTTGTTGTCATGAGGGGAGTTATATGAAGGTTGAAACATCCACATTGATGTTTCCAACACTTTATATTAATAAAAGAGTCACCATATGCTCATTTTTTGTAGGCGCTGCGAAAGCAGATAGTCTTGCTACAAAACATGGGAACAGGTGAAAGGGAGGTCTACAGGAATTTTTAATATTAATTAAGAGGTTTATAACCATAAAAAAAATCTATTTTAAGCATACCCATTTTCTTCATTTTTATAGAAGGGGGATGCAACTATACATAACATGGATGATACTTCATTTTGCTGTGAAACTGGCTAATGCATTGCAAGTCTGGACAATCAACACTTTTCATTTCAAATTTCAAAATTTTGAATTCTATAAGTGGTTTAGATCATGTATATAGGTGTAAAATTATCTTAGGATATGTATTTAATTTTTATTTTTCAATATTCCAAGTTAGTGATGTTCTAGGCTTGGATTGGTTGTAAGGAAAAATACTCTTATTTTTCAATATATGCACCATATTTTTTATGTATCTTGTTAGAAGTTTTTTTTGGTCAATTATTTCGACCAACTAGGGTAGGAGATTGAATCCTTATTGATGTATAAATATATAAAAAATCATTGTAAGTGGTTATGTTAGTTGGATTAGAGAAGAAATAATTTTGTGCATTGTATTTTTCTAAAAGCTTTGCCAGTGAATGAATGAAATATAAGCTGATTTGCAAGGATTCTTGTGTGATAATTTTGGTGGTTTGTGCTCCTTTGTTATTGTAAGTTATATTGTGTGTTTACATCCCTCAAATGTGTATCTTAATTCTTGGAAAAAACCAGATGTTTGATTCAAGTAGGATAATCAAGCTAGCTCTCGGGACCAAAATTATTATGGGACTCTCTCTTTTCGCATGACCATCCCATCCAGAATCCTCGATCTATCCTTCCATCCCATGAGAATCTAGATAGTAAGCCATGTCTCAGTGTGATCAGTTCAGGATGGCGTCCAACCCAGGAACACCATGACTTGAAGGGACCCCCTTATTGGGGGTGTTATCACCAAAATAGGGCCTGACAGGCTTCTCATCAAGTCAATCTCAGTGTAACTATTTCAAACCAATATTTTGACTGAGGCTTAGCCTCCTCAGCCTGAGAGGGCTCTCTCAAGGGTCAATGATATGGAATAATGATATAGATAGATGGCTAACTCTATGAGTTAAGTATTGATTTTGTATATTTTCAGGTTGAAAAGATGAAGGCTAATACTACCATTAGGCTTATGGAGTCAACAAATCCGTAGGTTCAGTGGCAAGGTTTCTTGACTTGGAAGCTGAGGAAAATAGGGGTCTTAAACAAATACAATTCACTCAAGAACATAGGTCAACACAATCATTTCATTACTAAAGGAAGTCAGAGCATAGAGTTATGAATTCTGAGTAATAGTAATGAAATCTACCGCTAGTGGTTCAAAGGCAATTCACAAAAAAAACACAGTCGCCTCATTACTAAAGGAAGTCAGATCATAGGGTTACGAATTCTGAGTAATAGCAATGAGATCTACTGCAAGTAGTTAAACATAATAGGTAGATCAATAAATCATTAAAACCCTATGAGAATCCCAGGTCTGTCAAGAAGAAAACATCTTTGCATTACTGATCACAGTCAATTACATAAAGCAACAGATTTTGTCAAAAAGTCTCCAACCCTTGTAGAATTCGACCTCCTGCCCTATATAGAACATTTACAATATAGGATTCTTTCATCCTCCACTAGAGAATTCGAATTACCATACTTTGACACCTATTCTAACCATAAAACATGTTATTAATTGCAAAATGACAGCTAAACTGCTTTTGAAAAGTCCTAATTCTAATAGGACTAAAACTTCTTGAATATGCCTCTAACAACCTTATCTAGTCTTTAATTCATCTTTTGACACCTGCTATCCCATGAATTTGAATTTGATACTGTCTTCAACTTTGATGTAACCCTACTGCTGATGACCCAAACTTTCCTAAAAATCAGGAGACATATTTCCTGTTTTTTAGCCCTTCACTTCCATTTTTCATCTTTGAGCACTTGTTAACATTGATAGCTTAGTTTCATATGTGTCACACGTGTCAATAATTGCCTTGAAACCTTTAATCTTCCAGCTATGTAGAATTCCACCTTAGAAATGATGTAAAAAGATAGATAATAGGTCTGCGCCACGAAAGTAGCCTGTTTTCATAGCGCAGTTTGTAGGTCATTGTAAAACCTTTCCTTTAACCATTTTTTCTCCTGTTTTACAATTTTAACCTTCACCTATAATTTTCATGCTTCCACCAGCAACATTTAAACTCAAACTTATCATTCTTCCCTCTAAAATTCATATGAAAAAGTGCAAAAAGACATCTTCAGCAGTTTCGTAGCGTGCTACGAAAGTAGCAGCGCTTTCGTAGCGCATTTCCTCATTTTTGAACTAGAGGCGCTACGAAAGTGTGGATTCTTGTCTAATTGCAGAATTTCAACCCGAAACCTAATGAAATGATTTATAAATGAATGATGGGACTTTTTAACCATGGAATGAGACTTAAAGACCTTATTTGGAAATGGAAACTGTCTTTTTAAGACCTTTAAAACTATGAACTACCCTTTATGAAGAATAAAATGACCTTTAGACCTACTTGAAACCATGACCAAAAGCAGAGTTGACACAATGATGTTTTAAAATTTAGGGTGTGATAACAGTGGCTCCACTAGGGATAGTGTGCCCCCTATGGTACACTAAGAACTAGTAGCTCCAGTGCTGCTATCCACTCCTTAGAATACAACTCTGAAATTTTTCCAAGCTTCTCCTCAAGCTTTAATGATTTCTGCAAGAAGGACTCAAACTGCACCTACTAAAAAAAAATTTTCTCAGTTACTTTGAGCTTATTTTCATACTCCTACCTACCCTAGCAGTTGTAATTTCCACTTTAGCTCAGGCAACATGATATTTCCAATAAAGCCAATCATTTGTCTTTTCTGATATTTGAAGCTCTTGACCACATTCGACCTCAAAATAACCATGATAGTGAGATGACTAATGCCACTGAAAATATATCTGATCTTCATAATAAAAATGAAACTGAAACACTGGAAAACAAAGTTCTTCCATGTATTCAGTTACAGGGTCCCAAAAAACATGATCAGTTTGATGACCATCATAACATTCTGTATCTTCAGACAACTGATTCTCAGCCACACAATATTCCTTTGATATGCTATGCAACTGCTTTTCAAAATGATTTCCACAAACAATGTAATTTTCCTCATTAATATGATCATTCTTTGATGTAAGCTACTGCAAAGTATGACATAAAAAATCAACCTTTTCCTCAGCCTGAGGGTTATAAAAGCTATCTTCAAGTATTTCTTCTTGATTTTTGCAATGATTTTCATATTCTTAATGATCAGAAAACTGATATGTCTACTGTAACTTTATATCAAACTTAGAGGATGTAACATGGTTTTCACAAGTAGACTCCCGCTGATTTCCATGTTGCATTTTATAGGATGTTATCCTTTCTTCTTGGTGTTGAATTGTATTTTTATGAAGAGCCTTTAAAATTTCCTCATCCATGAATTCATCATCATCATAACAATCCTCCAAATATTGAATAAACTCACAGAATGTTTACAGCAATATTTGACCAGCAATAAGGAGGAATGACACTCTTTATAAATCTCATAGAATACATCATGGAAATTAGCAAGAGAATATAATAAATCATTTGCCAAGCCTTTATACCAAGACCATGTTTTTCCTTCTAAAGTGGTCATAAACATCTTCATGAGACAATCTTCAGGGAACTGAACTTTAAGGCTGTGTACATGCATATGGAACCTAACCAAATGAAGAGCAGCATTGTATTTATTTTCATCTTTGAATATTGGAAGATCATCTAACCATTCAACCTTTGGCATAAGATTTGGAAAACCAGGGATATGAGACCTATTCATAGGATCATACCTGGTATTTATTCTTGTAATGGAAGTCATATTGAAACTTCATCAAGCTACTGATCTTCTAGCAGTGGAGTCACCTTCCAATTTTTTATTTGATGTGTGGAGTCGCAATGGTAGATGCAACCTCGAAAAGCCTCCTGAGCTCATGTTACCTTCAGAAGTTCAGCTTCTTGATTTTGGGAATGAATAATCTTCAAGCTCCCGGCAGATGCACCAAAATTTTATCACCAAAATAGGACCTGATAGGCTGCTCATCAAGTCAATCTCAGTGTAACTATTTCAAACCAGTCTTTTGGTTGAGGCTTAGCCTCCTCGGACTGAGAGGGCTCTCTCAAGGGTTAATGATATGGAATAATGATATAGATAGATGGCTGACTCTATGAATTAAGTATTTATTTTGTGTATTTGAAGGTTGAAAAGATGAAGGCTAATACTACCATTGGGCTTATGGAGTCAACAAATCAGTAGGTTCAGTGGCAAGGTTTCTTGACATGGAAGCTGAGGCAAATAGGGGTCTTAAACAAAGACAATTCACTCAAGAACATAGGTCAACACAATAATTTCATTACTAAAGGAAGTTAGAGCATAGAGTTATGAATTTGAGTAATAGTAATGAAATCTACTGCTAGTGGTTCAAGGGCAATTCACTCATAAAACACAGAAAAACATAGTCACCTCATTACTAAAGGAAGTCAGAGCATAGGGTTATGAATTCTGAGTAATAGCAATGAGATCTACTACAAGTAGTTAAACATAATAGGTAGGTCAATAAAGCATTAAAACCCTATGTTGTCAAGAAGAAAACCTCTCTCCATTACTGATCACAGTCAATTACATAAAGCAACAGCTTTTGCCAAAAAGTCTCCAAACCTTGTAGAATTTGACCTCCTGCCCTATATAGAACATTTACAATATAGGATTCTTTCATCATCCACTAGAGAATTAGAATTCGCATTCTTTGACACCTATTCTAACCATAAAACATGCTATTAATTGCAAAATGACAGCTAACTGCATTTGAAAAGTACTGATTCTAATAGGACTAAAACTTCTTGAATATGCCTCTAACAACCTTATCTAGTCTTTAATTCATCCGTTGACACCTTCTATCGCATGAATTCGAATTTTTATGTTGTCTTCAACTTTAATGTAACCCTGCTGCTGATGACCCAAACTATCCTAAAACTCAGGAGACAGATTTCTTGTTTTTTAGCCCTTCACTTCCATTTTTCATCTTCGAGCACTTATTAACATTGATAGCTTAGTTTCATATGTGTCACATGTGTAAATCATTTCCTTGAAACCTTTAATCTTCTAGTTGTGTAGAATTCCACCTTCGAAATGATGTAAAAGGATAGAGAATAGGTCTGCGCTACGAAAGTAGCCTGTTTTTGTAGCGCAGTTTGTAGGTCATTGTAAAACCTTTCCTTTAACAATTTTTTCTCCTATTTTACAATTTTAACCTTCACTTTTAATCTTCATGCTTCCACCAGGAACATTTAAACTCAAATTTATCATTCTTCCCTCCAAAATTCATATGAAAAAGTGCAAAAATACATCTTCAGGAGTTTCATAGCGTGCTATGAAAGTAGTAGCGCTTTCATAGCGCATTCCCTCATTTTTGAACTAGAGGCGCTACGAAAGTGTGGATTCTTGGCTAATTTCAGAATTTCAACCCGAAAACTAATGGAATGACTTCTAAATGAATGATGGGACTTTTTAATCATGGAATGAGACTTGAAGACCTTATTTGGAAATGGAAACTGTTTTTTAAGACCTTTAAAATTATGACCTACCCTTTATGAAGACTAAAATGACCTTTAGACCTACTTGAAACCATGACCAAAAGCAGAGTTGACACAATGATGTTTTGGAAATTTAGGGTGTGATAACAGGGGGACCGATGTAATACCCTAAAGGGTCTCACATTTCGTTGTGTACTTTTTTTTCGTTCAAAATAGTTATTTATTTTCCTCTATTTTTTCTGACATGCTTGGCCTGGCCATCGGCCAGGCAGCTTCCTGAATTTCATGATTTAGGGCTACCAGGTCTAGTTCTTCAGGTGGTTAGATTGTTTGTCTCAATGGTGCTCTATTTTAGTTTTTCCAAGTTATCAATGTTTTTAGCTTAAAGCAACATTTTAGAGTTCATCCATGGTTTGATGCTCTAAGTTGTTGCCTTTCACCTTTTATACATTCACCCCTACAATAATTTGACCTAAATTCCACCAAAAAAGTTGCCTACCTTTCCCCTGTGGAGAAACCCTCTCTTTTTCCATCACATCACTGGACAAAAAACTAATTTGACATGACTCCATGCCCAATGTATTTGTCTCTTTTCTCATCAACAAACATTTATGAAATCAAACCTTGTTGAGCTTATTACCTAGCCTAATATCATATTTGTTGAGTAACCTAAGTGAGAGAGCCCTCTCCAGGCTAGAAGGGCTAGATTTCGACTTAAAGTGGTTTGTGGTTACCTTTGGAATTCCTTTTTCAGCCTAGGGAAATCACAAAGTGCTAACAATACTAACATAATATGTGTTTAGACAACTGATATGTACTTGAGTGAAAGTAGGCGCTAATTGTAGTATTATGATTAGTGGCTGTGAGTTGATTGTTGATTATGACATGACTATTAGTCTTGGTAAAGGTTGATTTCAAATTAATAGACTCCATATCTTGATATTTGAACACATGACTGACATGTGTGAACATTTGTAGGGCAACATGCTTGGTATTAACATGACAAGGTAACAATTGATTTTTTTATATAACTAATAGTTGGGTGATGTGATAACACCTAATAAGACTCAATTGTAGCAAGGGAAAAAGGTAAAAGAAAGGAATTTGGCTGAAAATTCCTTTGGATGTGTTTGGAAATTGCAATTCCAAACGAATGAGTGCTTTACATGAATACAATAAGTCTTTTTAACCTTGATTTTGTCTAACATTAGCTAGATATGTGCTATATTCATGAATATGTATTTGGCAGGTATAACAACTAGTTTCTAGTTATGGTTGGATTCATTAAGGAATTGGAGTCCCTTGAGAGATGATATATGTACATCTTCAGTTACATGTCAACATGCTAGGTACAATAAGGTAAGTTAACCGGTATATTGTTATGTTTATTTATGAAATGACAGTTATGTGTTTATCGTAGTATGATGTAGGGAAGTGCATGAAAAAAGAGATTACCATGAAATCTTGAAGAAGGTTCGGGTTGAAACTTTCCCTTGGAAGTGTTGGGAGCTTGTTGTCCTTGCAACAAACACCCTCCAAAATTTTTCCTATACTTGAATTTTGGAGCCTACTTTGGATCTTGCGATCGATCATTCCGTAGTCACGTCTTGGCCAGTTGATGCTTTTGAGCTTCCTTTTAGAATCAGAATTGTCGAAGTCGCTTGCTCACAAATGCTCAGTCTGAAACAAGTTCATGAGCACATTATTTTATGCAAGCCTGAACAAACATAGAATATTCCATCAAGATTGTGGTTTTGCGATGTCCAATCCATGTCGATAGCATGTGTGCACTGACATTGACAGTCTCTCAATTCTACCTACTTTTGTACTTCCATTCCAATGAGTTTTGCAAATTATCGTTTTTGTGCACCTTTTTTTTCATGAGTATCATTTTCATCTTTTCGGTTGTAGTTTTTTCTTTCTTTCACTCTAATTAATGTTATTTTCATGTTATCTTCACTCTGGCATGTGTTACTTTCATTTTCGTTTGCATATCACACATTAGGAGAAATTTGAGGTATAAAATGGGCCTCCTAAGAACAATGTACAACCAAAATAAAATTTATAAGAACCAATAGGATTCAAGATGATGATGTCAACCATGGGGGATGATTCACCATTTTTGGTGTAAAAAAGTAAAAATATTAAAAAATAATAAAATAATAAAACTACTTTTTCAACTCACATTTTCAAATTATATCCCTAAGCTTTTACTCAAATTTCGAGCGGGAGTACTCGTTGGATGCAAAACTAAATTCCTCATCCAAGGAGTACCCATGTTGCATACTTTTGATGGACCCTACTACACGTAAAATGAGAAATACATCAAAAACAATGATTGCAATCATGATTTTCATTTATTTCTCATTTTTCGTGTAGCAGGCTCCATCAAAAGTATGCAACATGGGTACTCCTTGGATGAGGAATCAAATTCTACATCCAAAAAGTGTTGCTACTCGAAATTTGAGTAAACCCATAGGGAGATAAGTTGAAAATATGAGTTGAAAAGATAATTTTTTTCTTCTTTCCCTCTAAAATTTGATGATGTAATCTAATATTATTTTATTATTTCCACTATTATTGTATACTTTCCTTAGGAGTTCCATTTTATACCTCAAAATTCCCATATTGAGTGTTGTTCACACTTTAGCAATGGTCGTCTTCCAACATGCTGAGTGTCGCACGATGTATATACGCTAGTTCTGATTGGTTTCCAAGATAATATTTGTGTAAATGAGTTGTTATTATCATGTAAACATGTATCACACTCATTTTAAAATTTTCAAGCACTTTCACACAAGTGTCTTCATGGTTTTCTTAAAGTGTGTCCTTGGTGTCGCACTTGTCATAAGTTGTCACAAAGTGTAGAAATTATATAACTTATGTGTTATATATCCAAGATTCACCTGATTACACACTATTTTAACTTCATGCACAATACAGAATCTATTCCACCATTGATCATCACATGCGGAAATTAAATCAATTTCAATGCACACATGAAACCATAAAAATTCACACACATTAACACAGTTGTTTAACAGGAAAGCCTGAAGCTGAAAACCCCAACTATCTGTATATAATATATGTCATAGAGATCATGTAAAAATCCTCATATAAAGCTGATCATATCAAGCTCTTAGCACAATACAATCGCTACACACTAATCAGGCCAGATCTTGCAAATCCATGCACCGATCTTTGCCACCTGCTAGCCTGCCTCTACTGCGCAATCCCTGCTGAAGAATGGCTCTGAATGAAATCGAATTTCTCCAATATTGACTGTGCAATCCTCATTGGCATATCCACTGATTTTGGATGCAATCAATGCATCACTATAGTCACAACTGATAGTCACACTTGCCCTTTCACCTATCTCTCCACTGGTATCCACTGAAACTGCCATGCACTGTAGTTAACTGATTTATTCTTAAGTTGATTAATGAGTTATTATGTAGTAAAATTAATTAACTAATTAATTCACACCACTCTTACTAGTGTATCAATCAGTTAGACTAAATACAACTAGCTCAACTGAGTCTAACTGAGTTAAACTAAATACAACTCCATCAACTACTTCTATAACTCCACCAAACTCTGTCACATGAGTTCTAACTGAAGTCCTCATGCATTAGCTCCAGTAAACCCTCAGGAATAGCATAATTCCTTCTGTCAGCTGCTCTGCCACATCTGTGCACTTAACTGAAGTGCTCTAAGAGAATAAGATAATGTTTATAGTCCAAATATTATTAAGAGCTAATAATATTCGACATATCTATTTTAGACTAGCAATCTAAGAATAGATTCTGCCCAATATGTCTAAAAATAGAACTCCATCTATTTTTCCAACTTGACCAACCATCCACAAATAGCATCCTGCAACTCATAGAATATGATCGACATGTCTAAAAATATACATAGTCTAAAAATAAACTTTGCGCCAAAAATAGCCTGCGGGCCCACTTAGTGAAGGCGACTCTTTTCACTAAGCTCATCATCTTGTTGAATCTCAACACTCCCTCTCAACAAGATAGGGATTATCTGCCACCCCGATCCTATCTCTATGGTATTCAAATTTTCTCCTAGTGAGTGCCTTCGTTAGAATATCTCAATCCTAATCCTCCATAGGAATGTAAGAAAGCAACATGATCTTTCGCTGCACACAATCTCTGATATGATGATACCGGATGTCAATATGTTTATATCTATCATGAAATATTGGATTAACTGAGAGTTTAATGCAACTCTGATTATCACAATATATCACCATAGGATCTAAGTGTGAACCGAACAACCCGACCAGGATCTTCCTCATCCATATAGCCTCGAATGCAGCCAAACTTGCTGCCATGTACTCGGCCTCCGCTGAACTGAGTGCCACGAATCTCTATTTCCTGTTGTACCAAGAAACTTTTGTAGATCTAATACTGAATATCCCTCCAGATGTGCTCTTTCTGTCTGTTGGGCTTCCTGCCCAATCTGCATCCGTGAAGCCATGCAGCTTCACCTCATCCGACTATCTGTACCACAATCCATATCCCGATGTGCCCCTGAGATACCTCAAGACATGCTTTCCTGCCTTCCAAAAGAGCTTGGTAGGCTTAACCATAGCCAGAAAGCTAGTTAAATAAAAGTATAGCATACAATGAGTCGTGTATTGACTAAATACATGAGCTTAACCAACCAACCGCCGATAAACAAGTGAATCCACTACCTTCTACCGATGGTGCATCCTCTCTTCCTCCCAACCACCAAGAAGAGGAGGTCGATAGGCTTGCGCCTTGCATGTGAAACTTCTCCAACATTCTCCTGCATACTTTCCTTGAGACACAAACAGTTCACCTTTCCGCTACCAAATTTCCAATCCTAGGAAATAATGAAGGAGGCCCAAGTCCTTCATCTCTAACTCCTTTGCAAGATCTGCCTTGCATGAGTGTATCAACAGTTCATCACCCATTAGTATTAAATAATCTACATAAAGCACAATGATAAAAATATTACCCTCCACTACAATCTGGTATTGGTTTGGATCCGCCTCACTCTTGGAGAAACCAAGTCCGGTGAAATAACTATCTATCCATCTGTACCAAGCACGAGGTGCTTGTTTCAGCCCATACAACGCTCTTTTGAGCTTGCACACATGCGACTCGTTGCTGAAGATTTCGAATCCTTCAGGCTGCTCAATGTACACCTCCTCCTCAAATATTTCATTGAGGAACGCAGTCTTCACATCCATCTGATGAATGTGCCAACCCATCTGCGCCGAGAGAGAAAGGATGCTCCGTATGGAAGAATAACTTGCGATAGGTGCAAAGGTTTCTTCATAGTCAATCCCCTCGATCTGTGAGAAGCCCCGGGAAAAAAATCTTTCCTTATACTTCTCAACGCTCCCATCAGTAGCTTGCTTCACTTTGAAGATCCATCTGGAACCTACCACTAATTTCCCTTCTGGCCTTGGGAAAATCTCCCATGCATTTTTTCTGACAATCGAATCATACTCTTCCACCATGGCATCTACCCATGCGGGATCCTCCACAGCTTCCTCGAAAGAGGATGGCTCTGTCACGATACACTTGCTCATCAGAGCCATGTATCCAATAAATCGGTCAGGTGACTGTCTCTGTCTGCACTGTGATGTAGGTGCTCCTACATTTTGCACTGCATCAGGATTCAGTCGCTCAGCTTCTGTAGTGCGCTTCTGCCCTCTGATGTTTGGTGTTGCATGAGTGGTTTCTTCCACTCCATGAACCTCCTCTTGTGGTTGATCCACATCCTGAGGCTCATATTTAGGAACAAGTAGCTCCTCATCTACATGCAAGTGTAGCTCCCTCTCAAGCGACAACTTCATGGCTTTCTCCTCATGAAATTTGATATCCCGTCGCACAACAGTCATCCGACTGTCTAGCAAATACACACGATAATTGTGGGGTGTTTCTGTGTACCCCACAAATATCCCAACCTCTACGGTCAGCTCCAGCTTCTTCCTAAAATCCTTCATCACATGAATGTAAACAGGTGAGCCAAAAATCTTCAAATGAGAAATATCAGGCTTCTTACCAGAAAATGCCTCTTCGGGTGTACTCATGCCAAGTACTCTATGAGGAAAATGATTTTGCACATAAAACGCAGTGTTGCATGCCTCATCCCACAAGTGTATGGGAAGGCCCTGATCATGCAACATCGCCTGTGCAGCACCCACGATCATTATGTTCTTTCTCTCCGCGACCCCATTCTGTTGTGGGTTATGAGGCGCTATGAGTTCTCTTCGAATTCCTTCTACGCTGCAAAAGTCTTTGAATTCGCCAGATATGTATTCACCACCATTATCGCTCCTTAGAGCTTTCACCTGCTTCCCCGACTCTTTCTCAACCAGTGCCTTGAACTCATAGAAATTTGAGTATGTCTCACTCTTCTTCTGCATGAAGAAGATCCAGCACTTGCGAGAAAGTCATCAACAAATATCACATAATACATGTGCTTTGCTGTCGAAGCTACTGAGAAAGGTCCACACATGTCTGTGTGAATTCTCTCAAGAATTGTTGTGGTGCGGCTATCCTTCTCATGAAAATTGGTCTTCACAAATTTTCCCAAAGTACATCCCTTGCACTGATCTGACTGCGCAAGTGTACCCCTGGGAAGCCCGGTAGAAATCTGCTACAAAATTTTCAAAGCTCCATGGTGAAGATGGCCCAATCTCCTGTGCCACAATTCACCCTCATCCCGGCTCACCACTCCTTCTACTTTGCCTGCCATTGTTGTGCAGCCATCTACCTGCAATTGATAAAGGTTCTTAACTCGAACCCCTATCCTCTAGGTTTCACCAGTTTTTTTACTACGCAAGAAAGCCTTTCCCTTGCTAAAAACAACATAATAGCCCTTGTCTTCCAACATCGCCACAGAGATCAGATCCTTCTTCAATCTTCGAACATGCATGACATCCTTCAATATGAAAGGTTTACCAAACTCCCTCTCAAAGGAAATGGTCCTAATACCAGTCGCACTGTATCTACCATCATCGCCCATCTCGATGTGCACTCCAAGATCCTTCTCATCCAGATAACTAAACAAATCTTTGTCTCCCGGGTCATATGGAAAGATGCACCACTGTCAAGAAACCACACTAATCCCATCACACTTGAAACCAAGCATGCAGTCAGTGAAAAATCCAGCTCAAACTGTGAGGCTAAGGCCTCTCCAGCTGCAAATCCAGCAGCCTGCTTATTTTTCTTCTTCTGTGGACAATTAGTGGCATAATGTCCGTGTTGGTGACAGTGAAAGCACTTCACCTTGGACAAGTCTTGCTTCTTTCCTTTCGCACCGGATTGAGAAGGATTTTTCTTTCCCTTCCCTTTCCTTGCTTTGGCAGCCAAAGCAAAATTTTCTTCATCTTCATTCTTCGATGAAGATCCATCCCTGGTACCCCGCCTTATCTCCTCCTTCACAAGATCCGACCAAAGTCGCTCCCATCCTGGCAGTTTCTCCCGTCCATTGACAGAGTCCTCGTAACTATGCCAACTCTTCAGAAATCCAAGGAGAGCCAAGCTAACCAAGTCTTATTCATCAACAGTAACCCCCACACTTCCCAGCTCATCCTTACAGTGGACGAACTTTGTGAGTTATTTTGGTATACTGTCGCCTTTCTCCATTTTTATTTTTCTGAGCTTGTCTTTAAGCGCCAACTTCCTCTGGTCGCTTCTGCTTTGGAAAAAGTCTGTCAAAGCTTTCCACATTAAGAATGGAGAAGCTTTACCATGAAGGCTAGACACTATGTGATCGTTCACACCTTCCAACATAATCCTTCGACATTTTGTTGTCTTCTTTTTCCATGCGTCAAGTGTCGCTGTATCGCTAGAAGCAGGTTTTGGAATTTCAACATCTATGAACTCCTTCAACCCATTATCATCCAGCACCACCTCCATCCTGTCCTTCCATGCAATATAATTTGAGCTTACCTCAAGGGCATACTCCAATCACAATCCATTGAAAGACATTTCAATGAATGCTCAACTTCGACACCAAGAAAACATTGCAGCAAATTTGAATTCCACCAGCACAAAACTCAACCGCTTCAATAATTGCAATCTTCTCCAATGATCAACTGCTTCGATACCATGTAGAAATTATATAACTTATGTGTTATATATCCAAGATTCTCCTGATCATACACTATTTTAACTTCATTCACAATATAGAATCTATTCCACCATTGATCATCACATGCGGAAATTAAATCAATTGCAATGCACACATGAAACCATAAAAATTCACACACATTAACATAGTTGCTTAACGGGAAAGCCTGAAGCTGAAAACCCCAACTATCTGTATATAATATATGTCATAGAGATCATGTAAAAATCCTCATACAAAGCTGATCATATCAAGCTCTCAATACAATACAATTGCTACACACTAATCAAGCCTGATCTTGCAAATCCATGCACCGATCTTTGCCACCTACTAGCCTGCCTCTACTGCGCAATCCCTGTTGAAGAATGGCTCTGAATGAACTCAAATTTCTCCAAGATTGAATGCGCAATCCTCATTGACATCTCCACTGAGTTTTGGATGCAATCAATGCATCACTATAGTCACAACTAATAGTCACACTTGCCCTTTCACCTATCTCTCCACTGGTCTCCACTGAAACTGCCATGCACTGTAGTTAACTGATGTATTCTTCAGTTGATTAATAAGTTATTATTTAGTGAATTAATAACTAATTAATTCACACCACTCTCACTAGTGTATCAATCAGTTAGACTAAATAAAACTAGCTCAACTGAGTCTAACTGAGCTAAACTAAATACAACTCCATCAACTACTTCTATAACTCCACCAAAATCTGTCACATGAGTTCTAACTGAAGTCCTCATGCATTAGCTCCATTAAACCCTCAGGAATAGCGTAATTCCTTCTGTCAGCTATTGTGCCACATCTGTGCACTTAACTGAAGTGCTCCAAGAGAATAAGATAATGTTTATAGTCCAAAAATTATTAAGAGCTAATAATATTCGACATATCTATTTTTAGACTGGCAATCTAAAAATAGATTTTTCCCAATATGTCTAAAAACAGAAGTCCGTCTATTTTTCCAACTTTACCAACCATCCACAAATAGCATCCTGCAAACTCATAGAATATGATCGACATGTCTAAAAATAAACATAGTCTAAAAATAGACTTTGCGCCAAAAATAGCCTGCGGGCCCACTTAGTGAAGGCGACTCTTTTCACTAAGATCATCATCTTGTTGAATCTCAACACAAAGTTGTCACAAAGCTATCACAATGAGTGAAGTATGTCACTCATGTTTTCTGGACGATATATGTTGTGTCATAAAGTGTTCTAAGTTTCTGATCACAATAATTTCTTGTCATTGTTCACTTCAGTTGCACGGATCCAACACTTATTCAAATTTGGAAAACTCCCCTCCTAGAAAACATAGCCTCCTCTAGCCCTCCTGCACTTCTTATTCCGCAGTCTCAGCCCTAAATAAACAACCTTGTCTCTTGGAATCATGCAATGCACAAACTATTCCTCCTATAAATTCACATTTCACAACATCAATGCTCAAGCCCGACCCCTGAGTACTAGAACTACACAATATTTCTCTTCGGCCAAGCCAACATTACGCATTGCGAAGTATCTGTTCTCAATTCTCATCCTTGAGCTCCTCAACTCTGCAACTACACAATCACCTGGCCTCCTATCCTTCCAGTAGTACACATTCCACAATTTCAGTGCTCAAGCCTAGGCCTTGGCCTCAAAAATAACGCAATCATGTCGTCCATATAGGCCTCATGGCCAACACGTTATTCATGCATGGATTATGAATATTTGTAATACTATTTTGTGGATGTTTGTAATTCATGTTTATTTTTTTACCTGTGCTAAAGTATTTAAAATATTTCAGTTATTTTAGCGTTTATCGTATTAAGAATATGTTGTAATGTTTGTTATGGTTGTCGCATCTTTGTGGACTATTCCATTGGATGTTAAATAAACCTTTCATGTTTGTGTTGGCTGTAATGACCATCACACCTTTATGGACTATTCCGCTAGATGTTAGATGGAACCTTCTTGTTTTTGTGTGTCTCTTTTAGGGTGGTACTATTACCTCTCTCTTAGGGGCTCACCTTTCTCTCTCTCCACAGTAGAAGAACCTTGACACACCTACAACCAAACACTCACCAGACACAATTACTTGCTTTTCAAAGGCACAAACACATTCCTCTATCTTGCTGACCGTTAGAGACAAGGAAAATCTATAATAGTAGATGGAAACTGAGCCGATACTCTGGATGGGTCTCTTATTCCAAATAATGTGAGGTCTAATTGGGGCTTCACATCGGGGATACACCCTCGATTGGTGGATATCAAAAACTGTCAACAAAATGGTGCTAGAAGGAGGGCCAAACGATAAGTTGTGCCCATTGATTCTATTTTGAACCTCTTATTTAAAATGCCTCATCCTCGAATCTTACTCCTGGGGTGTTTTTCTAATTTATCCATTTGTCAATTTTCAATCCCCAATAATCCTCTCTATCACTTTTCTTAGTTAAATTTTGATGGTGAGGATGGAATATCCATAACCGAGCACATTTTTTATTTTCTTAAATTTTGTGAATCTTATGAAATCGATGATGAATATTTTCTAGTGCGCTTTTCTTCCTCACCCTTGAAGGTTGTGTTAATTTATGGTGCCATACCTTACCATCCACTTCCATCCATTCTTTTCATCATTTCGTCAAGGAGCTTCATCAAGAAATTGATAAGTATGATTACTGAGAAGCTTGTAAAAGAAACAATCAGTTAAGAATGAATCCTGATGAATCAGTTAAGGATTTCTCTAATCGATTCCTTCACCTTTGATATGAATGTCCTAAAGAGTATATAGATTGGGATTTGTTTAAACAAAAGTTTCATCATTTGGTTCATATCTCTTTGCATAGTGAACTTGAACGCCCTAATGTTTCCACTTCCCCAACTCTCGTGAATCATGAGACGCCTCTAATTTCAAAGGAGGAAATTATTTCTCCTTTTGTTCTTTGTCCTCCTCCTTTTCCAGTTCCGATGAGGTTTCCTTCGTGTGATGAAAATAAAGTTGGAAAATCTACAAATAAAATTCCTTATCCATCGTTTCATCCTCCTTCCGCTTTTCATGATTCAAATCTAATGAGAGAAACCCCAGAATGGCTAATGAATGTTGTGGTAAAAGCCAAATTTTCCATTCCTCAAGATGGTGTTAACACTCATAACTATGATTTTGAATCTGATTTTGATTTTTGTTATCCTCTATCATCTACATGCCATGATTCTTTGTACTTTGATTCACTTGATCAATCTGCTCCACCAATAAGTCTTTCACACTCTCTTGATTTTCAAGTTGTTGGTCCAAATTGTGATTAGGTTCAAGGAAGTCACATTACACAGGTATAGGAGCGGGACGGTGAAGTTTCTTTCAAAACTTCTTCTCTTTTTCAAAATTCTCCATGTAAATATGGTGTTTCCTCATTCTTGGTTTATATTGAATCCACTAATCTCGGTAATCAATCAAATGCAATTAATTCTTTCAATCAATTTATAGAATTGGGAAATAATCATTTTGATGATGATGATTTTGTTGATGTATGCGATCACGAATGCCTAGGTACATCAGCTGATCTTTCGGTTTCTCATGAATATTTTAATTTAAATCTAGAATCTTATTTGGTCAAAGAAGATGTCCTTATCAAAACTTCCCCTTCATCTCACTATATCTTGTGCTCTACTATTTGCGATGCATCTACATGTTCTGAAGATATTCCATGATATTCAAGTTATTCATCGGATGAGTTCACTTCTCAATTGACACTAGGTGGTGAGATTATCTATGGTTAAAATGAAAACAATCAAATCATTGAGCACTCTTTCCATCCCTCATCATATCTTCTCTTGAATGAAGATAACTCTTCAAATAATCTTTCTCATGAAGTTTCTCCGATTTATGCATCTTCATATTTTTGATCAGACGAATCTTTTAACTTGAATAATATTGTTGTTGAAGTTGAAAAATCAGTCAAATCAATAACAAACATGGTTTTCATCTGGTAAGAAGTGATCTTATTGAAACCACTGGTAGAAACTATCCTCACACCACGCATCATCTAGTTCAATATTCAAAATTTTATTTTACAATATTTAAAGGTTCTGGGACTTGTCAGCAAGTCAAGTCACTTCAACTTATGTTGATGGTTATGTCAAGATCTCGTGACTCTAGTAAGCTCCCCAGAATAACTCAAATCTAGTTTCTCTTACACAATACTTCTCTTTGGATGGTTTAAATTGATGTAAATTTCCTTTTGAAAGATGTTTGGTATTTCGGATGTAATTTTTCAAAATTTTCAGGATTTCACTTCTGATCAAATTCAAGAAGATTATTTAGTTGATTCATCTTCATGAAAATATCTTACATCAAACTCATTTTTGGAATGTGTATCTCTCTTAAAGTCATGGAACTGTGAAGTTGATCACCTCAAAGATCATCTTTTGCCGAAGGCATCATATCTATCAAATTTATTTCATGATAAGCGGCTCCTAGTTTTCCTTGCGAATTGATCATATTGTAAATCTTGTTCTTCATAGCACCTGAAATACTCTTGAGTGCGAATGAATGCATGAGTTATTGTGAAAATCAAATTCTTATTCATTCACTATATTCTAACCAGTCTCATGTGTTTTTTGTAATGACATTAATTTTCACTTATTTCGATGACTAAGATGCCAATGCATTATGTCATTTGTCATGTGAAGAAGAAGATTCTATTATTCAAATCATTTGTTAAGATGTTCAAACTAATATAATTTTTTTATTTTCTAACCCATAATATCATGCCAAAAATGATCCATCTGATCATGATATCAACTCTCATTCGTTTCACCACTTTCCCACCAATATATCCAATGATAGTTGTTTTACATCCTTTGATCCTCATGGTTCAACATTCCACCATATGGATACTTGCTGAGAAGTTAAGGAACTTCAGCCATTACTAATGGTTATGCAGGGTCCTCATTGTCTTGGCATGTATGTTGAATATGACCAGATATATTTTCACTCACAATATTCCAATCATGATTCCACGCATTTAATTGAAGATTCATTATTTCAAAGTTTTATGGGTTTTTAAGAGGATTGTTTCGAATTTCATGATTCAATTTCCGAATGGTTGGAGAAATATTACTTGGCAAGATCCTTTGCAAATAACAGGTTTCTGTTGGACATTGGATTCAATGCTCCCCATGTGTTTCGCGACATACGCTAACCGCCTCTCGTGGATCCTAACTCTGGTGATTGTAGCGCAGACTAACGCCTACAGGTTTTGGTATAACGACAATCGTGATTCGAACAAGTGGTATCAAAGCGACAGGTCTCGAGTTCGAAACTCACCCGACTCGCGTTGGGGGGGATATTGTTAGACATTGGATTCAACACTCCCAGTGTGTTTTTTGACATGGACTAACCACCTCTCGTGGATCTTAACTCTAGCGATTGTAGCAGAGACTAACGCCTGCGGGTTTTGGTCTAACGGAAATCGTGATTCCAACAGTTTTGACCTTTTCTCATACTTGCTAAGAAAGATGACACAGAAGAAGGTGCATTGACAAGAATTATTTGAGGTTTGTCTGATTATGGTTTTCATTGAAATGGTAAGAATGTGAACTAGATAAAAGTAGTGGTTGTGACACATATTTCTACCCATAGGCAAGACCCTCTTTTTTTGTGCAAATTATTCACGCTCTCTTATTTTCTCTTGCACAGTACTTTATATAATTTTTAATTGTTCGTATATTTTTCATTGAAAGCTCGGAACAAATATGGTGGTTTCATTGGAAATTTAATTATATGTGACCTTGACCTTGTAGTTGTTAGGTTAGGAGTAGGATTCACTGCATTCTAGTTTCCCCTCTCTTGCACTCATTCTGCACTTGTTCTCTTTAGTATTTCTTGTCTTTTCTTACCTCTGTCTTCTATCATGTTTGGTTTAGCCTCATTTGTTTGTGATTTGGTTTCACTTTTGTGTTGTGTCATTTCCTTTTCATTCTGTTGATAATAATTTGCATAAAGGGTGTACTATTTGGCATTGAAAGACAATGTGGGAAAATAGAGAAGGAATTTGTGACACTACAACATTTGGCTAACTCTCCATCCTTCTTCCTTGTCTTGGTTACACATTTTGGTTGATGATGTTTTGAAGGAAAATATGATCCTTGCATTAGGAAATCCTTGTGTCAAACCATAATCTCCATGTCTATCTAGAAACCTCATTCCTACACTCGAGTGTTTATGTTTTGGTTCTTTCAGGCTGATCCAATCAAGTAGAGAAGTACAAGGGGAAAATATAAACGAGCAAGGAAATATCCGAGGTATTATATATGCTTCTCTAAAGGGAAAACCTATCCTTCTCTAAATTATTCGGGATCCCTCTTCTGCCCATGAAATAAATACGTGTTGATGCAAAGTCATATATAAATAAATAAATAAAGGCAAAAGAAGAGAACAACTTCCTACACAGAGAGATGAAGAAAACAACTCTACCAGGGTATTATTTAGGCTCGCTGGCAGCGGAGAAATGCTTGGGTTCCTCAAGTGACTCCACTAGAGTACTATCCAGGCCTGCTGGAAATGGAGAAACACTAGAGATGAAAAAATATACTCTGGAAATCTAAATCTCACGAACTTCATTACCTTATCCTGATTTGAAACATTGTTTGATCACTGGTATTATGTTTGTGTTTAACCGAGTAAAGGAATGAAGGGGGCTATTTTTATGCATAGGGTAAGTGGGGAAGCTATGATAATTTTAACGATGAATCAATACTCCCTGAAGAACTAGACCCTGCACGAAATAATTGACCAGGGCGGAGAAGATAGATTTCTACTAGTGTGTCGCCAAGTGTTGTCAATGTGACAAACACCCTCAAAAAATTTTCCTATACTTGAATTTTGGAGCTTATTATGGATCTTGTGATCGATCGTTCTATAGTCACTTCTTGGTCAATTGATTCTTTTGAGATCCCTTCTTGAATTAGAAGTGTCTAAGTCACTTGCTTAGACATGCTCAGTCCGCAACAAGTCCATGAGCGCATTCTTTTACACAAGCTTGAAAAAGCATAGCATAGTCCATTAAAATTTTTCTCGTGTGACGTCTAATCCATATCGACAACCAGTGCTCACTGACATTGATAATATATCACTTCTACCTACTTTTTTAATTCTATTTTGGTGAGTTTTGCAAACTGTAGCTTTCAAACACCTTTATTTTCGTGAGTGTCATTTTCATGTTTTCGGTTGTCACTTTTGCTTTCTTTCACTCTAATTAGTGTTGTTTTCATGTTATATTTGCTTTGGAATTTGTTACTTTCACTATTGTTTGCATATCACAAGTGTTTTTCACACTTTAGCAATTGTCGTCTTCCTGCATATTAAGTGTCACACGATGTATATGCATGGATTATGAATATTTGTAAGACTATTCTATGGATGTTTGTAATTCATGTTTTTTTTTTTTTTTTAAGTAAATCTATTTCTATTTATATACTGTAAAAATACAACAAGGCATAGGCCTCAGCAGTGCAATCCCAAGAACCAAGCATTAATCCTCAAAAAACAATAATACGAGACTGCCCATATGTGAGAAACCAGTCCTAGAGAGAATTTTTTTGCTACCCACGCAGGGGAAACCAGCACGTTGAGAAAGGACATATATCGCTTTTCATAATCAAAATAACACTACTGTTCAGGAAGGAAAAAATGGACCCAAACAGAATATGATCCAAAACCATAAACCAGCTAAGACTATAGTGTTTAGTTGTCATTGGACATAGAGGGAGGCTCCTCCACAATTAAACACATGTATGCATCACTGCTATCAGATGCTGCTGCGGGAGTCGCACAGGTGGAGTCGTCCTTAGCAACAATTGAGACGCGAGCCATGGGATATTTTCCTTGCTGATTTTTGTTGATGTTCTCCTTGTGAGTTCCTTTGCTACTGGAGGCCCCATTCTATGAGACAACAAGAACTCCATAACATTGATCATAATTATGCATACTGGGATCGTCAGGGGTCTCGAGGTGAGCTGCTTCCTCCTTGAGAGTAACTGCGATGAAGGTAGTAATGTTGGGTTGATTCATTGTACAGTCATAATGAAACTCAGCGGTATGAGTGGTTTGGCACAGGGTGACCTGCGAGGGGGGGATGGAAGTGGCAGTGACTGTGGTGGTGGTATATGGTCTCGAGGGGGAAGCGGTAGGAGGAAAAAGAGAGCTAGACTACAAGTGCGTTTGACCAGTAGGCCAGACTCTACCTCGTCCACCACGAGTATCAGGATATCTACCATGTTCAAATTCTTGAGAGGAGGAAGAGGTATCAGAAATGGAAGAGGGTGGCATACGAGTGGCTCTGCCACGATTGCTTCCGCGACTGCTGCCCCGACGGCAGCGCATTCGTTGCCTTAAGCGAGGCACGAGGGCGTTGGAACTTGGATAATGACACACAGGCACAGGTGAAGAAAGAGCTTTAGAGAACGAAGGAGTTGAGGTCAAATGCCGGCGGCAATGCAGGCTTTGAGAGAAGTGAGCATCTAGAGTAAGCTCAATGCAGCAAAGGAGGGAGCAGCGCCTCCCAGTATTCGTGCGAGAGCTTAGCTCCACGATACCAGAGGGGCATCTGCAAGCCCTCAGAACAAGGGAGGGTAAATTGAGGAGCGGATAACCAGACGGAGAAGAAACCCTGCCCATCATTTGCAACTTGTAGCTGTGAGTTGATCCTCGACGAGAATGCGAAGTAAATGAGCATTTATAATCTGTTCTGGCAACAATTAAATCCATACGAGTGAGCTCGTATGTGACCATGTGGCCAGGCCACGCGCCAACATCCGGTCACCGCCAAGAGCCGTCCTCCCAGATCACCTTAATATGCACCCGCATCCGGGATCATGTTTGGTTTTTTACCTATGCTAAAGTAGTTGAAATATTTCGATTATTTTAACACTTATCAGATTGAGAATGTGTTGTAATGTTTTTTATGTATGTTGCTTCTTTGTGGACTATTTCGCTAGATGTTAGATAAAAATTTTGTGTTTGTGTTGGTTGTAATGACCATCACATATTTGTGGAATATTTGGTTGTATGTTAGACATACCCTTCTTATTTACGTGTGTCTCTACTAGGGTGGTGCTATTACCTCTCTCCTAGGGGCTCACCTTTCTCCCTCTTTGGGGATGAAGAACCTCGACATACCTACAACCAAACACTCACTAGGAACACTTACTTCTCGAAGGCACACACACGTTCCTCTCTCTTGTTGAAATTTAGAGCCAAGGAAAATCTACAAGAATACATGGAAACTAGACTGATACTATAGATGGGGATCCTATTCCAAATGGTGTGAGGTCTAGTTGGGACATCACATTGGGGAGACCGCCTTGGTTGACATATTTACAACACCATAAAATATGGCACTAGAAGGAGGGCCAGATGCCAAGCTGTGCTGATTGAGTCTATTTTGAACCTCTTATTTAAAATGGATTATCCTCAAATCTTACTCCCATGGTGTTTTTCTAATTTATCCATTGGTTAATTTTCAATCCCCAATGATCCTCTCTATCATTTGTCTTAGTTAAAGTTTGATGGTGAGTATGGAACATCCATAACCGAGCACATTTATGGTTTTATTAAATTTTGTGAATATTACCAAATCGATGATGAAGATTTTTATTGTGTTCTTTATTCGTTACCCTTGAAGGTCGTGTTAATCTATGGTTCCATATCTTACCACCTTCTTCCATCCATTATTTTCATCATTTCCTCAAGGATCTTCATCAATAATTTGATAGGTATGAGTATCGATATGTTTATAAAAGAATCGATATTAAGAATGAAGCTTGATAAATCAATTGAGTATTTCTCTAATCGATTCCTTCACCTTTTTTTATGAATTTCCTGAAGAAGATACCGATTGAGATTTATTTAAACTAAATTTTCAGCTTTTGGTTCATATCTCTTTTCACGGTGAACCTAAACCCCTTGATGTTTCTACATTCCCAACTCTTGTGAATCACGAGATACCTCTAATCTTAGATGAGGAATTTATTGCTCCTTTTGTTCTTTGTCCTCCTCCTTTTCCATTTCCAATGAGGGTGCCTCCGTGTGATGATAATAAATTTTGAAAATTTACAAATCAAATTCCTAATCCATCTCACCATCCTCCTTCTGATTTTCATGATTCAGATCTAAGGGAAGAAACCATGGAATGGCTCATGAAGCCTGTGGTAAAAGCCAAAATTTCCATTCCTCAAGATGGTTTTAACACTTATAACTCTGGTTTTGAATCTGATTTGGATTTTTGTTATCCTCTATCATCTATGTGTTAGTGTGTTTGGTGCACGCATGTACGAAATCACACCAACTTAAGGGGTGTGGTTTACCCTCTTAAATTATTGGTCATAGGAGGAAAAGATATGGGGTCAAGCAAGTTAATGGAACATGCTAGAACATAAACATACTAGATAGAGAAATAGCATGCATATTCAAACATAAAAATTAAACTAAAATTAAAACAAATAATACAAAAGCTCTAAATAGAGTCAAACAACTGCAATAATCCAAACGACGACGCTTACATCCCCTCTTATTGAGTGCTGGTGGGAAATGAGGATGAAACTTTAACCCACTTGCCAAGGGGGCCTTAGAACTTGGGTTTCTAAGTCTCGATGCAAGGATGTCTTTACTTCTAAGCTTGCCTCAGTGCAAAGTCTCCCTTTCTCTACTATGGTGGACTGAACTTGTTGGATGGCCAACAATTGATTCCCCTCTATCTCTGCTCTGGATCACACACTGCTGGTATTTCTTGGGGAAATTATGGCCAACATAACAATGTGCTCTCCAGTTGTTCATCTCTTGGTGGCCTTTTATAGGAGAATTCAAATCCTCCTTCCCTCTCTTGGTACATTGTGGATGGTGACCCAAGAGAGGGGGATGATTCCATTATGTGCCACATTTATTCCATTGTGTGCTCCCTTGATTTCCTAAGGAGGCTTGGGTGGTTGTCCTTAGGCAGCTTCAAGTGTAAAATAACTATCCTGGAGTGTGCTTTTTGTGGTCCTGGAAAGTGACTTCCGGCACTCCCAGGATTGTGCGCGTTTTGGGTCAAAAGGCACGCAAAGACGCTCTTATTGAAGGATTTTGTGTGCAAAAGCATTTATGACTTGCTCAAATTTGATTTTTCCTCAGACCTTAGAGATTTTTAAATACTTTATAGGTTCTCTAATGTATCTTAGCCCTATAAATCCTTTTTCCAGACATTAAATCATGTTGTCTTTGCTTGTACGATTTTCCAGTGTTAACAATCTACATTCCATGAATCTATCTACTGTGATTCACTTGATCAATCTACTACACCAACAAGTTTTTCACACTCTCTTGATTTTCAAGTTGCTGGTCCAAATTGCAATCAGGTTCAAGGTAGTCACATTACATAGGTAGAGGAGTGGGAAGCTGAATATTCTTTCAATCTTTCTTCTCTTTTTCAAAATCCTCCATGTGAAGATTGTGTTTCCTTATTCTTGGTTGATATTGAATCCACTAATGTCAGTAGCCAGTCAAATGAAATTATTTTTTTCAATCAATCTGTAGCATTGGGAAATAATCATTCTGATGATGGTGACTTTGTTGATGTATATGATCACGAATTCTTAGGTTCATCAACTAATATTTCGATTTCTCATGAAGATTTTAATTTAAATCTAGAATCTTATTTGATGAAAGAATATTTCCTTATCAAAACTTCCCCTTCATCTCATATCCCCTATGCTCTATTGTTTGTGATGCAACTACATGAAATGAAGATATTCCATGCTCTTCAAGATCTTCATCAAATGAGTTCACTTCTCAATTGACACTAGGTTATGAGATTATCCATGGTGAAAATTAAAACAACCAAATCATTGAGTACTCTTTCCATCCTCCATCATATCTTCTATTATGTGAAGACAACTCTTCAAATCATCTTGCTCCAATGAAATTTATCTAATCTATGCATCTTCAAGTTTGCGATCAGAAGAATATTTTAAATTGAATAATCTCGTTGTTGAAGTTGAAAAATCCGATCAAATTAATGACATAAATGGCTACCATTCGGTGAGCATTGGTCTTATTAAAGCCAATGGTAGTAGCTATCCTCACACCATGTACGATCTGGTTAAATCTTAAAAATGTGATTTTAGAATATTTAAAGGTCCTGGGACTTGTAATCAAGTCAAGGCAGTTCAACTTCTATTGATAGTTATGTCATGATCTCGTGACTCTAGTAATCACCCCGAACTAACTCAGATCTAGTTTCTCTCGCACAATCCTTCTCTTTGCATGGTTTCACTTGATGTAAATTTATTTTTGAAATATTTTGGTATTTCGGATGTGATTTTTCAAATTTTCAATTTTTCACTTTTGATTGCATTCAAGAATGTTCTTCAGTTGATTCATCTTCATGAAAATATATTGCATTAAAATCACGTTTGGAATGTGTATCTCTTTTAAATTCATGGAGTTGTGAAGTAGATCACCTCAAAGATCATCTTTGGCAAAAGGAATCATATCTATCAGATTGATTTCATGATAAGAGGCTCTTGGTTTTCCTTGTGAATATCATATCGCGAATATTGTTCTTCATAGCACCTAAAATCCTATTGAGTGTGAAAAAATGCATGAGTTATTGTGCAAATCAAATCCTTCTTCATTCACTATATTCTGACTAGTCTCATGTGTTTGTTGTACTCATATTCCTTTTCACTTCTTTAGATGAATACAATGTCAATGTAGTGTGTCATTTATCATGAAAAGAAGATGATTCTATTAATCAAATAATTTTTGAATATTTTCAAACTAATATATGTTTATTATTTTCTAGCCCAACATTTCATGCCAAAAATGGTCCATATGATTGTGATATTAACTGTCATTCATTTCACCACTTCACCAATATATCCAATGGAAATTATTTAACATATTTTGATCCTCATGCTTCAACATCCTACCATTCGAATACTTGTCGAGAAGTCGAGGCACTTCAACCATTTCTGATGGTTATGTCAGGTCCTCATTGTCTTGGCATGTCTACTGAACATGATCAGATCTATTCTCCCTCACAAGATTCCCATCCTAATTTTGCGCATTTAATTGAATATTCATTATTTGAAAATTTTCAAGTTTTTCAAGAGGATTGTTTTGAATTTCATGATCCAATCGCCAAATGTTTGGAGAAATATTTCTTAGAAAGATCCTTTGCAAATAACAGGTTTCAGAATTTTCTCACACTTCCTAAGCAGTATGACATAGAAGAAGGTGCATTCACAAGAAATATTCGAGGTTTTTCATATTATGGGTTTCGTCATAAAGGTAAGAATGTGAAATGGATAAAAGAAGTGGATGTGACACATATTTCTTCCCACGGGAAAGACCTTCTTTCTATTGTGAAATCTTTCAAGATCTCATATTTTATCCTACACATTACTTCATATCTATTTTAATTAATCGTATCTTTATCATTGCAAGTCGCGAACAACTACGATGGCTTCAAGGGAAATTTCATTATACATGATCATCATCTTCTAGCTGTTAAGTTAGGAGTAGGATTATGTGAATTATAGCTTCCCCTCTATTGCACTCATTCTACACTTCTTCTCTTGTCTTTTCTTACCTCTATCTTCCATCATGTTTGTTTTAGCCTCCTTTGTTTGTGATTTAGCTTTGCTTCCTTGCTGTGTCATTTAATTTATGTTTTGTTGATAATAGTTTGCATGAAGGGTGTACTATTTGGCCTTGAGAGACAATGTGGAAAAATCAAGAAGGAATTTGTGACACTGCAACATTTGGCTAACTCCCCATCCTTCTTCCTTGTCTTGGTTACACCTTTTGGTAAATGATGTTCTGATGGAAAATATAATCCTTGCGTTAGGAAATCCTTCTTTCCAACCATGATACCCATGTCTATTCTGGAAACCTCATGCCTACACTCGGGTCTTTTTGTTTTGGTGTTTTCAGGGTAATCCAATCAATTAGATAAGGACAAGGGGAAAATCTAAATAAGCAAACCAATATCAGAGCTATTATTTATGCTTTTCTGAAGCAAAAACCTCTCCTAGTCTCAATAATTCGAGATCCCTCTTCCACCCATGAAATAAATAAGTGTCGATGCACATTCCTATATAAATAAATAAATAAATGTTAAAGAAGAGAAATGATTCTTGCGCAGAGAGGTGAAGAAAGCAACTTCGATGTGGTACTCTCTAGGATTGCTAGCAGTGAATCAATGCTTGTGTTCATCAGGGAACTGTCTAGGCCTGCTGGCATCAAAGCAACACCAGAGATGAAAAAATATACTATGAAAATATAAAGCTCGCGAACTTCATTACCCTATCTTGATTCGAAACATTGTGTGATCGATGGTCTTATGTTTGCGTTTAACTGATTAAAGGAATAAAGGGGACTATTTTCATGCATGGGGTAATTGGGGAAGCCATTGTAATATGAATGATGAATCAATACTCCCTGAAGAACTAGACCTTGAACGAAATAATTGACCAAGGCAGAGAAGCTAGAGTTCTACCAATGTGTGTCCAAGTGTTGTTGTTGTGATAAAAACCCTCCAAAATTTTTCCTATACTTGAATTTTGGATACTACTGTCGATATTGCGATCAATCGTTCAGTAGGAACTTCTTGGTTAGTTGATACTTTTGAGCTCCCTTATTGAATTAGAAGTGTCGAAGTCACTTTCTCACACATGCTCAGTCCATAAAAAGTTCATGAGCACATTATTTTACGACAACTTGAAAAAGCATAGAATAGTCCATCAAAACCATGGTTGTGTGATGTCTAATCCATGTCTACATCCAGTGCACACTGACATTGATAGTATCTCACTTCTAGCTGCTATTGTACTTCTATTTCAGTGAGTTTTTTAAACTGCCTCTTTCTCGCACCTTTGTTTTCGTGATTTTCATTTTCATGTTTTTGATTGTTTATTTTTCTTGCTTTCAATATAATTAGTGTTGTTTTCATGTTATATTTTCTCTGGAATGTGTTACTTTCACTGTCATTCACATATCGCAAGTGTCGTTCATACTTTAGCAATTGTCATATTCCAGCATGTTAAGTGTCACACAATGTATAATAACCTGTTATGGTTTGTTTCTATGGTAATATTTATGTAAATGAGTTGTTCTTATTGTCTAAATATATATCGTAGTCATTTCCAAAGTTTCAATCACTTCCGCAAAAGTGTCGTCATGGTCATCGCAAAGTGTATCTTTAGTTTCGCACTTGTTGTAAGTTATCGCAAAGCTGTCACACTGAGTGAAGTATGTCACTCATGTGTTATGGATGATCTATGTTGTGTCATCAAGTGTTATAAGTGTGTGATCACAATCAATTCTTGTCACTTTTCACATCACTTGTAGGGATCCCATACTTAGTCAAATTTGGAAAACTCCCTGACCAAACAACCTAGCCTCATCCATTCCTCTTGAACAGCGCATTGTGTAGTCTCAACACTCAAGCCGTAACCTAGTCTCTTTGCACTTCGTAATGTGTAGTCTTGCTCTCCCAGAATTGCATATTTCACAAACTCAGTCCTCAATCTCAACCCCTGAGTTGCAAAACTGCACAATATTTCTCTCCATCCAGGCCAACACTATGCATTGTGCAGTCTCTGTTAGCGTAAATTATTAACACAAGTGTATGAAATAGCTCACTTTAGCTGCACATGACAAACAACCCTGACAAAAAATATGGTTGCTTAAATTCTTTAGATATGCATGTGATAGTTAAAATAAATGCTACCAAAAACTCGATATATGCAGTAAAATTAGTTAAACAGTGAAAATAAATAAGAAATGCTCCATACATCCAACATAAAAGACAAGATATACATATTTTTTTATGTATTATAGCACATGGGAAGGGAACAAAGAATGGTGTTACCAATCTCCCTCAATGGGATTGGTTCTTAGCTGTCCTCAACGCTTCAGATCCAGAAGTTTCTCTCTCTCAATGGTGTAGAAAACCCATAATGTAACGAACTCTATGGGAGCTCAAGAAGAAAATAAAGTTGTAGCTGCAATGAGAATGATCAAAGCGCGACAATCAAAGTGATCAAAGTGAAGAATGAATGGAAAACCCTCCTATTTATAACAAAATATTGAGTTATACACGATAATCGCGAATAATAAAATATTATTAACCAATATCTAGATCTAACCGCTTGGAATAATTTATTATATTTTGTTGGAGGGAAAAGGTATTTAAATTGGTTAAATACCTTTATTTAGAAATAATAAACAAATAAATGATTTATTTATCATTTCAAGAATTTGGTTAAGGAATAATTAACAAATAATGATTTGTTTAATTATTTCTAAGTGATTTAGTCAAATTTAACAAAGAATAGTAACTAAATAATGATTTAATTAATTATTCATAAAGAAAAATAATGTTTTATCTAATTATTTCTCATGGTTGGGTTAAATATGACCAAGAATATTATTTAAACAATGGTTTAATTAATTATTCCTAGAGGAAAATCAAGTAAATGAGGATTTATTTAATTATTTCTCATGGGGTTTCTTGTTTGAACCAGAAATAACTTAATAAAATATGGTTTATAAACTTTTTTCTTATAGTGAAAACAATTTTACTATGGTAAAATTGGTCTTACATGGTGTACTTCGATCCATCTAATTGTAAATGGTTAGATAACCAAAAATTGGTGTAACAATCTAAGTCCTCAAGCATCAGTCTTGTGCTCTTGAACTACACAATTAAGCAATCACCTTCACCTAAACTCTTACCCTTCCAGTACTGTGCATTTTCCAATTTTAGTGTTGAAGCCTAGGCCTTAGCCTCTGAAAGTGTGCAATCATACCCTCCAAACAGGCCTAAACTACGCACTACGCAGTCTTAGACCTTAAGCCCATCCCTTAAGCTCTTGATTTGTGCAACTATGTAATCGCCGGGTTTTTTTTTCTCTCCATAGATATACAATTGGATGAAATAGTGCAAAACCCCTCAGCCTGACTCACTGAGTCCCAAAACTATGCAATATTCCTGCCAAATCCATCATGAACTGTGAATTACGTAGTCTTAGAGCTCAAGCTCCACCCCTGAATGCTTGAGCTACACAAATGCACAGTCATTGAACCTCTCCCTCAGCCTATCATTGGGTTCTCACTCAATCAGTGGATCATCATGCAACATCTAAGACTAGGGGTTTATCATATTGATGTCGTCTTCTCATGAGTGGATTGAAAATGTAGGTACTTTATCATGCTATGGAAAGATCATGAAGAAGGATATGGAGATAGAGGACATGCTAGAAGACACCTCTAGAGCCAAGGAGATAAGATGATCATCATGAAAGAAGACAGAGGAACACTAGACTATAATATAAGATGGAAGATCAAGACCACATTTAACACTCCTTATCTTCAATTCAAATGAGGAGGAAGAAGGAGAACATGCACCATATTTTCGAGAAGAAACAAAGAAAGAAACAACAAAATGTGACTTGAAATTTCCATGCATCATGCAATACATTTCATCAGTGTCATGTCATGAGTCGTCATATGCCACATCATTATTGTGGATTATGTAATTATCTATTCAAAATGTATTGTAAAGTGGAAGTCCAAAGGACACATACAGAATATGAAGATTCATGTAAATTCAAAAAGTCATAAGAAGTCAAATAGTCATGAGGGTAATAAAAGAGTCACAAGGAATTGAAGCATCACCCCATTGCTTATATTTACACCCTCATTGTATAAGAAAAAAAAAATTCACCTTGGCTCCTCTTGCAAGGAATTAGAGAAAAAAGCTATTTATTTTGGGGAGAAAGGAGTGGCTCCAACACTCCATTGTTCGAGCTAGTGGTGTTCATTTTATACATGTGTCTTGGAAATTTTACTTAATATCAGAAGCTTCATGGCTAGCATGTTCTTCATGCATGTATTATGAATATTTGTAAGACTATTCTGTGGATGTTTGTAACTCATGTTTATTTTTTTACCTGTGCTAATGTAGTAGAAATATTTCAGTTGTTTTAGCACTTATCATATTGAGAGTGTATTTTAATGTTTGTTATGGTTGTCACATATTTGTGGACGATTCTGTTGGATGTTAGACATATCTTTCATGTTTGCGTTGGTTTCAATGACCATCACATCTTTGTGGAGTATTACATTGGATGTTAGACATACCCTTCTTGTTTGTGTGTGTCACTACTAGGGTTGTACTATTACCTCTCTCTTAGGGGCTCACCTTTCTCCCTCTCTGAAGGAGAAGAACCTCAACACACCTACAACCAAACACTCACCGGGCACACTTACTTTCTTTTCAAAGGCACAAACATGTTCCTCTCTTTTTATGATAGTTAAAGCCAAGGAGATTCTATAAGAATACATGGAAATCAAGGAGACAATATGGATGGGGCTCCTATTCCCAATGATGTGAGGTCTATTTGGGTCTTAACATTAGGGAGACCTCCTTGTTTGACGGATTTCCATCACCATCAACAAAACCCATGGGGATTGAGTCATGGTGTTTGTGATTGTTTTGTACTCTTGGTATTTTTTAATTTGTATGCTTTTGACTTGTGGTTTGATTACATTTGGTGCATGGCCATGCCACTTTATTTTTGGTGTCATATTTTTTTTTTCGTAGTTTTTTTTTTCTTGTTTGTTTCTTTTTCTTGCCTTTTATGTTTTGAGGGTCTTGGGAATTGGTTGGGGAAAGAGGAAAGTTAATGGAGCTTGGGGAGAACTGAAAAAAACCAAATAGGTAATGAAAGACCCGTATGAAGCTCGATGCATGAGTAAAGGGAAGCTGAATGCAAGAATATGAAAACCAGTTGGATTGGTTGTGTCCATTGGGATAAATGGATGGTGTTAGGATAGTCATGAGAAAGGTAACAAAAAAGGTAAAGTAAATGTATTTGAGGCATCATATGCCTTGGCTATTTTGGGAACTGTTATTCTCAATGTTATGCATGTTGTGCATGGATAAAAGGAGTTTCCTTACCCTTGACCTTATGATATCTGGTACTTATGTTGTGATCATGATTATGCTAATATCTATATATGTATATGTATTTCATTGTTTGACAAGTTCATCATGGATCATGATTTTTTTATGCTAATATATATATATATATATATATATATATATATAGCATTTTCTGACAGGTTGTCGGGGATTATTCTTGTGGAAGGACTTATTATGTAGGTGAATGGCGTGAAGAGGTTTTGTTATTATGAGGAATATAGTGGGAAAAATAATCTTGAAAACTCTATGAGGTTAGTATCATGTGGATATAATTTGATATTATGTTCCTATACTATGCATATTTTTATTTTATGGACAGACTATGTTGAGGGATACATCAACTGAATGGAAGAAGTGTGATTCGCAAAATGTTGGGAAAAACATGGATTGTAGAAAGACACTAGAAGCAAGGTTGCTTGGTAGAGACAACATGGTCTTTGGATGTGCAGTACTATTGTTTTGTATATGTTGTACATGAGTATATGTAGTGCTCTATATAGATAATGTTGTGTACATGTTGTATATATGGTGTTGTGTACATATGGTGATGTGTGCATGTTGTATATGCAGTGTTGTGTGCATGTTTTATATGCAGTGTTGTGTGCATGTTTTATATGCAGTGTTTTGAAAATATGGCTTTTGTGCATGTTTTACATGTGGCATTGTGTGCATGTGATGTTGTGTACATGCAGTACATGTGGTGTTGTGTGAATGTGGTTTTCTGTAGGTGGTGTTGTGTACACATTGTGCAACTAGTGTTGTGTACGTGTGGTGTTGTGTACACATTTCGCAGGTGGTGTTGTGTACATATGGTGCAACGTACATGTTGTACACGTGGTTTTGTGCATATTTTGCACATGTGGTATTGTGTACATGCTGTACATGTTGTGTGGTGTATATGTGGTACTGTGTTACGGGTATTGTGTCATTGTTGCACTAGCATATATGGTAAATTTTCTGACACTTTAGTTCTGACAGCTTTAACGTATTATCAGAAAGTTCCCAATTTTTTCTCAATTTTTTTAATCTCGCCAAAAGCGTCTCTCTTGCAACACTACCCAAAAAGCGTCGGAATAACGACACTACCCAAAAAGTGTCGGAATAGCAACACTACCCAAAAAACGTCGGAATAGCGACACTACCCAGCATCGAAATAACAACACTACCCAAAAAGTATCAGAATAAAGACACTACCCAAAAAGTGTCAGAATAACGACATCGTCGGAAGAGCGATATTACCCAAAAATGTCACTTTTGTGACACTACCCAAAGCGTTGGAATAGCGACATTGTCAGGTCGAGTCGGGTCAGGTCGGGTTGGGCCATGTGAGGGCATCAGAGGAAACACATTCAGGTTGGTCGGGTAAGGTCAGGTCATGTGAGGGCACTCAAGGAAATACGTTCGAGCGAGTCGGGTCGGGTCAGGTCGGGTCAGGTCAAGTCGGGTCGTGCTATGTGAGGGTGCCTGAGGAAATGCATTCGGGTGGGTTAGGTTGGGTCAGGTCATGTGAGGGCACCCAAAGAAACACATTCAGGCAGGCCGAGTCGGTTCTGGTCGGGTCGTGTGAGGGCGCCCAAGGAAACGCATTCATGCAGGTTGGGTCGGGTCGTGTGAGGGAACCTAAGGAAACACATTCGGGAAGGTCATGTCGGGTCGTGCCGTGTGAGAGAACCCAAGGATATGTGTTCAGGCAGGTTGGGGCGGGTCGGGTTGGGTCATGTGAGGGTGCCCAGGGAAACACGTTTGGGCGGGTCGGGTCAGGTCAGGTCAGGTCATGTGAGGGCGCTTAGCAAAACACGTTCAGGCGAGTCGGGTCGGGTTGGCTAGGGTCGTGTGAGGGTGGGCATATCAAAAATGCTAAGTTGTGACCACTAGGGTGCCTTGTGCACGTTTTTGTGATTCGTTTTCCGTTTTCTCCGTCGTGCCTTCGTTCGGGCGAGTTCGGTTGTGCTGTGTGAGGGCACTACATGAAATGTGTTCGGGTGGAATCATGTGAGGGAAGCCATATCAAATATGCTAAGTTCTGATCGGTCGTGTGCCTTGCACACGTTCATGCGACTCGTTTACCATTTTCTCCCTCGTGCCTTCGATGTTTGGGCGGGTCAGGTAGGGTTGTGTGATGGCGGCCAAGGAAACGCATTTGGGCCGGGTCGGGTTGGGTCGTGTCGTATTGTGAGGGCGCCCAAGGAATCGCACTCAAGTGGGTCAGGTCAGGTCAGGTCATGTGAGGGCACACAAGGAAGGCGTCCAGGTTGGATTGGGTCGTGTCGTACTGTGAGGGCACCCAAGGAACATGTCTGGGATGGGTCATGTCGAGTTGTGTGATGTCGCCCAAGGAAATGGATTCGGGCAGGTTGGGTCGAGTCCGGTCAGGTTGTGCCATGTGATGTCGCTCAAGGAAATGCATTCGAGCAACTCAGGTCAGGTACAGTCGGGTCGTGCATGTGAGGCTTCCCAAGGAAATGCATTCGGGAGGGTCGAGTCGGGTCATGTCATGTGAGGGTGCCCAAGGAAACACGTTCGGGCAGGTCAAGTCGGGTCAGGTCATGTCATGTGAGGGAACCCATGAAAACACGTTTGGGCGGGTCGGGTCGTGTGAGGGCACCCAAGGAAACGCATTTGTGCGGGTCAGGTCAGGTCATGTGAGGGAACCTAAGGAAACGTTTTTGGGTGGGTCAAGTTGGGTCTTTTCGTGTGAGGGTTGTCTACTCAACTTAGTGTTCCTAAATTGATGTTATAAATTGTCAACCAGGGTTAGTAAATTGTTGAAGTGAAGTGCACTATATGTGCCTAGGTATATTCTTCCTACTTCGTTGTGTTTAGTGTTTTTCTAGTGTTTTTGGTTTTGTGTTCTTATGTTAAGAGGAAAAGAACTAAATTGTTGGCAAAGAGAAGTTACTGATCACACTAAAACAGAATAAAATCTACTCTAAACTATGAATGGCACCTAAGAATAGAAAGTGCTAATACACAAATTGTAAGCTGCTAAGAAAAGTCACTCATAACATTAAACTCGGTCCAATTCATTTCATTAGAGGTATGTTGGAACAACTAAGAAAATGATTAGTTTGATGTAATGAAGTAAACAACAACTTAAAATATCACACAGAAAATCTCATCTGTTGTTAGAAATTTGTTGGAACATTTTGAGAAAAGATTATCGGCAACATAGTAAGGAACCCTATGCTTAAAATAACTTATGACACTAGCATTAACTCATTCTGCAACTCAAAATGTTACTATTAAGCCCCATTCAAGGATTAGAGATCTCTTTGAATAACTTTGGAAAAAAGGTTGTTTGTAAAATTATGAGAAATTGCAGAACAGTCAAGAACTCAAAATGATATAACTAGTTCTTATTCATATGATAATGATGTGTTAGAAGAAGTTAAGAACAAGAGCAGCTTATAAAATAATGAGGGTCTTTTAAGTCTAGTTAACAGGGCTAGAATACAATTAACTAATAAAACTGAAATGCAATGAATGGAACTGAACTAAAGTGCAATTAACTCAAGAGTACTACAGCTATATCTCATTCATACATTAGTGATATATTGGAACAGCTCATGAGAACAAGATTGACTGTAATATTCAATATAAGTAAATGACATAAGCATGATGAAAGAAGATAAACTCAGAAAACTACCTAAGTTAAGAACAAAACAGAGCTAAAGTCACTTATCTAGAAAATATGCACAAAGCCTTTCGGACAGTAGGGGCCCTCTACCATCAGATTGGCACACGAATCCTTAACTCATTAGAATTTCTTCAGATCATGCATCAAATTTGTACTTCTTTCATTAAAGGAAAAACACTCAGAAACAGAGTATCACAGTTTGTGAGAATTAACAACAAAACATCAACTAACTAACTGTTTCTCGGTTCATCGAGTTATTCTTATAAGCAAATACATAACTGTCATTGAGTAGAAATAGGCATAGGTTTCTTTTATAATCAAAATTGAACTAGAACTCCTGTTGAGGACTCGTATTTTGCTGAAGACACCTGCAGAGTCCTTATCCTTGTGGAATTCTACTTCTTAGTTTTGGCTTCCTCCACGTGCATAACCACTTGCAGATTTTTGCTCAGCCTTCGTAGAGGGCAAGGAATGATGTGGGAGAGTTCTGGAATTTAACCATATGTGTTTTTCCCTCAAATTACACCTGTAACTTGTGTGAACATAAAGATGGCTGCGGAATATGCGACTAGCTATAGAATGGCTGCATTCTGTAGCTAAGTCTGATAAAAAATCACTATGACAACAAAACAACAAAAGTATAATAAGTCAGTCATTGCATGCATTCTTAAAGTGATTTCAATCATTCCTATTGATCTTTTAAGCCTATAGCTGATAAAGGACAAATGAAATGAAGTGAAATTTGGTGAAAGAAAATGACATCTTTAGGGCTCAACATACCCCCACTGCAAAGCTTTTGCATGTCCTCATGCAATCAATCCATGTATTCTGAAACTTCTGCCAGGACATCTAACTTCCTTTTTATACTTTGCTTGGAGTTCAATGGCATCCTAGGCTTCCTTATGACCAATTTGAACCTCAGATTTATAAGTGCCCTGCTCAATTTCTTGTTTTTCTTCTTCAGCTTCTCACTAGCCTTGTACAATTTTTTCATTTGCGGAGAGAGAGTTGTGTTCATATCACTTTTCAGCTTGACTTGTTCCCTTAAAATTTCATTTTCATTTTTTATATGCCTATTAAGTACTTCCAATTCATATTTATCTCTTCTCAGCACTTCAATTGAAGATTCTTGTGGGCTAGGAGTTCTTCCTCTGTTTTATGAGGCTCTCTTTTCTAATGACTCAACATAATTATAGATTTGTTGTTGGGTTGGGTCTACCTCCGGAGTTCCTCTATCAAGATCTTCTTCGTACTGGTACTCAGGAGATCTGTCAATTGGTGTCTCTTCATCTTCAATATCTATCATTCCTATTTGCTTAACTCTTATTTTCTTCAATATGCCTCTAAGCCTATGGCTTCTTCTCAATTTAGATGGTCCCTAACCTCTCTCCTTAGCATACTTTCTTATTATCTTTTCCTTTTTAAGTTTTTTCTTGATTTCAGCCAATTTTTCAGAGATAATCTCCTCACTGTCTTCTTGTATCGATTTATCAGTTTTAATTTCAACAGATTTGGCAATTTTTCCTCTCCTGCTTCTTCTTACAAGTTTTCCTTCAAATAGAGTTTCTTTAGGTTCTTCAAAATGATTCCTCAAGAGGAACTCATCCCAACTGTCTCCCACATTTTTCAAATGATGCTCAATTAGGATTTTAACTAGGCCATGGTGATACAAGGTGGTTTCTAAGAACTGAACCCTTTTTTGGACATTAGAAGCCATCCTCTTTAGGCTATGGAGTAAGAAAAAGGGTAAATTTATCTCTTCATTTAGGAAATTCATCATAAGTCGAATGTGATAAACATATAGGGTGCCAAACCTTCCCTCACAGGTTATAAAATTTTGTAGAATTAGCAACATATTTCGCCATTTATTCTTCAATGCTGAACTAGGAATGCCTTTCTTAAAAACTGAGATATCCATACCTGGTGTTTTTAGCATCTGCCTCCATACTTCATTGTGAAATTCCTTGTTTTTGAATCATCGTTCACCTTGCCTTGGAAACTCTGTTGCTTCTGATATGAAGGATTCTATGATAATGAACTTGACATCACCTATTTCAACTTCTGACCCGTTGAATGACCGGGAAAATGACTTGGTGACCTCCTTATGAAATCCATTGAACTTCTCCAAAAACTGTAGCCATCCAACCTGCTGTAACATCTCTTTAATTTGTGGGTAACCTTCTAGATATTTGGTTCCGACTGGTTTAGACCTTACAATAAGTCCCATGGCTTCTTTTCCTCAACTTCAATTTACTGCTCTGTTACTGCTCTCCTATTCAAGGTGAAAATGGCTGTAGAGGGTTGTTTTCACCCTAAAGATGACTTCTCTGTTTCTGCAGACAGGAATTGGCTACGAAAAAAATGACATGAAGTGGATATGGGATGAGTGAAATACGGTGAGGGTAAATCATACGAATAAATGAGTTTGAGAGTTGTCATGGAGTAAAAGACCGCGGAGAAATCCCATGAGGATTTCAAAATCATCACTGAATATTTCGGGTTAGTGACGTGACCTAATAGGTCACTTCAAGTACTGACCGTTAAATTTTAATAAATGATGATTTGATATGGCAAAATGGAAGGGATTTGTCCAAGGATTTTATGATAGACTTGATCAATACGAATAATCAAAATAACTTTATGAAACATACATATGACTTAACCATACTATATCTTTCATAATCTGTTATCATAATAATTTCACAATTTTACCTTAGCCCTTCTTTTGATTTTTGTTGTTTTAATATGCTTTGTCTTTCCTTTGAAAATCATTGATCTTTCAGTCTTCGTAATCCTTTTGATTTTGCTTGTTGAAATAGGTGTGCAGGATCAATTTGCTATTGAACAAGTGGTTGCTAGATAGTTGGTTGCAGAATATCTGGCTACAGAATGTACCTGTAAAAGCTTTGAGACATGGAATGAAATGATTTGAAATATGGATGGAATGAAGTATGAAATGAAATAAAAAGGATCATGAAATATAGTGTAATGAAGCATGAATGAAGTGAAATATGATGGAATGAAATGGATCATAAATGTGGAGTGGAATTAAATATGAAAAGTGGTCTGCAACTTATGATTTGTAATACTCAATTGCAGAAAAATATCAATTTTGAAAATTTGAAATGAAAACGAGATGGACCATGAAATGGAGTGAATGAAATATGAATGAAGTGAGATATGATGGAATGAAATGGATCATAAGTGGAATGTGATATGTAAAGTGAGCCTGCACTTATGATTTTATGATAGTTTTTTGCGGCAAAAGAACAATTCTGAAAAGCTAAAGTGTCAGAAGGATTATGATTTTCACCTTATCTTTTCTGTATAAACATGCTAATCAATGATTAGTTTTCATGTTTATACTTTATATATATATCTGATTTCAGAAAATACAATTAAGTTGATGAAGAAGAAGGATTCTTCTTCACTAACTTCACATCACTTCTCTTGGAATATCTTGAAAAATTCTTCTCTTGAAAGTGGCTTATGATACAGTTTCAATCTATGACCATTTACAAGAAAAGTGACATCATCTTCATCTATTGTCCTGATTTTTATTGCTCCATTTTCAAAAAAATTCACAATTTCATAAGGCCCAAGCCAATGTGTTTGGAATTTACCTTGAAAATATTTGAACTTTGAATCAAAAAGAGGGCCCAATCACCTTCTTTGAATTTCTTTTCCTTAATGTACTTATCATGCCATCTAGTCCTTTGTTGTTGGACTATATTTTCTCTTTGGACTGCATCTTATCTGATCTCATCAAATTCATTAATCTGCTCCAATCTATGTTTTTGTGCTTCTATTAGATAAAGTCCTAGCTGGACTGCCATTTTAAAAGTTTGAATCTGAAACTCTATGGGAAACAAGACTTGTTTTCCATAAACAAGTTCATAAGGGGTATGACTTGTTGTGCTTCTCCATGTAGTTCTATAGGCCCACAAGGCTTCAGGAAGCCTGTCTGCCCAATCTCTTCTATGTAAATGAACAATCTTTGTTAGGATCCCTTCAATGACCTTATTAGTAGATTCCACTTGGCCATTTTCTTGTGGATGATAGGGAGTAGATTTTCTGTGTCTGATTTTGTACCTCTCCACCATTTGTTCCACTAGCCTTGATGTGAATTGAGCTCCTTGATCTGTAACAATTTCTCTTGGGACACCAAAAAGAGTAAAAATATCCTCAAAAAGAAAATTAACTACAGATGCTTCAGTAGCAGAAAGTAATGGCTTGGCCTCTACCCATTTGGTAACATAATCAGTGCAAACTAATATATATTTATTTCGTCTTGATGAAGGACTAATAGGTCCTACAAAATCTAAAGCGCATTTCTCAAAAGGTTCAATATGTACCTGAAGCTACAATGGCATCTCACCTAAAGGAGAAGGTTTCCCTACCCTTTGGCAGCTGTCACACCTTTTGACATACTCTTTAGCATCTTTAAAAAGGGATGCCCAATGGTATCCTAAATGAAGGATCTTATAAGTTTTCCTTTTATCAGCAAAGTGTCCACCACAAGGTTCATCATGACATGCCTTGAGGATCTCAGGCATCTCATCTTCTCGAACACATCTCCTAATGATAAAATCTGGACCTGTTTTGTATAACTCATTAGCAACCCATGAATATTTTTCACTATCATAAATGATCTTTCTTTTGTCTCTTGCATTCATTATTGAAGGAAATTTCCCTGAAACTAGATAATTAGCAATGTCAGCAAACCAAGGAGTTTGAGTAGAAATTGCAAAAAGATATTCATCAGGGAATTGATCTTCAACTGGAGTATTGTCTTTAATGTTTTGGAGTCTAGATAGGAAATAAGCTACAGTATTTTGTTTCCCGGGCCTATCTAGAATAGTGATGTTGAATTCCTGTAAAAGCAATAACCATCTTATGACTCTGCCATTAGTAATTGATTTGTTCATTAAATATTTAATTGCAGAGTGATCTGTGTGAACAAAAGTTTCATAGCCTGTTATATAGTGTCAGAATTTATTTATGGCATGAACAACAGCTAAGAACTCTTTTTCAGTTACAGTATAATTTAACTCTGAAGGAGTCAAATTTTTACTTGTATAGTAGATGGCATAAGGAATCAGGTCTTTTTGTCCCAATACAGCTCCTAAAGCTGTATCTGAGGCATCTGTTGAAATATTAAAAGGTAATTTCCAGTTAGGTCCCCTTAAAATAGGTGCTTCAGAGATTTTTGTTTTCAGGGTCTCAAAGGCTAACTGGAAATCAATATTCCACTTGAATTCACAGTCCTTGGTGATTAATTTGAAAAGTGGAGATACTATCTTGGTGAAGTTTTCTATAAACCTTTGATAATATCCTCTAAATCCTAGAAAAATCCTAACATATTTTTGACAACTTGGAACAGATAAGTTAGAGATGACTTCAACTTTTGACTCATCAACTCTAATCCCATCCCCTAAAATGTGATGCCCCAAAACAATTCCTTCAGTAAACATCATAAAACACTTCTCATGACTTAGTGAAAGATTTTCTTCTTTACATCTCTTTAAAACTTTTTCCAAGTTTACTAAGGCTTCTTCAAATGTGTTTCCATAGACTGTGAAATCATCCATATATACCTCTACACAATCATGTATTAGATCTGAAAATATTCCTAGTACTGCCCTTTGAAATGTTGCAGGTGCATTGCATATTCCAAATGGAAATACTCGGTAAGCATAGGTACCCCAAGGACAGGTAAATGTGGTTTTTTCTTGATATTCAAGTGCTACTTGAATTTTATTATAACCACTAAACCCATCTAAAAATGAGAAGTACTTTTTGCCAGCTAATGTATCTAACACCTGATCTATGAATGGTAGGGGAAAATGATCTTTAAGAGTAGCTTTGTTTAATTCCTGGTATTCAATACATACCCTCCATTTACCATTTTTCTTTGGCACAATTACCAAAGGAGAAACCCACTGACTATCTAAAATGGGATAGATAAAGTTGACATTTAACAATTTTTGCAATTCTTCTTTAACAATCTCCCTAAGGTTTGGATTCTTCTGTCTCTAAGGTTGTCTGATTGGTTTACAATTTTCCTCTATGTAGATGTGATGAGTGCAAGTCTTAGGGCTTATCCCTTTCATATCAGTGTACTCCCATGCATATGCAGAAGAATGTCTCTGTAATATCTTGACTAGATTTTCTTATTGAGATTTCTCTAGGTTCTTGTTTATGTTTAAAGTTTTACCTGGAAATATCTCAATTGTAGAGCTGCCAAATTTATCCATGGAGTAAAGAGACATATGTCTTGATGATAAAAACTCAATGTTGGATTCTTCTTGAAATTGTTCATGTTTGTATTCCGAAGAGGATTCAAAATTTTCTAAGGTATTTAGAATCTAGCTATCTTCACTAATTTCTGAAATTGTGAAGAGAGGTTGTATGTCTTCTTCATCCTCAATCCATTGAGTATCATCTAATTCTGTAATTGTTTTTGCTAGAGGATACATGAAGGTAAATTTCTTGGTTGAACTACCATCAAAGATGTATATATCACCAGATCTACAAGTAATGAAAGCATCAGCTGTAGCTAACCAAGGTCTTCCTAATATAATAGGATGCCCTCCTAGATTATTCTTAGGAGTTAGGATCATAAAATCCACAGGATACTCCCAAGAATCTAGGGACACTGGAATGTCTTCTATTACCTCATCAGGTTTGATCACAGATCTGTCTGCTAATTGTAATAATGTGGGTGTAAAAGAATATTAGGAAGTTTTAGTTTATCCATGATTTGTCTACTCATGATATTGATTGTTTCTCCTAAATCAATAAATATGTTTTGGATATCAGTTCCATTGATGTGTATTTTAACAACTGGATTTCCTGGGTCTAGATACTTTGGAATGGCAGTCTTACCCATCATGATATCTGCTATTTTTCCTGCCAGTTGAATTTTCTTTGTCTCTTTTATTCTTTTTCCTGTTTTTTCCATGCTCAACTACTTTATTGTCTTTGCTAAAATTGGAATTTCCTTGATAGCTTGTAATAATGGGATATTAATACAAACATTCCTCAGCTCATCTAGGAAATCATAATTAGGCACCATAATTTGTTTTTCTACACCCCTATCAATTTGTAATCTTTCTGGAAAGAGAGGTGTAGAGGTGGATGTTGATGGCTGCTCTAATATAGGAGTTGAAATTATTCGTTCTTTTTGTTTTTACTTTTCAATATTTGGGTCTTGAAAAGATGTGTTTTCTTCAAGACTTTTATTTACCCGTAGAGAATCTTCTTCAGAGTTGTTTTGTTCTTGTATGATTACAGAAGGTTTCTTCTTTTCAAGTATTCTTCCAGACCTAAGTTGAACATCATTAAGGTCTAAAGGAGTAATCAAATAGGCTGGGAATTGTTGGCCTTCTATCATGTATGTGTTCTGAGGATTTTTATTGTTGGGGTTTGGTATGGGTTGGGCAGGTAACTGATTTGCTTTCTGAGGAAATGGGAATGGAAGTGGTGGATTTTGATGTTGTGGATTTTGAGGATTTTGTTGAGGAGGGAAATGTGGATATGGTGGATAGGATGGTGGATATTGATAGTATTGAGAGTATCTTCCATAGGGATTTTGTGCTCCTTGTGCCCAAGTTTGAGATTGATTTTGGAATTGGGGCCAAGGTTGCTGCCAAGAATTCCAATTTGGTGGGGGTTGATTATACAATTGATCATGGAATCCTTGTGTTTGAGGTCCTTGCCAAGGCCTCCTAGAGACAAAATTGAGAGATTCTGTGGAATTTGTAGGGGTTTCTTCTTGAAAGACAGCTTTAAGACCAGGAAGTGAAGGAAAACTCTTGGTCTCATGTTTTTCTGAACAAATTACACAAGTCTCTACTATTTTTGCATCCAAAGGGCACTCTCTCAAGGCATGTTTCTTTCTACATTTGGGACAAAATATTTCTAAGGCATCAGATTCATCTTTTTTCTTGTTTTGTAACTTAAGGGTGTCTATTTGTTCACTAAGACTCCCTAAAATGTCAAATTTGAATTCATCAAGCATATGTCCTATTTCTGCCATACTTACTATCCCAAAAGCAGACCTACTTGCCCTTGCAAGAGCAGGGTCTCTTGGTCCTTTTACAGTTTTAGATTTCCCTCTTGAAAGGTTGATACATAATTCAGCTATTTCAGGTAATGTGAGCTGAGATATATCCCCTTTTCCCATCATGTTAAGGATATCTAGCCATTCATCTCTAATTGTCTTCAACAAGAGAGCTTTCAAAGTATCTTGGTCTAAGTTTTCCATTTTTTCTCTTTTGATGTTATAGTTAAACCTCTCCAACAAATCTTCAAGATTTTCATCCTCTTTTTGTAACATTTTAAACAATTCCTACTTATGGTTGACTGGCATACAATAATCCAAATACCTCTCTAGAAAGGCATGTTTCATGTCTTCCCATGACCTAATAGAACTGTTGATCAAACTCATAAACCATTTTAATGCTGCTACTTTCAATGTTGAAGGGAATAGTTTAAGTTTTTGGACATCTTGTAAGTAATCATAGGTTCGACACAGGACTTCAAATTCAAATAGGAAGGTTTCAGGATCTTCACTTTTGAGTCCATAAAATTTGGGGAGGACAGAGGGTGAAATATTTTTCATAGTTGCATTGGTTTCTTCATCTACTATAGGAAACCCAAAAGAGCTTCCCATTTCCCTTCTACCTCTTCCTCTACCTCCTTCTCCTCTACCTCTACCTCCTCCAAATAGTGTATGTTCTCCATTAAAGACTCCTCCTCCCCCTTCTTCTGCCATGGTTGATTCTCCTCTGGAAGTGGAAAAGTTTGTCTCTAGCAGGGGTCCTTGAATCTTCTTCTAGGACATATTCAATGGATGAAGTGGAAGGTCTTTCTGATGGAATATCTGATCTTAAGTCTTCTGGAAGTCTATGATCAGTAAATTATGGGATGTGGGTTTGAGTTGGAGGTGTGCTCCCTCTTGGTATTGGTGGAACAAGTGGTGTTCTAGGAATCAAGCTTTTGCTTCTTATAAATCTACCCCTTGAGTCTCTTTCTCTACGCATATCATTGTTTTTAGGAGGTAAGAAACAAGGCTACCTAGTTACACTTCCCCGAAAACGGCGCCAAAATGTCTACTCAACTTAGTGTTCCTAAATTGATGTCACAAATTGTCAACCAGGGTTAGTAAATTTTTGAAGTGAAGTGCACTATATGTGCCTAGGTATCTTCTTCCTACTTCGTTGTGTTTAGTGTTTTTCTAGTGTTTTTGGTTTTGTGTTCTTATGTTAAGAGGAAAAGAACTAAATTGTTGGCAAAGAGAAGTCACTGATCACTCTAAAACAGAATAAAATCTACTCTAAACTATGAATGGCACCTAAGAACAGAAAGTGCTAATACACAAATTGTAAGCTGCTAAGAAAAGTCACTCATAACATTAAACTCAGTCCAATTCATTTCATTAGAGGTATGTTGGAACAACTAAGAAAAGGATTAGTTTGATGTAATGAAGTAAACAACAACTTAAAATATCACAAAGAAAATCTCATCCGTTGTTAGAAATTTGTTGGAACATTTTGAGAAAAGATTATCTGCAACATAGTAAGGAACCCTGTGCTTAAAATAACTTATGACACTAGAATTAACTCATTCTGAAACTCAAAATGTTACTATTAAGCCCCATTCAAGGATTAGAGATCTCTTGGAATAACTTTGGAAAAAAGGCTGTTTGTAAAATTATGAGAAATTGCAGAACAGTCAAAAACTCAAAATGATATAACTAGTTCTTGTTCATATGATAATGATGTGTTAGAAGAAGTTAAGAACAAGAGCAGCTTATAAAATAATGAGGGTCTTTTAAGTCTAGTTAACAGGACTAGAATACAATTAACTAATAAAACTGAAATGCAATGAACATAACTGAACTAAAGTGCAATTAACTCAAGAGTACTACAGCTATATCTCATTCACGCATTAGTGATATATTGGAACAGCTCATGAGAACAAGATTAACTGTAATATTCAATATAAGTAAATGACATAAGCATGATGAAAGAGGATAAAGTCAGAAAACTACCTAAGTTAAGAACAAAACAAAGCTAAAGTCACTTATCTAGAAAATATGCACAAAGCCTTTCGGACAGTAGAGACCCTCTACCATCAGATTGGCACACGAATCCTTAACTCCTTATAATTGCTTCAAATCATGCATCAAATTTGTACTTATTTCATTAAAGAAAAACACTTAGAAACAGAGTATCACAGTTTGTGATAATTAACAACAAAACATCAGCTAACTAACAGTTTCTCGGTTCACCGAGTTATTCTTATAAGAAAATACATAACTGTCATTGAGTAGAAATAGGCATAGGTGCCTTTTATAATCAAAATTGAACTAGAACTCCTGTTGAGGACTCGTATTTTGCTGAAGACACCTACAGAGTCCTTATCCTTGTAGAAATCTACTTCTTAGTTTTTGCTTCCTCCACGTGCATAACCACTTGCAGATTTTTGCTCAGCCTTCGTAGAGGGCAAGGAATTATGTAGGAGAGTTCTGGAATTTAACCATATGCGTTTTTCCCTCAAATGACACCTGTAACCTGTGTGAACATAAAAATGGCTGCGGAATATGCGACTAGCTACAAAATGGCTGCATTCTGTAGCTAAGTCTGATAAAAAATCACTATGACAACAAAACCACAAAAGTATAATAAGTCAGTAATTGCATGCATTCTTAAAGTGATTTCAATCATTCCTATTGATCTTTTAAGCCTATAGCTGATAAAGGACAAATAAAATGAAGTGAAATTTGGTGAAAGAAAATGACATCTTTAGGGCTCAACATACCCCCACTGCAAAGCTTTTGCATGTCCTCATGCAATCAATCCATGTATTCTGAAACTTCTGCCAGGACATCTAACTCCCTTTTTCTGCTTTGCTTGGTGTTCAATGGCATCCTAGGCTTCCTTATGACCAATTTGAACCTCAGATTTATAAGTGCCCTGCTCAATTTGTTGTTTTTCTTCTTCAGCTTCTCACTAGCCTTGTACAATTTTTCCATTTGCAGAGAGAGTTGTGTTCATATCACTTTTCAGCTTGATTTGTTCCCTTAAAATTTCATTTTCATTTTTTATATGCCTATTAAGTACTTCCAATTCATATTTATCTCTTCTCAGCACTTCAATTGAAGATTCTTGTGGGCTAGGAGTTCTTCCTCTGTTTTCTGAGGCTCTATTTTCTAATGACTCGACATAATTATAGATTTGTTGTTGAGATGGGTCTACCTCCGGAGTTCCTCTATCAAGATCTTCTTCGTACTGGTACTCAGGAAATCTGTCAGTTGGTGTCTCTTCATCTTCAATATCTATGATTGTTGTTTGCTTAACTCTTGTTTTCTTCAATATGTCTCTAAGCCTATGGCTTCTTCTCAATTAGATGGTCCCTCACCTCTTTCCTTATCATACTTTCTTATTATCTTTTCCTTTTTAAGTTGTTTCTTGATTTCAGCCAATTTTTCAGAGATAATCTCCTCACTGTCTTCTTGTATGGATTTATCAGTTTTAATTTCAATAGATTTGGCAATTTTTCCTCTCCTGCTTCTTCTTACAAGTTTTCCTTCAGATAGAGTTTCTTTAGGTTCTTCAAAATGATTCCTCAAGAGGAACTCATCCCAACTGTCTCCCACCTTTTTCAAATGATGCTCAATTAGGATTTTAACTGAGTTGTGGTGATACAAGGTGGTTTCTAAGAACTGAACCCTTTTTTGGACATTAGAAGCCATCCTCTTTAGGCTATGGAGTAAGAAAAAGGGTAAATTTATCTCTTCATTTAGGAAATTCATCATAAGTCGAATGTGATAAACATATAGGGTGATCTCTTCTATGTAAATGAACAGTATTTGTTAGGATCCCTTCAATGACCTTATTAGTAGATTCCACTTGGCCATTTGCTTGTGGATGATAGGGAGTAGATTTCCTGTGTCTGATTTTGTACCTCTCCACCATTTGTTCCACTAGCTTTGATGTGAATTGTGCTCCTTGATCTATAAAAATTTCTCTTCGGACACCAAATTGAGTAAAAATGTTCTCAAAAAGAAAATTAACTACAGATGCTTCAGTAGCAGAAAGTAATGGCTTGGCCGTTACCCATTTGGTAACATAATTAGTGCAAAATAATATATGTTTCTTTTGTCTTAACGGAGGACTAATAGTTCCTACAAAATCTAAAGCGCATTTCTCAAAAGGTTCAATATGTACCTGAGGCTGCAATGGCATCTCACCTGAAGGAGAAGGTTTCTCTACCCTTTGGCAGCTGTCACACCTTTTGACATACTCTTTAGCATCTTTAAAAAGGGATGGCCAATAGTATCCTAAATGAAGGATCTTATAAGCTATCCTTTTATCAGCAAAGTGTCCACCACAAGGTTCATCATGACATGCCTTGAGGATCTCAGGCATCTCATCTTCTCGAACACATCTCCTAATGATAAAGTTTGGACCTGTTTTGTATAACTCATTAGCAACCCATGAATATTTTGCATTGTCATAAATGATCTTTCTTTTGTCTCTTGCATTCATTATTGAAGGAAATTTCCCTGAAACTAAATAATTAGCAATGTCAGCAAACCAAGGAGTCTGAGTAGAAATTGCAAAAAGATATTCATCAAGGAATTGATCTTCAACTGGGGTGTTGTCTTTAATGTTTTGGAGTCTAGATAGGAAATCAACTACTGTATTTTGTTTCCCAGGCCTATCTAGAATGGTGATGTTGAATTCTTGTAAAAGCAATAACCATCTTATGACTCTGCCATTAGTAATTGATTTGTTCATTAGATATCTAATTGCAGAGTGATCTGTGTGAACAAAAGTTTCATAGCCTGTTATATAGTGTCTGAATTTGTTTATGGCATGAACAACAACTAAAAACTCTTTTTTCAATTACAGTATAGTTTAACTCTGAAGGAGTCAAATTTTTACTGGTATAGTAGATGGCATAAGGAATCAAGTATTTTTGTCCCAATACTGCTCCTAGAGCTGTATCTGAGGCATCTGTTGAAATATGAAAAGGTAACTTCCAGTTAGGTCCCCTTAAAATAGGTGCTTCAAAGATTTTTGTTTTTAGGGTCTCAAAGGCTAACTGGAAATCAGGATTCCACTTGAATTCACAGTCCTTGGTGAGTAATTTGAAAAGTGGAGATGCTATCTTGGTGAAGTTTTCTATAAACCTTCGATAATATCCTGTAAATCCTAGAAAACTCCTAACATATTTTTGACAACTTGGAACATATAAGTTAGAGATGACTTCAAATTTTGACTGATCAACTCTAATCCCATCACCTGAAATGTGATGCCCCAAAACAATTCCTTCAGTAAATATCATAAAACACTTCTCATGACTTAATGAAAGATTTTCTTCTTTACATCTCTTTAAAAAAAATTCCAAGTTTGCTAAGGCTTCTTCAAATGTGTTTCCATAGACTGTGAAATCATCCATATATACCTCTACACAATCATGTATTAGATCTGAAAAGATTCCTAGTACTGCCCTTTGAAATGTTGCAGGTGCATTACATAGTCCAAATGGCAATACTTGGTAAGCATAGGTACCCCAAGGATAGGTAAATGTGGTTTTGTCTTGATCTTCAAGTGCTACTTGAATTTGATTATAACCACTAAACCCATCTAAAAATGAGAAGTACTTTTTGCCAGCTAATGTATCTAACACCTGATCTATGAAAGGTAGGGGAAAATGATCTTTAAGAGTAGATTTGTTTAATTCCCGGTAGTCAATACATACCCTCCATTTACCATTTTTCTTTGGTACAATTACCAAAGGAGAAACCCACTGACTATCTGAAATGGGATAAATAAAGTTGACATTTAACAATTTCTACAATTCTTCTTTAACAATCTCCCTAAGGTTTGGATTCATCCTTCTCTGAGGTTGTCTGATTGGTTTACAATTTTCCTCTATGTAGATGTGATGAGTGCAAGTCTTAGGGCTTATCCCTTTCATATTAGTGTACTCCCATGCATATGCAGAAGAATGTCTCTGTAATATCTTGACTAGCTTTTCTTGTTGAGATTTCTCTAGGTTCTTGTTTATGTTTAAAGTTTTACCTGGAAATATCTCAATTGTAGAGCTGCCAAATTTATCCATGGAGTAAGGAGACATCTGTCTTGATGATAAAAACTCAATGTTGGATTCTTCTTGAAATTGTTCATGTTTGTATTCTGAAGAGGATTCAAAATTTTCTAAGGTATTTAGAATCTAGCTATCTTCACTAATTTCTGAAATTGTGAAAAGAGGTTGTATGTCTTCTTCATCCTCAATCCATTGAGTATCATCTAATTCTGTAATTGTTTTTGCTGGAGGATACAAGATAAATTTCTTGGTTGAACTACCATCAAAGATGTACATGTCACCGGATCTACAGGTAATGAAAGCATCAGCTCTAGCTAACCAAGGTCTTCCTAATATAATAGGATGCCCTCCTAGATTATTCTTAGGAGTTAGGATCATAAAATCCACAGGATACTCCCAAGAATCTATGGACACTGGAATGTCTTCTATTACCCCATCAGGTTTGATCACAGATCTGTCTGCTAATTGTAATAATGTGGGTGTAAAAAGAAGATTAGGAAGTTTTAGTTTATACATGATTTGTCTACTCATGATATTGATTGCTACTCCTAAATCAATAAGTGTTTTTTGGATCTCAGTTCCATTGATGTGTATTTTAACAACTAGATTTGCTGGGTCTAGATACTTTGGAATGGCAATCTTACCCATCATGATATCTGCTATTTTTCCTGCCAGTTGAATTTTCTTTGTCTCTTTTATTCTTTTTCCTGTTTTTTCCATGCTCAACTCCTTTATTGTCTTTGCTAAGATTGGAATTTCCTTGATAGCTTGTAATAATTGGATCTTAATACAAACATTCCTCAGCTCATCTAGGAAATCATAATTAGGCACCATAATTTGTTTTTCTACACCCCTATCAATTTGTAATCTTTCTGGAAAGAGAGGTGTAGAGGTGGATGTTGATGGCTGCTCTAATATAGGAGTTGAAATTATTGGTTCTTTTTATTTTGATTTTTCAATATTTGGGTCTTGAAAAGATGTGTTTTCTTCAAGACTTTTATTTACCCGTAGATAATCTTCCTCAGAGTTGTTTTGTTCTTGTATGATTACAGAAGGTTTCTTCTTTTCAAGTATTCTTCCAGACCTAAGTTGAACATCATTAAGGTCTAAAGGAGTAATCAAATAGGTTGGGAATTTTTGGCCTTCTATCATGTATGTGTTCTGAGGATTTTTATTGTTGGGGTTTGGTATGGGTTGGGCAGGTAACTGATTTGGTTTCTGAGGAAATGGGAATGGAAGTGGTGGATTTTGATGTTGTGGATTTTGAGGATTTTGTTGAGGAGGGAAATGTGGATATGGTGGATAGGATGGTGGATATTGATAGTACTGAGAGTATCTTCCATAGGGATTTTGTGCTCCTCGTGCCCAAGTTTGAGATTGATTTTGGAATTGGGGCCAAGGTTGCTGCCAAGAATTCCAATTTGGTGGGGGTTGATTATACAGCTGATCATGGATCCTTGTGTTTGAGGTCCTTGCCAAGGCCTCCTAGAGACAAAATTGAGAGATTCAAATTTGTAGGGGTTTCTTCTTGAAAGACAGCTTTAAGACCAAGAAGTGAAGGATAACTCTTGGTCTCATGTTTCTCTGAACAAATTACACAAGTCTCTACTATTTTTGCATCCAAAGGGCACTCTCTCAAGGCATGTTTCTTTCTACATTTGGGACAAAAGATTGCTAAGGCATCAGATTCAGCTTTTTGCTTGTTTTGTAACTTAAGGGTGTCTATTTGTTCACTAAGACTCCCTAAAATGTGAGATTTGAATTCATCAAGCATATGTCTTGTTTGTGCCCTACTTACTGTCCCAGAAGCAGACTTACTTGCCCTTGCAATAGCAGGGTCTCTTGGTCCTTTTACAGTTTTAGATTTCCCTCTTGAAAGGTTGATACATAATTCAGTTATTTCAGGTAATGTGAGCTGAGATATATCCCCTTTTTCCCATCATATTAAGGATATCTAGCCATTCATCCCTAATTGTCTTCAATAAGAGAGCTTTCAAAGTATCTTGGTCTAAGTTTTCCATTTTTTCTCTTTTGATGTTATAGTTAAACCTCTCCAACAAATCTTCCAGATTTTCATCCTCTTTTTGTAACATTTTAAACACTTCCTCCTTATGGTTGACTAGCATACAATAATCCAAATACCTCTCTAGAAATGCATGTTTCATGTCTTCCCATGTCCTAATACAACTATTGATCAAACTCATAAACCATTTTAATGCTGCTACTTTCAATGTTGAAGGGAACAGTTTAAGTTTTTGGGCATCTTGTAAGTAATCATAGGTTCTACATGGGACTTCAAATTCAAATAGGAAGGTTTCAGGATCTTCACTTTTGAGTCCATAAAAGTTTGGGAGGACAGAGAGTGAAATATTTTTCATAGTTGCATTGGTTTCTTCATCTACTATAGGAAACCCAAAAGAGCTTCCCATTTCCCTTCTACCTCTTCCTCTGCCTCTTTCTCCTTCTACACCTCTACCTCCTCCTCCTCTACCTCTACCTCTACCTCCTCCAAATAGTGTATGTTCTCCATTAAATACTCCTCCTCCCCCTTCTTCTGCCATGGTTGATTCTCCTGTGGAAGTGGAAAATTTTATGTCTCTAGCAGGGGTCCTTGAATCTTCTTCAAGGACAGATTTAGTGGATGAAGTGGAAGGTCTTTCTGATGGAATATTTTATCTTAAGTCTTCTGAAACTCTATGATCAGTAAATTATGGGATGTGGGTTTGAGTTGTAGGTGTGCTGCCTCTTGGTCTTGGTGGAATAAGTGGTGTTCTAGGAATCAAGCTTCTGCTGCTTATAAATCTACCCCTTGAGTCTCTTTCTCTACGCATATCATTGTTTTTGAAAGGTAAGAAACAAGGCTACCTAGTTACACTTCCCCGGCAACGGCACCAAAATGTCTACTCAAATTAGTGTTGCTAAATTGATGTCATAAATTATAAACCAGGGTTAGTAAACTGTTGAAGTGAAGTGCATTATATGTGCCTAGGTATCTTCTTCCTACTTTGTTGTGTTTAGTGTTTTTCTAGTGTTTTCGGTTTTGTGTTCTTATGTTAAGAGGAAAAGAACTAAATTGTTGGCAAAGAGAAGTTACTGATCACACTAAAACATAATAAAATCTACTCTAAACTATGAATGGCACCTAAGAACAGAAAGTGCTAATACAAAAATTGTAAGCTGCTAAGAAAAGTCACTCATAACATTAAACTCAGTCCAATTCATTTCATTATAGGTATGTTGGAACAACTAAGAAAAGGATTAGTTTGATGTAATGAAGTAAACAACAACTTAAAATATCACAGAGAAAATCTCATCCGTTGTTAGAAATTTGTTGGAACATTTTGAGAAAAGATTATCTGCAACATAGTAAGGAACCCTATGCTTAAAATAAGTTATGACACTAGCATTAACTCATTCTACAACTCAAAATGTTACTATTAAGCCCCATTCAAGGATTAGAGATCTCTTGGAGTAACTTTGGAAAAAAGGTTGTTTGTAAAATTATGAGAAATTGCAGAATAATCAAGAAGTCAAAATGATATAACTAGTTCTTGTTCATATGATAATGATGTGTTAGAAGAAGTTAAGAACAAGATCAGCTTATAAAATAATGAGGGTCTTTTAAGTCTAGTTAACAGGACTAGAATACAATTAACTAATAAAACTAAAATGCAATGAACATAACTGAACTAAAGTGCAATTAACTCAAGAGTACTATAGCTATATCTCATTCACGCATAAGTGATATATTGGAACAGCTCATGAGAACAAGATTGACTGTAATATTCAATATAAGTAAATGACATAAGCATGATGAAAGAAGATAAACTTAGAAAACTGCCTAAGTTAAGAACAAAACAGAGCTAAAGTTACTTATCTAGAAAATATGCACAAAGCCTTTCGGACAATAGGAGCCCTCTACCATCAGATTGGCACACGAATCCTTAACTCCTTAGAATTGCTTCAGATCATGCATCAAAGTTGTACTTCTTTCATTAAAGGAAAAACACTCAAAAACAAAGTATCACAATTTGTGAGAATTAACAACAAAACATCAGCTAACTAACTGTTTCTCGGTTCACCGAGTTATTCTTATAAGAAAATATATAACTGTCATTGAGTAGAAATAGGCATAGGTGTCTTTTATAATAAAAATTGAACTAGAACTCCCGTTGAGGACTCGTATTTTGCTGAAGACACCTGTAGAGTCCTTATCCTTGTAGAAGTCTACTTCTTAGTTTTGGCTTCCTTCATGTGCATAACCACTTGCAGATTTTTGCTCAGCCTTCGTAGAGGGCAAGGAATGATGTAGGAGAGTTCTGGAATTTAACCATATGTGTTTTTCCTTCAAATGACACCTGTACCCTGTGTGAACATAAAGATGGCTGCGGAATATGCGACTAGCTACAGAATGGATGCATTCTGTAGCTAAGTCTGATCAGAAATCACTATGAAAATAGAACCACAAAATTATAATAAGTCAGTCATTGCATGCATTCTTAAAGTGATTTCAATCATTCCTATTGATATTTTAAGCCTATAGCTGATAAAGGACAAATGAAATGAAGTGAAATTTGGTGAAAGAAAAGGACATCTTTAGGGCTCAACAATGGTGCCCAAGGAAACAAGTTCAGGTGGGTTGAGGTGAGTCAGGTCGGGACGTGTGAGGGCGCTCAGGGAAATGCGTTCAAGAGGGTCGGGTCGGGTTGGTTCGTGTGAGGGTGCCAAGGGAAATACGTTCGAGTGGGTTGGTTTGGGTCATGTCGGGTCATGTGAGGGTGGCCGTATAAAAAATGCTAAGTTGTGACTGCCCATGTTCCTTGTGCATGTTTGTGCGATCCATTTTCCGTTTGATCCCTCGTGTCTTTAGTTCGTGTGGGTCAGGTCGTGCCTTGTGAGGACACCACAGGAAACGTGTTCGGGTCAGATCGTGTGAGGGAGGTCGTATCAAAAATGATAAGTTGTGATTTCTCATGTGCCTTATGCACATTCTTGTGATCTATTTGTCGTTTTCTCCCTCATGCCTTCGACATTTGGGTGGGTCGAGTTGGGTCAGGTCAGGTCATGTGATGGTGCCCAAGGAAACGTGTTTGGGTCGGGTCGGGTCGGGTCGTGTCGTGTGAGGGCACCCAAGGAAACACATTCATACGGGTCGGGTTGGGTTGGGTCATGTGAGGGCACCTAAGGAACGCGTCTGAGTCGGGTCGTGTTGGGTCATCTAAGGGCGCCCAAGGAATTGCATTTGACCGGGTCGGGTCGGGTCTGGTCATGTGAGGGCACCTAAGGAACGCGTCCGAGTCGGTTCGTGTTGGGTCATCTAAGGGCGCCCAAGGAATTGCATTTGAGCGGGTCGTGTCGGGTCGGATCGGTTCATGTCGTGTGAGGCCGCCCAAGGAAACGCGTTCGGGCGGTTCGGGTCAGGTCATGTCGTGTGAGGGCACCCAAGGAAACGCGTTCGGGTCGATCGGGTCGGGTCGGTTCGGGTCGTGTCATATCCAAGGTTCCGCTTTGCTTGGGGTTATCCTTAGTTTCTCCATAGGATCTACATTGGGTCATCATCCTTTCTTGTTGGGGATCCTGATCCCCTGGGCTATTTTTCTCTTTTTGGAGTTGGCTCTAGTACAATGTTGTGGGTTAGCCAATGGTGAATTTATAGTACACAAGTGTGTGATTTTAAATTTATCCAAGCATGCACAGGCCTATAAAATTAAGGTATGGTAGAAGTTTTGTCTGGTGGACAAAATTAGAGTTTGGTTGGATTTTTCTTGATTACAAACAATGGTAAATAACCTGCATCAATGTTGCTTTCCTTTATGAAAAAACAACATCAATGTATTCCAAAAACAACTCAAAATAGAAGCAAACAAGTCTCCATTCTTATCAAGTCATGTTGGGACACTAGGTAGCTGAATATAATCTATAAAAGAAAAAACCTCCAACATTTCAGAACGAAGTATGAACAAAATGAGCACTTACTTAGACTGCATTGTAAGCCAAGAAACCAAATTTATCAATGCAAGGATCTACGATCCTAGTTTTTTGCAGTCTGCTCCATATAACATTATAAGTATATTGACCATTTACAAATGGAGTATGTTGACATAAATTGAAGATTCCTTGATGTGAGTTCATGATATGGTAATTCAGTACAACAAAAATGGGAATATGATAGACTCAAGGTCAGCTATGTAATGACAAATTTTAATTTCTTTCTTGATCTATTGATGGCAAGTTTTTGTGGTGCATCAATTGTTTTTTTCTTTTTCTTTTAAATAAAATTTTCCTAATTGGTATCTTGAGGACTCCTCTAGAGCTAATCTATAGGTTGGTGGGTAGCAAGCTCCAGGATTATTATTATATCTGCTTTATAAATGATAAGCACTCTTTTGTGGGCTAGCTTCTTATGGGCACCTCATAGCCCTCTCACTTTGTCGGAACCAGAATTTTCAAGGGTGAACTATATTTGAGCCTCCCTATTGTTCTAAGGCTCCATTTCATAGTCATACTTATTTTTCCCTCTATCCCCAAATATTCCTTTTGAGAGTTTTCCACAATTAGTCTTAATTTTTAATCAATATATTTTTGCCTTCCACTTTGTGTTCATTTCCCTCCACCTTTCAATATGAACTACTTGCTACAAATACAACTTTGGAATCCTATATCCAATGGGGTGTGTTTATTAAGAAAGGTATTTTAGAAAATCATTCCAAACCAAGTTTTTGACGACTTTAGATTTTTCCATGGAGCTTGAATCCTTAGTCACAATTCCCAACCCCTAACCCATTTAACCCCCTAAACCTCTAAACCCCTAACCCATTTAACCCTAAACCCTAAACCTCTAAACCCTTAACCCCTATCCCTTAAACCCTTAACCCCTAACCCATTTAACCCTCTAAACCCCTAACCCATTTACCCCCCTAAACCCTAAACCTCTAAACCCTTAACCCCTAACCCCTTAAACCCTAATTCCAGACCCCTAACCCATTTAACCCCCTAAACCCCTAAAACCCTAACCCATTTAACCCGCTAAACCCTAACCAAATTAACCCCTAACCCCTATAAGTGTCCTCCATCATCAATGTCTGCAAAGTGCACTTTCTTGGTCAAACATGTTCATCAAGTTATTCCTATATCATTGACACATATGCAACATCCTCTTATTCACATGTCTCAGCTTCTTCTTCTTCATCGCAATCTGTAGCTCCATCCTGCTCCATTGCCCAAACAAGTCAAATAAGCTCTACTTCAACATTCTCCTCCAAGACTTCAAGTTCAACACAAATCTATGGGTGTTATTCTTTCATACACCTCAACCTGTACAAGGTTTGAAAAATCCTCCCTTGACATTCTTCCCAACTTGCCATGTCTTGTTATGCAACTTCAACCCTAACCAATGTCTTTCCCCTGCCATTGTTTCACTGAGACCAACCAATATAATGTTCAAGCTTCGAGACCAACTACAGACCTATCATTGTGTTTTTGCTTCGATATTAAATCTTCAACAAAGCTCAACTCGCCCTGGATCGAGCTCTGATACCATCTGTCACGAAGCGGTAGTGGTGCCAGTGCTTCACCCGTGTGAGGGTGCCCAAGGAAACGTGTTCATGTGGGTTTGGTCAGGACATGTTGTGATAGGGTGGCCATGTAAAAAATGCAAATTGGTGACCGCCTGTGTGCCTTGTGCTCATTCGTGCAACACATTTGTTGTTTGCTCCCACGAGCCTTCGTTCGGGTCGAGCATTCGGGTGGGTCAGGGCATGCGGTTTGGGCGGGTCAGGTTGTGCCATTAGGGCGGGTTGGGTTGGGCGTTCAGGTGGGTCGAGTTGTGCCGTTCAGGTCATGTGCTTGGGCGGGTCGGGTCGGGTCATGCGTTCGGGCGAGTTGGGTCTTCCCATTCAGGTCATTCATTCAGGCGAGTCGGGTTGTGCATTCAGGTGAGTTGGGCTGTGAACTCAGGCGAATAAGGTCCGGTCATGTCGTGTCAAGGGACCATGTTAAAAATTCTAAGTTGTGATTTCTCATGTGCCTTATGCACGTTTGTGCAACTAGTTTTCAAATTGCTTCCTCATGGCTTCGCTCGGGTCGTGTGTTCAGGCAGGTCGGGTATGGTCGTGTGAGGGCGGCCGTGTTAAAAATGCTAAGTTCTAACCGCCTGTGTGCCTTGCGCACATTCGTGCGACCCATTTTCCATTTCCTCCCTTGGGCCTTCGTTCGGGCGGGTCGGGTCGTGTCGTGTGAGGGCTCCCAAGGAATTAACGCGTACGGGTTGGGCCATGTGAGGGCAGTCATATCAAAAATGCTAAGTTGTGACCACCCCTATGACTTGTAGCACACGTTCGTGAGACTCGTTTTCCTTTTTCTCCCTTGTGCCTTCGTTCGAGTATGTCAATTAGGGTCGTGTGAGGGCACCCAAGGAAACACGTTCGGTTCAGGTCGAGTCGTGTGAGGGTGCCCGAGGAAATGCGTTCAGGGCGTGTCGCGTCCGGCCAGGTAGTGTGAGGGCGCAAAAGGAAATGCATTCGGGTTGGGTCGGGTTGGGTCGTACCGTGTGAGGACACCAAGGAAACACTTTCAGGTCAGGTCGTGTGAGGGAGGCCATATCAAAAATGCTAATTTATGACCGCTCGTGTGTCTTGTGCACGTTCGTGTGACCCATTTTCCGTTTGCTCCCTTGTGCCTTTGTTCGAGCGAGTCAGGTCAGGGGTCGGGTTGTGTGAGGGCACCCAAGGAAACGCGTTCGAGTCGGGTCAGGTCAGGTCATCCCATGTGAGGGTGCCCAAGGAAACACATTTGGGTCAGGTCGGGTCGGGTCGTGTGAGGGTGGTCGTATAAAAAATGCTAAGTTGTGACCGCCTGTGTGCTTTGTGCACATTCGTGCAACTCTTTTGTCATTACATTTGTTTGGGTGGGTCAAGTTGTGTCGTGTGAGGGTGCCCAAGAAAACGCGTTTGGGTCGGGTCGGGTCAGGTCATGTGAAGGTGGCCATATCAAAAATGCTAGGTTGTGACGGCCCATGTGCCTTATGCATGTTCATGTGACCTATTTTCCATTTTATCCTTTGTGCGTTCATTCGAGCAGGTCGGGTCGTGCCGTGTGAGGGCGCCCTAGGAAACGCGTTCAGGTTGGGTTGGGTTAGGTCGTGTGAGAGAGTCTGTATAAAAAATGATAAGTTGTGACCACCCATGTCCCTTAATGTGCACATTCGTGTGATCTGTTATTGTTTTCTCCTTTGTGTCTTTGTTCGGGTGGGTCGAGTTGTGTCATGTAAGGGCGCCCAAGGAAACACGTTCAGGTCAGGTTCAGATTCAAGTTTGGGTCGGATCGAGTCATGTCGGGTCGTGTGTGCGGAGATTTGTAAGTTTTACATATTAAATAATTTATATACACCTTAATATCTTATTTATTTATATTCAATTTTTAATTTAATACTATATATAATATTTATTTTTAAATATTATTATTTACATTTACTTTTAAATTTTAATTCCAATTCCCCCCTCAAAAAAATTTCACCCTTCACCCCAGCCTCCCTATATTTCCCGCCTGCAAAAAATACACCCTTCAGGAGCCGGAGCAAGTGGAACCGTGTGGTTGCTCCAAATCTTATTGCACTGCCCGAATCGACTCAGAAACTGTCCACCGCCTGAATCACTGTTCTGTACATTGACTCGGGCTGAACCTAACTTGAACCTGAAAAATTTCCCGACGCCATGCAAAACATGACTTGCCCTAAACGCTAAACATTTTTTCCATGACTCGACCCTTCCATTTCTTCAGCCGCATTGGAGCAGGGTGTGGACCAAATACATGCTTTTATGAGCTCTAAGGTGCTATATAATCAAGTGACTCGAGGAAGGATCTTGGAGAACCATTTGTTGTGGTATGTTAGGGAACGAGTTCTTGACCATGTGCGCACGTTGGATGATTTTATGCTCACATTTGTGCGGACACTACTGATGGAAGAAATGTAATGTTTATGGAGAGAGAAGCAATATATCCGAGTTCAATTCCAAGGAATGTTGTAGCTTTGCACACTGAGTATGATGAGGAGGTTGAAGATAATGGGGTCGTGTCCTGTGGGCTGGGACAGAAGAAGTAGAGAAGTTATAGGCATGACCGCTTCCATGCCCCCGCTTGGTATTCTCTCTTTCATTATCCTCTACTTTTCCCCATTGTTTGAAATATTTGATTGTAATTGTTAACTCCCTTTATGGTATTTTACCCAATACCTTGACTAGGTTTCATTTGGCACCTTCAGTGGTCATGTGGTCACCGGAAGGTTGGGGTGAACTTATGCCACAAAGAGCTCATGACCCTAGATTGAAGTCCATCCCTTGTTCACCTTAAGCCTTAACTTTTATTGTTGGTTGCGCTAGGGTCTAATGGTAAACCAATGGAAATCCCTGAGGGCACACTTCCTAGGATTTTCTCCTTCCAAACAAGGGGTGGTTTTTGTAAAAGAAATAAAAAATGCAAGTCCTTTTGGGTAATAAGAAATCTGCAATCATTTTTTTTCTTTACTGGCATTATTGTTTTTACTCAAATTGAGTAGCTTATTAGTATTGGGCCTTGGACATGCATTTTTCATACGTTTCAGAGTAGAATGATCTTGGATGGTTGTTTTTTATAATGGACCTGTGTTATTTACTTCCTCCTTGACTCAAACGCCATCTTTCATTTTATTAAATAACTGCTAACACCTTTCGATCTTTTGTGACCCACTTAGAATCTAATATTTGAAATCCAAAAGGTGCTCTCGATATCTGAGGAGGTAGGAGACCAATGTAAAGGAGAGCAACACAAATTAAATGGTCAAAATAGTCCGGGAAACTTGTTTAAAAGTAGGTCACCATATTGAAATGTTTTAATTTAGAAAATTACAAAGAACTTGTTAGTCATTAGTAATTTTTGCCTTCATAGATGACCAAATGATTTCCCTAGATTTCTAGAAACAAAGTTCATAAACATTGTGAGTTCTAGAAATCTCACTGCCTTCATTATCCTCAAGATAATTTTTCACTATTTCATCATTCCATCATGTCAAGCTCTGCTTACCAGTCCTATAAAACCCATTAGGGGCTCATGCCACTCATTTTTGTCTATATCTTATTACCTTTGATCCAAATCCTCTGTTTTTGTTTTTCCTAAACCCCCCACTGCTACCTAAAGCCACCAATCAAATAGCTCTACTATGTCTCCCCAAAATACCTCAAGCATTGATGATCTCAAACTATCTCTGAAGGCTCTTTAGATGAATCAAGTACATTGGATTTTGGATCTTCAATACATCAGTTTATCATAAACTCTATCTTACACTTGATGACCCCAGATTCTAACTTTCAGTCCAAAAGCCAAGTTCAAGGAACCTTCCACTAGGTCACCTAGGCTTTCACAAAGTCATAGGGTGGATTTGGTATCCTAAAAACTTTGTTTTCCCTGTATGAAGAAATTGCATTCAAAGAAGAAAGGGACAAGTGATTTTTTCCAAAACTCATCAAAGAGGTCATTCAAGGAAAGCTTTTTTGGCCTAAAGCACAATTCTTGCAGGGGGACAGCTGTCCCTTGCTCACATTTCTGCAAGAGGATCAAGATGGCCATCAACCTAGAAAAAGGTAAGGTAATGGGAAGATCATCACAAGAATATCATCAATAGCAAAAAGAAAGCAGCAGGCATATGTTTGAAGAGAATCAGGGTTTGTGACTGCTTTGGCCAAACAAGAAATCAGTACTAGGGCTACAAGGAAAAAGGTCACCTCCACTCCATCAGTGCACAATTGAAGGTCTTTAGAAATAATAAATGATGATTGAAAGGTTTTAGAGAACTTAGAAGACAACATTATTTACTTTTTCCTAACAGCCCTAAAACCTAGGAGTTTGGGAAGAATGCCAAATAGGTCAAATGATGATGATAAAGCCTCCTTCATAACAACATATGGCATTCAAAGGGTATCAGTACAAAGACCCATTAAAAAGGATCAAAAGGAAAGCAAGCATGAGGTAAAATTTCCCTAGAAGGTAATTATGATAAGCATAGGCTCACTGTTGAAGAAAATAGGTGTTAAACTCTAAAAGGACAATGATCAAAGGAAAGGGTTGTGTAGGCACTTGCAAAAACAGAAGTGGCCAGGGGAGACACAAAATGGTTTAAAAAACTGCTAACTTTTCCCACCAAAGATATAGCACTGGCAAACTGATTAAAGGAACAAAAATGTAATTGGTCTAAGAGCAGTTAAACCTCCAACAAGGGTTTCCTTATCAAAAGTATATTCTGCAAAAGATAGTTGAACATGAATGACACTTATGTAGGACTGTCAAAATGATTACCTACGGGAAAATTGATAAGGTCAAACAGGCCTAAATGTTTTTCACAATGGTGGCACACATGAAGACTAAAGGAGTTGTTGATGCTTGCTGCTAGGGTTTTCAAACTAGGAGGGTTTCTCACTGCTTCACAAAGAAAACATGACAGAATGTCAGTGAAAGGAAAGCATGTCAAAATAATCACAAGTTTGTTGTTTACAAGTGTTAAAAATCATGAAAAGGGTTCATGTTTCCAAATATGGATAAGAGGCACATTTTAAGCTTCTTCAGGAGTTTATCAGTCTGAGGGGTGACATAAAAATTCTCCAGCATGGAAAAAACCATATTTTTAGAACTCTGCCACCTACAGGACAAACAAACCAAAAAGACAGTGAAGAAAGTAAGAAGAGAAATAGACATTAGAAAGTGGGTTTTAAATTATGAAATATTTTTCAAAAGGGGAGTATAAAGGTCTCTTTTACCTCTCCCCCAACTCATTTGTGTCTTTGAAAAGGAGCAGGAGAGCCATTGAAGAAGTTTTTTTTAGGGTTTTCTGCAAAAAACAAGTGAAGTTCCAGGCACTACGCACCGAGCCATCGGCGCTATGCACAGAGGAGGTAGCCGCAGTGTTAAAATAAACTGCGCTACGCACCAAATACACTGTGCAGTGTTAAAATACAAGGCGTTGTGCACAGGCCCAAGACCGACTCGAATTGCCCGCCAGTTCAACAACACTATGCACTGAGAAGGCCCGACAAGCCCGTTCATTCGCTCGAGGTGCCCAAAAATGACCCAGTGCTACGCACAGACCGATCAAATGCCCAACCCGACCTGGCGCTCTTCACAGCAAGACCCGACAGGAACGGCCTCTCGGGTGGCGCTACGCATAGAGGGGTTTTGGCCGAAATTGGTAAAAATTTGCTCAAATCGCCATCTTTCTCCTCTGATTTGTCTCCAAGCTCCTGCACAGAGTTATATAAGGTTGGTAGTAATTTTTCTTTCCATCCAAATTAATCTTTTTACATGCATAATCAAAGGATAAGTTCAAAAACCTAAACTTGGCAAAACACTAATCTTCATCCCAATCAAAATTTTGACCTTCTAAGGCAAGAATTACCAATTTGAGAGTGATCCTGAGCATAAATACACTCAATGCAAGATAATCTTCCTCCTAAAATCTGAAAGCATTCCTTGATTACTTCATTTTGCCCTCATTTGCTAAAATATGCCCTCACATCACCCATTTGTCCTCCCTAGACCTAAAGGCTCTCACCAAGCTAAAAATCATTTTTTTCTAGGTCAGCCACCATGTATGGAGAAGAAATCAGTAACAGTAGTGATGAAGGCCAAAGGCCTATTAAGCCAAAACACAAGGGAGGAAGGGTTAACAGGTTTGAGCCTTTAGATACCATTCAAATCACCTCTTCTCCCATGATCCTTGCATGTTTTCAAGATGTTAGATGCTATCAGTTCTGTGAGAAGGTTAAACAGGTCCAAAACCACTCAGAGTTGACTAGGTTGTTCATTCTCAGCCTACAAAACCACCAAGTCAACCTAACAGGAGTAAAATTTGAATTATCATCCAAATCCATTTCTGAAGCCACAAGAATGCCAGATATTGGTGAGAGATGGTTCAAGCAGAAGAAATTGGACTTAAGCTACTATGGACCCTTCCTTAAACCTAGTCATCAACAGGGCTGTAGGGCTGTTTTCCCCTTCTCCCACCTGCTAGAGAGATATTCCCTACTGATGAGGCAGATCATCAAGTACTTCACTTGTGAGGGGAGGTATCCAAGATTTATTCATATCACATAAGGCTTCTAATGCACTTCACCAAAGTTAAACTGCTAAATCTACCATACTGTCTCTACCGGAACATTCACAAGATGGCTTAAGTGGTCAAGAAAAGGAGTTATGCCCACCAAATGCAAAGATTTTTTCACCAATCCTTGATTAATATTATTGTTTTGCACTAGCTAGAGCAGCAGGGAGTTCCTTGGGAATTTTTTATCTCCAATGATGTATTTGCAAATCCCCAAGCCTTCATTCAGAAAAATTTGCCTTCCACTTCACACAAACTTACCTCCACTCCTCCATCACCTCCACCTATGCCTTCTCCACAAGGAAACTTATCTCCTACTTCTTCTCCTAATGCATCAAATGAAGATGATAACATTGGCACTGATGAACAAGGGGATGATAGTGAAAAGGAAGAAAACGGTGAGGCAGAGACAAAGTTAAATGAGGGGCAAGGAGATGACAACAGAAATGAGCAAAAAGAAGATGATGAGGGAAATAATGAAGACAGTGGGGCAGACACAGATTTTAATGAGGAAGAGTAGGAGGATCATGATGAAAATAAGGAGGAAGATGAACATGGCAGTCATGAAAGCATAAGCAGTGAGCTCTAGAAAGAAAACAGTTATGGTAGTGATGCCAATGAATCCCTCCCAAGTACAGAAAAGGGTGATGCTAATGAACAAGATGAAGATCAAGAAGATAATTAAGAAAATGATGAATATGACAATCAACAAGAAAGTGCACAGGACAGCCAAGAGAAGAATGTACATGAGCATGACAGTGAGCACAATAATAGTGCAAACAGTGATAAAATAAATGAATATGATCAATATGGAGAAACAGAGGGAGATGATGAGAAAATAGAAGACCAAGAACAAGCAGATAATGAGGCTAAAACAGATTTTGAAGAGGCAGGTAGTGACCAAGGCAATAGCACAGATAAAACAGTCAGTGATAAGCAAGGTAGCCAAGAAAATAGTCACGGCAGTCATGACAGCTGTCATGACACTAATCAGTCTCTAAATGACAAAGAGAATCAAAGTGACAGTACAGGGAGTGATAAAGAAGAGGACATTAATGAAGGACAGAACAAAATTAAGGCAAGTGAAGAAGATAATGATCAATTTGAAGGCCAATATGGTCGTATAGAAGACGGTTAGGAAAATGAAGATGATAGTGATGCTGAAGGTCAAGAGAGAAGTGACACAATGGGGCATGAGGTGACTCATGGAAACCATGGCAAAGATGAAAGAGCTTGTGACAACACTAACGGTCATAGCAATGATGGAAACATTGTCAAAACTACCATTATCATTCCTCTCACATGCACATACCACAGAGGAAAAAGAGATGTGTTTGCTGCCTCAAAAAGGAAAAGGGCCATATCTTCTCCAGCTATCAAGCCAAAAGACAAAGGCAAGGAAAAGATGGAAAGATGTGAGCAGCAGGTAAAGGTAAAGAGGAGTAAGAGAATCAAGAAATCCAATCAAGATCCTCAATTCATTGATCTAGACAGTGACAATGAGGACAAGGAGGTGACCACTAGAATGCTACTTTTGACCAAAGATGCACAACTTAGGGAGTGGGAAAGAGATTTTGACATGGCACAAGGTATCATTCGGTATTACAAATATGAGCACGAGCATTTCAATAAGGTCAAAAGGGAGCTTGCTCTCCAGAAGAAAAAGACCAGGCACTATGCAAAGAAAAACATGCTTGCTTGTGCCAAACTGAAGGAGGCCCTCATAGAGCTAAAAAACATAAAAAGGGAAAAAGAGCATTAAAGCCTTGGAATTTTGGCTGAGGCTTCTCAAAAATTGTCCAAGACCTCTTGACGGACCTCTCCACCAATTTTGAGAAAAATTGAACAAAATTTTGTTTTTTTTTGAATTTTTGAGGCCTCTGTGCGCAACACCCTAGGCGCTACGCATAAATTTGGTGCATCCTAAGCTTGAAAATTTTACATTTTTGGATTCCTCTCATCATTATGAGTCTTATCACAAAATTTCAGATAATTTGGAGCAATTGTGACCCCCCAAAAGGTCAAAAAACACCTAAATTTTGACCATTCTGCCTCATTTTCAGGCAAGGTGCTGCGCACAGAGCAGTGTTGGGAAAATATTTTTTTGGACAAGAAAATTGCACTCATTCAGAAAAATAAAGGTATATTTGGAAATCATACTTTGAGACCTTTCCAACGAGCCATCACGAAGCCTTTTCCGACATCGGGAAGGACTCCAAATCACTGCTTCAAGAAGACCCATTTTTGTTGTCTCTGTGCTACACTTTTGTCGTTGAAAAATCAAAATGTGCATTTAGCAAGCTTTTAGAGTCAGGACCTAAAAGTCAATTTAATTGCTATAAGTGGTCGAAAAATATATTTATTTTAGATATTTTGTGCCTTGGGCCTTGCAAGGCCTCAAGGACAATAGAGATACTTCTGTTTAACCAATGAACTTCTAGATACTCTCTTAGATCTTTTTTCTCCATGCATGATAAATAGAGCATGGAGACTCATTGTAAAATTTTGGCATTTGATGAGCTTTCAAGTGAAATACATGGCTTTTATGAGTTTGGAGAATAAATTTCTCTTGTGAAGATTGGTGAATGGCTTGCTTGGACTGATGATGGAGAGGCTTGTTTGCAGGATTCCTTAGCTTGGTGAATGGTGATGTCTTCTTAATTTTTTTATGTTTTCTTGTTCTCATTATGCTCCATCCTTCTTGGTTGCTATAAATCATAAAAGTATATGTTGAGACATGCTCTTTGAGGCACCTCAGTCCTCCTGTTTGTTATAGCCTTGATGTTTTCTTCTGTTTGGTCATCTTAAGGAATTCTTGACTGCTCCTTAGGACCACCTAAACTTGTTTGTTTCATATATGGATTAGTATGCTAGTTTACAAGTATGATTCATGGTATGCCTTGCTTACTTGAAGCTGTTCAAATTATGTCTTGAAACCTCTCTTTGGAATATTGTTTTATAGGCTAAATCAAAGAGGTCTCATTCGATCTTGCCCTTTGTCCATGTCTACCTACTTATTTCAGAGTTCTTTATAGCTTCATTTATGATGTTTAGGAGTTCCCTCTTCATAGATTGAGTTATTGTGCTATATTATATGTTTTCCCAAATTCTGAAGGTGAATTTACTAAATTTAAAAGCTCTTATGCTTTCTATGTTTAACTGGAATGTTTATCTTGGATATTTATCAATTTAAGCATTGTTCATTGAGCTTAATGGTTTTCCCTACCTCATGAGTTATAGATTTTAACTATCTGTATTTAAGACCTCTTAGTTTCTCCCAAATTTGATTTTCACTCCACCTCACACATTACCCTAAGGATCCATTTACCTTGCTGGATAGGCCCTGCAACACACTCTGATTCATCATTGAGACACTCATGATTTTCATTGACTCCATAGCCCAATGTCTTTGATAGACTCTCACTCCACCTATCCTACTTGACCATCTTACCCAACCAAAACAACAAACAAACCCCACACTTCACAACTAGCCTAAAATCAACCATCTAGAGTGAAAAAGTTCACATCATTCGCACACAATAGAGAGAGCCCTCTCTGAGTGCAAGAAGGCTAGGTCCTAGGACTCTAAAGACTGGTTTCATGTTACCCTGTCATTTGGTTTAGCCAATCTGCCAAATCACGGGACCCTAACATTCTAGTGATCACGGTGGGACTTTCTGAGTTAGTGACAATCTAAGTATCCCTTAGGAATCCAGAATACCTTATTAAAGAGTATCCAGTGATTAATCTTCCACCTCATCGCCACTCTAACATTTTGGCAATCACGGTGGGACCTTCTGAGTAATTTCATGCTTAAATATTCCTTAAAAGATTAAAAATCCCTTGTCAAACAGTATTCATTGATTTATTGCCACCTCATTGCCATGCTAACATTCTGGCGATCACGGTGAGACCTTCTGAGTAAGTTCATGCTTAAACATTCCTTAAAAGAATTATAAACCTTTGAATGATAGTATTTGGTGGTTTATCTTCCACCTCATCGCCATTCTAACATTCTAGTGATCACGGTGGGACCTTCTGAGTTAGTGACAAATCTAAGTATTCCTTAGAGACTTCAGAAATCATTATTAGATCATAGGAAACTCAATTGATAGCCAAGAGTAGAATCTGGTTGTTTCACCATATTAGCAAAATGACAACTCAGCTGTATGACACTCTCGCAAACTTGAGGGCTACATAAAGGAAACTCAGAAAACCCCAAAACATCCTTATATTGGATTTTTGTCAGTATTGGTGGTGGACCATACACACATATCCTCAAAAAAACTAAAAACATCCACCTGGCGACTCCACTAGCCTCCAGTAGGCCTATTACTTCACCAGTTCTCATTTAGACTCCCTTGGATTGTATCAAATTAGCTCGGAAAAGTTTAGAAGCCTAGTTCTACATTATGTGAGTTTACCAAACACTAAGAGAGGTCATCCTTCTGAAAAAAAATCCTAAAACTTTCAGTCTCTCTGCCTTTTAAGTTTGAAATCCGGCTTCACAAAGGATCAGTACCAGATCTCATCCGAACCCAAATCCTCCTACTATAGTTGACGACCCAGAAAAGATTTTGTGGCAAACTTCTAGATCTGGAAACTCAACTCTTGTTAGTACTATCCATAGAGAAAGCTCTGTACTTGAACATCTTACAGCTTTACAAGATCCCCAGTTTGACTTGCATCACACAAAGAACTTTTTCAGAACCAAGTCACAAACTGATATTGACCAGACTGACTTTGAACCTGTATATTTGCAGCAGATTTCTAGTAGAGAAGCCTCTCCTTCCACACCACCTGATTTTCAACTTCTCCATCACTTTAGCTCGTTCCATACCAAAACTGATCAAAATCAGTTTATCGGTCCAAGTACTTCCACTACACATATCCATACCCCACTCTGAAAACCACTCCATCCCATCTCACAAACACACCTCTTGTAAATCCTCCATTAGCACCCATCATGGTAGCTTATTATGCTCCCTTGGTTCTACCACAACCTTTGGTACCTTTACCAAATGACTACCAATCCTGAATTCCTCATTTTACCAGAGCTGAATTCATCACTACCCAGCATCATGTAGATAGAATAAATGATGCCTTTGATTACATGGAAATAGAAGAAGAAACCATCAAAATGAGAAATTTTGCATAAAGCTTAGGAGGTGAAGCCAAAAAATGGTTCAAAGCATTAACTCCTAACACTATACATGATCTCCCTTCCCTCTACCAAACTTTCATAAACAAGTGGGAAATCAAGAAAAACCCCCTCCAGGTTCTTTCCGAATATAAAAATCTTAAGAGGAATGTAGGGGAAAGTGTATAAGATTATTGTACTTGGTTTAACAGTGTTTACAATTCCCTCCTGCCTCATATGAAACCCCCTCAAGACATAGCACTAGTGAAGTTTCCTGAAGGCTTTGATCCGGACATGACATATCAATTGAGAGAGAGAGATCCCACAACCTTAGAAGAAATGCAAAGGGAAGTTATTAGTGCTGAAGAAAACTTAATTGAAAAGAGAGCTAGGGTGAGGTCAGAAAAAAGAACTACTTACAAAGATGAACCCAATGCCTCAACCTCCTCCTCTGATGCCAAAATGGACATCCTAATGAGGACAATGTAAATAATGATAGAAAGAACAAGCTTAAATGAAAGAGCACCTCCTAGGGATAACCAAACAAATCCCCAAAATAGAAATAGAGCTCAAAACTTCAGAAGAGACATGCCTCAAATAAAACAAAGGGAAAATGACCAACAAATTAGGCCCCCTTTCCAAGACAATTATCTAGATGAAGAGGGAAGAGAGAACATAGAACCTGAAGAAAGCCATGTAAACTTAATAGGTTTAGATAATGAAGATAATGGTTTTCTCACAGAAGAAGAACAAGAATTATTTTCCCTAGATCAAACTGAAACTAGCTATGAGTATTCTGAAGACTATCACTTGGGATTTGAAAATTCCATAATGGAAGTCCATAGGCAATATGACCTTAGGAGAAGAAAGAACCAAGGTCCCCCCAAGAAAACCCAAATAGACACTGCTGTTAGGAAAACACCTGAAAACATTCCTAGGAAGACAGCAGAGAATGTCAACATTATGGTCAAGAAAATTTATCCAAACAAAGGAAAAATCGGCCAACAAAATAATGATCCAAGCTGCCCTAGTAGCTCCATTAGTGGCCTTAATAAAACTATTTTGTCTAGACCCCCAAATTAAAATCAGCAAATCAAAAATGTAGAAAATTTCATGGCTGATAAAACTGATATAAATTTCTCCAAAACCCAAGTCCCTTTCGGCTTTGAGGGAGATATTGCTAAAATCAAGATCACCATGCCTCTCACCGAACTGGGTACTCAAGAAGTGTATAGGTCCCAAGCTTTGAGAGTCTTAAACATGGGAAATGATACTAATACCTTAAACTTGACAGATGATAAACCCGAATTGTTGTTTGGTCCTGAAGTAGACGGAAAAAATCAAGAAGGAGCCATTCCCCCTTTTTATGTCAGCCTAAACATACAATATAAAATTTTGCACAATGCCATGCTAGATTCTGGTGCCTCACACAACCTCATGCCTAAAGTTGTGATGGATATATTAGGCCTAGAAATTACTAGGCCTTACAAAGACTTGTACTCATTCGATTCAAGCAGATTCAAGTGTTTGGGTCTAATCAAGGATATTTGTGTCAATCTGGCGCAAATACCTGCCAAGAATCTAGTCATGGACATAGTGGCTGCTGACATTCCCCCGAAGTACGGTATTCTTTTATCCAGATCTTGGGGAGCCAAACTTCAAGGGAACCTCCAACTTGACACGTCATATGATACCATCCCTGTTTTTAGCCAAACCAAGAGGTTATACCGGGAGTCCCACATGAAGTATATGGTAAGCAGCCTAGATAGGCCAAATAACACACCTATGTATTCCATTCACTCAAATATTGATTCTTTCATCTTGTGTAATGAAGAGGATATCAGTGAGAAGGTAACTGAAGTTGAGACCGATCTAGGTACACTACGACACTCAAACCATGCCCTCTATGATGATCTAGACAGTCAGAACTATCACGACCATGAGCAACCATATGATGATGAAAGTTAACTTGAATTTCTGCAAATTGAAAATGAAACTTCAAAATCAAAAATAAGTTTAGAATCTGAAACAAATGACTCTAATGAAGGACAGGTCTCAAAAGCATAACTTTTTCCTCTTGCTAATCCAGAAGTGCTAAAATACCCTCACATAACAAAAATATTTGGAAATCTGGATCAAAAAAGTCTTATGTTTTTACCTTATTTAGAAACCTCATTATCAAAAATTTATATCCCTCTCAAAAAGTTGTTGACTCTCACTGATGTTGCCATGAATCCTAAAGGGGTATCTGTTGAAATTGATGTAGAGGAATACAATGTAGGCGGCCCGAGAAGACCCAAGGTAATTAAGTTGTCCAAAGCCTTGTCATTTCTCACAAAACTCAAATACTTAAGCTTATGCAAGAAGTTTTAGGATGCTCTTGTATATAGAATTAAAAGCTCAAAGCCTGATGACATAGACATTGTTAAAAAGAGGCCTTTTTCGAGGAAGAACAATGAAACCTTTGGGAAAATTCTATCACTAACAAAGAAAGCCAAAGGATTCAGACTATGTCTAGACTTTAGACACTTAGGAAAAGCCTCCATAGAGTCCAAATACCCTTTACCCAAGATAAATCATCCTATGCCAAGAATAGAAATTTCTAACAAGATGACATTGATTGGTAGTGTTTCAAGTTTTCACGAGATGATACCACTTCAAATCAATCAACACAAAGACATTTTCAAATTTCCTTGGAATGACTACATGCTTGACCAAATTTTTCCTGGAATAAGGAATGCTGAAGACACCTCCTAAGAGGCCATGGCAGCTGTTATCAAAATTTTCACTATGATATACATTGATGACATTGTCATTTGTTTGGCAGCTAATGAAGAATTCCTTCTTCACCTAAACAATTTCTTTCACAGAAACAAGTTTTGGAAGCAAGACTCAAAGAGAAAATATCAAGAAAAGCATGGTTTGTATGGAAATTGTCGGAAAACTCCTTACACCATGCCCACACATGTAGGTAACTGTGATTTCTATTTACAAAAGCTAAATGGACAAAAAATTGTAGGAGATCCTTTTGAGGATAGGATGCTCAAGTACCATCACTATAAAAATCCTTAGTTTGAAAATTTTTCATTCACTGTACATAAACATTGCATGAGAAAAGTCACAAAAATACAAAAACAAAGAAAAAGAGAAAAGAGGGCAGACTCAAAAGAAGGTACAACCCCATACCCAAAAAATAGTAGTATTGAAAGTGTGCAAGCCTAAATGCCACTACTTGTGCCTAAAATTCTTGTTCAGTCATCTAGCCTAATCATGGTTGAACATGTTTTGAATTTATGTTGATAATTTAGTGAAAGAATGCTTGTCAAATCATTTAATCTTGACTTGTCGAAAAGAAATAGATTAGGAGAAAAAGATACTGGTTACTCATGCCCAAAACAGAACCAAAGAGAAAAATGGGAATGCATAGCAAATGATACATCATAGCCCTTATTTTTCTAGTTATTACTTATGCAAAATAATGTTTGTGTGCAGCGTGTCCCAAAGCCACAAACCATCATAGACCAGATTTCCTAATCCTGATTTGAATCATGTTTTCAATTTCATGTCATGTTTAATCTTGGCAGTCAGATAGTCTAGGTAGAGAATAAAAGAGTTCACTAGTTTAATCTGGACTCTTGGAAGAAATAACTGTGTAAGTAGATAGTTTGTTTTTGCTTTCAAAAGAAAGAGGTCAATGGGTTTGCCAGTTCAAGTGCACCCAAGGAACAAAAAAATGTTAGGAAATGTAGTCTAGGTAGGTAGAAATGAAGTTGAGCTAATAATGCTGTCAAATTATCAAAATCACTACTTCAGGGAAGAAACAGCAAAATAAAAGAAGACAATCTATCAAATGGATGAGGCACTGGTTTCCATGAACCAAGAGATCTGAAGTTCTGGACACCTCTTGAAAAGGAGCTACCCTCCCCAGTGGAGCCACTCTTAGTCGTCAGTAATTTTTGCCTTCATATATGACTAAATTATTTCCCTATATTTCTAGAAACAAAGTTCATAAACATTGTGAGTTCTAGAAATCTCACTGCCTTCATTATCCTCAAGATAATTTTTCACTTTTTCATCATTCCATCATGTCAAGCTCTGCTTACCAGACCCAGAAAACCCATTAGGGGCTCATGCCACTCATTTTTTTCTATATATTATTAACTTTGACCTAAATCCTCTGTTTTTCTTTTTCCTAAACCCCCACTGCTACCTAAAGCCACCAATCAAATAGCTCTGCTATGTCTCCCCAAAATACCTCAAGCATTGATGATCTCAAACTATCTCTGTAGGCTCTTTAGATGAATCAAGTACATTGGATTTTGGATCTTCAATACATCAGTTTATCATAAACTCTATATTACACTTGATGACCCCAAATTCTAAGTTTCAGTCCAAACTCCAAGTTCAAGGAACCTTCCACTAGGTCACCTAGGGTTTCACAAAGTCATAGGGTGGATTTGGTATCCTAAAAACTCTTTTTTTCCTGTATGAAGAAACTGCATTCAAAGAAGAAAGGGACAAGTGATTTTGTCCAAAAATCATCAAAGAGGTCATTCAAGGAAAGCCTTTTTGGCCTAAAGCACAAATCTTGCAGGGGCACAACTGCCCCTTGCTCACATTTCTGCAAGAGGATCAAGATGGCCATCAATCTAGCAAAAGGTAAGGTAATGGGAAGATCATCACAAGAAGATCATCAATAGAAAAAAGAAAGCAACAGGCGTATGTTTGAAGAGAATCAGGGTTTGTGACTACTTTGGCCAAACAAGAAATCAGTACTAGGGCTACAAGGATGTAATATCCCAAAATAGGGAAAATCTACAACAATGAGAATATCTTAAGATATTCCAAAGTTGGAGCCATAGAAATACATGAGCACAAATGAATTACTGCAGCAAATTATCTCATAAAATGTGTCTTAGACACTCTTCCATCAGATTATGGACATATCAGCAAAAGTATGCCTTTATACATTATCTCCTAGTGGGGAAAAAAGCAAAATGGACCATAAAAACGTTATGCCCATGTGACTGCAAGATAACAAAGGGAAATAATGGGTTGGTCCATTAGCATATAGATTTAGGACCTCACATACAAAAGGGGATCAGAAAGAAATCCCTTTTGATATGTTAAACAGGTCTCCCGGCCTTACAATGCCTTAAAAACACCCAAATCCCATGACTTTGATTATGCAGAAAAGACTAAAGCATATACAGCGTTATCTTATGAGGGTTTCTACATAATTTCAATATAAAAACATATTTCTGGAGATTAATGGCACAATATGCTAAGAAAACAGAGATCTGGCCTCCTTATTGCATTATAGAGATAACCCAGCAAGGGTTTATTGAGACACATGTACAAGAAAGAGCAGATATGATTTATTCAGCTCAAAAATAACGCAGTCTCACTACAACATGACATTAATGTTGCTAAATAATACCAAGAGGGATAAATATCCCTTCCTCTAGCTTTCCGGGAGAAGTGTTGGCCCTTTCCCTAGGAAACTAGCTCCAAAACAAGGGTTAAAACCCTGTTGCAGCAACTCTCTTGAAAATGACGTAGTTCCTGCAAGAGAAGAGGTACTTTTTCCTACTTCCAAAATGTGAAATGAGCTCAGAAATCTCCTTTTCTGATCTCTCAAGAGAAGGAAGGAACCCTCTACTAAGAAACATACCCGGGAGTGGATCAATCTTCCACTACAACACCCTGCAACACAGCACTACACTGCTACAGATTAACGTTGTGACTGAATATTTCTGCTTGGCCTCAAGCCTAGATGTGTAAAAAATCAGTACAATACTCTCCCAAGAGGCCTCTCAAGGGATAAGGTGGGATTCCCGCTCGGGAACACCCAGTGCTCAACAACACTGCAACCCTGCTAAACAACAAGAGGAAGCTAAAGTCTAAACAGACCAAATAATAATATGTCATAACCTGAATGGAAAAGGATTCCATCCTCTTCATATATAGCAAGTGAACCTCTCCTCATTGGGTCCCATCCACATTTTCCTCCAAGCTCATGCAAGTTTTCCTCCACCAAATCTGTGTTGTTCATCAAGGAGATGCAATGTATCTAGATAGCATGTGTTGACTTGGTCAAAGATGACTGAATCAACATGATATCTTCCTTGTTCACACCTAAATGTTCTCCTTTTAGCTGCTTATTCTTCCTCTTTTCACATGAGGAATGTTATTCTTATTTTCAATGGGCCTCCTTACCCATTTATTCATTTATCTAAAGATAAAATCAACTATAATATTCCATTTAGATGAGGTCTAAATTTTGGGAATATTAGAGTCCTCCCCCTCCAAAATTTTTCTTGTCCTCAAGCAACTGCAAAGGTAGAGAAAAATCTCTCCCTCCCTCCTCTTGTGGCCTCCTCATCAATAGATCCCACCATAGCTCAGCAATAAATCCTCCCAAGTGTGTAAGGACATGAGAAAGTGGAGGGTGCAATTGGAAATATCCTTGTTGTTCAATGGCCTCCTCAAGGTAGGAGTGATGACCAACATGGGGAATCTTATTCCCAATTAGTGATTCCATCACCCATGTTATCATCCAAATGAAACAATCATCAACCCCTTGTTTGTGCAATGTAGTGGGGCTGCATGGAGAGATTAGTTTTCCTCCCTTCATTTGTTTCTCTCTCCATTTATGATAAGTGTGGGGCTATTTATGTCTTTGGGCTGAAACAATATGGCCTTCAAGTATGGCCCAAGCTACCCCATCACATAATTCAGCCATGAAGTGCCTCCTCCAAGCACTCAAGTTCTTCAAATGGCTCACTCCATATGAAGAAAAGAGTTGAGATGTGGCAATCATGGTTTTCCCATTGCTCCTCCTGAAACATACAGCATGAATAGTAGGGAGAATCATACTCCCAATGGGCATCTCCATCACATATCCTACTCTCCAAAAAAAGCTTCCCATGAACATAGAAACATCAGCAATATATGGAAGCAAAAAAAATTGAAAATAAGTTGTCACATGACAACCGGAAAGTGGATCATAGTTCCTCTCATGGAACCAGCGTAGTGCATCCTTTGCCTATATCAAACCAAATAATAACAAGTTCTTTTCCAGCCACTTATTTGCTACCACAATCAATTTACAAGATAGCATCATGAAAGTACAAAATGGTGTCAATGGTGCACACCAAAAATCATGTGGCTTCCCCCACAAACCACTAATGAGATAGCCAATATCAATGCTACAAAAGGCTGCAAGTACATTATTATACAAAAAGCAAGAAGGAATGATCCTTCTTGGTACAATATGCTGCTCATATAAAGTAGAGAAAGGAAAATCATAATGCAAATGTATACCTCCTCTAGCATGTACCTCGGTCCTTGAGCTGAAATGGCTCAACTGAAAATGCTTCCTCACTCCCAATGAGTAGGAAGGTGGTTGTGACATCCTCTATATCACCATCCAGGCTATGCATCCCTCCATATGCTGAAATATGTCATGCTGAATGCCCTCCCAAATGAACTCCTCTGCCAAGGAAAGATATGAAACAAAATGCATGGAAAAAAAGTCCTCATGTGCTGCATGTAGCAACTTCTCCTTGAGCTTAGAAGCTCTATTCAAGAAGACTCTGCCATAAGAATAGATGAACATATCATCCACCATATCTCTGTCATCTCCATCAGGGCCATCAAGAATCATGCAATCACCTAGATCCTTGGAGTACTCTACCAAGAGTTGAGATCTCCAATATGGATCAATCCTTCCTAGAGACAACGCTGGTGATCTGGGATGTGAAGCTCTCCTCATGCTATTGCCTGCTACTTTGACATCCTCCATGCCAAATTTCTCCTCCAAAATCTTCACCTCTCCAAAATCCAAGAGCAGTGAATCCAAAGACAATATGTATTTCATCAATGCTAGATCTGGTGGCCTCCCAAGTGGAATGCCTCCATGTAGTGAGACATCAATGTTAAGAGTGGACTGTACATATGGTTGGGCACCCCTGCCCTTACCTTCACAGTGCAGTACAGTCTACCTCCTCTTTGCATTAGATTTCTAAAATAGAGAAGGGTGTGTTCCTCTCATCAAGTGATGTTGCTCTTCCTTCCTACCTCCTCCTTCCATCTGCAATGCTTCACAATCATGCTGCTCACTGATTATGATTGGACCTCCATGTATGAGATCCTGGGGAACTTCTTGCAAGGATACAAGAATCCCTCCTATTGGAGCATGTGCTCCTCCTCCCTCTGCGTGAGGTACTAGATGTGCTCTAGATGTGACAGCGTTGTTGCCCTCATCTTCATCAATGTATATGGGCAACCTCCCACTCATTAGATTCTCTTGTGAGAAAGAGATCCCTATGCCTTCTTGTTTAGGAATGTGAGGTAGAGGTCTTACCTCTAACAATGTATAATGCAAGATGTCAGCTTCTCCCATGGTTTTCTGAAGTGGAGTGAGGTCTATAGTTTCCTCCATTACATGCAAGGGTTTTGTTTTCTCAAGTTTCTCTTGCTCCAATACATGTGTTTCAGGAAGTTTCCCATCAAACCTTCCCACCAATGTTTTAATGAATCTTGCATAAGAGGAAGTATTTGCATTTTTAAAAGAACAAGATTCAAAAATTCACCATGCATAAGCCTTACCTCCAAAATGCAGCGCTGCTACTCTGATGGCTTCACTTTCAGAAATTTGATGATGCTGCAAAAAGGTGTCTAGCTCTTCCACCCAAGCCCTGGCTGAACATGTAGGTGAACCATAAAAGGTAGACAAAAAAAATATATCCATATTCTGCTGCTTTCTTCTCTTCACCTAGATCTTTCAAAACTCTTGGAAAGTGGTATGATCTCTAAACCTCTCAGTTTGAGATTCATACTCCTGCAACAAATCACTAAGAGTTTCCCTCTTAGGCATTCTTCCTCCCTTCATCCATCTCATGATAGATCTGGGCATTTAACTGTGTTGTGCATCATGGAGTGTAGCTGCAAGCTCACACTCACCCTGTGAAAATCTAGATCTAGCTCTAGATCCAATTTCTTCTGGATATTCCATCTCCATCCTTATTTTCTTCAGATCTTCTTGAAAGCTCTGTATAGATCTTGGAAGAAGCTTTGTAAGCCTATCTTCCTTTCTTCCTCCACATAATGGATTCTCCTCTTTTTTGTACATCTCCCCTTCTGTAGATGGCATAATGGCTGAAAATCCACAAGCTGTGCCAAGAAAGAATCTTTGATACCACTGTAATATCCCAAAATAGGGAAAATCTACAACAATGAGAATATCTTAAGATATTCCAAAGTTGGAGCCACAACAATACATGAGCACAAATGAAGTTCTGCAGCAAATTATCTCATAAAAATTTTCTTAGACACTCTTCCATCAAATTATGGACATATCAGCAAAAGTATGCCTTTATACATTATCTCCTAGTGGGGAAAAACAACAAAATGGACCATAAAAACGTTATCCTGGGGTGAATACGTGATAAAAAAGGGAAATAACAGTTTGGTACCTTAACATATAGATTGAGGACCTCACATACAGAAGGGGATCAGAAAGAAATCCCTTTTGATATGTTAAACAAGTCTCCCGGCCTTACAATGCCTTAAAAACACCCAAATCCCATGACTTTGATTATGCAGAAAATACTGAAGCATATACAATGATATATTATGAGGGTTTTTGTAGAATTGCAATAGAAAAACATATATATGGATATTAATGGCACAATATGCAAAGAAAACAGAGATATAGCCTCCTTATTGCATTATAGAGATAACCCAGTAAGGGTTTCTTGAGACACATGTATAAGAAAGAGAAGATCTGATTTATTCAGCTCAGAAATAACATAGTCTCACTGCAACATGACATGAATTTGGCTGAATAATACCAAGATGGATAAATATCCCTTCCTCTAGCTTTCTGGGAGAAGGGTTGGCCCTTTCCTTAGGAAACTAGCTCCAAAACAAGGGTTAAAACCCTGCTGCAGCAAATCTCTGGAAAATGACACAGTTCCTGAAAGGGACTAAGCTGTAGGATAGAAGAGGTGATTTGGCCTATTTCCAAGATGTGAAATGAGCTCAGAAATCTCCCTTGCTGATCTCTCAAGAGAAGGAAGGCACCCTCTACTAAGAAACAGACCCGGGAGTGGAATGATCAATCTTCCACTGCAACACCCTGCAACACAGAACTACACTGCTACAAAAATAACACTGTGACTGAAGATTTCTGCTTGGCCTCAAGCCTGGATGTGGAACAAATCAGCACAATACTCTCCCAAGAGGCCTCTAAAGGGAAGAGGTGGGATTCCCGCTTGGGAACACCCGGTGCTCAACATCACTGCAACCCTGCTAAACAGCAAGAGGAAGCCAAAAGTCTAAATAGACCAAATAATAATATGTCATAACCTGAATGGAAAAGGATTCCATCCTCTTCATATATAGCAAGTGAACCTCTCCTCATTGGGTCCCATCTACATTTCCCTCCAAGCTCATGCAAGTTGTCCTCCACCAAATCTGCGATGTTCATCAAGGAGATGCAATGTATCTAGACAACATGTGTTGACTTGGTCAAATATGACTGAATCAACATGATTTCTTCCTTGTTCACACCTAAATGTGCTCCTTTTAGCTGCTTATTCTTCTTCTTTTCACATGAGGAATGTTTTTCTTCTTGTCAATGGGCCTCCCTACCCATTTATTCATTTATCTAAAGATAAAATCAACTATAATATTCCATTTAGATGAGGTCTAAATTTTGGGAATATTACAAAGGACAAAGGTCACCTCCACTCCATCAGTGCACAATTGAAGGTCTTTAGAAATAATAAATGATGATTGAAAGTTTTCAGAGAACTTAGAAGACAACACTATTTACTTTTTCCTAACAACCCTAAAACCTAGGAGTTTGGGAAGAATGCCAAACAGGTCAAATGATGATGATAAAGCCTCCTTCATAACAGAAGATGGAATTCAAAGGGTATCAATACAAAGGCCCCTAAAAAAGGATCAAAAGGAAAGCAAGCATGAGGTAAAATCACTATTGAAGAAAATAGGTGTTAAACTCTAAAAGGACAATCATTCAAAGGTAAGCATTGTGTAGGCACCTGCAAAAACAGAAGTGGCCAGGGGAGACACAAAATGGTTTCAAAAACTGCTAACTTTTCCCACCAGAGATATAGCTCTGGCAAACTGATCAAAGGAATGAAAATGTAATTGGTCTAAGATCAGTAAAACCTCCAACAAGGGTTTCCTTATCAAAAGTATATTCTGCAAAAGATAGCTGAACATGAATGACACTTCTACAGGACTGCCAAAATGATTACCTACTGGAAATTTGATAAGGTCAAACAAGCCTAAATTTTTTTCACAATGGTGGCACACATGAAGACTAAAGGAGTTGTTGATGCTTCCTGCTAGGGTTTTCACACTAGGAGGTTTTCTCACTGCTTCACAGAGAAAACATGATAGAATGTCAGTCAAAGGAAAACATGTCAAAATAATCACAAGTTTGTTGTTTACAAGTGTTAAAAATCATGAAAAGGGTTCATGTTTCAAAATATGGATAAGAGGCATAGTTTAAGCTTCTTCAGGAGTTTTTCAGTCTGAGGGGTGACATCAAAATGCTCCAGCATGGAAAAAAACCATATTTTTAGAACTCTGCCACCTATAGGACAAACAAACCAAAAAGACAGTGAAGAAAGTAAGAAGAGAAATACACATTAGAAAGTGGGTTTTAAATTATGAAATATTTTTCAAAAGGGGAGTAAAAAGGTCTCTTTTACCTCTCCCCCAACTCATTTGTGTCTTTGAAAAGGAGCAAGAGAGTCGTTGAAGAAGTTTTTTTTAGGGTTTTCTGTAAAAAACAGGTGAAGTTCCAGGCGCTACTCACCGAGCCGTCGGTGCTGCGCATAAAGGAGGTAGCCACAGTGTTAAAATACACTACGCTACGCACCAGAGAGCTGACTCTACGCACCGGCCAAGGCGCTGCGCATAGGCCCAAGCCCAGCCCAAATTTCTCGCCAGTTCAATGGCGCTACGCACCGAGAAGGCTCCATAGGCCTGTTCGTTTGCCCGAGGCTCCCACAACTGACCCGGTGCTATGCACAGACCGTTTAAACGCCCGACCCGACTTGGCGCTATGCACAGGAAGGCTCGACTAGAACGACCTGTCGAGTGGCGCTATGCACATAGGGGTTTTGGCCGAAATTGTCAATAATTTGCTCAAATCACCCTCTTTCTCCTCTGATTTGTCTCCAAGCTTCTACATAGAGTTAGATAAGGTTGGTAGTCATTTTCCTTGCCCTCCAAATTAATATTTTTACATGCATAATCAAAGGAGAAGTTCAAAAACCTAAACTTGGAAAAACCCTAATCTTCATCCCAATCAAACTTTTGACCTTATGAGGAAAGAATTACCATTTTGAGAGTGATCCTGAGCATAAAGACACTCAATGTAAGAGAAGCCTCATCCTAAACTCTGAAAGCATTCCTTGACTACTTCATTTTTCCCTCATTTGCTAAAATCTGCCCTCACATCACTCATTTGTCCTCCCTAGACCTAAAGGCTCTCACCAAGATAAAAATCATTTTGTTCTAGGTCAGCCACCATGTCTGGAGAAGAAAGCAGTAACAGTAGTGATGAAGGCCAAAGGCCTATCAAGCTAAAACACAAGGGAGGAAGGGTTAACAGGTTTGAGCCTTTAGATACCATTCAAATTACCTCTTCTCCCATGATCCTTGCATGTTTTCAAGATGTTGGATGCTATCAGTTCTGTGAGAAGGTTAAACAGGTCCAAAACCACTCAGAGTTGACTAGGTAATTCATTCTCAGCCTACAAAACCACCAAGTCAACCTAGCAGGAGTAAAATTTGAATTATCATCCAAATCCATTTATGAAGTCACGGGAATGCCAGATATTGGTGAGAGATGGTTCAAGCAGAAGACATTGGACTTAAGCTACTATGAGCCCTTCCTTAAACCTAGTCATCAACAGGGCTGCAAGGTTGTTTTCCCCTTCTCCCACCTGCTAGAGAGATATGCCCTACTGATGAGGCAGATCATCAAGTACTTCACTGGTGAGGGGAGGTACTCCAGGATTTATTCATATCACACAAGGTTGCTAATGCACTTCACCAAATTTAAATTTCTAAACCTACCATACTATCTCTACTGGAAAATTCACAAGATGGCTTCAGTGGTCAAGAAAAGGAGTTATGCCCACCAAATGCAAAGCCCTTTTCACCACTCCTTGATTAAGATGATTGTTTTGCACCAACTAGAGAATCAGGGAATTCCTTGGGAAGTTTTTATCTCACATGATGTATTTGCAAATCCCCAAGCCTTCATTCATCAAAATTTTCCTTCCACTTCACACCCACTTACCTCCACTCCTCCATCACCTCCACCTATGCCTTCTCAACAAGAAAACTTACCTCCTACTTCTTCTCCTAATGCATCAAATGAAGATGATAACAGTGGCACTGATGAACAAGCAGATGACAGTGAAAATGAATAAAACAGTGAGGCAAAGACAGAGCTAAATGAGGAACAAGGAGATGACAACAGCAATGAGGAAAAAGAATATGATGAGGGAAATAATGAAGATAGTGGGGAAGACACTGATTTTAATGAGGAAGAGTAGGAGGATGATGATGACAATAAGGAGGAAGATGAACATGGCAGTCATGAAGGCAAAAGCAGTGAGCTCTCAGAAGAAAAAAGTGATGGTAGTGATGCCAATGAATCCATCCCAAGTACAGAAAAGGGTGATGCTAGTGAACAAGATGAAGATCAAGAAAATGATTAATATGACAGTCAACAAGAAAGTGCACAGGATAGCCAAGAGAAGAATGTACATGAGCATGATAGTGAGCACAATAATAGTGCAAACAGTGATAAAATAAATGAAGATGAAGAATATGAAGAAACATAGGGAGATGATGAGGAAATAGAAGACCAAGAACAAGCAGATAATGAGGTTGAAATAGATTTTGAAGAGGTAGGCAGTGACCAAGGCAATAGCACAAATAAAAAAGTCAGTGATGAGCAACGCAGCCAAGAAAATAGTCATGACAGTCATGACAGCTATCATGACTGTCATGACACTAATCTGTCTTTAAATGACAAAGAGAATCAAAGTGACAGTGCAGGGAGTCATAAAGAAGAGGACATTAATGAAGGACATAACCAAACTAATGCAAGTGAAGAAGATAATGATCAATTTGAAGGCCAATATGGCAATATAGAAGACAGTTAGGAAAATGAAGATGATAGTGATGCTAAAGTTCAAGAGAGTAGTGACCCAATGGGGCATGAGGTGACTCATGGAAGCCATGGCAAAGATGAATGATCTTGTGACAACACTAAAGGTCATAACAATGATGGAAACATTGTCAAAACTACCACTATCACTCCTCTCACATGCACATACCATAAAGGAAAAAGAGATGTGTTTGCTGCCTCAAAAAGGAAAAGGGCCATCTCTTCTCCAACTATCAAGCCAAAGGAAAAAGGAAAGGAAAATATGGAAAGAAGTGAGCAGCAGGTAAAGGTAAGGAGGAGTAATAGAATACAGAAAACCAATCAAGAGCCTTAATTCATTGATCTAGATAGTGACAATGAGGACAAGGAGGTGACCACTAGAATGCTACTTTTGACCAAAGATGCACAGCTTAGGGAGTGGGAAAGAGATTTTGACATGGCACAAGGTATCATTCACTATTACAAATATGAGCACAAGCATTTCAAGAAGGTCAAAAGGGACCTTTCTCTCCAGAAGAAAATGACCAAGCACTATGCAAAGAAAAACATGCTTGCTTATGCCAAACTGAAGGAGGCCCTCATAGAGCTAAAAAAACTAAAAAGGGAAAAATATCATGATAGCCTTGGATTTTTGGCTGAGGCTTCTCCACAGGTGCCCAAGACCCCTGGAGGGACCTCTCCACCAATTTTGGGCAAAATTGAACAAAATTTTGTTTTTTTTTTTTTTAATTTTTTTCGCCTGTGTGCACAACACCCTAGGCGCTACGCACAAATTTGGTGCATCCTTAGCTTTCAAACTTTAAATTTTTTTATTCCTCTCATCATCAACAGTCTACTCACAAAATTTCAGATCGTTTGGAGCATTTTTGACCCCCCAAAAGGTCAAAAGACACCTAAATTTTGACCATTCTGCCTAATTTTCAGGCAAGGTGTTGCGCACAGAACAGTGTTGGGAGAATTGGTTTTTGGATAGGAAAATGGAACTCATTCAAAAATTAAAGGTATATTTTGAAAGTAGATTTTGAGACCTTTCCAACGGGCCATCACGGAGCCTTTTTTGACATCGGGAAGGCTTCCAAATCACTACTTCAAGAAGACCCATTTTTGTTGTCTCTGTGCTAAACTCTTGTGGCTGAAAAGTCAAAATATGCGTTTAGTAAGTTTTCAGAGGATTTTCAGGGCCTAAAAGTCAATTTAATTGCTATAAGTGGCCGAAAACGATATTTATTTTAGATATTTTGTGCCTTGGGCCTTGCAAGGCCTCAAGGAAAATAGAGATACTTCTGTTTAACCAATGGACTTCTAGATACTCTCTTAGATCTTTTTTCTCCATGCATGATAAATAGAGCATGGAGACTCATTGTAAAATGTTGGAATTTGATGAGATTTCAAGAGAAATACATGGTTTTTATGAGTTTGGAGAACAAATTTCTCTTGTGAAGATTGGTGAATGGCTTGCTTGGACTGATGATGGAGAGGCTTGTTCGCAGGATTCCTTAGCTTGGTGAATGGTGATGTCTTCTTAATTTGTTTATGTTTTCTTATTATCATTATGCTTGGTCCTTCTTGGTTGGTATAAATCAGAAAATCATAGGTTGAGACATGCTCTTTGAGGCACCTCAGTCCTCCTATTTGTTATAGCCTTGATGTTTTCTTCTGTTTGGTCATCTTAAGGAATTCTTGACTGCTCCTTAGGCCCACCTAAACTTGTTTATTTCATGTATGGATTAGTATGCTAGTTTACAAGTATGATTCACGGTATGCCCTGCTTACTTGAAGCTATTCAAATTCTGTATTGAAACCTCTCTTTGGAATATTGTTTGATAGGTTAAGTCAAAGAGGTCTCATTCGATCTTGCCCTTTGTCCATGTCTAACTACTTATTTTAGAGTTATTTATAGCTTTATTTATGATGTTTAGGAGTTCCCTCTTCATATATTGAGTTATTGTGCTATCTTATATGTTTTCCCAAATTCTGAAGGTGAATTTACTAAAGTTAGAAGCTCTTATTCTTTCTATGTTTCACTGGAATGCTTATCTTGGATATTTATCAGTTTAAGTATTGTTCGTTGAGCTTAATGGTTTGCCCTACTTCATGAGTTATAGCTTTTAACTATCTATATTTAAAACCTCTTAGTTTCTCCCAAATTCGATGTTCACTCCACCTCACACATTACCCTAAGGACCCATTTACCTTGTTGGATTGGCCTTGCAACACACTCTGATTCATCATTGAGACAGTCATGATTTTTATTGACTCCATTGCCCAATGTCTTTGACAGACTCTCACTCCACCTATCTTGCTTGACCATCTTACCCAACCAAAACAACAAACAAACCCCACACTTCACAACTAGCCTAAAATCAACCATCTAGAGTGAACAAGTTCACATCCTTCGCACACAGTAGAGAGAGCCCTCTCTAAGTCCAGGAAGGCTAGCTCCTAGGACTCCAAAGACTGGTTTCATGTTACCCTGTCATTTGGTTTAGCCAATCTGCCAAATCACGGGACCCTAACAGAACTGTGAGGCATCACTCTATTTTCTCATTGGTGGTTTGATGGTAGATGCGATCAATACTGATTTTGGCATTTCAGAGAAATGAATATGTTTAATGCAATCTTTTGATTCATCCTTTCTGAAGAAACTAGGAGGATCAGTGTTACAAAATTGTCTGAGACATTCAAGTTGTAATTGAAACATTCAAGTTGTAGTTGAAACTGATGACTGTTATGAACAATTGGTCTTTGGAATGTTCTTATCAAGAAGCTTGTATTGAGTGGGCGCACCTGTACGACTAAAAGGGGCATTCCAGATTTTTTTATTTTGTTTGTTTGTTTGTTTGTGTTGGTTTTTTTATTGTTTAATTTATAGTAAACTTCTTTGACCTTTTGATTTCTATAGATTACACACATAATGTGTCTGAAATGTTAAGCATTATTCAAAATTTGAAGCTGTATGCATGAACCAGATTTCTTTGTTTTGGAAAAACATATCATAATTTGTCCATGGATAACTCAATGCTTTCCCTAATTTGAAACATTATACTGTATAGATATTTTCTCAATTTATATGGAACAAAATTTGAAGTTTTTTTTTTTGGGATGCATAGTAGATATGGATTTACATTTGAGGAATTAACACTAACGGGAAGGAAGCTATAATTGGGATTGATTTCTCTCATTTATACGGGGATATATGTTTCTTCACACACACGCTATTTTTCTTTATGGATGTCTTTTTTTTTCATTTGTGAATATTTAAATCTTTCAGTTGTCATCAACCATGTTTTCAACTTGCAAAGGCCTTAGTCCATGGACTGTTTCAAATTAATCTACTCCTATACACATAATGATCGGGGCAATTTTGTTGGCCTATCTCAACATTTTTTAGAATGTGTAATCTCAAGGCATTCTGAGTTTGCTTTTGGTACAGGGGAATTACAATTCTAACTTTTTTACCTTTTTTTCTTAAAATTTTAGTTCAGATGATTATTTGACATTTGTCTAACTTGGTCTAGTTGTGTCTTGCAGTCAATCTAAGGATTTTGTGGATACTTACAACCTTATTATGCATGCATACAATTCTCCTAATCCTATGTTGTGATAAAAACACTTGGGACTTTATAAATAATTATGTGTTTTTATGGGATGGAGTTATGCCTCTCCACCAGATAATGAAAAATCATATCAGTCATTCTCAACACCTGAAGCAATGGAAAACAATCAAGATCTTATTTTATGTCCACCACTATTTATTATTCAAAATGCAAGAACTGGAAAAAGAAAGGATGACCTTTTGGAGGGTATTGGAAATCAAGAGATGGATGCACAGCTTGAAGGTGTGCAAAAACAACTCAGCCTTCTTCCTGTCTGGTTTCCTTTTCCATTTCAATTTATGATCATTTATGCTTCTTTAAACAACTTTTTCTTGCATACTGGACTACATAGTGTACTTGGAGGTTATGTATCAATAAGAAGTCCTTTTACTGTAGATATATGTTGAATTGTTCTATCCTTTTTTATTTAAATATGATTCTAGAGTACTTTGATCCTTTGCCATTTACTAAACGAACTTCAAACAACTATGGTAAAGGAGGTTTCTAGGATGTATTCTACTCTTTCCTCTTCTGATTCAACTTATGAGAAGGGTGGATGAATGTGCTGCTATTTTTATATATCTCTCTAAATGTTTCAAGCCCTTATATGACATCATTATTGGGAGAATGAGATTCCCAGTTATTCATATATATTTATGACGTTATTTTGTTGTTTTAGCATCGTAGGTTTCAAGAGTGTGTTGTCATTTATTTCGTTATCCATCCCTACAAATGATCTCTAAAGTAGAAGAATAAGATGGCAGCATAGCTTATACAGGGTAGCTAAGTTTCTTTGGGCCTGGTTACAGTTGTATCTTTCATGGTATCTTTTGGGTACAAATAAATCTGCAATCATTTCTTAGATGTCAATGTTTTTCATGGTCCAAGGAGGGCACTTTCAGTCTACAAAAAGTTGTTACAGATATAGAATAACATTTTTTTTTCATTGTCTTATATAGGCATCGCGCAAACATTCTAGGTTAGATTCAACCCACCTTATGGGAACCTTAAATGGTATACAAAGATAAAGTTCTCTGAAATCTATCTGCAAATCCTTTTTACATATCATTTCATGTTTCAAGGAACATGAAGAGTTGATGAATATTGTAGAACTTAGAGCTGAGATTATGCATATTTCCTAGTATGCTCACCATATCATATAAAGTATTCTACCTTGAAAATTTCATGTAGAACTTGGTAGTCTTGCACAATACATGGAAGTTCATGCCTAGGCCCTTATTAATGGAGTTGTTTGATTTTTATGAATCTAGTGGGTTTTTAGTACATTTCAGCATGTTCATGCTTGCAATCAAACATAGTTTCTTGCTCTGTAAGCCAGACTTTGTGTGCTACTTTTACTAATATATATGGACATGTATGAGCATTGTGTTATAACAATATATTGAAGAACTAACTACTAATAAATAATTGAAAACTTCACAACACTACTAACCTCTCGTGCATACTTGCTAATATTGTTGGAAATAGGATTTTTTCCATGTGGCTCATGCTTCTCTTGGAGAAGGTAAAACATCAATATGGTGGAATGTAATAATGTGGAGATCAATGTTTGAAACAAATGAACATATCTACCTTTAGCTATTCCATAGTTTTATTTCAGTGGAATAATGTGCTTGATAAAAATATGTTGGTGATGTTGAGAATGATTGGCATTGCTTGTTTGAGGCTCACTTAGGATCTTAAAGTTGCCGCTACCAATGATTGTGTGTCTTCTCTAGTGAGTAAAGACACAATTGTGAAATGGAAATGTTGAAGAAACAAATATTTCCATCAATCATTCTTCTTTCAGTTGTTTCCAGTGGGCTACATGCCAAGCATAGGATTATCATGCTTTTGTTGTCAATAATCGAGTCTTGAATTATATTTTCAGGTTGGGACCTAAGGTTCTCTTGCCTGAAGTCTTCGCCCATTGGAAATCATAATAGTTGTGAATTTAGATCAATTCCATATATTCCTTCTAGGTTTTCTTCTTCGTTTTCCATGCTTTATGCCTATTCATAACATGAAAATTTAATTAAATTCCATTCATTTTCCATTCTTTTTTCTTATTCACAACATGAATGGTTGGCAAGTTAAATGGTCTAGAAATTTCTTGACAGTTAAATTTGGTTTATTGTAAGTTCAATATTTATGCATGCTTGATTATCCAATTATATTCACTTGTCATTAAAATGCGTTAATAGTAACTTTTCTCTCCGCTTTTTCTTTCTTCTCTTCCTCTTGCTTTCTTAAATTGGGCTTACTGTTAACGGGTATGTATCTCTTTTTCTTTTCTGCAAGGACTGAGATTGAGCATTTGTATTTCAGGGGAGGGACATCATAATTCAATGGGTCTTATCCAAGAACACATGCACTTGGGATTAATGGTTGGAAAGAAAGGGAAAAAGGTATTGGATAATGAAATTTTTTGTAGTGAATTAGCGACCTATGTGCATAAATTTCTCAGCTTTTGGACACTTCATATTCTAGAGGGCATCCTGGTTTGTAGATGTTAATGTTTTACATGGTCCAAGGAGGGAAATTTTAGTCTGCAACAAGTTGTTACAAATATATAATAACATTTATTTTTTCGCTATGTAGGATTAATTCCAGCACGAGTGACGTTTTAAAATGTCTTCAAGAAGTTGCCTTTGAGGGGAAGCCCAAGAAATACACAAGAAATTATTTTTACAAACCTTTGCTGATTATGAAGGATTTTGGTTTCTTGACCAAGAAATATATCAACAATTTCATCATTTGGAAATCCATTAGGGGTATTAATTTCCAAAGAAATATTTCTTTTCCAGTATAGAGATTCCTTATGTCTCTTCCTCTCTTTTTGTTGCAGGAAGTCTGAACATCCACACTTGAATCTTTGAGATTCTTATACATACCTTAATTTGTTGTGAAGGTACTTGTAAACATCACAATTAAGCTTCGTATAAACTCCTTTGCTCGCTACGTACTCACCAACAAAACAATAAAATTTTATTTTAAGGAGCTTGTCACCAAGAGATTTCGGTTCAACACATTCAAATACTGATATATATACTTATGAAAGTGATGATGCATTTCCCTTTCTTAACACAAAATATTTCTCAGAATCCCATCCTTTGTGGATAAGCAGACTATGCTCAATGCAGGTTTAAGCCCTATTATTGGTACACCACGTGCACTATAGTCACAACCTATTAGTAATGCTAGTGCGATTAAATGCTCCCTCTTTAAATTAGGAATTTCATCAATACCAAATGCCCCATAGTATCCCATAATGGTCTCATCACCAATCTCCTTGAAGACGCCCTTTTTATGAATTTAGCTCCATGAATATCAGCTGCAATAGAAGCATCCTCCCAAAATGCTCTATTTATCTATGCACTAAGTGCTTCAGCCTTAGAATTTTCTCTCAAAACTGACATATTCATAAGTTATATTATCTCCTTAGATCCACGGTCATATAGGAATTTGCACAATGTTTTACCACATCTCCCTACCATTATCTCTTGTTCAAATGTGCAGCTTTCGTTACATGGTATCATCCTTGATAGAGGAAAAAAAGGAAACAATGTGGTACAATTATTTTCAAAATTGTAATTAATTTTCTCATCATTATTAGATGTGAATTTAGAATTTTATGTTAGTGATTTACATGTCTCTAAAATGTCAGCTTATTAACATGGTCAAGATCAGGAGTGGCAGCTAGCTTCTATTTTAGAATGGATTAGTGGAAGATGTTATTATGTTATGTACTGATCAATTTTTTGGATAGAAAGTTGATTTTTTCAGCTTAATGCCTGGTATTTAACTGGTTATAAAGTTGATGAGTAGAACATGATGTTGGAAAATATGAAAATGTTGCTTTGATGAGACTTAGTCATAATGTTACTTTCTTTATGTTTCTCTCATTTTAAGCATATGTTGATTCTTGAATAGCGTCACTTTGAATTTAAGGTGTTTATACACCTAGAAAATGATAAAATGTTTTTGTCATAGGGGCAACTTTTCAAGTTGATGCAGCAATTGGAAAACACTTCACCTCATTTCATTTAGTGTATCAAGCCAAATAGATTGAAACTTCCTGGTCTCTTTGAGCAAGGATTTGTCTTGCAGCAGTTGCACTGTTGTGGAGTGCTAGAAGTAGTTCAGATATCTCGATCGAGCTATCCCACTCGGATGTCTCACCAACAATTTGCAAAATGATAATGCTTATAGTATGTTTGTTATCATTGTAAATTTGAAGCCATTACTGTTTAACATTTTAATTTATTTGGTTCGTCATGCAGGTATGGGTTCCTCTTGCCAACAAAAAATGTTGGCCAAGATACACTTACTGTCTCAGTGGAAATCCTTCACCAATTTAATATCCTACCTGAGATGTACCAAGTTGGTTTCACAATGTTGTTTTTCCGAACAGGACATGTAGTGTTTTCTATTGGATATTTCAAGATTTTTTTGTGCGGCAGTGGTTCAACATTCTTTGATGGCCTTTGTTATGGAATTCTGGTTCATATGCCATAATATTGGTTTCAAACATGAAAATTCTTTGCTAATTCACACTTTATTATTATTTTCAGGGTAAATTATAAGCTTGTCTATATTTCACAAGAGTCTATTTGGTTCCTGTTCTTTTAATGTGCTATAGCCTTTCTGGTGATATGCTGCATAAGTTTGGTATTCCTACTTTTGTTTCAGATGTGATAATTTTATTTTCTAAATCATCTCTATTTTTTGTTAGCAAATCAAAGGTTTCTAATTTTTCAATACCATGTTTTGTGCTTCCACCTACTATTGAAATACATTTTTTTTGTTGCCTGTGATAAAATATGCATTGATATTGTAGAGTATTTTGTTCTCTATTGACCTGAAAAATAAGTATCTTTTAATACCTTTTTTCTATAGATGTTATCAATCCAATAGTTAATGTTCTATAATACTTTACACACATTCTCCACTTTAATAATTTTTATATAATTTCCAAAGACTGTCTGAAATAATTACCAAAAAGGTTGCTTCTGCTTGGAGAAAGAAAATTATATGTAGTTTTGTGAAAGTTTTACTTCCAAACTAGAAAACATTGCTGATATTCATCATACTTGTTTTCTCTATTTTTAGTCAAAGTCAACTTTTATGAACTGTTTGAAGTTTCAATAATTGCAATTGTTGGCTAGTGTTACGTAGTCATTTCATGTTTTTACGAGCGTCACACTTTATCTCTTTGACATTCTCTTCTTCATACATTTTCTAAAACAATGCACATCATTTCAAGTTTCTTTTGTGCTGGCTCTGAGCATGCCCAACAATACCAATACTTGACATAAATGTTTTTATCTTGTCACTTGGGTGCCTCCTGTTCTTGATGTTCTTTATCACATAGGAAAAATACTTTGTTGATATATTTTTCTTCATGCTCTTTATCTATTGCTGCTTGGAACTAAAATTCAAGTCACTTTACATGCAATTCATTTCAAAATCATGACATCTCTCCGAACAGATTTCCAAACTGGAAGATACTTGTGTTCAAACTCTTCATGGAATTCTTGGAGTGAAAAAATATTTCAGAGGCTATAAAGCTCATTGTTGGTTTAAGAAGATAAAAAGAGAAATCATAGTCTTGCAATCTTGTATGCCACATCTCTCTTTCATTTTCAAATGACCGAAAACTTTTTAGTTCATAACACAGTGGAATTAATGAGAAAGGTTTAAGGAAATTTTGGTGTTGTGATTGTTGTGTATGCAGTTATAAGAGATGAAAAGGTAAGGAGAGACTATCAAGTCTTGATAAAGAGGCACATAGCGGTAGTTACTATTCAAAAATAAGTAAGGTGTAGAAAAACTAGAATGAAATACCTGAATACTCAAAAAATGGTTATTCTTGTTTAGTCAGGTAAGATATGATGTCTATCTACTAGAGACAACATGACTACAAAGTTCAAACTAAACTCAAAATTAACAGATGAAATCTCATTGGGCAGGCCTTAATACTTATCATTATTGACTATCCATGTTGTTTTTAGTGATCCGTGGATGGCTTGCGAGAATACAGTCAAGAATGATGCAAATAAAGTTGTATGAAGAAATATCAGATGTCAGAGTTGTTGTAAAGGAGTTTGTCATTGATCTAAGCTTCAACATAAATGATGATCTTGACATTGAAGTAAAACAAGTAGAAAGGATCAATGGCCTTCCAAGTAAAACATTTCCTGTAAAGGAATTAAAGATATCTTTAAGTTGGCATTACCATTCTTTGTATTATAATTTCTCGTCTACTCCAACAGTTCTCCAACTCTGGGATTCATGTCTATTTCATGTATCTATATCATGGAATTAAATTGGAATGGCAGTTATCTGAGTAGGATTCTGAAACGGAAGGAACAATCAAGGTTCAAGCATCATACCTTGCAGATCTTCAAAGGCGCGTCCTTGAAGCAGAGTCAAATTTGAGGGAGAAGGAAGATGATAATATCCTCTTGCAAAAAAGACTTCACCAATATGAATCCCAATGGTCTGAATATGAATCCAAAATTACCTCCATGGAGGAAATGTGGTAGAAACAGATGGTGTCATTACAACTGAGCCTCGTTGCAGGTAAGAAAAGTCTAGCTGATGAAGCTATGATTAAGAAAACAAGGCAGGATGATGCAATAAGTAACCAGAGCAATGTTTCACGAAATCAGCCACCTAAACCAATTATGTCACATTGTGATGATGAATTTGTTTGGGATGAATCTACTGTTGTCGAAACAAAGACACCTGATTATAAGCTTACTTATCACCATTTTGATAATGGAATGGAAAGGGAACTTGATACATGGATGTATATTGTTTGTCACTTGGTTAAGGAATTTGAGCAAAGAACCTAGGTTTTGAATGATGATACTAATTTACTAGTTGAAGTAAAATATGGTCAAGCAGATGCAAATATTAATCCCGATGAAGAAATTCAGAAGCGAAAGAAGATATTTGATATTTGGAAAAATGATTTCAACGTTAGTTTACGCGAGACAAGGGGTATCCTACAGAAACTTGGGAAATTGGGTGTGGGATGACATTCGAAAGTTTTTCTGCCAAACTATTTGCCTTTATTGATGAATTGGAGTAGGGATAAGTATTATTTTTAAGCATTTTTTTTTGTCTACTTGCTTGAAGCGTCGCAATAGCGACACTACCAAGAATTTGAATAGTGACGCTACCTTAAAATCATCTCTCTTGTGACATTACCTAATGTCAGAATAGCGACACTACTAAGCGTCGGAATAGCGACACTTATACCTTAAAATTGTCGCTCTTACGACGCTACCTTAAGAATGTCGGAATAACAACACTACTAAAAAATAGTCACTCTTGCAACACTCCCAAAAAACATCGAAATAGCGACACTACCCAAAAAGCATCAGAATAGCGACAATAAATAGTGTGATTGTAAGATTGACTAAATGAAGACATGTGTCATGTCTAGTGTCGCTCTACCGACAATTATTAGAAGTGTCAAAATTGCGATGGGACAGGAAACGACGTTTCGCCCAACCTTAAAGTGTTGCTATTGGGACACCTATGTGTCGCAAGAGAGACATTTTGGCCGTTAGAAATTGGGCCAAATGTGCTAGTGTTGTGTCGCGACATGTGTATTCATTATGTTGTACTATGTGTATGTATATGTATTGTGTTGTACACCAGGTGTAGGTGTATGTTTTGTATTGTACACCAGTTGTAAGTGTATGTGTCATGTTGTACACTGGGTGTAGGTGTATGTGTTGTGTTGTACACTATGTACGTATATGTGTTGTACAATGTGATGGGAGAGGCAGGTTTGAGACTATCGAGGCCCTTGTTGTTAATATTGCGGGTTGAGGCGATTTAGTCTCTAGATTCCCTTATTGTTGATACTGAGGGTTGAGGAGGTTTAGACTTGGGATGCCCTTGTTGCTATTGAGGGTTGAGACGGTTTAGTCTCAGGATGCCCTTGTTTTTGATATTGAGGGTAGAGGCGGTTAGTCTCTAGATGCCCTTATTGTTGATATTGAGGGTAGAGGAAGTTTAGTCTCTGGATACCATTGTTGTTGTTATTGAGGGAGGAGGTGGTTTAGTTTCCATATTCCATTGTTTCTTGAAGAGAAGAGAAGGCACTGGGTGCTTGTCGGGTTTGGAAATTGATTCAGTGTGTGTATGGAAAGGACAAAGAACACAAGTAGATGTAAAAGAACCCTTCGAGAGATAAGTATCAATATTTGTTTTAGTTTTAATTATGCATGTGATATATGACTTTGATTTATGATGGTTACATGTAATTATGATTATGATTTATGATGGTTGTGGTTTGAGCTAATCGAATGTGATATGTCTATACATGATGATTTGATCAAAAGATAGTTTGAATTGTTGTAAAATGAAGTAAATAGATTTGAAAGTGTACCTTATTGACAAGCTACCAATGAGTTATGATTTGAGTTTATTTCAATTCCTTTTGAGTCTAATGAAATTATGTGCTTGGTACAGGGAGCAGAGAGATGCCTAGTTTGGGTGGTTGAAACTGATTGCAAAATTAGTAGCAAAAACACAAGAAATTGGAATAGTAAGCTGTATGTTGTTAAAACACCTCAAGAGCAGGGCCATTATGGGACACTAGTACTCAATAGTGTACATTTATTTCCACGAGCATGCTATGATCGATATGATGGTTGTGAAGTAGGGATATGCCTTGGTTTTTGGAACTTCCGATGCGAGGAAACCTTGCCAAAGGATGGATTTCCTGAGAAAGGGGATGACGAGAAGCTTGGAAGGAGAGTGACTACATGGAAGGGGGTGACTAGATTGCTCGAGGGACTATTTAGCAGAGAAGGAAAGGGTGGGGGTTGTATTTGTTTTTGTCATTATCATTTCTAGATGAATCATAACCACATTAGGAGTGTGCCTTGGAACAATGAGATAATAACTATTCACTAAGGGAATAGGCAGTGCAATGATCGTAGCGTTGGGAATTGAATGTAGTTTTGACTTTGGCAGTGGATTCTAGACTTCCTAGGAAGGAGTTGAATCCTGGTATTACTTCGAGGGTGGAGGTTTGAATCTATAGATTCCCTTGTTGTTGATGCAGACATCATATCCTTTTATTTGTTGGTTAAATTAAATGCGCCTATGTATATATGAGTATATTATTGTGAATATTATATCGAGCTAGATTTTTAAAGCTCCATATTTTTTGTTGTTGAAGCAAATGTGCATAAGTATATGTGATTTTATTTTAAATATCATAATGAGTTGTGTGATAAAGCTCTAATAAGTGGTACGGTTTTCATGGTGTCATGTTTGTCATGTTGGTTTTGGTGAAATATGTAACTAGGTTCTGTATTCATAATGGCATATGTAATAATTATTTTATCTATTTAATGAAATGAGAGAAATAAATTTATTATTTGTATTCTTGAGGCATGTGTTTCATGCTCAAGGAAAAAATAAAATTAGGTCAAGAACCCATTGAGTGTTTCTAGGTTTTTCATAATGTCAATTGAGTCAATGTCATGTATTGCAGACCCATTTTGGCATGTTACATATTGTAAAGAAAATTTTATTAAGTCAAAATACCCTCCAAGGCCTTTTCATGGCATAAAGATCAAGTCAGCCTACATGAAGGGAAAATTCAGCCTCAAGATAGCAGTTCGTGCCCCTCACATGACTATAAATAAGAAGGAATTTTACCTCATTTTTACACTCACTCAAGAAAGTTTTATCTCCTCAATATAGAAGTTGGAAAGGGATGAAGAAGAAGAAGAAGAAGAAGATCAAGATAAATATTTGTGGACCTCTCTCTCTCTCTTTCTTTAGGGTTTCTATAGTTTCTGCACGATCAATAATTTCCCCTTGTTGTTGTTTAGGAGCATTCATCGACCTTGCCCCCTTCATATGGCGCTACTACTGAATAGTTCCCTGGTGATACAAAATTTTGAAGCTGCATTGAAGTTATGAATTTTCAAGGTCAAATTTGTGAAGTTGCAAGGTCGAAGCTGTGAAGCTGCCTCTAGATCAAAGTTGTGAAGCTGCTAGATCGATGTTGTTGAAAGCTACATCAAGGTCGAAGCTGTAAATTTTCCTTTAGATTGAAGTTGTGAAGCTGCTATGTCGAATTTGTTGAAGTTTCACCAAGTTTGAATTTGTAAAGCTACTAGGTCGAAGTTTTTGAAGTTGCATCAAGGTTGAAGCTATAAAGTTGCTAGGTTGAAGTTTCAAAAAAATTTCTTAGGGTCGACGTTGCTAGACAAGTTGTTGGAAGGTCTAAGTTTATTACTGGAAAGAAATCAATTCAAGAAGGAAGGATGAATTGGTCTTGGAGGGTCTTGGTCAAGGGTCATACGTACTGGAATTTTTTAATTGAATTTATATAAGAAGAGAATGATTCTGGTGGGTTTTCCTCTCAGTTGGAGAGGTTTTGGCCCAGGTTGATCACCTATATCTTGTGTCCTAATGTCTCATTGTTGTTTATGATTTAGTATTTATTTGATGATAGAGAACACTATTAGTAATAAAGGGAAGAATAATCTAATCAAGTAAAGTAAAAATACATCACAAGCAGTTATTAAAGTAAGAGAAATCGCCTACACTTGTTTCCCCCTAGATTTTCAAAAGGTTTTGCTTTTCAACAGGTCGTTGATTGTAAATTCTGCATCAAGGTAAGTTATAAAGTTCCATGGGTAGTATGTTTTGGTTTTCAGTAGTATTGCTTGTCATAGGTGTTATAGAACACTGAGGATAGTGTTCCCCTAACAAGAAGGGACTTGTAAAAACCTTGATATAAAATTTCATTTAATAAAGTTAATAAAGGAAAAATAAGACAAAGGTCACAGGACACATATTCCAAGCTGAATTTTGGGAAAAACATCCTAGTGGGTGTCACTTTTAGTTTATTATGGCTAAAGGAATTGGAAAAGACATTGAAAAATGAAAAGTGGCAATAATTGGCATTTTATTTATGAAATAATGGAAAGTAGGAGAAAAGGGATATTAAAGGTCACAAATTTTCATGAGAGAGAAATTGAAGGAAAAATAGAGGAAATTGAAGAAAATAAAGGCTGCAATGATAAAAAGAGGGTCACTTCACAACTTTTGGCTGGTTAACCTTTTGTCATTTCAGTTTTGGAGCTCTCTCTATTCTCTCATACTATTTCACACTTAGAGTATTCTTGGAGCACTCTAGCATTGGAGAAAGAAAAATAAGGCAAGGAAATCAAGGGACAAGCAAGGGAAAGTTGGATCAAGCATATTCAACAAGAAAACTTGTAGGTAACAGGTTGCAAGTGTGATTTCATAGCTATTTTATGAATGAATGGTACATGCATGTGTGTATTTGGTTCTCTTGTTGTCAAGGACATGGGTTTTTCCAGGTGTGATAGTGGTTTCATCCTTCCCTTTCCATTTCCAGATGTACATGGTGTGATGGGGTTTTTTTATTTAGTTGATATTTGTATTGTTGGATAGTTTTGAACCAGGTGAGTTGGTCTCAATAAAATTCCCATAGGGCCTAGGAATCCCTTGACCCTTTTTGGTGGGTTTGCGATTAAGCCTGAGGGTGGAGCTAGGAAAACTCCTCAAGGTATTGGCGAAGAAATTTTGAGGCATCCAATCTTGTTTTGGGCCTAGTAATCTGTTTACTAGTTTTGGAAATATTGCGATAATTCCTGAGGGTAGAGGTGGTTTAATCTTCGGAAAGCCCTTGTTTTTTATGTATTTGTTTTCTTATGCGATCTCTTGAAATAATTTTGGCAAGATTGTGGGAGCATGAGAGTGGAGGTGGTTTAATCTCCAGGAAGCCCTAATTGTTTTGTCTTCTGTCCCACATCCATGCTTGGAATACGACACGAGGGTGATTAGCATAAATAAATATTTGGTTCATCCCAATCTATGGTCGGATGGTACGTGGAAGTCCCTGAACTGGTTAGGTTTTGCATATGTTAATAAGATATATTTTCCTCTTGTATTTAATGTGTATTTTTACTTGTTATTATGTGGCTTTGCTATATGTTTTATCATGGTGATTATTTTGTTTATGTGTTAGTTATAAGCATGTCTTCATAACAGGTTCTAGTTATTACTCTTTCTATGTTTGATTTGTTGAGGAATGGTTATTGAATGCATGAGATAAACAATGTTATTGAAGCTATTTTGAGAGGGAATTAAACATTCTTGATGATTCTTAGATAAGTGTTAGAACCCTATGTTCAGATATGCATTCATGACCTGTAGATTACATGTTCTCAATATGTTTGACAAAATGATTGTCATGGTTAGGCCTGGTTAGTTCAATTCCTTGATCAAATTTGGCATGGATTATTTTTTCCTGATGCTATTTATCATTCTAGAAAGTCTCATTGAATTTTGGGTAGTGGTCAGGAGGCTGACCTAAAATTTAGGCTCAGAATCCGGGACCGCACCTGCTGAACTGAAGAATTTGGGTCATAACCACACCCTGGTAGGCTTATGCATGCAGTTGGAGGCCCTGAACTGCATGGAGGCCTTGTCATGCACGCGTTTGGGAGCCCATGTCACTAAAGCAACATTCCAACTTAGGGTTTAGGCACTGGGAGTGTGTTGATGGTGTTGGGCCCACTAACATTTAGGGGAACTCCCCGATATGAAGTCCTAATTATACCTCGCACCATTTGGTGTAGGAGTCCCATCCGAAGTAAAGGCTCAGTTTCCATATTCTTAAATATTTTCCTCGGCTCTGACTGTCAGCAAGAGAGAGGGATGTAGATGTTCTTTAGAAAATAAAGGGGGTGTGCCTTGTGAATATCTAATTGAAATTATGTCAAGGTTCTTCTTCTACAGGTGGAGAGATAAAATTAAGCCTCTAAGAGAGAGGTAATAGTACCACCCAGGAAGAGACACACATGAACCAAATGATCCATCTAACATACATCGGAGTAGTCCACAAGGGATGCGAAAATCATTACAACCAACAATTGAGAAATATTTTCCTAACATCCTGCATAATAATTCACAAGGATGAGACAACAATAACAACCATTACAACACATTCTCAACAAGATAAGTACTAAAATAACTGAAATAGTTCAACTATATTAGCACATGTGAAAGAAAACATGAAATAAAAGCATATGCAGAGTAGTCTTACAAAAATTCATTGTCCATGCATGAAGAACATGCTGGCCTCAGAAGGATTCTGATATTAATTAAAAGTTCCAAGACACATATGTACAATGTGTTGGAAAGTGTAACTTGGTTTGGTATTCATATAGACTATGTAATTATGTACTTATGTAATGAAGAAGACAAAGATAATAAAATGTATTATTGTTATGCTTGCTTCATGGGTTTCATGAGAAAGGATTTTATTATAGGTCAACAGACTTCTTCTTTATGTATTTTAGGGATTTGTCATCTTGTCATAAATGTACTAATTTAAGAGTCATGTATATGAAGAGTCAAGTCAATCTAGTATGCCTCAAGAAATTTTCATATAACCATTGAAGTCATGGCACAAATGTTCCTCAAGATCCGCATTAAATATCCTCTACAAGTCGGTTCGAAGATCTCCTCCAGGGAAGTAATGAAGTCTGCTCAGAAGTAAGCCCGCATGTCGGCCCAGAAGAAGGTTTTTCCATGTGTATATATAAGACATGTCTGTGGCTCATTTGAAGATAACAACTTCGGATAAGTCAAAGTAATCTTCGGTGATATTAATATTGCATTAAAGGGAGACATAAATGCAAATAAGAGATTATGTTTATTGTTGAGGACAAGTCTAAAATATTACAGTGCAGATTACAAATAAGTAATACAGGGTTATGCAGCAAATATACTAATTGAAGAAAGGTGTGTAATGGGATTACTATCATTTTGTATCCACACGGTCACAGAAATTTTGAGAACAATACAGGATTAATGTTGTTCGGTATCATACTAGGTTAAGTATAATGGCGCAGAAGGAATTTATCAAATGGAGTCTTGTGGAGATCCAAATAAGAAGATTGTTGGAGGCCTAAAGAGTTGCTGTATAGAAACTGAGTTTCTATCAGGTAAAAAAGTGTTAAATAGTGGATAATAGGATACCTAACAAAGTGTTAATATCACAAGTAAGGATAACATTCGTACAAAGAAGGAAGAATACAAGTAGAGACCGAGCTCTCTATTCTTGGTGCAGAAAAGTGTAGGACAATGCAGGACGGTGCAAAGAAGAATGATCAACTTAAGGAATCAAAGAAGAAAGAATTGACAAGTTCTTGGAGGTATGCATAGGTCAAGGGTCTGAGTCATTGTCATGGAAATTGTCAATTGAAAGTCTATAAGAAGAATTTCCTGTGGGTTTTCCTCTCAAAGAGGGAGAGTTTTTGGCCCTGGCTTGAAGAGCCTAAATTTATGTCTCTTGTATTTTGGTAATTGATTTTATGAAATACATAATAAGCTAAGAAGATAAGACATAAGTAAAATAAGTAATATCACAAGTAATTATCAATAAGAGAATTTGAATTAAACCTAGCCCTACCTAATTCTCAACATGGTTTCCGAGCTAAGGAGCTGGAGACAAGGGCTACTTGATAGGGAGACACTCAAAGAAGAAAAAATAAAATTCAAATCAATTTGCAAGAAATATTCTCAATCCATTTCAAGAAGACCTTAAATCTCATTCAAAGGATCCACTCATCAAGGAGATAATAGTTTCATCAAAGATTTATGACATTGAAGACATTGTTGGAAAACACATCATCAAGCACCATCCAACTTTATCCAATACCTTTGAAGATATCTACATTAGATAATTCAATATAAGAGGGAGTTCCTAACTTCATATTCATCATCATCAAGGAAGTTTCTAGAAGCAGGAAGTCACTTTATTCAAGTAAGTACCTATGACCTCATCTAAATTTGTCAAAATGACTTATTGCAAAGAGATCAACAAATTGGTTGGGTCATCAAACTTTAGTTCATGGAAGAAGAGGAAAGATTTGAATCTAATCGAAGACGAAATTATGGGCTACATCGAAGGATCTACAATTCAACCCTCAAAAGAAGATGTTACAGATCATGGCAAATACATGAAAGGAGAAATCAAAGCCCAGAGGATTCTCAAAGAATCCATTAAGGACTCACTCATACCCTATGTATCAAAAATGAAAATTGTAAAAGAAATATATGAGAAAATGGTGGAGCTATTCTTTGTGAGTATTGTAGGAGAATAAATATCTCTGAGACAAGAACTATACAAGATGAAATTGTCAATAAAGGAAGGAATCACTTCATATTTTATGAGGATTTCTTAAATAAGAGACCAACTATAGGAATTGGGAGAAGTAATGTCTCATAATGAGATGACTATATTTGTGCTAAATTCTCTATTGGAAGAATGGGGTAACTTCACTTCAAGCTTATACGGGAAGAAAGAAGCAACATAATTCCAGGATTTATGGTATTTATGTAAAATAGAGGAAACATGATTGAAATCCAAAGCTGATACAAGATCAAGTGAAGGGAATTAAGACTTTGCAGCCATGTCTAGGAAGAAAGGAAGATTTAGAAAAATTGTTCTTCAGAAGAAAAGAAGAAATATGGACAAAATATGATGCTTTGGATGTAATGAACTTGGGCATTATAAAAGGGATTGTCCAAAATCTAGGAAGGACAAGAGGAAAAAGGAAGAAGCCCATGTATCTTTAAGTTATTTTTGTTGGTTGTAAAATAGTATGATAGGAAGCGGTGTACATTAATAACGTCATGATAGAAGAATGGAAGGAGCACTTGAAGAAGTGGCTCCTGGAAACCTCACTGATATCTACATTGTTGGAAGGAAGTCATCAAGATCAAGGGTCATCATTCAATAATCAATATGGAAATAGGTGTTGACATTTTTCTAATGAAGTCCTCTTTGGATTCACTGACTAGAAATAAAGCAAAAGGTTTCATTTGGAATTCTATTTTGTAGAATTCAAGGATTAGAGAATGATGACATATTGATGAAGCAGGTCAAGGGACTAAAGTTTTTCATTCTAGTAAATTGTTGCATGATGAATCAAAAGGAAAAGGATGAGGTGCATATATCTATATACTGACATTTGATGTTGTGAAGTCATGTCATATGGCTGCAGGTGATGGAATTCTATCTTTATAAGTATGATCAAAGGAATAAGGATATATTTTGGTGCACGTGTTTCCACTAACTAATGAAATAAAACATATGTCCTCATATGGAATATGAGGTGGTTGTATACAAACAAGGAACTGGATATTGGAAGTTCCTGGGAATGAATTTGTGTGGAAATATCATGAAGTGCAACCATGTCAAGAGGCGATTATCATCCGGAAGCCAAAAAGATGTGACTAGAACATCTCATGGGAAGATGTATGGACTCTGATAGAAGTATGGTAAATAAGAAGACCCTTGAACAGATATATTTTTAGGAGATGTGTGAATATGAATAGAGGATTCCTATGCCTAAAGGAAGATGTCATGGTGAAATATCATCACTAAGTTAACTTTTGATTTAAAAGTTCTTATATATATGTTTATCTGGATGAGTTTATGCAGGGCTGGCAATCATGTGGAAGGATGTAAGATCCTTGGGATATGGCTCGAAGGAAAATAGCATGGCCTAAAGGTGGAATAGATGAGAAATATTGATGAGTCACTTTCTAATGAATGACATGACTCATGGATGATGGTGATGGATGATATGTGCCCTATGAAACCAAAAGGTTGAAGATCCCTCAATATCGAAATCCATGACATTGAGCAGCATTAGGGGAATTTTGAGGTCTAAAATAGGCCTCCTAAGAAAAATGTACAACAAAAATAGACTTTATAAGAACCAATAGGATTGAAGATGATGATGTCAACCATGGGGGATGATTCACCATTTTTTAAATAAAAGGGTAAAAATATTAAAAAATAATAAAATAATAAAACAATTTTTAAACTCGTATTTTCAACTTATATCCCAAATTTTTTACTCAAACTTCGAGTGGGAGTACTCTTTGGATGCAAAAGCTAATTAAAATTTTCATCCAACAAGTACTCCCGCTTGAAATTTGAGTAAAAACTTTAGGAGATAAGTTGAAAATACGAGTTGAAAAAAATAATTTTTTAATTTTTTTCCCTCTAAAATTTGATGATGTAATCAAATATTATCTTATTATTTCCACTATTATTTTATAATATCCTTAGGAGGCTCATTTTAGACCTCAAAATTCCCCTAATGAGGAATTCTTCATGAGAAACTATGTGTCTCACCATTGCTGCTGTAGGTCCCTGGTTGAGAGGGAGCCTGGTGGTAAGTTTCTTACTGGGAAGAAACTTGAAGTATATCCTTCCTGAGTTAATAGGGAGTGACACATATGATTCTATAATTCATGTGTCATGCACTAGACCAGGACTAACAGGCGTAAGTCTTAGTGAAGGCTATGAGGAGAGAATGGATAGACACATCATTCTGGTCTTCACCTAGGAAGATAGAATGGAGGGTTGAGTAGTCATTTGGCATCTGATACTCTTTAAGAATGAGATAAGGCATTCAAGATAAGAGTAGTCGGGGACCGACATTATTTGAGGGTTGGCTACCCAAGAGAAGAATAGTCCAAGAAGGTCATACTCTGGGAACACCTGGGTGGAGTATGTACCTTGGAGAGACAATGACTATGGTGTGTATAAGTCATGTATCTCACCAACATTGTAGCCCATTGTCTCGTCGAGAGATGGGGTTGTTATTGAAGGCGCCACACTAGGAAAATTTTGGTTGATATGATGCTATACAAATGCGTTTACCAATCCGATTCTTCTTATGAGATTATTCATATTGAAAGTGACCATGTACCATTATGAATACCTCCCTAGTTAAGAGGGAGTGTTGGAAAGTGTAACTAGGTTTTGTCTTCATATTGAATATGCAATTATGAATTTATGTAATGAAGAAGAAAAAGATAATAATATGTATTTTTGTTATGCTTGCTTCATGGGTTTCATGAGCAAGGATTTTATTTTAGGTCAAAATACTTCTTCTTGATGTATTTTAGGGATTTTTCATCTTGTCATAAATTTAATAATTTAAGAGTCGTGTATATGAAGATTAAATTCAAACTAGTATGCCCCAAGACCTTGTCATATAACCCTTGAAGTCATGGCACGAAGTTTCCTCAAGATCTGCATTAAATATCCTCTACAAGTCGGTAGGAAGATCTCCTCCATGTCAGTACTGAAATCGGCTCAGAATCAGGCCCACATGTCGGCCGAGAAGAAGGTTTGTCCATATGTATATATAAGACATGTATGCAGCTCATTTTAAGAAAACAAATTCAGATAAGTATGAGTAAGTTTCGGTGATATTAAGACTACGTTAAATATAGACAGAAATCTGAAGAAGAGATTATGTTTCTTTTTAGGACAAGTTTGAAATATTATAGTTCATATTACACATAAGTAATACATGGTTATGCAATGAAGATATTAATTAAAGAAAGGTGTGTAGTAGGATTAATGGCATTTTGTATCCACACAGTCATAGAAAGTCCGAGAAATATATAGGATTAGTGTTGTTTGGTATCATACTAGGTTAAGTATAATGGTGCAGAAAGAAGTTATCAAAGGGAGTCTTGTGGAGAGCCAAATAAGAATATTGTTGGAGGCCTAAAGAGTTGTTGGATATAAACTGATTTTCTCTCTAGTAACAAAGTGATAAACATTGGATAATAGGATATCTAACAAAGTGTTGATATCACAAGTAAGGATCATATTCATATGAAGAAGGAAGAATACAAGTAGAGACCGAGCTCTCTAGTCCTTGTGCAGAAAGGTGCAGGATGGTGTAGAGAAGAAGGATAAAATTAAGGAATCAAAGAAGCAAGAAGTGAAAAGGTATTGGAGGCATACATATGTCAAGGTTCTAAGTCATGGTCATGGTACTTTTCAACTGAAAGTATAAAAGAAGAATTTCTTGTGGGGTTTCCTCTCCAAGAGGGAGAGGTTTTGACCCTGGTTTGAAGAGCATAAATTTGTGTATCTTGTATTTTGGTAATTGACTTGATGAAAGACATAATAAGCTAAGAAGATAAGACATAAGTAAAAGAAGTATGGTCACGAGTAATTATGAAGAAGAGAATTTGAATTAAACCTAGCCATACCTAATTCTCAACAATGAACATCACTATCTCCTATAGTGGAGCGTTGGAGCCACTCCTTGATCCACAAAAGAACTATGTCATCTCTCTTATGCTTTGCTGGTGGAGCCAATGTGAAAAGTCCCTTTCCCATACAATGAGGGAGTATATATAACCAAGGGTGACTCTTTTACTACCCTCATGACTTTTGTACTTCCCATGACTTTGCAACTTACATGACTCTTTACATTCATGTGTGTCCTTTTGACTTCCACTTTACAATATATTTTTATTACAATAGACATGGTATACAATAGTAATGTGGCATATGACCACGCATGACATGACATGGCATGAAACTATTAACATGGATTGCTTGATGACATGAAAATGTCAAGCCATTGCTACTGCTGAGAGTTGAGTATCTTCATGAAAGAGTTTTCCTTTTCTCCTCCACATGCCTTGGTGATAAGGAGTCTTCAATGATCTCAAGTGTTGGATAGTGTTTGCAAAATAGTGTCCTTTCAATTTCTCTTGATCAATCATCTTGTGAGTTCAATTGCAAGAGTGTCTTTGAGCATGCTTTCCTCATTCTTATCTTCCTTCATCATCTTGCCATGACATGATAGAGTGCCTGTTCCTGTAATTCAGTCATGAGAGGACGACATCAATAAAAAAATACCTAGCCTAATATGATGCATTTTGATCCATGAAATGAGGCTGGAACAAGTGACCGGCTAGAAAAGGAGGCTTAGTGAATGCGTAATTGCGCAGTTTAGGTAGGCAAGGGGAAGACCTGAGCCTTGAGACTGTGCAGTGCGCAATTCAACCTGGGCTGAGGGACATGACTACAAAGTTTCTGGAGCCATTGGGATATGCTACAGGGATGGGAACTAGGAGAGCTTACTGTGCGTTTCAAGGGCTCAGGGGATGAGCTTGAGGCTTCACTAGTACATATGGTCAATTTTCCGACACTTTAGTTCTGACACTTTTGACGTATTGTTGGAAAGTTCCCAATTTTTTCTCAATTTTTTTTAATCCTGCCAAAAAGCGTCAAAATTGGGTGTCGGAGTTGCGATGCAACACTCGAAATGTAAAAATAGCGACGAAAGGGATCCAAATGTCGGAATAACGACGTTTTTCTCCAACGTCAGATTTGCAACGAAAATGTGTGGACGTCAGAATAACGACGACAGGGCTCCAAATGTCAGAATAACAATATGTGTCTCCAATGTCGGTCTTGTGACGAAAATGTGTGGACGTTAGAATAGCGACAATACCGCTGTAAATGTCGTAATAGCGACAATCCTCCTCTAAACGTCGGAATAGTGATGAAAGTTTCCAAATGTTGAAAACGTCAGAAAATAGATGAAACCATTTGAGGTCGGGTTAGGTTAGGGTTGGGTCGTGTCAGGTCGGGTCATGTGAGGGCACCCAAGGAAACACGTTCGTGCGGTTCGGGTCAGCTCAGGTCAGGTCATGTGAGGTCGCCCAAGGAAACGCGTTCGGGAGGATTGGGTCGGTTCAGGTCAGGTCGTGTGAGGGTGTGATCCATTTTCCGTTTGCTCCCTTGTGCCTTTGTTCGGGCAGGTCGGGTTGTGTCATGTCAGGGAGCCATAGGAAAAGCGTTAGGGTTAGATAGTGTGAGGAGGCCCATTAAGGAATGTGTCTGGGTCGGGTCCTATCGGATCGTGTGAGAGCGCCCACGGAAACATGTTCGAGCGAGTCGGGTCGGGTCGGGTTGTATGAGGGTGGTCGTATAAAAAATGCTAATTGTTGTGACTGCCTGTGTTCCTTGTGCATGTTTCTGCGATCCATTTTCCATTTTCTCCCTTGTGCCTTCGTTTGGGCGAGTCAGGTTGTGCCGTGTGAGGGCGCCACATGAAAAGCATTTAGGTCGGATCATGTGAGGGCATCTAAGGAACGCGTCTGAGTTGGGTCGTGTGAGGGTGCCCAAGGAAATGTGTTTGGGTGGGTTGGGTTGGGTTGGGTCGGGTCGTGTCGTGTGAGGCCGCCAAAGGAAACACGTTCGAGCGGGTCAGGTTGGGTCATTCCGTGTGAGGGTGCCCAAGGAAACATGTTCGGCTGGGTCAAGTAAGGTCGAGTCAAGTCATGGTGTGTGAGGGCGCTTAGGAAAACATACTCAGGCCAGTCGGGTCAAGTCGTGCCATGTGAGGGCGCCCGAGGAAACACGTTCGCATAGGTTGGGTCGGGTCTTGTCATGTGAGGGCGCCTAAGGAAATGCATTCGGGTGGGTCGTGTCATGTGAGGGCGCCCAGGAAAACGCATTCGTGCGAGTCGGGTTGGGTCAGGTCGTGCCATGTGAGGTGCGCCAAGGAAACGCGTTCAGGAAGGTTGGGTCGGGTCGTGTCATGTGAGGGTGCCCAAGGAAACACGTTCGGGCGGGTTAGGTCGGGTCAGGCCGTGTCGTGTGAGGGTGCCCAGGAAAACGAGTTCGGGTGGGTTGATTCGGGTCATGTCGTGTGAGGTCACCCAAGGAAATGTGTTTGGGCGAGTCGGGTCGTGTCGTGTCATGTAAGGGCGCTCAAGGAAACATGTTTGGGCGGGTTGGGTTGGGTCGTGTTGTGTTGTGTGAGGGCGCCCAAAAAACGTGTGAGGGCAGTTTGGGTCGGGTCAAGTTGTGTGAGGGCGCCTAAGAAAACGCGTTCGGATGGGCTGGGTCGATTCAAGTTGGGTCATGTGAGGGTGCCCTAGGAAACACATTCGTGCGGGTTAGGTCGGGTCATGTGAGGGAACCTAAAGAAATACGTTTGGGTCAGGTCAGGTCGGGTTGTGTGAGGGCACCCAGGGAAACACGTTCGGGCGGGTCAGGTTAGGTCGGGTCATGTGAGGACACCTAGGGAAACACGTTCGGGCAGGTTGGGTCGGGTCTGGTCGAGTTGGCTAAGGGCACCCATGAAAACGTGTTCATGTGGGTCGGGTCGAGTCGTGTGAGGGCACTCAACGAAACATGCTCGGGTAGGTTGGGTCGAGTCAAGTCGTGTAAGGGGGGCCAAGGAAACACATTCAGGCGGGTCGATTCGATCCGAGTCAGGTCGTGTGAGGGCGCCCAAGGAAACGCGTTCATGTGGGCCAGGTCGAGTCGTGTGATGGAAACTAAGGAAACACGTTCGGGTCGGGTTGGGTCGGGTTGTGTGAGGGCACCCAGGGAAACACATTCGGGCGGGTTGGGTTGGGTCGAGTTGTGTGAGGGTGCACAGGGAAACACGTTCGGGCGGGTTGGGTCATGTGAAGGTGGCCGTATCAAAAATTCTAAGTTGTGACCAACGCCCATATTCCTTGTGCGATTCATGTAGGACTATCCCATCATAGTAGTTCGTTGATAAGATCACATAGAAAGGCCATTAGATTATTAAATAATTTTCCCAGTTCTTTCACTCGCTTCTTTTGACAGAAAATTCCTTCTCTGGATGAGATTGAATGAATAAATTCCTCATATGGATTTAATCCAAAAACAAAGGATGATTTAACGAGTTCATAAACTTCAATCGAATCTTTCTTCTGTGGATTGAAAGAAAGACAACCATTGAATGGAAGATGTGAAAAACAAAAACTTTATAACCAATCTCTAGGAAAGTATTCTTCCCTTAAAACATTTGAATCCCTAAAAATCCAAGTTGTTGAACCACTTTCTTATTAGATCTTGCATTTGTAATATCAACGATCATAAATAATAATAATAATAATAATAATTCCTTGGTAACAATTTTTTGCACTCCAATTAGATGCTTCTCCAGTTACGAAATGATGGAATTTTCGTATCTTCCTCCCCTCATATGCTTCATAAGCCTAGAAATTTCAGTATCCAAGAATTTCATTTCCTATCTCTTTTGTAAATATGTTTCTCCAAGAAACACAACGAGCAAGAACCAAATATCCAAACTTGCATTAAAACCATCTAACGATAAAAATTCAATTAGAAGGTTCAACTCAGAATGTTTCCCTCCAATTTATTGTTGTTAAACCGGAGATATCTCAAATGTAAAAGGTATCCCAACTGAGTCGATATATGACCATGGAGGGGGTTTTCTCCAAGATAAAGTGATCAAATTCATTCTTACCGATGATGATATCACCTCATCTATAAAGCTCATTTTTCGTAGTTTGTAAATTTCTTGTTTTGAGCCATGGCTTTGCAAAGAATTTTGTGAGAATATGGGGAAGGATTTGGAGAAACAGAGAGAGGTATTTCTTCCCAACACTATCATATAAAATAACCTCCTTCAGTTTTGAAAAATATGTTACATTTTGGGAGATATACCCAAAACAAAGTGTGTTGTGTAGGCACTGCACAGGTGTTGCACAACCCTTGCCTACTGAGTCTCACTAATTTTTTGGAGCTTCCAGCTGTCAAAGATTTAACCCATTTAACCCCCTAAACCCTAAACCTCTGAACCCTTGACCACTAACCCCTTAAAACCTAATTCCTGACCCCTAACCCATTTAACCCCCTAAACCCCTAAAACCCTAACCCATTTAACCCCTAAAATCCTTAACTACTAAATCCCCTAGCCCCCTAAAACTCTAAACCCCTAACCCATTTAACCCCCTAAACCCGAAACCTCTAACCACTTAACCCCTAACCCCTTAAACCCTAATTCCCAACCCCTAACCCATTTAACCCCCTAATCCCTAATCCCTAATCCATTAACCACTAACTCATTATTCACCTAACCCCTAACTGCACCTAAATCCCCTAACCCCTAAGCCCCCAATCCCTAATCCATTAACCACTAACTCATTATTCTACCCCTAACCCCTAAATGCGCCTAAATCCCCTAACCCCTAACTCCCCAATCCATAAACCCTTAACCACTAACTCATTATTCCCCTAACCCCAATCCCTAATCCGTTAACCACTACTAACTCATTATTCCCCTAAACCCTAAATGTGCCTAAATCCCCTAACCCCTAAGCCCCCAATTCCTAACCCCTTAACCACTAACTCATGATTCTCCTAACCCCTTAACTACTAACTCATTATTCTCCTAACCCCTAAACCCTAAACCTCTAAACCCTAATCCCCTATTCCCCTAAACCCTAAGCCCCTAATCCCCAATCCCATAACCACTAACTCATTATTCCCATAACCCTTATAACAGTCCTTAAAACCCTTTGGGATTAGCCATTCCAAGCGAGAGTGGGTCTAGTTGGGACCTACGATTGGGTTAATTCCCCCTTGTTGACAAGGTGGATTTTTTTCCCTGTCAACAACCCTATAGTCCTTAATCCCTATAACATATAATTAAACGCTCTTTTTTTGTAAATGTGACCCTCGACTATGCCTCTTTACTGTAAACATTCTCTTTAGATAAATATTTACCTACCCCCAAAAAAATGAATTGTGAAATAGTTACAACAAACCTGGTCTTTGTGCATTTATAATTGTCAAATATCTAGTTTATTTTTAGTGAGGGAGTCCCCTCCAGTAAGGAAAGTGGTTAGTGGTTACCTTCTTGAGTCTATTTCCAGCCCAGTAGATATCAGGGAGTGTTAACGTATTGGTGTCATTACCGGGGACTAAACAGTCACCTTTTCCACGGGTATGAACGACAAAGATCAAATATAATTGTTGATGGTGAAAAAAATTGGACATCCGAATGTTGAATCATTGACATAGCGACTCCGAGTTCAAAGGATCCAGCAGATTGAAATTTCACGGTGACTCCATTGGTCAAAAGTCAATAATTTTGGTTAACTGTGTTCAATATGGGTTTAAGAACAATTTCCAGGTATGCACCTATTAGAAGATGGGGAAGGATTTGGAGAAACAAAGAGAGGTATTTCTTTCCAAAAATATCATATATAATAACCTCCCTCAGTTTTGAAAAACATGTTACGGTTTGGAAGATATACCCAAAACAAAGTGTGATGTGCAAGTGTTGCACAACCCTTACCTACTGAGTCTCACTCATGTTTTGGAGCTGCCAGTTGTTAGAGATTTGAAAGGTCAGCTTGCTTTACACTTGGATTCCATCTCAGCCCAACTTTCATAAAACATGTGTCAACCATAAAGGATAGATGACTTTGTGCTACCCAGTCACTGCGCGGAGCTGTTAGTTCACTGGAATCTTTTCTATGATTTTATGTTGTTTCTATTTTCTTTACTATAAACATTCTCTTTAGATAAATATTTACCTACCCCCAACAGAATGAATTGTGAAATAGTTACAACAAACTTGGTCTCTGTGGGTTTATAACTATCAAATATCTAGTTTCTTTTTAGTGAGCGAGCCCCCTCCAGTCAGGAAAGATCAGTACCCCAATCAAAAGTGGTTAGTGGTTGCCTTCTTGAGTCTATTTCTAGCCTAGTAGATATCAGGGAGTGCTAACATATTGGTGCCATTGCCGGGGTCCGAACGATCATATTTTCCCCGGGTATGAACGAAAAATATCAAGTCTAATTGTTGATGGTGAACAACAATTGGACATACGAATGATGAATCATTCACTTGGTGACTCTGAGTTCAAAGGATCCAGCAGATTGAAATTTCACGGTGACTCCACTAGTCAAACTAGGTCATTAATATTGGTTGACTATGTTCAATATGGGTTTAAGAACAAATGGCAGGTATATTTCACCAATGAGAAGATGGGGAAGGATTTGGAGAAACAGAGAGAGGTCTTTCTTCCCAACACTATCATATATAACCTCTCTAGGTTTTGAAACATATGTTATAGTTTGGGAGATATACCCAAAACAAAGTGTGTTGTGCAGGTGTTGCACAGGCACTGCGCAGCTCTTTCCTACTGAGTATCACTCATGTTTTGGAGCTACTAGTTGTCAGAGATTTGAGAGGCTAGCTTGCTTTACACCTGGATTCCATCTCAGCCCAGCTTTCATCGAACATGTGTCAACCATAAAGGAAAGATGACTTTGTGCTACCGAGTCGCTGCACATAGTTATTAGTTCACTAGCCTTGACTTTTCTATGATTTTTTGTTGTTTCTAGTTTCTTTACTGTAAACGTTCTCTTTAGATGTCCCAATTTCAAAATATTTGAAAGCATGTCCCTATTTGGAGAGAAAATTCTTGTTGCTCTCTCCTCAGAATTCGTTTCATCAATTCAAGAACTTCTCATGTGAAGAATAGACCGTTGATCATTTGGTTGTAAGGAATATTTATATATACGCATTAACATTTCCTTAAGGATTTCCTAAGGAGAAATAAATGTTTCCCAATATAGCACCAACCGAAATAAGAAATAAGAGAAACACTTGTTGAAATTAGAAGTTCGGAGGTAAGGGAAACAATGGCTAGTTGCTTCTTATTTCTACGCACCTTCCCCAGGATTGAACCTTAACAAGCATAGGGCCATACTACTAGCCTATCAAACTGAGTTGGGAGAAAATTTGACCCACAAATGGATGGAATAAATAGAATGAACTTGCATCCAGCAAAATCCAAATTCTTTATCCCCATGATAGAGCTCTGAAGCATGAAAAAAAGCAAGGAGCCATTATGATAATGATTCCCAAAATACCAATTAATCCACATGCCATTATAATCATGATTTGTATGATAATCATTGAATTCCTTTTTAATGCCTCCTTGTAATGAGATGGCCTACCAGGGTATGAAAATTTTCTCGTGGGATGTGTAATCCTTTATAACTATACCAAGGGCCATCAAATTGTAGTTGCAACATGTAGTGGATTCCTTGTATGCATCAGAGGATGGTGGGATATGAATTTCTCTCATGCCTCATGTATATATCATTGAAATATTTATAGGGGCACGCTGCCACGTCCCCTGGGATGTGGCCTAGTGAGACAATAGAAACACACCTTCCACCTTTTCTCTAACCAAACACCCCATCCGAGGAGCCCAACATTAATATTTGTTCAATCATTGACAAATCCTTTTTATTTTGAATATTATTTCAATCTAAAAAGTTCTAATTTTTGTTAACATTAGGTTCATGTTCAGATCCAAGGTTTTAAATTCCAAACCTTGCAAAGTTAATACATGATATGGTGGAAAGCCTAAAGGACTTCGCTAAATCATGGGTTAGTAATCACCAAAATTTTAATGAGCCTTTAGTTTGTATGACTATTACCTATGAATGTCACAAGTAGCGAAGTGATCACACATCAACCCTTATGTAGTTTTAGAAAACTGTGACTATAAAAAAGTTGTTTTGGCCCAATTAAGTCGTATTTAGATAGAAATTCATAAAATAAAATAAAAATAAAAAAAATTAAGAGATGAACCTCGTATATAACATGCTCATTACCTTCTTTTACAAGTATCATGCTTAAAAATTAATACCCTAGAATTTCAAATTGGTACTAATCGTGCAGTATTTTAAATTTATTAATTATTATGATAAAAAAATAATCCAAGAAATTGTGATTCATACTTAATAATAAAATTAGTGTAAAAGAAGATAAAGAAAAGGTTTATATTAGAGTATGAAAGAATTTTCCCATTATTTTATTTGGGTACCTTGAATGCAATGTCCTTCAACCATAGAACTATTTTTTTGTAATTGAGGTTAATAGAAACAGATAAATATAATCAAGAGAATTATTTGTGGAAAAATAAAATATAGAGTGGATGAATTTAATTTTAATACATGGAAATGAAAACATGACTTTAATTTCAAGAATTAAATTAATTTATATATTTCACATAATCCCTAATAATCCATAATAATAATGCAATCCATAATAATAATGCATATTACCGCTTTTTTTTTTAAACTATGCCGCGTCGAATTTTCTTCAACCACCTGAGGTGAGCTCGAATTTTTGGCATTTCTTCTAGGAGGTTGATTGGTGCCAACGAATACAGACTGATTTATTCTCTGATATAATTTCTCTTCCAACAATAAAAGGAAAAATATTAACAAAGGAAGCAACAAAGGAGGCATCAAAGGAAGCATCTTAGCCACCGCTTACAGATCCACCTGTGGAGGCAGCAAAGGAAGCATCTTAGCCACCGGCATCCTTTCCAAGTTGAGAACCAGTCGGTTAAGAAGATTAAGCAGTTGAAACTTCCAGGAAAAGGTTTCGCTCTGCCCTCTTCATGAACTAATTTCTCCAAATTTTTATTTGTCTCATTACACTAAGGAAGTCCAGGGTTTAGGGTTTTAGGGCATTAGCAGATGACTATTGATTGAACTCTAATTTCAAGGTTTCTTATGCTACCCTAATTCAGAGTCTTGGCCCTAGCTGTTGTAAACATCTTCAACCACATTCTAGAATTTGGATAGTCTAGAGAGAATCCAAGCAATGCATACCATGGATCGAATGTTCTCCAATCCTTCTTCGAGGTGATCGTGTATTTCCACCAAAATCTTCTATAGTGCAGGCCTTCATAGTCTAGGCATCCTACATGGGCCCAGGGGGGAGACCTAGAGCTTACTGATTGCTTAATTTACTTGCCTCGCGATAATGTTTATACCAATTGAAACCAAACTGGACTGTAAAGCTGAACCTTCTTCAGGCAGGCTACCTTTTTTAGGCAAACTCAGGTGAGGTAGGCTTAGATGGGGACCCGAAATAGCATTCATATTTTCTTACTGGTGCTGAACGAACCACTTTCACATTCAAGGTGAGCAGCTGGTATTGAACTAACCAATTGACTTCAAGGTGATAATTCATAGGCATAATAGGAGTAATTGCACCTATCCTCCTTCCTTCATAAGAGTATGTAAGAGAAGGACCCGTTATACCCTCAATGGTTGGATAACCAGACAGTCTGTTACTTTAAGCCTTATTCAGATGAGCACCGGTACTAAATACATACACTCATAATCAGTAAATGATGCAAAGCTAACCAACTACACATCAAGACCTCAAAACTCACCACGTGCTTCACTAATCCCCGAAGATGTCTACTCATGTAAAATGTGCCACTAAAGATGCCTGCCAAGTGTATCAATAATTGTGCCAACAAGTCTATTGATCCACACTTCACTGTCAACTACATATCTTTGTCACAGCTATACAAGACTGTTTTTGTCAATGAAGGTGTTACATGGCTTAAAGATAAAATTCAATATAAAATATTGTCTAAAGCTTTCCTTGTAACCAAATATTCACTGATGTGAATACCCTTGTGTTTTTATACATTCTTATTCAATAAAAATATTTTCACTGTAAATAAAAAATCTTTATAGGTTGGCGCAACTAAATTTTAGGCTATGAATATATATGAGTTGACCATGTTAATTTGTGCATAGAAACGAGATAGGAGTCTTGATTTATCTTCCTTTGAGATAGAGGTCTGAATTAAGCAATTGTGTTCAGAACTATGGAAGCACTAGTCTTCTTATTTTCTAGCCTTTACTTGAACGAACATAATTTTGAAGAGTAACCCTCACCTCACCTTTAAGATCATGTACAATCTCATGCTCAAAATATCCTTTCAGGGGCGAAGACTAGAAATTTTTGTCATACTGTCCAGACTTGGAGAATATATATACTCATACTAACTGTCACAAGGATGGTTTCTTAAATGACTGACGAGGTGCGGAATATAAGTCATTTTAGAACTGCAACGTATTCTTTCAAAAAGACATGTGAGTGTGTGAAAATGGGGGTGAAGGATGTATGAAATGGATGCCAAGCGTACACACCAAGGTCACAAATACCAAACATTCTGAAACTTGGGTTATGAATCAAAGTGTAGTGTTACTGGCTCAAAATGTTACAAACCCTATAAATTTTTTATCATGTAATTCACCATTTCAACTGTATAGATCCAATTCTCTTTATTGATCCAATTTTTCTTTGAATTCCTCCAGATACTAAGATACAGATACATCCACCATATGGTGGGGCTCTTCCTTACTATCATAGATCAATCAAGATGCACATCCCCGTTTTTTACTAGAAATCCTCCCATGTGTCTTTGTGATTACATCCGCCTCTGTACTTCATGATGAGAGGCCAGAAATGGGATGCCAAGATCTTGTAACTGTTCTTTGAAAATGAAGTTTTCAATTATACTTCATCCCTCATCCAAGATGTCAAGGTCAAAAAAGGTACTGTAATAGATTGTGTACATAGGAACAATGCAACAAAATTATAGCTGACTGTTGGGCAACATTGTATCATGGAGATTGATGTATAGAAGTAAGACTTCGAAATGTCATGAAATATTTCTTTTGATACTGAGAGATTGCTTGACAATGTTACTGAGGAGTCAAGCTGGTCTACTCCCAAATATATCTTTTCAGGACATAGATGCTAAAATTTCCTTATGATTATATTCTAAATAACTTGAAGTTACAAACTGGAGATTTTCTTTAATATCTACCACTGTAATCATAACTGGGTATTTCATGATGATATCAATAATCAACAAACCCTGCTCAAGATGATTGATAGGGAAATGCTCCAGAGTCCAGACTAGTCCCTTCAGGTGTTAATGCACACATCTCAGCTTAACTATAGAAGCATGACATAAGTGCCAAAACTATAAGGTATGTTGTTCACTGTCCCGCACTTCACCATTGTTGTCAAGAATTTTATTTCCTTTGAATCGAACTAGATAACATACTTTCAGCCTTTGAGTTACTCTTTCATATTTGTTTCTTCTCTTAGGAAGCTTTGTACCATACTGAAAAATCCTTGCACTAAACTTAGGCCTCGGTTGAAAGAGATTCATGCTCAGGATTGTGACATGGAAGAAAGTGGTGACTGCAGCTATAAGAGTTATAGAGCTGAGACAAAACTAGCCTGTCATAAGATTTTGTGATTATTGTGACAACTGCCTTCCTGTGCCTCCTTAATGTAGTCATAACAATCTCCGGACAGAATTTTATTCTTCAATCAAATAATATAATTTCAAACTCATAACTGGTGATGCATGCTTCGAAAATTCGGATGGCAATTATGGACTAGGATTTGTAAATCAAATAGTGTATTTCTCCAATCAAGCATTCAAGCCCTATTGTGACAAGGAGTCCACAAATTCACAATGTCTCTGACTTATTTACAATGTGGGCTGCTTCAGTAAATTGTTTTAATTAAGGGCTATTCTAGAAATATATGTACATAGAAAAAGAGATTAACTTCTGCATTCGTTCTCTGATCAAGACAACATGTTCCTCACATCAATATCTCGGCCCTTAATGGAGTGAGCTCAATCAATAATAAATAGGAGAAAATCACAGCCTGTAGAGAAGCTAAATTTTCCTCATTAATGGCTAGAACTTCACCTTGCTTCAAGGATGAAAAACCTCTACAAATGACTATCCAATATTCATATATGTAACAACGATGCAAAGTCAAGAAATCATATCAATATAGTTATAGGTACCATAGATTAGATATCGTTTCATCAAGAGCAGGGTCACATTGCATCATACGAAGAACAAGATTGAATCAAATCGTGATCATATGACATATATGGAAAAGTTCTAAATTGCAGTCATATGAAGATTTGCCCATCACATCATGAAGAGTTGCAGACCAAATTTTTTCAGTGAAAGAGCTTTCCCAACAACCCTGAATAGAGATCCAATTCACGTCAGCATATACACCCTTAAGCCTACTAGATGTATGCTTTAGAACTGTAACTTGGTCTTCAAGGAAAATTATTAAGTGCTTACTTTTCCTTAGAGAGGCTGCTGTCATATTACAGAGAATAGAGCTAATAAATGTTCCCAAATTTGCATATGGAGGAGACCATGGAGATTTATCTTCAAAACTTCACTTTGTGATTGCTTTTTCTTACCCTCTTTCTTGGGCTTGTCCTCTCCTAAGCTCTGATACCATGTTAATTTGAGAAACATATTCTTTGTTATGGATAATTACTTCATTTAACCATGAAACCATTAATCCATTAGAAATCACATCAAACATTATATGGCAGTAACTAATGAAAGAACATAAATGAGAAATGATGAAGACAAGCAAGGATAGTAGAAGTTAGAACACGAGAATATGGTACAATCCAGGAAAAACCCCAAGATGGGGAAAACCCTTGATCAAATATTCTTATTATTAATCATCAAATGTTCAGTAGAGCGAGAGAGAGAGAGAGTACAATGACTTAAAGTCACAACAAACTTGCCAAGATGAAGATCTAATATCAAAGCCCTGAAACATGAAAATTGTGACACAGTCATGACGACAATTATGGAACCAAGGTCTAGAGTCTTCTATACAGCAGATCTGAATATTGGTTAGGGTATACTCATTGACAGCCACTACACTCTATTCTTCTTGATGAACTGCGAACTTTCTTCAAACAAGTCTATCACCAATGACAAGTACCTTAACCTTCTGTTAAGGTACAGAGAACGCACCACATAGATGCAATTATATGCCTTGACAATAACTCTTTCTGGCTATATAAAAGAGGTTACCTTTCCAGAATATAACCAAGGTTATAATTATGCATACTTTCAAATAGAAAGGATATATTTGAGCCCTTGTTAATAGATTCATTAGGTCATTATGTCGAGGATTGTGTACCTCCTTTTTTATGACATGAGTCACGTGATTTTCTGGCTTTCAGTGAGACTTTACACGAGGAAACAACAAACTTCTAGGAAGTTGAAGAATCGTTGAGGTTCATATTTAATCTAGATGGTTGAATCTTTATATGCTTCGGGTTCGAAGTATCCTTTGACATAGACAAAAAGTGCTGCTGAACCTTTCAAAAGATGGGATAACCAGATTTTACATTTGTCTTGTTCACACCCTGAATTGTGAGTATCAATTTATAGAGGTTACAATCATATCACCATAGCCACTGAATTGTTGAATAGACAACTATAAATAAGATGAAATCACACATAGAAAGGGCTGATGACATATATACATGGATCTTTCTTTGACTGATACGTTCATGTTTTCATAATGGTTTGACCTTGAATTATCGCGATCCATTCTCTCTTGCAATATGAATAGTTATATCAACTATGCTTCGAGTTACAAGAGTAGGTAGATCATAGTGAGACTAAAACCATAGGTAGAATTTACTATACCACTTCATTGATTCACTTGACCAGATGCATGCGCATTGTCATCACTAGAGAAATCATTATCCTTTATCAAGTATGAACACAGTCCTGACTTCAAGATGAGGTAATCATGGTGCCATTCTCCTTTAAGAGGAAAGAGACTGCTACACCTCATCAAGATAAAATCTTCAGATTAAGCCACCATCTTTGTTATATATTTTCGATAATTTCTGATAGCAAATTTAGAGTAGGATGATGCTTGACAAAGGTCAATATTGTACACATCATATTGATGATCTGCAATTATCTTATGGTGTACTTCACAAGTTTCTAGATCAAAACCCAATACACAGGTACCTTGATGTCACATTAATTGTTACGTGCTTCGATTTCATGGTCATTGTTGATATTGATCCTAAATTGAGAAAAAACTAGCCAGAATTCCATAACTTCCCCAGGATAGCAAGGATGCCAAATATACATTACTACTTCTTTTGATGCTGACTGATGATGCCAATCTAGGTCAGTCTAATGAAGCTTGCTGAGAGATGTAGACACTAATATATATAGGCACTAGACAAAATCTGTCTTTCTTGAGTTTACATGTCTGCTTCAAAAACAAAACTTCGTGATCCAAGAGCCTGATCCTTGTCTTGCCATGAATGAACTTTAGAGACTTGAAACTTGATGGAGGTAAGCTTCAGAATGCTGATTTTACTGCAAGTATTGACATATCCTTAATGTAACTATCTCAAGGATACCTTTATCAGAAGAGGTCATCCCTTGTAAAGATAAAAAAAAATTCAGAAGAATGATTCTTGAAATACACAGTTCAGAAAGAGTGTCATTTAAAGTTCATAATTTTAATTCCCTACATAGCTTCAAGTTTGTGCCATAGCCCACTACACTTTCTGTTGGTCCAGAAGATAAAAAAATGAAAGGATGAGTTCATCTCCAGATTAATAGAATTATCTCCTTCGCTGGTCTAACCTGAAAAGTCTTGATCTAGGAAAAGTATAACCAGCTGAGCCCTTTTTAACCAAATTCAAAATCATCGAGTATACAAAATGATCCTACTCACTTCTGTGATAGAGGCCAGGGACTTGTAAGAGATCTGAGACAAATCTTCTCTTAAAACCTCCTAGCTATTTGCCTCAGAACAACATCTCTATCTCCAGGGAATATTCATCAAGCAGAGCTCTTAGGCTCATGATTTTTGAGAGAAGAGAGCTAATAAATATACCTTGAATTGCATTGCAGATGGAAGGAGACCACGGAGATTTAACTTCAAACTTCATTTTGTGATTGATTTCACTTTCCCTCATGCTTGGGCTTGTCCTCACCTGGAGCTCTGATTCCATGTTAAATTTAGGAAACATGTTATTTTCTTCACATAGTTACTTCATTCAACCATGAGCCCATTTATCCATTAGAAATCAAATTAAACAATACATGATAGTAACCAATGAAAGAACATATATGAGAAATGCTGAAGACAAGCCAAGATAGAAAAACACGAGAATATGGCACAAGCCAGGGAAAAACCCCAAGATGGGGAAAACCTTTGATCAAATCTTCTTATTATTATTCATCAAGTGTTTAGGAGAGATAGAGAGAAACAATACAATGACTTAAAGTCACTACTAACTTGCCAAGACGAAGATCTGATATCAAATCCCTTAAATAGGAATATGACTCAGTCATGACAACAATTCTGGCACCAAGGTATGGAGTCTTCTATACTTAAAATTTGAAAACTGGTTAGGGCACAAGCATTGACAACCACAAAACCCTTTTCTTGCTTGATAGACCTTCGATGAACTACGGTCTTCCTTCAAACTAATATACCACCAATGAGATGTACCTTAACCTTCTCTTAAGATACGAATCACAGACGATACAGATTGTTGACCAAACATAACAGACAACAGCCACACTTCAGATGACACTTGACCTTATGAACATAGATAGGCTGGGCTTAGATGCTTGTGGCCTGCTTCAAGGATTATTGTTCTATCATCCTTCATCCAGGGCAGCATTCTGCTTCAACGTTTGGACCAGAAATGGGTGCTTCAAATTCGGATCTGAAATGATCCCAACACCATTCTGAAATAGACGCAAACAATCGCAGATTCTGTTTCTGCTGCAGAACTAGGGCAAGTAATAATCCATCCAGATTTGTGGCAGACTAAAATGGAGAGTCATAGACCTTAACCTAGAAACAAATTGTCTGTTAACATTCATCAAGGCCTTGGCTGCCTTAGACCTTATCCAAGCTAGTTGGTGCGTGTAAATGAGATGATGAGAGATCCTTTATATAAAAATTTAGATATGATGATTTGGTGAAACCGACCTTAACTTTTGGAGGAAAATTCAAAATTCAAATTTCAACTTTTCCCGCCAAAACCAAATCATGACTTATAATATTTATTTTCGATAAATAAATATTTTCCTTATCCAAATTGGACAATCTATATATCTATTCTGGTCCTCTCGAAAAGAGGGATTCAATGGAATTATTATATTCATCAACTGAGGAGACCCAAGTTGGAATTTGGACCTAGTTGCCAATTTTAACAATAACCCCTATGAGGATGCCTCACTTGAGTTATGGAAAAATGCACAACTCAAGCTAAAAATTGTAACATCTCATCTTGTGATCTCGTGACTTTCTTGATATAAAATGCAGAACCCAAGCTAAAAATTGTAACATCTCATCTTGTGATCCTATGACCTGAAACTCCTCAACGCTAGCTTAGATAAATGTTGTCTAGACCTCCACATTCTTCTCCTACATCCTACGCTAGAAGTCTTCAAGCCTTTGCCATAGATCCTCAGACCTATCTCAGATATGAGAATTCAAAGTGTGAGAATAGGATGAAGAGTGTTCCTTGTATACAATTTAGAATATGAATCTGACCTTTACTTTTGGAGGAAAAAATCAAAATTCACATCAAGGAGTGCCTTAATAACGCACCCGATCATAGTTAAGGCCAAGCTAGTCAAACTTAACATGTAGGCTCAGTTAACCCTCTTGGGGTGTGTTCCCTTGTTATGCAAGTCCATAACCCCTATGAGGATGCCTCACTTGAGTTGTCAAAAATGCACAACTCAAGCTAAAAATTGTAACATCTCATCTTGTGATATTGTGTTAATTTTGTGCAAATAGGTCCAAACTCCATCTTGTGATGCTCAGATGATGATGCCAATATTTTTCTTGGATTCCTCTTTCGGAGAGGTGCAAGATCGATCTAAATATCATCTTGATAGAATGAGCAGAACATGTATTTTGAATTTATTCCACATGTGCAAGGTCGACTTGATTTATCCCACATGCATAAGAGATGTGTCACACACCCCCACAGATGACTATATATTGGAGAGACTTGAAGTTCATTATACACACACATTTTGTGGAGGCATTCTCTTCTTTCTTGGATGGTGCTAGAGTAGCGTTCTTGATTCTGCGTTTAGGACTTCTTGGTACAGCGTCTTGGTGGAGCATTCTTGATGAGACATATTGGGGTTGTGTGACACATTGGGTTGGATGACCTTATGGAGACTTTGCTGGTTGAAGTATCCTTCTGACCGCCATAATGCCACCATTCTTTATCTCTGTTTTTCTTGTCTTCCATCGATCTATTGGTATGTTCTATCTGCATCTTAATTTCATTGAGCCCTAGAAGTTTAAAGTATATTTGCATCTAGCATAGAACATATTCAGAATTTAACATGGTATCAAAGCTAAGGAGAAGACAAAGCCCAATTTGTTGAGAATCTAGGGCAGCGAGATAAGGATTGTTTGATGCGATCGAAATACATGTGCCCTAACCTTCAGCGAAATACATGTGCCCTAACCTTTAGCATGGAGAAGTCTTCTAGCGTGAAGAAGTCTGTATTGGAGGCTGAGGAGCTATAAGTGACAACAAATTTGTTTTAAGGGCTGCACATGAAGTAAGGAAGGTGGATTAAGTATGTTGTAAGGAGGCCGCACTGGAATGTGGTAGGCTGGAGGCCTAGCCACTCCAAACAATCTAGAGTGGAGTCTTTAAAGTCTTCCACATGTAGTTACTTCTGCATATATTTTAATTGCAAATGGAAGACGAGATTGGTTGGAGTATTCGAGTAGTCTAGAAGGCAGCCTGGAAGAGGTTGCATCCTTCGGTGTTAAGGACACAAGTGATAGGGTTTGTGGAGGTGCTATGGTGCAGATTTAGTATTCCCTAGATAGGGCTGCATATCTCACTGATTGCAGGTCCAAAACAATGGTATTTTGGAGGGCTAGACAGCGTGGAGAAAGAAGAAAACTAGAGGAGTGTTCTGGGCAAGAAAATTGTAGCAAATGCACCTGAAACAGGTCGACAAAATTACCTACCTGTGATGACTAGGCCGCAAGCCTGTAAGTGGCGTTTTGAGGGTCAAAATAACCCTAACGTGGAGCTATAGATGCCTCCTCACATAGCAAGGTCACTGTTGAGCTACACTTTTGCCCAAATTTTCACGATATTTATCACATCAATACATGCTTGTACCTAGTGTTTTAATCATTAGTTATCCATTATTTTGTTAATTAGAGGCATTTAGAGAAGATAATTGTTAATCTATAAATTCTTCTGATTATTTAAATAGATGAGTGTTTGTGTGTAAATTTTATTAATAGATGTCTTCTTGGTAGCAGGTGAATAAGTCTAGTGCAGAATTGCAGTTAAGCACGGATCCATGCACAAGAGCAGAAATATATGTTTTGCCAAGAAATATGTTATGCTGTGAATTACCTTCTAGAAGATAAACATTCTCCATTGAGTTTTGTAGTATAGCACAACGAAGCAGGGAAGATTTCGAATGGAACATGATACCTTACTGCCAGAAAATGCATAAAAGCAACAACTGGGTAGTTGAGTACGAGATTGTTGTAGGTGAAAATATCAATTTTGCGATCAAATTGAGAAGAATATCTAAATTCCGAGACGTGGGTTTTGTTCAGAGCACCATTTTTCATATAACCCAAAAACCGTTTGGAAAAATTCGGCTTCGTGAAGTAATTATCATCAGGGGAATATTCCATTGAAAACCATTTCTGAACATGAACGTATTGGGTTCTCTCTCCCCAATAACAAGAAATTGTGTTAATGCGACCAATTATTGTGCTCTCTTGTAATGTCTCAACGTAGGCAACAGTTTGCCCTAGATGGTGTATCTCAATGGAACACATAATAATTATAATATATATACATTAATTCTATTTGTCAGTTCAAGTAGAAATATGAGATGGGCTTTATGAAGTTGCCGTAGGTTTGTGCAAGAAAAATTCAATAAAATCAGAGGTAAGGTAAAAGCGAAGGATCAAGTGAAGGAAGTGATGGAGATTCTCCAAATGGCTCACAATCAGGAGACACACTTTGAAAAAGGATCTACGAAAGTTGACAATGGTCAAAATGGTAATGCAACATCTCACAATGGATAAAGCGCAAACACTAATAGTGCATCTGGAGCACAAGTAACAACTATTAATTCAATCCAAATTGTGGAAATAGTGGCAACGTCTCTGTCGGGTTCATCTAGCACTGTTACAATTCCTATGACCAACTTAAACATTGGGATGGACTACTGGTGTGTGACAGAGCTTACACCTCTTCCTACTATGTGTGGACAACTTCATGTATCACCAACAACAACAATTATCATTTCTTCTGCTCAGAACATGCCAGCTATGGGAATAGAGCTATCCCTATAGGATGAGAGAGAGATTAAAAGGCAAATAAGAAAATAATCAAACATAGAATCTGCACAGAAATCAAGGATGCGTAAACATGCCGAGTATGAAGAACTAGCATGTTGGGTTAAAGAGCTTAAAACTGAAAAATCGGAACTAAGGACACAGTTGGCTCGGTTGCAGGAATAATCTGAAAAGATAACGTCGCGACTACTCTTTGTGGGTATTGGAAAAAGAGAAATCGAGAGGCCCAATGAGGAAATGGTTATATGGGAATTTGAGAACATGGAACCAGACGATTTCTCGGTATCAATTGAGCTGATGGATCTAGACAATCACATCAGATCATTTGAGGAGATTGCATCAGTTACACCCTCATTTTAGAACTCTTATTGGCCGTTTGATTTGTGGGAGTAGGGGATCAGGAATCTAATATGGATTTCTGAATGTGTTGCTCAGAACCAAAAGCCAGAATTCATGATAGTATTATTTTCTAATTGATGTCTTCGTGTATTTCGCCAGCCTTGAAGGGTCATCACCTCATCGCATTATGCGTTAAGGCACCAACTCTAGTTGCACGATGCCCCAGCTAGATGTGCGTTTCCTCTGCCAGCAAGGCGTGATGATCAAAGTATTCCAGAAGCTGGGATCGACCCAACTCAAATTAAAGTTGGGAAGGAAATCATCTCATTCCGATTTTGCCCAAATTGTATTAACCTGAATCCTAATTTTGTATCCTATGCAACAATCGATTTTTAATTAGAGCTTCACCGATGCTATAAAGCAGAGGGCTGCGCACTAATTAATTAATTTTAGAGATGTAAATAGGAAGAGTCAGTCCATCAATTAGACAGGGTGCAGATGGAGTTAATCCGTCATTTAGATAGGGGCAATTTCTCAGATGTAGAGGGGCAAAATTTCTCAATGTGAAGTCGAATTCTGAGATGTAGAACTGACAATGAATTTGTAGAGTGTAGTGGAGATAGGAAATTGTTGTGTGTAAAAACCCATAATCGTTTGGCTTGTGATTTGCATAAATCGATTTCCAGATGTTGTTTTAAATATACAAGCTGTGAGCAAAAGCATTTGTGCCATGATTCATTTCGCAATTTGTTTGTGATGTTTTAAAAGCTTTCTTCCATTGCAGTAATTCGGCTTACTCCAAGTGTGGGAGGGCCCACCACCTCTGGAGCTAAGCTTGATCAATTAGGTAAGATAATTAGATGTGTGCATGATTTCATAGCATAGTTTTCTATTTCTGGTAAACATGGTTCAATTTCAAGCATTTTAGTCATCGTTGCATCGTGAAAATTAATGGACTGAAGAATTATTGTAAACTTGGACTCATTACATAATCTGAGTTTTGATAGAGCGTTATACTCTATTCCTATTGTTAAAATCGAATATAATGGGAGCATCCAATTTCTGAGTTTAAATATGGAATTAGAATAGATTGTAATGCTTTGAATTTGAATATGTTAACATTGCCCATTTAAAATATTAAATCAAGGTTTGCATTATGTAATTTTTTTGAATGTTTGCAAGATTTAATGCTCATTTAATTTGTTTATGCATCCGGGCACTTCGCTTAATAATTATATTTCTTTTTAATTAGAATCTTTCTTGTTTTCATAGGATAATAATTTCCTTATAAGAGTAAGTTTGAGTGCAGATTTGATTGTGCAGGGAGAGATATCAATTCGAATGCTGCGTGATTTAGTTACATGATTTTATTTTGAAGAGTGAGCTTGTTTATTGAATAAGTCATTTCATCTAGATTAGAATATTTGAATTAAAGGTTTCTCATTGATTATTTGTAATGTGATTTTTAATAGGATCTTTTAAGTGTTATGTTACATGAAGAAAAATAGTTTTCTTTTAGCAATAGTTAGGATTGTCTTTTGTTAATTTGGAATCTTGAATTTGTTATCAAGAGTAGTTCTAGTTAGTTTAAGGTTTGAAGTTATTATTAGGATAATGTGTGTGTCCTTTTGGTTATCTCAAGTTTTGGTTTCAAGTGTTAATTTCAAGTTAGTGAAAGGAAAAAATACATCAAGGTTTTCAAGATATCATAGATATTTTAAAAGTAGAATTTGAGTGCGAGAATGTTATGTGATTGAGGATTTCTTTGTATAGCCTTATAGTTTAATTGCAGTATGGAGTTGCAGTGAATGCTAGATATAGTTTTAAAAGTACCTTGATAGAATTGGTTAAGTAGGTCTCCTTTTCAAGATTGTTTATTTTCCAGCAAAGGTGTGTTTCATTCCAGTACCTAGTTTATCATTACAAAGGAATATATTTATACTCTGACCATTAAGCTGAGCCAATACACAGTACAAATCACGTTTACAACTCTCAGATTGATAATTAATATTGAGAGGTTTAATCCGACAATTAAACTGACCAACAGTCACCTTGGATGTAAAGTAGAGGAGATTGCATCATTTGAGGTGTGTTTTTGGCAAGAAGGTTGGGTTGGTGTAGGTTACAGTGGGAGCCCTAACCTGTGACCAAATCTCTGCCCATGAACAAGCCAGCATAGAGTCTTTAAAGGCTGCCACATGCCCAGAACATCAGCCCATTCATAGGGCACCTTGTCTTGCCTAGGTCGCAGCTAGAAGGAGGTTGTCCAATGGCTGGTTAGTTGATGGTGCAGCCTGCAAAATGCCCTAACCAGAACAGTTAATTACAACAGTATACAGACTTCAGTAAGCCCTTGTTGAATTGGAATCTCGAACTTATTGAATAAGTGTTAGATGTGGAGAAGTATTTAAAGAACTTGGATTACAGCTGTGTAGTGGACTATCACCTCTAAAACCTCAGAAAAGTTTCCTCACCTCAAGTTGCAGCTCAAACAATTATCATTTAAGAGGCTTGGATTTCAAGCTTAGTTGAAGGCTCTGAATTGGACAAGAACAGTGGTAGTATTGCGGTTTTAGAATAGTGTTGTGAGGCTCAAAAGCGCTCGGACCTATGGTGATACTGATGAGTTCAGACCTATAATATTTAACACCCGTTGAAGGCTCAGACCAAAAAATTAAAGAACAATAAGCTCAATAATACTATAAGATTTGAGGTCAGTTTGTTCTGCTGCTAGGGACAACCACCTGTAGGGTTGTCTTGTTTTAGGGTTATTCTTCTACAACAGGGCCGAGATGTTTCAGATAGGATAATCACTGGACTTTAAGAGAATTCTGGTCTCTTTGTATGGGTAAATTTGTCATTACAGATCTGATTTCAAGAACAAAAAGGTAGGCCGAATTTGTGGGTTGACTTGTGGACAATGTGAGGCATAATATCTTGGTAAAGTTGCACTTCAGACTTGTTGCTTCAAGAAGGGTTGTAGTCATACACAAGCACATATAAGGAGGCAGAGATGTCTAACAAAGGTACATACCAACCCTTAGAGACAACAAATGGCATCATCATGTATGCCAAGAAAGGCTGCAGCTGAAATGACGAGTTTTGGAACAATTGAGTGGGACAACAATGATTTACAAGAAGCCCTAACTAGAACAAGCTTCATCAATTGCATCCCACTAGTTCAAGAAGGTACCATTTGATCACTAATTCTAGAATGCCAAAATTGCAATCTTTGATTGGGCCATATACTTGTTTAAGGCAATGTTGTTGGAAATCTACTATAAGAAGGCAAAAAAAAGAAGAGGTATGTAAAATTAATTCTTACATGGAAAGTTTGTCGGTCTTTGAATGTTGTTTAAGAAAATATAAGGATAATATCAATGGCTGGTTGATTAGCCTTAGAACAATGACATATGGAAAAGTATATATGACCTCAATGTATAGGGAATAATCTATATGAACTTGTTCTGTGATATCTTCAGAGACATATGGAAAAATATATATAACCATGAAGTTTGATATCTTCAGTTCTGTATGGCAGTGATGAATATGATAGTGATGTGTATGATAATATTATGGCAACACTGTAATCAATGATATGACTATATGTGATACCTATCAAGATGTATGACATATATATGGTAGTATATAGCTATGATTCTTGTATGGCCTTCACAATGGGTGAGTAAGATTCAGGCCCATGATTACAAATCCCTTTCGGAGTTGGTGTATGGGATGCCCGAATTAAAAAATAATCATTAATGCATTTGTCGGGGTAGTGCCAAAGGAAAGCATATGGGACTTTTCCTCATTCCTCAAGTGTCACAAAGACATATGATACACTCTGAATTATCTGATATGTTGCTTGTAAAATCCTTGGGAGCATGTTCTTATAGATGACTTCTCTCACACGAGGAGTTGGCATTAAGAGGGAGACCACAACCGTTTATGCTCCTGAGCAAATGAGTTGCTGGAAGAAAGTAGAGAAGAACCTCATGGCTCAGAGACTCTCTCAAAGATGCCAAGAGACATATGGCCCCAAAGGGGGACATTTCGGGAAAGAAAGAAGCTGTATAGATACCAAGGGTATCTAGTAGCCATGAGTACATTATGAGCCTGGATAATTTGAAGAAGTCGTAAAGCATCAAGTCTGGAAGGATGCTATACACGAAGAGTAGGAGTCCATTATGAAGAATTATGTATAGGATGTGGTTCCAAGACCGGAGGGCAAAGCTGTTGTCACCTCAAAATGGCTATATAAGATTAAGCATGGATCCAATAGTTGTGCCGGAAAGTTCGAGGCAAGAATAATTACCCAAGGCCTCTCCTAAAAGGAAGGCATAGACTATGATGATATACTTGCACCTTTGGTCCGATATTCCACCATTCGATCTATTATTGCCTTTGCTGCTACGCAAGGATGGAGTCTACATGAGATGGATGTGAAGACCATTTTTCTGCATGGTTCGATATAGGAAGAGGTGTATGAGGAGCAACCTCTGGGGTTCAAAGTCCAGGATAGAGACTCTCATTCATACAGGTTGAAGAAAGCATTCTGTGAGTTGAAGAAAGCCCCTAGGTATTGGTACGAGAGGATAGATAACTACTTGATGAAGCTAAGCTTCACTCATAGTAATGTTGATCCAAACCTTTACTTCAAAATTGATAGAGAAAAGCCTCTCATTCTGGTGTTGTATGTGGATGACCTCTTCTTGATAGGTGTTGATCCTCTCATTCATCAATGTAAGAGGGAGCTCGCTTCTGATTTCAAGATGAAGGACCTAGCACTAATGCATTAATTCCTAGGCCTGGAAGTTTGGCAAAGACCTGGTGAGATTTTTCTCTCTCAAGGAAAATATATTGTGAAGCTGCTGGAAAGATTTGGTATGGTGGATTGTAAGTCCGTGTCAACACCGATGGAGCTAAACTTTAAGAAGTTGAGTGAAAGCGCTACTGGGCTTGTGTTAGCAAATCCTACCAAGTATTGTCAACTTGTAGGGGGGCCTTGATGTTCTTAGGGAACATCCATTCAAACATATGTTGTGCAGTGAACACTTTGAGTCAACATATGGTTGATACTCATAGCATTCACTGGGTTGGTGCCAAGAAACTTTTGAGATATCTCTGGGGCACAATAGACCATGGGCTGAGATACACTGTTGGGAGTTTGAGACTCCGTGGATATACTGATGTTGATTGGGTTGGAAATCTAGTGGATTGCAAGAGCACATTTGGATGCTGCTTCACACTTGGGTTTTGTTCAGGTAGGAAGCAGAATTCAGTAGCTTTGAGCACCGCTGAGGCCGAATACATTGCAGCGTGTATGGCCTATTTTGAATCCAGTTGGTTGCGAAAGATCTTCAGTGAGTTGTTTGAGCATGTGTGATGCCACCATTATCCTTTGGGATAACCAGAGAGGGATTCATTTTTCAGATAATCTCGTGTTCCACGATCGATCCAAGCATGTTGATGTCTGGTACCATTTTATCCAAGATATGGTACGAGGAGCCATAAGGCTCGATTGTATACGAATTGATGAGCAAGTCGCGGATATTCTCACAAAGCCCTTGGGGAAGGTCATGTTACTAACATTTTGTGAGAATATTGCAATCATGGAACGACCTTATTTGGAGGGCCCTGTTGGATGATGAGCTCAGAGAGCTTCGGGGGGGCTTTGGGGACAGCTTCTTGGAGATATAAGCAACCACAGAGCTAGGCTTGATGAACCTTGTTGGTGTGCTTCCGCCCCACCATGATGATATTGAGTTGTTTTACCTCTCTTTGATTTGTGCCCTGTATGCATCCTACCCATGGAGTATCAGACTCATGGGAAGCACCTCTCATTTGGCCAATGAGGTGAGAAATGTGGACAAAGACTAATAGCAAGACCGATGGATGCATCAGAGATTTCCGTACTCTCTATGTCTAGGATGGCATGTGTCTAACCACTTGATCTGGGCCAGTTATACTAATTTCAGGTTAGTATATGACTCTTTTGAGTCCAAGTGAGGTTTCAGACCTCCAACTGACTTCAGGCCAGTTAAACTAACTTCAGGTTAGTATGAGACTCCTTTGAGTTCTATAGAGGTTTCAGACCTCTGAGCTGATTTTATCAACTGAGAGTGACGTCTTTGTGACTCACCTTTTGTTTTTAAATGAGTAAGCCTGTGAAGCAAGTTACGTTGGGATGACACACGATGTTTGGATGGAACTGGTGGATGGAGTTCTCCCTAGTTGAGATGGAGTGTTAATTTTGGGAAACTAGGTCCAAACTCCATTTTGTGATGCTCAGATGATGATGCCAATATTTTTATTGGATCTCTCTTTCGGAGAGGTGCAAGGTCAATCTAAATATCATCTTGATCTGATGAGCATAACATGTATTTTGAATTTATTCCACATGTGCAAAGTCGACCTGATTTATCCCACATGCATAAGAGATGTGTCACACACCCCCATAGATGACTATATATTGGAGAGACTTGGAGTTCATTATACACACATTTTGTGGAGGCATTCTCTTCTTTCTTGGATGGTGTTGGAATAATGTTATTGATTCTGCGTTTAGGGCTTCTTGGTACAACGCCTTGGTGGAGCATTTTTTATGAGATGTCTTGGGGTTGTTTGACACATTGGGTTGGATGACCTTATGGAGACTTTGTTGGTTGAAGCATCCTGCTGACTGCCGTAATGCCACTATTCTTTATCTCTATTTTGGCTTGTCTTCCATCGATCTATTGGCATGTTCTATCTGCATCTTACTTTCATTGAGCCCTAGAAGTTTAAAGTATATTTGCCTCTAGCATAGAACATCTTTAGAATTTATAAGCTTGTGACCTTCTTGATATAGCACATTTTGATAATGTGGTTTGTTCTTGTGAGGTTATAAACTATCATATTTGAGAAGACAGAGTTTGATCCTATTTTGTTTTCCTAGTCTCTTTTTTTCTCGTTTACCTGTGTTATTTTCTAAGATTTAGTAGTAATATAAATTCACATGTTTACTCAGATTTATGCTCATTTTTTTTAATCCAATTATGATGATGCCTTTGATGCACTATTGTTGTTTTACAGTTTTTTATTTTGAAATCCCCCATCTGAGCATTGACACATCACTGAAAATGGTAACATTGGGCATGATTTGTGCAGAGCTTGCTGTGTTGTATGCTGATATGATCTTAATATTTCTGATTTATTGTTTATTCTCTTTAAACTCGAATGTCATTTGATAGTAAAGTTGTACTCTTTAATGTGAAAAGTTTATGTATTAGAAAGGTAAATTTAGAAATTATTTCAGTTTTCATTTTGTGTTTTCAAGTTAGATATTGTTTTCAAGTTTTCACATTTTTAATTTTATTGCAATGTGGGAGACTGATCGTGGCACAAGAACAACCTCAGGACAAGTAAACAAATAACAATTTCAGTTTCAGATTAGTTTTTTTCTATCTATTTTTTTTTTTTTTTAATATATGTTATGGTTCTTATTACTTTATAATGTGGGAGGATGATCGTGGAAATGGGCCAGCCAAAGAACATGTAAAGTGCCAACCTTGCTCTATCTTTAGGGATTTTAATTGTTTACACAATTGAAATAATATTAATTTTGTTCAAATATGTAGACGCTTGGCCATGGTGCGCGTCATGATTCCCTCAACAAGGAAGATTTGTATTCATCCTCATGTCCATTTGTGTTGCTGCGAAATTTTTTTCTAAATGGAAACAAAGAACTTGAGTGTTTGGTAGACATTGTGCCTCAAACACCTGAATTAGAAGAAAATATAAGACAAGTTATGACCAAGCTACAGACATATAATGTAATAACAAAAAATCAAAATGATATTTTTATTGTTATACATGAGATCAATTGTGATAGGTTGATTTATAACTCTTACATTAACTAAACTAATAAAAACATTCTTTCGTATGTAGAATTTTTCGCAACCTTTTGTCCCTGGTGTTGGTGGTAGTGGGACACAAAGGGAAGATATTCATGAGGAACCCTCTCGTACACCTCGTATGTCTTTAGGTAACAACCAAGAAATGCACCCCCAAGAAGACACACAGCCAACCGTTGAACATAGTGGTAGTGATGAGGGTGATATGACCAACTTTATGATTGCATTTCCTGGAGATATACGTCACTTCTACGAGGACTATTCCAGGCACATTTTTGGTGAACAATGAAGGTGTTCCTATAAAGAAAGTACAAATACCAGGTATTTTTTAATACTTTAATTGTTTCATGTACTCTATATAAAACATATTTGATGATGAATATTATTTTTAAATTAATGATATCTTTTTCTGTGCAGGAAACAATGATTTTTATAGAGTCTTGGAGAGCAAGGCATTGGTAATTTTTGGCCCAACCATATGCACAAGGTGGAATTCTCAGAATTCCAACCTGAAAAAAGAACTTTTAGATTATCTAGAAGGCATTTTTGGGGCAGACACATTTGATAGAACAAAACTCGCCCGAGCATTTCGAAAATATCTGAAATATACGTGGGACACCTATAGAAAACACTTGCAAATTAAATCTAGATACGAGCATCTTCTCATAATTCCAGAGAGGGAGTGGAGAGCACTCATCATTGATGGAAAAGAGAAAAAGACCAAGAAAGAAGGAAAAATGCTAACTCGACCCACAAGGTAAATTACAACTTTAATTCAATAGCTTTAATTTTCTCTATGTCTAAAATAAAAGTGTGCTACATAACTGAATTCAAGCTTTTGATGATAGGTTGCCTGACACCTTGAAGGCAACCAAAGCTAGGATTGACAAAAAAGGCTAGCACAAGCTAGGCCAGGGCGGCTACTTGAAATTAGCCGCAAGAATTATAAGTAGCTAAAAATATTATAATTAATTGTACCGTCTTCCAACATTTTTGAAATCCCATCAAATAACATTAAAAATACACAATCATATGCAATGTAGGGTGACGACTTTGGAACGGAAACCACAAAGTAAGACATAGAGATCGCTTTCTGTTCTGCCTATCAAGTCGTAGTTGAACGTCGTAAAAGCTTTGGACAAGTCCCAAGATCCAGAATGCCTGATAAGGTAAAACGTTAACTTTTCAATATGTTTGTTTTCGTTCATAAATTTAATGTCTAACAGTTTTTTTTTAAATCAGGAGAGCAACACTTTCAACGAGCCAAATAACCTAGTTGTAGAGTAGTGTGTTGAGAGTGAAATATTGCTAGAACATGGTCCTCACGTGAAACTTGATCATTCCAGTGGGGACCAAGTCGATAGTGCTTCTATCAGTGAGGCCCACAACGGTAATTAATTTCTACTTATAATTTTTTCTAATTATACATTGAGAGTTGTGTCCTTATACCGTTCGTTTTTAAATGACTGAGAATGTTGTACTTGAGCATCCTACCACCAGAGAGGAACACGGGGCAACGGTTCCAACGGTGACAACTTGTGTACTAGTTAAATAATGTCATTGCAATTTTTTTAAATTAATATAACCAAACTACTTCAATGATATTAAAAAAAATCAATTTAAAATTAATATTATTGGTTTTTGTAGGCGATGCCCCGTCACTTCATGAGATCAGACATCGTGAGTACCCAACTAGGTCAGCTACGCGAGAAAGACATGAAACAAAAGTAGAGAGCAATGATGTTGATGATCTAGTTAGGAGCTTTAGAAATAGGAATAAAAAAAAACAAATTTGATAATGTAAAATATTGTATTATTATAAGACAAATGATGAATGACATACCATACTTGGAACCTTTTTTGCGTTATATAAAAACTCATTTATCATACTATTTTTATGACAAAATTTCAATGTTTTCTTGCGTAATTTTTGTTGCATTGATTTTTAATTAGTTATTGAATATATATTTTTTGTGGTCATGAAAGCAAAAAATGAAATATAGATTGGGTATTGGGGAATTGAGAGTGATGTGAGGGGGGTGAGGGGCCATAAGAGCTTCCACCTTCACATGGTTGGCTCTATTTAGTAGAGAATAATTTATTGGAGTGATTTAATCTTGGAGCAAACCTCCCTCGATCCAACGTAGCAACAAAAAAGCCACTGTTGACTTAGTTGCTACTCTTTCAGATCGTGGGAGGCTTGTTCCAAGTTTAGGCGACTCCAATAAATTGTTTTTGAAACATAGAGGAGATTATTCAGGTATGTTTTGACATTGTCAACATATGTTTTAACATTAACATAAGAATTCATCTTAGAGTAAAAGATACTACAAATATTACTATAAATATTGTATAGATAATTATGTATTTTGAATGACTTGGCAGCGTAGGTACAAATCCTCTTGCATCATGACCAATACAACTTGTCAACCAGGGTCATGTCCAGAATCATTTTTCTTGTGCACTTGACCAGGTTAGTAGTGTCACATTTTGTAAGTTCCTTTACAATTCATAATTCAAGATGAAGTTGGTTCATGATTATTGTCTGGTTTTCTATATGTGTTTTTTCCCCTATTTGATTGTAAATTTGAACATGCTTGTAAACATTGAAACCTTTTTGTTTTTATATTATTATTTCATGTGAATAAAAAACATACTTTTACAATCATAGTTTAATATTTTAGAGCGTGTAAGGTTTTAACACCATCTTGGTGGTTTACATCATATTTTGACTTGGCAGCACACATTCTTCTTGTTTCGACTATGTGTAGGAAGAATGATGCTAGAATCATGTCCCCATCAAATGTTAGTTTGGGACTGAGCAAATAATCTGGTGACTTCATGGCGTCATGGTATGGTGTGCCTGTAATAGGAGACTGAGTACGCTTTGTTTCTTATGCAAGTGTAGGGAAAATCCTCCTTGAGAAGAGGATCGAAATCCCTAAAAAATACAAAATTATCACAAACTTAGGGCCTATTTATTAGGTTTCTCTCAATCATACAAAAGGGTACTCTGAGTAGGTCAAGCTATTTTAAATGAAGCACAAGTATCCTTTGGTTGAGCATTGGTGTAAGAGGGAACACCATCTGTGAAATATCTCCTTAATATTAGATAAGAGAATATTCAAAAGATCTATCAAATCATCACTTTAAGAACATAAAAAGGTAAAAATATTCCAAAGGCAAACTAACTTTTCATGCATTCCTAATATACACATTTTTTTCTTTCCTTGAGAAAACAAACCCATATCTTCATTGACGTTGAAAAGAAAATACATTTTGTATATATACACATATAACGTATGCATTTATCAAGGATGTGCATAGAGCCTTTCATGGACAAAATTTTCACTACATATGCTTAAAAACATTCGGAAAATATACCATATGCCATGAAAAAGCGCAAATAAATAAGGCCGAAAAAAATAAAAATAAAAATACAAGGAGGAAGATAAAATAATGGAGACACTTGTCTTCCCCTTAATTCCATTTCTTTTTTTGGACATGAAACCATTCCTCATCTATTGGGTCTACTGGAACCATAGCCAAGGAACCCACAAAATATTCAAAAGGATGCTCCCTGTCTGAATCTGAGCTTTTTGATATGCGGACACATTTGATTCCACCATGCAATCCTCATTGTGAGTCTTATTTATTTGATGTTCTAGCAATGTATGATAGAAGTATGGTTCAATACCTATCTAAATTTGAGCATCGCCCCCTAACTATGTCACGTCCCCATCTATTTTTACCTCTGGTTGAACCTGTTGGGTCTCTTTGTTTTCTTCCTCTTCAACATAAAAAAAAAGGAATCTTAGAAAGATTCCATCCTTTTGGCCTATTTACTTGTCATTTTTTTTTATTTTTTGTAGTCTTCTTAGCTAATGGACACGTTTTTTGTAGGTGATTTGTTTGAAAACATACACAACGCCAGAATGTTGTGTTCTCATAATCTAAAAACATGGACCACTAAAAGTATCTATGTTTGAAGGTTAAGTGATTTGGTAGCCTCTTAGATATATCTCCACACAGATTTTGACAAAGGTGAAGAGGTCATTCTCTCTTCTCTCTAGATCTATCTTTTTAAATTTTCCTAGTGTATTACCAATGTCTTCTAAAATTTTGTGATGCGAGAACATGAGAGGGAAGTTAGGAATTCTGACCATATTGGGATATCTATAACCACCATAAATGTGGAATAAAAAAAAATGAACCATGGAGTGATAGATAAACCAAACGTACCCAAAACCATGATCCTTAATTTTGAACAAAATTCATATCCTTTTTGTTTCAAATTGGACTATGAAAATCCATTAGAACATAGAAATATGTCACATTTTTGTGTCCAAAATGTGAACATCCACTCAAATAAGTCATCTATTTTGGACCAGTAGCTATTGAATCTAAAAATGATGGCTTTCCACAAACGGAGCTTGCTCCACTTTGTCCATGATGTAGGGTCTTGGAATATTTTGTCCCAAATTTGTAAGAGTTGTATAATTTCCTTTAACTACATATTTAAAGGATATTAGAGTTCCATTTGATGTCCTGGCACTAGGAGCACCAACACATAACCTTGAATTCAAAATGAGAGTTGAGAGTTTTTTTGGATGTTATAGTCTTTTATCTAAGCTGATCGTTGTAGGATCTTCCCAAAAAATTGCAGGAATTGAAATAATATGGGGGTTCCCCCATTCATCTCAATATAATCCTCTAGAGAGGAGAGATTTTTTTTTTTTTGATCCAATATGTTAGGGATTTCCACTGAAAAATTTAATAAAAATCTAGAAATGTTTAGTCTTTGACCTCACTATCTGACAAACATGTGTAGCTCCATAGGGAAGAAAACCAAAGTCCAAAATACTAGTGACATAATTGACATAAAAGGCACAAGGACGGGGGCATGTGTTGATGTAATGTAACCCCAAAGAATTTTTTTAGCACAATGAACACATAACTGTACTAAACCACACATAGAATGGATCCAAACTCTGTATCATTTCAGGCACCACAACCACCAAAATCTACCCCACAATAGTTTCCTATATATATAAAATATAGCAAGAAAAGAAACAGGGTAAGGAGAATACCCTTGTTTTCCTGGGCCCGTGTACATGTCTCGACTAGTCTAGTAGAGAGTGAGTGCCATCAATGTTGATCGCAGGGAACATAACACACTTTTTTATATAGGGGTTGAGTGATTTCCAAACCCCGTAGATAATGACAACCACAACACTGAACTCCCATTTCTGGATGGACTCCTTGACCATGGGACACTTTGGACCCAGTCGAAACTTCACTTGAGGGAACACTACACTTACTTGACCCAACATATGAGCACTTCAGAACCCAGAAGCCTCATGCCTAGTGTTGTCTTGGGGAATAGCTAGGGGCCTGTGCATGGTGGCTGTGCCACAAAAGAAAATGTATATGCATCATAAAAATATCTATCACATATGATAGTGCATTAAAATCCCCTTGTATCCCCCATTAATATTTGCATGTGAATGCACATAAAATCCAACATATTAATATAACAACTCAACCATAATATATCAACACATAACTTAAAAAAGAAACATGCCATACTTTGTAAATGCATAAAAAATAGCGTTGTCATAATAATTGTCCTGATAAAATCATATTATGAAATAGTGCTCAAAAGTTTGTTAAAATATATAATCAACGTGTTTCCAATGCATTATATGTATACTGAAACTAAAATTGAAGGTTGTCCAAAAACTCATAATGTAAGTACCATTCTTGTCCAACCAACAACCATCAAACATAAAAAAATTAGTTAAAACTCATATCAGTTGTGTGATGCACCCTTTCTTTTCTACTATTTTCTACCTATTCTTCTTTTATGATGTGTGAACTTGCCTTAGCACGTTTTTTATCGTGATGATGGGCATGTGAGGTGATATAATGAGAGGATTTATGAGATGATCTAGAATTAGTGGCCATCACTTCTTTCTATCCTTTGGTTGTCTCAGGTTCATGGGTTTTAGCTTTTCCATGGAGTGTAAAATGGACATGTGATGCCATAGAGATAGCATGATGAATTAGATGTGTAGGTGGAGGAGGTGGCAGAAGTGGTAAAGATATGAAAATCCATAATTAGGATTGGTGTTGAGGAGGATAAACAACATCCTATCAACCATTATTAGTTTGGATGATAATATAACCTAGTGCATGTGGAGAAACTAGAATACTAATGCTAGGAGGTTGAGGAGGTAGGTGGTATGCTTGCTGGTATACTAAATTAAGGAAACTATTCTATAATAATTGGTTGAACTCATCAGAATCTGTGTCAAAATCGATTGAAAACATCAATATTTTGTTTCCTCCTTACCATGGATTTGTCCCACTGCCTCTGTTATTTCTTCCTTGACCATGGCCACCTTTGATGAAAAACTCATGTTGGGTAGCCAGATTATAATGTCAACTTTAATTCATGAGAAAGATAGATCATATATAAGTTATGTCTTTTACTATTGCAAGGGTACACAAAAACTCATCACAGGAAGCTAGTGATTATAAAGGAAGGGAAATGCTTAACATGCAAAAGTAACAAGCCATTATATGACAAATATTTAGTCACAATTCTAGATAAGAAACATGTCACAACATATTCTCATTTAAAAAATATAATGCAATGCTAGCCCAATGGCTAGATACGACAGCTTCAACTTCAAGAAGTATCTGAGCATGTCTATGGGCAAAGTATGACAATTTGTTTCTCTTATTAGGATAACATGTGACATTCCATAAGGAAACAATTTATTAATTATGAAGGCTACATGAAACAATGCTAATGAGAAACTCAAGAAAAGGATTGGAGGCCAGCCATCACACACACATACACGCTTCATAAAAAAAGGTATGTGATGATTAAAAACAATTATATTCACCATTCAACAAATATATTGATAGATTGAGACTATATAAAACTTGGATTTTTATAAAAACTAGTTCCTTCATACTAGAGGTTGGAGAGGCTTATAATGGTATATATATTTCTCATGAAATAAAAGGTCTGAACTATGTGAAATAGTGAAAAATATTGTGCTAAGGGAACATAGGAAATAGGAATATGGTGGATGAATCAATGATGGGTTGAGGGACTCACAAAGAGAAACAATAGTATAAACCTATCATTTAATACCATTTCCATGGATGAAGACTTTGTTCGAAGATCATAGGGGAATAATTTTGATGAGGCTGAAAGAAGGAAAGTAGTGGATTAAAAAAAAGTGATCAAACAATTTTGAGGAGAGAATGACTTATGAATTCTTGGTGAAAGTAAAACATAGTGTCAGGAAACGAAACTTTCATATCTTGATGTTGTGGAAAGGCATATTCTTTTTTAAGTCAAGTCATTTTGGGCTAGAATCGAATATAACTATATGTTGGAATTACATTGTGCTATCATTGTGAATAAACTACCATGAAAAGGGCATGTATTTATCTCAAGCATGCTTGCACATAGCAGGGTTGATTTAGTCAAGATACAAAGGAATTATTTCAATGCCAAGGCTGAGTTTTGGATAAGTGGTTGCAGATGGTTTTACAACAAATTCACCCATGCTATTTCTTCTTTCTGAAGTGGGTTATTGAGGTTTTCCCACATGAACTGTGATTTCTGAGTATTCCTATAAGATTTGAATCAACTTTCATCTAGGAAAATGGTTGTTAGAGCACAAAGAAACTTCCATAAGCATCACATTATGAAGTACCATAAGCTTTTGTAGACTGCAAATTTGAGTGAATCCTTTTAAAGTAATATATATCATAGTTCATGCAGTATTACTGAGTTGAATAGCTTACCATGATTTGTTGCATTATCCATGGGGCTCTTAGCATAGAGTTTAGTTGAGATGTAAGACATACTTGAAAATTAGCTTTAATTTGTCTATGCATTGTTTGGAATTTCTTCCAGGTGGTTGATTGGTGCCAAGGAATACAGACTTATTTAAGTGATTGATATTTTTCCATCGAAATTATTTTCCAAAATATTCTATAGGACGTGGGCACAATTATTCTTTGAGCCATTCGCTCATCCTACCAAGCACACTTTTCCAGAATCTTGCACCAAAAGACAGTGTTGAAATCTTAAAAGGAAATCATCCTTTGGGGTTAAGTCGTTTCTTTTTAAAAAGGCCAAAATCTGAGATTCATAATCATCCTGTACACACTTGGAAATTTCAGAAGATTGGCACCTCTGATATATATCATGAAGATAGGTTTTCTTCTTTCTAATTGGGGCCGAATTCACCAATGTTCATAGGTCGAAATTCTCTGATATTATTTCTCTTCCAACAGTAGACCAAATTTCATTGTGTGCTGGAGCAGACTCAGCTTAATTATTGCATTGTTGGATGGTTTCTTGGCATCTCAGCCTTTCCCTGAAGTAATTTGAGTTCTAATGTTGCCTATTTTAAACCCCAAGAGGCTAGATATATCCAGCAGGCCAAGTACTGGAATTGGCATACAACATTTCATGGTGTTGAGAGTGAATTCTGAGATCAGTCGCTAAGTCATTCAACATATTTCCTTCACATATATTAAGAGATAGAATTGGTTAAATTTTGGGCAAGTTCTATTCGCTGAGCTATTATTCATTCGTGAGGGGGGCAAGCTTAATATTACAGGGCTGAGTTCATTGTAGCACCTTCAAAATTGAGTATTTCTTGTGAATTATTACCAATTTTGTTTGATTTCTTGAGAAGGCATATCACTAATCATTGTTGAGTGCAGAAGCTTTTCCAGGTGCCAAAACAATATTCCCATGGTCTAAGTGCATCCCTGAAGCCTTCCATCTGCATTTCTAAGGGCATGTCTGCCAAAAAACACATTGGAGGTAGAGTATATTTATAGTAGAGGACTAAAGACTTCCCTTTTGATTGAATCTGAGCTATTAGTGCTCACATTTGGAGACTAAATTGCTATCAATTTTCCATATTATTGAATAAAATTTATAATTCCTAGATATTGAACATCGCCTTGTAAATTTCCAAATTCAAAAGGATATTTTGCATAACGGCCCTAACTGTCATTGTCTATAGATAAATAATCTTTTTTTCTTATTTGGTTTGCCATTTTCTCTTTCTTTTTCCCTTTCATATTCAACTTAGTTGATTCTTGTACATAAATATATCCTATTTTGAAAATTATATCCTTACAATTGCTCTAACAAAAATTTTCTTCGCCAAGCTACTTTTCAGGCACAACATAGGTTAGATCATGAATCTGTATATGATATATGGAAATATTTCAAAATAACCATAGTCATAAATCCTATCTATGGATCTTTACAATCACTACCACATGGGGAACACTTTGATAATAGTGAAAATGTTGAGTGAACTCTATTCCAATTACAAACATGATTGAGAGGCCTCAAGCATCCTGTAGTATCTTAACTATGGAATTATTTTGATATGAAGGCTTGATTTTGAGAAGTGATATCAAGGAGACATATATTACAAGCAAAGTAATATTTAAATTTTCTAGAAGGAATCATCCCAACTATTGCTTAGGATTTCTCATCTACCTTGTGGCCAATTGAACCCAACAAAAAAAAAGATACAACTAAATAATTGTCAATCCATAGAAAGGTAAAGTCTTGATAATGGTTTCCTTACTAGTTGTGACATGCAGGTATCCTCTTCAGGGTTTTTAACACTCATTAGGAGAAAATAAATTCTTGTGATTTCAAGGTGACTCTATCATGGCTATGGACGCTCACTAGTAGTGGGGAAGCACGAGAAACTCATCTTTAATTCTCAATATTTAACTCTCATAAAATATCTATACCCTAGAAGCATCAGATTCTAAAGTGGAGAGGTAATCCCTTTTTACAATCTATGCCCCTTAGGTCCTTCCTTAAGTTTCAACCAAGATCAGTAAAGGGGAGTTCATGTAGTTCAACATTCTACAATTCTAAGTAGTGGTACCCATGTGGTAGAAAGAATATACCATGAAGGAACACTAATCACAAATGATTTGGTAGATATTCATGGGAATCACTAACATATTTATAGGTCCTCCCATTGCATCTCTAATTGTTTTATTAGCCACTACAATCCCCTTTTATTCCACCTAGTATCTTGTTTCCATAGGGTTCCACCTAACAAAAAGTATCTGAATTGACCTTTCTCAAGATGATACCAAGTTTCTATGTCCCTTCAGACCCCTTAAGGTATATTCTAAGCATGATGGAGCATTTTTCCTCAACCTAGCGATACAAGGAGAATTATTTCTTAATCTAGCAAAATACATGAGTATTGTTGATCAATGCAGTGACATAGAGGAGCATTGTTTCTTAATAAAATGATACAAAGGAGCATTAGTTCTCAAGCCAATGACATAGGGGAGGATTTCCCGCTCTAATAAAGGTCTTCTTATGCTTCCAAACCATATTGTTAAAGAATAATTTTTTGGGGGTTTTAAGTCTCCTCTAGGACCTTAAACATTGATGTATTTTAAGTGCGAGTTGGATTGTGTGCTTATTATGTTGGTTTGGATTTTTATTCCTTTAATGTTGTGATGGAATCACCACTTCAAGATATTGATTCTATCATCATAGAACTTGAAATTCCATGGATATGCCACTAGTATGTTAACCCTTCTTCACATGAGTGTCAGGTCTGCATGTTGAATCTTCTACTTATGTAAAAGTGTTGATAATGAATGTCGAATCATATAAAAATTGAGCTTATCTCATGGGTGTCGAGATAGTCATCACGTGAATTTGAGTTGTCCTTCATACACATTCTAATACTGCCATTATAAGACAGTTTGAGATAATGTAAAGATCTTGTCCCAAGAGTTACATTCACCATAGTCACAAAGACACCACACCATTCCATCATGAATATATTATAGGTGTGCCAAGTTTTTTATTGAGAGACCAAACAGGTTTGTCACCTCTAAGTGACAGAATATATGCTTAGACATTCATTATACACTAAGAGATTAAATGAATGTTTAATATATTGCCGCATTCATCCTAAAGAACATATGTTTGTTGAGAATGTCATGTAATACGAATTCTATAAGATTGTTGAAGTTGTTTGTCACCTTGAAGAGACATTGTAATCATTGTATTATTTTTTTTCTTCGTTCATTTGTCCTACAATATGTCAAGACATAGATGTATAGGTCCATTCATAATTTTCCATCGTTAATATATATATATATATATATATATATATATATATATATATATATATATATATCAGATCTTTCTCCAAACAATCACTGAGATAATCACCATAGGAACCTAAATTTTGTTTATTTGAATGTTGGAAACTGAGGCATATGAATCCAAAAATTTAAGCTCTTATTTGAATGTCATAGACATGAACGCATATTTACAAACATAGGACGATATTAAATGTTTTTTAGCATAGGATCTGTATCTAGAAACAATGAAGTATAAAAGTATGTAGGCAGTTTCAGGATGCTACAACGTATTGCTTAAAATGATACTTAAAGGCTCCATTGGATTATATCAAATGAAATTTTTGGTGTAAGGATTTGATTTACATAAGTCAAAATGATAAAAAACAACCAGATCTACCCATTCAACAGAAATGATAAATACACTCAACTACAAGTTTCAAAGCATGGAAGAATTCATAATTTTTTCCACATTTGAATGGATTATTTGCAGCGCATTCAAAATTCACCATCATACTCACAGTAATGATAACAGTCGTAAATTCCACAATTATTACTTAATATTCTAGATCTTGTCGCTACTAGGCTGCATAATCCAGGTTTTGAAATTACATCCCGTGTAAAATTCAGAACTGGTATATAGCATTTTACATTGAATCAGAAGTGGTGTTTGCTTGAAAGTTTGATACAATTGAAAATATGCCCTGATTACTTATCCTTGTGGTCCATTGACCTTGTCATACACATTATCCTCATTATCTCAAAGACCATATATTTCAAAGGCAACATTGTGCTGAAGGGATCCATCTCCTGAGTCAAGAAGTTCTAGAAATGGTGGCAGTCCTCCATCATGAACTATGCTAGCTTGGTTGTGTGTGTTCTGTGCTAGTCTGCCAAGAGCAAAAGCAACCATAGACCTGATCTAAGAATCTAGGGCATAAAGCATTTTAATCAGAGGGCGTACTGCACCTCGTTGCAACTATGTGAACCTTGCATTCTGGATCAGTTGTGGCAAATTGACCCAACAACAACGCGACCTCTTTTTGGCTTTGTGGATAGCTTGAACTTGTAGTCCTTTGATAGTTCCTCATAATAGGACTTTGGGGCCTTTAGAGCATCAAAAAGTGCCTATTGCATAGGGTTTGATGTTGTAAAGGTCAGACATGATGGTTTGGAAGCCATTGAGGAAAATTGATGAGGTACTATTGAATCAAATGCATTCAAAACTAGAGCAAACTCCAGATTGTTTTTCCTTTATTGCCTTGAAATCACCCATTGTATATCCCTTTCAGAAATATTTTGGAAATAGGGAATGAGATTTTTTACACCACTATCTCCTATATGATTATCACTCAATTCCAGATTTTTCAACTGAGAGGGATGCAAATCCATGTGATAACAGGGTGGACAAGAAAATCTTCCTGTACCTGTGCAGGGACCTGCCTGCAATTCCTCGGGCCATTTAATTGGTTGGCATACTTTTAATTCCATTCCATATGCTAAGAAAAGTACCAAATTTATTTATGATGGGGCCACTGTATTACCAATCAGACTTGAGTTGGCAGGTTTTTCACTTAATGAACACTGGTTTGGAAGGATAGTGATAAACCAACTTGGCTTTGAGATTGGGATGACTGGACTACAGATGGCCAAGTGGTGGAGAGCCCTTTGTCTATGTTGAAAGATGGTTCCTTTGTGGAGCCACTTGGAATATGTGGTCGTAATTTATTTCTATGGTGGCTTCGTATGGAGGCTTGTGCGGACGGTAAATTCCCTCGTGGGTTAGTTCACTTATCTCTTCTTGTTGTCTAGTTATTTTATTTTCTTCATAAAGCTTCTAACTTGATTGTAATTTGTGCCTGTTGAGTTATATATATATATATATATATATACACGCTTGATATAAAAGTCAGACGAGAAAGTCCGCAAGAATTTCCTAAACAACTGAAGTAAACCCTTAGGATATATGTCTCTATTCCAAGGGTTTACTTCAGTTGTTTAGGAAATTCTTGCTGACTTTCTCGTCTGACTTTTATATCAAGCGTATGATAAAAGAAGGTAAAATGAGAGAATTTGTAGAGTACGGCGCTTCCAAATTTATATCCTTTCCCCATTAGGTTTAATTTTACATGTATTTATTTTTTACAAATTTTCTTTGTACAAATTGGTTATTGCATTTGTTTCGAGGTATTTTCTTGGACAAGTCTTGGTGTCGTGGCACTGTCTTTATTATGGCTCTCTGGATTTTATTTTTGGTTGATTTATTTGCAGTCTTGGATTTTCACTTTTCAGAATTGTAATCTTAAACTTTTCTACATTGGTTCACTTATGTTTTTTCTAAAGAAATTAGGTGCTTAGATCAAGTTCCATGCCATTTTTTAAACCAGTAGCTCAGTTAGAGTTGATAAGAGTTTGATATTATGTTAATGAGGAAGCCATGACATTGATTTGTGTATTGACACCTATACCCTTAACCCACATCATTATGTGGTATGGTATGGGACTAAGTTTAAATGAGAATTGGATCTCCTCAGAAACCCTGAACAAGTTTGTGTCATTTTCCCTCTTTGACAAAGCTTGCAACTTATTATCGTTTAAATATAATAAGTCCAATGTATTGCAGCAACTTTGTCATGACAAGTTTGGGGGATTTGGGCACCTTGATAATGCCCACTAGCTTAACCACTTCCCTGAGGGCTTGTGTCAATTATGCTAGTCCCAATCATCTCATATGCTTTCTTAATTCCACAGTATTAAAAAATTGGATTTAAATCTTACTTAAGTTTCTTGGCTTTGGAAACAACCAACATTTGAGATAGTGATCTAGGGTTTCCTTATGAAGCCCTTGTTTTTGTGAGAGGCTTGTATATATAGGAGAGATATTCACTTGTCAAAATAATCATAGAAAGTTATGTAAACCTCTCCATTGTATGTGCCCAAAGCCCTAATTCCCAAAGCCCTAATGGAACAAAGGGTAGAATATAACAACATTATGCATAAATTTTAAAAGAATTTTGCAACACAGTGTAGAATAGAACAACATTCTGCATAAAGTTTAAAATAATTTTGCATTCTGCATCTCACAGTCCATCTTATATTCAATACTAACAGCTGCTCGGCCACAATCATGATAGTTTCCCTATTCCAAATATTGTGAAGCCTACTTGGAACTTTACATCGAGGATAGCCCCTGTTGTTGAAGCAAGAAACATTGCCCACAACAACACTTAGCTAATGGGACATCCATCGATCTGTCCATTGAATCTTCTTAAGATTTTTCCTTTTCCCTCTATATGGAGTTAATTTTCTTTCTCCTCTTAGCTAAGATATTTGAGTTAGTTAAGAGTCTAAGACTTAGAGTATTAAACTAGTGTATGCATATCTTACTAGACAGAGGCCACAAAAAATTCATTGACTAATTAAATAATCATTCAAAATCCCTAATAAGTGGGCCAAAAAACCAATACAGGCCCATACTAGAGTTCTAAGTGTACCATGAAATCATTTGACAGTGTATGAATGAGGGAAATATCATGCTTTATTCAAGTGGTTGATCCTCCTACAGAAAGGTGTGAACCTTGCGTCTGCCGCTGGCATCGGAAGCCCACTAAATTTGATTACTTTTTGTCGCATCTGAAGAACATACATTCCTGCAGGGTAGGGTTTAAATGACACCTAATTGCAGGTAGGGTTTAATTACCTCAATCCAAGTTACTCGATGGAGTTGTGCTTGAGAGAAGCAGCTCCCCATAGATATGCCACTGAAACTTGCAGTCTTCAATACATGATTTACTAATCATATGTTGAAACACTGGCTAACATAGGCAAAATTTAATACCTTCCATCCTGGTCACTCTATGGGGTTGTGCTTGAGAGAAGAATATACTCATAGATCTGCCACTGAAACTTGCAGTCTTCTATAGATGGCCTACTAATCATATGTTGAAACATTGGTTGATGTAGACTATAAAGAGGGATTCAGAGGACCAGTCTCCACCTTGCAAATTTTCCATTTCTAAATTTTAACACTTTAGAATTTAGCTTACCTAGTACATAACATAAGGTGGGAAAACCCTAAAGGATGTCGTGTGGCAAGTACAACCATGAAATTATAACACAAGCTCTTGGCCTCCAACATGAAAGGGGACGTCTTGTAAGAGGCCATTTTTTTTTGTTCTACCCCAATGAAGTGTCAACATACCGACGCAAATAAGCATCGGACGTGGTATAGTCGGTAGAGTGACGAACGTCTGGCTTCTTTGGAAGAGAGACACATACCTGCCACTGTTGGTATAGCGAAAAACCTCTAGATTCGTCGAAAGAGAGACACATCCCTGCCACCGTTGGTATAGCGAGAACCTCTAGATTCATCGGAAGAGAGAAACATTTGTGCCCCCGTCGGTATAGCGATGACCTTCTAGATTTTTCGGAAGAGAGAAACATCCCTTCCACGGTCGGTATAACGACGAAATTATAGATTCGTTAGAAGAGAGACACATCTGTGCCACCGTCGGTATAGTGCTGAACTTCTAGATTCGTCGAAAGAGCGACACATCCCTGCCACCATCATTATAGCGACGAAATTCTAGATTCATCGGAAGAGAAACACATATGTGCCACAGTCGGTATAGCGACGAAATTCTAGATGCATCAGAAGAGTGACACACGCTTGCTGGCATCGGAATAGCGACGTAGAGTTGGTAATGTCAGAAGAGTGACATACGCTTGCTAGCATCGGAATAGCGACGTACATTTGGTAACGTCAAAAGAGTGATGACCACTTGGAAATGTCAGAAATAGTGTCACTCTACCGATAGTTACTAGAAGTGTTGGAATTATGACACGAATAAAAACAAAGTTTTGCTCCACCTCAAAGTGTCGCTTTTGGGATGCCTATGTGTTGCAAAAGAGATGTTTTGGTCGTCGAAAATTGGGCCAAATGTGCTAGTGCTTGAGGTTGTGAAGTGCACAGTTTAGGTCGGGCTGGAGGCCATGACTGTGCAATTTTTAAGGTCAAGTTGAAGGCTTGGTCACATAAACTACACAATGGAGCAGTCCTGGGAGGTAGGTACTTTTCTCTACGCAGTTCCAAGTAGCAAGGTCATAGCTAGAGGGCTGCGACTGTGCAGTGCACAACTCAGGGGAATTTGGGTGAAGCTAAGTTGCTCAATCGGGAAGTTTTCCTAAAAATGACTAAGTGCGTGATTGGTGAGATTGGTGTGAAAAGTGATGAAATTTAACTATGATCACATGCTTAGCATATTTTATGACTCAAAATACATAGATCATCCATGCCATACATACAAAACATTTCCTTTCGTGTGAAATTTTTTTAACCAGTTATGACAAGTGCAACCTCAAGGATACACTTTACGAGGATCGTGATGAGACTTATGTGACATTGCTCAAAATTTTTGAAATGAGTGCGACATGTACCTACAAGGTTAACACAACTCATTTACACAAAGGTGACCTCTTGGAACCACTAAAACAAGCTCATACATGCAACACGACAACCAACATGCCAAAAGATGACACTTTGCCTATCTTGTGAAAAGGATCACAACACTTTAATAAAACCATTAAAATGAACTTCAAAGTTTGCGATAGTAATGAAAAAGACCAAGGAAGGCTCCAAAATTTGGTATAGGTTAAAATTTTGGAAGGGGTTTGTAACAGCTACAACACTTGGCGACACATTGGTAGAATCTCCAGCTTCTCTGTCTTGGTTAACTTCCTTTTGTGCAGGGTATTGGTTCTTCGGGGAGTATTGATTCATCATGGAGATTACTTTGGTTTCCCCACTTACCCCATGAATAGACAAAGACCTCATCATGCCATTTTGATTTAGCTCAAAAAACATTCAACTTTATCAAAATGTTTCAAGCAAGGAAGGGTAGTGAAGCTTGCGAGTTTAAGATTTCCACAGTATAATTTTTTCATCTATCGTGTTTTCTCTGCTGTCAGCAAGCCTGGACAGTACCCCAACAGAGTCACTTTAGGAAAAAAAACATTGCTCCGCTTCAAGAGATCCTAAACAAAACCCCATCAAAGTTTCTTTCTTTACATCTCTACATAGGAAGCCTTTCTCTTCTTTTACCTTTATTTTTTAAAAGAGGATTGTGCATTGAGAATTATTCATTTTGCGCGGAATAGGGATCCTAAATTATTGAGAGAAGGAGAGGTTGTTCCATCAGAGAAGTATATAGATACCTTTGATTTAGTTTTTCTCATTTAGATTTTCCCCTTCTTATTTTATACTGATTCGATAAGCATGAAAACAAGGAAACATAAAATACCGAATATAGGCACAAGGTTTCCCTAAAAGAGATGTGTTCATGGTTTTCCAAAAACTATCCTTACAGACAGATCGTATTTTCCGTCGGAACTTCATCGGCTAAAATACATAACCAACACAAGAAATACGGACCAAAGGCTAACTAAATGTTGAAGTGTCACAAGACTCCTTAGACTTTGGCCACACACAATCTCAAAAACCAACACATGGATGAGGAAAACACTTATTCACATGAAAAAACAAGTAACAAGGCCAATAACAAGAAAAAGATAAAACAAAACAAAGAAAAATATGTACATAGTGTAAGGCATAACCTCTGAAGCTAATTGAAAATAGTGTTTGAGATCTTGGCCATTGGTAGGGAGAGATTCAGTCTTCTCGTCAAGTGATTGATGGTGATAGGTGTGTTGGCCAAGCTTCTTGTGTATAATGAATGATCCAATTGATAGGGATTGAAACTTAGTGTGTTTGTCTTTGTCTTCATGGGCTTTGTCCCACTTCAAGGCTAAGTCACACACACTAAAGCTGTTCTTCCCTCCATACTTCTTATCGAACCACCTCTTGATATTATTTGATGAAGTAAAAATTTCTCTTTGGCTTTCAATATTTCTTACTGTAGCGTGTGAAGGGTGTCCATCCTACGTTGCACTAACATACATGGCTTGACTTCAGATTCTTGGGATATTTGGAGAGCAGGAAATTAGAAATTGGGAAGGAGGATGGCCTCTTTTCCGTATACCGGGAAGTAAGGGGAGGTGTTTAGGGAAGGCTTACACATGACTCGGTCATCCCACAGAGCATTTACCAAAGAAGAGTGCTAGTTCCTTTGCTTATATAATATGGTATTCTAAATGATGTGGATCAGGTTCTTAATCATGGATTCAGCAAGACCATTCCCCTGAGGGTAGTAGTTGGCAGAATACTTCAATACAATTCCATTTTCCAATGCAAATTCATAAAGCTTTAACGATGAAAAATGTGTTGCATTATAAAAAACAAGTGAAGTATGAACACCAAACTTGGAGATGATTTTTTGTCATAGGAAATTGATGACTTCCTGATCGTTCACCTATTTGAGTGGAACTACTTCTGTATGTGGCAGTGAGAATCCAGTGGTGTTTCTTTGATGAATGTGAAAATATTTTTCTAATAATCTCCAATCCCCACTGTTGAAACGGTTCTTCCACTACGATAGGCTGCAGAGGGGCGATTGAATTCTTGTTTCTGCCAGCACACCCTTGACAATCCAAACATTTACATATGTGAACATGGTCATATTTAAGTAGTGTAGGCCAATAAAAACCATATCGCGTGATTTTATGCGTTGTTGGGTTGCCTGAAAAGTGTCCCCCGACTGGTCTGCCGTGGTGATCACACAATACCTTCTCTGAATCATGTGCATCCAAACACGTGAGCAATATTTTGTTATGGTGCTTTCTGAATTTCACCCCATGCATCAATTGGTAGGATAATGCTTTAAGCCTTACAGCCCTCTTTTGTCATGTGAAAAAATGGGAGGACACGATGCCATGCTCACGGTATCGGCACACGTCCACATACCAAGGATTTATGCTAGTAGTGGGGATGTCTCACTCAATGACATACATCTCAAATTATTGCTCCCACCCTGAAGGATCTTCTTCTTATTTTGTGTCCACTGCTTCAGTTGCTCATTGAAAAATACCATGGACCTTGATTGTGTGATCTGGCCTGATCTCTAGATCATATTCTTAAAAACGAGTCATCCAATTCACTCTCCTTTCACCCAAATCTTGTTGAACAAGAAATTATTTTACTGTTGGGTGGGGGGGAAGATAATACAATGATTCTTCAATAAATAGGGCTAGAAGTGCTTCACTTCCTTGTATACTACATAAGATTATTTATCCACGGCTGGGTAGTTTAGCTTAGGTCATTGTAGACTTGCGCTCATGAAATAAATAGGTCGCTCATTGTTTAGGTCATCTTTCTGTGTAGTACAACAACCATAGACGTGTCAGAAGCAAAGATAGAAAAAAAACCCTTACTAAAATATGGGTTGTATAATGCGGGTGCTTCTGCAATTGCTTGTTTTATAAGAGAAAATGAATCCTTTTTCTTCTTATACCATTTATAAATAGAATCCTTCTTCATCATCTCCTTTATTAGTTTTACAAACTGAGCATAGTTAGAGATGAGCTTGCGGAGGAAGTTGATCTTCCCTAAGAAGGACTACATGGCCTTCTTGTTCACTGGGAAGGGAATCTGCATGATTGTTCTGACCCTATTGAGGTCTACCTTAATCCCACTTTTAGTGGTAATGTGGCCCAAGAGATTACCCTCGGATACTGTGAAGATTCTTTTCTTGGGATTGAGGGATATCTCGTACTTGCGACCTCGCTTGATTTTTTTTTGTAAATGGCGTATATGATTTGAATTCGATTTGGAGACCATAGTTTCGTCATCGATATTTACCACTATGCACTGCCCAATAAATTCGTTGAATGTGATGTCCATAGCTCATTGAAACCTTGCACCTGACCAACCCAAATGGCATTTTCTTAAAAGAGAATGCGCCCCACTTCATTCGGAAGGCGGTATTGAGTTTGTTAGGTTCTGAGACTAGAACCTGGTTGTAGCCTAAATATCCTTCGAGCACAGAAAACATTTCAGACCCTGATATTGTTTGTAAAACTTGTTGCATGGACAGAATGGGGTAGTTATCCTTTTCCGAGGCACGATTGAGATTTCATAAATCAGTGCACAACCAGATTTACCTGGACTTATTTCTAACAGGGACCAAATTTGGCACCCAAGTATAGTTCTGCACTTTGTATATGATCTGAGCATCCAAGAAATTCTTCAACTCTTTCTAAATGAGAGGCTCAAGCGTTAGATGTACTTTCCTCAGTTCCTGTAAAAATGGCTTGGCCCCTTCATTTATTGGGATTACATGTTGGATGATTCACGCTTTTAAGCTCATCGTATGTCCATGCGAACACATCTCGGTACTGCTTGAATAAGAGGATAGAGGCTTGTTTCTATTATGGTGTAAAACAAGTACCCATATTAACATATTTCAGATCCTTGTTTGTTCCCAAGTTAATATGTTCATGTGACAACATGGAACTATGGGTTTTTCTATTAAATGTGCTTAGAAGTGATTTTGCAGGTCATACAAGTTTTCTAATGATACCACACCTTTTGGGATGAGATTTACTTTACTCATGTTGGATGCATCCTGCAGTTCCTTTTCATTTTCATCATCATCGATCGTTGCGTCTTTGAACACATCAACATTTTCCATGAAGCACATTATCTACTGGTCATCATTAAAAATGTGTAAGTTAGTGATGTTATCTCAGATGAAGTGTTTATAAACAATTTCTATAGATTTTTTTTCCCTTAATGGTGACAACCTGGCAAAAACATTTTCTAATGCATCCACAATTGCATTACGCATTCTTGGAACAAAAATGATATTAAAAGCTTGGAAATGTGAAATTAAACACCATACCTCTTGTTGATAACTCTTTAAATGAGGTGAGACACAATTTATGGTGTCACATACTTGTAGCACCACAATTTTTGAATCACCTACTGCTTTTAAGGATGAAACATTGAGGTCAATGGCTCTTTATAAGCCCAATATAAGTGCTTCATATTCAGCAGTGTTGTTATTGCACTCAAATTCCAAGTGACTCGAGATCAAGGGTTTTCTCTGCAACGGGTCTATTAAAAAACAACCAACTCTAAAGCCTTCTCGTGTCTTAGAACCATAAAAGTAAAAATTCCACATATTATATGTACAAGGATCATGAACTACACTAGTACTAGTGCTACTCCTACTACTACTACTTACTGTACAAGGGAGGTCATTTGCACTAGTTGGACTAGGAAGGAGCTCCAACTATGTTTCTAGTGGGACTGGGGATAATTGTGCAAGATAGCACTCGAGTTGTGTCTCCAGGAAGTAATTGCCAAAAACAAGGTATGTGAATGCCAGTGGTTCGTTTTGTTCGTTCAAGGGAGTAACATTATGCTTCATGTATCTTTATGAGTCCACTTGAATTTGGTTGTTTCTTCTCTTATATGGAATCCACTAGTCTATAGCAAAGTATCCTTGTAACTTACTTGACCAATCTCTGCTTAACTAAAGTAGGAGGCAGCCTTTGTTTTCTTTGGTGCAAACAACAATTGTTTTATGTCCCTAGCGAAGAATGACTCTCATGCTGAATGTTTTCTTTAGTTTCATACAAAAGAGTAGGAAAATCATCATTTGTCTCCGAAGGTAGATCATGTGAACCTACTTTCATTTCTTGATTCATCTCATTTTCAACTATCCTCCCTTGATTATCATGACAATTAACTTGAGAATGGAAACCTTCATACCATTCCCTCGCTTTTCCATCTAATGTTTCCATGAACATATTCATGTGGCAGTCCTCATGGCATTAAAATTTCAACTTCCATGAATGAATATGAAATTTAATGAGATGCAACAAAGCATCATCAACATTCTCATTTTGAAAAACAGGAAGATATCTTTGCAAATTTACCTGAGGCATTCTGTTTGTGAAGCCTGGAATGTAGTATTTGTTCATGGAAGCATATCTTCTTGCAACTGATCCCATTTTGAGCTTGTGGAGTCACCAGTGAATCTTAATTTCTAGATTTTGGTGCCAATGGAGTCGCTAGGTGAATGAAACAACCTTTTGGTGTTTGACTTCTATTCACCATCAAAAGCCAAAACTGAACTTGAAAAGTGTTACTGAGGAAGATAAACATGTCCCCAGTATGGTCACCATTATGTTATCACTCCGTAATTCTGAGGCTGAAGGAAGAATCCTGGAGGCAACATCAAAAATGCTTCAGACCTAGGATTTATCCCTCCTAGACCTAGAGAGGGATCTCTCTGTAGGATGTAGATTTGTTTATTGGGAATTTTAGGCTAGTTAAGATAAGCAGAGTTGGGTTTTGAATTTGGTTTGGTGGGGAAAGTGAGGAAAAAGGGTCATTGAGAAATGGAGTCAAATGGCTCGGGTGACCAATTTGAGAAAGTAATCAAGTAGGAGTGAAACAGGGCAAGCTAGGAGTACTACTTTGGATCTCTAAGAATGAAATGGAGTGGGAAGATATAGGAAAGTGGAACTCAGCAAGAATTGAGGGGCAGTTAAGAATTCCTCAACTAGATTGGAGTGCAATGCTTAGCATAAAACGAGGAGCAACTAAGAATTCCTTGTTTAGCATCAGTGGAAAACATAGACTATTGTAGAATTAGCTAGAATAGGGTGCTATGAAAACAAATCCTATTCATCATTTTCTATTCTACAAATTAGAATGCAGAAATACTAAGACAACATAACAATGAATAACACATAAAACATGAGAAACTTCACCATCTGGTGCACCACTTAATCCTGGAAACTTCTCTTGAATTACTTTGTAAGAAGACACAACATTGCAAAATGGGACTCAGTTTCTCATTCAGTTCCCCCCCCCCCCCCCACTATACTTCGAACAATGAAGTATATATCAAGCTTACCAACTGAGTATAATCCTTAATAGTTACTTTATTTATCACTACATAACAGTGAGGGACATAACTTCACTAGACACAAGTAAATAAAATTGCTAGAGTTATGAAGACTATTGGACATTTGGCATTTTGATCCCCTACAATCAGGTTTGTCATATGATTGCTGGTGTGAATTCTATCAACACTGACACTTGGGCTATATGAAATTCTCTAGAGTGCTACATATGACTTGAAATAGTTATCTTGTTCGAATCTCTCATCTCCTCTCTGAAAATAGAAAAGATGGTTACAGAGTTGAAAATTGGGCCGAATTTGCTGAAAATGGGGCGCACTCAGACATTTGTTTCTCCCCAATGGTGACACCTATGAGTAATATGAGATAGGTTATTGTTATTTACCCCGTTCAGGTCACAAAATTCTCTTGGATTCTCAAAATTCATCTCCCTCTTTCCGCAACAGTCGCTGCAAAATCATGGCCAAAACAAGAAAAATAGAAATCTGAAAAATAGGGCTGAACGATGGCTTTGATTCTCCAAAATGAAGATACCTGTGAAAAATATGGGAGAGGTTTTTGTTCCGGATAGGTTTTTTTTCTTCCGCCCGTCCGAAACAAAAACCTCTCTCAGTTTTTGAAAATTCGCTCCCATTTGCCCAGAATATCTCCCACAAATAGACTGTTCAAACTAGATAAAAAGGTTTTTTATTTGGGGAAAGCAGTTTTGAAGGAGCAGAAGTGGTATTTTTGACCCCCATGAAGTGGTAAATGGTAATGGGGGGGGGGGGGGTGTTACGAAATCATTAGAGACTGGCAGATAAGGGGGGGCCCACTTTTTGAAAACCACCTATTTTGGACCCCCCTATGAGGATAAAGTTAGGATGGTAGGGGGGGCGAAATGAAATGTAGGCCATCTGATTAAAGTACTGGTGGGTGGATGAGGTGGAAAGTGGTGGTGGGTTAACTCCATGATGTGACATGTAAAATTTAGGATATAGTTTATTTTTATTTTTATATTTTCATTTCTTATTTTTATTTAATCCTAAGCTTGTTTATGCATGTAATGACGAAAATGATGGATGGGTGAAAAAAGGGAGAACAAGGGCATGAAGGGTGCGACAGGGAGATGAAAGGTCAAACAAAAATGGATGGAGGGGGAGGATGGAATTAATCGAGCCCAGTATATGAAGACAATTTCAATCCACGCCTCCATGCAACACCGGAATAATATATGATAAATACTTACGTTGCAGCATTCTGGAGCAGTGTGGGTGGAAATTTTTATCGCTTACTCCTTTTAAATATGCTCCATGAATAATTTGATTCAGGATGCTTTTGAAAATGAACCTCACTTTGCAGGGTAAAACATTTTTTTCATCCTGCAAGACAAATTAATACATATATTTCAACAACCCTGATTCCCCTATAACTATAGGGTCCTAACATGCTCATCAACAAGCACCACATCGCAAAGATGCGTAGAAATAGAGTTCATGGTTTGATTCCATTGTGGGCATCTACTCTTGATGGAATGAACAATATACGTCCATGCCCAACCTTTCAAAATTCAATGCAACGTTTGAACTTTGTGCATACTTTTCCGGTTGGTTACTGCTGCTACTGGAATTCGCAATCCTTCTTTGAAAGTTGTATTGCGGAGGATTTCTGCTCACGACAGTCTCACTTGACATTAGTTTGAGTTAAGCCATCTCATTTGACATATTCTTAAACATGTGGGTCAATTTCTCAAGATCAGACGATTATTTCTCTTTGGCCTTGCTCATGGAGGTCTGGGCCCTTTTACCTGTGCCTTTGGATTCATTTATTGGTTCATCATCTAAAATGACATCAATTGCATGCAATTCCTTATCCATCGCGATAAAATCTTAATATTTTTCCATTAGTGATGTTTTCGTAAATCGCGTCACGAAATGCGCAATATCTCTGATAAGGTAAAAGTGTAGTAATCTATGGTGGAGCCATGAGGTTTCATATCTTCTGAAAATATGTTTAAGATGCGATTGAAGTTTTTATTGAAGTCTTTAAATTTCTCTTTCTGCTCCATATTTAGATTACCCAACTCAATCAATAACATGGTGGGGGTCTTATCATGAACAATTTTTTCAAGGAACGTTTTCTTAAACCCCCTCCAATTTTGGATGGACTTCACTAGAAGGCTATGATACCATAAAACCAATCTACCATCCAGGGTACATGGGAAAAGTCTACATGCAACATCATCATGACTTACCTCAAGTGTTTGTAGATGTAGGTAAAAGTTGTCCAGATGGTCTTTGGCTTCACTATTTTATTAGGGTCATACTTTGTTAAGAGCTTCTCTAAATGCTTTGGCATCTTTTGCAACACACTTAGAAGTGCAAGTGGGCCCTGAGTCATCCAATCCAAAACTTGGTCTACCATGTCTCTTCTTCGCTCTTCTCCCCTTCTTTGTCATATTATGATGGCTCTTCTTCTTCTTCCTCACTGCCCAACCCGTGGAAAGTTATGCTTGAGAGTACAGGGTTATCTCCATTTCCACCACTGAAAACTGGAGGTTCTTCTATGTTTTCCAGAGACTCTGCTAACTATTCAAGGATGGCAAGAAATGTATCTTCAAGGGAGGAAATCACTATCCTAGCAAGGGTCGTTTTGTTTTTCTGTGAAGAATATGGAAGAATGAGTACCCCTCGAATCAATCAAACTACTTTTTGCGAACTGACGAGTTATAGGACGGATAGCTCGAAGTTTATTGTATGTGATTTGACAAGCTCAAGTGGGTTGTGGTTTGGAAGAGTCACCAACTTCAGAAACACAAGTAGGGGAGGTGCACTGAATTTTATTTGATTCATAAGAAGATGAGATGTTGTGGTTGGTGGGTTTATCAGCCATAAAATATTGGATGGCCTCCTTCTAGCGCCATAAATTTTGACGATAATATACCTGCCAACATTAAGGGGATCTCCCTGATATGGAGTGCCAATTAGACCTCACACAATTTGATGTAGGAGTCCCATTTGGAATAAAGGCCCAATTTCCATATTATTAAAGATTTTCCTCGGCTCTGATTATCAGCAAGAGAGAGGGATGTAGATGTACTTTTTAAAGCAAGGGGGGTGTTCCTAGTGAATGTCCAATTGCAAGTATGTAAATATTCTTCTACTGCGGGGGGAGATGGAAAAGTGGGCCTTTAAGAGAGAGGTAATACTACCACTGAGGAAGAGACACACATGAACCAAAGGATATGTCTAACATCCAGCGGAGTAGTCGACAAGGGATGTGACAATCATTACAATAAAAATTAAGAAATATATTCCTAATATATTGCAGAATAATCCACAAGGATGGGACAACAATAACAACCATGACAACACATTCTCAATAATATAAGTAATAAAATGACCGAAATCGTTCAAATATCTTAGCACATGTGACAGCAAACATGAAATACAAACATCCACAAAATATTCTTACAAACATTTATAGTCCATGCATGAATAATGTGTTGGCCTCGGAAGGCTTTTGTTATCAAGTAAAAGTTCCAAGACACATATGTACAATGAACAACACTAGCTCCAATAGTGGAGCATTGGAGCCACTCCTTTCTCCACAAAAGAACTATCTTATCTCTCTAATTCTTTGTTGGTGGAGCCAAGGTGAAAAGTCCCTTGCTCATACAATGAGAGAGTATATATAACCAAGGGTGACTCTTTGACTACCCTCATGGCTGTTTGACTTCCCATGACTTTTCAACTTACATGACTCTTTACATTCATGTGTGTCCTTTGGAATTCCACTTTACAATACATTTTGATTACAATAGACATGGTGTACAACAGTGATGTGGCATAATACCATTTATGACATGACATGACATGACATTGATGACATGGAATGCTTGATGACATGGCAATGTCAAGCCACTGATGTTGCTGAAAGTTGAGTATCTTCATGAAAGAGCTTTCCTTTTCTCCTCTACATGCCTTGGTCATAAGGAATCTTCAATGATCTCAAGTCTTCGCTAGTGGCCGAAAACTAGTGTCCTTTCGCTTTCTCTTGATCAATAATCTTGTGAGTTCAACTGTAAGAGTGTATTTGAGCATGATTCGCTCCTTTTCTTCCTTCATCATCTCACCACGACATGATATAGTGCATGTTCATGCAATTCACTCATTACGGGACGACATCAATCCGAAAACCCCTATCCTAAGATGATGCATTTTGATCCATGAACTGAGACTGGAACAAGTGACATGATGGACAAGGAGGCTTAGTCACTGTGCAGCTACACAATTCAGGCAAGATATGGGAATCCCTAAGCATTGATAATATGCAATGCATATTTCAAGCTAGATTTAGGGACGTGACTGTGCAGTTTCCAAATCCAATGGGATAGGCTTCAGGGATGGGCATTGGGAGAGATTATTGTGCAGTTATGGGAGTGAAATAAGTTCAGGTGATTGCATGCATGTGCATTTCAAGGGCTTAGGGGATGAGATTGAAGCTTGAGGTTGTGAAATGCGCAATTTAGGCTGGGATGGCGGCCATGACTGTGTAATTTCTGAGGTCAAGGTGAATACTTTGTCATAGAAACTGATCAATGGAGCATCCTTGGGAGGAAAGTACTTCACACTGCGTAGTTACAAGTAGAAATTTCAGAGCTAGAGGGATGAGACTGTGCAGCATGTAGCTCAGGGGAGGCTAGGTGAAGCTAAGTTGCTCGGTCGGGAAGTTTTCAGAAAAATGACTAAGTGCGGGACTGGTGAGATCAGTGTGAAAAGTGATGAAATTTGACTATGATCACACACTTAGCATATTTGATGACTCAAACAACATAGATCATCCATTACAGACAAAAAAAACATTACCCTCTGTGTGAAATATTTTCAACTGATTATGACAAGTGTGACCCCGAAGATATGCTTTACTGTGACCATGTTGATACTTGTGCAACATTACTCAAAACTTTGGAAATGAGTGCAACATGTACTTACAAGGTTATAACAACTCATTTGAACAAAGGTGACATCTTGGAACGACTAGAACAAGTTCATACCTACAATAAAACAACCAACATGCCAAAAAACGACACTTTTCCTATCTTGCGAAAGGTATCACACCACTTTAAGAAAACCAATAAAATGACCTTCAAAGTTTGCGACAGTAATGAACAAGACAAAGGAAGGCTTCAAAATTTTGTATAGGCTAAAATTTTTGAGGGGGTTGTAGCAACTACAACAGAGTGGTTGTTTGGATCATGGGAGTCCTGTAGCTCCGAGGAAGGTCAGCTCAGTAAGTCTCCAGTTTATCGATTCCATTTTTTTAACTATAATTAGGAAGTTGAGTAATGTCATAATAGCCTCCAGCTCATGTTTACCCCAACAAGATGGTGAAATTGGGTAGATGTGGGAGGAGCGTGTTACAGAACAATGTTTGTCCAAGGCTCGACCCATGGAACAATTTTATCCCCCACGGGTGGCTCCCACGCTCAACCCCTTTCCTTGAGATTTGTACTTTTGATTTGACGGGAACTAAACCATATATATATATATATATATTCTAATCACATTCATTTTATTTTCCTTTTATTATTTCAAATATTTTGGCATTATTTTTCGACACAATCTCACTTTTATACATTTTGGCCTTTTTATCCAATATAAATTGGTGTATCCCTTCTTTTTCTAGGTCAAAGAGAGAGGTAGATATATTCCCATACATCCTATCAATGCACAAATAGTGTTGATAAACTTCCTATTTTTTCCATGTTGATGGAAAATAATTTGTTTTTTCATCTCTTCCTTGTAGCCAAATAGTTTGATTTTTCATCAGCTATTCATTTTCCTTGTTTAAGATAATTTTATTCATGTTATCCTCCACGAATTTTATTTCATGTTTATGTTATTCAATTTTAAATCCCTATCCCTTATCCTTGTTGTACAAATAATTAAATGAAATTCAGGAGAGCAAATGGAACACAATGAAAATATAGTAGAGAATGCAATAATATGGTGAAAAACAAACTTCTATTAATAAATGAAATAGTAGAATATTGTATAATACAATTCATATAGAATGGTGGTAACTATATATGAACATAGAGAGAGACGACAATGACTTGCATTCACCTTTCAACATAAAGAAATAAACCTATAGGTCCAACAACCTTACCCCCGAAGATGAAATTACAAAAGGTTTTCAGTCCACAAGGTGCTTAGTTGGTACATTAACTTTGGGGGGTGCAACGTTTGCATGCAATATTCATTTGGGGTGAAAAATAGCTCGTTGGAAAGCAACATGTGAAGGATACAAATTTTAAATAGGGCTGGGGCATGCCATGGAAATCCCTGGCCTCCTAAATTTGCAAAAATAATCATTTAGGGCCTTGAAACAACCCTGAAAGTTTCGCACCCAAAAACTGTAGAAAAAAAAGCCAATAATATAGAGAACCATTGAGAAAATGGAAGATGTGGGTGGAAACTAATATCCCATGGATTAGTCCTCCTCCCTTAGGAATCAATGGTATCCATTGCATCAAGTTCCCTCATTATATGGGGAAAATTCTATTGAATGTTTCCCCTGGTGACCCACTTGCCTTGGTAAATAATCTACTTTTCTTTGATAACTCGGTATTGTTTTATGTGTTCTTGTAAGATATCCTTTACCTTGGGGTCCATGATATGGTCCACTCTGTCATGTTTAATGTATTCATAATTTATTTCTATGGGTCGAAATTGCTTTACTGCCTCCTAGATGTCCAATAGAGGTGGAAAATATGGTCGAAACATCTCCACATTAAATATTGGGTGCAAGCCAAGAAAAGGGGGAATTTTCAATTCAAAAGAATTTTCATCCATAACCTTTATTATTGTGTAAGGTCCATATCATAGTGGTCTAATATTTCTATGAGGTCCTGTGAAACACTCTTTCTGTAAATTTAACCCCACCTTATCACCAACCTGAACCATACGCGGAAAATTGTGTTGGTTAGGTGTTGCTTGTACTTGTCATTGGCTTTCTGCAAAATATCATGGACCTATTGTTGGTGTTGTATCCATTCAATGGATTTGGCTACCCTATCTCTCTCTACCCAAGCATGGGAGGACTTTGTTAGTGACTATTAAATGGGAATAGATGTATCAATTGGGGCCAATGGTTGGAACCTTAAGAACACCTTAAAATGATTACGGAAAATAGATATATGGAGGGCTCTATAAGAGCTATGTTGAAAATATGGAATTCTTTCTGCATCCCATGTACAAAAATGATTGGAGTTGGATACATGAAATATATGCATAATAATTTTATCGACCACTTCTATTTTTCCATTTTATTTGGAATGGAAAGTGGTCAATTTGGTCAACTTGGTATCCATGAGAGGCCATAGGCTGGACTAAAAGGTGTTACGGAACCTACTATCCCTATCTAAAATAATGGTTTGAACTAGTACACAATTAATCCATACATGTTAAAAGAAAATTTTAGTAGTGGCTTCAACTATGATACTCTTCTTTCATGGTGCTAAAATGGTCATCTTAGAGAACTGGTCAATAACCACAAACGTGCAATAATTTCCACACTTTGTGGATGGAAAACTTGACACATAGTCCATGGAGACTAAATCCTAGGGCTTAACTAGGGTAGGTATAACAATGTTCACCCTCTGATTTTTTATGGTTATTTTAGTAATGGCACAGGTAGTGCACGATCTAATATACTAATAGACATCATGTTGAAACTTTGGCCAATAGAATAACTTCTAAAGTACTACTACTATCTTCTCCACACCAAATTTCCCTACCACCCCAATGTAATGTGCCTCCCAAATTAGCTTGGCATGCTTTCTTGAAGGAACACAAACGTGGCCCATGTAGCATAAGAGTTCATCCTGGAGGTGAAATTATAGAACTTTAGTGCATGTGATCAACATTTGGTATGTGGTAGCAAAGTTTCAATCACTATTGTATAATTGTGGCCACTCAGATGTATTTTTCCCACAAGAGTTAAGAACTATGGCTAGTGCCACACCTAGATGTCGATTGAGAAATTATGTGACATGATTAGTGCTACCCTTCTTGTATTTGATGTTCAAAAATATCTTTTGAAAGTATGTGGAACATTTTTTATGGCATTCATTCTATAAATTTCCTTGTGTCTACATAGATTGTAGAGGTTCATGATTAGTTTGGATGATTGTCTCCTTCCCCATAATATAATTATTCTATTATCAACAAGCCTGCATGACAGAGTACATATCCTTATCATAGGCCGAGTATCTCCATAAAATATCAAAGAGTGTTTCATTATGATAGGCCACCAGATGTCCTTGTTGAGTGAGGACTGTGTGAATAACATAGTCAGAGGCACCCATATCAATATCAAATGGTTCTATTAGGTTTTCTAGGGTGATGATTGGTGTAGAGAAAAGGATGTCAAGTGATATAGGGGTCACTTTACTTAAGGGCCAAGTGATATAAGAGATATCCAATATGAACCTTTGATAGAAGTTAGAAAGGTTGAAGAAGCTATGAAGCTCTGTTAGAGTCGTCAAGGTTTCCAATCCCAAATGAATTGGATCTTAGCTAGGTCCATATGCATCTAATTTTCATCCAAAATATATCCCAAGTATTGAAATCTCTACACGTACTAGTACAAAATGGCTAATTGGTTACTAAAAAATGACTAAATTTGCATATAAATGACTATTTTTTAGTCGGTGATCAATAGTGGCTAATTTACAATATCTTATAACGTGACCAAATTTTAGTCGTATTTAACTTAGTTACTAATTGGTTGTCTCAATTTTATCATCTAGTAGTATGTTTAATTATTAATTTAGTCATTGATTTATTCATTAATTTCCACAATTAATGACCAAATACAAAACAAAATATATTACTACATGATCACCCAAGAAAACCAATTAATTACCAAAGAAATATGACCAAAATGTTGGTTCCATTATAAGATCTTGTAAATTAGCTACTAATATTCATATATATGTAAATTTTAGTTATTCTTTGAAACCAATTAATGACTAGAAAAATATGACTAAATTTCAGTCGTGTTATAAGATATTGTAAATTAGCTACTAATAGTCTAATATATGCAAATTTTAGTCGTCATTTGTAAACAAAAATTTATCATTTACAATATTCATTTATCTTTTCTTGGTAGTTTCATATTTATTATATAAACGATTGATTTAATATTTTATATTCATTTAGTTTACTTTCATTAATGATCATTATAAACGAATAATTTAGTTTTATATTCAATCTATTTGTGTTCCTTGTTAATTAATATAAACTACAAATTTAGTAGTTTTATATTCATTTTATTTGTGTTCATTCTTAATCAACATAAATGAATTAGTATGATTTTGTGATTATATTAAAAACATATCATACAATATTCATGCTCATCTAATATGAAAACATGTGAATCATGTAATATCATAAGTTGATGACAAAAAAAAAATATTAACTACAATCGTAAATAATTTGAACCACAAATTTTATTATATAAAATTCGTGTTACAATATAAGTTTCCAACTGAACTACAAATTACACATGATTGAGCTACAAATTACACATGAAATAGTGTTTAATCACTTCAAAATATTACCACTGTGTTGCCAATGCATTTCATATATCTTTCCACTTTTCAAATCATTCAATAGTTTGCCTCTAAAAAACGTGTAACCGATAACATCCACCATTCAAGAGTCATGCTAAGGAATAGAAGCTCCATTCTTCGGATAGTCCAGGGCTGGAAGATGAATTTGAAGCCTTCAATCTGCAACCAATAGATATTCATTTAAATATTAATAATGTGATCTCATATGTTTTTTTAATTAAAATATAAACTAAAACTTTGATCATTATTTTCAATATAATTAAACTATAGAACTTCCTTTACAACACATGGAAAAGTTCACAAGAACACTACATACAATGGGCCAATTTAAACACTTCTTCCAATGATTCTCCACAAGAATGAAAATCAGAAAACGATGAGATATTCATATTCATGCTTGAGGTAGGACTTCATACACTTCAAAACAAATTTTACAAAAATATTGACATTTCAGTGAAATGTTCAATTAGAGTATTCTAAATAAATAAATAAGTTCCTCTTTGACATGAAGAAAATGAAAGAAAATAAAAAGAAACAAATGAGAAATTACCACCAAAAATGTCAAACTCTACAACATAAAATATTATGTAGAATTTCTTGCCATGAGAAATAGAAAGGTGAAATGTCCATTGCATGGTCACATTTGAAGAGTTAGACACAAATAACTAAACCAGAGATTTTGAAATGCATACACACACCCAATATAAGCACACATATTACAACTTGTAGCTAGAAACTCAATTTAATTTTACAAGCTATACTGGAGTATGATTTCCTTATGTACATCAAATGCTTATTATATTTATATGATTGTTCACAGTTGAATACAAAAAAAAAATTTCTACTCCATTTTTGTTTATTTGTTTATCTTGTTTTACATATCCTTCATAATTTTGTGTCCTAGATATTGTCCATTCTATATTTTTATAGGATGCAACATAAAATCAGAATTAACAAAAAGATGCTTCACCCAAAAACAATGATGAAACCATACAATCTTCAAATACTACATGCAAAATCTAGAAAGTCAAGGTCAAAGGAAATTTCCAAACTTTTTTTGCAAGCTAAAGGAAACACCATTTAAGATACCAACTGTGCAAAATTGTAACAATTTGGTTTAAGAAATAAACCAAGGTATTTGAAACCAAAGTCCAAGACATTTTGAGGAAAAATAAAGGTATCCTCTACATGAAAGGGAGGGATCTCGCGAAATTCATAATCTAGAAGGCATGATTTTTCATTATTAATATTGATGCATGTGGCAGGCAGCCTTTGGGGCCTGAGAAGCCATGGCTCTTTTTATTTCATCTGGATTCTACTTATGTAAGTTTTGTGCATGTGTGATGGTATTTAGTGGGCCTCCTCTATGGTGGAAAATTTGTTGCAACCTGATTTGTCTCCATGATCCCATACAATTTCGCCAAAAGTTCTCTTCTCACAGGGGCATTGAATTTCTATTTATTATGGTGGGAAGTATAGGCACCAAAATCCATCAAGCATGACAGGCAAGGAAGATGAAGTTTGACCCCCAACATTCCATTGGGAGTCTGCCTCAAGTATTTAAAATGAGGGCCAAAACTTTCTATGTCTAAAGCAAATGGAATGTTCAACTTTCATAAATAGTGAATGTCATTCTTAAATTCTAATCATCATATGTTGTTAGAACATGTTAAGGACCCTGCACAAAAATGCTTTGATATGTTGTTTCATGGATATATGGCCTTCAACATAAAAAATAGTGAAATGGATAAAGAAAAACTCAAAAGTTCAAAATGGTGGGCTATCGGAAAATTTCCACACAGTTTCTTCTTGGTGTTTTTTGGACCCCAGAGAGAGGCGCACAATATTTAAAAGGGGTCCTTGAATACAAAAAGAGACAAATTTTCTATGAAGCACTAGATAGTATGGTTCAACCCCTCTCAAAGGCTCTCCTTCAGATCTAGATTGGACAAGACTTCAAGCTTTGCATTTCCAATTCTTGCACACTTAAATATTGAACAAGTAAATAATACCATGTGAACCTTTCTTATGGTTTGGGAATATGCAACAGAAATCACAAACATAAACTATGACCAGACTACATATTCTAGATTATTCCTGGGAATAATCTATAGATTGCAAGAACATTCCATTCAAGTGTATTAAGTCTAGAAACTATTTCGAGTATGGACAACTTACTTATTTATGCACAATATTCCAAAAGTGAGCAAGCTCAAGCTTTAGAGAAACCACATCCTAAAACTGTATCTCTGGCAAAGGCATGGTGGTAAGGAAACTGAAAGCAGATGTCAAAATATCATTGGAATCCTATAAAAAGGACAACCCAAAGGCCTTGCGTAATTGACTTCAATCTATTTCAAGCCCTGATAGATACCAAGCAAGAAGATAAGTCACGAGACTCGTTAAGGATGCATCCAAAATAAGACTAGCTTCAGTATTTGAATGACAAACTCGCATATAATAATTATCAAAATATATAGAATTTTTTTATAATAATAAAATAACAGTCCCATTAATACAATACTCAACATTTTCACCACAATTCATATTAAAATGAGAAACTATTATGTGACAAGAATCACTTGAATGTGAAAGCTCTGCATATGAACTCACAACTTGCATTTCTTCAAAATATCTAGTAGTCATTTCCGTAAATTGAGCTAAAACCTGTCAGAAGTAATCCACGAAACAAATTTACCCAATGAATATTCCTTATGTGCAATGAGTAGTTATGAAACAAACATTCCCCCTCATAGCCAAATGCAAATACTCACCTCCCTATATTCAACTTCAAACTTGGAAAGCTCAATACGTTTAGTCAAAATTTGGGCCTACACCACATGGAGTTTCTCTTTTGCTTCAAAAAAGGGTCCAACACAAACAACTTCTATTATATAAATTGCACTTTTAAAGAAACTATAACCTTGGACAGGAAAAAAAATTACAACCATTAACATAAAGTTACAGCCAAACTATATGAGTTTTACATGTATTAACAGTTAGGGAACAATTCTTTTTAACATGTAGATATTAAAACTCCCTTTTTTTGTTCGATATTTATTCTTAATACACAAGTGCAAAAGTGGAAATTAAATCAAAATGGAGTACTGAATTTCAATAAATATAAAGTTTCTGGCCATAAATAATAAAAACATGTGACCCAACCTTTAACTCAGTCAGTTCCCATGGTTGAGAACCATCATGCTTCTTAAAAAATGCAACATCTAGATCCTTGGAAATTTCCATCTAAAGAATAAAATATATGAAATTAGAGAAGAATTTGTTTAAGAGAATAAACAAATGAAAAAGCATACACACAAGCTACAAATAAATGCTTTTGAGAAGGAAGACATGAAAAAATAAAAGGAAAGTCAAAATTATAAGAATTAATAAAAATAATTCTCATGTCTTAATCTTACTGCATTTGCAACGATGTATAGATGATAAAATTGTGAGCGTAGGAAGTGTTATCACTCCCCTCTACTTCCCAAGGTTGTGAATGGGGCTGGAGGAAGGTAACCACAGACCAGAATTTAGGCCAGGTAGTAAGCCCTATTAGGACAAGAGAGGGCTCTCTCATTGTCACTTTGCAGTCAATGATCTTAGGATATATAATGATCTTAGGCTAGTTATTTAAGCTCAGTAAATAGGATTTCGTTTGATGTTTTAAGTGCTGGATAGAAAATTTAGTGAGAAGGCTAGGTGTATGGTTTTTAGGTCTGAATTCCAAGGTCAATTTGTAGAGAATGTGTGAGGATATATAGGTAGTTTGAAAGAATTTTCAATAGGCCATTGAGTATAGGATGAAGTAAGAGAGATTCTGAATGAGCACTAAGGTGAATTCATTCATTTAGAAGTGAAAATAAAGATCATGTAAAACCTTGCCTAAAATAGAGCATGAACATACATGATTTCTGCTCATAAACTTACAAGATAAAAATATATGAAATAATAAGATATGATATTAAGCATGAATTGATAAATGTACATAAGAATAAAAAATGATCCAATGCATACCACAATTATCTCAACACAGTTCTTGCAAATCTGTCTCTGATTTCATTCTAAAAGCCGATTACAATAGCTCCACCGCAATATGAGACTATCCAACCCCGCAAAATACTAAATAGCGTCTACTTATAGAAAATATAGACTGTGACACCTCATCATGTCGAAATCCCATCCAAAATGGATCATAAATGCAAAAGATGAGTCATTTTGTAGTTTCTAGGGAGGTTAGAAACCATTCCATGAATTTTAGCTATAAACTAGGAGTGTTTGTCCCTTACATTAATTACATATTCCATCATGATAAGAAGCCAAAACCAATCAAATAAATATAATTAAAACTCATAGGATAGAAATTCCTCGAATTTGTGACCATTTCTGAGCTTGACAAGTGTCCTAAAGAATCTAATGCTGATTTGTAACATTTCTGACAGAAGAGTTAAAAAAAAATTTGCAGAAGTGTAACAGAACCTTTGAGGCACTTTTGAGGAAGTTTGAGAAGTCGAAATCCACTTCTGAAAAAATGGTCAACTAGCCCTGTGTGTCTAGTTTCCAGACATCTTGAATTTTTCAAAATGGATCACGGCAAGTCCTTCAAAAATCCATTCTCCCAGGGTCACCCAAAACGTAACAGAGGGTCCAAAAAGGAGGCAGAAACATGAAAAATGAGTGGTTTTTGAGTTCTTTCTCCCAAATTGCAGCTTTTCATGCCATGAGGGTTCATGATTTGTGATGTACTCATCAAAATACATCCATCCATGTAAATAAATCATCATTTGGATTCCTCCAAAATAAAATTAACAAAAGTCCGTTACCCTTCTGCAATGAGAAATTTCCAGAATTATGCAAAAAATCATATATAATACAAAAATTGCTCAAAAGTTCTCAAAATTGGTTCTTTGGCACCTGTAAGAGATATTCTACATAGATAAGGAAGCTTCAGCTAATAAATCCAAGCTATCCTTCTCTTTGAGCTTCATTTGTGCCTTTTTAAGCCTCTTCTTCACTTGTTTCAGCGTTATTTGAGAATTGGTGTCCCTGGTGCGATAATGTTTTGCCATGTGTCTTTGCAGCTTGTTATCCCTTTTAGCACTCTTCAATAGCTTCTCTAAATTATCATTAAATCTTCATAACCAAAGCTCTCTGTCCTCATTGATTTCCATGGAAATAAGCTCATCAAAGGTCAACTCTTCAGATTGATGAGTTAACTGTCTTTCTCGCTCCAACACCCTTTTGAGGCCTCTTGTTCTTAGTCTTCTTGTTTGTGTTTCAGCCTCCATGTCCTGAATTTGGTAAGCAATAATAATCTTCTTGCTTTACTTCTATTTTCCTCCATGTCTTGTTTGTACTTGCTTTGTAGGAGCTGATTCACTTTCAATTGAAAATTTTCCTGCCGAAGGAAAGTAATTTGAGATTGGGCAATAAATAAGGCCTCTTTCAATTCTTCTATTTCTTTATCTTTCTCTCTGATGATCTCTTTAGCTGATCTGACCTCCATATGCTATGCTATCTCAACCTCCAATGGCGCTGAATCACTATGCTAATGCAAAAGAGGATGCTCCTCTATCTCACTTGTTTCAACATGGGTGCTAAGTGTAAGAAAAATCCTAGTAGACTTAGGCACAAATACTTGTCTCTTCCCCCTCTCATATGTGTGATAAAATTCCACAACCCTAGGAACATATGAAGGCTGAATAGGTATGCTAGAAGAGACAATTTCCATTGGATGTGTTGATTATGTAATAAGTAAGATAGAAAGCGTTGCTGAAAATCTCTCCAAGAAGTTTTCCCATGTCATGTTTACGGAGGACAAGTGATGCAACACAATGAGCGTGATTAGGTCATGATAAAAAAGACTAGTGTGATGGTCTTCTATTCTACTCTAAACCTTCTCAACCATCTTAATCAAGCTCCTGTACAAATAATGAGGCAAATCAAGTGTTTTGACTGAAGCAAAATGCATCAAAACCTTTATGTGATACCTATATAACCTGGAGAATATTCCTTCACATGTGAAGTACTTCATTATGAACATCATCAGAGGAACATACTTGCTTTTAAGGTTTCTGCAAGGAAAAAGAAATTATGGCTCCTCTCTAGCATGAGGCTTAAGGAATTTCTTGTAGTTTTCAATGTCTATGTCCATGCCTTTGAACCACTGCTCTCCATGAGAAGGGATACTTGTAGCTGATGAAATTAGGTAAGATGATAGGCTGATCTCCATACCTACAATAGTATCATTTCCCATACTATATATTGTTGCAAATAGACTGGAAAATTGAATATGATACCCCTCTTCCATGAGCCTTTCACAAAATCTCAAACACTGAGCTCTCTCAAAGCACCTTCTGGCCAATGGCGAATCATTAATTTCATGCATGGTGAAGGGTTCTAGCCTAATATGACACCCTCCCTTGAAGCTCTTCCTATCACTTTCCATTTTTTTTGTCATTGGAATGATGAAAACCCTAGAGTGTTGATGAGATGGGTGAATGTATGGAAATATGGAAAAACAGAGTGTAGGAAAGTGTGATTTTAGAGGATGAGATGAAGGATCACGGAGTTGAGGAAAATTTGAAGAAAAATTTAGTGGATCAAGTTGTATTTTAGCTCCAAGTTGTGGGTGGAATGAGGGAAATGAGTGTGAGGAAGGTGGAAAAATGCTGTAAACACAGGAAATTCCCAATGTTTGAATGTGAGAATTGTTGGAAATACTGAGAGGGGGGTGAATCAGTGTTTCTTTTCAATTGTTAATTATTTCCAGTTAGATTATTCACAATTAAAGACAGATATATTTATATAATAATGATATTAAGAATTAAAGAGAACTTCAATCCCTTTTTAATAATAGTATACAATAGATGAGAGAAGGGCACCAACCCTTTTAATGAAATAGGCAACAACCTATTTGCCAAGCACCAACTTGGACTTCTATGAGGCTCCGACCTCTAGGGCTTCGACCCTATCTTCTCAAGGCACCAACCTTGTGTTTAGGATATCCTACTCCAAGGACACCAATCATTTAGAATTATTTAGAGAGAGAATGTGAGATGTACTTACTTGACTGTCATCAACAACCAATTCTTCACTGTCCAATACTTCTTGACTTTGGCTTCACTATTTCTTCTTTGTACTTTGTTCACCATATGACTCCTCTGCTGCTATCTTAATCCATAGTCCTGGAGTGACACCAAGAACTAGCTTATGTCACAAGTATCAAGCTACTGCACTTGAAACCTCCTTGACACAGTCCACTAGTGATATCAAAATCTTTATAGATAAACCATAGTCTGGAGAGAGGTTTTAACCTGTTGAAGAATGTATGAGTCTTATCCTTAGATGATCTGTGTCTAGATCCGATGTTTGGTGTTGTAGCTATCTCCTCTCCACAGATATTATCTTACACTTTTTATTACTTCCAAACAACGATGATCATTCCGAGCTCACTGTTGCAATTTCCTGTAGGTGACCAAGTTCACTGTGGTAAGCTCTTGAGGCTAATCCGAGAGTCACAGGTCCGAGGGTTAGATATCCCTGTAATTTCTTTTTCAAGGTCTGTTGCTGCCCTTATTTCAGGTCCGAAGGCTGAGGGTCTAGATGATCTTTTGTGATCAACCGAGTTTTATTTCCCAACTGTTCAAGAGATCTGAGTCTCTTAACGTTGTGTTAAAAAACCTTACTAACATATCTGCGCCTATATATCTATATATATATATATATCTATATATATATATATATATAGACCCTTTATCCCAACAGATAGTTCTTCGTTTGATGTTCTTGGAATGTTAAAGAAAAACACTAACATATCTGTGGCTCTATATATATATCCTTTATCCCAACAGACAGTTATTTGTTTGATGATCTGCCTTCTTCTGTTCATGAGTTGTGAACTAGATTACTTCAATGTATATATATTATCTTCCAATTGATCATCTGAATGAATAGAACAGGTCCTATATTAATACGAGTCCTTTTGGATTGAAATGAAGGACGTGTCTTATGGAGGGAGACCGACTAGTGTAGAGAATCATAGGTCGGCTAGGGTAACTACTAAAATATATGATTTAAAAAAAAATCATTTTCTCACAAAATATTGGGAGTTTGAGGGCAAGTAAGGGCTTGTTGGAAAGCTAGAATTATTCTCTAAAGGATGGTGAAGGTCTCACAAAGAAAAGTTGCTTCTAAGATGGTGAAAATTATTTTTCTTTATAACTGTCCTTGAATATTTGTGTGCAGACAACAAGAGATCATCTTCATTGTTAGGCTTATCAATAATAGGGTCTGGCTTCTCCTTCATCAATCTGTTGCCATCAATGACAACTTGGATTAACAATCTCCCCCTTTGTCATTGGATGGCAATATTTTTCTTCTCTCCCCCTTTGACATCAATGGCAATGGGGTACCAAAGTACTTCCCCTGTCATGCTGCTCCCCCTAACATACTGTACCCCTGACATGCTGCTTGATTTAATGTGATGCAAGAGCAATGACCCCCATCTTTTGGCGAAGATACTCAAATGCTTCTCGTGGAAGGGGTTTTGTAAAGATATCAACAATTTTCTCTTTTGTATTGACGTATTCCAACTTGATATTGTGTTCAGCAACTTGTTCACGGAGAAAGTGGTATTTGATTGGAATATGTTTGGTCCTTGAGTGCATCACCAAATTTTTTGAAAGACTAATGGCGCTAGTATTGTCACAAAAAATAGTAATTGGTTGCTTAGTTTCTATGTTGACATCCTTCAAGGCTTCCTTCATCCATAGAATTTGTGTACAACAATCAGCACCAACTATATATTCGGCTTGAACTGTAGAAAGGGATATAGATGATTGCTTTTTGCTGAGCCATGATACAAGACAATCTCCCATAAAGAATGCATTTCCACTGGTGATTTTTCTATCATCCACGCTTCCGGCCCAATCAGCATTAGAATAAGCTGTCACAATAAGAGTTGAATTCTTAGGATACCAAAGATTGAAATCAGTCGTTCCTGTTAGATATCTGAGAATTTTTTTCACAACTGCTAGATGGGATTGTTTAGGACTTGACTGAAATCTTGCCACCATTCCTACTACTTGCATAATATCTGGTCTTGTAGCAGTTAAGTATAGGAGAGCTCCAATTATTGACCTGTAAAGGGTTGCATCTATTTGAGGGGTATCATCGTCTTTGCTTAATTTACAATATGTGGTCATTGGTGTGCTCATAGGTGCACAATCTTCCATCCCATATTTTTTAAGCATGTCTTTAAGATATTTTTCCTGAGATATAAAAATGCCTGCAGAAGTTTGAGATATTTGTAGCCCAATAAAGTAAGACAACTCACCGATCATTGACATCTCAAATTTTTTGGACATATTTAGAGCAAATTCATGGCTCATTTCTTCATCATTGCTAGCAAAGATTAGATCATCAACGTAAACAAGAGTGATCAGAAGTTTTTCTTTGTCCATCCTCATGTAGAGATTGCTACCTACCACTCCCTTTTTGAAACCTTCTTGTTGCATATAGTGATCTAACTTAGCATACCATGCTATAGGGGCTTGTTTTAATCCATACAAGGCCTTTTTTAGTTTACATACAAAGTCTTTTCCTTCAGCAAGATCAAATCCTTCTGGCTGCTCCATGTAAACTTATTCCTTGAGATCTCCATTTAGGAATGCTGATTTTACATCCATTTGATAAACCTTGAATCCTTTTGAGCAAGTAAATGCTAAAAACATTCTTATGGCTTCCATTCGAGCTACTGGTGCAAAGGTTTCTTCGAAGTCAATTCCTTCGATTTGCGAGTATCCTTTGCAGACAATTCTGGCTTTATTTCTGATGATTTTTCCATCTTCATTCATTTTGTTTTTGAATACCCATTTTGTTCCAATTATATTTTTATCTTTTGGGCAAGGTACTAGTTCCCAAGTCTCATTTTTTTCGATTTGAGACATTTCTTCTTCCATGGCCTTTATCCAATAAGAATCTTTGCTTGCTTGAGAAAAATTTTCAGGTTATATTAAAGATAATAGAGCCACGTCATCTTTTCTTGGGGTGCTTATAATTCTTCTTCGAGTTTGGATTCCTTCATCTATATTTCCGATGACTTGTTCTTTCGGATGATATCTTTGAACAAACTTGATCTTGGAGGGAGTTTGTGAAGATTCATTTTGAGGTTGACTTTGAGATTCTTCATTCTCCTCTTCTCTTTTAGGTTCTTCTTCTTCACTTTGTTCAAAGAAAGACTCAAATTCATGATCTTCAATTCTTTTGTCTGGAAGGCCTTCATCAATCTTCACATCAATGCTTTCCACTATTCTTCGTAGACGATTGTTGTAACATTTGTAAGCTTTGCTCCTAGTGGAGTAACCAATAAATATTCCTTCGTCAGTTCTAGAATCAAATTTACCTGGTGAGTCATCATTTATTTTTATGAAAAATTTGCTTCCAAATATTTTGAAATATTTTACTGAAGAAGGTCTTCCTTTCCATAATTCATAAGGAGTCTTTTCATTATTTGGTCTCAGTTTAGTTCGATTTAAGGTATAAACTGTGGTGCCAACTGCTTCTCTCCAGAATTTTGGTTGCAAATCAGTTGCTAGTAGCATTTTCCTAGCCATTTCTTGAATGGTTCAGTTCCTTCTTTCAAATACTCCATTTTGCTGGGGTGTCCTAGCAATAGAAAGTTCTCTTTCGATTCCATGTTCTTTGCAGAATTTATCAAACTCTTTCGAAGTGAATTCTCCTCCTCTATCCATTCTAAGACATTTAATCTTAGAATCTTTTTCTTTTTCAATGAGAGCTTTAAGATTCTCAAAACACTGAAATGCTTCAGATTTATATTTTATGAAATATATCCACATCATTCTAGTATAGTCATCAACAAATAGAGTGAAGTACCTTTCACCTTGAAGAGCTGGAGTTCTAGTTGGCCCGCACAAATCTGCATGAATGATTTCCAAAGGTTTTGATATTGAGAATTTCTTGGTTTTGTGGCTAGTTCTGGTTTGCTTTCTATGTTGGCATGGGCCACATACAACTTGATTTGGTTTGCACATTTTTGGAATGTCCCTTACTGCATTATTTTTGCTAATTCTGACTAGGTTGTCAAAACTTGTATGCCCCAATCGCTTGTGCCATAACCAACTTTAATATGTTTGACCTAAGTAACATTTATCTTCTTGGATTCTACTCAGAATGTAAATATTATCTGGTGTTCTTACTCCTTTCGCCACAAGCTCTCCTGAGGACGAGTCTCTTATTTCACAATTTTTTGTACTAAAGACAACATTATGTCCTTGGTCACAAATCTGGCTGACACTTAAGAGATTGTGTTTGAGCCCTTCTACCAGCAAGGTATTTTGAGCCTTTCCTAGTCCATTGACAAGGGTAGCAGTCCCTTTTCCAGTGATTTTAGCAAATCCACTTCCAAAGGATACATTTCCATTTTTCTTGTTCAATGAGATAAACTTCTTTTGGTCACCTGTCATATGTCTTGAGCATCCACTATCCACGAACCAATGATTTTCTTCACTATGAGCATATAGAGCTAGGCCACATTTATCAGTTTTTTGATTTACATTTTTAGCTTTTTCCCTTTTGAGAGGGAAATTTTGTTCATTATGATCATAATCATCACATAATGAGCAAGATAGATCAAACTTAGCCAAAGGATCAAAGGAATTGTAAGTTTTGAATTGTTCTTGCTCTTTAGGCCCATGCAGTTGGGTTGGTTGATTATTCAATCTTGGTGATTCATTCTTATGAGCCTTGCAATGCTTAGCTTGATGCCCAAAGTTTTTACAATTGTAACAATGCCCAAGAAAAATAGTTTGATACCTGTTGTAGTATCCATAGCTTGAATCAACATTATTCCTTGGAGTTCCTCTTTCAAATCTTGGTTTTGAGATGTGACCTTTTACTTGAGATGACTTTTCTTCTTTTGGATGGAAAGAGAGTACATTAGCATAAATTTTGGTATTATTCTTCGTACTTGATGATTCTCCTTTGAAACCAATTCCAGATTTGTCATGTTGAGGTCTTTGAGTGTTAAGAATGTTGTCAAGAGTTAGAGAGCTTTGCCAACTCCTCTTGATTTGCTCCAATTCCTTTCTTAGGGACACTATTTCAACTTCACGTTTTTCACAGATATCATCCTTCTCTTTTAACTTGATGTTCAAGAAGTCTTCCCTTCTTTTTGCTTCCTCTCTTTCTATTTTGAGAGAAATTGTCTGCTTTTGTAGATTCTCATTTTCTTCAATGGCACTCATTAGAAAACTATCCATGTTTCTTTCATCTTCTATTTCTGAGTCATCATCATTTGTAAATGCCATGAATAGCATTTCTTTTCTTCCAACATAATTACTTTCCTCATCTGATTCATCATCGCTTTCTTTGTACTGATGCACATTTCTAGTTGATTTCCTCTTTATGACTAAGAATTCATCTTCATCAGACTCATCATGTTTAGAGAAGAAGTTCTTCTTATTAAACCCTTTCTTCTTGTACATCATTCTTTTAGAGTCCTTTTCATCATCACTATCATGTTTTTGAGAACATTTTGTAGCGTAATGACCTATTCTTCCACAATTGAAACAAATAAGAGGGTACTTACCTTTTAGCTTAGATCCCCTTTTTAGTCTTCGTACAAATTGAGGTAACTTGTTTTCAGTATTTGATTCATCGCTGTTGTAATTCCATCCTTTTCCTTCTTTTGTAGATTTTGAGGCTTTGAAAGCTGCTTATTTGAAATTTGGGATCCCTTTCCTCATCTCATAGGAAATAAGAATTCCATGAAGTTCATCCATCTTGAGAGTATCTAGGTCCTTCATTTCTTCTATGGCACTTACTTTGGAGTCGAATCTTTCAGGAAGTGATCTCAAGATTTTTTGAACTATGGTGCTTTCTTCAATATTTTTCGCTAGTCCTTTAAGAGAGTTAACCACTTCCGCTACTCTGAGGAAGTATGATGCAATATCTTCTTCATCATCCATTTTTAGACTCTCGAATTGTATTCTATAGGTTTGAAGCTTTTCTTTCTTAACTTTGGAGTCCCCATCATATAGCGAAACCAATTTATCCCATACTTCTTTGGCTGAGTCACAGTTCATGACTTTCGTATATTCGGAATTGGTGATTCCACTAGTGATGGAATTTAAAGCTTTGGCATTAGAAATGTAGGCTTTTCTTTCATCTGGATCAGTTGGAAGACCGGCGGGAGCTTTGTATCCATCCAAAATAGAGTGCCATAATTCAGAGCCAAGAGACATTAGTTAGTAGGACATCCTCTTTTTCCAGAATCTAAAATTTGTTCCATCAAAGATAGGGAGTTTCCCTGTTGCTTCCATGTTCTTCATTGTGCCTAAGAATCCTTCTTCCAGTTGTTAGGCTGATAATGAAGAAGCTGGCTTTGATACCAATTGTTGGAAATACTGAGAGGGGGGTGAATCAATATTTATTTTCAATTGTTAATTATTTCCAATTAGATTCTTTACAATTAAAGACACACATATATATATATATATATATATATATATATATATTAAGAATTAAAGAGAAATTAAATCCCTTTTTAATAATAGTATACAATAGATGAGAGAAGGGCACCAACCCTTTTAATGAAACATGCACCAACCTGTTTTCCAAGCACCAACTTGGACTTTGATGAGGCTCCGACATCTAGGGCTTCGACCCTATCTTTTCAAGGCACCAACCTTGTGTTTAGGAGCTCCTACTCCAAGGACACCAATCCTTCAGAATTCTTTAGAGAGAGAATGTGAGATGTACTTACTTGACTATCATCAACAACCAATTATTCATTGTCCAATACTTCTTGACTTTGGCTTCACTATTTCTTCTTTGTACTTTGTTCACCATATGACTCCTCTGATTCTATCTTAATCCATAGTCCTGGAGTGACACCAAGGACCAGCTTATGTCACAAGTATCAAGCTACTGCACTTGAAACCTCCTTGACACAGTGTTACACCATTTTTTGGTCATCTAACCTATTATCATTAGATGGACCCAAGTACACCATGTAAGACCAATTTTACATCACCACCCTTGACTTTATCTATTCCCCCTTACATCGAACCCATGCTTTCACACCACATACACCTTGTGGCCATTACATTGAAACCCAATGTTTGGGTAAGGGGGCACCCACATTTGAGAGACCAAGAGAAGCAATTCTCCACAACTCTTTGATGTCTGGTCATACCCGACTCTGGGTAACTCCTTCTTCCACATTTAGAAGAACCTCTAGAGTCCCATATCACTTCAGATCACTCTACGGATGATACCCCTTATCGTTCCTTCATCTTACATCAGCAACCCAGTCTTTTAGACATTGTTGTTGACCAACCTATAGGTTTTCTAAGATAGCATCAATTCATTATCTTCAAATCCTCTGTTTGGGATAGTGGCACCAAGTATGCCAACCCAGAAACTTAATGTCCATTTGACTCATATATGCAGTACTAAAAGAGATTGGTAATCCTCCATTTCCTTTCTCAAACTACATAACCATAACGAAAACAAAAGGCGTACCATATCATTAAAATGTGTTTAGATTCCCCTTTTTTCTAAATACATTTTGGCATGACCACAACATGCTTGGGGGAACCTATGCCCCTTAAACCATAAAAATCCTAGATCTCAGCCAGAAATAGCACTGAAACCCCCTTTCTCTGACAGGTCGCACTTTTCAGGTCATTTCCTGGGATAGGTCGCAGCTTTTTTCCCAGTACCTACTACCCAGATCGCAAAACAAACCCCAAAAAGTGCGACCTAGCCTGTTCATGAGCTCTGGGTACCTGTTAGTTTTCAGTACCTTGATACTTCACCAAGACACATATTTCCTAAGAAAGGTCTCTTCACCTCTCCTCAAAATCGGATTTCCTCACTTACAACACTTGTACTTGAGGCACCACTTTGCCTCCATACTTGTCCTTGTTCGTGTTGATTTTTGTCATGAGTTACCATCTTGTACTCATGTTTTCATGGTCCCCCATTGGACCTTTACTGTGTGGAAACACCATCGAGTCTCCCTTGTTTAGAGCATCCGAGTTGAGGCATCATCGCATTCATGGAGTCTATCCCGAGTCCCTTTGTACCCCGCTATAGTCCTCCATCCTTCCTTGCTTGGTCCCTCTCTCGTGTCGCACATTATGGCCTTTAGTCCCATTTTCCCCTATCCCTCGTGATATTGTGTCAGTCCCTGCCAGGTCATCCATTCCCTTTATTCTTTAACAAGGGAAGTCGTCCATTCGCTACTCAGTATCCCCTACTTCATTATCATCATTAGTGTTAGTCTGTCAGTCGCTCTACTATTTTCTCTCTTGCCTTAGTTGAGGATTTCTTATTGCCTCACCTATGGAGGACCTCCTTCTGTCGACATCAACTCATTCATTCTAGAAGACAGGTCTAGAGGGTAGTGTACCTTAGTTCCAGCTTCCACTCTTGTTCGGCGCCCCGGATCAGGCAAAGGGACTACTTATCGCCCTTTGACTTGGTTGTTTCTCACCTTCAGCTCCTTTCAGCATGATCAAGATCCGTATACTTGATGGTCCAGCGATGCAGCAGCATATATTGGTGATTCCTAGGTGTGTGTGAGATGTCTCAACCCTCATGAGGGGGTGGCCCTGCAGGTAGCCCCCCACATGCCCGGATGACCTCTTCATTGCAGCCTTCGATGCAACTCCATATATTTGATGATGTCGACCTTAACTGCTTGCAACGCCTCTTTGATTTTCATGTATCAGTCAGATTTTGTGAGCCCTTTCTCATGTATAGGGGGCATTTGGGTTGTATTTGTATCTCATGTACTCAGATATTATTGTATAAGTCCTGGTTGTTATCCCAGTCACAACATGTATGTGGGATTCCTCATTATATCTTTTATCTGGCTTTTGTTTATGCTAGTATGTACTTTACAGTTCGGTTCCTTGTTTACTGGACGCACTATTCTTTTGTACTTTGTCTCGGCGGGCATAGGTATGCCTCCCCCACTGCCTCTAGCACAGGTACCCTCTCATAAAAAGAGACTTGTTGCACCTATAAGTCTCATCTCCTCAGGGTCTGGTTCTTCAACACATTAGGCTACCTTACATTTCTTTCTCTGACTTCCCTTTTGATGTCTGGTGATTGAGTTCTTACAACGTACTTCGGTCATATGATTTGCTCCTAACACTCGCATGCTAGGGGGCAATCTGTTACACCATTTTTTGGTCATCTAACCTATTATCATTAGATGGACCCAAGTACACCATGTAAGACCAATTTTACCCTAAGTAAAATTGCTTTCACTATGTAAAATAACTTAATAAAACACATTTATTAAGTTGTTTATGGTCCAAATAGGAAACCCCAAAAGGAAATATTAAACAAATCTTTATTTGTTTGATTTTCCTCATAGAATAATCAATTAAACAATAATTTAATTATTATTCCAAGTTATATTTAACCCAAAACAAGGAAATTAATTAGATAAATTCTTATTTATCTTATTATTTTCTAGGAATAATTATTTAAATCTTATTTAAATAATATTCCTTGTTAAATATGACTAAATCATTTATAAATAATTATTTATTTAATTATCATTCAACCACTTCCTTAAAATAATAAATAAATCATTTATTTATTTATTATTTACAAATAAAGGGATTTGACCCAAGTCAAATACCTTTTCCCTCCAACAAATATAATAAAATATTCCATAAAAGGTGGATCTAGATTTGTTTAATATTATTTTAATCATACACCAAGATCTAGAATGACTCAATATTTTGTTATAAATAGAAGGGTTTTCTTATTCATTTGTCACCTTTTGTTGCTCATTAGATCACTCTGGATCTATGCTCTTGGTCTGACTTTGAGCCATTATCATTGTCACATTCTCTATTATTTGCTTTGTGAGCTCCCTTTGAGTTCTATGTTTGTCTAGGTTTTCTACACCAACAAGAGAGAGAAATGCTAGATCTGAGGCGCTGAGGACTTTCAAGAACCCATCCCATTGAGGAGAATTGGAAACACCTTTCTTGTTTTCCTCTCAGGTGCCCTTAATATAAAAATTATTTCAAAAATATTGTTCTTGTCCTGTCTATTGGATGCATGGAGCAAAACCTTATTTTTACTGCTTAATGTCTTTTTACGCATAGATCTGGATTTGTGCAACATTTATCTTGATCAACTAACTGCAGATTTGAAGATATTGGCAACCATATTTGATGTTAGGGCTATTTGTTATGCGTAGCTAAAGTGGTCTTTTTCCGTACACTTCGAAAAAAGATTCATACTAACACACAGTCCACTAGTGATATCAAAATCTTTATAGATAAACCATAGTCTGGAGAGAGGTTTCAACCTGTTGAAGAATGTTCGAGTCTTATCCTTAGATACTCTGTGTCTAGATCCAATGTTTGGTGTTGTAGCTATATCCTCTCCACATATATTATCTTACACTTTTTATTACTTCCAAACAATTGTGATCATTCCGAGCTCATTGTTGCAATTTCCTGTAGGTGACTAAGTTCACTGTGGTAAGCTCTTGAGGCTAATCTGAAGGTCACAGGTCCGAGAGTTAGATAGCCCTGTAATTTATTTTTCAAGGTCTGTTGCTGCCCTTATTTTAGGTCCGAAGGCTGAGGTTCTTGATGAGCTTCTGTGATCAACCGAGTTTTATTTCCCAACTGTTCAAGAGATCCGAGTCTTTTAACGTTGTGTTAAAAATCCTTACTAATAGATCTGCGCCTATATATATATAGACCCTTTATCCCAACAGATAATTCTTCGTTTGATGTTCTTGGAATGTTAAAGAAAAACACTAATAGATCTACGGCTATATATATATATATATATCCTTTATCCCAAGAGACAGTTATTTGTTAGATGATCTGCCTTCTTCTATTCACGAGTTGTGAACTATATTACTTTAATGTATATATATTCTCTTCCAATTGATCATCTGAATGAATAGAATAGGTCCTATATTAATACGAATCCTTTTGGATTGAAATGAAGGACGTGTCTTATGGAGGGAGACCGACTAGTGTAGAGAATCATAGGTCGGCTAGGGTAACTACTAGAATATATGATTTAAAAAAAAATCATTTTCTCACAAAATATTGGGAGTTTGAGGGCAAGTAAGGGCTTTTTGGAAAGCTAGAATTATGCTCTAAATTATGGTGAAGGTCTCACAAAGAAAAGTTGCTTCTAAGATGGTGAAAATTATTTTTCTTTATAATTGTCCTTGAATATTTGTATGCAGACAGCAAGAGATCATCTTCATTGTTAGGCTTATCAATCATAGGTTCTGGCTTCTCCTTCATCAACTTGTTGCCATTAATGAAAACTTGGATTAACAAGAATAGCTAGTGTAGAAGTGGTGTAGGTTTATAAGGTGAAATGAGGGCCATGTAGTTGAGCAAAAATTCTAATAAAAATTTATTGAATAGAGTAGCACCTTAGCTCCATACTGAAAGTGGAATGAGGAAAAATGGTGTAAGAAATTAAATCAACTCATAAAACACATAAAAACACCAGAGACATAGAACTGGCAAAAAAGGCCTAAGAGCCTTACGACATTCCTCACATATTCTTCATTATTCAAATAATGTTATAATATAAATAAATAGATGAGGAAGTTGTCTCAAGATAGTGTGTCTATCTTGGACAACTTGGTTGAGAAAATATCTCAAGCACACACACTAATCTAGGAGCTAAGTTAGGTAGGCCTAAACTAACTCCTAATTAAGAGGAACTAACATAATCTAGAAAATTAGGCATAAAATCCTAATTTTCAATATTTAATTAATTTAATTAACTTTGGATTTATAATTGTTTATGAGATAGAGCCTAACATTCCCCCCCTCAATGATAAATAAAAAATAAGAACGAGGAACCATATACCAAGTTCTCATGTTGATCCTCAAAAAATATTTCTTGAAAAACCACCAAAGCTGCATGCCGAAAAAACTGCACTCTAAAGAGACCTCGGAGTCAGCTACATGTCTGATTCATCTATGAATTTTTCTTGACAAATCCATCATGTGCCAAGCTACAAAAGGATCCATCTATCCTTTTATTGAAATCAACATCCTTTTTCCAGTGACAAAATTTGAGAATGCCCACTGGTTGATGAAGATGCCTACTGGCTGATGTTGTCGATAATTTCAGTCTGAAAACCACCGTCAATTTCATTAAAATTTCCCCCCCTGTGCCAACTGAAAAGATAGACAATCATTTGCAAATTATTTGTAAACTCCCCCTTTTAGGTGTAGGAGTGTTGCACTGGTGTACTCCCCCGTTCATCTGCATGAGAGTACCATCGTCATTTGGTTGTTGGTTGCAATAGGTGTGATTGAATGCAGCTGTAGAACTTATACAATTATTTGACAGTTGACGATCATTCCCAAGGATCAATCCATTCATAATTGATATTCAATCTAGCCGGTTGGTTTTGGTTGCAACATTTCTCTGATGAATGATTTGGCTTGCCACAATGGTGACAAGTATGGAGATCAAAACAATTATCTTCCATATGACCTGTTCTTTTACAATGTGAGAATTTTGGTTTGAATGCAACTTCGATTTGCGTGCATGTCATTTTGTCTGCAACTTTCGCAGAATTTGTTTATGTGATTTTTTTCAAGAAAACCTGCACTGACAAACTTGATGGGTTTTGAATAATTTGGGATACGTAAGTTGTCGTCATCTTTGACATATCCTAATCTTCGTCGATTTCTGTTACTTTGGATTACTTCCCATGGTTTGATGATTGGTTTTGAAGATGGTTGAACTTGGACAACTTCGACACTTGAATATTTTTGGATGATTGGCTTATCATTTTTATCTGTATGGTTCAAAGACTCAAAATCATCACTCTTCTCTTGCAAATTATTTCTTTGCAGTTTCGACTCCAGTTGAAGGAAATCAATTGTTTCATTTTTTTGTTGTAGATGTTGTGAAATATCAGCAAATATTAGGGGTTTCACATGGTATGGTTGGAAATATTATGATGTCTTCTATATAATGGAGTCATCAATAACTGTAAACCCTTGCTCCAAACCCTTGAAAATTTGATTTTAAGACAACTTATCCAAAAGTGCAGAAAATGACCTAGAGCAACTGTATTGTTATAATTTATCTCCAACCATAACACCTGTGCATAAACTGAAGGATTTTTTTGTTCTTTGGCCTATTATTAACAAAAACCTCTTTCACTTTTGCAAAATTCATCTCCATTACTTCATAAACCGATTTTGAACCCAAACTGACCCTGTGTGCAATGTAAACCGTGGCTTGATCACAAAACTCTAAAAATGAAGCCATGGGTCTGAGCTGGCTCAAAATTGGAATGGTGACCTCCCTTATGGACCTTCTTCTCATCCTCCATGATTTGTTTCAATAAGGAAATCCCTAGCTTGATGTAGTGGATAGGGAAGGTGGAAAGTTAGGAAAACAGAGGATAGTGGTAGAGTGGTTTAAAGGACAGAAATGAAGTGGAAGGAAGTTAGGGAAAAATCCCTAAAAATTTGGGGAGGTAGGGTGATTAGTTGGCTACAGGATGCAAGTGGAATTTTTGGGAATGGGCATGTGAAAGGTACCCAAAAGGTCAAAACACAGGGTTTAACTAGTTTTTCTACCAAAATGTAGTGAAAATTAGGTTTTTAATTAAATTGATGGAAAAGAGGGTTGTGAGTGATAGGATATGTTTATGGTATTGTGTATGAAGGTTGTATGAATTTTTTTTATTTCTTGATTAGGGTTTTATCAGCTGAAACAAAAAAAAGATGAAAAACATAAAAAGCGCAACACCTGCACAACACGTAGTGGAGGTAACCTTATGAAGGAAACCATTCATTTGTTGATGAATTTTGACTTGAGGGAGGGTGTCTAATTACTTTTTTGGAAGTGTGTGAAACTTTTTACAATGGTTTTGAACCTTGGAGAACTGATTTGGAGCTTAAACACCAGCTGCACAACATCTGCGCAACTCACCCAGAAGTGTAGCACAGGTAGTGTTGGCACAAATTTGCTTATTTTTATTGAACCCATGGCAGCTGTGGGGTATGATGATGAGAAGAGAGGAGCTCTTTACTTATTTCCCTATCTTTGCTAACTCCCTATGCAAATGACTTGTATGGTGAAAATGATATTTTGTTCGCTTTCTTTTATGACATAATTGAACCTTATGGTGGCGAAACAAATGAGACCTAAACTCTGACCTAAATGAAGGTGTGGTGAATGAACTTAGGCCCTATATGATTGATGGATGACATGACCTCTAAAATTATGATTACTGTGAATGGAGTGAAGGGGGTATTACTTCAGACCTAGACATATTAAATGAACAAAAATTTATTTGAAAACTGACTTGAAACATGAAATTTTGACCTAGGACCACTACTAAGTAAAAATGAAAGAGTAAATTTGATCATTGGACATTTAGACACTAACATTAGCTCCAGATGGGGATGGCAGCTCCTTCAGGAAGTGCCAAGAACACCGTAGAGCAAGTAGCCTCATCCATTGGGCAATGGATTCACTGTAACTACTATCCTCAAACTGAAAATTGAATTGTACATCATCAACTACAAACTCTACTGGAAAATGACACTGAAAAAGATGCTCAGAATGTTGAGCTTATTCATCGCACCTTACCTACTCTAACTAATCCATAAATCACTTGATCAAGTGAAGTCGAAGATCTAGTGCAACCATGAAGGCAAATGACTATCTAATTTCTTGCACCTCCTAATTTCCTCAAAAGAAAAGTGTTGTGGTAATGAAAACCTCAACTGAAAATTGAACCCAATCTCTGTGTTGGAAAAGAAAACAAGCTCAATCTTTTCTAATGCTTCCAAAATTCTGCCCAAGGGGTCTTGAAAATCATGAAACATTACCTCTTGTTGATTAGAAAAAAGAAGGGAGATGCTTTCAAATATAATGGTTGATTGTTCTTCTTCATTTGGTTGATACATCTTAAATAGAAATGCAACAATGTGTTCTTCCATATCATCCAGATCAGAGACAAGATTTGCATGTTCTCGCAAATCTTCAATTGAGGTAGCCAAATTGGCATCAACACAAATATCTACAAGTGGCTTTTCATGTATATGAGCAAGAGAGGTGTCTTGGCTCTGAAAAAATTCTATATCTTGATCATTTGAAGGCTATTGAACATGTTCATTAAACTCAAGAAAAAAAAGCTGTTGTACACTATTTTTGACCTCAACGGATAAATCATGACTCTTTAGAGTTTCTTTATAAGAAAACTCAAAATTCTGATATGCACATATTTCTTCCTAAATTAAAAACTCAGAAAAGGAAAGGGACGAAGGGTATCTAGACAGAACATCTTCATATATATCTCGATCACTTGAATATTGGCAAGACTGTTGCAAATTATCATCAACTTCAAAATATGGAAGATCAATCTCATCCTTTGAATAATTCTACTCAAGTTTTATGTCATCCATGGAAGAATCCATGATATTCTCATGGCGGTGAAAAGGGTTTCCATTTAAAGCATCCAAAATTTCATCATCCATAAACTCTTCATCGCCATAAGCTATTTCTAGCTCTTGAATAAAATTTTCAAAGTGATCACAACAATCCTCAATCGAAAGCAAAGAAGGATAGGTTTCTCTATACTTCTCAAAAAATATTGAGTGAAAATCCTTGAGAGAATAAATACAAGCAGGAGGTAAGCTTGCATACTGAAACCATTATTTTTCTTCTAATGTGATCATGAACATCTTCATTAAACAATATTCATGAAAATTAATCTTCAACTTACACACATGCATATGAAATCTTATTAAATGAAGTGTAGCATCATCACCTTTTCCATCTCTGAATTTTGGCAAGTATGTTTTCCAATCTACCTGAGGCATAGGATTTGGAAATCCCGGAACAGATCTTGATGCATAGGAGCATACCTATCATTCCTTCTCTTAGTTGAATCCATCTTGAAAATAGTGAAGTCACCAATAGTTCTTCAAGCTACTGGTCTTTGAAAAGTGGAGTCGCCATAAAAACTCTGGACCTTTGGATTCTTCGAGATTGGAGTCGCCAGGTGAAAGATGCACAACCTTTCTTATGCGTGACCATTGTTCACCATCATCAATCAAAGCTAATATTTGTCGTTCTTTCTTGGGAAATATTTAACCTTCACTCCCCGACAAAAACGCCAAGAATGTTATCACTCCCCCCTGCTTCCCAGGACTGTGAATGGAGCTGAAGTAAGGTAACCACATACCAGACTTTAGGTCAAGTAGCTAGCCCTACCAAGACCAGAGAGAGCCCTCTTTGGTCTAGGTACGGCTAACTACCTGACCTAAAGTTTGGTTTGTGATTACTTTTCTCCAATCCTATTGGCATCCTTGGGAAGTTGGGGAGAGTGATAACAAGAAGTAAATCCCAACCGATGTAATTTTCCTTGTCTTTACACTGTGTTCCTGCAATAAATTATTTGTGTGTTAATGCAAATATGTATGAGCTAGAAACTAGCATGACCATGCAAATTAATAAAGTTTGACATGAAAATAGATATGATTTTCACACAATATTAGATGAAACAAACTCAACATTAGGAACATAATAACAAGAAGCATGCAAGTTCCATCTTAACTCTCAAGTCAGAGAAAATTGTGACGTTGCACAAGATAAGTTGTAAAACAATGTAAACCATCCTAGATCCATCTTAACTCTAGATCTACCAAGCACCTAGAGGGGTCAAATATATTTTCACTCTAAAATAAGTTTTCACATTAATATATTCAATCCCTCTCAACACTTGTTAGATCAGAGTTAAGATGGATCTATTCTAGTTTAATTATTAATTATAATTAATCGTAATTATAATTTTTTATTTTATTTTATTTATTTATTTTTATGTAATTTGACTAATTCAAATGTTTTAATTAATAATAATAATAATAATAATAATAATAATAATAATTACTATTATTATTATTGTTATTATTATTATTATTAATGTTATTGTTTTTAAAATTTATTTCTTTTATTTTTTGTTTTTGTGTAATTTGACAAGTCAAAAAATTTACATAACATAATAGGACAAGGCATGATATCTCTTCCATACTTGGCTGGAGAGAACCTCTTGGTGCAAATAATGTACCTCAAAAAGATCCATATAATGATCTGTCAAAAACTCCCCAAACAAAAAGTAGTTAGGCTCAACCATATAGATGCTACCTATGATATAAGATTGATGCTCAAGGGGAAACATGGTTCTGAAATTTAGCTGAGTCAACTTTTGATTAATGATGCAAAAGAACCACAAAATTCCCCATTACAAGAAATACTAAAAATAAAAACTGAAAAGTATAATAGCCAATAATGGTGCAACATTACATCCAAAATGCTCCATTTCTATTCTACTTGGCTCTAGAAAATATGGAGCCTACTACATGTCCTCTGGGACCATTTCCTCACTATTGAACTTCGGAGAGGGTTTCAATATGTGCAGATCTCTAAAATTTTTGCATTGGCACCAGTGAAATTTTCTTCATCAATTGTGACCCATTTTTATTTTTAAATGCTACTTATATTACTTCATGATACAAATAATAGATCAGAGGTTCATCACACAAACAAAAGGTCTACTGGAAAAATCATGTCCAGAAAAAGTAAAAAAAAAATAATATGATCCTACATGGTAAGAGAAAGGAACTCAACATCATGAAAAAACACACTAAATTTGACTTTCACAAGCAAACCCAACTCCTTCTTATAACTCTTCAAAGTCTGTTCAGTTAAAAGGAGAAGAATTCAACTAAAAAGTAACATTACATCAATGTTTCCAAAAAGATCCAACATACAACCCTACTGAGTACCACAAGGACAACAAATGACAACCATACTAAGAGCCACAAGGATTTTCAACTTTCCCTAACCATCCAAGTGCCTCCCAAAATAAAATGAAGCAACTAAAAATAGCTACTTCATGAAACCATGACCAAAAATAAAATCCACATCCTAACATCTCCAAAATACATGTTCCATTGTTTCATCCTTGCCACATAAAACACAAGAAAAATTTGTAACACCAATTTTATAAAGCCTATGCTTGACAACTAACCCTTGTTGGCACAAAATCCACCCCAAATCCTTGTTCTTAAAAGAGGAATGTGATTTCCAAATATAATACACCTCCACAACTAATGTGCAATGGAGTTCTTCACCCTCCAGTTTTTTTTTTCATGAGTAACAATTCCAGAGGTGTGTCTCACCGTACCATATATATCCTTAATCACATAAATGTAAAAGGGAATCTGAATGTTCCATCTCCAGTCCCTCTAGAATAGTCTCCACCCATGCAACTGCATTTTAAAAACACCATAAATAAGGACCATGAGATAGAGACCCACTAAAACAAACTTGTTGGTGAGTTTTAGGCTGAGTTAGGAGCACAATAGCTATACCACTAATGATGTTCCTATTCCCACAAATAATTAAAAAAAAAACTATTCTTCAGTAAAAAAAATTCCAAAAACATTAAAAGACAATCCACCTTGTTCACCAAGGGAGAATGAGGTCCAAATCAGCCATAATTCCAAATCCCAATCATCTTGGGAACCCTTCAACTACCAACCAAGAAAATAAAACAACTGACCAAGATGCTCATGTCATCTTTAATAGGGAAACCATGACAATTGTGAAGGCTGGAGAATTTCCAATTATGCCAGACAACTGAAAAGAACATTTAATACTATAATTGCATGAAGCTTCTATATGAAAATTCCAAACTAAGACTTTCCAATAAGCATCCCCTCCACCATGCACAAAACCTATTTCCTTCAAAAGGACCTCCCTATTTTCTTGTGTCAAGGGATCCCCAAACCACCTTGGTAATGCGTAAACATCCCATGCAAAAAAGAATCACAAGTGGAAAAGGTAGCTATTCTACTCATTGTCCTAGGGAATGGATGTTATGAAACCAACTCCCAAAATAGAAGTTAAGAGAGATCAACGCCTTAGAAATCAACCACTTTGAGGGGGAAACCTCCTTTACATTACATAAATGAATAATTCTTGGATGATACAAATGAAAAAAACCTCCTTTCTATATATAAGAGTCCATGGGGTCACAATATAATCCTAGCCGACCTAACAATAATAATGTAAGTGCACAACAATAATAATGGTGGCTTTTTATGGGGCACAATAATAACAATATGGGGGCTATAGGGTACAACAATAACAATAAGGGGGCTACATTAACAACAATAAGGGACTACACTAGTAATATAGGAACCCAACATGCCCCTCTCCTTCAAAAAAGTGTTGTCCTCAATGCTTGAGTAGCTCTAGATGCTTTTGTATAAAACTCTCATCCTCCCATGTGGAATCTTTAATGGGTAAGTTCTTCCACTTGATGAGATACTCTGAAATTGATCGATTTCGTAGTGGTCGAGTTCTTGTTTCTATGACTGCTTTAGGGTTCAATATGATTTTTCCTTCCTCATTAAGGTTTGGCAATATTGTTTGAACTGGAAGTTTGTCACCTATAACCTTATTTAAGCATGAAACGTGGAAAACTGGGTGCACTCGAGACAAAGCAGGAAGCTCCAATTTGTATGCCATAGTACCAATATTTTGCAACGCCTTGTAAGGATCATAGTACTTTGGCGATAATTTATTATCCTTCTTAGCTTGCTTGAGGGAAATTTGTTTGTATGGTTGTAGCCATAAAAATACCTAGAATCCCACATCAAAAATCTCTCGCTGTGATGTTGATCTTCCTGTTGTTTCATTCGTTTTTGTGCCAAATTTAGGTTATCCTTTAAGAGTCAGAGAACTTGTTGATGATGCTCGATGTGATCTTCCACTCCTTGAACCTTATAATTTTATCTTAAAGATGATTTGATGGATGGTGGATGATATCCATAAAGTGCCATAAATGGGGTCATTTTTGCTGCAGTATGGAAGGAAGTGTTATACCACCATTCAGCCAAAAGGTAGCCACTTGACCCATTGTGTTTGTTTATCAGATACAAAACAACGAACATATCCTTCCAAACATTTGTTCACTATCTCAGTTTTCCCATCGGATTGAGGATGATAATATGAGCTATGAGCTAGTTGATTACCCAAACAAGAAAATAATTCCATCCAAAAATTTCCAATAAAAATGGGATATTTGTTGCTTATAATAATCTTTGGCTTTCCATGTAGCTGTTGAATTGCTTCAATAAATGCAGTATCAATTGTACTTGCTTTAAATGGATGAGATAATGCACAAAAGCGTGCATACTTGGTAAGTCTATCAACTACCACCATAATGACACTCTTTCCTTCGGACTTAGGTAAACCTGTGAAAAAATCCATTGAAATCTCCTCCCAACATTGGCTTGGAATGGATAAATTTTGTAGAAGACCCGACGTCTTAATTGTCTCAACTTTATTTTTCTAGAAAACCAAACATTCCGCCAAAAAATTTCCAATATCAGATTTAAGGCCATACCAAAAACATGCTTTCTTCACCTTGTGGCAAGTGTTAAAAATACTAAGTGTCCTCCTAAGGGAGAAGTGTGCAATTCCAAAAGAATATTTTGTTTTAGTTGGGAATTATTACAAAGATATAAGCGATCTTTGTATAATAAGGAATCGTTTTTCCAACTAAATGTATCAGATGTACTAGGATCTTGCTGCAACTTTTGAATGAGTGTCCACACTTCTTCGTCATTATTCCATTCATCCCTTGCTTCGTTTATCCAATCTATTTGGATAATAGAAATGGCACAAATCAATGCTTCCACCTCTTCATCATTTCTTGAGAGTGCATTTGCAACAACATTTAGCTTCCCTTTTTTGTAGATGATTTCAAAGTATTACCAACGTCTTTGTGACCCATTTTTGTTGCTCTTCTGAAGATAATATTTGTTCCAAAAATTATTTAAGACTATCATGATTATTTTTTACCTTGAAGTGTCTTCCCATTAGGTAAGGTCGCCATTTATTTAGTTCATGTAGTATTGCTAACATTTCCTTCTCATAAATAGCTTTCTATAAATACTTTCCTTTGATTGGAAGACTTTAAAAAATAATGGGTCTTCCTTGTTGCATTAAAACAACACCAATTCCATTTTCTGAGGCATCACATTCTAGAATAAAGGTTTTTGTGAAGTATGGCGTAGCTAATACCAGTGCTAGGCACATTTCCTCTTTAAGATGTTCAAAGGCCTTAGTGCTTCAGGAGTCCATGAAAATGCATCTTTCTTCAATAATGTTGTTAGAAATGCTGCTATTCTCCCATAAATCTTAACAAACTTGCGATAATACCCTGTTAACCTGAGAAATCCTCGCAATTGTTTTATGGTTGTGCGGACTTTTCATTCCTTAATGGCTTTAATTTTGTTAGGGTCTACCTTAACACCCTCCTGAGATACAATATGACCTAGATATTCCACCTCTTGTACTCCAAAGAAACATGTGGAGGTTTTTTCATATAATTCTTTCTCCTCAAATAGTTTGAGCACCCTGTCAACATGTTGAACATGATCCTTCCAAGACCTGTTGTAGATTAGTATATCATCAAAAAATACTAACACAAATTTTCCAAGGAAGATTTTGAAAATGGAATTCATCAACCCTTGAAATGTAGAAGGTGCATTGGTAAGGCCAAAAGGCATGACCAAAAATTCATAATGACCCTCATGAGTTCGGTATTTTCTAGAGCATTCCAGAATTTGTTCATTCTAATTTGATGATATCCTGAATGAAGATCCAACTTGATAAAATAAATTGCTCCATGTAATTCATCCAATAATTCATCAATCACAGGAATGGGAAATTTATCTTTAATAGTGAGCTTATTGAGCTCCCTATAATCCTGACACATGCCCCATGATCCATCCTTCTTGTGCACTAATACTGCTGGAGCAGAGAAAGACCTTTGACTAGATTGAATTATACCAACCTCTAACATTTCTGCAATCATACGTTCAATTTTTCTCTTTTGAACATAAAGATGTTTGTAAGGCCCGATGTTTGGAGGAACACTTCCTCGAATCAAATGAATATCATGATCATGATCACGAATAGGTGGGAGTCCTTTGGGATCTTCAAACACCTTGGAATGATTGTCCAAGACTTTTATGAGATATGGAGAAATAGATGGTTTTGATGTTGGAACTTCTAGTGAGCATAATTTTGAAATTACGCCTCATTGTTATTTATTCAAAAGCTTTGTCATGAAATTAGAGCTTATTATCTTTCCCGGCTTCTCTGCGATACCCAGTAATTAAACTTCCTTTTTTCTCGAAAAAAAATTCAAGAAAATTTCTTGAAATTAAAAGCTACCATCCCCAAATATTGTAACCAATGTACTCCTAGTACGACATCAGCACCTCCCATTGGAATGGAAAGCATTGGACTATTCAATACATATTCCCCCATGGTTAGCTTGATATTATGGCATTTTCCAGATAAATATATAGTTCCTCCATTTTCAATCATCACTTGACACTCTGGTGTTGGGTATATGAAGCAATTCAATTACTTGGCTACCTTACAATGAATAAAATTATGGGTACTACCCGAATCAATCAACACTATTACCTTTTTCTTCTTGATATGTCCATCTATCTTGAGATTTATATGAGTGGTAATTCATGCCAATGCATTATAGGATATGGTCAGACTCATTTCTTCTTTCTCTAGGGTTGGTTCCTGGTGTATAGCCTCTTCTTTTGAATTTTCTTGTCATTTTATTCCTCCTTTTCACAATCTATGTAAAATAATTTATTCTCAACACACTTATGACCTTTAGTGTATTTGATATCACAACTGTAGCAAAGCCCTTTTCCTCTTTTTTCTTCCAATTGTCATGGTGACAACCTTGTAGGTTTTGCAAGTCTAGGAGTAGCAACACTTCCATATTTATATATGTGAGTGGTAGGCTTCCTTGTCGCCATAATTTTACATTCAATTTTTGTTCCCAACCTGAATGCCTTCTCCAATGAATCAGGTTCCCAAAGGCAAACCTCATTTTGGATGTTATCCTTTAAATTCACTATGAAGACATCAATCATGTGTTCCTCTAGAATATCATCTACCCTTATATTCAATTTTTGGAAGTCCTCAATGTGCTCCACCATTGAACATTTTTTTTAGATTTATCAATTGGCTAAAGAAGGTGTTTCTCTTTGTATCCTCATAATGTGATATCATTTCCTTTGTAAAAATTGATCGAGTGACAATTTTTTTACAGGAGAAAAGCCATTGATACCATACAAATGTATTTTTTTTCTAAATATAAATTTGCAATGTGCACATTTTGTGTTTTTTCCACATTATTGATATCAAAATATTGCTCCGTTTGTAGTAACCATGTTACGGGATCCTTGCCATCAAATTTCCTCATATCGATCTTTGGAATATGGTGGGTCTTCAATCCAATATTAAAGTCTATGAAATCACGATTAACATTTATTTTGTTCTCATAACGAGTTTCCTTTACTATCTTTTTGCCATTAGGAATAATTTCTTGTATCAACTTTCTCAAACCTTCATTCAAACCTTCCATGTCTGCTTTTAGATCATTCTTCATGCCTTCCATGTTGTATTTCATTTTTTCTTCCATATCTTCCATGCCATTCTTCAAACCATCCATCTTATCTTCCATTCCTTTCTTCAAACCATCCATCTTAGCTTCCATGCCTTTCTTCAAAACTTCCATTTCATTCTTTTTTTTTCTCTTTGTGAGAGCGAAATTTGTTGCATTTGCTCTTGCAATTTTGATATATCATGTTGCACTTATTCCTCTTCATGAGTCATAGTAGATCTTTATGAGGGCTTAGCGTGTGTTGAATTATTTTTAGGGGGATTTTTAGAGGCAAATATTGATATCTATGCTTAAATATGCCCTTGGAATCACTTCAAACTGATTTTTCAAACAAGACTTATGCAATTTAAAAAACAAATACACACATTTTTATTGCTTTTGAGGAGCTCGATATTGAAATTGATGTATCTCTGTAATTTAGGATCCCTGAGATTTTATCTTCAGTCCTTTAGTAGCCCTCTGAATATTATTTCCAATGCCACAGGTTTGACTTGATTTGGATTCTTCAAGACAAAGTTATGCCCAATCTCCCACAATGACCTAATTATGGACTAGTTCAGTAGAGTGAACTTGTATGGAATTCCACGTGTCAATGTTTCATCCTTCAGCTCTGAAATTGATACACATGAAACTACATTCTATGTGATTTTGGCCACTTTTTACATAATTCCAATCCAATGCTCAGAGACAGAGTAATGACTATTTTCCCAAGGTCTCCTCTTTGAGATGAATTCGGGAGCCTGAAAAAACCCTAACTTCCACAGATCATATCTCCGAAAATATTGCGAACCAAGATCTGGAATTTTTACACGAAGTTCCTCCATATTTTTTCATAAATGGTTTTTTTTTTTTAGCTTATGAACCTTCATAGAAAAAAAATTATAGATAAAATACCATGATGACCTATTTGAAGCAATGAAACCCTAGAATCCAAAGCTCTAATACCAAATGTTATGAAACCAGCTCCCAAAATAGAATAAAAGAGAGATCAACACCTCAGAAATCAGCCACTTCGAGGGGGAAACCTCCCTTACATTATATAAATGAACAATTCTTGAATGACACAAATGACAAAACCTCCTTTCTATATATTGGAATCTATGGCGTCACAATATAATCCTAGCCGACCTAACAATAATAATGTAAGGGAACAACAATAACAATAGTGAATTTGTATGGGGCACAATACTAACAATATGGGGGCTACAGGGGTACAACAATAACAATAAGGGGGCTACATTAACAACAATAAGGGACTACACTAGTAATATAGGGACCTAACAATGGAATTTTTGACCAATGTGGTCACAGGGATAATTTGCATCCATATAATCTAAGGAGGAACATTAGGCATCTACTCATTGACCCACGTGGAAATAAATTGTTGGTTTTTGTCTCTTATTTCACAAGTGTATTGAGAGGGGAAAAGTATTATAGTTTCATGTCTGACAACTAAAATATAAAAATTTCTCTCTAGAAACCTGGGTTCAAGCACCCGAATTCTAATATGCAACGATAAGAAATAAAAATAACATACAGTGAGAATGAGGAGAGAGACTAAGAAAAAAACTTCATGAGCTACATAGGGCATGCAGAAAGAGCCAGCATGGGATATGAGCATGATTACAAAGAGAGTTGGGATTCTGGTACCAAAATTAAGGAAACAAGCAAGCAAGAGTTACAATTTAGGACAAGAAGGAGAGATATTGTATACCAAGGTTACTCATGCATTGACAAAGAAAAAAATGCAGAACAAAAAACATGACAAGTAGACAGTCCTTCGGAGAAGAGAATATGAAAGTGAGATAGTCCAATAGAGAATGAAGCAAAGTTTGGACTTACCACAAACTTTTATACCATTTATGGACGTTGGAAAAAGGAATAAATCTAGACTTTATTGATTTTCCATTAATTCAAACATTCATACATAAAATTGTTGATTTTTCTAGTATAACATAAACTAGAGAAATTTTCTTCATAGGTAACAACTTGAAATGATATATTATTAATATTAACTGCATATAGAATTTACCATCATCAAGAAGGTATACACAAGAAAATTTCAACCATTAAAAAAAGAGAAATAGTAGTGATACGGGTAAATTTTTTATACCCTTTTAACCAAGACTTTTTGCTTCGGCCGATGTGTTAGAATTGCATTTTTCAAAACATTAAGAAACACATATCTAGATATAATCAAGAGGAAAACATGTCAAAAATCACTCAAAAAAATGCAAGCTATTTAATAACGTAGTTCGTCTAGTGTGGACTATGTCTTCAGGCCTTGGTGTCTCGATGGTCTCTTCATTCAGTGCTATAAATAGTTATGGTTTACATGGACGCTGTTGAATTGTCATACAAGGAAATCCCTAAACATGAGTGGAAAAGTCTCTCCACGAGACGTTCTATTATAAGGAACTCTAACTCATCACAAACCTCCTATTAGCATGACAACTTCACACATGGTGAAAAAGAGTATCCTGCCATCAAGGCAACAAAGGGATCTCACAACATAAATCACCATCCATAATAAATACATACCACATCAATACACATAAAGATTCCACATCTTACATCAGTAGGAATCAACAACAACAAATAAGCATGAAGAATCTGCATCATACATCAAGCAGGAATCGACATGACATAAAGCATCCTACAGCAATAATCAATGAAGTACATGGCAACAAAACTTCATATATCTCAACTCTAATTCTAGCTAAAGAATAGGTTTCTCAATCATTAGATCTGAATGCACCATCACAAATGTGGCGTCGAATGGCAAGAAATAGACTATCCACATGCTGAAATCCGACATCATCATCCCATTATGGAAAATGGCCGAAAAATTGAGACTTATGTTGTAGAAACTAACACCGCCATCAGACTCGTGTCGCCGAGAGGTATAAAATCCATATAAATTTTTTCCAATTTGGACACTGGGAAATTTTGGCCCCTCTGGAAATGAGGCTCAATCATGGTTCCACTGCCTCTACATCCTGACTCATGGTTCCACCTGCAATTAAATAATATTTGTCTCGAACTGTGTTCCTGCTCCTCTTCGACCTACCCTGGGTGCACTAAAGAAAGATGGGTTTAAATATTAAAGGTTGGGCGAATTTTACAAAGCCATGGCCGTTGGCCTAGCAGCAAAGTCTGGTGGTTGACGTGGAGGCGGGTCAAGTTCAAACCCTACCCACTCCATATTTAGCGTGATTTTTTTTAACAGTGTAAAAAAGAAACCATAGCATATGGGTACATTTTAACACAGTGGAAAATTACGGTTATGGCGGTTGCATTAACCGCGACATTTAACGCTTATTGGTGGCGACGCCCGCTTGGGGGCTGACAACGTGGGTCAGGTGGGTTCGACCACTGTCGACACCGGAATCTATTGACCTGAACGTTTTATATATATGTTATGTTTTAAGTTAAAATATAACATATATATGTTATATATATAGGTGGTGGTTTCTGTGGGGTCCGGCGGGGGTCATGGCATGCCGACCCCTTTACAATAATTTTTTTTTTAGTATGTATTGTAATGTGGTCCGATGGGGGTGGCGGGGGTCATGGCCTGCCACCCTCTTTTTTTAATATTTTTTCATTTTTTAAAACAAATGACACATTTTAAAATTACCCGATTTTAGGCTGAAGGAGACAATTTATCCGTTCGACAAATTTTCCCAAATTCTGGCCAGAATCCGGTCACCGGGATCCTGCAAAATTGTGTCCTCCTTAACCTACCACATCATCCAGTCAACCTTAGAACTTTGACCAGCTCTAACTTTCGCATACGAACTCTGTTTGACGAACCATTCGCACCATTGCGATCAGGACAATAAGAGCTTCAACTTGAAACTGAGTTTTCCACGTTTCTAACACTTTTATTTTTGAGCTTTCATAAGCCCTCTTTGTCCTATGTGTGTCTCTGGAGACACCTGGATCATTCCTCCCCACCGAGGAGCTTTTGGTCCTCCAAAAGCATCAACAAGAATCTGCAACTGCTGTGTACTATGTCTGGACCACAAGTGTCCTGAAAGGTCACCCTTCTCCTTCACCTTTGTCCTTCGAAGCCATGAGCGATGAATCAACACCTACATTCCCTGCAAACTTGTAGTAAAATATCTTGCAAATTACATGCTCATTTATGACCATTATGAACCAAGCATCCTGTACTTTCCACGAGTTTATAACACATGCTCGGTGGTCAAGTTTACATCAAATGGAATCTGATGCAGGGCTAGCCTGCAATACCCAGAATCTTTCCCAATTCTATGCATATACAAATGCATCATCATAACTGCCCAAAGAAAACTCCAAATTAAGACAAATTTCACACACTGAAATCTCAATTAATATGCGAAAGCTTACCTTTCAATTCCTGGCAAATTCACATTTTATCATTTGCATGCGGAAGCTTGTCAACATATCATAACTCACAATCTTCATACCAAGATAACTCACAATTTCATGCAATCAACCCAACTTGGATACAACCCAAATTCCCAAAGATTTAAATTCACATTAGAAAATCTTTGTTTGGTTTTATTATTTATAATGCCCCCTTGCCTTTCTTTAATCAAGCTTGACATTGACAAACCAACTTAATACATATGAAATTTTCACATTCCAACATTTACCAATCTTCACGCATTGACTTAAATGCCACCATCCGTTAATACGCCAGTTCCTTTAATCGTTCAATGCATATCAATGCAATCATTCAAATATCATTTGACTCGTAGTTTATGAATACCTCCAGCGTATAATACAAACTGAAATCCTGCATAAATTTTATAACACAGCATCAAACTGACCTTCCACAACTTACCATTCATACGCACCTCCACAGTCAATCCTTTCACTCCATGAACGCCTTATCGATCCGCAATAGAACTTCTTTGCAATTGAATTCTCTGCAATTAAAAAATTATACAACCAGTTTCCTGAACATGGAATCAACCTGGTTCAAATCAACCGGTCACACATTCATTAGACTTCGACTAATCCACATAGAAATATTCCATTCACAATTCGATTTCATGCACAGGCTCGAACATGCTGATTTTAGTGCCAGCGCTCCTGGCTTATACAGTCCACCATCTGCAGAACAATTCATACCAATTGCATAACGTCGCCCATAAACATTACACATTGACTTTTTAATTAACTATGCCACATCAAATTCCATTCGATGATACACCACCAGGTCTTCCACGCTGTTGAAGTCCTTCAAAACGCCCTTTTGGCATTCATTAACACTATAATTGACTTTGCCAGATTGAATTCTTCAGCACTTGCAATTTAATGACTTTGCCAGCTCATTGACTGGTTTTCCTTCTCTGCAATTAGATTGGTCCATACTTTCTGGCAATCTCTGCGCCTTAGCTAATGTCTACACAACTTACTTTCATTTGATCTCTGTAGCGTGCTTTTTATTTGAAACTCTGTCCCAGCATTTGTTTACCTTAGAGCGCTCGATTTTCCAAATCGATCCCAACCTGCAACTTATAAACATTCAAACATATATCATAATGAAACGCAGCCTTTAATTTCATAACGCTGGGTTTGATTCAGTTATGTGCATTAATCCAATGACTATCTCTGCAATCGGTCCACTGCATCTACCATAATATGATCAATGCATTCAACTATCAATTGAAAACACAACTCTTTAAACTCGAACCCTTCTTAGCTTCATGACTTCATATGTACTGGGCGCTCTCTCTTTTTAATTGCAGTCAATCAAATTCATATCGATATAAAACAACCATTCATTCGACAGAAATGGATTTACCAATATAATTTAACAATTATCATGCCGAGATTAATAACTTATATGCAGAGCTGTATGCCGAACAATCAACCTTTATATATAATCTTCGATCTCACTCAGGTTCATTGAATTATCATCAATAATCCATATGCGCACTCTTATTCCAAATCACAATAACATAATTTAAATACCCAATTTCTAAATCCACCAATAAAGCTCTAAAAACCACACTTATCATATTAATAAACAAAATACTTACAAACTTTTCTTCCTAACCAGATATTCAACATTTAGGCCCTTACAATTTGCCCAGAGGCTTACAGCCTTGGCTGTTCAAGCCTGCTCTCAATCACACTCTCACTCTCTCCAACTATTCAAGTGTATTTTCCTCTCAAAAGCCACTCATATTTATACATAGATAATGCATTTAATTCACTCAAAATATCTCTCCACCTAATCCTCAACTAATCTATATTTTAGGTGTGGACTCAACAAAGTCCCATACATAGAATTCCTAATCCCAAATTTTGCTCCTAAACTATTTCTCTCATATCCTTTTAATTAATTAAAAAGATATTTACAAAATCCTCACTTTTCCAAATGATCTCTTATTTTATTAAAAATGACACATTAATTAATAAAATAATAAAATGTCACACCCCCCTTTTATCACATATTTACAAATGAAAAAATGGCCTTGATGCTCCTGCATCAGACTCCCAACGTTGAAATTAATCATGATCGCCTGATCATGTGTTCGGATCTGTGTATGCCTGGATCCCATATCTTGTGCTGTAACTTCCCACTTGTCGCTGCTTCTTTCTGATGTTCTTCTCCAGGTCTCCACACTTTATGCTGCATTCTGCCTCCAACTATGCCTTCATATTCTGCCTGTGTCTTTCCCTTGCTTAATTTCTTCTTCTTTCTTGCTGTTGTCTGCTGCCTTTGAGACACCTTCATCATCAATCTTCTGATGGTTTCAATCTCTCTGTCCAACCTAATGTTGTCTCCAATTTTTTTTGTTTCAGTTTCTGTAGCTGCTTTTTCTATCACTGCTCTTCTTGCTGCCAACATTGATGTTGCTGCTGTCAATGTTATCTCAGCTGCCACCATAAATGTCGCCCCACATGTTGCTTCAGCTGTCACCATAAATGTCGCCACCTCCCAAACTTCCTATCCCTCTGCAACATTCTTTTGTTTGTCACTTTCAATTTCATCTACAACTTCTTTCTCTGGTTCAAATGTCTCCAGCAAACATTTCAGCATTTCATCAACATGCTGCAAATTAACTCCAGCATAACCTTCATCTTTTCCTTCGACAATCTTCAGTAATTGTCTAGCATTATCTTGATTGATTCTGGCAATCAAATCAAGTTCTTCCAACACTGTAGCCTTATCCTCTATCACTGTAGTAGTTCCAAAATTTTGTCCACCAATCTTCTCTTGGCTATACAGACAAGCCAACTCTCTCTTGTCACCTATGGTAACAAGCTTCTGCATATGAGACATTACGGTCTCATCTTCTTTCTGCAACAATTCTTCTTCTTCCAAGACAATTCCAAATGATGGACTGTCTTCTACATCACCTGTAAACACAATCAAATTGTCAGCTTCAAAATCACAAGACCCAATGGTCTCACTTGTTGATTCAGTCATCCGCAGCTCCAAGTCTTCTTCAGGGCTCAGAAAATCTTCACTGGCTTTCTCCTTAGCTTTCTCTGGCAACACTTCAGTATGCTGCTCTGAGTTCCTTCCCAACTTTTCTGTCAGCACATCAGTATGCTGATTTGCATTCATCATGAGACTGTCAGTTAGTCTCGCCTTCTTACCATCCTCTACTCCAAAACTGTCATTCATGAAAACCTTCTTGTATTGCTTCCTCAACAAATTATCCTGCACATAAGTCCTCTGTCTCTCCAATTCTCTTCTCTGATGATCTAATTTCCTATACAATTCAACAATTTCATTAGGAGTAGAACTCGGAAAATTCACACAATTTTCCATACCTTCACCAGCTCTTGACTCATCATCAGATGGTCTTCCTTCTTCTGCACCAATATTCTGACTAGACTTCTCTGTCTTCATTTCCTCCTGAGATCTTGCTATCTCAGCATCGATCTGAACATACTTCAGATTCAACTCTTTCTCCTGAAAAAACTCTATAGCTTTCTCCTCTCCCTGTTCTGTACCTGCAAACATACACAACTCATTAGTTTCAAAACCACAAGACTTTTCAGTCTCGACTGCTTCCTCCAACACTTCCCTTTGAATAGATTTGCGTGTGGAATCTTCAAATTCCATCTCTGGCTCAAGAAATCTAAGTTCCTTTTTCAATAAGGCAATCACACTTTGCCTCAACTTCATCTGCAATGGTTTCCAAATCACTCTCTTTCCCTTCAGTGGGAAGATCCATCCTCTATTCTGATTTTCCTGCTCTTGCAGCCATTCTTCTAGTACCTGCAATTGTACCTTCATTACTGCAATCTCTCTTTCTCTGACTTCATCAGTCATCTCACCTCTATGGCATTCCTCTAAACCTATTCTCTGATCCTCCATGATCATCTTCTCCATGAGTTTCTCACTCACCATGAGTTGCACTAGCCTCTGCAACAACAATCTCTCCTACTGCCCCTTACCTCACCAAGCTCTCCTCACTCAGTCTTTTGGTAAGTACTGGTTCACTGCCTCTGGAACCTCTTGAGCACTCCCCTCTGCTCTCTCTCTAGGCTATCTCTTCAACTCACCGTCTTCTTCAGGACACTGCAATTGTCCTCCCTATCCAGCTTTTAGCTGAATGCCAGGTTCATTGCCATTATCTTCTCTGCAACCATAAACTTCAATCACAAATTTCAAATCAGGAAATCATCTCACCTTTAAGATCCTGCATGATCTTGTCCTCCATTCACTTCTGCAATCCTGTTCACTGCATTTGTGTAGCTTTCATATCAAATTTAAAAATCTGATATTCCTTTCAATCATTCATCATACATTCAAAGAAACACACTTCAGTTCTCAACAAAACCTTCTGTCCTCATTCAGAAAAACAAATATCTTCTATTTCAATAGAGCCAAGCTCTGATACCAAAAATGATGCAGGGCTAGCCTGCAATACCCAAAATCTTTCCCAATTCTATGCATATACAAATGCATCATCATAACTGCCCAAAAAAAACTCCAAATTAAGACAATTTTCACACACTGGCAATCTCAATTAATATGCGAAAGCTTACCTTTCAATTCCTGGAAAATTCACATTTTATCATTTGCATGCGGAAGCTTTTCAACATATCATAACTCACAATCTTCATACCAAGATAACTCACAATTTCATGCAATCAACCCAACTTGGATACAACCCAAATTCCCAAAGATTTAAATTCACATTAGAAAATCTTTGTTTGGTTTTATTATTTATAATGCCCCCTTGCCTTTCTTTAATCAAGCTTGACACTGACAAACCAACTTAATACATATGAAATTTTTACATTCCAACATTTACCAATCTTCACGCATTGACTTAAATGCCACCATCCATTAATACGCCAGTTCCTTTAATCGTTCAATGCATATCAATGCAATCATTCAAATATCATTTGACTCGTAGTTTGTGAATACCTCCAGCGTATAATACAAACTGAAATCCTGCATAAATTTTATAACGCAGCATCAAACTGCCCTTCCACAACTTACCATTCATACGCACCTCCACAGTCGATCCTTTCACTCCATGAACGCCTTATCGATCCGCGATAGAACTTCTTTGCAATTGAATTCTCTGCAATTAAACAATTATACAACCAGTTTCCTGAACATGGAATCAACCTGGTTCAAATCAACCGGTCACACATTCATTAGACTTCGACTAATCCACATAGAAATATTTCATTCACAATTCGATTTCATGCACAGGCTCGAACATGCTGATTTTAGTGCCAGCGCTCCTGGCTTATACAGTCCACCATCTGCAGAACAATTCATACCAATTGCAGAACGTCGCCCATCAACATTACACATTGAATTTTTAATTAACTATGCCACATCAAATTCCATTCGATGATACACCACCAGGTCTTCCACGCTGTTGAAGTCCTTCAAAACGCCCTTTTGGCATTCATTAACACTATAATTGACTTTGCCAGATTGAATTATTCAGCACTTGTAATTTAATGACTTTTCCAACTCATTGACTGGTTTTCCTTCTCTGCAATTAGATTGGTCCATACTGGCCGGCAATCTCTGCGCCTTAGCTAATGTCTACACAACTTACTTTCATTTGATCTCTGTAGCGTGATTTTTATTTGAAACTCCGTCCCAGCATTTGTTTACCTTAGAGCGCTCGATTTTCCAAATCGATCCCAACCTGCAAATTATAAACATTCAAACATATATCATAATGAAACGAAGCCTTTAATTTCATAATGCTGGGTTTGATTCAGTTATGCGCATTAATCCAATGACTATCTCTGCAATCGGTCCACTGCATCTACCATAATATGATCAACGCATTCAACTATCAATTGAAAACACAACTCTTTAAACTCGAACCCTTCTTAGCTTCATGACTTCATATGTACTGGACGCTCTCTATTTTTAATTGCAGTCAATCAAATTCAGATCGATATAAAACAACCATTCATTCGACAGAAATGGATTTACCAATATAATTTAACAATTATCATGTCGAGATTAATAACTTATATGCAGAGCTGTATGCCGAACAATCAACCTTTATATATAATCTTCGATCTCACTCAGGTTCATTGAATTATCATCAATAATCCATATGCGCACTCTTATTCCAAATCACAATAACAGAATTTAAATACCCAATTTCTAAATCCACCAATAAAGCTCTAAAAACCACACTTATCATATTAATAAACAAAATACTTACAAACTTTTCTTCCTGGCCAGATATTCAACATTTAGGCCCTTACAATTTGCCGAGAGGCTTACAACCTTGGCTGTTCAAGCCTGCTCTCAATCACACTCTCACTCTCTCCAACTATTCAAGTGTATTTTCCTCTCAAAAACCACTCATATTTATACATAGATAATGCATTTAATTCACTCAAAATATCTCTCCACCTAATCCTCAACTAATACATATTTTAGGTGTGGACTCAACAAAGTCCCATATATAGAATTCCTAATCCCAAATTTTGCTCCTAAACTATTTCTCTCATATCCTTTTAATTAATTAAAAATATATTTACAAAATCCTCACTTTTCCAAATTATCTCTTATTTTATTAAAAATGAAAAATTAATTAATAAAATAATAAAATGTCACACCCCCCTTTTATCACATATTTACAAATGAAAAAATGGTCTTGATGCTCCTGCATCAGAATCAATAATACCCCAGATATTAATACAAGGCCAAAGACGTCATTGTTGCATTGCAATTGATGGAAAAACACATCATCACTTTTACAAAAGAAATGAAACACGTGATTTACAAGACACATCCACGAAACACTGAAAAACCATTTATTACTCAAAAAACTTAACCACGATGAATGTGGTGGATTTTCTTGTTAAACATTTTCACTGATTGGTTTTTGCACGGATGCTTTGTCCTTCATACGCTGCTCTAGATGGAGTCTCCAACACGTGGATCTTTGATGGCCACTTCAGTCGCAATAACTGCAATGAGTCTTCTTCCACCATACCTGCTTACCCAATTTCTTTCCTTGTTGTGGAGAAGGATTTCCACGCCTCATCCTCCTTTGTGCTACCATTCTTTTCCAACACTCAGCAATGACATAGTTATGTAAACCACAAAAACATAAAAAATTTTATGCCATGATTTACGTTCATGATTAGCAACATGCTTATAATCAAAATGAACTTGTGAATATCAAGACTTGTTATAGATTTCCTGGTGGTCTCTGGTGCGATCATGGTGATGAGATATTTCCTCATCTCTTTCACTGCAACACGCACTTCCATGGGATGATGGTGAAGTGTTCCCATCAATCCTCTTCCCTTGTGAGTTCAACAATGTCTATTTTCCTTTAATGTCCTTATGGCGATGAGAGCTTGCCTCAACTTTCTCTCTGCAATATGCGCTGCCATAAGATGATGGTAAAGTATTCTCATCATTATCTCTCCTCGATGGTTTCCAGAATGTCGTGGAGGCTTCTGACACCTTCTAACATTCTCATTCAGTGTATCCAAAACATGCGTATCAAGGTCTTTACACAATCTCCAATGGTTGAGTTATGCCTTAGCCATTAACGCCAAGTCCTCCTCCTTTGTACCCCATCTTGGTAAGGAGTCTCATGCCAGCTCCTGTAATGGGGTTCTCCACATTTCCAAAAGAAATAATAACATGTGAAGATGAAACTGAAGAAGGATCACAATTGTTTACCACAAATGTTGATTTGGAAATAGATGAAGAGGGCTTCTCCGAGCCTTCATTATGCTTCACTTCCTCCAAGGCCTTGATCATGGCTTGTAGTTGAAGCTGTAATCATTGCTTTCTCCTCCTTCTCTTCTCGTAGAAGCATCTTTAATGCATCATGATCAATGTAAAGACTTAGATCATTGCGCTTCAATTCTTCCAATGCCTTTGTCCTGGCTTGCAATTGAAGCTGCAATCACTGATTCTCTTCCTTCTCTTCTCGTAGAAGTGTTTTTAATGCATCATGATATGTTTGAAGACTTATGTCATTGTGCTTCAATTCTTCTAATGCCTCTGTCGTGGCTAGCAGTTGAAGCTGCAATCGATCATTTTCCTCCTTCTCCTCTTGTAGAATCATTTTCAACTCAACGTTATATGTTGTTTTTTTCTCATAAGCTTCATACAACATGTCTGCTTTCTTGGGCACCCTGAGCATGGTCTCGTACATGTCTTTGACATCCTCCATTGTTGCACGTTCAATGGTTCATGCTTGCAGTTCACATCAGCAAGAAAATCACTCTAATACCACTTGATCTTGGTAAATTTTTGATACCCTTTTAACCAAGACCTTTTGCTTCAGCTGATGTGTTAGAATTTCATTTTTAAAAACATTAATTAACACATCTGAAAATATAATCAAGAGGAAAAGATGTCAACAAACACTCGACAAAATGCTAGCTCTTTAATAACGGAGTTCGCCTAGTGTGGACTACGTCTCTGTGCCTCAGTGTCTCGATGGTGTTGGCCGCTTCATTCAATGTTGTAAATAGTTATGGTTTACATGGACATTGTTGAATTTTCATACAAGGAAAGCCCTTAACATGAGTGGAAAAGTCTCTCCATGAGATGTTCTGTTATAAGGAACTCTCACTCATCACAAACCTCCTATCAGCATGACAACTTCACACATGGTGACAAAGAGTATCCCGCCATCAAGGCAACAAAGGGATCTCACAACATAAATCACCATCCATGATAAATACATACCACATCAATACACATAAATATTCCACATCTTACATTAGCAGGAATCAACAACAAAAAATAAACATGAAGAATCTGCATCATACATCAAGCAAGAATCGACATGACATAAAGAATCCTACAACAATAATTAATGAAGTACATGGCAACAACACTTCATATACCTCAAATATAATGTTGGAAGAAGAATAGGTTGCTCAATCACTGGATCTAAATGCACCATCACAAACGTGGCGTCGAATGGCAAGAAATCGACTGTCCACATGCTGGAATCTGACACCGCCATACCATTTTGGAAAATGGTCGAAAAATTAGAATTTTTTTGTAGAAACTGACACTGCCATCAAACTCGTGTCACCAAGAGGTATAAAATACATGTAAAATTTGTCCAATTTGGACACTGGAAAATTTTGGCCCCTTTGGAAATGAGGCTCGATCATAGTTCCACTACGTTTGCATCATGGCTCATGGTTCCACCTGCAATTAAATAATATTTGTCTCGAACTAAGTGCCTACTCCTATCTAACCTGCCCTGGGCACACTGAAGAAAGACAGGTTTAAATATTAAAGCTTGGGTGAATTTTACAAAGCCACGACTGTTGGCCTAACGACTAAGTCTGGCAATTGACGTGGATGCAGGTCGGATTTAAACCCCATCCGCTCCATATTTAGCGCTATTTTTTTTCAACAGTGTAAAAAATAAATCGTTGCATATGGGTGCATTTTAACATGGTGGAAATTTATGGTTTTTGTGGTTGCATTAACTGCGACATTTAACATATGTTGGTGGTGCTACCCGCTCGGGGGCTGGCCACGTGGGCCAGGTAAGTTCGACCCCCATCGACGCTAGAATTTGTTGACCCGAACGTTTTATATATATGTTATGTTTTATGTTAAAATATAACATATATATGTTATATATATGTGGTGGTTGTCATGGGGTCCCGTGAGGGTCATGGCTCGCTGACCCTTTACAATAATTTTTTTTATTATGTATTGTAATGTGGTCCGATGAGGGTGGTAGGGGTCATGGCTCACCACCCTATTTTTTAAATATTTTTTTCATTTTTTTAAACAAATAACACATTTTAAAATTACTCGATTTTAGGCCGAAGGAGACAATTTATTCGTTCGAAAATTTTTATTAGATTTTTGCCGGAGATGGCTGAAATCCGGCCACCGAGATCCTGCGAAATTGCATCCTCCTTAACCTGCCACATCATCTAGTCAACCTTAGAAATTTGACCAGCTCTAACTTTCACATACGAACTCGGTTTGACGAACCGTTTGCACCATTGCAATCAAGATGACGAGATATTTAACTTGAAACTGAGTTTGCCACGTTTTCGTCGCTTTGATTTTTGAGCTTTCATAAGCCCTCTTTGTCCTGTGTGTATCTCTGGAGCCACCTGGATCAAGTAGAGATCATAGTAAAATTGGTCAATGACCAAGGAAAAAATCCAAAAAGGAAAACACAACAAGATTTCCTTATGAGAGTATTCATTTCATCAATTCATCTAGTCAAATAAGACATCAAGATAACAAATAACCAGGGCATGATCTCCCACAAGTGCCAAGCCACAAAGAAATCCTCTTTCTTCTTCTGATTTTCGGCCTTCTCCTCCTTCTTCCATTGTTGGAACAAAGATAATTCTTGATATAAATTTATGCATAAATAAGGAGGGGTCACTTATAAATAGTCTCAAAATGAGGGTTGAGTAGGTGCCCCCTGTTATCACCCAAGTAATACTTAGGTCGTGGGATTTTGTTTTATAGTTAAATAAAACCAGGGGTAACCAAGAACCTCTTTTGAAATCTAGGATCTAGCCTTCCTAAATTCTGGAGAGGGATCTCTCCTCAAGATTTAGCTTGATTTTTGTTATAAGATTTTAGGCTAGGTATGATTGGACAATTGGTTTGTTTTGAAAGTTTGGTGGGAATAAAAGGTACTTCAAGGTAAACCACAGAGGGATCTACCAGACCATTGGGCTATAGAGTCAACTTATTGGCAAACAGAGCTAGAAAATAAGGTCAAAAGAGAAAATGTACTAAGGGCAGGTTAGATGACCTTCAGAGGGTTTTGAATAGGTTTTTTGATGAAATGGCAAGATTTGAACAAAAGGGCAATGAAGGATCCTTAAGTTACAGAAAAGAAGATGAAAGAAAGGGGTCAAATAGGGACTAAGAGAATTTAATAATTCTTAAGTCCGGTTATCAACAGAAAACATATCAATGAATAACTAGTAAAAAACAAGGAGCTTTTTAACACTAATCCTGTTTAAGCTTTCCTAGTCAATCATTAAAGACAGAAAACATTTAAATGTATTTATGGAACTATGAAATATAAACAGTGAAAACAAGAAAATACTTGACTTATATGATCAGCACAAGAATCCTGAGTTATGATGTCTGTTTGACTTAGTTCCAGTCTGCTGCTTTACAAATCGACTCACACAAACTTCAATATATCCAGAAAAATGTCTATGGTAGTCTTGACAAATTTTATTCCACACTTAATACTTCAAAAAGAGAAGTATTCATACAAAAATTGTTACAAAATATCTGAGAGACATGTAGGAATATCTCTAGAAAAAAATAAAGATTATTACATAGAAAGAGGGACAGCTGCAAAAAAAACTGGCAAGCTGTCCTCCTATCAAATAAAAAATAGGACTAATTATCTTAACTTCTTGCTTTGTTGTAGTTGTTGGAAATGCTTGCTGGAATTTTGGAAAAAGATATTTGGAAGATAACTTGGAAGACACTCTTTCCAATTCACATCCTTTAACTTGTGCTTTAACTCTGATATTCTTTACACTGTTTCTTTACTGCTTTACTGTTGTAAAATAAGGAATAATATATAGTAAAAAAGAATTTTGACTGATACTCTTTGACTCTGATCATTACCCTGATACCCTTTAACTGCAAATCTTACCCTTTAGACAATAGTAATTTTCTGCTTTTCATCTAATTTTTCTGCTCTGTTTGCAAACCTTTATATCAAATCAGTGAATTCCTGCCATTGTTCTGCACTGGGAATTCTCATGTTCTTCAATTTCCTGTAGCTATCATCTGCCTCTGTATACTTAGAAAATTTGGGCTTGAAAATGAAGATGGGTTTAATTTCATTTTGCAGAAAGAACAAGTTCTCAAAATATTCCAAAATAACTTTGCCAATTGGGGATCCTTGTGGTAAATGTTTGCTGACCTTCTCTTTGGCATGATCCCTGATTTTCTTATCATAATATTTCTGCACCATTAACTTTTCATTCAAGGCATGAATGTCTGGAAGGCGTGCTTGTGTTAGTATTATGTTTTTGGCCCAAAAACTTGTGATTGACAAGTTCATGTCTTTACATCTTTCCTCCAAATTATTCATCATATTCCTCTTATTCAAGACTTTCTTGATTTGTAATATGCTTTCAGTCCTATCCTGAATTTTCAGCTCTTCAAGCTCTTCTTTGTTTTTGTTGTTCAAAAATGTAATTAGTTTCAAAGCTTGAGAAGGTTTGTCAGCCAATTCTTCTTTTGTCTTCTGAATTTCTATTTGTGCTACTTTGAGTAAATCCTTCTGTTCATAAATAATTTGGATTGAAGGCCATTGTAAATGTATGCTTTGAATTATGTTGTTCCATAGATAATTCTTGATATATGATACATGTTCACTGAGATTAACCTATTGTTTTAGAATCTTTACCTGCTCCTGCAATCTGTTGGCTCTCTGCTCATGTCCCTTGGATGTAATCAATGCATCTCTATTTTATGTTTCAAGATTTCGGATGGTGCCTTTCAAGTTGATTATCTCTTTATCCTTTAGGGACATATCTTCCATAGCCTTGACTATGTCAGCTGTTTCACCTGTTTGATTTACTTGTGATGTAGATGATGAAGTGGAAGAAATATATTTAGATATAATTGACACTGCAGTTGTCAATACTCCTTTTGGTGCTAAATGTTCTTCCAATGTAGAAGGCACAACAGTACTTACGGTTGGAATGACTGTAGGAATGGAGACTTCCTGTGCTTTTTTCAATGTTTCATTTTCCTTCATTAGTATTTCTGTTTGATTCTCCATTTCTTTGATCTGAGCTGTCATCTTTAAAACTAGCTGCATTAATTCATATTTCTCTGTTTTCTCTTGAAGAATTTCTTTAGCCTGTGGGTGCTCACTCTGTGGAAGTCTAAGTTGCTTTCTCAAGGCAAAAATCTCATCATTCTTTTTCCTTATGAGAGTTTTAGTAACTTCAATATTGGAGGGATCCACTCCAATTTATATCACCAAGTCTTCTAAGGACTTGATCCTCAAATCCTTAGCATGTAGAGATGCTTTATCTAATTTCAATTGAGTTTGTAAATTAGATACTATCTTTTGAAGCATGGTAGCATTCATGGTTTTGTTGACTACCTTTGAATACAACATTTCTGAAGCACTTCTATGAAACTCTATTTGGTCAAGTTCATGTATGGTATCTGCATTTACTTGAAAATCTGTTTTCCTGTAATCTGTCGCTGACTTTGGGTCTGTAACCATTGGCTGGAGAAAAGACATAATCATTTTATTTATTGAATAATCAAAAGCTGTCACAAATCTGTCTTTGTCTCCTGGTTTTTCTTTAAGAAGTTTAGAATAGACCTCATTCTTAATTTCCTCATTCTTTTCTCTGATCTGTTTGAAATTTTTCTGGATGTCAGAATCAGTTTCTTCTGCTACTCTAGAAGAGGAGGGAGCTTCTGTATTCATTTTTGTTTCAACCATTTCTTTATCGTTTCCCTATGATAGTACCTGCTCATTCTGAATTTCTTTAAGTGTTTCATTGACAATTATTGTGGCCTCATCATCTGTTTGCTGACCATTATTTTCATCTATATCTATGATCTTTTCTTTCTCATCATCAATTACTTTTGCCCTTTTGTTGTAAATATTTTTAAATTTACTTTCTGCAATTGTTTATGCTAAATAGCCTTCTTCTTTTCTAGGTATTTTATTAGACACTTCTGCTTGTTGGCTAACTGTAACCACTTGTGTACTATCCATCTGTTGTCCCTGCATGTTATCTGTTTGTATTTCCTGAACATCATCAATCAATGTGTTTGCAACCCACTCAATCTGATTAGCATATTCTTCAATTTGTGGCTTTGAATCATGGAGGAATGGGGTTAACTTACACTTGACTCTAAGGTTACTTATAACATCTTGAGGGTCATAATTCCAATAAAAGCTCTCTTGGAATTTAAACTCTGATAATTTTCTGACTATGTATCTCAAAGCATCTCTTCTATTTACTATGAAGGAGCCAATTTGACTTTTTAGCTTGAACTATGCTTTCTTTTTGGAGGCTATGAAATTCAATGCATCTGCATTCAATATCTATCTTAAGTACTCTAAAGCAAAAATCTTGGTGGTTAGAAACTTGGGTAATTTGTAAGGAGCCAGGAGTGCACCATATACTCTGATTTCTGTGTGATTTTTGTACAAATACCAGTCTCCAACCTTACAGTTTTCAGACAATTGTAAAATTCTTTTGATTTCTTCATTAATCCTTGGTGGCTCTGCTTTGTTCAACAAACTCACGGCAGGTTTAATAAACAAATCATTGAAGTCCTTGTAGCTATATTCACTATTGTTTTTCCTGATTAGAGAAGTCCAGAATATCACTGAAATAGGTTTACCTTCCACATCCATCTTCTGTAATGCAATTGGAAAATTGTCTGCTTGAGAAAATAGGAAGAGATGTAATAGATATGATGAATATCTGAACACTCCTTCATCAGGTAATTTAATTAAATACATATTATCAGCAATGAATTTGGCAAAGTTGAAGACCAGTTCTGGATTTTTTCCTGGAGACAAGGTAGAGAGGAAACCTAGAATGGATACATATGTAAATTCATCATTAGCATAGCCTAGAATGAATGACAACATAGAAATGATTTGTCTAGAGCCCTCAGGGAAATCAAAAGTATCATAAGGTGGATTTACCTTAGGAAGGTTAACATGATTAGGCATGAAGTTTTGAAGGATCATAAACTTCCTAGGGAAATCCAGGTCTAAATACATCTGAGTTAAATCTTCAATGGACAATGATACTGCTCGTGGATCCTGGCTCAGTTGGAGCATATCATTGATGGCTTTAGCAGTTATGTAAAACATGACCTCATTATCTTTGTTCACCATGCATCTATGGTTATGGATATAGTGAAAATGACACAACCTAATGAAATCTTGAGCTTGGTGGGTGATGGGAACCACATATTTAGGCAAGTTGGAGTCCCATACAGGTATATCATTTGCCACTTTCTTCTCAAATTTTTCATGACACCAGCTATGTACTTCAAGTAGATCAAATTCTAAGGTAGCATCAGCAATTCTATAATCTAAATCAATCAAGGGACTGTTCTCTTCAGAGGTGACAGGTGGCTGCAACGGTCTGACTACTTCAGTGGAATCTGCAGTTAGGACAGGAGTAGGTTTATCAATTTTTGAAGGTTTAGGGTTTGGAAGCTTGCTGGAGGTAGGCTTCTGAGGTTTGGGACCTCTAGTCCTAGGGGTAACCTGCTTTTTTTTCATTTTAAATGAAACTAAGCAAGATTAGACTGTTTTCTCGGCTCTTTTCGGAAACAGAAGGTCAATTAAGCTTCTTTTGGGAAAAATTCAGAATCTGGGCAAGGGTTTTATGATGAAAACGCAGATTTTCAATGTACAGAGGACTGGAAAGGGATTTGAATGGATTTTTCAGTAATTCAAATGGATTTTAACCACAGAAGTAGCTTTTGGATGGTCAAAAAGTCTTTACAATTGAATTAGGCGGAAGTGGTAAATTTTGGGAAAATTTTGACACGGTTCCCCCTGTTTCTTCAAGGTTTGAATATTTTCAGTCTAGGCAATTTAGGCTTATATATTCCAATTGGTTTAATCTTATTATTGGAAATTAAAAATTTTCAGGTCGGATTACTGAAAAATACCTTGAACAAGTATGGTTGCTGTCGAAGAAGGTTTCCAGGTTGTACCAGTCTTCAAGCGGGTCACATCTGTTTGGTAAAAGGCGTAGAGGGTCTTCGGAGGTGAATTTCAGAGGGGAAATGGCTTTAGAACGATGAACTGGTTCGTAAAGGCTCAAGAAAGGTGTCTGTGAGTAGTTTTTTGAAGGACAAAGGCGCAAATGATATGGAAACAATGCAGAACTAAGGTTAAAACCTTAGGTTTTATTGATATGCAAGGTATTAATTACAGGTCAAACTCAAATGGCAGGAGTGGTTTTTTGCATCGAAGGTGAAACCATTAGTGGTTATCGCATTGCTCCTGAGCGGTAAGTAGTTTTTCCCATTTGGAATGCGATCTAGTAGAAATGAGACACGTAGCGGATGGTGGTTTCATGAAACAGCTTTTATCGCATAATTTTTTACAAACTTTGCTTGATCACTTTTGTTATGCGATATTGAATATGCGCCGTCGGATTTGATAGCACGATGCGAACGGTCGAGATTTCTTGGGAAGCTACGAGGAAATAAGGTGGGACCGGGTTTTTTGATATGCGTCTTTGATTTGGTAAATGACGATCTACGGTCATAGTTAAATGCAACAGGAAATGGTGGGGCATGAGGCCTTTGATCGCGCTCAGTGCGAACCGTCAGACTATGATTTGAAAGGTGATAAGAGGGTTAAGGATGAGCGTGAGGGCGATGGTTTAATTGGTGAAGTTAATGTATAAGAGGAGTTTATACATAGAATGGGTGGATTAATAAAGGGATTTTAACCAAGGTTTAATACTTATATGAAACAAGAGTTTCCATATATCAAAAAAGGAAAAAAGCTTGAGGCTCTTAACCTTGGGTTAAGGGTAGTTGGGGAAGGGTACAATGATGTAAGTATTGTTTGTGCGCTGTTTTAAATACACAGTATGTAAATAAAATGCGCCTTTTGTATTATTTAACTTTATTATATAGTTTTAGACTGTGGAAGGGTCTAAAAACCATAAGAGAAAGGGGTATATTTTTATGGGTAGTTTTATGTCAAAGGGGTAATTTCGGGATGTTATTTCAACATGTGATTAATATCTTTGACATAAAATCATATAATAAGGGGGTTTTTGGGATATTAAATAAAAAGAAGTTATATTAATAGGACTAGGATATTTGATAGGGACTTAATAAAATATGTTAAGTGTTAATATGAAAAGGGACAATGAATACTCAAAATTCATTAATAAAACTAAGGAAAGTGGAAATTAGAGTAAAGCTTTATTTTCATAACTTATTCACTTTTTACTTAGTATATCATGTTTTTGAGGGTTTTATGCCTTGTAAAAATGGAAGAAGTTAATCAAATGGGCCTTTATGTAACATTTAAGTAAGAAAAGAGTTCTCACTTATGAAGTTAAATGGTGATGAGTGCATGAAGGGGTAAATGATGAAAATTTCTGGGATTAATATAGAAACTTAACATTTTCAACTAATATGTCATTGAGCCTTGGGCCCGGTCCCAACAGAAGTCAAGGAAATGCCTTGAGCCTCTTTGATTGACAGTCTAGAATATCAAATTGTTATGGGGAGGGGAAATTAGTTATTTGTAGCCTGGTGAAATATATTTACAATGATGTCTCCCACCTTCTTCTACCTACCCAATCATATCTTCTAACATTTTTTTCCTTCTATTTTAATCAGGTGCATTTGAACTAGCAACCTTACAACATTTTATTCTTTTTGAAAGCAGTAAACTATCTAATTCTACACTTATTTCAACCAAGAATCCAGATTAAACTGTTGATTCTTTTATTCTCTACTTAACTACTGAATTGTCATGATTAAACTGTATGACAATTCTTTTTTCACTATCTACAACATTTGAAATTAAAAGATGACAAGTCAAGATTTAATTGTTCAACTCATCACAGACTATGGAATTTATTGACACTTTGCCATACTCAACTGCAAAAAGTAAAAGTAATGGCATTTATACTTGCACACTTTCATGCTTTATTCCTCTTTTTTCTTTTGGGGTATATTATTTTTTCTAAGTCCTTTGATCTTTCTTTTAGGACTTTTTACCCTATTTTTGATTTTTTGATTTTGATTTTTTACAAAATATGGGAAAATAACTTGCATAAAGAAAAGTTTGTACATATTTACAAGACTACTATCAGTCAAGTCAAAATTATGAATCCTATATTTATAGGTTACTAACATCGGCTTCACTTGGGGATGGCATTTCTTGATGGAATGTAAAGAACTCTAAGATCAGTAGCCTTAAACTTTAACCTTGGTGATCCTGTAATTGGCTTCTGATTTCTGAAACAATTCATACTTATGACATTTTGTACTGCAAAGCTGAGGGCCTTCTCTTCGGGCTTCAACTTTGTAGATAAAATCTCCAATCCAATCTACACACTTGCAATGAATATTTACAATGATAAAAATAATTGAATCTAACTAATGACTGATTCAGAAGAATAGTAGTGTTTCAACATCCTACCATTCACTAGTCCTTCTTGTAGTTCAGTTCCATCCAAATTCTTGATGAAAAAAGAATTGTTACCTCTGTAACCATATATCACATAAGGTCCTTGCCATAGAAAGTCAAAATTTCCATGTTTTCCTTTATCCTCTCTCTATGAATCCCATCTCAAAACTTAATCTCTTATGAAAAAATCATCTTCTTTAATCCTTTTGTCAAAACTCTTTTTGATTTTATCATGTAAAAATTATGATTTTTCATAAACTTCTTCCCTAGTTTGTTGAAGATGTATGGTTTCATTGATTCTTCGTTGAATATCATTTGTTTCCACTTGTGATTCCTGGATAATTTTCATGACTGGAACACCCAAGGAAGAAGGGAAAACTGCATCCATTCCATAGAAAATCTGATAAGGTGAAGTTCCAATAGACTTCTTTGTGGAAATTCTATCAGCCCATAAGGCATAGACTAGTTTTTTGTTCCAGGTATTTTTATTTTCTTGAAGTAATTTTTTGATGATATTGATTAAGCTTTTGTTTGAAGATTCAGCTAAACCATTACCTTGGGGATAATATGCAGTGGAATGACCTAAGGTAATATGGTATTTATGGCAGAAAGAAATCATTTTATTGGATTTGAATGCAGCTGCATTGTCAGTAATAATCTTATGTGGACATATAAATCTTGACAAAATATTACTTTCTATAAATGAGATTATAACTGAATCAGTGGCTTTCCTAGTAGGAATGGCTTCTATCCACTTGGTAAAATAATATGTAGTAGTTAAAATTCATTTATGTTGGCCTGAGGATGGAGGGTGGATTTCACCAATGAAGTCTAACCCCCATTGTTGAAATGGCTTTTCAGTAGATATAGGCTTAAGAGGTAAGGGCAATAGTTTCTTTTTCCCTTCAAAAATTTGGTATTTGTGACAGGAGGTAACAATTTTTTTGACATCACAAAATAAAGTTGGCCAGTAAAAACCAGCTCTTAGTATTTTTTCTGCTGTACTCTTCCAGTATAGGTGGCCTCCACAGTCACCTGCATGAAATTCTTTGAGAATTTTGTCAGCCTTAGATTTTAATAAACAATTTAGTAGAATCCCACTATTTTCTTTCCAGTAAAGTGCATTGTTAAAGATACAAAACCTCATTGCTTTCTGTTTGATGAATCTTTCTTTGGTTTTAGTTAACCTAGGAGGAGCTTGTAAGTGTGTGAGTACAAAGATAATATCAGAGTACCATGGTGAGTCTAGATAGGCCTCACTAATCAATGGAGTCGCTATCTTCTCCTGGTCATCTATTTGTGCAATGAAATTTATATCTAAAGCATTACAATTGGATTCAACCATCAATCTGGCTAAACCCTGTCCTTTAATGAGCTTTTTTGGTTTGATTTCGAGATCATATTCAAGGATAGTGGCAATCCACTTTCCTCTCCTACTATCAGGTCCATCTTCTGTCAAAATATCTTTGACTACTGCATTGGGGACATATGCAATGATGTGGGAATGGAGTATTTAAACTCTAAAATTCTTTATGGCTTTAACCAGGGCTAAAGCATGCTTTTCCATTATATTGTATTTCAGAGGTGCATCTCTGAGGGCTTTACTAAAAAATGCAATTGGCTGTTCAAAACCTTGATTGTTTTTCTGCAGAATAACTGCAGGTATGGTATGTTCTGATGCAAAGGAAAATATTATGAAATCCTTTGTATAATCTGGGCTGATGAGGACTGGTGCTTTTGTTAAGGCCTGTTTTATGGTTTTGAAAGATTGTTTGGATTTTATAGTTCACTTTATTGCAGAGTCCTTTTTAACAATATTGTTGAGTTCTTTTATAATTTCAGCCAGATTAGAGATAAATCTTCTTAAAAATTTGATTTTACCCAAGAATTTTTGAAGTTCTTTTATGTTTCTTGGTGGTTGAATGTTCAAAATAGCTTCAATTCTTGCAGGGTCTATTCTAATGCCTTCCTTGGAGATTATGTGACCTAACAGTTTTCCTTCTTCTAGTCCGAAAAGAGTTTTTTTAGGATTTAGGGATATACCGTATTTTCTACACTTGATAAAGACTTGTCTCAGGTGATCTAAGTGTTCATCATTTGTTTTTGAAAATACAGTAATATCATCAAGATAAATAACAAAAAATTCATTGATCTCCTTAGCAAAGGAAATATCCATGGCCCTCTAAAAAGTAGCTCCTGCATTTTTCAATCCAAAAGGAATTTTCACGTACATGAAAGTGCCCCAAGGAGTGGTAAATGAAGTTTTAGTTTGATAATATTTATGAACTAGAATTTGATTATAACCAGAAAAACCATCTAGCAAAGAAATTCTTGAAGAACCTGCCACCCTCTGCAAAATATGATCCATTTTAGGCAAGGGGTAATTGTCTTTCAAGGAATCTTTATTGAGATTTCTAAAGTCTATACACAATCGATTTTCTCCTGATTTCTTTCTGGTGGGCACTAAATTAGAAACCCAATCAGAATACCTGACTGGTGCAATTATTTGTGCATCAAACATTCTTTTAACTTCTTTCTCGATTAAAGGTAACAAAATTGGATTGATCCTTCTTAGTTTTTGTTGAAAAGGTTTTTGATTTTATTTCAAAGGAATTTTATGTTGAATTATGTCTTTGTTGTAAGTTTTCAGATCTTCGTAACCCCATGCAAAAACATCCTGATATTATTTTAAAAGTTCTATATATTTAACCTTTTCTTCTGATGATAAGGACTTTGATAGTTTAATCATTTTTGGTTTTTCATTTGTTCCTAAGTTACACTCTTCTATATCAGACTTGGCTGGTTCCATTTTGGGCCTTTTGGGCACATCATTGGAATCAAACAAGTCTTCTAAGGGAGTTAAACCTCTGGGTAAAATGTTATGCTTTAAATCTATCAAATCTAGTTCATCTTCCATCATTTCTTCTATATCTACTTTTTCCAAGTCATCTATGTCACTCTGAGTAAATATAGTAGGTCTATCAAAATTTTGTACATCTAAATCACCTATTTGACAAAAATTTGAATCCGTGTTACAAGGTGAATCTATATTACAATCATTATCAATTTGGAAATTCTGAAAATCTTCCTCATTGTTCAAAAAGTGATAGATTTGTTCATCTTCTGAGAAAATTTGCCAGTATTTTACATTATCTGGGACAATAGGTCTATGTTTAATTTCAGCAGTGTAATTTTGTATTAGTGAAAAAGGAAATTTGCAAGTGCTAGCAAAAGTTGCTAAACAATGGGCTTGCAAATTATGTTTTCTAGGAATGATAAAAAACCTGCTTTCTAAAAAATCCTCAACCAAATCATGTGTTGTGTCCCTGTATCTAGCCAATCTGGGATTGTGAATAGAGTATTCTGCGTTTATTTGTTTGATAACTAACTCCAAATCTCCCATGATCAATATTCTTTGACCTCCCAATTTTCTAATAATTTGAAGACCTCAGATTAAAGCCTCATATTCAGCCATGTTATTGGTATACTTGAAATTCAATCTAAAGGCATGTCCTTGGGAATGGCTAGTTTCAATGTTGGTGATCCATACACCAGCTCTAGCTCCTGATTTATTCACTGATCCATCAAAATCCAAATGCCATAAAGCTTCATGACAAATGTAATCATCCATAATTTTAGGATTTATATCAGTGAGTTTAGTTTGGATATTATTATGATCAGAGTTACATAGAATAAAGGAATCAAGATTAGTAGGAGTTGAATATATTGGGTAATTAGTAGGTCTTTCAACACTGCTGATCATAAACTTCATTAAGGTTTCTTTGTAAAGCTTTTTGGGCTGTCCAAATACCGAGATAGTGGCATAACTCATGTCAAGTTGTAGAGATCCCTGCAACTTTTCTCCCCATGAGCGAGAAAGAAGCATGCCATACTTTGGCGGGACATCAGCTACCACAACATCCATGATCATGCTTTTACCAAGATATTGGACCAAATTCACACACAAATCTTTAATCAACCCTATGCATTGGACTTTATATGAATCAAATGAGAACAGGTCTTTATATGGCCGACTTATGTCTAGATTTAGAGTTTCCATTATTTCTTTGGGCATTAAATTATGGGAGGCTCTAGTATCTAGAATTGCATTATGTAATATCTGATCATGGATAATAAGAATTAAGTAAAATGGAGGGACTGACCCATCTGAATGCTTACCATCTACATTTGGAACAAATATTAATTCAGGTCTATCATCACTCATATTAATTGTATCCTCATTTTCATTTACATTCAATGTTTCAGTAATAATAGATCTATACAAGTCATTTTTAGCCAATTCAACTAAGGGAACGACTATCTTCAACTTAGATATTTCAGATTGAATGTTAAATGTTGACTAAGATTTGATAACTTGAATTATTTCATCTTTTGGAACTGTTGTTTAGGATGATTTTTCTTGAGTTTCAGCAGCTTTACCTTTAGCTTGAGATTTTATTTTATCTTCTGTTTGAGTTTCCTGATTTCTGCTATCTTTGACTATTTTTTCAGGAATAGTTTTAGTGTTAGCAGATGCTTTGTTAGATTTGGAATTCTCAGCGGAAGATTTAGGCTTTGATGATTTTGAGTCAGCTAGATTGTTTTTTAGATCAATAACTATTGCTGAATTGGTGGCCTTTGGGGTATTAGCCTTTTAGGCATCTCTGGAGGATTGAGCCACCTCATCAGTGATATCTACAATATTTGGACTAGGATGTTTTTAGGACTGGGTGGGTTCAAATTTTGTTTATTTTCTCTGGGAAGAATCTGCAAAAATTTCATTTTGGGAGTCTCTATATTTTTTTTTGTTTTGATTTTGTTGAGTTGGAGCATTGTTTTTTGTAGTAGAATCATTTGTTTTCTTGCTCCTAAGGTTATATTGGCTATGAATTTCATTGATTGTGAAGTCATAACCTTGCTTATAGTCAAAGGATTCACCAGATTCTACTTTGAACTATTGAAGCTCAAAGAGTTCTTGATCCTCCTGTGTGAGGAAAATTTTATTTTCTTCATCTATGCCCATAACTATGTTGATGTCTTCCTCATCCTCAACATTGTTTTGAGAACTTTCAACAAAGTTCTCTTGAAATGGGGGCCTAATGTTTTGATCTGGGGAAGGTTCCTTACCTTTCCTAGGATTGTTGTTTTTTCTGTAGTTAGGATTCCTGGTTTGGGATTGGTTATCCCATTGTGGTTTCCTCTCAATGTGGTCTAATCTCTCAACTAATTTTTCTGAAGTTTTGTTAATAGAATCAAATTTACCATCTAAGCTTGAATTCTCTTCTTTGATGGTGACCTTCCTCTCATTTCTAAGTCTAGCTTTTTTGGCAAGGATATTGATTTCTACACCTACAACGTTCAGTTGCATTTGTTCTAGGGTCTCTGCATCTCTTTCTCTAAGTTGGTAGGCCATGTCTACATCAAAACAATCAGGGAATTGAGTAGCACGGAATATGGAGTGGGTTTAAGATCTGTAGGAATAGAATTGTAGACACTGTTGTATCTAGTGCAAAAATCTTGGATAGACTCATTAGGAGCTCTTTTAACAGCATCAAACTCAGATAATATTTGCAGGGGATTCTTCTTCTTTTCCCATTTATTTAAGAAAGCTCTATGAAATGCAACTAAGTCTGCTATACTACCAGCACCTAAAATTCTAAACCATGTTTTTACTTCTCCAGTCAAGCTTTGTGCAAACAACCTCATATGGACATCAGATTCATCTATCTCATAAATTTCCCAAAAATCATTCATTCTGGTGATATGTTTTTGTGCAGTGATTTGTGAAAAATTATCAAATAATGGGATATCCTTTTGGTAATTTTGAGGCATGTCATGTAGATTTTGGGGTAAAACTAGGGGAGCATATCTGGCTGCCATGGCTTGGACTTTTACTAAACTGGGAGGTACGGTAGTAGTGGCAGGGATAGTGCTAGTTATAACAGTATAAGTGCTGAAGGATGTACTTGAAGAGATTGGAAAAGGGGATGAAAAATAGGTGGTATGGCTAGTGCTTATGAAGCTAGTGGGTATAGTGGTAGTGGATGTAGCTGATTGACTAGATGATGGAAATAATATCCTAGGCTGCACAGGAAACTCAGGAATGAATGGTTTTGTTGATGAACTTGTGGTGGATTGAGGGTATGATGAATATATGATCCTAGGTTGCAAAGGCAACTCAGGACTAACAGGCTCTGGAGATGAACTGACAGTGGAATCTATAAATGAAGTGGCAGCATACAGAGTAGAATATGCTGCTGGAAAGATGGTGGTGGATAATTGAGAAACTGGAGGTTTAAATTAAGACAAAAAAATGGCTAATTTGATAGCTTCATCTATGTCTTTAATTTGTGTAACACTTACCCTTTCTACTGGACTTTGAATTTCAGTTTTTTCTGATTTTATAGGTGCTAAAATAACTTTCTGTTTCTCTTTCACAAAAGAAGTAAAAACAGGATCTATAACAGTTTCCGACTTAGTTCTAAATAATGATTTTTCAAACTTGAAATCAAATTCAATATCTGATAATCTTACTAATTCTTTGGGTAAAGAATCAGCCTTTCTCAGGGGTACTTCAGTTTCTAAACTAACAGTTTGTTTTTTCTTTTTTCCTATCTGGTCCGGATTGTCTACTATATCTGTAGGGTTTGGATCAGGATTGGATCTAGTATAATAGACATTCTCTGGAGCCAGAATTATTATTGTATAAATACCCACAACCTTTAAACTTAACCTTAAAGTAGAAAATATATGTTTTAAAAATCTTCCTCTAAGATTAAACTTAAAACTGGAGAGTGGTTAGTTCCCCAGTATGGTCGCCAGTATGTTATCACCCTAGTAATTCTTAGGTCATGGGATTTTGGTTTATAGTTAAAGAATACCAGGGGTAACCAAGAACCTCTTTTAAAATCTAGGATCTAGCATTCCTAAATTCCAGAGGGGGATCTCTCCTCAAGATTTAACTTTATTTTTGTTATAAGAATTTATCTAGGTATGATTGGACAATTGGTTTGTTTTGAAAGTTTGGTGGGAATAAAAGGTAATTCAAGGTAAACCACAAAGGGATCTACCAGACCATTGGGCTATGGAGTCAACTTCTTGGCAAGCAGAGCTAGAAAATAAGGTCAAAAAATAAAATGTACTAAGGGCAGGGTAGATGACCTTCAAAGGGTTTTGAACATGCTTTTTGATGAAATGGAAAGATCTGAAAAAAAGGGAAATGAAGGATCCTTAAGTTACAGAAAAGAATATGAAAGAAAGGGGTCAAACAGGGACTAAGAGCATTTAAGAATTCTTAAGTTCGGTTATCAGCAGAAAACATATCAATGAATAACTAGTAAAAAATAGGGAGTTTTTTAACACTAATCCTGTTTAAGCCTTCCTAGTCAATCATTAAAGACAGAAAAAATTTAAATGTATGTATGGAACTATGAAAGATAAACAGTGAAAACAAGAAAATACTTGACTTATCTGATCAGCACAAGAATCCTGAGTTATGATGTCTTTTTTACTTAGTTCCAGTCTGCTGCTTTACAAATCGACTCACACAAACTTCAATATATCCAACAAAATGTCTATAGTAGTCTTGAAAATTTTTATTCCACACTTAATACTTCAAAAAGAGAAGTATTTATAAAAAAATTATTACAAAATATCTGAGAGACAAATAGGAATATCTCTAGGAAAAAATAAAGATTATTACATAGAAAGAGGGACAGCTGCAAAACAAACTGGCAAGCTGTCCTCTTATCAAATAAAAAATAGGACTAATTATCTTAACTTCTTGCTTTGTTGTAGTTGTTGGAAATGCTTGTTGGCATTTTGGAAAAAGATCTTTGGAAGATAACTTGGAAGACACTCTTTCCAATTCACATCCTTTAACCTGTGCTTTATCTCTGATATTCTTTACATTGTTTCTTTACTAATTTACTGTTGTAAAATAAGGAATAATCTGTAGTAAAAAAGCATTTTGACTTATACTCTTTGACTCTGATCATTACCCTGATACCCTTTAACTGCAAATATTGCCCTTTAGACAATAGTAATTTTCTTCTTTTCATGTAATTTTTCTGCTCTATTTGCAAACCTTTATATCAAATCAGTGAATTCCTGCCATTGTTCTGCACTGAGAATTCTCATGTTCTTAAATTTCCTGTAGCTCTCATCTGCCTCTGTATACTTAGCAAAGTTGGGCTTGAAAATGAAGATGGGTTTAATTTCATTTTGCAGAAAGAACAAGTTCTCAAAATATTCCAAAATAACTTTGCCAGTTGGGGATCATTGTGGTAAAGGTTTGCTGACCTGCTCTTTGGCATGATCCCTGGTTTTCTTATCATACTATTTCTGCACCATTAACTTTTCATTCAAGGCATGAATGTCTGGAAGGCCTACTTGTGTTACTATTGTGTATTTGGCCCAAAACCTTGTGATTGACAAGTTCATGTCTTTACATCTTTCCTCCAAATTATTCATCATATTCCTCTTATTCAAGACTTTCTTGATTTGTAATATGCTTTCAGTCCTATCATGAATTTTCAGCTCTTCAAGCTCTTCTTTGTTTTTGCTGTTCAAAAATGTAATTAGTTTCAAAGCTTGAGAAGGTTTGTCAGCCAATTCTTCTTTTGTCTTCTGAATTTCTATTTGTGCTACTTTGAGTAAATCCTTCTATTCATAAATAATTTGGATTGAAGGCCACTGTAGATGTATTCTTTGAATTATGTTGTTCCATAGATAATTCTTGATATATGATACTTGTTCACTGAGATTAACCTGTTGTTGTAGAATCTTTACCTGCTCCTGTAATCTGTTGGCTCTTTTCTCATGTCCCTTGGATGTAATCAATGCATCTCTATTTGAAGTTTCAAGATTTCGGGTGGTGCCTTTCAAGCTGATTATGTCTTTATCCTTTAGGGACATATCTTCCATAGCCTTGACTATGTCAGCTGTTTCACCTGTTTTATTTACTTGTGATGTAGATGATGAAGTGGCAGAAATATCTTTAGATGTAATTGACACTGCAGTTGCCAATACTCCTTTTGGTGCTAAATGTTTTGCCAATGTAGAAGGCACAGCAGTACTTAAAGTTGGAATGACTGTAGGAATGGAGACTTCCTGTGCTTTTTTCAATGTTTCATTTTCCTTCATTAGTATTTCTGTCTGATTCTCCATTTATTTGATCTAAGATGTTGTCTTTAAAACTAACTGCATTAATTCATCTTTCTCTGTTTTCTCTTGAAGAATTTCTTTAGCCTATGGGTGCTCACTCTGTGGAAGTCTACGTTGCTTTATCAAGGCAGCAATATCCTCATTATTTTTCCTTATGAGAGTTTTAGTAACTTCAATATTGGAGGGATCCACTCCAATTTCTATCACCAAGTCTTCTAAGGACTTGATCCTCAAATCCTTAGCATGTAGAGATGCTTTATCTAATTTCATTTGAGTTTGTAAATTAGATACTGTCTTTTGAAGCATGGTAGCATTCATGGTTTTGTTGACTACCTTTGAATACGACATTTCTGAAGCACTTCTATGGAACTCTATTTGGTCAAGTTCATGTATGGTATCTGCATTTACTTCAAACTCTGTTTTCCAATAATATGTAGTTGACCTTGGGTCTGTAACCATTGGCTGGAGAAAAGACATAATCATTTTATTTTTTGAATAATCAAAAGCTGTCACAAATCTATCTTTGTCTCCTGGTTTTTATTTAAGAAGTTTAGAATAGACCTCATTCTTAATTTCCTCATTCTTTTCTCTGATCTGTTTGAACTTTTTCTGGATGTCAGAATCAGTTTCTTCTGCTGCTCTAGAAGAGGAGGGAGCTTCTGTATTCATTTGTGTTTCAATAATTTCTTTGTCTTTTCCCTGTGATAGTACCTTCTAATTATGAATTTCTTTAAGTGTTTCATTGAAAATTATTGTGGCTTCATCATCTGTTTGTTGACCATTATTGTCATTTATATCTATGATCTTTTCTTTCTCAGCATCAATTACTTTTGCCCTTTTGTTGTAAATATTTTTAAATTTACTTTCTGCAATTTTTTCTGCTAAATAGCTTTCTTCTTTTCTAGGTATTTTATTAGACACTTCTGCTTGTTGGCCAACTGTAACCACCTGTGTAATATCCATCTGTTATCCCTACATGTTATTTGTTTGTATTTCCTGAACATTAACAATCAATGTGTTTGCAACCCACTCAATCTGATTAGCATATTTTTCAATTTGTGGCTTTGAATCATGAAGGAATGGGGTTAACTTACACTTGAATCTAAGGTTACTTATAACATATTGAGGGTCATAATTCCAGTAAAATCTCTCTTGGAATTTAAACTCTGATAATTTTCTGACTATGTCTCTCAAAGCATCTTTGCTATTGACTATGAAGGGGCTAATTCGACTTTTTAGCTTGAATTGTGCTTTCTTTTTGGAGGCTATGAAATTCACTGCGTCTGCATTCAATATCTATCTTAAGTACTCCAAAGCAAAAATCCTGGTGGTTAGAAACTTGGGTAATTTGTAAGGAGCCAGGAGTGCACCATATACTTTGATTTCTGTGTGATTTTTGTACAAATACCAGTCTCCAACCTTACAGTTTTCAGAAAACTGTAAAATTCTTTTGATTTCTTCATTAATCCTTGGTGGCTCTGCTTTGTTCAAAATACTCATGGCAGGTTTAATAAACAAATCATTGAAGTCCTTGTAGCTGTATTCACTGTTTTTTTTCCTGAGTAAAGAAGTCCAGAATATCACTAAAAGAGGTTTACCTTCCACATCCATCTTCTGTAATGCAATTGGAAAATTGTCTACCTGAGAAAATAGGAAGAGATGTAACAGATATGATGAATATCTGAACACTCCTTCATCAAGTAATTTAATTAACTGATAAAGCATATTATCAGCAATGAATTTGGAAAATTTGAAGACCAGTTCTGGATGTTGTCCTGGAGACAAGGTAGAGAGGAAACCTAGAATGGAGGCATCTGTAAATTCATCATTAGCATAACCTAGAATGAATGAGAGCATAGAAATGATTTGTCTAGAGCCCTCAGGGAAATCAAAAGTATCATAAGGTGGATTTACCTTAGGAAGGTTAACATGATTAGGCATGAAGTTTTGAAGGATCATAAACTTTCTAGGGAAGTATAGGTCTAAATACATCTGAGTTAAATCTTCAATGGACAATGATATTGCTCGTGGATCCTGGCTCAGTTGGAGCATATCATTGATGGCTTCAGTAGTTATGTAAAACATGACCTCATTATATTTGTTCACCATGCATCTTTGATCAGGGATATAGTGCAACTGACAAAACGTAATGAAATCTTGAGCTTGATGGGTGATGGGAACCACATATTTAGGCAAGTTGGAGTCCCATACAGGTATATCATTTGCCACTTTCTTCTCAAATTTTTCATGACACTAGCTATGTACTTCAAGTAGATCAAATGCTAAGGTAGCATCAGCAATTCTATAATCTAAATCAATCAAGGGACTATTCTATTCAGAGGTGACAGGTGGCTACAACGGTCTGACTACTTCAGTGGAATCTGCAGTTAGGATAGGAGTAGGTTTATCAATTTTTGAAGGTTTAGGGTTTTGAAGCTTGCTGGAGGCAGGCTTCTGAGGTTTGGGACCTCTAGTCCTAGGGGTAACTTGCTTTTTTGTCATTTTAAATGAAACTGAGCAAGATTAGACTGTTTTTTCAACTCTTTTTGGAAACAGAAGGTCAATTAAGCTGCTTTTGGGAAAAATTCAGAATCTGGGCAAGGGTTTTATGATGAAAACACATATTTTCAATGTACAGTGGACTGGAAAGGGATTTCAATGGATTTTTTAATAATTCAAATGGATTTTAACCGCGGAAGTAGCTTTTGTATGGTCAATAACTCTTTACAATTGAATTAGGTGGAAGTGGTAAATTCTAGGAAAATTTTGACAGGGTTCCCCCTGTTTCTTCAAGGTTTGAATATTTTTAGTCTAGGAAATTTAGGCTTATATATTCCAATTGGTTTAATCTTGTTATTGGAAATTAAAAATTTGCAGGTCAGATTACTGAAAAATACCTTGAACATGTATGGTTGCTGTCGAAGAAGGTTTCCAGGTTGTACCAGTCTTCAAACTAGTTGCAGCTGTTTGGTAAAAGGCGTAGAGGGTCTTCAGAGGTGAATTTCAGAGGGGAAATGGATTTAGAAAGATGAAATGGTTCGTAAAGGCTCAGCAATGGTGTTTGTGAGTATTTTTCTGAAGGATGAAGGCACAAATGATATGGAAACAATGCAGAACTAAGGTTAAAACCTTAGGTTTTATTGATATGCAGGGTATTAATTACAGGTCAAAATCAAATGGCGGGAGTGGTTTTTTGCATTGAAGGTGAAACCATTAGTGGTTATCACATTGCTCCTGAGAAGTAAGTAGTTTTTCCCTTTTGGAATGTGATCCAGTAGAAATGAGACACGTTTCACGAAACAACTTTTATCGCATAATTTTTTACAAACTTTGCCCGATCACTTTTGTTATGTGGTATTGAATATGCGCCGTCAGATTTGATAGCATGACGCGAACGGTTGAGATTTCTTGGGAAGACACGGGTAAATAAGGTGGGAACAGGTTTTTTGATATGCGCCGTTGATTTGGTAAATGACGATCTACAGTCATAGTTAAATTCGACGGGAAATGGTGGGGCATGAGGCCTTTGATTGCGCTCAGTGCGAACCGTCAAATTATGATTTGAAAGGTGATCGGAGGGTTAAGGATGAGCGCGAGGGTGATGGTTTAATTGGTGAAGTTAATGTATAAAAGGAGTTTATACATAGAATGGGCAGATTAATAAAAGGATTTTAACCAATGTTTAATACTTATATGAAACGAGAGTTTCCATATATCAAAAAAGGAAAAAAGCTTGAGGCTCTTAACCTTGGGTTAAGGGTAATTGGGGAAGGGTACAATGATGTAAGTATTGTTTGTGCACTGTTTTAAATACACAGTATGTAAATAAAATGCGCCTTTTTGTATTATTTAACTTTATTATATAGTTTTAGACTGCGGAAGGGTCTAAAAACCATAAGGGAAAGGGGTATATTTTTATGGGTAGTTTTATGTCAAAGGGGTAATTTCGGGATGTTATTTCAACATGTGATTAATATCTTTGACATAAAAGCATATAATAAGTGGGCTTTTGGGATATTAAATAAAAAGAAGTTATATTAATAGGACTAGGATATTTGATAGGGAGTTAATAAAATATTTTAAGTGTTAATATGAAAAGGGAAAATGAATACTCAAAATTCATTAATAAAACTAAGGAAAGTGGAAATTAGAGTAAAGCTTTATTTTCATAACTCATTCACATTTTACTTAGTATATCATGTTTTTGAGGGTTTTATGCCTTGTAAAAATGGAGGAAGTTAATCAAATGGGCCTTTATCTAACATTTAAGTAAGAAAAGAGTTCTCACTTATGAAGTTAAATGGTGATGAGTGCATGAAGGGGTAAATGATGAAAATTTCTGGGATTAATATAGAAACTTAAAATTTTCAACTAATCAGTCATTGAGCCTTGGGTCCAGTTCCAACAGAAGTCAAGGAAATGCCTTGAGCCTCTTTGACTGACAGTCTAGAATATCAAATTGTTATGGGGAGGGGAAATTAGTTATTTGTAGCCCGGTGAAATATATTTACAATGATGTCTCCCACCTTCTTCTACCTACCCAATCATATCTTCTAACATTTTTTCCTTCTATTTTAATCAGGTGCATTTGAACTAGCAACCTTACAACATTTTATTATTTTTGAAAGTAGTAAACTATCTAATTCTACACTTATTTCAACCAAGAATCCAGATTAAACTGTTGGATTATTTTATTTTCTACTTAACTACTAAATTTTCATGATTAAACTGTATGAAAATTCTTTTTTTCACTATTTACAACATTTGAAATTGAAAGATGACAAGTCAAGATTAAATTGTTCAACTCATCACAGACTATAGCATTTATTGACACTCTGCCATAATCAATTGAAAAAAGTAAAAGTAGTGGAATTTATACTTGCACACTTTCATGCTTTATTCATCTTTTTTCTTTTGGGGTATATTATTTTTACCAAGTCATTTGATATTTCTTTAAGGAATTTTTACCCTCTTTTTGATTTTTTGATTTCTTATTTTTTACAAAATATGGGAAAATAAATTGCAGAAAGAAAAGTTTGTACATATTTACAAGACTACCATCAGTCAAGTCAAAATTATGAATCCTATATTTATAGGTTACTAACACCCCCAAGGGGCCAAGCTGACTTCTTCTATGAGGGTCAAGTTGGGCACTTGTGGGGGCATTAATTTGAATTCAAAATTTTCCTTTTCTTATTATTAATGAAAATACAAACAACAACTCTAATTTCTCAACAACAATGACCTAGGGCTTTGTATTCCAAGGTTTGATGTCTCTTCATATTCTTACTGTTCAGATTTATCCTATAAATTAAAAATCATCACAATCCTTAAGGATTATGTGTAACAAAAGGCATGGAAGGTTTTCCCAAGGGTAGCCACCTAAAATCAGAAGATATTTTCAATTTCCAGCTATTGATCTGCATCACATCTAAAAAATTTACATGCTCAGTGTGAATGTCAGGTTTTGTCTCTCATCCCTTATGAATGTAATGCTTGTTAATTTTAGTCGAGTGGTTTGTATCAAAAATTTTCATCTTTATATGCACAAATTTTTTATCATGGTATCCATGATTCCATATATCATAAACGGAACAATGAAATTTACTTCAATTTTCCTTGAAATCTATACACAAATTCCAAGTGTTGCAACTTGGGCCTTGAATAAAATCATTTGATCTTTTGGAAATCTATCATGGTAAAGTTCTATAGATTACCATTGTTTATATTCTACTGATGGATTTTCCCATGTCATCATATCTATAATACTAGAATTCTACAATAAATTTAGCTTATTACTACTCAACAATAAGCCAGTCAAGTTGTTCCATGTCAATTGATGCTCCATAGCTTTCTGCACAAACAATTTTTTAAGTACCCATTGCATAGAAAATGTAACTCAAATATTTCTTAAAAATTCAGTCACTCCAATCCGTATTCTCAAACATTTTAGACCATATCCACACAAACAGAGAAAATCCACTTTCTATTTTCCCAACATTTTTATGTTGTAAGTAGTAAGGGATTTAAATTTGAATATTAAAAATTTCTTAAGAGACCTCAAAGAAACCAGTTGTTTTCATCAAGTGATAGTAAAGTGATATTCATAGAGAATATGAAGTCTATCCATAGATGAAAATGAAGGAGTGAAAGTCCCAAACTTATGCATAAATCCATCCTCTTTTACAAATATTTCAATACTATTTGATCCTATGAATCATCCCATGTGGGCCCACAAGATGTAACATATTTCTTCTACAGAATGATGCTTAGCAATTTTCCTTTGGTCCTTAAGGCTTGAAACAAACTCTTTTCAATTTGTAAATTCCATGGTAATGGTATCCTAAAAATGGTGACTTTTTAAGTATCAGACATTATTATCCCTACAATTGTAATATGGAATGCATACTTGCATAAGAAATTAATCGTACTTGATGTATGCCTTCCACATTCATACCAATGAAAAGAACCAAAATATTCTTATCCACAAATTTTTTAATTTCATTTAGCATGGCTTCTTGTTACCTTCATAGGAATGAAAATAACCAAAATAATCTTTCAATGAAACATAGTTGACAAACCTGTTTTTCCATGTGTTGTTAGCTACCATGCTTGCATCACTTTCCAATACCTAATGTCAAATGGATAGACCAACATGTCACCATTTCAAAAACTATTCACAATAAGAATTGAACAAGGAATATATTGAACCCTATAAACAAGGTACCTTAAATAGAAAAAATGAATGAAATTGTGAGGAAAAGGAAACAATAGTCTCATTCCAATATACATAAATTATCTGAAATTGCATTAATGTACAAATGACCAAAATGGGTTCATTAGGGGAATTTTGAGGTCTAAAATGGGCCTCCTAAGAAAAACTTACAACCAAAATAAACTTTATAAGAACCAATAGGATTCAATATGATGATGTCAACCATGGGGGATGATTCACCATTTTTTATGTAAAAAGGTAAAAAAAAATAAAAAAAATAATAATAATAAAACTACTTTTTTAACTCGTATTTTCAACTTATCTCCAAAAGTTTTTACTCAAATTTTAAGCGAGAGTACTCGTTGGATGCAAAATTTAATTCCTCATCCAAGGAGTACCCATGTTGCATACTTTTGATGGACCTTGCTTGCGAAAAATGAGAAATACATGAAAAACGTGATTGCAAGTATTTCTCATTTTTGTTGTAAGAAGGTCCATCGAAAGTATGCAACATGGGTACTCATTGGATGAGGAATTAAATTTTCCATCCAATGAGTACTCCCACTTGAAATTTGAGTAAAAAATTTGGAAGATAAGTTGAAAATACGAGTTGAAAAAGTAGTTTTTTCTTTTTACCCTCTAAAATTTGATGATGTCATCAAATATTATTTTATTATTTCCACTATTATTTTATAATTTCCTTAGGAGGCCCATTTTAGACCTCAAAATTCCCCTAATGAATGGGACTAAAAAGCACAAAGGTAATAATATAAAATAATGTCTAGAGAATATTATCCCTAAAATGAGAGAAGGGTAAAAAATGACATAGAAACCAAATTAAAGTGCGGTTGAACTGAGAATGGGTAAACATTCAACAACAAAGCAAAGTACACATTTGGGAAGTGATAAATTTCATATGTTAATCAGATCCTGCACTCATAATTATTTAAACCATAAGATACAAGAATCTTAAAAGTTAGACACCAATAAAAACAATAAATTTTGAATTTCGTAACCACCCACATATCACACTGAAATGATGAATAGAGAGTACAAAAAATTTGAATTCTAAATCCACTATCTCAATTTTATTGGCTAGACAGAACAAAAATCTTCATCTAAAAATAGAATAAATGTAATCACCCACCCTACCTTATTTTACAAATGAAACCGAAAATTTAGAGGTGAACCCAAAAACCTAAATTTAATCTAGCATAGTGAACCGAGAATAGTTGGAGGTTGTTGAGATAGAATAACCTGAAATTTTGAGTAATTATCCCATAAAATCATGTGCAACATCCTGGGTATCAATTCCATCATAGAATATAAAAAGTAGGTAAAGTAACAACTATTATAAGTCTGCAAAAAACACAACTATTTATGCAAAAGCACATCTCTGAAAATATAAGAGCAAGTCTAGAAAAATAGAAACTGGCTAATGCTAAAAAGAGCTTCAACTTTTGATTATGTCCACTACATCACATATAGGCTCTTGTTATTTTTGTTGTGCTCTCATTCTATGCACAAAATAAGCAGTGCACAAATCCAGCAGAAGTGTGGCATGTCAATGGAGACACAACTACCAAGCAATAGGGAAAATCTAACACTCCCTCTTTAGAAGGAAGGTGTTATCCATCAAGCCCAGTGTCCCCTTGGAATCCCACAATTCCCCTTTGCCAGGGGCTTCGTCAAAATATATGCAACTTGAAAATTTGAAGGAACATTGGGTTCATCGAATTTGAAGCATGGAATTTGAATTTAGTAGAATCTTAAAAATCCATATAAAATTTTCATAAGTTTGAGATAAATTCAACACCATGTTCAAAAACGATAATCGGTATTGAACAAGCAAAGGGTATTTAGCAATAAATAAAGGAGGTTCCAAGTGTCAATTTGGAATCAAATACAAGGATTCCTCTTGAAATTTTCTTCCTCAATTGTGAGAATGCATATTCCAAATTCTTGTGATCCTCTCATTGTCAATATAGTGCCTTGTTGCTCACAATGTAAGATATACAAAGGGAAAAAGACTACTCAAACATCAACATGACCTCCCATTGATTTGAAACTTCCACGTGACCTGATTAACCCACCTTTAGAAGGATGCCTCATAATTCATATAAATATTTAAGATAGAATTTGTTATGAAACCAACTCCAAAAATAGAAGAAAAGAGAGATCATCGCCTTAGAAATAAGCCACTATAATATTCCAAAATGGACATAGCAGCAATACAAGACATAATAATGTAAAACACAACAATTCTGAGCATGACATAAGAGGGATCAATATGCATCCATAATTTTATTAAGATATCAGAAACAATATACAAAAATATCTTGAGGATCAAACCACTCAAGCAATAAGAACAAGCCTCCAATGATCAGAACAATCAACACATGAGTTGCTGCAACTATATACAATTCCGAAGAGAAGTGTCAGCACTGTCTATATCAGTGTAGCTGCTACTGTAAACATACACAAATGAAACATGTCCGATATAAACAAAATAAATGCCCAAGAACGAATATGTGGGCTCTAATACATGATTTCTAGCTAACCTGGGAAAATATTGCTAGAAATATTAAGAAATATACAATGTGAAAAATAACCCTGGGGTTACCATGCCACTGCAAACTGGAACTGAAATGGAATGAGGCTATGACAGATCTAAAAATATGATTTCCTCGCCCAATGGTATTTCTAAATAGAAGGCTGATCCCTCTACTCAGAAATAGACCCTCCTGATGAGCTCAATGAACCCTCCTAGCAATTGCCTATAAAAATAACGCAGTTCTGGTTTGTAACTGCGCTGTGAGGGATGGTAGGTGGTTGGACTGATGCGAAATATGTAGAAATATGCCCAGGATCCATCCTTTCTGATCCTCCAATGGATAGGCTACCTCTCCACTGAAAATCAAGCATAGAGATGGCTCTATGTGATCCTTCTTTGCTGCACCTTGCAACACAACCTAGCTCTAAACAAAAAATACGTTGTAGCTGAAGTAGGTAGCTTAGCCAAAATTATGGAATGAGGAAATGTAGCCCAAAGAACCTCTCCTTCCCTAAGGACGAGGTAGGGATTCCTGATCGAGAACACCCTTGTGCTAAACAACAAAAAGGATGCAAAGTCTAAACATACCAATATCAAATGATAATCTAAAACATCAATCACAATGGCTGCCATCCCCTTCATATATAGTGTGTGAGCCTTCTCACATTGGGTCCCATCCATACTTGCCACTAAGCTCATGCAAGTTGTCCTCCACTAAAACTGCATTGTCTCATCATGAATGCCACTCCTCCATGATAGCGCTGTTGACTTGGTCAAAGTTGACCCATTCAACATGTATCCCCTCCAATTCACACCCAAAAGTGCTTAATCCAGCTGCTTATTCTTCCTCCTTTCACATTAGGAGTGTTATTATTCCTCCTAAAGAGCTTTATGGGCCTCCCCACTCACTTATTCACCTACCTAGTGATAAAACAAACTATAATATTCCATTTAGCTGAAGGCTAAATTTTTGGAATATTACAGGCACTTTGAGGGGGAAACCTCCTTTACATTACATAAATGAATAGTTCTTGGATGATACAAATGAAAAAACCTCCTTTCTATATATAGGAGTCCATGGGGTCACAATATAATCCTAGCTGACCTAACAATAATAATGTAAGGGCACAATAATAACAATATGGGGGTTACAGGGGTACACCAATAGCCATAACGGGGCTACACTAACAACAATAAGGGACTACTCTAGTAATGTAGGGGCCTAACATGCCCCTCTCCTTCAAAAAAGTGTTGTCCTCAATGCTTGAGTAGATTTGGATGCTTATGTATAAAATTCTCATCCTCCCATGTAGAATCTTTAGTGGGTAAATTCTTCCACTTTATGAGATACTTTGAAATTGATTGATTTCGTAGTTGCCAAGCTCTTTTTTCCATTACTTCTTCAGGTTCCAATATGATTTTTCCTTCCTCATCAAGTTATGGAAATATTGTTTGAATTGGAATTTTGTCACCTATAACCTTCTTAAAGCATGAAACATGGAAAAATGGATGCACTCGAGAAGAAGCAGGAAGCTCCAATTTGTATGCCATAGTACAAATATTTTGCAACACATTGTAAGGACCATAGTACTCTGGCAATAATTTATTACCCTTCATAGCTTGCTTGAGGGACATTTGTTTGTATGGTTGTAGCTGTAAAAATACCCAGTATCCTACATCAAAACTTCTCTTACTACGATGTTGATCTGCCTTTTGTTTCATTCGATTTTGTGCCAAATTTAGGTTATCCTTTAAGAGTTGTAGAACTTGTTCTTGATGCTCGATGTGAAATTCCACTGCTTGAACCTTAGAATTTTCTCTTAAAGATGATGTGATGGATGGTGGATGATATCCATAAAGTGCCATAAATGGGGTCATTTTTGCTGCAGTATGGAAGGAAGTGTTATACCACCATTCAACCATAAGTGACCACTTGACCCATTGTGTTTGTTTGTCATATACAAAAAAACAAAGATATCCTTCCAAACAGTTTTTTACTATCGCAGTTTGATCATCAGATTGAGGATGTAAGATGAGTTGTGAGCCAGTTGAGTACACAAACAAGAAAATAATTTTGTCCAAAAATTTCTAGTAAAAATGGGATCTCTGTCGCTTACAATAATCTTCGGGTTTCCATGTAGCTTTTGAATTGTTTCCATAAATGCAGTAGAAACTATACTTGCTTTAAATGGATGAGATAATGTACAAAAGCGTGTATACTTGATAAGTATATTAACTACCACCATGATGACACTCTTTCCTTTAGACTTAGGTAAACCTATGATAAAATAAATTGAAACCTCCTCTCAATGTTGAGTTGGAATGGATAAAGGTTGTAGAAGACCTGGGGTCATAATTGTCTCAACTTTATTTTGCTGGTAAACCAAAAATTCCGCCACAAAATTTTGAATATTAGATTTAAGGCCATCCCAAAAAAATATTTCTTCACCCTCTGGTAAATTTTTAAAATTCCTGAGTGTCCTCCTAAGGAAGAAGTGTGAAATTTCAAAAGAATCTTTTGTTTTAGTTGGGAATTCTCACAAATATATAAGTGATCTTTGTACCATAAGGAATCATTTTTCCAACTAAATGTATAAGATGTACTAGGATCTTGCTGCAACTTTTGAATGAGTGTCCACACTTCTTTGTCCTTTTTCCATTCATCCCTTGCTTCGGTTATCCAATCTGGTTGGATAATAGAAATGACACAAAGCAATGCTTCCACCTCTTCATCCTTTCTCGAGAGTGCATCTCCAACAACATTTAGCTTCCATTTTTTGTAGATGATTTCAAAGTCATAATCCAACATCTTTGTGACCCATTTTTGCTACTCTTCTGAAGATATTCTTTGTTTCAAAAAGTATTTAAGACTATCATGGTCATTTTTTACCTTGAAGTGTCTTCCCATTAGGTAAGGTCGCCATTTCTTTAGTGCATGTAGTATTGTCAACATTTCATTCTCATAAATAGATTTCTGTAAATAATTTCCTTTGATTGGACGAATTTCAAAGAAATGGGTCTTCCTTTTTTCATTAAAACAACACCAATTCCATTTCCTGAGGCATCACATTCCACATAAAGGTTTTTGTGAAGTCTGGCGTAGCTAAGACCGATGCTAGGCACATTGCCTTTTTAATATGTTCAAAGGCCTTAGTTTCTTTAGGAGTCCATGAAAATTCATCTTTCTTCAATATTGTTGTTAGAGGTGCTAATATCTCCCATAATTCTTAACAAATTTGTGATAATACCCTGTTAACTAGAGAAATCCTCGCAACTTCTTTATGGTTGTGGGGAATTTTCATTCCTTAATGGATTTAATTTTGTTAGGGTCTACCTTAACACCCTCGTGAGATACAATATGACCCAAATATTCCACCTCTTGTTCTCCAAAGAAACATTTGGATGTTTTTGCATATAATTGTTTCTCCTCCAATATTTTGAGCACCCTGTCAACATGTTGAACATGATCCTTCCAAGACTTGTTGTAGATTAGTATATCATCAAAAAATACTAACTCAAATTTTCTAAGGGTTTGAAAATGGAATTCATCAACCCTTAAAATGTTGAAGTTTCATTGGTAAGGCCAAAAGGCATAACCAAACATTCATAATGACCCTCATCAGTTCGAAATGTTGGTTTCGGAATATCTTCAATCTTCATTCTAATTTGATGATATCTTGAATGAAGATCCAACTTGGTAAAATAAATTGCTCCATGTAATTCATCCAATAACTCATCAATCACAAGAATGGGAAATTTATCTTTAATAGTGAGCTTATTGAGCTCCCTATAATCTGGACACATGCACCATGATCCATCCTTCTTGTGCACCAATACTATTGGAGCAGAGAAATAACTTTGACTAGGTTGAATTATACCAGCCTCTAACATTTATGCAATCATACGTTCAATTTCTCTCTTTTGGACATAATGATATCTGTAAGGCCTGATGTTTGGATGAACACTTCCTAGAATCAAATGAATAGCATGAACATGATCACAAATAGGTGGGAGTCCTTTGGGAGTTTCAAACACCTTGGAATGGTTGTCCAAGACTTTTTGGATATCTGGAGAAATAGATGATTTTGATGTTGGAACTTCTAGTGAGCATAATTGTGAAATTACGCCTCGTTGTTATTTATTCAGAAGCTTTGTCGTGACATTAGAGATTATTATCTTTCCCGACTTCCCTGTGACACCCTGTAATTCAACTTCATTTCCTTCTGGAAAAAAATTCAAGAAAAGTTCTTGAAAATTTAAAGCTACCGTCCCCAAAGAGTGTAACCATTGTACTCCTAGTACAACATCAACACCTCCCATTGCAATGGAAAGCATTGGAATATTTAATACATATTCCCCTATGGTTAGCTTGATATTATGGCATTTTCCAGAGAAATTTATAGTTCCTTCATTTGCAACCATCACTTGACACTTTGGTGCTAGGTATAGGATGCAATTCAATTCCATGGCTACCTTACAATGAATAAAATTATGGGTACTACCCGAATCAATCAACACTATTACCTTTTTCTTATTGACATTTCCTTCTATATTGAGAGTTTGAGGAGTAGTAATTCCTGCCAATGCATTACAGGATATGGTCAGACTCATTTCCTCTTTCTCTAGGGTTTGTCCCCGGTGTATATCCTCTTGTTTTGAAGTTTCTTGTTCATTTTCTTCCTCCTCTTCACAATATATATAAAATAATTTCTTCTAAACACACTTATGACCTTTAGTGTATTTGCTATCACAGTTGTAGAAAATCCCTTTTGCTCTTTTTTCTTCCAATTGTTGTGGTGTCAACCTTGTAGGTTGTGGAATTGTAGGAGTAGCAACACTTCCATCTTTATAGATGTGAGTGGTAGGCTTCCTTGTCGCCATAATTTTACATTCAATTTTTCTTGCCAAATTGAATGCCTTCTCCAATGAATCAGGTTCCCAAAGGCGAACCTCATGTTGGATATTATCCTTTAAAGTCCATGTGAAGACATCAATCATATGTTCCTTTGGAATATCATCTACCCTTATATTCAATTTTTGGAAGTCCTTAGTGTGCTCCACAACTGAACCCTTTTGTTTGAGATTTATCAATTGGGTAAAGAATGTGTTGCTATTTGTATCCTCATAATGTGTTATAATTTCATCCATAAAAAGTGACCAAGTGACAATTTCTTTACAGGAGCAAAGCCATCAATACCCTACAAATGTATTTTGTTCTAAATATAAAGTTGCAAGGCATACCTTTTGTGTGTTTTTCACATTATTGAGATCAAAATATTGCTCCATTTGTAGTATCCATGTTACGGGATCCTTGCCATCAAGCTTCCTCATATTGATCTTTGGAATATGGTGGGTCTTCCATCCAAGATTAGAGTTCATGAAATTACGATTAATATTTATTTTGTTTTCATCATGAGTTTCCTCACCTGTATTTTCGCCATTAGGATTCATGTCTTGTATCAAATTTGTCAAACCTTACTTCAAACCTTCGATGTCTGCTTTTAGATCATTCTTCATGTCTTCCATGTCATTCTTCAAACCATCCATCTTAGCTTCCATGGATTTATTAAAACCCTCCATATTAGCTTCCACACCTTTCTTCAACCCATCCATCTTTGCTTCCATGCCTTTCTTCAAAACTTCCATTTCATTTTTTGTTTCTCTTTGCGAGAATGGAATTTGGTGCACTTGCTCTTGTAATTTTGATATATCAGGTTGCACTTCTTCATCTTCATGAGTCATAGAAGAGTATTATGAGGGATTAATGGTTGTTTAATTATATTTAGGGGGGATTTTAGAACCCAATACTGATCTATGCTTCAATATGCCCTTGGAATCACTTCAAACTGATTTTTCAAGCAAGACTTATGCAATTTGAAAAAAATACACACATTTTTCTTTCTTTTGAGGAGCTAGATATTGAAACTGAATTATCTCTGTGATTTCGAATATTCAATATATGCAATTTGGTCCTATAGTATTCCTGTGAATCTTCTTTCGAATGCCACATGTCTGACCTAATTTGGATGCTTCAAGTCAAAGCTATGACCAATCTCCCACAGTGTCCTAAATATGGACTGGTTTAGTAGAGCGGACTTGTATGGAGTGCCACATGTTACTGTTTCCTCCTTCGGCTCTAAAATTGATACCCAAGAAACTATAGTCCATGAAATTTCAGCCACTTTTTACAGAATTCCAATCTGATGCTCAGAGAGAGAGTTATGGAAAGTTTCCCAAGGTCGCCTCTTTTAGATGAAATTCGGGAGCTTGCAAAAACCCTAACTTCCACAGAACATATCTCCGAAAATATTGCGAACCAAGATCTGAAATTTTTACACAAAGTTCCTCAGGACTTCGACTTTGTGTGGTAAGAATTTTAGCTTCGGATCCTTCGTAGAAAAAAATTTATAGTGATAATTCCACAGTGACCTGTTTGGACAAGTGAAACCCTAGAATCCAAACCTATGATACCAAATGTTATGAAACCAGCTCCAAAAATAGAAGAAAAGAGAGACCAACTCTTTATAAATAAGCCCCTTCGAGGGGGAAACCTCCTTTACATTACAGAAATGAAAAATTATTTGATGATACAAATGACAAAACCTCCTTTCTATATATAGGAGTCCATGGGGTCACAATATAATCCTAGCCGACCTAACAATAATAATGTAAGGGCACAATAATAACATTATTGGGGTTATAGGGGTACAACAATAACCATAAGGGGACTACACTAACAAAAATAAGGGACTACACTAGTAATATAAGGACCTAACAGAATTCCTATTATTAACATTGCTATTTTAGAGCCATAACTCGGGACATTTATATTAATAAAAAAAATTGTACTGCCTAAAGTGAGATTACATGACAATTCTGTTACAAAACTTTCAAACCAAAAATTATGTCAATTATGCGTCTCTATATTTATAAAAAATTTCCCAATATTTCTTGAAACCATATATTCAGTAATATAAAGCTAGAATTATAATAATCTGAAAATAGAGGAGATGACAACTAACTGCTTCGTCAAGTCCTATACACATAGGGCCAAATACTTCCTTTATCACTTTCACGTCCTTGGAAAGTTGGAACACTGTTTCATATTACTTTCGTTCCCCTCTATATAAATTATACAACATATATGTATATCATGGATTCAATCCAATCTAACAATGTATTAAAGCTAGATATTGAATCACTTCTACAAATCAATTGCGAAATTAAAAACACAATCGCTAAACACATGAAGCAAAGAAGAATCAATCTAGCCACAATGCAGATAATTTCCCAAGGAAATATTCCTGCTCAAAACCCCACTATATTACATTGTATATTCATCATGGATACATGAAACAATTACATACAACTCTTCTCACAAAAGCTTCCTGTACTAATTGTCTCACAGTGTCCTGGAAAAAACTGACCAACACTTAGCGAATTCTCAACCTCTAAATAGCATGTCTGCCTTGCGCAATTCATGTGCAATGCAATCCCTATTCTTTAGGAATTTTGGCCTTCCTTAATTGTGCAAGGATAATGGGAAATCCAATGGGTGTTTGTTTGCATGGGTGCAACCCAATAATCCTATAACTGATAGTCAACATCCCTTTCACCTAGATCTCAACTGGGTCTCCACTGGAACTAACATGCATGCTGCTAATAATAGTAAATCCTCCATTTCATGTGAGATCATTGATTGTGAATTAAATAATGTTTAATTCACTTGATCTCTCACTAGTGTATCTAACAGTTACAACTAGCACAACTGAATTTAACTCACTTAACTGAGTTAAATTGATTACAACCTGCATTAACTAATTCACCACTGCACTTTAAACTTTGTTACAACTAGAATTACTTTGCATGCCTCACCAACTACCCTCAACTCAAAATTCATGAGTTAACTGAGTTTATCACACTCAGTTAACTATTACAAGCTATTTTGGGATTAGATTAAATTTTATTGTCCATCTCAATTAAGGGATAACTAAAATAAACATGCACCAAATTTAGCCCACACCAGTGTAGGTGTTGCTAAGACCTGTGGTACCACACTAGTGTAGGTGTTGCTAAGACCTGTGGTACCACACTAGTGTAGCTGCTGCTTGGACCTCTTGGTCCCACAATAGTGTAGGTACTAAAATTTCTTGTTGGAATTCAACACTCCCTCTCAACAATAAAGGGATTATCCTTCACCCCAATCTTGTCTCTATGGTATTCAAATTTGCTCCTGTTGAGCACCTTTGTTAGAATATATGCATCCTGATCTTCTATGGGAATGTACTAAAGTAAAATTATGCGCCTCTGCACACAATCTATGATATGGTGGTACCGAATGTCTATCTGCTTGGACCTATCATGAAACACATAATTAATCGAGAGTTTAATGCAACTCTGATTATCACAATGTATCATTGTCGGATCCATCTGAGAACCAAACAAACCAACCAGGATATTTATCACCTAGATGGCCTCAAATGTAGCTTGACTTGCTGCCATGTACTCTGCCTCTGCTGAACTGAGTGCCACAGATCGCTGCTTCCTACTTTACCAAAAAAAAATTGTCGATCCTATGCTGAAGATCCCTCATGATGTGCTCTTTTTGTTTGATGGAATGCCTGCCCAATCTGCATCCATAAAGCCTTGAAGCTTCACTCCCTCTGTCTGTATGTACCATAATACATACTATGATGTGCCCCTAAAGTTTCTCAAGGCATGCTTCCCTGCCTTCCAAAAGAGCTTGGTAGACTTAACCATAGCTTGACTCAGTTGGTTAACTGCGTAGAGAATGTTTGGTATGGTGTTCACCAAATACATCAGTGAACTAACTAAATGCCTGTAGATAGTAACATCCACTAACTCTCCAGAAGTAGCATCCTATTTCCTCTAATTTCTTGGTAGAGGAGTGTCCATGGGTTTGCAACTCTCCATGTGAAACTTACCAAGTATCTCTTTGGCATACTTTCCTTGAGAAACAAAATTTTCACCATCCCGCTGCCATATTTCCAAACCAAGGAAATAATGGAGTCCCATGTCCTTCATTTTGAACTCCCTTGCAAGGTTCTCCTTGCATGAGTGTATTAGCTGCTCATCACCAGTAAAAATTATATCATCAACATAAAGTACAATAATCAATAACTTACCCTCAACCACAATCTGGTACAGGTTTGCATCAGCTTCACTTTTGGTGAAGCCTATTCCGATGAAATAGCTGTCAATCCAAGTGTACTAAGCACGAGGTGCTTGCTTCAGCCCATACAATGATATCTTGAGTCGACACACATGCGACTCATTGTCGAAGATCTCGAAACCTTATAGCTACTCTATGTACACTTCTTCCTCAATAACTCCATTGAGAAACGCAGTTTTCACATCCATCTGATGAATGCACCACCCCATTTGTGCTGAGAGTGCAAGGATAGATCTAATGGAAGATTACCTTGCAACCGGTGCAAAAGTCTGATCACAGTCGATCCCCTGAATCTGTGAGAACCCCCCAGCCACAAATCTAGCCTTGTATTTCTCCACACTCCCATCAGCAGCTTGCTTTACGTTGTAGATCCATCTAGATCCAATAACTAATTTACCAACCGGTCTGGGGACAATCTCCCATGCACTGTTCTTGACAATGGAGTCGTACTCCTCCACCATTGCATCAACCCAAATTGGTTTCTGTACTGCCTCTTGAAAATAATATGGTTCAGTCACAATACATTTTCTCATAAGAGCCATGTATCCAGTAAACATGTCTGGAGACTATCTATGTTTGCACTGTGAAGTAGGGGCTCCTACATTCTCTGCTGCATCAAGTCTCAATCTATCAGCTTCCGTGGTGCGACTTCTACCATTTCTGGTGGATGGCTTTGCATGAGTTTTTTTTGTCACTCCATGATCCTCCGCATGTGGCTGCTCCACATCTTGAGGCTCATCCTTAGGAACCAAGAGTTCCTCCTCTGCATACAAATCTAGCTCCCTCTCAAGGGACAATCGCATGGATTTCTCCTCATCAAATTTTATATCTCGTTGCACAACAATCATTTTGTTGTTTGGAAAATACACCTGATAGTTGTGGGGAGTCTCAATTTACCCCACAAAAATCCCAATCTCAGTTGTTGGTTCCAGCTTCTTCTTGGCGTCTTTGGTCACATGCACATAAAAATATGAGCCAAAAATATTAAAATGTGAAACATCAGGTTTATTACCAGTAAAAGCCTCTTCTAGTGTACTCATGCCAAGTATCCTATGAGGACAACGGTTCTGCACAAATACCGTTGTGTTGCATGCCTCCGCCCACAGATGAAATGGTAGGCCCTGATCCTGTAACATCGCTCTTGTTTCACCCACAATCGTTTTGTTCTTTCTTTCAGCGACCCCAATATGATATTGGTTATGAGGTGCTATCAGTTCTCTCTAAATAACTTCTTTGCTGCAGAAGTTCTTGAATTCATTGGAGTTGTACTCACCATCATTGTCACTCCTAAGAGCCTTCACTTGATTCCCCTTGTCTTTCTCCACTAGTGCTTTTAACTCAAGAAAATTTGAGAACGTCTTACCTCTCTTCTGCATGAAGTAGATCCAACACTTCTGAGAAAATTCATCAAAAAATATCACATAGTACTTATTCTATGATGCCGAAGCAATAGGGAATGGTCCACACACGTCCGTGTGAACTCTCTCAAGGATCCCTGAGGTTCAGTTCTCCTTCTCATGAAAGGTGGCCTTTAAATATTTTCTCATAGTACATCCCTTGCTTATGTGTGACTGCGCAAGTGTACCCTTGGGAAGACCCATAGAAATCTGCTGCATAAATTTTAAGGATACATGGTGAAGATGGCCCAATCTCTTGTGCCTTAACTCACCCTCATCTCGGATCACCACCTTGTTTACCTTACCCATCAATGTTGTGCATCCATCTACATCAATTTTATAGATATTATTAACTTGAATCCCTATCTTCTTGGCTTGTCCTATTGTTTTGTGTCGCAGGAAATCTTTTCCTTCACTGAAAACAACATCATAGCCCCTATCCTCCAACATTGCAATTAAGACTAATTTTTTCTTCAATCCTGTTACATTCATTACATATTTTAATTGAAAGGGTTTACCTGATTGTCTATGGAAGGTAATGGTACCAATCCGAGTAGCACTTTACCACCCATCATCACCCATTTCGATATGCATCTGGAGGTCCTTCTCCTCCAAGCTACTGAAAAGTTCCTTGTCCCTCGTCATGTGAAAGGATGCACCACTATCCAAATACCATACTGATCCCATTACAATTGAAACCATGCATGCAATGAGCAAGAATTCAAGCTCAAATTGCGAGGCCAGAGCCTCACCAACTGCAGATCCTAAAGCCTTCTCATTCTTCTTCTTTTTTGGACAGTTTGTAGCATAATTCCCATGCCCATGACAGTAAAAACACTTCACTCTAGACATGTAGTGCTTCTTTCCATCTTTGGACTTGGATTTGGAATGGAATTTATTTCCTTTCCTCTTCTTCGCCTTGGCAGCCAAAGCATAATATTCTTCATCTTCATTCTTAGTTGAAGATCCATCTTTGTTATTCTGTCTAAACTCCTCTTGCACCAAATCCAACCAAAGTCATTCCCAATATGGTAGTTTTTCCCTTCCATTGACAGAGTCCTGGTAACTATGTCAACTCTTGGGAAGTCCTAGAAGATCTAGACTCACCAAATCATCATCAACGACAGTAATGCTAATGCTCCCCAGCTCATCCCAAAATTGGAAAAACTTTGTTAAATATTTTGGCATGGAGTCGTCGTTCTCCATCTTGATCTTCCTGAGTTTATCTTTCAATAAAAATTTCCTATGGTCACTGCTGCTCTGAAATAGATCTGTAAAATATTTCCACATAGCATATGGTGTCTCTTTTCCATGGAGACTTGAGACAATGTGGTATAGTACTCCCTCCATTAAGATCCTCCTCGCCTTTGCCACTTTATTTTTCCATGCATCAAGATTTGTAGCATCTGTCATAGCGGATTTAGGAACATCCTTGTCAATGAATTCCTTCAAGCCATTGTCTTCGAGTACTTCCTCCATCCTATCTTTCCAAGCAATATAGTTAGAGCTTCCCTCGAGTGCATAATCCAATCTCAAGCCATTGAAAGCCATTTCGATCCTGAATCAGTTGTAGCACCAAGAAAGTCTTCTGCAAATTCCAATTCTATTCAATCACAAACTCAGCTCCCCCTCCACTATTGTGATTTCCTATGCTTTGATACCATGTAGAAATTATACAACATATATGTATAGCATGGATTCAATCCAATCTAACAATGTACTAAAGCTAGATACTGAATCACTTCTACAACTCAATTGCGGAAATAAAAACAGAATCACCAATCACATGAAGCAAAGAAGAATCAATCAAGCCACAACAAAGATAATTTCCTAAGGAAAGATTGCTTCTCAAAACCCCACTATCTTTTATTGTATATTCAACATGGATACATGAAACAATTACATACAACTCTTCTCACAAGAGCCTCATGTACTCAATTAATTGTCTCAAAATGTCCTGGGCAAAACTGACCAACACTTAGCCAATTCTCAGCCTCTAAACAACCTGCCTTTCTTGTGCAATTCATGTGGAATGAAATCCCTATTCTTTAGGAATTTTGGCCTTCCTTGACTATGCAAGGATAATGGGAAATCCAATGGGTGTTTAGTTGCATGGGTGTAACCCAATAATCCTACAACTGATAGTCAACATCCCTTTCACCTAGATCTCAACTGGGTCTCCACTGGAACTAACATGCATGCAGCTAATAATATTAAATCCTCAGTTGCATGTGAGATCACTGATTTTGAATTAAATAATATTTAATTCACTTGATCTCTCACTAGTGTATATAACAATTACAACTATCACAACTGACTTTAACTCACTTAACTGAGTTAAAATGATTACAACTTGCATTAACTAATACACCAATACACTTCGAACTTTGTTACAACTATAATTACTTTGCATGCCTCACCAATTACCCTCAACTCTAAATTCATGAGTTAACTGAGTTTATCACACTCAGTTAACTATTACAAGTTATTTCGAGATTAGATTACATTTTATTGTCCATATTAATTAAGGGATAACTAAAATATACATGCACCAAATTTAGCCCACACCAGTGTAGGTGCTACTAAGACCTGTGGTCCCACACTAGTGTAGGTGCTGCTTGGACCTCCTGGTCCCACACTAGTGTAGGTGCTGCAATTTCTTGTTGTTCTTCAACACCCTCAAGTTGAGTTGTTGGAATTTTTTTATTAAAATCCCTTGATTGATTTCCCTTGCTCAAATTAGGGACCAAACTTCTAAGAAGATTGAATTCTTCTTCTAAGACAACTAATTGGTGATTCAATTCCACAAGAGTCACCATAATTGTTGTTATCTGAGAACTGACCTAGTGGTCATTTTCATGGATTTTTGAAGTGACTATAAATATATAAATCCTATTGCATTAAATATGCTCCTCATGATTTATGAGAACTTTTCTAATTTCCTGAAGCTCTATGTAATCAATCAGGTATGCATAAATACCAATATACTTAGCTAATTTCCAGGTTCCCAATTGAAATCCATTTGATATATGTTTTATTTTTTTTAACCGCTATTTTTAATATTACTCTTACTATATCTAGTCTAACAACAAACCACTACAAAGGTTTCTCAAAAATAAATAACATGTTTCTTTACCAGCAACTTAAGGAATCAACATATGAAACAAACATTCCATGTGACTCACATTGCCACACACTCATGTCCCAAACAATGCTTGTAATTCCCCTTGTTCCAGAAAAAAAGGACACTTCTAAACATACAATTTAAAACGCTAAGATTTAAGCTCACTAGGGAAAGGACCAAGGAGCATCCATTCCACTAAAACTCAGATTAAAAGAGACCTTGGCCTCAATATTCCCCCATTACTAGAGTGACTCTTAGGAGGGGTCACTTGGAAACTTCGAGCAAACAAGAAAAAACAAACAAAACACATTCCAAATTAAAATGGCATGAATTCTCACACCATACCACACATAGGTGGGATCCTGACTTCCCATCAACACCTTCCATGCAAAATGACTCTAACCCCACTTTATTAAGTAGGGAAATTACTAGCCTCCAATTTGAATTTGTGTGGATTCATGGTTCCTAGCATGGAGATGCAAATACTTACGTCTCTTCTCATCACTAGCCTCATGCTCAATATGAAGTCCAATCATGTGAGCCATGTAAAGTTTTAAATGCTCGATGCATGTATTTGTACCCATATGTACTGATTGAGGATTGTAGCATTTTTTAATGGTTCCATTAACAATAAGAAGCACCTCTTTTAAGGTGTCACATTTCTAGTGTGTTTCTGTTTCAGAAATGCATACTTGTTTCCCCATATATTGTAACTTAGGAGTAAGTTATTTACAATACACATATCAATATGAAAATGAATGAGAGAAGATTAGAAAGAAAAAAAAATACAATCAAAGAGATAACATATTGTTGCAGGTTACTAACTGCAACAAAGAATAAAATGCATAATGTAATAAAGAAAGACAATACACTAAGACTGGAAAACAAAGACGAACATAGAAATTCACATATGAAGCCATCAATAGGAACTGTTTTCTAGTCCAAAGATGAAAAAATTAGTGTTCAAGTAATCACTTTCTTAGTAACCATAGAAGGAAGGGAAAAATATTTCCACGTGACTCTCGTAATGAATCACATTTTATTTAGGAATAATGCTAAAGATAAATAATGTCCATTGACATGAAATCCTTTGTACGTTTATGGTAACCATCAAAGAAAAAATCACTCAACAAATTCCAGTATTCAAATGAGGTAGCCTTGACATTGAACTTTGGTGGCTTCAACCAAGCTTACATACATCAAAAAATATCAAGGACATCATGGAAAAGAGTTTTGTGACATGACAATCAAGCATGTATTAAGAAGATGTTGGTAATGCTTGCTATAAAGATTAAAGTAGTTCTCCATGATAAATGTGACATACCTGCCTCTATAAAGCAATAAAGGAAATAAATGTTTGAACATGTGAAGTGTCCCATAAATATTTTCCAATATTAGAGAGCAACCATTATACATTCAATGTCATTTAAATGTGTTGGAAAGTTTCTTTATTATATGATTTTGAACTTAAGGAGGAATCTGAAAAGAAAAGATTCAAGTGAGATTATTGTAATAGGAATAGTCAGACCTATATAGCCATTTTTTTAAAGGATAAAAAAAATAAATGCAACTAAAATGTAAAGAGAGGCTTGATGGGAGAAGAAGCATAGCATGTCATAAATGAATTTTTATTTTGTAGTGCTAACAACACCAGAAACAAATTTGGATTACCAAAAAAGGGAAATAACCAATGAAAAAATGAAATTTCCAGTTCTGATCCAAGCTACGGATCAACTAGAGTGTCGAAGCCTATATGGGAAAGTTGGAACCAATGACCCAATAATTAAGGTTCAATTTTTATGATGCCACAAAGTGAACTAAGAAAACTAGAAGTATTTTGCCTGCAAGAAGTCTGTAATACTAAAGGAAAATATTCCCATTCATTTCCTTCAAACACCTAAGCATGTTTTAAGGCCAAAATAAGTTTATGACTAGAAACAATGAAGAGAAAACAAACTATCATCCAAAGAAAATAAAAATAATTCCACTAGCAACAAATATTAGGATCTGAAAACAGACAAGGAAAAGATAAGGATATGATATTACTATCCTATAATTCAAAATTAAACATTAAACAGGATTGGATGTGACCCATTTTGTTTCATTCACAATCTCAATCATTAATTTTCTATCTAAACAAAAATTGATTCCTAGGAATTCTATGTCTTCAATTTCCTTCAACTTCTATAAAGGGTGTATAGTAGAAATTAAACCTTGAAAGATATTAAGAGTCACTGAGAGAAAATAGATGTTATAAACTAGAAGAATCTATTTATAAAAATAATGTGATTGCAAATCAAACCTTTCGAGGCTAAGGAACCATTTTCTCATTTGAAAATTCCTCCTCAATATCACCCTATACATCATCCCAGTTAGGCTCAAACCCATCCTCATTGCCCCACATAGCTGATGGTTCAAAACTGTTGTTATTTTCAATAGAATCGTCTGAACAAAGGATAAATTAGTTCTTAGTAAAATGTCAAGACTCTGATTAATTAAATTATAATACACGAAGTACTATAATATTTCCATCATAGGTAGCATAAAAACAACAGATACTTAATTCCCAAAACTAATCACAAAATAAAATATAAAAGGACACTTACTATACACTTTTATTCCTGGCCTCCCAATACACTGCAAACACAAAACATAGTAAGTTGAATGTAGATGATAAGTAACATTTCATGACTAGTGAAAACAAAAAATTGTATCATGGTTATGTTGCATGGAATGGGAGGATGAAAGGAAAAGTCCCCTTTTTATGGGTTAAATAAATGAAAAAAAATACTCTAACATAAACTAAACACTAACAAGTTTCAACTAACTTTCATGATTTATTATACATGTTGGCCACCCCTTGATGTTTCAAATTTACATATTTAGAACAACTGTAAGCGAGTAGCCTTAATATTTTTTCTTTAACAGAAAAGAGTATTGATATTATATTAATTTGTACCTAGATCGTGGCTAAGTTGGGTGTTGGGGAAGAAAAATCCCTAGGTTCAGGGTTGAGAACCCCAACAGATAGAAGGGCATCAATCAACAAGAAGCTGACAATCATACAGTGTTAATACTTAAACTACTAAATTCGGGTTAGGAGAAAGTATCCGCAGGTCCTACGTTTGGTGTCATTCCCATAGGGTCAAAACCCTCTACTTCCTCGAAGGTTATAAGACTTGCAACAAAGTTCAGAGAAGCATGTATACAACAAGTAGTTCAAATAATGTGCATGATATGAATGTTAGATCATTAAACATAAATATATAAATCATGAACAATAAATAATAAGATCATAACATGAATTATAGCATAAAATCATAACATTCAGGAACAAGACAGAGCTTCTTTATTGATATGAACAAAATAATATGGAAGAATACAACTTGATTTGATCGCGACTCCAAGCGAAACCTTCCTCTGGATCCATCCAACCCAAGCCTCAACAATCATCTCTCAAAAATATACCAATGGATTTTATATAATGGAAAATGAACATCTCTATGAGGAAATAAGGTTTTCCTATGACTGGGAGTGCAGGAGAAACAGGGAAACTTAGACTTGACCGGGGAACAATCGACTATAGTATCAATATCCTATCTCTTCTTCCATTTAAGGCCTTCCCATGAGGTGTGTTTATATCACCCAAAATCAGTTGATTTAGTTAGGCCACGAGCTCCTGTAGGTGGGATTTCAGTGAATTAACCTCGCCCAAAAAATAGGATATTATATATTTTTTCATTTTAAAAATTCTATGCGCGGGTTATATATGGATGTAACTGCCTTTGTATGCTATTATTGAAGTGCAAAGTCGCGTATGGAATTCAAAACATTGTTTTTTAATAAAGTGATCAAGTCTGAGGGGAAAGGGTTTCCCAAGGAGATAGATAGAGCATCAGAACTACAAGATTGGTAAATGATGCTATAACTGATTCCCCCTAATATATGAGTTCATAAGGGGTACTTGATGGCCGAAATGTGTTGTGTATCAAGGAATCATGTGAGGGCTTGGGAGGAGATCACCAGATTCCAACCTGCTAAAAACTAGTGGATGATATCAAAAAGAAAGCCCATGTATAAGGCAGTCATACCCATGCTCAGAGATAGTAAATAATGTTGGTTGATCAAGTGTATAGAGGATCCAATATGTATACAAGTATAAAGAGAACTGAGAAGTACATAGTGGACCATCTGACCATAGCCGCATAGGAACACATCAAGGCTATGTCTCAATATCACATATAGTAGAAAATATGATAAATGATGCTCAAGGAAACATCTGATCACTGATGTTGCATAACTGATCCCCAAAGTAACAAGTCATAAAGGTGGAATAGTGGTATTGCACATAGCTTAGGTGCCAATATATAGGATGTTGCTATGATGAAATGAAACATACAAGATGGATGGTGTTACTGGTAGGAACCTGAAGGAGTTGTTAAGTGAACCAGAATGCTAACACAACCCGAGGTCCTCACTGACCGTAGATGGTACATTTCTACAATATGGGAATGAATGAGATGAAGTCGATCATGTGAGAAATCACTTGAATACTGGTCATTGATGTATACTGTTAACAAACTCGAGACAACTCACCAATAATAATGATGAGAGTCAAGGTACCCCCGTACAATCTAAAAATTAAGAATAAATGAGTTGAAGTCAAACACTTGAGAGAATATACCAATCATTAGACATTAATATATTCTTACTAACGATAGAAAAGGAGTCTACCATTGATGACTACAAACCCTAAGGTACTGAAAAGGGACTCTAGATCTTATTCCTAGAGTAATGCTTTGGAGTCTATGGGAAAATATCTGTTGGAAGGATCCCACATCAATCCAGAGAGAGTGTAACCCGGAAGCCAATAATTTGGAAGGATTTACACGAAAAGAGATGAAGTAACCATTCTGAAGCATGTTTGTGGTGTACACAAGATGTGGCTAGCGCATGACAGAAACCCTCCAAACCAACCAATAATGAAAATTGACATAGAGGTGAGGAATCCACCAATAGGGTCAAATGGAAACCAAGGCACTACATGAATCCCAATGTGTGATAATGTAATATGACATCGAACACAACGAAAACCACTCAGTCAAAGACCCATGATACTGATCGATGTTGAGCATAAGGTTACTTATCAATGATGTAAATAGGGCTAGAGTGTAGTTATAGGCCTACTCTCATAGAAATTGGTTGAATTCGATAAGAGCATACCCACCAACAAGAATTCAATGGATACCCTCTTAACTAGCACGAGTGAAGGACCAAATAGCTGATGTGATACTGAACATAACTCTAACAAATTGGATATGGCCAACTAAAAACAAGTCAAGACACACCACAGAAGGTTGACTAGGTTTACTTCCCTTGAACAAAATCACGACTCAAATGTGACTCTATGGTAGCATATAATAACTTTGTATAAGTTTGGCATGCAAGAGACATCAACAAAATCTCCATGTTACTGGAAGAGATAACCAACCGGAGGAGAATTGACTCAATAACAAGGTTATGGCTCTCCTAAGTCAAACTAAAGCATATCCCAATGGAGGAAAGACTCACTTTGAGTGTTTTGTTCAATGGAAACACATTTGACTCTTGTTTCCATCAAATATGGAAGTAATGTCTCGTTCCCGCTCTTTTTGGAATATGTATTTTTTTTCATATTTAAAGCCTGGAAAAAAAAAACTCCTATAGTAGAGCGGAAAGAACATGTGTCCAAATATAGATTCCCTAGTTCTTGGGATTGGAACATTCCTATGCTCAATGGAAGGTGACAAAACTGATCAATGAAAATCAAAGGAATGTTCTTTCAATGGGTGAAAGGTGTCAAGTCGCAGAGGCTTACTAATTGCAAGGTTGAATTTGTAGAAAGTCATGGTCAAAAAGTGGCTTATACATGAGTCCAAATGAAGGCGGCTTAAGGCAAAAATGGTACAAATAGTCAACATGAAGTGCAACAGTAAAATTTAACATGTGGGAGCCTCTAGGGTATATAGCCAAAAAGATAGCGAAGAATAAGGAGAATGAAGCTTCGTCGCAAAGTCATGGCGAGACTAAAGAGGACTCCAGAGCCTACTCAATTTTGCAGTGTGGGAAACATATGCTAGTGAGGATCTATCTAGGAATCCCATGTAAATTATGGGGTCGACCCTATGGCAAAATATCACAGTATGAGGCTAGAATGCATAATGCAATGGAAAAAGTAACATTCCCTAACCTATATGCCAATGACGAAAAAAGTACCTTCCATGATGGGTCAGTGATCATGGAATCAAAGTGGTGAAAAATATCTCAAAGTATTCATTTTTACCCTAAAAGACAACCTGTCCCAACACTCAAATCCAAAAGGTCAAGAAGTTTATAAAATTATAAAAATATAAATATAAACTTTATAAAAGTGGTTGTTAAAATTTGAAATTTAAAATATAAATAGGGCCTTTGACTTAGCAAATTTCATTTTTTTATATATAGTTAAGTGCTTGAGAGCTTAGAGAAAATTTTTGGAAACCAAATTCCACCAAATCTCTCAATCAAAGCATCAATCCAACCTTAAGGTAATCCTAAATCCGATTGCTTAGTGAATTAAACACATTTCAAGATAACTAAGAAGTACATAGTGGATCATCTGATAATAGCCGCATAGGAACACATCAAGGCTATGTATCAATATCACATATAGTAGAAAATATGATCTATGATGCTCAAGGAAATGCCTGATCACTGATGTTGCATAATTGATCCCCAAAGTATGAAGTCATAAAGGTGGAATAAAGGTATTGCACGCAACTCGAGTGCTAATATATAGGATGTTGCTGTGATGAACTGCAACATATAAGGTGGATTGTGTTCCTTCAAAGAAGTATATAGGTGCCTCTGATTTAGTTTTGATCATTTAGATTTTCCCCTTCTCCTTTTATACTGTTTGGATAAGCATGAAAACACTGAAACATAAAAAACTGAATATAGGCACAAGGTTTCCCATACAGAGATGTATTCATGGTTTTCCAAAAACTCTCCTTACGGAAGGATCATATTTTCCGTTGGAACTTCATCGGCCAAAATACATAACCAACATAAGAAATACAGACCAATGGCTAACCAAATGTTGAAGTGTCACAATACTCCTTAGACTTTAGCCACACACAATCTCAGAAACCAACACATGGATGAGGAAACACTTATTCACATGACAAAACAAGTAACAAGGTGAAAAAAAAGAACAAGATAGAACAAAAAAAAGAAAAATATGTACATAGTGTATGGCACCACCCCTGATGCTAATTGAAAATAGTGTTTGAGATCTTGGCCATTGGTAGGGAAAGATTCAATCTTCCCGTCAAGTGATTGATGTAGATAGGTGTTTTGGTTAAGCTTCTCGTGTATAGTGAATGGTCCAATCCACAGGGATTGAAACTGAGTATGTTTGTCTTTGTCTTCATGGAATTTGTCCCACTTCAATACTAAGTCACGCACACTAAATGTTTTCTTCCATTCAGACTTCTTATCGAACCACATCTTGATATGATTTGATGAAGTAAAAATTTCTCTTTGGCTTTCAATCTTTTTTCCTGTAGCTTGTGAAGGGTGTACATCCTATGTTGCACTAACATACATGGCTTGCCTTGGGATTTTTGGGAGATCTGAAGAGCAGGAAATTAGATATTGGGTGGGATTATGGCCTCTTTTTCGTATACCAGGAAGTAAGGGGAGGTGTTTAAGGAAGGCTTAGGTGTGACTCGGTCATCCCACGGAGCATTTACGAAAGCAGAGTGCCAGTTCCTTTTCAGATAATGTGTCCTTATTAATGATATGGATCAAGTTTTTAATTGTGGATTCAATAAGACCATTCCCCTGAGGGTAGTAGTTATCAAATGCTTCAATACAATTCCATTTTCCAATGCAAATTCATAAATATTTAACGATGAAAAATACGTTGCATTATTAAAAAAAAAGTGAATTATGAACACCAAACTTGGAGATGATGTTCTATTGCAGGAAGTTGATGACTTCCTGATCATTCACCTATTTCAGTGGAGCTTCTTTTGTCCACCACGTGAGTAATATGTGGCAGTGAGAATGTAGCGATGCTTCTTTGATGAATGTGAAAATATTTTGCTAATAATATCGAAGCCCCACTATTCAAACAGTTCGTCCACTGCGATAGGTTAGAGTAGGGCAACGAATTTCTTGTTTCTACCGGCACACCTTTGACAGACCAGACAGTTGCGTACGTGAGCATGATCATATTTAAATAATGTAGATCAATAAAACCGTACCGCATGATTTTATGCACAGTTGGGTTGCCTGCAAAGTGTCCCCCGACTGGTCCATCATGAAGATCACACAATACCTTCTCTGAATCATGTCTGTCTAAACACCTAAACAATATTACGTTATGGTGCTTTCTGAAAATCACCCCATGCACCAAATGGTAGGATAATTATTTAAGCCTTAGTGCCCTCTTCTGTCATGTGAAAAAATGGGAGGTCATGACGCCATGCTCAAGGTATTGGCGCACATCCACATACCAAGGATTTATGCTAGTAGTGGGGATGGCTCACTTAATAATGTACATATCAATTTCTTGCCCCCACCCTGAACGATTTTCTTCTCATTTTGCGTCCATTGCTTCAGATTCTAGTCGAAAAATACCATGGCCCTTTATCGTGTGATATGGCCTGATATCTATATCATATTCTTGGAAAAGAATCATCCAGTTCACTCTCCTTTCACCCAACTCTTGTTGAAAAATAAATTATCTGACTGTTGGCTGGGGGGAACATATACTATAATGATTCTTCAATAAATAGGGCTATAAGTGCTTCACCACCTTGTATACTACATAAGCTTGTTTATCCATAATGGGGTAGTTTAGCTTAGGTCCTTGTAGACTTGCGCTCATCTTTTTACGTGAGTAAAACGACCAGAGACATGTCAAAAGCAAAGGTGTAGAAAAAAAATCCTTATTGAAATCTGGGCTGTATAACGCAGGTGCTTCTGCAATTTCTTGGTTTATACGAGAAAATGCATCCTTTTCCTTATTATACCATTTATAAATAGAATCCTTCTTCACCATCTCCTTTATTGGTTTTACAATCTGAGCATAGTTAGAGATGAAATTGTGGAGAAAGTTGATCTTTCCTAAGAAGGACTACATGGCCTTCTTGTTCACTTGGAAGGGAATCTGCATGATTTTTATGGCCCTATCAAGGTATAACTTAATCCCACTTTTAGCGATAATGTTTCCCAAGAGATTACTGTTAGATACTGTGAATATTACTTTCTTGGGATTGAGGGATATCCTGTACTTGCGACATCACTTGAAAATTTTCTTTAAGTGATGTATATGATCTGACCTATATTTAGAGAACACATTTATGTCATCGAGATTGACCACTATGCACTGGCCAAAAAATTCACTGAATGTGATGTCCATAGCTCGTTGAAATGTTGCACCTAACCAACCCAAATGAAATTCGCTTAAAAGCGAACATACCCCACTTCATTCGGAAGGTGGTCTTGAGTCTGTCAGGTTTTGAGACTAGAACCTGGTTGTAGCCTAAATATCCGTCAAGCACATAAAACATTTTAGACCCCGATATTGTTTGTAAAGCTTGTTCCATGGATAGAACGGGGTAGTTATCATTGCCTGAGGCATGATTGAGATTTTATAAATCAGTTCACAGACAAATTTCCCTAGATTTCTTTCTGACAGGGACCAAATTTGACACCCAAGTATAGTGTCACACTTTGTATACAATTTGGGCATCCAAGAACTTCTTTAACTCTTTCTAAATGTGAGGCTCAAGTGTCAAATGTACTTCCTCAGTTCTTGCAGAAATGGCTTGGAACCTTCCTTTATTGGGATTACAAGTTAGATGATTCGTGTGTCATAAGTTTTAAGCTCATCGTATGTCCATGCGAACACATCTCGGTACTGCTTGAATAAGAAGAAAAAGGCTTGTCGCTCTTATGGTGTACAAAAAGTACCAATATTAACATATTTCATATCCTTGTTTATTCCCAAGTTAATATGTTCATGCGACAACGTGGAACTGTGGGTTTTGGAATTAAAATGTGCTCACGAGTGATTTTGCAAGTCATACAAATTTTCTAAAGATACTACACCCTTTTGGATGAGATTACTTTACTCATGTCTGATGCATCCTACAATGCCTTTTCGTTGTCATCATCATCGATCATTGCATATTTGAACACATCAACATTTTCCATGAAGCACAGTATCTACTGGTCATCATTAAAATTGTGTAAGTTAGTGATTTTATCTGGGATGAAAGGTTTCTAAATAATTTCTATAGAAAATTTGTCCCTTAATGGTGACAACCTAGCAACAACATTTTCTAATGCATCCGCAACTATGTTACTCATTTTTGGAATGGAAATGATATTAAAATCTTTGAAATGTGAAATCAAACACCATACCTCTTGTTGATAACTCTTTAGATGAGGTGAGACACGATGTATGGTGCCACATACCTGTCGCATCACAATTTTTTAATCACCTACTATTTTTAAGGATGAAACATTGAGGTCAATGGATATTTATAAGCCTAATATAAGTGCTTCATATTAAACAATGTTGTTATTGCACTCAAATTCCAAACTACTTGAGATCAATATTTTTCTCTACAATAGGTCTATTAAAACGCAACCAGCTCCAAATCCTTCCTTTGTCTTAGAACCATCAAAGTACAAAGTCCACATGTTATATGTACAAGGATCATGAACTACACTAGTACTAGTGCTACTACTACTACTACTACTACTACTACTACTTACTGTACAAAGGTAATTTGCACCAGTTGGACTAGGAAGGCGCTCTAATTGTATTTCTAGTGGGAATGGGGATAGTTGGGCAAGATAACACCCGAGTTGTGTCTCCAGGAATTAATTTCTGAAAATAAGGTATGTGAAAGGCACTGGTTCTTTTTGTTCGTTCAATGGAGTAACATTACGTTTCATGTATCTTTCTGAGTCCACTCGAATATGGTTGTTTCTTCACTTATATGGAATCTATAGGTGTGACCAGTCTATAACAAATAATCCTTGTAACTTACTTGACCATTCTCTACTTAAAAAAAATATGTATGCCTCTGGTATGTCCACAATCACTATGTTTATGCATTGGTGAACTCATTCGTCAGATGATACGTGGATGATCACATCTAGGAGTTCACCAACCGCATGGCCAAGAGTTTTGTCTAGCTGAATCATATGTGCATCCATTTTATCCCATTTTGCATTGATTTTCTTTATGATGGATAATGGAATTAAATTCATTGATGCACCAGAATCAACCAAGAAATTGTGTAAATTGAAGCTGAAAAATTCAAATTTTAAGAGAAAGGGAGGATAGAGTGTACTCGCTTCCATTGTTAAAGAATTAAGTATTGATTCAAGGGAACCAAAAGACGTACACGATCCCTTATGTGAAGGGGAATTGTTACCTGCGGAGGATTTCCCATGTGCATGTAAGATAATGTCCTGTTGGCTCATGATCTTAATTAGCTCAAACATTGAAATTTTTTCATGAACCTACTTCATGTATTCAACTATGTTATAATCCACAATGGAAAGGATGGCCAAAGTGTCTGGGGAGGTAGCTTGATTCGTGACTTCCGGAGTGAAGGCCTTGTATTTTCTGTTTGTGGAAGTTCTCTTTGTTGAGACTACTTTCCTATACTTGCTCTGAGTGTTCTACACTAAGTTAACTAGCCGACTGATTCTCCTTAATGAATCTTCTTTGAGTTTCTTCCTCATCAACTCTGTTGTGGTGGTCGACCCTTGGCTCCTTACATTATATTGGTTGGTCTGTTTTTTGGCCGGAGGTTCACTCAGAGACTGTTTCTCAGCTGTAATATTTTGGGATGTAAGTATACAAATGAACATGTTTACTATATACCCAACACTTGGATTCTCATCGGTTGCAGCAACTTCTTCCTTTTCTTCTTTAGGTTCGTTCTACTCATCAACAAACACTGCATCGCAAATATGCGTAGGAAGAGAGTTCATGGTGTGATTCCATTGTGGGTATGTTTTCTCAGAATCGTACTCTTGATGGAATTAAAAGTATACATCCATGCCCAACTTGTCAATATTCAACGCAACGTTTGAGCTTTGTGCAAACGTTGTCGGTTAGTTACTACTGCTACCTGAATTCACAATCCTTTTGAGATAGTTGTATTACGGAGGATTGCTGCTCACGGTGGTCTCACTTGACCTTTGTTTGAGTTCTACCATCTCATTTGACATATTTGTAACCATGCGGGTCAAGTTCTCAAGATCATATACTTATTTCTCTTTAGCCTTGCTCATGGAGACAAGAGCCCTTTTACCTGTGTCTTTGGATTCCTTTATTAGTTCATCGTCTGAAATGAATCCAATTGCACGCAATTCCTTCTCTAGTGCGATAATCTCTTCATAGTTTTCCATTAGCGACCATTTCGCATATCGCTTCACGAATTGCACAATGATCCTTGATAAGGCAGAAGTGTAGTAATCTATGGTGATGGAGTCATGAGGTTTCGTATCTTCTACAACTCTGTTTAATATGCGATTGAAGTTTTAATTGAAGTCTTTAACTTTCTCTTTCTACTCCATCTTTAGATTACCCAACCCTTTCAATAAGATGGCGTGGGTCTAATCATCAACAAATTTTTCAAGGAACATTTTCTTAAACCCCATCCAATTATGGATGGAGTTCACTAGAAAGTTCTGATACCATACAACTGCCCTACCATCCAAGGTACATGGGAAAATTCTACATGAAACATAATGATGATGTACCTCGTGTGTTTGTAGATGTAGGTAAATTTTTTCCATATGGTCTTCAACATTCACTATTTTATCAGGGTCATACTTTGTTAAGAGCTTCTATGAATGCTTCGGCGTCTTGTGCAACACACCCATAAGTGCAAGTGGGCCATGAGTCATCCAATCCAAATCTTGGTCTACCATGTCTTGTTATTCAATCTTCTCCCCTTATTTTTCATATTATGATGGCTCTTAGTTTTCTTCCTCACCACCTAACTCGCGAAAAGTTATGCCTGAGAGTACGAGGTTATTACTGTTTCTACCACTGAAAACTGGAGGTTCTTCTGCGTTTTCCACAAAGTATTCTAACTGTTTAAAGGGGGAAATAACTATGTCTTCAAGAGAGGAAACCACTATCCTAGTAGGGTTGATTTTATTTTTCTATGAATGTAATATCCCAAAAGGGAAAATTTAGCAATATTGACCATAAAAATGTTATTTCCAAAAAATTACGCTATAACAGTGGGAAAAAAAACTTAGATCCATTAGAATATGTATTATGGCCCTCACATACAAAAGGGGATAAGAAACAAATCCCTTTTGCTAAGTTAAACAGATCTCTCGGCCTCAAAATAACTTAAAAACACCCAAACCCCATGACTTACACCATGTAGAATTAATGAAGCACATGAATGCGTGATTTACTGAGGGTTTATGCAAAATTATGATAGAAAACCATATATATGGAGTTTTATTAGGCAACATGCTGAGAAAACAGAGATCTAGCCTCTTCAATACATTATTGAGATAACCCGACAAGGGTTTCTTGAAAGCATAAGTACAAAAGAGTAGATCTATACATCCAAATATGAAATAACGTAGTCTTACTGCAGATTTACATACATATAGATGAATGATACAAGAAATAGATGAGAATCCCCTTTGGTAGCTTTCCGGAAGAAGGATTGACCCTTTCCTTAGTAAACTAGCTCAAAACCAAGGGGTTTAACCCTAAATAAAAAAATGCCAGAGTTGCAGTCCTGGGACTGAATAGTAGCTGCAACACAAGAACTAGATGGAGATGGCTGACATTGAAACATGAGATAAATGAACCTCCTCCAATGGATCTTCCAAGTGAAAGGCTGATCCTAACACTGAAGATCTCACCCTCCAATAATCACTGCAAACCCTCACTACAGATACACACTGAAAATAACGCAGTCAAGGAGAGGGAATATGTTGTAGGAGATATAAAATGTATTGGCCAAGTGCAAAGATCTGAAATCAACTCAATAGTCCTCTTCATTGATCTCCCAAATGAAGGAAAGCTTCCTCCTCTGAAAAACAAGCTTCGGAAGTGGTGTTGTGAAACCTCCACTACAACACCCTGCAACACAACATTATACTTCAGCAAAAATAATGTTGTAGCTGAAGGAGGTGGCTTGGCCTTAAGCATGAATGTGGAGAAATGAAGTACAAGCTCCTTCAAGAGGCCTCTCAAGAAAGGAGAAGGAATTCCTAAACAGGAATGCCTTGTGCTAAGCGGCACAACAACTCTGCTAAACAACAAGAGAATGCAAAATAGTCTAACCATACCACAATTCAATAATCCATAACATGTATTGCTATGGCTGCCTTGCCCTCCTTTTATACAAATGGAATCCCTCTCACCTTGGGTCCCACTCATTAGGGTTTCCTCCACCAAGGAATATTCCTCCCACTATCTCTGCGCTGTCTCCATAGATGATCTCCACCTCTTATCCCAACGTTGTTGACTTGGTCAAACTTTACCTTGTCCAGATGCAAATTCCCCTTTCCACACATGAGGGTGTGAAATCCAGCTCCTATGATGATCCCTTTTCACACTATGAGGGATTTTATTCTTATTTCTGAAATGTATGGCCCCCCTTACCCATTTATTCATCTCCTAAGGGAATTCAACAAAATTCAATATTCCAATTAGTTGCATGCTAATTTTGGAATATTACAGTCCTCCCCTCCCAAATGTTGCTTGTCCTCAAGCAATTGCAAGGATAGAACTGAGAAGTCTCCCGTCCTCCTACTGTAGCATCCACATATGATAAGCTCCTCCAAGGAATGAGATGTTGTCTCATCAATAAATTTCCATATTGCCTCTCCCAAGCATGAAAGTTAGCTAAATAGCTATCACCATGAATAAGTAGAGTCCTCAAGGAGGAAATAAGGTGTTTTCTAGAGGTCCCTTTGAGGAATGGGATCTGAAATGTATTGGGAATCATCATTCCATGTGGATCCTCCATCCCCAAGCAATCATCCATACAAAGTGAGTTACCTCCCAACATGACAACTCCTGAAAATCCTCCTCCACCTCGAGCTCCTGCAATGTAGGTGGGCTGAAAATCTGATCATGGTAGACAAAATAGCCTACCCCACGTTGTCCTCCTCTCCACTTATGATAAGTGTAGAGTATCTACTACTCTTGGGCTGCAAAAGTGTTTCCTCCAAGTGGTAAGAAGAAAACCGGATCTCCAAAGATATTCCCTCCAACATTGTGAATCATGATGGCCCAAACCATCCCATATATGATGAATAGGAAATTACCATCATATGGCATCCAAGTGAGGGGAATATTGAAGGTTTCAAGTAGAGATGAAAGGTACCAACAGTGTCCCAAGTGGTCATAGCACAATTTTCCTAATTACTGTTGCACAACATGACATGGAAACTCATAGAAAAGTTTCTCCCAATGATTTATGAGAGTCATAGCCCAAGTGATCCAATCAATCTCATGGCCCACATCATGAAGAAACAAGTGTTTTGATGTGGTGGCCATATCACCTCCCATTCTCCCCTTAGAACATGTAATGCAAAAAGTGTGGGAATCCTCTTCCCCAAATGACACATCCAACCAATGTGTCTCTCCCCCAATCATGCTCCCAATAAAAATAAGAACAACAGCAACATAGGGAACCATAATGAGAATCATACTTGTTGCCATATGTAGCAAGGGAGAAGGAAAATGGTCCCTCAAATTCATCCAACACAGTTTGATTCTCAACTGCAATGGAGAATGATATAATGTGTGGCTCCTCAACCACTTGCTTACTGCCCCAATCTCCTCACAATTTTGGAGAAAGTGTATGGTGTATGGTGCAAAGTAAACATGCTCTGCAAAAGATAAAATCTCCCCAAGTCCTCCTAGGGAGTGGCCATCACCAATACTTCTCATGGCCTCAAGTAGACCATGAAGTCTAGAAGGAAGAATGCTCCCTTCTTGAGCAATATCTTGCACATATATGTTTAAGGGTTGCACATATACATTATACAAATCATTATGTAAACAAACAATACCCTTACCATATGTTTTGCCCGTGCAAATGGAGTGGCTCATAGATGAGTCTCCTCTCATCCTAAAAGAGAAAAGAGGTGGCTGTGCTAACTCTTCCAAAGAGTTATGTATCTCCTCCATCTCCATATGATCCATGCATCTCCTCATATCCTGATTTATCTCCTCCTCAAAGCCTTCCCAAAAATACCCCTCCATGATGGTGTGGTATGCTCTCATAGAATAAGTGTGGCTAAAAAGGAAATCTTCATGAGCTACTTGTAGCAACTTCTCCTTGAGCTTGGAAGCTCTTGATAAGAAGATCCTACTATGATACTAGATGACCCCATCTCTGACTAAATATCCTTCCTCATGCAACTGGTCATCCAATATCATACAAGTAAAAATATCCTTGGAATAATCCACCAACAACTGAGATTTCCAATATGGATCTATCCTCCATAGTGATAGCGTTGATGATCTATCACAAAGAACATCTGTCATATAGTTGTCCTCCTCTTTGACATATCTCATGCCAAAGATGAAAGTTGGAAGGCTGCTATCCTTCCCATGCCGCTCCTGCCACAACGAAGAATCTAAAGTGAGAGTGGGTAATGATGATGTTGGGAGAATATCTCCCTCCTCCTTGAGTCTACCCAAGACTCTCAGCACTGTAAAATTACCCCCCAAGGTCTCCACTCCTCTGAAATCAATGAGTGGTGCCTCAAAAGGTGAAGCATCTCTCATCATCTATTGATCTGGTGGTCTCTTTGGTGAAATGTCTCCATGCAATGTGACATCAACATCAAGAGTATACTGCATAGATGAATGGACATAATTGTCCTTGCCCTCACTGTGCAGTCCAGTCTCCTTCTTCTGTGCATCAACCCTCTGAAATAGATAGGGGTGTGTGCTCCTCATCAAATGATGCAGGTCATCCTCCCTATCTCCTCCTTTTATCTACATAGTTGCAACCCTTTCATCAATGGCACATGTAGATCATGAGTTGTGTCTTGATCTCCAAATATGAGATCCCGGGGAATTCCTTGCAATACTACAATAATCCCTCTTGTTGGAGCAAAAGCTCCCTTTTCCTCTGCATGAGGTGCTAGATAAACTCTAGACATGACAACGATGTTTCCCTCATCCTTATCAATATGTATGGGCAACCTCGCAATGATTGGATCCTATTTTGAAAAAGGGATCTCCATACCATCTTTCTCAAGAATATGAGATAGAGGTCTTTCCTCTAGCAAGGTATGATGCAAGATATTAGCCTCCTCAATGGTTTCCTAAAGTGGAGTTGAGTTTATAGTTTCCTCCATCACATGCAAGGTTTCTGTTTGTTTATGTTTGTTTAGCTTCACCACATGTGTTGCAAAAAGTTTTTCATAAAATATTTCCACCAAAGTCTTAGTGAACTTAGCATAAGAAGAAGTATTTGCATTCTTCAAAGAAAAATACTCAAATATCGACCATGCATAGGCCTTACCTCCAAAATGTAGCGCTGCAAATTTTATGTCTTCATCTTCAGAAATTTGGTGCTGCTGCAAATAGGTGTCTAGCTCCTCCACCCAAGCTCTGGCTGAACATGTAGGTGAACCATCAAAAGTAGACAGGAGAAATCTACTCTTATTATGCTACTTGCTTCTTTCCACCTTGATCTTGCAAAAATATGGGAAAGTGATATGATCTCTAAACTTCTGAGTTTGAGATTTATATTCTTGTAGAAAATCACTAAGATTTTCTCTCTTAGGCATCCCTTCTTCTTCTATCTTCCTCATACCAAATCTGGGCATAGGAATGCATTGTGCATCATGATGTGTGGCTGCATGCTCACACTCATCATATGAAAATCTAGATTTTTCTTCAAAATCAAACTCTCTTGGATATTCTCTACACATCTCCTTCCTCATCTCCTTGAGATCTCCTTTAATGCTCTGTATAGATTGAAAAAGAAGCTTTGAGAGCCTCTCTTCCTTCCTTCCTCCAAAGAATGGAGTCTTATTTTTATCTTTTCTGCTCATATTTTTCTTCTTGTATTCTTGATATCATATTGGTTAAGATTCCATAGGCTGAGCCAATATTATGCTCTAATACCACTGTAATATTCCAAAAGGGAAAATTCAGCAATATTGACCATAAACGTTATTTCCAGAAAATTACGCTATAAAGGTGGGAAAGAACACTTAGATCCATTATAATATGTATTATGGCCCTCACTTACAAAAGGCGATCAGAAACAAATCCCTTTTGCTAAGTTAAACAGGTCTCCCGACCTCAAAATGACTTACAAACACCCAAACCCCATGACTTACACCATGCAGAATTACTGAAGCACATGAATGCGTGATTTACTAAGGGTTTTTACAACATTATGATAGAAAACCATATATTTGGAGTTTTATTAGGCAATATGTTGAGAAAATAGAGATCTAGCCTCTTCAATACATTATTGAGATAACCCGACAAGGGTTTCTTGAAAGCATAAGTACAAAAGAGTAGATCTATACATCCAACTATGAAATAACACATTCTTACTTCAGATTTACATATATATAGCTGAATGATACAATAAATATATGAGAATCCCCTTTGGTAGCTTTCCGGAAGAAGGATTGACCCTTTCCTTAGGAAACTAGCTCAAAACCAAGGGGTTTAACCCTGAATACAAAAATTTCGGAGTTGCAGTCCTAGGACTGAATAGCAGCTCCAAATCAAGAACTAGATGGAGATGGATGAAGATGAAACATGAGATAAATTAACCTCCTCCAGTGGATCTTCCAAGTGAAAGGCTGATCCTAACACTGAAGATATCACCCTCCAACAATCACTGCAAACCCTCACTACAGATACACACTAAAAATAACTTAGTCAAGGAGAGGGACTGCGTTGTAGGAGATATAAAATGTATTGGAAAAGTGACAAGATCTGAAATCAGCTCAAGAGTCCTCCTCACTGATCTCCCAAAGGAAGGAAAGCTTCCCCCTCTAAAAAACAAGCTCCGGAAGTGGTGTTGTGAAACCTCCACTACAACACCCGGCAACACAACATTATACTTCAGCAAAAATAACATTGTAGCTGAAGGAGGTGGCTTTGCCTTAAGCCTGAGTGTGGAGAAATGAAGTACAAGCTCCTTCAAGAGGCCTCTCAAGAAAGGAGAAGGAATTCCTAAATAGGAATGCCTTGTGCTAAGTAGCACAACAACTCTGCTAAACAGCAAGAGAATGCAAAATAGTCTAACCAGACCACAATTCAATAACCCATAACATGTCTTGCTATGGCTGCCTTGCCCTCCTTTTATACAAAGGGAAGCCTTCTCACCTTGGGTCCCACTCATTAGGGTTTCCTCCACAAAGGAATATTCCTCCCACTATCTCCGCGCTGTGTCCAAATATGATCTCCACCTCCTATCCCAACATTGTTGACTTGGTCAAACTTGACCTTGTCCACATGAAAATTCCCCTTTTCACACACGAGGGTGTGAAATCCAGCTCCTATGATGATCCATTTTTACACTATGAGGTATTTTATTCTTATTTCTGAAATGTATGGGCCTCCTTACCCATTTATTCATCTCCTAAGTGAAATCAGCAAAATTCAATATTCCAATTAGTTGCATGCTAATTTTGGAATATTATAGAATATGGAAGACTGAGTACTCCCCGAATCAATCCAACTACTTCTGTGAACTAATGGGTTATAGGAAAAATAGCTCAAATTTTATTATATGAAATTTGACAAGTTCAAGTGGGTTGTGGTTGGGAAGAGTCACCAACTTCAGAAACACGAGTAGGGCAGGTGCATTGAACGTTGCTGGCTTCATCAAAAGATGAGATGTTGTGGTTGGTGAGTTTATCAACCATAAAATATTGGTTTCCCTCCTTCTAATTCCAGAAAGTTTGACAGTGCTAGACTCGCCAACATTAAGGGGATCTACCTGATATGAAGTCCCAATTAGACCTCCCACCATTTGATGTAGGAGTCCCATCCGAAATAAAGTCCTGGTTTCCATATTCTTAAATATTTTCCTTGGCTCTGACTGTCAACAAGAGAGAGGGATGCAAATGTACTTTTGAAAAGAAAGGGGGGTGTTCCTAGTGAATGTCCAATTGCAAGTATGTAAATGTTCTTATACTGCGGGGAGAGAGAGAAAAGTGAGCCTCTAAGAGAGAGGTAATAATACCACCCAGGAAGAGACACACATGAACCAAAGGATATGTCTAACATCTAGCGGAGTAGTCGACAAGGGATGTGACAACCATTACAATAAAAAAATGAAAAATATATTCCTAATATATTGGGGAATATTCCACAAGGATGGGACAACAATAACAAACATTACAACACATTCTCAATAATATAATTACTAAAATGACCGAAATAGTTTAAATATCTTAGCACATGTGAAAGAAAACATGAAATACAAACATCGACAGAATATTCTTACAAGAATTTATAGTCCATGCATGAAGAACGTGTTGGCCTCAGAAGGATTTTGTTATTAAGTAAAATTTCCAAGACACATATGTATAATGAACATCACTAGCTCTAATAGTCGAGCGTTGGAGCCACTCCTTTCTCCACAAAAGAACTAGCTTATCTCTCTAATGCTTTGCTTGTGGAGCCAAGATGAAAAGTCCCTTTCTCATAGAATGAGAGAGTATATATAACCAATGGTCACTCTTTGACTACCCTCCTGACTGTTTGACTTCCATGAATTTTCAACTTACATGACTCTTGACATTCATGTGTGTCCTTTGGACTTCCACTTTACAATACATTTTGATTACAATAGACATGGTGTATAATAGTGATGTGGCATAAGACCATTCATGACATGACATGACATGACATGACACTGCTGACATGGACTGCTTGATGACATGGAAATTTCAAGCCACTGATGTTGCTAAGAGTTGAGTATATTCATGAAAGAGCTTTCCTTTTCTCCTTTGCATGCCTTGGTGATAAGCAGTCTTCAATGATCTCAAGTCATGGCTCGTGGTCGCAAAATAGTGTCCTTTCACCCTCTTGATCAATCATCTTGTGATTTCAGCTGCAAGAGTGTCTTTGAGCATGCTTCCCTCCTTCTTATCTTCCTTCATCATCTTGCCATGACATGATAGAGTGCATGTTCCTGCAATTCAATCATGATGGGATGAAATCTATCCGAAAACCCCTATCCTGAGATGATGCATTCTGATCCATGAACTAAGCCTGAAACAAGTGACATGATGAACAAGGAGGCTCAATGACTGTGCAGTTTCAAAATTAAAGAAAGACATGGGAAGCCTTTAGCTTTCAGACTACACAATGCATAGTTCAAGTTGGATTGAGGGACATGACTACGCAGTTTCTAGAGCCAGTGAGACAGGCTGTAGGGATGGGAATTGGGAGATATTACTGTGCATTTCTGGGAGTCAAATAAGGTTGGGTGACTACACAACTACGCATTTCAAGGGCTTAGTGGATTAGATTAATGCTTGAGGTTATGAAATGTGCAATTTAGGTTGGGATGGAGGCCATGACTGTGTAATTCCGGAGGTCGAGGTGAAGACTTTGTCACATAAACTACTCAATGGAGCATCCTTTGGAGGTGGGTACTTTGTGCTACGCAATGAAAAGTAGAAATTTCATAGCTAGAGGTCTGATACTGCATAGTATGTAGCTCAGGGGAGGTCAGGTGAAGCTAAGTTGCTCGTTCGGGAAGTTTTCTGAAAAATGACAAAGTGCGGGACTAGTGAGATCCGTGTGAAAAGTGATGAAATTTGACTATGATCACACACTTAGCATATTTGACGACTCAAACAACATAGATCATCCATTTCATACAAACAAAGCATTTCCCTCCGTGTGAAATATTTTTGACTGATTATGACAAGTGCGACCCCAAAGATACATTTTACTACGACCGTGACGATAATTGTGTGACATTAATCAAAACTTTGGAAATGCGTGTGATGGGTACTTGCAAGGTTATAAAAACTCATTTGAACAAAGGTGACATCTTGGAATGACTATAAAAATTTCATACCTACAATACAACAGCCAACATGCCAAAAAAGGGCACTTTTCCTATCTTGCGAAATGGATCACAACACTTTAAGAAAACCAATAAAATGACCTTCAAAGTGTTATCACAAAATCAGACCTGATAGGATGCTCATCAAACCAACCTTGTGCAACTATTTAAACCAATATTTTGGTTGAGGCTTAGCCTCCTCAACCTGAGAGGGCTCTCTCAAGGGTTTATGATTTTTGATAAATATGTAGATGGCTAACTCTATATGGGATAAAAACAGATAAATGATATAAGCTGGTTGTAAATCACATTAGCAAGTGTACAATGGGCTTATGGAGTCAAAATATCTTAACATAAGAAAACACCACTACAATAGAATATTGAAAATATGCCATCAGAATAAGAACATGCAAGAACTCCTTATGCACCTTGAGTTGTCTAAGTAGAAATTCTGTATTAGGCTGAAAACAGCCACTTACATAAAACAAAGTCTTTTTGCTAACAAATGTCAAACCCTTTCTATTTCGACTTATTGATATTTTATAGATCCTTTACATCATGAGATAAACTTCTCTGTAACTAGATACATTAAATTCCCATGCTTTGACACCTATTCTAACTATAAAACATGGTATTTATTACAAACACAGCTGTAAAACTAACATAGAGTCCTATTACAAATAGAATTAGAAATCTTTTGGTTCTACTCAAAAAAGATTTATCTAAACTTAAATACATCATTTGCCACCTATCATTCCATTAAGTCGAATCCTAATGATGAGTTTCAACTTGTTATAACCATAATGTTGATGATGTTGATCCCCTGTAATCTAGGAAACTGCTCCCCTGTTTTTAGGCTTAGGATCCCTTTAATTTCCTGAGATATTATGACCACTTCCAAATGATAACTTTGAGGCTAATTGATGTTGGGAACATGATTGACATATTTCCTAAGTCATCCCTTCATGCCATCTATACGAAACCACCTTGAACTTCTCAAAACCATGAAAACAGACATGCGCTACGAAACCAACACAGTTTCGTAGCGCTTTTCATAGCGCGGTATTTTTTACCATTTTCCTTCAAAATTTAACTTCCTTTCCTTCAGATTTACTTTGATATTCACTTGATATATCTTCCTTAGGAATTTCAAATCGAAATTCCTGGTCTTCCCTCCAAAATTTGATAAGAAAAAGGGTGAAAAAGCTGCTATAGCAATTTCGTAGCGCTTTTCACCCTTTTTGCACTACAGGCGCGACGAAACTGCTGTGCAAGAATTTTTAACCAGATTTTCACAAAATTTTAAAACAAAAAGGTACCATAGCTTCAGAAATCATTGGCTTCGTCAAAAGCATCAGATATTTGAACTAAAAACATAATATTCACAAAATTTGATCCTCATTTTCCATTTAGAGTTTGTTTTGAATTTGTCATTTTGTACCTTTGCTTTTTAGTTCATCTTGAGACTATTTTAATTTTAGCTCCAAATCCTTCACTTGGATTCTTAACTTCCTGTTACTTGCTCTCAAATGATTGTTGATCACTCTAACAAACCTTGCTTCTTTCATAGCTGGAACTGTCCATGTAAAGAACTGCTGGGCACTGCTTGGGATCTCTGACCTAGCAACTTTTTGACCTTCCCAAACAATCTTCAACCTCTTGAATTCTATCTTTTCAATGTTGTGCTATCTTGCCCTCTTTCTCATCATTTCCATTTGTTGATTTTCTAGCTTCAACCTTTCTTCCAACAGTTGACATTCTGACATGTGTTCTTTTCCCTTCTCTACCTTGTTGACTGCATGCTCCACTATAGGAGATGAGAGACCAATCACCTTTTTAGGGGCTTTAGCTGCTTCAATAGTCACTTGGAAATATTTACTGCTTTCTTGGAGTTTCTTTTCATGTATGGTTAGAGGTTTCCTAGCTTGAAAAACAAAAGCTGCATTCTCACCTTCAAAATCCAATTTCTTTGCTGATTTGATTTTTCTCTGTTTAGGTTCATTCACTTCAATGAAATCTGCTTGCACAATGGGTGATTCTTCTATGTCTATTGCATGCAGTATATCATCCAAGTTCCCTTTTTTTACACAGAAATTTGTCACCATCCCTGCAATTCCCCATCCCGCACATTGGAGGGCTTATTCTATGACCTGTGAGCAGTGACATGATCTGAAAACACTTTCATGGCATTCCCCTAGGCATGGAATTTCATTCTCTTGAAGACAAATCCTTGAGAAAAACCCTAAAAATAGCCTTTTTATCCTTGGCGCGACACGTCAGTGTTATACCCACGCCAATTAGGGAAATCCTCCAAAGAGGGCACACCAGCTGGCACACTTTCTCAGTGTTGTACCCGCATCAGGCTTATTAAGGAGTGTTTAAAAAAAATAAATGGCAGAAGATTGACTCCAACCAACTCCTGAACTGGTCTCTAAATTGAGTTGGGATGTTTGGCTCCAGATCTCCATGTAGAGGAAGTAGTTTTCCACCTCTCATGGAAGCTTCCTTGAAGATAGGTCCAATCCCATGATTGTAGGGATCCCAACTCCCCTTCCACCATCTATATAAGCTTGCCATTTCCCTTTGCAAGCTAGTCTCCAAGAGTCTCCAAGAGTCTCCAAGAATCTCCAAGAGCCTTCATAGCCTAAATAACGCTGCAAGAGCTTTGATAGTCCTCATAGTGCCAAATCCATAGCAAGGAGATTGATGATTGAAGAGAGAGGCTTGTCCCCATTCCCGACAAGATTTACTGAGACGTATTCCGCTGACGACCCGCCGAAGGAAGGTTCAACGTCAGAGCCTGGTTGTATTTTGTTAGGTCCCTATATCACTAGTATAGTCCCTTATTATTGTTAGTGTAAACCCCTTATTGTTATTATTGTACCCTTGTAACCCCCATTTTGTTATTATTGTGCCCTTAAATTATTATTGTTACGTCGGCTAGGATTACATTGTGGCCCACTAGGATTACATTATGGCCCCATGGACTCCTATATATAGAAAGGAGGTTTTGTGAATTGTATCATCCAAGAATTGTTCATTTATGTAATGTATTGGAGGTTTCCCCCTCAAAGTGGCTCATTCTAAGGCGTTGATATCTCTTTTCTTCTCTTTTTGGAGCTGGTTACACAACATTTGGTATCAGAGCTTTGGATTCTAGGGTTTCGCTGCTCCAAACAGGTCATCATGGCATTTTCACTATAAAACTTTTTCTACGAAGGTTCAGAAGCTGAAATTTTTAGGGTGAGAAGCTGAAATCTTGAGGAAGATTTTCTAAAAATTTCAGAGCTTGGTTCGCAATATTTTCGGAGATATGATCTGTTGAAGTTAGGTATTTTTTCAGGCTCCTAAATAGGTCATCGTGGAATTTGCGCTATAAATTTTTTTATACTAAGGTTCAGAATCTGAAATTTTTATGGTGCGAAGCTGAAAGCCTAAGGAAACTCGTCAAAAAATTTCAGAGCTTGGTTCACAATATTTTTGGAGATATGATCTGTGGAAGGTAGTGCTTTTTCAGGCTCCTGAATTTCATCTCAAAAAGGTGATCGTGGGAAAATTTCAATAACTCTCTCTCTGAGCATTGGATTGGAGTGCCGTAAAAATTGGTTGCAAGTAAACAGACTGTAGTTTCTTAGCTATCAATTTCAGAGGCAAAGGACAAAACAGTGACACGTGGCAAGTCGTACAAGTTCGCTATACTGAACCAGTCCATAATTAGGTCATTGTGGGAGATTGGACATAACTTTGTCTTGGAGAATCCAAATCAAGTTAGACCTATGGCATTCAAAAGAGAATTCAGAGGGCTACTTCAGTGCTGAATTTCAGATATTGAAGAGCCGCAATCACAGAGATAATACAATTTCAATATCAAGCTCCTCAAAAGCAAGTAAAAGGTGTGTATTTTTTTTCCCAATTGCATAAGTCTTATTTTAAGAATCAAGTTGAATTGATTGGAAGGGCATATTGTAGAATAGATATCAGTATTGGATTAAAAAATGGCCCCTAAAAATAATTCAACACCCATTAAGCCTTTGGAAAGCTCTACTATGACTCATGAAGACGAAGAATTGCAACATGATCTATCAAAATTACAAGAGCAAGTGCAACAAATTTCACTCTCACAAAGAGCAACAAAAAATGAAATGGAAGTTTAGAAGAAAGGCGTGGAAGCTAAGATGGATGGCGTGCAAGCTAAGATGGATGGAGTGCAAGCTAAGATGGATGGCTTGGAAGCTAAGATGGATGGCATGGAGGATGGCATGGAATCTAAGATGGATGACATGGAAGCTAAGATCGATGAGAAAATGGAAAACATGAAGAATTTTCTAAAAGCAGACATGGAAGGTTTGACAAAGTTGATACAAGAAAGGTTTACTAATGGTGAAAAGATAGTAGAAGAACCTCATGATGAGAACAAAATAAATGTTAATTGTGATTTCATAAACTCTAATGTTGGCGGGAAGAACCACCATATTCCAAAGATGGATATGAGGAAGTTTGATGGAAAGGATCCTGTAACATGGATACTACAGATGGAGCAATATTTTGATCTCCACAACGTGCAAAACACACAAAAGGTACGCATTGCAACTTTACATTTAGAAAAAAATACATTTGTATGGTATCGATGGCTTTGCTCCCGTAAAAAAATTGTCACTTGGTCAATTTTTACGGAGGAAATGATAGCACATTATGAGGATACAAAGAGCAACACCTTCTTTAGCCAATTGATAAATCTCAAACAAAAGGGTTTAGTGGGGCGGCACATTGAGGACTTCCAAAAATTGAGTATAAGGGTAACTGATATTCCAGAGGAACACAGGATTGATCTCTTCATAGGCACTTTAAAGGATAACATCCAACATGAAGTTCGCGTTTTGGAACCTGATTCATTGGAGAAGGCATTCAAGTTGGCAAGAAAAGTTGAATGTAAAATTATGGCGACAAGGAAACCTACCACTCAATTCTATAAAGAAGGAAGTGTTGCTACACCTAGATTTCCACAACCTACGAGGTTGACACCACAACAATTGGAAGAAAAAAGAGCAAAAGGGCTTTGCTACAGTTGTGATAGCAAATACACTAAAGGTCATAAGTGTGTTGAAAAGAAATTATTTTACATAGATTGTGAAGAAGAAGAAGAAAATGAAAAAGAAGAGGATATACACCAGGAACCAGCCATAGAAGAGGAAGAAATGAATACGACCATATCATGTAATGCACTGGCCGGAATTACCACTCCTCAAACTCTCAAGATAGTAGGACAGATCAAGAAGAAAAGGGTAATAGTGTTGATTGATTCAGGTAGCACCCATAATTTTATTCATTGTAAGGTAGCCAAGGAATTAAATTGTTTCATATACCCAGCACCATAATGCCAAGTGATCGTTGCAAATGGAGGAACTATAAATTTCTCTGGGAAATGCCATAATATCAAGCTAACCACGGGGGAATATGTATTGACTAGTCCAATGCTTTCCATTCCTATGGGAGGTGCTGATGTTGTACTAGGAGTACAATGGTTACAATCTTTGGGGACAATAGCTTTTAATTTTCAAGAACTTTTCTTGAATTTTTTTTTAGAAGGAAAGGAAGTTGAATTACGAGGTATTTTAGGGAAGCCAGGAAGGATAATAAGCTCTAATGTCATGACAAAGCTTCTAAAGAAAGAACAATGAGGTGTAATTGCACAATTATGCTCACTAGAAGTTCCAACATCAAAATCATCTATTCCTGCAGATCTCCAACAAGTATTAGACAATCATTCCAAGGTGTTTGAAACTCCCAAAGGACTCCCACCTATTCGTGATCATGATCATGCTATTCATTTGATTCCAGGAAGTGTTCCTCCAAACATCAGGCCTTATAGATATCCTTACTTCCAAAAGAGCGAAATTGAACGTATGATTGCAGAAATGTTAGAGGCGGGTATAATTCAACCTAGTCAAAGTTCTTTCTCTGCTTTTGTAGTATTGGTACACAAGAAGGATGGATCATGGCGAATGTGTCCGGATTATAGGGAGCTCAATAAGCTCACCATTAAAGATAAATTTCCCATTCCTTTGATTGATGAATTATTGGATGAATTACATGGAGCAATTTATTTTACCAAGTTGGATCTTCATTCAGGATATCATCAAATTAGAATGAAGACTGAAGATATTCCAAAAACAGCATTTCGAACTCATGAGGGTCATTATGAATTTTTGGTCATGCCTTTTGCCTTACCAATGCACCTTCTACATTTCAAGGGTTGATGAATTCCATTTTCAAACCCTTCCTTAGAAAATTTGTGCTAGTATTTTTTGATGATATACTAATCTATAGCAGGTCTTGGAAGGATCATGTTGAACATGTTGACAGGGTGCTCAAACTATTGCGGGAGAAACAATTATATGCAAAAACATCCAAATGTTTCTTTGGAGTACAAGAGGTGGAATATCTGGGTCATATTGTATCTCACGAGGGCGTTAAGGTAGACCATAACAAAATTAAAGCCATTAAGCAATGGAAAGTCCCCACAACAATAAAACAGTTGCAAGGATTTCTCGGGTTAACGGGGTATTATCGCAAGTTTGTTAAGAATTATGGGAGAATAACAGCACCTCTAAAAACATTATTGAAGAAAGATGCATTTTCATGGAATCCTGAAGCAACTAAGGGCTTTGAACATCTTAAAGAGGCAATGTGCCTAGCACCGGTCTTAGCTACGCCAGACTTCACAAAAACCTTTATTGTGGAATGTGATGCCTCAGGAAATGGAATTGGTGCAGTTTTAATGCAGGATGGAAGACCCATTGCTTTTGAAAGTCGTCCAATGAAAGGAAAGTATTTACAGAAACCTATTTATGAGAAGGAAATGTTAGCAATACTGCATGCACTAAAGAAATGGAGAACTTACCTAATGGGAAGACACTTCAAGGTAAAAACTGATCATGATAGTCTGAAACACTTTTTGGAACAAAGACTATCTTCAGAAGAGCAGCAAAAATGGGTCACAAAGATGTTGGGTTATGACTTTGAAACAATCTACAAAAAAGGAAAGCTTAATGTTGTTGCAGATGCACTCTCAAGAAAGAATGAAGAGGTGGAAGCATTGCTTTGTGCCATTTCTATTATCCAGCCAGATTGGATAACTGAAGCAAGAGATGAATGGAAGAAGGACAAAGATGTATGGATACTCATTCAAAAGTTGCAGCAAGATCCTAGTACATCTGATACATTTAGTTGGAAAAATGATTCCTTATGGTGCAAAGATCGCTTATATCTTTGTAAGAATTCCCAACTAAAACAAAATATTCTTCTGGAATTGCACACTTCTCCTTTAGGAGGACACTCGGGATTTTTAAAAACTTACCAAAGGGTGAAGAAAGAATTTTTTTGGGATGGCCTTAAATCTGATATTCAAAATTTTGTGACGGAATGTTTGGTTTTCCAGCAGAATAAAGTTGCCAACAATTAAGACCCCGGGACTTCTACAACCTTTATCCATTCCAAGTCAACGTTGGGAGGATATTCTAATGGATTTTATCACAGGTTTACCTAAGTCCGAAGGAAAGAATGTCATCATGGTGGTAGTTGATAGACTTACCAAGTATGCACACTTTTGTGCATTATCTCATCCATTTAAAGCAAGTACAGTTGCTACTACATTTATGGACAGAATTCAAAAGCTACATGGAAGCCCAAGGGTTATTGTGACCGACAGAGATCCCATTTTTACTGGAAATTTTTGGACGGAGTTATTTTCTTGTTTGGGTACTCAATTAGCTCATAGCTCATCTTATCATCCTCAATCTTATGGTCAAACTGAGATAGTAAATAAATGTTTGGAAGGATATATTCGTTGTTTTGTATCTGATAAACAAACACAATGGTTCAAGTGGTTACCTCTCGCTGAATGGTGGTATAACACTTCCTTCCATACTGCAGCAAAAATGACCCCATTTATGGCACTTTATGTATATCATCCACCATCCATCACATCATATCTAAGAGAAAATTTGAAGGTTCACGCAGTGGAAGATCACATCGAGCATCAACAAGAAGTTCTCCAACTCTTAAGGATAACCTGACTTTGGCACAAAATCGAATGAAACAACAGGCAGATCAACATCGCAGCGAGAGAAGTTTTATGTAGGAGATTGGGTATTTTTACGGCTACAACCATACAAAAAAATGTCCCTCAAGCAAGCTAAGAAGGATAATAAATTATTACCAAAGTACTATGGTCCTTACAAGGTGTTGCAAAATATTGGTACTATGGCATACAAATTGGAGCTTCCTGCTTCTTCACGAGTACATCCAGTTTTCCATGTTTCATGCTTAAATAAGGTTATAGGTGAAAATCTTCCGGTTCAAACAATATTTCCAGAACTTGATGAGGAAGGAAAAATCATATTGGAACCTGAAGCAGTCATGGAAACAAGAACTCGACAGCTACGGAATCGATCAATTTCAGAGTATCTCATCAAGTGGAAGAACTTACCCACTGAAGATTCTACATGGGAGGATGAGAATTTTATACAGAAGCACCCGAAGCTACTCAAGCGTTGAGGACAACACTTTTTTGAGGGAGAGGGGCATGTTAGGTCCCTATATCACTAGTATAGTCCCTTATTATTGTTAGTGTAACCCCCTTATTGTTATTATTGAACCCTTGTAACCCCCATTTTGTTATTATTGTACCCTTAAATTATTATTGTTAGGTCGGCTAGGATTACATTGTGGCCCACTAGGATTACATTATGGCCCCATGGACTCCTATATATAGAAAGGAGGTTTTGTGAATTGTATCATCCAAGAATTGTTCATTTATGTAATGTATTGGAGGTTTCCCCCTCTAAGTGGCTCATTCTAAGGCGTTGATATCTCTTTTCTTCTCTTTTTGGAGTTGGTTACACAACATATTTTCCTTTGATGAATTAATGATAAGCGACTATTGGTTATGGTTCCACTCGTATTGTTCATTATGATCATGGGTTGTGTCTTCTCTGACTGATACATAATTGCATATATCGGGTTTTACGCTTGTGTTTGTTGTGTTTCTTGCGTGTGCAGGTGTTCGATCGTGGCAAGCGAAAGGATTGTGATCTGCTGGAGCAAGGGAACGGGAACGTCATATTCTCTACGAACAACAGCGTTGGACTTGAGGTAGGCCTTCTTCGCAAGTTGGTTTATTGTAATTAGGAACCTGCGCCTTAGCGTGTTACGATTGTTGCTAGACCCGATCTGGGCTAGTAGGGATCGCCTTTGTCCGCAGAGGGGATTTACCTCTACAACACCTTTCATCATTGGACTTTCCTCTGTCATTGAAACAACTGCTTTTCCCTTTGATGCCGATACTTGACTTCTTGTCTTTCTCTGACTCTCCTGCTTACTGGCCACCTGTTTTTTTTTGTTTCTTTGACCTTTTCTACTTTATGTTTTGCAGGTGATGGGGTTTTTGCAACAAGCACTGATGCTTTCTCAATTATATCTTCAACTTGTTTCCTTGGTTTTAACTTCACAAACCTCTTAGCTTTGGTAACCACTGGCTAACTGAATTATGCTACTGGTGGTGAAGGATTTCCCTTGATCTTAGGGTTTCTAGCTAGGGTTAGGGCTTCCATTTCAAATCCACTTATAAATAAAAAGGAATACCAATCTCTATTTATTTTCTGTAGCTCATTTAAATCCAGTAAATTAATCAAACCATGATGAAACAGAGATGTTTCACAGCCATCAGATTTAGCTTGGACTTTGTCAACCATTCTAGAAAGGCTTCTATGCAAATAAAATGGTAAATCTAATGATATCATTCCTGTGAAATGCAACAACAATTTAAAATGATAAGTGTAGACTTTATGGTACCTGCCTTCACATGTGAAATATCTTTGGATGTTGAATAGAGTCTTTGCATAGTTATCCTTGATACAACTCCCGGGTATTGCATTATTCAAGTCCATATCTACAAATTTAGGTTTCATAAACTCCTTGCATGGCTCCATGTCAAACCTAAAACCTTTAAACCAAGATTGTTGTCCCTTGGTATCTCTGTCACAACATCTATGATCTTAGGTGTCACTGGCATGTTTATCATTCCAACTTTGTTAGTGGTTCCACTGAAATGTAGAGAAAAATCTTTGGACACTTGCGTGTGGCAACCCTGTAGCTTTTCACAAAATTTGAGAGAACCAGCCTTGCTAAAAGCCTCCATTACCATTTGATCCTCCATAACAAAATTTTCATTCTCAGGTTCATATCTTAGAGAATGTCCCCCTCTATGGATCTTCTTTTCCTCTTCCATGTTTCCTGTAGAAAAAATGTTGGTTTCTTTAAAACCTGTAAAGCAACCTCTCTTGACCAGATGAACAGCCTCACTTGATTTTATGAATCAGCCTCACTTGATTTGATGAGAGTTGTCTTTGGACAGAACAACCATAAACTTATCCTCATTGTTTCAGAGCTTGGATAACATATGTGAAGGTGAATGAAACAGGAATGACTCAATTAGGAAAAAAATTCAAATTAGAGATGTCACCTCATGACCAAATGATGTTTAATTGATACCTTATCATGAATATGATGACTGTAGGACAAGTGGGTACAAAAAATCTATTAATTAACCGACTCACCATATTCCTATCATGTCATTCCCCAATTGAAACTAACAAATCCTAGCTTATTTGACACGATAGCTACGAAACCACACTTTCGTAGTGCTCATAGTGTAAATTTTGCAATTTGAGCTACGAAAGTAGCAGCGCTTTCATAGAAAAAAACTCATTTTTTGAACTAACATCGCTACGAAACTATGGATTTGTAGCTAATTGCATAAAATCAACCTAAAACCTACTTAGATGTCCCTTAAATGAAAAATGTGAAATTTTTAACTATGGAATGAACCTAAAAAGACTTTTTGAATTTTGATGGTGAACACTAACCTCCAAAACTATGACATACCTCTGACCATACTAAAATGACTTTCAAAACTATTTATATCATGATCAAAACAGAGTTGGCATGCCATGTTTAAAAAAAAAAAAATTATAGTGATAACACAAAGTTTGCGATAGTAATGAAAAATACCAAGGAAGGCTCTAAGATTTGGTATAGGCTAAAATTTTTGAGGGGGTTGTAGCAGCTATAACGGAGTGGTTTTTTGGATCTTGGGAGTCCTGTAGCTCCTAAGGAAGGTCAGGTCAGTAAGGGTCATGTTTGTTGATTCCACTTTGTTAAGTATACTTAGGAAGTTGATTAATGTCATAATAGCCTTTAGCTCATGTTTACCTTGAAATGATGGTGAAAGTGGGTAAATGTAGGAGGATCATGTTACATAAGAATGATTGTGCAAGGATCGACCCATGGAACAATTTTATCCCCCACAGGTGGCTCCTACCCTCAACCCCTTGGCATGAGATTTGTACTAGTGATTTTATGGGGACTAAAACATATATATATTATAATCACATTCATTTTATTTCCATTTTATTATTTCAAATATTTTAGCATTATGTTTCGACACAATCTCATTTTTATACATTTTGGCCTTTTTATACAATAGAAAGTGGTGTATCCCTTCTTTTTCTAGGTCAAAGAAAGAGGTAGATCTATTCCCATACATCATATCAATGCACAAATACTGTTGATAAACTTCCTATTTTTTGCATGTTGATGGAAAATATTTTTGTTTTCATCTCCTCCTTGTAGCCAAATGGCTTTATTTTTCATTATTTATTCCTTTTCCCCATTTAAGATAATTTTCTTCATGTTATCCTCCCCGAATTTTATTTCATGTTTATGTTATTCAATTATAAATACCTATCCTTGATCCTTATTGTACAAAGAATGAAATTAAATTCAGGAGATAAAATGGAACACAAAGAAAATATGGTAGAGAACACAATAATATGGTAAAAACTAAACTTCTATTAATAAATGAAATAGTAGAATATTATATAATACAATCCAAATAGAATGGTGGTAACTATATATGAACATAGAAAGAGACGGAAATGACATGCATTCACCTTTCAACATAAAGAAATAAACCTATAGGTCCATGTTAATGCGGATTAATCCCTCTTGTGGACAAGAGCGATCTCCCAAGTATCCTAAGGATATCTAGAAACAAACATCCAAATGCAAACCATTTTATCTAGATCACTTGTGATTAAAAATTATTAAACAACTAGGTAAGAGGAGATACTCCTACCTAAAGTCCAAGGCTTGCTATAATCTTCAATCCAGTCGCTCCAAAAGAGGTCAATTTAGCATGTAAGACCTGCATTCAAAGACAAGAAAAAAGATTAAAAGCACCTGCAAGATATAATAATTCAGAAACACCAATCTATCTCAGTGATCAAGGAATCCAATAATTAAATTACTCAATAGATACATGAACAATTTAATGAGAAAATGGAATCCATTTTTGTTAACTTGTATGATAAGAAGTAACCTTACAACCTTGTCGCCTTGATGTCATACAAGTTCTTCCGGGGTCCTGAACAGTCGTTTTCCATTGGTTTGACAAGCCTTCGTCTCTCTAAACTAGCATGAATCTATTGACTTGGGTATGTGATTTTTCTCATGCCGATGATGCCAAGTAAATAGAGTATGATTTCTTCAACAATTTTCTAATCCACCAAAGTCTATCAATCTACAGTCTACAATCTACCCTTGAGACTGAAACATGGTCTCAATTTATAGCTGAAGGAAGGTAGTTTCAGTTCCAATAAGGAAGGGATAAAGCCCTCTCATCATGGGATTTTAGCTCCAAAAACCAAGGGATAGCTCCATTTATGAAGGGATAAAGGTTCATGAATGCAATGGGTGAAGCTCGACCAGATAGCGCTTCTAGAAGGCCCCAACTAGAAGAATATTCGATTAGTTGTGCTTCTAGAACTTAATTTTCTTTTTATTTTACCTTTTACGGGGGTTCGTAGTTTTAATGAGCAGAACGTGTGGGATGTGCCGTAGTTTTTAGAGAAATAAACTGCGGTATCACAGGAAATGACTAGGAAAAGTGTGGAGTTAGGATTTTTATGGTTTTAATGAGCTTTTTCCCAATTCCAAGGCTTGATTTAGGAAATTTATGATTTTGGACCTCTAAGGAGGCAATAAATATGTAATGATGAACCCATATAGATAGCTAAATGTCATGGTGAAAAATTTTAGTGTAACAGATTGCCCCCTAAAGTGCGAAGTCTGAAGAGTTCTGAAGAATTCTAAAGAGTGAAGTGCTTTATCATTCCGAGGATCAGGTTACAGGCACACCAGTTGAAACCCTGAAAAAACATTCAATGCAAGCATATATATGTATATCATCACTGAGGTAGGTATTTCCATACTCAGATAACAAATAACTAAATGTTCTGATACATAAATGATTTTATAATTAAATTAATAGTAGACACAACATGGACACAACCATCTGCCATGAGTGGTCTACTGTATCATGAATAATAAAATTTCTCGCAGCCTGGATGGTAGAAACTAGATCCATGGTCTTGATTTCCTCTTCTCAAACTAGTACGATTCTATCCATGCAATTGATTATGTTGAAGTCGAACATGGTAGAAACCACTTGATTACCAGTTAATGATGTGAACTGTTAACAAGTGTGAGAGAAACCACCAATAATGAAAATGGCCCTCAAATTACTTAGTACAATCTATGAAATCTGAATTTGTGATATGAAGTCGAACATTACACAAAATCATTCAATCGAAGGTCTATGATGTAACTTGTCGTCGAAGGCGAGAAACCTGCCATTAAGGCATGTAGATCCCAAGGTACTGATAGGATTCTAGATCAAATTTCTAGATGATGAGCTATCGTCGATAAAAAGTGATCCGTCATAGGAAAGCCCACGACACGAAACCATTAGATCAAGTTTTAAAGAAATATTTGCAAGGGCTGACTCAGGGATGGTCAACGCGAATGGAGATAAATGTTTACAATGAATGGTTTATTAAACTGCTCTCTTGAACACATAACGACACTGCAGATAGTTCAATGAATATTGACCTAAATATAATACCCAGAAACCCGCTGAAGACTTTCAATGTAGTTCGATTAACTGTTTGGCCAAAGGATTTTCCCAACCCAAATATGAATGTGACAAAAGTGTCGTGTTCAAGAGTGGTATACTACTTTTTGGAACAAAGTGTGACAACTGGATTCATTTTCTCTCTTTTTCCCTCACCATTTCTGGCAAGTACCTCTTTATTTTTGACAAGCTTAAGGAGGATAACATTTGCTTGTTATATAAGCTCATCCTTTGGATAAGTCCAACTTAGTATTAAAATAAAACCCTAAGAAGGAGTGGTTCGTTCCTGTTTATAATTGACAGGTCCTTTACTGTTAAGTTTTAATGAGTCTAGCATAGGTGAAACTCGGTGTTTTTCAAATTTAGGGAGTCAGAAGAAAAACTTAAGAAAACTCTGTGGGTGTAATTTTTCGTAAATTTAGTCTCTCAAGCCCGAAAAAGGATAAAATAATGCAAGAGAGAACTCTATTGACCATGATTAGCCAATGTATACCTTTTTCGTAAATAGTCCATTTCAGTCCGGGAAAGCGGTAAACTTATACTAAAAGGACAACTGTTCATTTCCTTTAAGGAGTTTGAATAGTCAAGTACTCGGTAATCTTTTCATTTTTAGAGAGTCTGAAAAAGGGCTTAAAAGAGAACTCCATGGCTTCGCTTTTTCGTAATTTTAGAGAGCCCGAAAAAGTGATAAAAGTATACTCAATGTGGCCGACTTGCAATTCAATTTACGAGCAGGAAAAGACAGGAAGAACTCGGAATTTCATGTGTTTTACGAGAATGAAAGATAGCAAAATAATCTCGAGATTTTCATGAGTTTAATGATTCTTGAAAATAATAACCGAAATGGACTCAAGATAGGTTTCATTTTTATACAAGCTTGAAACATAGGAAAAATTATGCTTGAGAGGGTTTCATTTTTACACGAGCTTGAAACGTAGGAAAACTATGCTTGAGAGTGGTTTTATTTTTACAAAAGCTGGAAATGTAGGAAAACTATGCTTGAGAATGGTTTCATTTTTACACAAGCTTGAAACGTGGGAAACTGTGCTTGTAAATGGTTTTAATGCCCTCCAAGCGTAACTTGCTAGATCATATCCCTCCCCTAAGCTTCATTTCATTCAACTAAGTAGATTACTAGTCACTAATAGCTAGATGGAATGAAGGTTCATTTACAAGATCAGATGAAAGACTCGACTTGACATTTACGAGATCTAATCAAAGACTCGACTCAATTAGGAGAGGATTTGTTTCATTTTTTAACGAGATTAACACAGTAAAAGAACTATGCTCATGGAAATCTTGTTTCATTTTTTAATGAGCTTGACATAAGAAAAGGAACTCTGCTCAGGAGGGTCTGTTTCATTTTTTAACGAGGTTGACACAGTAAAATAAATATCCTAAAGATGGTCTGTTTCATTTTTTAACAAGGTTGACATAGTAAAAGAACTATCCTCAAGACTGTTTGTTTCATTTTTTAACGAGGTTGACATGGTAAAAGAACTATCCTCAAAAAAACTTTAATCATGTCTTCCAACAGGAAGAAACACAGGTCAAGGGACACTCCTCGATCATGGCTTCCAAGAGGTCTTCATCGGATGGAAGAACAATTCTTTGGAAGGAACACATGTCAAGGGACTCAATAGGGATAAGAACATCGTGTTCAAATTCCCCCATAGAGTTCACCATGTAAATTACCAGATCTAAGTGAAAGGAAGTCAAGAAAATAGTGAGAGGCTCGCTTGCATCGGTAACTGAAAACATGGGACTGATTGCCACATAATTAACTTGTGGCAGGGTAGATACCACTTCCGTATAAGGAAAATTTAGGGGTGTCAGATTATTGGTAGTTGAATCAAGAATAGCAAATGAAAGTTGGTCAATAGTCACAATGTTTCCATGAGGGAAAGACATCACGCGAAAGAGTGTCTATACGACAGCTTTCATTGCATAGACATAGTCTTGCATAAGCAGTAAATTGAAATCCAAGGGGCCTCGAACTACCATAAGATCAATACAGACAGTTTTACCTTCCAAGGTAATAGGAAACTTAGGAAGGATCCCTAAAGGTTCACTAATGTTTCTATTAAAATCTGACAGATTTTGCGTAATAGGCACAAGCTGAAGGGAAGCCAAAGCTTGCCATGCAGTTGAGGATAAAATACTAATAGAAGCACCTTCATCTACATTTGTGCGATGCACATTCTTACCACAAGCCTTTACAATGATTTGGAAATGGATGGAGGAAGGAAGACGAGGTTCTTTCAGTCTATTCCAATCAAAGGAAAAGACCTCGGTACTTGGAGGGGGTCCCCAGTGGAGTCACCATTTTGTTAATGCGGATTAATCCCTCTTGCAGACAAGAGCGATCTCCCTAGTATCCTAAGGATATATAGAAACAAACATCCAAATGCAAACCATTTTCTCTAGATCATTTGTGATTCAAAATTATTAAACAACTAAGTAAGATGAGATACTCCTACCTAAAGTCCAACGCTTGCTGTATTCTTCAATCCAGTCGCTCCAAAAGAGGTCAATTCAGCATGTAAGACCTACATTCAAAGACAAGAAAAAGGATTAAAAGCACCTACAGGATATAATAATTCAGAAACACCAATCTATCTCAGTGATCAAGGAATCCAAGAATTAAATTACTCAATAGATACATGAACAACTTAATGAGAAAATAGAAACCATTTGTATTAACTTGTATGATAAGAAGTAACCTTACAACCTTGTCGCCTTGATGTCATACAGGTTCTTTTGAGGTCTTGAACAACTGCTTTCCATCAGTTTGACAAGCCTTCACCTCTCTGAACTAGCATGAATCTATTGACCTGAGTATGTGATCGTTCTCATGCCAATGATGCCAAGTAAAGAGAGTATGATTTCTTCAGCAATTTTCTAATCCACCAAAGTCTATCAATCTATAATCTACAATCTACCCTTGAGACTGAAACATGGTCTCAATTTATAGCTGAAGGAAGGTAGTTTTAGTTCCAATAAGGAAGGGTTAAATCCCTCTCATCATGGGATTTTAGCTCCAAAAACCAAGGGATAGCTCCATTTATGAAGGGATAAAGGTTCATGAATGGAAGGGGCGAAGCTCGACCAGATAGCGCTTCTAGAAGGCCCCAGCTGGGAGAATATTCGACCAGCTGGGCTTCTAGAACTTACTTTTCTTTTTATTTTACCTTTTACGGGGGTCCGCAATTTTAACGAGCAAAATGTGCGGGATGTGCCGCAGTTTTTAGAGCAATAAACCGCAGTACCGCAAGAAATGACTAGGAAAAGTGCGGAGTTAGGCTTTTCAAGGTTTTAATGAGATTTTTCCCAATTCCAAGACTTGATTTAGGAACTTTATGATTTTGGAACTCTAAGGGAGCAATAAATAGGTAATGATGAACCCATATAGAAAGCTAAATGTCATGATGAAAAATTTTAGTGTAACAGTCCAACAACCTTACCCTAGAATATTAAATTCCAAAAGGTTTGCGGGCCTCAAGGTGGTTAGTTGGTACATCAACTTCTAGGGGGTGCAATGTTTGCATGCAATATTCATTTGGGGTGAAAAATAGCTCATTCGAAAGAGATATGTGAAGGATAAATTTTTTTAATAGGGTTGGGGCATGCCATGGAAATATTTGGCCTCCTAAATTTCCAAAAAACATTATTTAGGGCCTTAAAAAAACCCTGAAAGTTTGGCACCCAAAAACCGTAGAAAAAATTCTAATAAGATAGAGAACCATTGAGACAATGGAAGAGGTGGGTGGACACCGATATCCCCCTGGATTATTCCTCCTCCCTTAGGAATCAATGGTATCCATTGCATCAAGTTCCCTCATTATATGGCAAAACTTCTATTGAATGTTTCCCCTGGTGACCCACTTTCCTTGGTAAATAATCTACTTTGCTTTGATAACTTGATATAGTTTTATGTGTTGTTGTAAGATATCGTTTACCTTGGGTTCCATGATATGATCCACTTTGTCATTTTTAATGTAGTCATAATTGATTTCTATGGGGGGAAATTGATTTACTGCCTCCGAGATGTCAAATAAAGGTGGAAAATATGGTCTAAACAACTCCACATTAAATACTAGGTGCACGCCAAGAAAAGGGGGAATTCTCAATTCAAAATAATTTTCACCCATAACCTTTATTATTTTGTAAGGTCCATATCATAGTGGTCTATTATTATTATAAGGGCTTGTGAGGCACTCTTTCTATAAATGTAACCACACCTTATCACCGACCTAAACCATACATGGAACATTGTGTTGGTCATGTTGTTGCTTAAACTTGTCATTGGATTTCCACAAAATATCATGGACCTGTTGTTGGTGTTGTATCAATTCAACGGATTTGGATACCCTATCTCTCTCTACCCCAGCATGGGAGGACTTTGTTAGTGAGTATGAAATGGGAATAGCTATATCAATTAGGGCCAATGGTTGGAACCTTAAGAACACCTTAAAATGATTATGACAATTAGAGCTGGAGAGGGCTCTATCATAGCTATGTTGAACATATGGAATGCTTTCATCCCATGTACACAAATGCTTGGATTTGGACACATGCAAGATATTCATAATCATCCTATTGACCACTTCTAGTTTTCCATTTTATTTGGAATGAAAAGTAGTCAATTTGGTCAACTTGCTATCCATTAGAGACCATAGGCCGGACTAAAAGTTGTTGAGGAACCTACTGTCCTTATCTACAATAATGGTTCGAGGTAGTACAAAATGAATCCATACATGTTAAAAGAAAATTTTAGTAGTGGCTTCAACTACGATACTCTTCTTGCATGGTGCCAAAATGGTCATCTTAGAGAATTGGTCGATAACCACAAATGTGCAATAATTTCCACACTTTGTGGATGAAAAACCTGACACATAGTCCATGGAGACTGACTCCTAGGGATTATCTAGGGTAGGTATAAGAGTGTTAATCCTATAATTCTTGATGTTTATTTTATTAATTGATCAAAGGCTCGGTATTTAGCTAAAAAATTAAAGTGCTCAGAAATTCTCCAAACCAGAGCGAACGGATAGATCTCGTCATTAGGATTCCAACGCAACTCGTTTCATCAAAATCCGAGTTCGTATGAGTAAGCTATGGTATGATGTTCGTTTTCTCAAATAGGTAAAAATTCTACAGAATAGTGAAAGACTGATGACTTGGAAGTCCAGTAAGCACCTCTGGAATCTTCAAGGAATATTCTCCAATTTCCAGCCAGTGACACTGTGACAAGTGTCATCACCAAATTTTCCAATTTTGCTTGGGGAAGTTGGATTTTTCTCCTAATCCTAAGTTTGGAATTATCTATGGTGGATTATTATTATTTTAAGGGTGGAATTTTAGGCCAATGGAGAAGGGCGATGTGGCGCAGCCTAAGGTTGCTACGTGCCCTTCCGCCTGGCAAGGTGGATGGCATATTGATTTTTTATGCAAGGTTAAGTTGGGTGCATATATATATATTATATTAAGGTCTGAACCATATTCGAATTGAAAATATCAAATTGGGCACAATTTAAATATCATATATTTTAACCAAAGTCATAGACTATGGTCTGAAACGAAATTTAATTACAACAAAATATTATGGCCAGGGTCAGTGTCGAACCCACGACCACTCGCATGCAGCACCATATACTTACCATTATACCAACCACCATAGCCCTTACCCCATAAGGACTTCACCGCCATTTAAATTGATATGAAGCGGGAGTTGGGGGTCTAGAGGGGGACAACCCCGTGGGCAAGCCCCCTTCCACATGTTCGCGCGCTTGAAACCAGGAGCCAATACCTTTAATCCGACGGGACATTAATTAAGGATTTAAGATGTGGTTTAATGTTAAATCATGGTTAACCCATGATAATCCATACTTTGCGGATAAACGTAGTTAGCACTAAATGTGCCCATTAACCACACTTAAACTCCTACTTATCCCATACTAAGTGCGTACTTATCTTGGCAGAAGAGATGGAAGACCCGCAAAATGTGGATAAGATCCAAACTTAGTGGAGTTAACTAGTGGAATTCCAAAATTAGAGGAGAAAAGCTAGGAAAATTTGGTTTTCCCATAACTGAGGAAATTTTCAACCAATTTTGGCTCAAGAAGAGTCATTATTGGTACATTTTTATGTTTTGGAGCCATTGGAGCAAGTTGCAGAGGCAAAAAGAGACTGTAAACAACACTTTTGTACAATTGAAGCTAATACAAAGGCCCACACTATGAAGCTGGACCAAGGAGATGTAGCCCAAGAGGGGTGAACTCCTTCATCAAAAACTTGTGTATTTATCTCTTTTATTTGTGCTTGTTGTGTTTTTATATGTTGTTGTTCAGAATTGAGTTTCCATGTATTTAAGTTCATGAAATACACTTAATATCATCAAGTTTAATGAATTGTCAATCATAAACACATGTATAAACCCTTGTATGATAAGTAAACCAAAGCACTTTCATGTTAAGTCTGAAACTGATATTATCACAACATTAACTAAAAATCGATTTCAGATCAAGTTAGTATCAGAGAACAAGGTTGCTAAATGTTATTTGCTTTCTTTGCTTGAGATTGTGCAAGAAGGGTTTTAATAGTTGCAATTTTGTGATGCTTACAAGGTTGAAGTTGCAGAGAGGAGAAGGGAATCTATTGGTTGTTAGTAATGAGATTAGGAAAAGGAGAAGGAGATTTGAGAAAGCATCATATTCACCCAAATTTCCACTCAAATCTTCACTTGAAGCACCTCAATTTATATCTCCACCAATGGAGATTAAAGAGGTACAAATTTCACAAGAAGCTGAAGTGATTGAAGACGTACAAGCACCAGAGGTTGAGCTTGAATCCTTAGCCATTGTGTCAGGTGTTGGAGAGACTCATGGACATTTATAAGAAGAGGATTTGAAGAGAGACTTCAAATACATTCAAAGAATGGTTAAAATTATGTTTGATGCATTCACTGTAGAAAGAGCAGGAGAAGGTTCTAAGCCTCCACATGGAGAAGGATCTTTACATGGTAAGAAGGATGAAGAGAAGAGTTCAAAAGATAGTCAAGGAAAGCCACCTCCATCTCCACCATCCTCATCCTCATCACCTTCATCATATTCTTCATCATCATATTCATCATCATCTTCATCTTCCACTTCCACCAAAAAAACCACCCACACTCATTCAAAAATCCCAAAAGGAAAAGCTCTATTATTCAAGTTGGACATCAAGTTTGAACTTCATGTGTATAATGGTGAGGTAAATGAAAAGAAGTTAGACAATTGGATCCATCAATTGGAAGCTTCTATAGAGTTCATAATCTACAAGAGGGCGACATAAATATCCTGTTGGCTTCATTAAGGCTAGAAGGAGCAACACTAGTTTGGTGGGAGGAAAAGACTCAAGAGGAAATGTGAATTCGTGGTAAGATATCCATTTCTTGGGTTGAATTAATTTATTCCATTAAAAGACAGTTTTATCCATTAGCCTATATGAAAAAAGCAATAATGAGTTGGCAAAACTTTAGTAAACTCAAAGGCAAAATTGTTTAAGAGTACGCCTAGGAGTTTAGAAAGAGGGATTTTTTGTTAGGAGTAAACTTGAATTCACAAGACACACTCTTGAAATACATTGGGGGTTTACATTCCTACTTGAAACATACTATCCTTATGTTTAACCCAAACAACTTAGATGAAGTATGTGTGCAAGCCATGCATCTTGAAGCAAGGGGAAAGAAGATTTAGGAAGAGGGTAGTAAGAAGAAGGCCTTCAAGGATAAGGGAAAAGAGAAGGGAGGAAAATGGAAGGGAAAGAAGAATTCAAGCATCAAGAAATAAGGGGAGAAAACTACATGCAAGCATTTTTCCAAAGAGGGGCATGATGAAGACCACTATTGGAAACTACATCTTGAACTAAGGCCAAAGAAACCAAATAAAAAGGGGAAACAAAAGATGTTTGCCACCACACAACAAGATCTTGGATCCGATTCAGGAGATGAAACCAAGATTGTAGCCATGGCTAACAAAAGAAAGGAAGCCATAGCAAGTACTAGTTCCTCAAATAGTCACAACAACGCTCCAAATGAATACACGAGGATAGAATTGTTCCATGTTTGAGTGACTTCAAATCATACAAAGATTGATGCATTGTTTGATAGTGGGTCACAAGCAAACCTGATTTCAGAAGAATTGGTAAAAAATCTTAACTTTGAAACCGTACCACATCATAAACCATACCCTTTGGGTTGGATAGTTAAGAATGCCAATTTACAGGTTACAAGGAAATGCATATTTCGATTTGCTATTACTGCAAGCTTTGTTGATGAAGTTGAGTTAGTTGTGGTTCCACTTGACATTTCCGGGATTATCTTGGGAAGTCCATATTTGTATGATAGGAAATCAGTGTTTTATCACCATGAGAACAAATATCATTTTCTTAAGGATGGGGTGGAGTATATTGTGAGAGCTCATCACAAAAAACTGAATCTTTATTTAGTTAATGCAGGGAAAATGAAGAGGCTAGTTAATGCAAGTAAACATTTTGTGCTTCTCATGATAAAAAAAAGGATGATGTTGACTATGAATATTTTGAAGGATGTGATGATAAATTAAAATCTGATTTGTTAGATGTGGTAAGTCAGCATGGGGAGATGTTTCAAGAACCAAATGGGTTACCTCCCAGGAGGGGAATTAAACATGAGATTCAGTTACAACAATATGTTCCACTTCCAAACATTGGTATGTATCACATGTCAATTATGGAGAGTTTGGAAATTAAGAAGAAAATTCAAGAATTTTTGAACAATGGTATCAAACACCCATCTACTTCGCCATGTGGTTCACCAATTTTTTTGGTACCAAAGGAGGATGGGACTTGGCGCATGTGCATAGATTTCCGTACACTGAATAAAATCATGGTAAAGAATCGTTACCCACTCCCACACATTGATGATTTGCTAGATAAGTTAAATTATGAAATATATTTCACTAAATTAGACTTGCGAAGTGGTAATCATCAAGTTAGAATAGCTGAAGAGGACATTTGGAAAATTGCATTTAAAACTAGACAAGGATTGTTTGAGTGGCTAGTTATGCCATTTGGTCTAACAAATGCTCCAACTACCTTCGTGAGAGTCATGAATGATGTACTTAGACCATTTCTAGATGAATTCGTCATTTTTTACTTATATGACATAATTACATTCAACAAACCAAGAGATGAACATGTCATGCATGTGAACAAGGTACTTGATGTCTTGAAAAAAGAGAAATTATTTTTAAAGATGTCGAAGTGCGAGTTTGGTAAGACTTCTTTAGTGTATTTGGGACACATTGTTGGAGGAGGTGAGTTGAATATAGACCCTTCGAAAGTAGAGGTCATTCTGAATTGGCCCAAGCCCAATACAGTTACAGAGGTAAGAAGCTTTCTTGGGGCAGCACAGTATTGGAGGAAATTCATTACTAATTTTCTTCCACTGCAGCTCCGTTACATGCATTGACAAGTGTCAAGAAAGCATTAGGGGAATTTTGAGGTCTAAAATGGGCCTCCTAAGGAAATTATAAAGTAATAGTGGAAAAAATCTAATAAGATTTGATGACATCATCAAATTTTAGAGGGAAAAATGAAAAAACTACTTTTTCAATTCATATTTTCAACTTATCTCCCAAATTTTTTACTCAAATTTCGAGCGAGAGTACTCGTTGGATGTGGAATTTAATTCCCCATCCAAGGAGTACCCATGTTGCATACTTTCGATGGGTCCTACTACACGAAAAATGAGAAATACATAAAAAAAACGTGATTACAATCACGTTTTTTATGTATTTATCATTTTTCGTGTAGAAGAGTTCATCGAAAGTATGAAACATGTGTACTCCTTGGATGAGGAATTAAATTCTGCATCTAACGAGTACTCCTGCTCGAAATTTGAGTAAAATTTTTGGGAGATAAGTTTAAAATACGAGTTGAAAAAGTAGTTTTATTATTTTATTATTTTTTAATATTTTTACTTTTTTACTCCAAAAATGGTGAACCATCCATTATGGATGACATCATCATCTTGAATCCTATTGGTTGTTATAAAGTTTATTTTTGTTGTACATTTTTCTTATGAGGCCCATTTTAGACCTCAAAATTCCCCTAATGGTCTTCCATTGGGGAGATATGCAGAAAAAAATCATTCGATGCTTTAAAGAAAAAGATAAGATCAGCACTGGTATTGGATCTTCCGCATCTTAGACAACCATTTTAGATCCAAACAAATGCAAGTGATTATGCTATGGAAGCAGTTCTCATGCAACATTGTAAGCCTATTTCGTTTCATTCTGAAATTTTGAATGGAGTTGTGACTAACTATCCCACCTATGACAAAGAGTTATATGCATTGGTACAAAGTGTAAAGAAATTGAAGCACTATTTGATGGGGAAATAGACCATTATCCATACCGACCAATAGCTTTTGCAGTACTTATAATCACAGTCAAAGTTGCAAAAATCAAGACATTTCAGATGGATGGGATTTCTACAACAATTTTATTTGGTTATCAGGTACAAAAAGGGAATCTAAAATAAGGTAGTTGATATGCTCTCTAGGCCTATCGTAAAATCATCTATTATAATCAAGCACAATTCAGTTATGCATGAAATTTACATTGAACAATATGCATATGATACTGATTTTCAAGATGTATATGAAAGCTTGAGTCAATGAAACCAAAATGAAAAGTTAGATTATGATGTGCACAATAGTTTATTGTATCACTTGGGCAAGTTATGTATACCATAGGGAGAAATAAACAGTATCATAAGGGAGGCACACACATCATTGATTGTTGGACATTTTGGTGTAGGCAAGACAATATCGAATCTCTAAACGTATTTTTATTGGCCATGCATGATTGATAGTGTATCTCGTTTTATTAGAGGATGTTATTTATGTGCAATAAGCAAGCCTAGTAATAGGAAACTTGGATTATACACTCCACTTCTGATTCCTTCACATCCTTGGGAGAGTATCTCAATAGATTTTGTAGTTGGTCTTCCTATGTCAAGGAAAGGTCATGATTACTTTTATGTTGTGGTAGGTAGGTTCATCACAATGTGTCTTTTGATGCCATGTAAGAAAACAATTATAGCTGAAAAAACCGCTAATATTTTATTTCAAAATTTATGGGTTCATTTTGGCCTTCCTACTATTGTAAGTGATCGGGATTCTCGGTTTGTTGGGAATTTTTGGTCAAAATTATGGGACATGATGGACACAAAGTTGAAGAAGAGTACAACATTTCATTCGCAAACAGATGGTCAAGCCAAGGTGGTAAACATGACAATTATTCATCTTCTTAGAGGCTATTGTAGCAAGCATCCCAAGTTGTGGGATGAACAATTCCATTACATTTAGCATGCATACAACAGCGAAAACCATTCTTCCACAAACACATCTCCATTTGTGGCATGTTTTGGGTACTTGCCAAGATCGCCTTTGGACTTCATATTTTAGAATGATGTTGATATATGGTCATAGTGACACAGATAGGGCAAGGAATTTCATTGATCAAATTCAATTGGTACATCACACAATGCAAGAGAAACTTGAAAAGGGTCAAAGCAACTACAAGGCAAGGCATGATAAACATCGTGTTGATCACAAATTCCAGGTTGGAGATGAATTTTGGTTGTATATCAGCAAAGAAAGATTGCAAGGGGAAGGTAAAAATCTCAAGCCAATCTGTTATGGTCCATTTAAAATTCTGGAAAAGATTGGTACTAATGCATTTAAGTTAGATTTTCCTCCTTATATTAAAATATATTTTGTCGTTAATGTTGAGAATTCGAGATTGTTTGAGCCTCCTTTGATTGATGATCAAGGAGAGCTTCATGGTCAGCTACCATCAATAGATGATTTCTCGCCAGAATATCTTGATGAACTTCAATAAGATCTCCTACTTTACAGAAGAATCAGAACTTCAAGGAGAGGGAATGTCGAATACCTTAGAGTGGGACTCAAGGGACAGAATCCTTCAAAGGCCAAATGGATGGAGAGTGAAAGGGTGAGGGAGATGTACCCTCACCTGCTGAAAAATTGACAGTATCTTTTGGGGTCCAAAAGGCTTCTAGTGGGGAGGAATGATAAAAGGCTTAGTATTTAGCTAAAAAGTGAAAGTGCTAAAAAATTCTCCAAACCAGAGCGACCGGATAGAGCTCGTCATCAGGATTCCAACGCAACACATTTCATCACAATATGAGTTTGTATGAGTAAGCTATAGTTTGTTGTTCGTTTTCTCAAATAAGTAAAAGTTATGCAAAACAGTGATAGACTAATCACTTGAAAGTCCAGTCAACACCTCAGGAATATTCAAGGAATATTCTCTAGTTTTCAGCTAGTGACACTGTGACAAGTGTCATCACCAGATTCGCCAATTTTTCTCGGGGAAGTTAAATTTTTCTCCTAATCCTAAGTTTGGAATTATCTATGGTGGATTATTATTATTTTAAGGGTGTATTTTTAGGCCAATGGAGAAGGCCACGTGACGTAGCCAAAGGCTGCCACGTGCCCTCCCCCATGTCATATTGATTTTTTATGTAAGGTTAAGTTGGGCATATATATATATATATATATATAATACTAAGGTCTGAACCATAGTAGAATTGAAAATATCAAATGGGGCACAATATACCTATCATATATTTTAACCAAAGTCATAGACTATGGTCTGAACCGAAAGTTAATTACAACAAAATATTATGGCAGGGGTAAGGGTCAAACCCACAACCACCCGCACACAGCACCAATGAATTACAGTTATACCAACCACCGTAGTCCTTACTCCATAAGGACTTCACCACCATTTAAATTGATATGAAGTGGGAGTTGGGGGTCCGGAGGAGGCCAGCCCCATCCCACATGTTCACACACTCAGAACTAGGAGCCAATACCTATAATCCAACAGGAGATTGATTAAGTACTTAAGACATGTTTTAATGTTAAATCATGGTTAACCCATGATAATCTATACTTTGTGGATAAGCACGGTTAGTGCTAAATGCGCCCACTAACCACACTTAAAGTCTTTCTTATCCCATACAAAGTGCATACTTATCTTGGCGGAGGAGATGACAGACCCTCCAAATGCGGAGAAGCTCCACATTTAGTGGAGTTAACTGGCGGAATTCGATAATTAGAGGAGAAAAACTAGGAAAAATTGGTTTTGCCATAAACGAGGCAATTTTCAACCAATTTTGGTTTAGGAAGAGTCATTCTTGGTAGATTTTGATGTTTTGGAGCCATTGGAGAATGTTTCAGAGGAAACAGGTGTTTGTAAACAAAAATTTTGCACAATTGAAGCTAATACAAAGGCCCACACTATGAAACTGGACTAAGGATATGTAGCCCAGGAGGGGTGAACTCCTTCAACAAAAAATTGTTTATTTGTCTCTGTTATTTGTGCTTACTATGTTTTCATATGTTGTTGTTCAACGTTGAGTTTCCATGCTTTTAATTTCATGAAATACACTTAATCTCATCAAGTTTAATGAATTGTCAATCATAAACACATGTATAAACCCTTGTATGATAAGCAAACCAAAGCACTTTCATGTTAATTCTGAAACTAATATTAGCACAACATTAACTAACAATCATTTGTTTATCAGTAATGGCATAGGTAGTGCATGACATAATATAATAATAGACATTATGTTGAAGCTTTGGCCAGTAGAATAACTTCTAAAGTACTACTATTATCTTCTTCACACAAAATTTCCCTACCACCCCAATGTAATGTGCCTCCCAAATTAGCTTGGCATGCTTGCTTGAAGGAACACAAAGGTGGCCCACGTAGCATAAGAGTGCATCGTGGAGGTGAAATTCTAGAAATTTAGTGCATGTGATCAATATTTGGTATGTGGTAGCAAAGTTCCAGTCACTATTGTATAATTGTGTCCAGTCAGAGGTATTTTTACCACAATAGTTAAGAACTATGGCTAGTGCCACACCTAGATGTAGATTGAGGAAATATGTGACATTATTAGTGCTACCCTTCTTGTATTTTTGTTCAAAAATATTTTTTCCAGCATGTGGACCATTTTTTATGGCAATCATTCTATAAATTTCCTTGCATCTACATAGATTGTAGAGTCCTGTGATAAGTGTGGATGATCATTTCCTTCCCCATAATATAATTCTTCCATTATCAACAGGCCTGTATGATGGAATACATATCCTTATCATAGGTCAAGTAGCTCCAGAAGATATCAGAGAGTGTTTCATTATGATAGGCCACCGGATGTCCTTGTTGAGTAAGTATTGTGTTAGTAACATATTTAGAGGCACCCATATCAATATTAAATGGTTGTATTAGATTTGGTAGGGTGATGACCGGTGTAGATAAAAGGATGTGTTTTAGATCCTTGAACATTTTTGTTGAGACTTTGACCAATAATTTTTTTCTTTTTCTCTACCCTTGGTCACTTTACTTAAGGGCCAAGTGATATAAGAGATCTCCAATATGAACATTCGATAGAAGTTAGAAAGGTTGAAGAAGTTATCAAACTCTGTTAGATTCATCAAGGTTTCTAATCTCAAATGAATTGATCTTAGCTAGGTCCATATGCATCTAATTTTCATCCAAAATATATCCCAAGTATTTAATAATCTACATGCACTACTACAAAATGGCTAATTAGTTACTAAAAAATTACTAAACTTTGCATATAAATGATTATTTTTCAGTCAGTGACCAATAGTGGCTAATTTAGAGTATCTTAAAATGTGACCAAATTTTAGTCGTATTTAACTTAGTCACTAATTGGTTGTCTCAATTTTATCATCTAGTAGTATATTTAATCGTTAATTTAGTCATTGATTTATTCATTAATTGCTACAATTAATGACCAAATACATAACAAAATATATTACTACATCATCACCCGAGAAAACCAATTAATTACCAAATAAATATGACCAAAATGTTGGTCGCGTTATAAGATCCTGTAAATTAGCTACTAATAGTCATATATATGCAAATTTTAGTCATTCTTTGAAACCAATTAATTACCAAAAAAATATGACTAAATTTCAATGGTGTTATAAGATACTATAAATTAGCTACAAATAGTCTGACATATGCAAAATTTAGTCGTCATTTGTAATAAATTTTTTATCATTTACAATCTTCATTTATCTTTTCTTGGTAGTTTCATATTCATTATTTTCCAAGGAAAAATTCGTAATTTTATTATTTAAACAAAATTACATGTTACATGTGTAGGTAATGGTCATTCAAGACAAACAAGGAGACGACAAGTAAAAACTATAGTACATGGAGAGAAAATCTAAGATTTTCTCCCTTTTTTCTTTTCAACTTTTCGCCAACCACCTTGAGTTGGTGTGGCAGAAATAAGTGCGAGCTGATTTTCTTCTGTGAGTACTCCATTGTCCTTATCTGAGTCTGAAGTATCTGATGTGTGTTGTCTTTTATTTCACCCACCCTCTAGTGCACCTGGATCCAATGTCAGTTGTGTCATGGTGGTGATGTGTATTGAATCTTGCATCTCTTGTTCTTGTGCACCCAGTGGGGTAGTTATCTGATTGCTGTCGTTTGGGATGGGGGCTTCCTCTTCTTTCTTTGTTTCCTGCTTTGGGTTGTCTGATGGAAATTTCCATCCTTTGGCAGTCTTCCCAGTCTTTTATTTTTTCTTTTGTCTCGTTTGGCCTCTAGGCATGTGTTTTGTATATGTTCAGTATTCCTACATATTCTGCATCTAAATTTTGTGTTTTCATAATCCAAATGTTGCGTCCATATTTGTTGTTTTTGAAGCAGATGAATTCTCTCGGGTAGACCTTTGCTAAGGTCCACTTCCACATAGATTCATGCGAAAGTGTAGATGCGTTCCTCCAGTCATTGAGTATCTATTTTTAATATCTTCCAAGGATGTTCCCAATGCCTTCAAGCACACATTCCTGCCAAAAATGAAGCAGTAGATTGTAGAGCCGAACCAAAACCGACATTCTAGTAACTTCCATTGTGTTTGCATAAAAATCGGGGATCCATGGGGTGATGAACAGGTCGGTAGAGCCCCACAACCACGGTCCATCCCTCATAATGGCATCTCTCACTTTTGGTGCTGTGAACTTGACTATGAAGAAGCCTTTAGAACAAAGATGGATTTCACAATCCATGGTCCAATTGGTGAAGATCTAGTGAAAAAGCTCCATAGGTTTAGGCCAGTAGTAGTTGAATTTGCATATTATAGCTTGGGATTCATATGTGGATCAATACTCTTCTATTTTAGGAGTTTCTATTTTTACTTCAGGCACACAATTTTGTTGCTCCACGATGTCTGGCTTGGGGCTACTCTCTACTGGTTCAACTATTGTTGTTGCTTTATTTTTCCCTTGTAGAATGTTTGTATATGAGGTTCCTAATGGAGTTTCTGGTTTGGAAGTTCTTTCTCCTCTAGTGGGTCCATAGGAAGTGCCTCCTCTCAATCTCAAGTTGAGAGTAATGGTGGATCCAGAACTGATGGAGTATTCTGATAATGAGTCAGAGTATTGGAGTGATCTCCCACCATATATTAGAAATTGCAGATGATAACCCACTACAAGACTGATAATATGTTTCAGGTCTATCACTCCATCACTATCATGTACCCATATTATTCTATTGTTGCCCATAGGGGGCTTAATGAATATCTGAAATCGAATAGGGAATACCTTATTGCCAATGATAGTAGTGTGGTCGTCCATGGGGAGCTGCACAGGTTGCAAAAGCCCGATCCTCTGAGAGTCAGGTGTCATGGTGACATAATATGAATCAGTGAAATATCGGTCTATGCCAGCAAGCGGTAGGCACAGATTGTTGTGTGCCCTTTCTAGCCAAGAGTCCACCGGTTCCAATATTGGATTGTTCTGCCAGTATTCGTGGTTGTGCACCATCTGCAAATCCTCGCACGCAGTAGTGTAAGCGCCCTTGTGGGGCCATATCCCGAAGCAAGGAGTGTGTCTAGAGCGAGCTACCAAATTCTGTCAAGGAGTGAGGCCAAGAGGGGATCAGGGGAGACAGAGAGAGGCCATGGAAAGAGCCATGGGCCTGCAAATCGATTCCAGGAGAAAATTATTGACAGGGGGTTTTCCCCCGATTCGAATGCCATCAGAGACGTAGTCCCAAGTGACTGCCGACTAGCACTCCTGGTGTCGAATGCAGGAAACCCTAGCCGCCGTGGAAGTCGCTTCTCTTGCTCCATCTGAAATCTTTTTTCAAAACTCAGTCAGTAGTTTCATATTCATTATATAAACGATTGATTTAATATTTTATATTCATTTAGTTTACTTTCATTAATAATCATTATAAACGAATAATTTCGCTGTATATTCATTCTATTTGTGTTCATTATTAATTAATATAAACTACAAATTTAGTAGTTTTATATTCATTGTATTTGTGTTCATTATTAATCAACATAAATGACTTAGTATGATTTTGTGACTATATTAAAAAAATATCACACAATATTCATGCTCATCTAATATGAAAACATGTGAATCATGTAATATCATAAGTTGATGACAACACAAAAAAATATTAACTAAAATCGTAAATAATTTGAACCACAAATTTGCAAGTAAAACAATATAAGTTTCCAACTAAATATTGAATGAGCTACAAATTACACATGAAATACTTTTTAATCACTTCAAAACATTCCCACTGTGTTTCCAATGCATTTCATATATCTTTCCACCTTTCAAATCATTTAATAGTTTGCTTATAAAAATTGTGTAACCGATAACATCCACTATTTGAGAGTCATGATAAGGACTAGAAGCTTCATTCTTTGGATAGTCCGGGTTTGGAATATGAATCTGAGGCCAAAAATCAACAACCAATAGATATTCATTTAAATATTAATAATGTGATCTCATATGAGTTTTTAATTAAAATATCTCTTAAAACTCTAATCATTATTTGCAATATAATAAAATTATAGAACTTCATTTACAACACATGGAAAAGTTCACAAGAACACTAAATACAAAGGGCCAATTTAAACACTTCTTCCAATGATTTTCCACAAGAATGAAAATCAGAAAACGATGAGATCTATAAATTCATGCTTTAGGTAGGACTTCATACGCTTCAAAACAATTTTTTATAAAAATATTGACATTTCAGTGAAATGTTCAATCGGAGTATTTAAAATAAATAAATAAGTTCCTCTTTGACATGAAGAAAATGAAAGAAAATAAAAAGTCATAAATGAGAACTTGCCACCATAAATGCCAAACTCTACACCATAAAAGTATTGTGTAGAATTTCTTTCCATGACAAATAAAAAGGTGAAATGTCCATTGCATGGTCACGTTTGAAGAGTTAGACACAAATAACTAAACCAAAGATTTTGAAATACACATACACACCCAATATAAGCATGCATATTACAACTTGTAGCTAGAAACTCAATTTACTTTTACAAGCTATATTGGAGTATGATTTCCTTATGTATATCAAATGCATATTATCTTTATCTGGCTGTTCACATAGTTGAATACATCAAAACAAATTTCTACTCCATTGTTATTTATTTGTTTATTTTTTTTTACAAAACCTTCATACTTTTGTGTCCTAGATATTATTCATTCTATATTTTTATAGGCTGCAATATAAAATCAGAATTAACTAAAAGATGCTTCAACCGAAAACAAAGATGAAACAATACAATCTTCAAACACTACATGAAAAATCTAGGAAGTCAAGGTCAAAGGGAATTTCCAAACTTTTTTTCAAGCTAAAGGCAACACAATTTAAGATACCGACTGTGCAAACTTGTAACAATTTGGTTTAAGAAATAAACCAAGGTATTTGAAACCAAAGTTCAAGCCCTTTTGGGGAAAAATAAAGGTATCCTCTACATGAAAGGGAGGGACCTCGGGAAATTCATAATCTAGAAGGTATGAATTTTCATTATTAATCTCCATGCATGTGGCGGGCAGGCTTTAGGGTCCGAGAAGCCATGGATCTAGTTGTTTCATCTGCATTCTACTTATGTAAGTTTTGTGCATATGTGATGGTATTTAGTGGGCCTCCTCTATGGGCCTCCTCTATGGTGGAAAATTTGTTGCAACCTGATTTGTCTCCATGATCCCATACAATTTCGCCAAGATTTCTCTTCTCACAGGGGCATTGAATTTCTCTTTATTATGGTAGGAAGTAGAGGCACCAAAATCCATCAAGCATGAGAGGAAAGGAAGATAAATTTTAACCCTCAACATTTTCCATTGGGAGTCTGCCTCAAGTATTTAAAATGAGGGCCAAACTTTCCCTATCTAAAGAAATTGGAGTGTTCAACATTCATAAATAATGAATGTCATTCTCAACTTCTAATCATCATATGTTGTTAGAACATTTTAAGGACCCCGAAAAAAAATTATTTGATATGTTGTTTCATGGATATATGGCCTTCAACATAAAAAATAGTGAAATGGATAAAGAAAAACTTGAAATTTCAAAATGGTGGGTTATTATAAAATTGCCACACAATTGCTTCTTGGTGTTTTTTGGACCCCGGAGAGAGGTGCAGGGTCTTTAAAAAGGGTCCTTAAACACGGAAAGAGCCAATTTGTCTATGAAGCACTAGATAGTATGGTTCAACCCCTCTCAAAGGATCTCCTTTAGATCTAGATTGGACAAGACTTCAAGCTTTGCATTTCCAATTCTGGCATGCTTAAATATTGAACAAGTAAAGAATACCATGTGAACCTTTCTTATGGTCTAGGAAGATTCAACCGAAATCACAAACATAAACTATGACCAGAATACATATTCTAGAATATTCATGGGAATAATCTCTATATTGCAAGAACATTCCATTCAAGTGTATGAAGTCTAGAAATTATTTCGAGTATGGACAACTTGCTTGTTCCTGCAAAAAATTATGTGTGTTATAATGAAAATCTGTATGAGCTAGAAACTAGCATGACCATGAAAATTAATAAAGTTTGACATGAAAATAGATATGATTTGCACACTTTATGACATGAAACAAACTCAACTTAGGAACATAATAACAACAAGCATCTAAGTGCCATATTAACTCTCAAGTCAGAGAAAATTGTGATGTTGCATGTTGTACAATAACGTAAACCATCCTAGATCCATCTTAACTCTAGATCTACCAAGCACCTAGAGGGGTCAAATATATTTTCACTCTAAAATAAGTTTGCACATTAAGAGATTCAATCCCTCTCGATACTTGTTAGATCAAAATTAAGAAAGATCTAGGCTGGTTTAATTATTAATTATAATTAATTGTAATTATACATTTTTATTTTATTTTATTTATTTTAATTTTTTCTTTTTTATGTAATTTGTCTAATTTGAATGTTTTAATTAATAATAATAATAATGATAATGATAATTATTATTATTATTATTATTGTTATTGTTTTTAAATTTTATTTCTTTTATTTTTATTTTTGTGTAATTTGACGAGTCAAAATGTTTGCATAACATAAGAGGAAAAAGCATGACATCTCTTCCATACTTGGCTGGAGAGCACCTCTTGGTGTAAATAATGTAGCTCAAAACGATCCATAAAATGATCTAGAAAAAACTCCCCAAACAAAAAGTAATTAGGCTCAACTATATAACGACCACCTATGATATGAGATTGATGCTCAAGGGGAAACATGATTTTGAAATTTAGCTGAGTCAAATTTTGATTACTGATGAAAAAAAACCACAAAATTCCCCATTGTAAGAAATACTAAAAATAAAAACTGAAAAGTATAATAGCCAATAATGGTTGAACATTACATCCAAAATGCTCCATTTCTATTCTACTTGGCTCTAGAAAATATGGAGCCAACTACACGTCCGCTGAGACCATTTACTCACTATTGACCTTCAGAGAGGGTTTCAATATGTGCAGATCTGTAACATTTTTGCACTAACACCAGTCAAATTTTCTTCATCAATTGTGACCCATTTTATTTTTAAATACTACTTATATTACTTCATGATACAAATAAATAGATCAGAGGGTCATCACACAAACAAAAGGTCTACTGGAAAAATTGTGTCTAGAAAAAGTTAAAAAAAATGATCCTACATGCCAAGAGAAAGGAACTCAACATCATGAAAAAACACACTAAATTTGAATTTCACAAGAAAAGCCAAATCCTGCTTATAACTCTTCAAAGTATGCTCGGCTAAAAGCGGAAGGATCCACCTAAATAGTAACATTACATCAATGTTTCCAAAAAGAGCCAACATACAACACTACTAAGTACTAGAAGGACAACAAATGACAACCATACTAATATCCACAAGGATTTGCAAGTTTTCCTAACCATCCAAGTGCCTCCCAAAACAAAATAAATTAATGAAAAATAGATACTTCATGAAACCATGACCAAAAACATTTCACATCCTAACATCTCCAAAATACATGTTCCACTGTTTCATCCTTGCCACACAAAATACAAGAAAAATCTGTAACACCAATTTTATAAAACCTATGGTTGACAGCTAACCCTTGTTGGCACAAAATCCACCCCAAATCCTTGTGCTTAAAAGAGGAACATGATTTTAAAATTCACTACACCTCCACAACTAATGTGCGATGGAGTACTTCACCCTCCAGTTTTTGTTCACGAGTAACAATTCCAGAGGTGTGCCTCACTGTACCGTATATATCCTTGATCACATAAATGTAGAAGGGCATATGAATACTCCATCTCGAGTCCCTCTAGAATAGTCCCCACCCATGCAACTGCATTTTAAAAATACCATCAATAAGGACCATGAGACAGAGATCCACTAAAACAAACTTGTTGGTGATTTTTAGGCTGAGTTAGGAGCACAATAGCTATACCACTAATGATGTTCCTATTCCCACAAATCCTTAAAAAAAAACCGTTCTTAAGAAAAAACAAACTCCAAAAAAATTAAAAGACACTCCACCTTATTCACCAAGGGAGAATGAGGTCCAAATCAGCCATAATGCCAAATCCTAATCATCTTGGGAACCCTTCAACTAACAACCAAGAAAATAAAACAACCCACCAAGCTGCTCATGCCATATTTAATAGGGAAACTACTACAATCGTGAAGGCTTGACAATTTCCAATTATGCCACACAACTGAAAAGAACATTTAATACTGTAATTGCATTAAGCTTCTATATGCAAATGCCAAACTAAGACTTGCTAAGAAGCATCCCCTCCACCATGCACACAACCTATTTACTTCAAAATGACCTCCCATTTTTCTTGTGTCAAGGGAGCCCCAAACCACCTTAGTAATGAGTAAACATCCCATGAAAAACAAAATCACAAGTGGAAAAGGTCGATATTTTACTCATTAACCCAGGGAATGGAATTTTTTACCAACGTGGTCACAGAGTAGATTTTCATCCATATAATCTAAGGAGCAACATTAGGCATCATCTCATTGACCCACGTGGAAAGAAATTGTTGGTTTTTGTCTCTTATTTCACAAGTGCAGTGACAGGTAAAAATCATTACAGTTTCACATATGACAAGTAAAATATAAAAATTTCTCTCTAGAAACCTCAGTTCAAGCACCCCAATTCTAATATGCAACTACAAGAAATAAAAATAATATTCAGTGAAAATGAGGAGAATGACTAAGAAAAATACTTCATGAGCTACATAGGGCATGCAAAAAGAGCCAACACAAGATATGAGCACGAGTACAGAGAGTGTTGGGCTTCTGATACCAAAATTAAGGAACAAGCAAGCAAGATTTATAGTTTAGGACAAGAAGGAAATAGATTGTATACCAAGGTCACTCATGCATTGACAAAGAAAAAAATGCAGAACAAAAAACATGACAAGTAGACAGTCCTGCAGAGAAGAGAATATGAAAGTGAGACAGTCCAACAGAGAATGAAGTAAAGTTTGGACTTACCACTAGCTTTGATACCATTGATGGACGTTGGACAAAGGAATAACTCCAGACTATATTCATTTTCCATTAATTCAAACATTCATACATACAATTGTTGATTTTTCTAGTATAACATAAACTAGAGCAATTTCCTTCATAGATAACAACTTGAAATGATATATTATTAATATTAAATTCATATAACATTTACCATCATCAAGCAGATATACATAAGAAAATTTCAACCATTAAAAATAGAGAAATAATAGATATCATTGTATAACAGTGAGGTGAGAGACACCAAAATTTTGGTCAATGACCAAGGAAAAACTCCAAAAGGGAAAACCCAACAAGCTTTCCTTATGAGAGTATTAAGTTCATCAATTCATCTAGTCAAAACAAGACATCGAGATAACAACTAGCCACAACATGATCTCCCACAAGTGCCAAGACACAAAGCAATCTCCTTTCCTCTTCTGATTTTCAGCCTTCTCCTCCTTTTTCCATTGTTGGAACAAATATAATTCTTGATATGAATTGATGCACAAATGAAGAGGGGTCACTTATAAATACTCTCAAAAGGGGGGTTGAATAGGTGCCCCCAAGGAGCCAGGCTGACTTGTTCTATGAGGGTCAACTTGGGCACTTGTGGGAGAATGAATTTAAATTCAAAACTTTCCTTTTCTTTTTATTAATGAAAATACAGACCACAGCTCTAATTTCTCAACAACAATTACCTAGGGCTTTTTATTCCAGGTTCGATGTCTCTTCATATTCTAACTCTTAATATTTATCCTATAAATTAAAAATCATCACAATATCTAAGGATTATGTGTAACAAAAGGTATGGAAGGTTTTCCCAAGGGTGGCCACCTAAAAACATGAGATATTTTCAATTTCCAACTATTGATCTGCATCACATCTCAAAATTGTACATGCTCAGTGTGAATGTCAAGTTTTGTCTCTCATCCCTTATGAATGTAATGCTTGTCAATTTTAGTTGAGCGGTTTGTATCAAAATTTTGCAGCTAGACATGAAAAAATGTTTGATCATGGTATCCATGATTCCATATATCATAAATGGAAAAATGAACTTTATTTCAATTTTCCATGAAATTTGTTATCACTCCACTGGATCTCTAAGGCTGAGAAAGAGTCCAAATAGAGGTAACCACAGGCCAATATTTTAGCTTGGTAGCTAGCCCTACCAAACCGGAGAGGGCTCTCTCCACAAAATCACAGCCAAGAGGCTTGGATGAATTAGGGTTTTAGGCTAGGTATGAGTACCTAGGTTTGCTTGTTTGAATTGGTTTGTTGGATGGGTGAATTAGGTCAAAGAGGCTAAGTCAGGGAAAATAATATTAGGGTTGCAGTTCGTTCAATGGGGAAAGGTATGTAGGAAGGTTAACACTTTATGGTTTCAAGGTGAGATGGATCAAATTGATGAGGAGCTAGAAAGAGCAAGGAAAAGCATGTATTCTTTCTAAACTAAAGAAAATGAACAAACTATGAAGATTTTCCCAAAACAGAGCATGAGAGATGTATTCTTCTTATCAACTTGAAAATCAGCATATAATAGAGATGAAATGGATCATGAAGAAAAAACATTCATACATATGTAACATAAGAAGAAACTATGCTAAATTTCCATACCACGGGTATCCCAAAGAAATAGCTGCAACTCTTTCATTAATTTCTTGCCAAATACTGATTACACTAGAGTCTCTAATCAATGCAACAACATCCAACCTATGAAATGAGTCAAAAAGTACAAGATATAGACCTCAAAACAACCTCTCCCAACCTTAGGGGTCGGATCCATGAGCTAAAGATTTGTTCCACCAAAAAATGAACTGATACCTAGAGTGTAGGGAGGTCAAACTGAATCACCCCTCACATTTTGGAAACTGACTCATTACATCTCATCAAGAGTTTTCACCTAATGTATTTACCCTAGGTAAGTGTAAAAAAATAAAAATTAAATTTACATCTTTGAATTACATTGGTAAAACTTCAATTTCCAAAGTGAAACTGAGAAAAATTGAGAAAATTTAGAAATATCACGAAACTCGGAAATTTGGTCAAAAGCGCAGCACTAAGGTGAAAAGCATAGCGCCAACTTAAGCTCCACTTTTTAGGGGGTTCCAGGTGTACAAATTGAGCTCAAGATAGCGCATTGGAAATATTTTCCTCTCTAGTTTCACGATATGTGCTTATTTTCCAAAATGGTGTTGATTTGACCCCCAAAAAGTTTATTCTCCCAAGACTAGTAAAAAACGCAGCGCCAGCCTCCAAAACAGGGAAAAAATGTGATTTTTTGGGTGTTTTTTGACTTTCTGACTGCTTTGTTGACCCAAAAAAGTTTTGTAAAGTTTCCTAACTGTATTTTACCTTATCAATCCAATGGTTCTTTCATTTTTTCCATTGGAGGTCCCTATAAAAGTGCAGCGCCCTAGGCAAAAGCGCAACGCCCTTGAAGCAGAAGCGCAGCTCAACCCCCCAGAAACACAACACCAACTTCAAGGCCACTTTTGGAGGACTTCCCAAACTCCAAATTGAGCTCATGATAGCTCGTTGGAAATATATATATGTTGGTTATACAATGGGCCTATCAAGCACTGAAAATGATCAAGTATACCCTCTGAAAAAATCAATTCTCCCAAGATTGGTCAAAAAGTGCATAATGGGGGTGCAAGAATGCAATGTGCTCTTGCAGGAAATTGTTTGGGGCCTTCATCAACTCACAATTGAGCTCATGATAGCTCATTGGAAATCACTCGTTGTCTAGTTATCATTTGACTTATCAAGAAAGTTATTTGGACACTCCATCAGGGAGAAAATTTGATTTTCCCAAGACTACTCTAAAAGTGTAGCAAATCTCCTGTAGCAACTATATTTTTAGAATTCCTCCCAAACCATAAAACCTGTATAAAAACTGAAGGATTTTTGTCTTCAATGGTATATTATGAACAAAAACCTCTTTCATTTTTGTGAAATTCATCTCCATTTGGTCAGAAACATACTTTGCAGAAAAAATGGACCTATGTGTAGCAAATGATTTGTCCCTTGGAATGACTTCTTGAAAAATGATGGATACATGATTTTTATGAGTTGGAATGGCCTCTTACTTGCTGATATGACCTCCCTTATTCCTCCTCTGCTCATATGTCTTTGATTCCATAGCAAATTCTAGCTAAATGGGAGAGGAAATTAGGGTTTAGTGTAGGCAAAACAGGGGATTTGGGAAAGTTATAAGAATGAAAGGAAATAAATGGGATAGGGGGCTTCTAAATTCTTAGGAAGATTTTTGGACGTAGGGAGGGATGTTAGGAAGTAGTGGAAATTGTAATTTCAAGGATTGAGTGAGGGGAAGGGGTCCAAAAGGGAAAAACACAGGCCTGGTCTAGAAAAGTGTCAAATCGTAGCAATAGGCTAGGGTTTGTGGGAAAATGATGATTTTGAGCGACAGGAGTGATGGGAAGTATTTAGGAAGGTATTTTAAGGATAGGTGAAGGTGTAAGAGCATCAAGATACAAGTATTGTTGATGATTTAACCATGGAAGTCATGAAACCAAGAAAAATGCCCTCAAAACCCTAGGAGAGGGCAATGAGCTTTCCAAGCACAACTGAGAGATAAATATGGTGAACACAAAACCACTTACTTGGAAATGATATTTTGGAACCTGAAATTGTTGAAGACCTTTGCCTATTACTACTCCTTCAAAAGATGAATTTGATGGTGAAACGACTAATTTTCATGATTTTGACCCTATGACCTAATGATGGCACAACATGGAAGAATGAGCTGAATGATGACCATGATGACTATGGGACCCTTTAAAAAATGAATGACATGACCACGATGGTTTCCATTGATCATGGAAGTGAAAGGAGTAGTAATGATCTCAATATCCTAATCAGTGACCAAATTTTTGCATGACCTAGTGGAATGATAAAAAAATTCAGAATGGAACCCTAATATGATGTGAAAAGAGATATTTTTAATCACTGATGGTAGGATTCAAATACTAACACTAACAATATATATACACATATTACATGTGTTGCAACTTGGGCCTCGAATAAAATCATTTTATCTTTTGTAAATATATTATCGTAAAGTTATCTAGATTTCCAGTGTTTAGGTTCCCTTGATGGATTTTCCCATGTCATAATATCTATAATATTGGAATTCTACAATAAATTTAGCTTATTACTACTCAACAATAATCCAACCAAGTTGTTCCTTGTCAATTGATTCTCCATAACTTTCTTCACAAACAATGCTTTAAGTGCCCATTGCATAGAAAATGTAACTCAAATATTTCTTGAAAATTCAGTCAATCCAATCTGCATTCTCAAACCTTTTAGACCATCTCCACACAAATAGATAAAATCTACTTTTCTATTTTCCCAACATTTTTCTGTTGTAACTAGTAAGGGATTTAATTTTGAATATTAAAAATTTCTCAATAGACCCCAAAGAAACCAGTTGTTGTCATCAAAGTGATATAAAAGTGATATTCATAGATAATATGAAGAGAATTATTCGATCCAAATATGAAAATGGAGTGAAATTCCCAACCTTATGCATAAATTCATCCTCTTTTACAAATATTTCAATACTATTTTATCCTATGAATCATCCCATGTGGACCCACAAGATGTAACATATTTCTTCTACAGAATGATGTTCAACAATTTTTCCTTGGTCCTTGAGGCTTGAAACAAACTCTTCTCAATTTGTAAATTCCATGGTAATGGTATCCTAAAAATGGTGATTTTTTAAGTAGAAAAAATTATTATCCTTACAGTTGTAATATGGAATTCATACTTGCATAAGAAATTAATCGCACTTGAAGTATGCCTTCGACCTTCCTACCAATGAAAAGAACCAAAATATTCTTATCCACAACATTGTTAATTGCATTTAGCATGGTTTCTTGTTGCCTTCATAGGATTGAAAATAGCCAAAAAAAAGCTTTCAACGAAACATAGTTGACAAACCTCTTTTTCCCTGTGTTGTTAGCTACCATGCTTGTATCACTTTCCAAGACCCAATGTCAAATGGATAGACCAACATGTCACCATTTCAAAAACACTTCACAATAAAACTTGAACAAGGAATATATTGAACCCTATAAACAAGGTACCTTGAATAGAAAAAAGGAATGAAGTTGCGAGGAAAAGGAAACAATAGTCTCATTCCAATATACATAAATTATATGAAATTGCATTAATGTACAAATGACCAAAATGGGTTAATGGGACTAAAAAGCACAATAGGTAATAATATAAAAGAATTTCTAGAGCATCTTATCCCTAAAAGGAGAAAGGGGTTACAAATGACATAGAAGCCAATGAAAGTGCGATTGAACTGAGAATGGGTAAATGTTCAACAACAAAGCAGAGTAAAAATTTGGGAAGTGATATATTTCATATGTTAATTAGATCCTGCACTCATAATTTAAACCATAAGATATAGGAATCTTAGAAGTTAGACACCAATAAAAACAATAAATTTTGAATGTCGTAACCACCCACATATCACACTGAAATGATGAATAGAGAGTACAAAATTTTGAATCCTAAATCTTGTATCTCTATTTTATTGACTAGAAATAATATAAATTCTCATCTCAAAATGGAATAAATGTAATCACCCACTCTACCTTCTTTCACAAATGAAACCCTAAATTTAGAGGTGAACCCAAAAAACTAAATTCAATCTAGTATATTGAACCCAGAATAGTTGGAGGTTATTGAGATAGAAGCACCTGACAATGGGAGTAATTAGCACATAAAATCATGTGCAACCTCCTAGGTAACAATGCCATCATAGGAGTTACACAATTCCTGACAAGATCGCACTGCTGCTATAGCTGCCTGTGAGCCCGCGCATGCCAGAAGATAGGGCTTCTCCATGCAGCCATGGAGGTTCTAGGCTCGCCCCAAGTTCCTCCTCCCCTCCTCCTCCATCCGCTGAATATGTGTTCAAATTGTTGTTGGCTACGCTGCCGAAGAAGAAGAAAACTGAAGCAGCCAAGTTTGTGAAAAAGATGGATGATATTCCAGAAATCTCCCTTCCCCTGAGGGTCCGATCCAGGTAGATTTGTCCCTGGCAGATCGCGCTCTTGTGGGACAGTTCATGAGTCTCTGGCCCTCTCCAAAAACAACGGATAACTGGGTTTTCAAAAACTAGACGCCTTTGATCAAGAACAATGTAACCTCATATTTCTTGGGGAGAGGCTATTTTTTGTTCAAATTCATCTCAAAAGAGGATAAAGACCCAATCTTTCAGAACAGACCCTACTTCATGGGGCCTCAGGGCCTGTATCTCAATAAGTGGACGTCGAATTTCAACCCAGAATTGGACGTACCAATGGCTGTTCCTGTGTGGGTTAGGTTGCCGAATCTCCTAGTGCATTGCTGGAACTGGGATTCTCTAAAACACATAGGTAATGCTCTGGGTAAATTTATTGACCGGGAAAATAACAAGGATCAATACGGTTGTGCCCGAATATGCGTTGAGGTCGATCTAGAGGTGGGTCTTCTGGAGGCAATAAAAATCAATGTCGGTAGTTGGACTCATGTGGAAAATCTAGACTATGAGAAACTTCCCTTCAAGTGTCGGAAATGCCATGTTTACAGTCACTTTGCAAGGGGTTGCCCGAGCAATGGAGAGGCGGAGAAAGGGAAGGAGGAGGGTTGGAACCAGTTCAAGCGGTCAAAGACCTCCCATAAAACCCTCAAATCTGGGGCTCCAAATGGTAAAGGTTTTTAATCGGCCTTTGTTCAGCAAGCCCCTCCCCCGAAAGGTAATGAATACAAGTTTGTTCCCTTAAGCTCATCTTTAAAGGAAGCCTGGGAGGTCGAAATGCAAAAGAAAGAGACCCGATACAAAGGGATCTCCTCAGGCTCGAGGCTAGGAGAAAATGCCTCAAAAAGACACAAGGAAAAACATGCAGAAGCTGAAGAGGAAGAGCAAGATTCGGAGGAATTAGAGGAGGAAGGAGAAATAGGGGAATCAAAAACTTCGGCTAGAATATCGACAAGAGACCGAAAGTCTGCTCATGAAAAGAGAGAACAAGAAACCTACAAAGAAAAGCTCTAGGGAAGTCAACCTACCCTTGAGAAGCTCTTGGCTAAAACGCCAAAGATGACAAGAAACTAGACACAAGGCTCCAAGGGAGCCCATCACTCCCAAAAAAGTAAGTGATGAAGGTTGTCTCTTGGAATTGCAGAGGTATGGGGAGCAAAGTGAAAGAAGAAGCCATGAGAAGTCTTATAAGGATAGAAACCCCAGACATTCTTCTAATTCAGGAGACAAAAATGGAGGACAAATACTTCCTCCAAATAAGTAAGAAATTTTGGAATAAAGGTAGTGGACAGGTCGTCTCTGCTCGAGGAGCCTCAGGTGGGCTGGGCTCTCTTTAGAATAATAGAAAGTTCTTGATGGTCACTGAGATCCTAAATACTCACTGGCTATTCTTGAAACTCCAACATCTTGACACTAAGAGGTTATTAGTCTCTTCAATGTGTATGTCCCAGTAAACGTAGGGGAGAAAAAGCCCTGTTGGGACTCCATCAGAAATATGGCAGAATCAGAGAATTTGGAAAACACCATTATTGATGGCGATCTAAATCTCACCTTTCTTTTGTCAGAAAAGCGAGGAGGTAGCATCATAAGGGATTTGGCAAGGGAGTGGGTGGAGGATCTCATGCAGGACTGGGGATTTCTTGACATCACGCCCTCTAATGGTAAGTATACTTGGTCAAATAAAAGAGTCAGTCCCAGGCACATTGCTGCAAGGCTAGATAGATTTCGGGTTCAAAGTTCTTTCCTCCTTTTAGGATTAGAGGCTAGAATTCATATTCTCCCTTGTAGAATTTTAGATCATAAACCTATTAAGCTTGAACTGCTAGCCCAAAGGGATCTTGGCCCTATACCATTTAGATTCAATCCATTATGGGTCAAGGATTCAGACTTCATGAATAAGGTTAAGGAATGTTGGAGGATGCCTGTCAAGGGATCTTATTTTTTTCTGGGAGGAAAATCTCAGAAGAGTTAAATTTGTTCTGAAAACTTGCGCCAAATCCCTCCCTAATCTAGCAACTAATAGAAAACTTGCCCAAGATAGTCTTGAGCACCATCATATACAAACGGAAGAAGAAGAAATTACAAAATAAGTCCTTGACAGGGAGGTAGAATTACAACATAAGTTTCATAAGGCATGCCTCTTGGAGGAAGAATATTGGAGACAAAAATCTTGCAGTCTTTGGCTTAAAGTGGGAGACAGAAATTCCTCCTTCTTCCACAAACAAGCCCAAGCGAGAATATGCTTCAACTCCATTTCAGAAATCAAGGAAGAGGCCATTACCCACAAGGATTTTATGAGCATAAAAAGGGCAGCTTTCTCTCACTTTTAAAATCTTTACAGTGAAGAAGGGGTGATGGACCTAAACTCTAAATTCCTATATGTGGTTCCTTCAAAGATCACCTCCAGGATGAATTAGTATCTGGAAGCAAGGGTCACCAAAAAAGAAATAAAGGATGCTCTCTTTGCCATGGAGCCCGACAAAACCCCCGGTTCGGATGGTTTTATTGCTAGATTTCTTCAATCCTGTTGGTAGATTGTGGAAAAGGCTCTGCACAAAATGATTCTGAAATCTCAAACGTGTCAGAAAATTCGGGGCAACACTAATTCTGCCTTTCTTTCCCTCATTCCTAAGGAAAAGGGTGCCAATTATTTCAACAGATTTCGCCCCATTTCTCTTTGTAACATAGGCTACAAATTGATAACCAAAGTGTTTTCCAATAGATTGAAAAGTATCATTCCTACTATTATCCTAGAGAATAAAGGGGGATTTGTACAAGGGAGGAAGATTGTGGATAACTTCATCTTAGTACAAGAGGTGATCCATTCTAGCCTACATCGAAAAGAAAAGGGTATGGTAGTCAAGCTGGATCTGGCAAATGCTTTTGATCGTGTTAGACACAACTTTCTCTTGGAGGCAATGCACAAGTTTATGTTTGGGACTGATTTTATTAATTGGATTCGGGATTGTATTTCTGAGCCTTGGATCACCCCTCTGGTGAATGGGAGAGTAGCTGACTTCTTCAGAGCTTCGAGAGGGCTTCGACAGGGGTGTCCTCTTTCCCCTCTCCTTTTTTTCCTCCAAGCTTTTGTTCTAAGTTTCTATTTGGACAAGAAGCATTTATACCAAGAGATTATGGGCCTTAACATTGCAAGAGGAGTTAAAAACATAAACCATGCTTTGTTTGCCAATGACTCTTTGTTGTTGGGTGAAGCCTCTGTTCTTTCAGCTTCAAGGTTCAAATATGTGTTGGATGATTAATTTTACGCTACTGGAAGCGTTCTAAATAAGGGGAAATTCCATATTTATTTTTGGAACATTTCTGCAAGCATCCTTAGTGCCATTTCCAGATGTATGGGATTTGCTGCCTCATCCAACTAGTCTTCGTTCAAGTATTTGGGCCTCCCAATCTTCTAAAGAAATGCCTTCAGCAAATATTGGCTCCCTCTACTAGAAAAATTCAAGATAAAGATCTAGGCTTGGGATTTCTCTTGGCTCAACCTTGCAAGTAAGTCAGTTCTTATCAAAGTTGTTCTTAGCAGTCTTCCCATTTTCCAATTCTCTGTTATTCTAGCCCCTTCTTGCATTCTCAGGAAAATGGAGGTTTTAATCAGTAATTTCTTTTGGAAAGGAGGTAAACAAAATGATAAGAGAATCCCTCTGGTTAGTTGGGACAAAGTCACCAAGCCCATGATGGAAGGAGGCTTGAATTTCAAAGATCTTTGCACTCAAAATGTGGCCCCGGGAGCTAAAATTATTTGGAGGCTCATTGCTCCTAATCCTGGTTGGGCAGAAAACGCCTTGTGGAAGAAATAATTCTTTGGTCAAATAAAATGCTATCTTGATAGCCCCCTCATAAAAATTGGATCGCACTTCCTCAAACTCTACTCGAAAGCCATCCGGTTGGTCAATCTTCACGCGTTCTGGATCTCGGGCAATGGAAAACAAATAAAAATTTGGGAGGATCGCATTATGAACAATCCCCTGCTTACTGAAATCAACTCTCTCCATGCGCTGCAGAATTGGATGTCCATCGCCAGTTTTCAAATGCTGTGGGACATCTCATGCTGGGTTGACAATAATTGGCAAAGTTGGAAGCTGCTCCATGTGCCTTTGGAGTTGAAGAGTGAATGCAACACTTTTTTTCTCTCCTGAACAGTATGGATCTGATCCTCGCATGGAGACATGACAAACGTGGTTGGGGATCTGAAATAGATAGCTATTTAGTGTCTCGGGGATATGAAAAATTGCGCGAATAGCCCCAAGTCCCTCCAAATCCCACGACGTGGAAGGGGATTTGGAGCCACAAGACCATACAAAAAATTGATTTTTTTTGTTGGCTCATGTGTCACAATAGAATCTTGACAGAGGATAGATTGAAGAAAAGAGGCTTTCATGGGCCATCTAGATGTTGAATGTGCTGCGAAAATGAAGAGAATGCTTGTCATCTAATGCTGGAATGCAAATTCGCAGCAGAGATCTGGCAGGAGCTTCTGAGCCCTTGGAATAACAATTTTATTTTTCCCACCTCCATTTTTAATTTGTTCGCAAATTTGATGCACAGTTATCCAGGTGCATTCCCAAAAATTGAAAGTTTTAAGGCCGCCTGGCTCTCCTTGCCAAATATCATTTGTTGGAAAATTTGGCTTGAGAGGAATAAGAGAATTTTTAGAGACAAAGTGCAGGATTTGAAGCTTATCATGGTCAAGATTAAATGCCAGTTGAAAGAAATTCTGGGTGATTAGCTTGAGGAAACAAATCTAAGTCAGCAGGATTTGGAATGGGGCACCATGATGGACCTTCGGTTTTCTGATGTAGTAAGGCAAAGCAAACCAATTAAAGAATGGAAAATCAGAGGGAATGAGAAAGACTTTTCAAATTGGATTATTAAGCAATCTAAACATACTTTATTCTTTGACGGAGCAGCAAAAGGTAATCCTGGGAAATCTTGGGTAGGAGGTGTTATCAAGAACATATAAGGCATAATCGAACACAGTTATTCCTGGGGCTTGGGTCACAATACTAGCATTCAAGAAGAAGCGTTGGCTCTGCTCCAAGGCCTCAAGAAAGCCAAGGATCTAGGTATCAAAGAGGCAAATGTAATTGGTGATTCTCAATCCATTATAAAAACTATAATGGACAATTATACCCCTACTAATTTCAGATTTTCTAGACTGGTGACAAGAATCAAAACACTGGTTAAATATTTTCAGAGTGTGAACTTCTTCCATGTGTTGAAGGAGAATAACAAGGACGCAAATTTGGAAGCCAATAAAGCAGTTTTTCTTTTTGCCAGAACTCTATTGAGAGATAGGGATGAAGAATGGGAGTCCATCCCTTAAAATATTTGCTTTCATGTTTTATTGCATTTTACTGAATCAGTTCGTTTGTATCCACAAGTTAGGGAAAATTATAGAGATTGATTCGATAGCTATATGTAAAAACCATCGGCTTTTAAGTAACTGGGCCATTGAGTTCCTGGCAGGAGAGGAAAACTGGGCTTTGCCCTTAGTCTTTGTAATCTGATTTGAGGCATTCATGTCATGCCTTTAATATAAACCAATACTCGTTCCTGTAAAAAAAAAAAAAAAACAGTGCCATCATAGAATATAAAAATAGGTGAAATAACATATATTCTAAGTCTGGAAAAAAACACAACTATTTACACAAAAGCACTTCTCTAAAAATATAAAAGAAAGTCTAGAAAAATAGAAAATGGCTAATGCTGAAAAGAGCCTCAACTTTTGATTATGTTTAGTACATCACATAGATGCTCTTGTTATTTTTGTTTTGCTCTCATTCTATGCAAAAAATGAGCAGTGCACAAAACCAGTTGAAGCATGACATGTCAATGGAGACACAACTACCAAGCAACACAGAAAAATATAACACTCCCTCTTTAGAAGGAAGGTGTTCTCCATCAAGCCCGAAGTCTCCTTGGAATCTCACACTTCCCCTTTTCCAAGGGCTTCATCAAAATATATGCAACCTGTAAATTTGAAGGAACATTTTGGGTTCATCAAATTTTAAGCATGGAATTTGAATTTACTAGAATCTTAAAAATCCATATAAAATTCACCAAATTTTGATATAAATTCAACACCATGTTCAACAACAACAATAGGTCTTGAACAAGCAAGGGGTATTTAGCAAGAAATAATGTAGGCTCCAAGTATCAATTTGGGATTGATTACAAGGATGCTTCTTGAAATTTTCTTCCTCAATTGTGAGAATGCATATTCCAAATTCTTGTGATCCTATCATTGTCAATATAGTGCCTTGTTTCTCACAATTTAAGATATAAAAGGGAAACAAACTACTTAAACATCAACATGGCCTCCCATTCATTTTCAACGTCCACATGCCCCTCAATTGATTGACCCAACTTTAGCAAGATGCTTCATAATGCATATAAGTATGTAAGATAGGATTCCTATTATTAACAATGTTATTTTAGAACCATAACTAGGGACATTTCTATTAATAAAAAATTTAGTACTGCCTAAAGTGAGATTACATGACAATTCTATTACAAAACTTTTAAACCAAAAATTATGTCAATTATGTGTCTCTATCTTTATACAAAATTTCCCAATATTACTTGAAACCATATATTCTGTAATATAAAGCTAGAATTATAATAACCTAAAAATAGAGGACATAAAAAATAACTGCTTCTTCAAGTCCTATACACATAGGGTCAAATCCTTGCTTTATTACTTTCATGTCCTTGGCACGTTGGCACACTGTTTCATCTTCCTTTGGTTCCCCTCAAGTTGAATTGTTGGAATTTTTTTATTAGAAGCCCCAGATTGATTTACCTTGCTCAAATTAGGGACCAAAATTCTAAGAAGATTGAATTCTTCTTCTAAGATGACTAATTGGTGATTCAATTCCACAAGAGTCCCCATAATTTTTGTTATCTGAGAACTGGCCTAGTGGTTATTTTCATGGATTTTTGAAGTAACTGTAAATATAGAAATCTTATTGAATTAAATATGCTCCTCGTGGTTTATGAGAACTCTTCTAATTTACTGAAGCTCTCTGTAATCAATGATGTATTCATAAAAACCAATATACTCAGCTAAGTTCCAGGTTCCCAATTGAAATCCATTTGATATATGTTTCATTTGTTTTGAGCACCTATTGTTAAGATTACTCTTACTATATATAGTCTAACAACAAACCATTGCAAAGGTTTCTCCAAAATAAATTACATGTTTCTTTACCAACAACTTAATAAATCAACATATGAAACAAACATTCCATGTGACTCACATTGCCACACACTCATGTCCAAAACAATTCTTGTAATTCTGCTTATTCCATAATAAAGGACACTTCTAAACATACAATTTAAAACTCGAATATTGAAAGCTCACTAGGGGAAGGGCCAAGGAGAATCCATTCCACTAAAATTTAGATTAAAGGAGACCTTGGCCTCAAGAGTCCCCCATTACTAGAGTGAGTCCTAGGAGGGGGTCCCTTGGAAACTTAGAGCAAACAAGAAACAACAAACCAAACATACTGCAAATCAAAATGACATGAATTCTTACACCAAACCACACATAGGTGGGATCATAACTTCCCATCAACACATTCCATGCAAAATGACCCTAACCCCACTTTATTAAGTAGAGAAATTACTAGCCTCCAATTTAAATTTGTGTGGATTCATGGCTCCTAACATGGAGATGAAAATACTTACGTCTTTTCTCATAACTAGCCTGATGCTCAATATGAAGTCCAATCCTGTGAGCTATGTAAAGGTTTCAATGCACGATGCATGTATTTTTACCCATACATACTGATTGAGGATTGTGGCATTGTTTAATGGTTCCATTAACAATAAGAAGCCCCTCTTTTAAGGTGTCACATTTCTAGTGTGTTTCCGTTTCAGAAATGCATACTCGTTTCCCCATATATTGAAAATTAGGAGTAAGTTATTTACAATACACATATCAATATGAAAATTAATGAGATGATAGTAGAAAGAGAAACAAATTACAATCAAATATATAACAGATTGTTGCAGGTTACTTACTGCAACAAAGAATAAAATTCATAATGTAATAAAGACATATAATACACTAAGACTGGAAAACCAAGACGAACATAGAAATTCACATATGAAGCCATACAATAGGAAGAGGTTTTCCAGTCCAAATATGAAAGCATTAGTGTTCAAGTAATCACTTTCTTAGTAACCACAGAAGGAAGAGAAAATTATTTCCACTTGACTATGATAATGGAGCACATTTTATAAAAGGAACACCTCTCCTTATTTAGGAAGAATTCTAAAGATAAAATAATGTCCATTGAAATGAAATCATTTTTACATTTATGGTAACCATCATATAAATCACCACTCAACAAATTATAGTCTTCAATAACGAGGTAGCCTTGACATAGAACTTCGGTGGCTTCAACCAAGCTTATATACATGAAAAAATATCAAGGATCTCATGGAAAATAATTTTGTGACATGACAAGAAAGCATGTATTAAGAATATTTTGGTAATGCTTAGTATAAAGATTAAAGTAGTTCTCCATGATAAATGTGACATACCTGCCTCTATAAAGCAATAAGGGAAATAAAGGTTTGAACATGTGAAGTGCCCCATAATTATTTTCCAATATAAGAGAGAAACCATTATACATGCAATGTCATTTAAATGTGTTGGAAAGCTTCTTTATTATATGATTTTGAACTTAAGGAGGAATGTGAATAGAAATATTCAATTGAGAGTATTGTAATAAGCCATTTTTTTAAAGGATAAAAACAAGAAATGCAACTAAAATGTAAAGAGTTTTTTGATGGGAGAAGATGCATAACATGTCATAAACAAACTGTTATTTTGTAGTGCTAACAACATGAGACACACATTTGGAGTACAAAAAAGGGAAATATCCAATGAAAAAGGGAAATTTCCAGTTCTCATCCAAGCTACGGATCCAATGGAGTGTCGAATCCTATATGGGAAAGTTGGAACCAATGACCCAATAATTAAGGTTCAATTTTCAATGAGGCCACAAAGTGCACTGAGAAAAATAGAAGTATTTTTCCTGCAAGCAGTCTTTAATACTAAAGGACAATATTCCCATTCATTTCCTTCAAACACTTAAGCATTTTCTAAAAAATATGTTTATGACTGGAAACAATGAAGAGAAAACAAACTATCATCCAATGAAAATAAAAATAATTCCACTAGCAACAAGTATCATGATCTGAAAATAGATAAGGACAAGGTAAGGATATGATATTTCTATCCCAGAATTCAAAATTAAACATTAAACAGGATTGGATGTGACCCATTTTGTTTCATTTAACAATATCAATCATTACTTTTCTGTCTAAAAATAATAATATTTCTAGGATTTCTCTGTCTTCAATTTCCTCAACTTCTATAAAGGATGTATAGTAGAAAGTAAACCTTGAAATATATTAAGAGTCACTCAGAGAAAATATATGTTAGAAACTAGAATAATCTATTTATAAAAATAATGTGATTGCAAAATCAAACCTTTTGAGTTTGAGAAACCATTTTCTCATTTGAAAATTCCTCCTCGATATCACCTTGTACATCATCCTAGTTAGGCTCAAACCCATCCTCATTGCACCACGTAGTTGATGGTTCAAAATTGTTGTTATTTTCAATAGAATCGTCTAAGCAAAGGATAAAGTAGTTCTTAGTAAAATGTCAAGACTCTAATTAATTAAATTATAATACACGAAGTCCTGTAATATTTCCATCATAGGTAGCATAAAAAAAAATAGATACTTAATGCCCAAAACTAATCACAAAAGAAAATATAAAAGGACACTTACTATACAGTTTTATTCCTAGCCTCCCAATTCACTGCAAACACAAAACATAGTAAGATGAATGTAGATGATAAGTTTCATTTCATGACTAGTGAAAACAAAAAATTTTATCGTGGTTATGTTGCATGGAATGGGAGGATGAAAGGAAGGGTGCCCTTTTATGGGTTAAATAAATGAAAAAAAAGGCTCCACATAAACTAAACACTAACAAGTTTCAACTAAATTTCATGTTTTATTATACATTTTGGCCACCCCATGTTGTTTCAAATTTACATATTTACAACAACGCTAAGTGAGAAGCCTTAATATTTGTTCTTTAACAGAAAAGAGTATTGATATTATATTAATATGCGCCTGGATCATTGGGTGTTGCAGGAGAAAACTCCCTAGGGTTAGGGTTGAGAACCCCAACAGATCGAAGGGCATCAATACAAGAAGCTAGCAATCACAAAGTGCTAATACTTAAACTACTAAATTTGAGTTAGGAGAAAGTATCTGTAGGTCCTACATTTGGTGTCGTTCCCATAGGATCCAAACCCTCTGCTTCCCAAGGCTATAAGACCTGCAACAAAGTTCATAGAAGCATGTATACAACAAGTAGTTCAAAGAATGTACATGATACGAATGTTAGATCATTAAACATAAATATATAAATCATGAATCATAAATAATAAGATCATAACATAAATTATGTTAGCGCTGGAATCGACACTTGGATTGTATCAAGTGTCTGACCAAACACATCTTAAGCTCAAGGGATTTTCTTATAGTTGGATTGGGTTTTGGAAGGTGGTTGGGGTTCTCACACACTGGAAAAATGATTTTGAACAGACAAAATACTCACACCTATGGGGGTACTAGTGTTTGATGTGGTAGCAAAGATAAGTTTGTAATCTCATGGTTTGTAGAATATAAAAAGAACAATGGGTCTATAAGATAGAATTCCACTATTAGGATGAAAGGAAAACAAAAGGTTCTAGACCTATAATGTACTGATGAAAGAAAGGTTTTACAAGACTTATAAGAATCTCATCACACATTTTAAATATTTCTGTCACAGGGAAGGCTTATGAACAAGCTTACCATACACATTTTATCAAGAAATCTTGTAAAACAAGACTGATAAAAATAGATAACCATGTACAGCTATATCATAAGAATGACAAAAACATGAAACAATATATATATATATATATATATATATATATATATATATATATATATATATATATATATATATATATATATATATATATAATCACAATCTGGAAATGAAGCTGTAAGATACGGAAACACATAACGAAATTACATAATACACACATCAAATCATTCATAAATCCTCAAGAGTGTATCTGGATAATATAAGTTCAAAAAGTACACAACTCAGGATGCAATGATATGAACAACTCACGAACCTTTTCCTCGGTGCTTTTCATAATATATATGCAAAAAGGTAAAATTTTAAAGATCCAGAAAAAGTGCAAGTCTGTTGTAGGAACTTTATTACAACTTTCTAAATATAGCAAGGAATATTTAAAGTTTATCTAAAAATAATAGAAAGGAAGTTTGATGTACAATATTTGGTTTACAAAAGAATGAAGATAGAACTTGATAATATGAAATTCAAACTTGTTGAGCCGAGGTGGCTAACTATTCCTTGATTCCTGTAAAATATTTCTCCACAAAAAATGCATCACTTACTAACTAAAATGACACCTGGAAGACAACTCACTAGATAACGCTTGGCTGAGAGGAGGAAAAAAATAATCTCTGTAACAACATATACTCAATCATCCCTTGAAACCAAAACAACACGTCCTTTTATCTTCTTATGAGAAAAACAAAGAGCTACCTTTTTGAAAATGTAGCAATTTTTGATAACTTTGTAGATAGGCCGAAAATGATATTGATCTTTAGATTTGTCTTGCTTTAGATATTCAATCATAAAGAATCTAGAATAGAATCCAACAACCTAAGAGCTTCCGCCTTATTGACCTTCCTATTTGGTTTTCTCTTTTCTGTTTGTTTCTTCTTCTGAGCCTTCATCTTCCCTAAATCATTTTCTAGACTCTCCTCTATATTTATAATCTCATCTCTGAGAGTAGGATTAGCTATGAGCTTGATAGTTAGCCTAAGCTTATTTTTGGGTCTGGTATGAGGCCTTTGAATATATGGATTAGGAATATATGAAGGCCTTATTCTTCCCTAGATAACTCTGCTTTGTTGCTCATCTTCAAACTCTGTTTCACTACTTCCTTCCTCAAATCATGAGTATGACTGGATTTTTACCTTCCTCTTTCCCTTAGTTTATGAACTTAGAGAGGAATAAATATGAGCTACTGTTGGTTCCTCTGCTATAATGTATGAAACTTTCCTCTTTCCCTTATATGATGATCTTAGAGAGGAATAAACCTGAGCTAGTGTTGCTTCCTCTGTTGCTAGAGTCACATTAACTTCTTCACTCTCTTGTCTAATATCTGAAACAGGGCTTTGTGCTAATGGTTCAAGGGTGACCTTCTCCACACTACTAGCTTCCACTAAAGACCCTTATGAGAAAATCAATCTTCTTGTATGTTTATTTCTTGAAGCGGAAGCCACTTCTTCCTTGTCTTTAGAAATAAAATTATTGTCAAATAGAGTGGCATTTTCTTTCTGAAAAGACTCTACGATTTGTGGTTCCTTAGGTAGCCTTATGGTATAAGCCTTACTTTTTGGTTTTATTATAGGTGTAGGAACAATAGCTTCAACTCTAGCTCTTCTAGCTGAGCTTCGTGTCTGCCTACTTGATGGAGAAGATGATTGGTCAGCTTGTAAAGGGGTCAGTATAGGTGCAGGGTTCGACTCTTCCTCTTGGATCTTCTGTTTTGAATGACTTCCCAATTTTCTCCTTGAATTAATACTACTGAAACCCTCATCTGCTAGAAACTTGTTCCATGTGGTTCAGTTCTTCTTCAAATGATTCACCACCAACATTTTAATTAACCCCTAGTGATAAAGATTATGGAGTGAATAATTTGGGGTTCATTTATATCTTCTGAGACATTTTCACCAATGATTTGTAAAGGAATAAAGGGAGGTTCATAGGTTTAGAGCCCGAAATATGAGAAAAAAATCTCATTTGATACTAATGAAATGTAGAGAACCTACCTTCGCAGGTGATATAACGTTGAACTGTGGTGATAACTCCCTACCATTTAGGCTTAAAATAGTAAATATGGACAGTACGGGTCCAATTCACATTTACGTGCTCAAGTTTAATATATGCATTTAAATCCTCTGCAAACAAAGTTTTTATTTTATACCATGACTCACTTGAAGCCGACAGCTGGGTAGCTCGTGCTATGATGGCTTCTGATATTTGAAAGTCCGAGACCCCAGCTTGACCTGCTCTCCATTAAAATATTTGGAAAATGCTTGAGCAACTGCAACATTCTCCCCTTGATAATTTCTTCAAAAAATGATACCATCCAACTGCCTGAAATTGTGCTTTTGTACAGTGGTCAACAAACCTTGTATTAGCAGGTTCCGAGCGGTTTACCTTACCACTTTTTCCCATTCCATTTTACTAACATCCAACTCAACTATTGATGGACACTTGTAAAAAAATGAACAAAAACAAGCCACGAAGCCCTAACTGCTTGCTGGAAGATAACCTCAAACTATAGCTTTCTCGGAGCAAATAGTTATGGGAAACAGTGAATGTAGACCCCTGATCTTTGCATGCCCATGATTTCATTAAGGTTAATTGACACGAATTTGTATGATTTTATTTTATGTGCCAACTCACTCCACCAAATAATTAACTAACTGCTACTCGTACTTCAGTTTTGAACCACTTTACCTTTAATGAGTAGTGTTAGAAAAATTAACCTTAGCAGTAAGAATAGCTAACCCCCCCTTTTTTTAGTGAACCTCCAACTAGAAATGGCTACATTCCAAAAGGGTATTACATTTTGTTTAGAAGACCTTCAATTTTTTCAAAAGAGTAGTATTTTTTCATCTGAGTAGTGCCTTTTCACCTGAGTATTGCCTTTTCAGCACCTTATACAAGTTCTGAGAATCTTTTTTATACCAAATTTTCTGGGAAAATTGCTACTTTTTAGAAAAGGTAGAAATTTCCTGTTATTCCTGAAATAACAGATGCTTCTGAAATTTTATGCTTAACCTTGGATCATTCAATTTAAGAAGATATCATTATGGATAAATAATACTCTCAAACTAAATCCATGGCCTTAACTACTCAAGGTAGTTAAAGACTTATTAAGAAGAAGATTTACCCTAATTACTCTAAGACACAAAAACAAACTATTGGACTCAAACATTTTTGGATTTTGTTGAAAATAATAAAAAATTTGACACGTTTTTTTAACCCTCCAAGGCCGTCAACCACGGGCTTAAGGGGACAAGAGAGGATCAAATACATAAATTCAATGGTGACGAGACTTTGAAAAAATGTAGTGCTAACATTGGCTCTTATTGGGGATGAAGTCCTCCCTGTGAGGCTTCAAGGATTGTAGATTCAATACCTTAAACTCTGAGGACTTTTATAATTTTAGAAAATAATAAAAAAAACTAACTTTTCATTGACTGAACTCAATATTGACTCTATTTACAGACACATACCATTGGAGATGGAGTTTTATTGAAACAACACTGCAGATATTTACAATGTAAAGACTAACTAACTTAATAAACGAAAAATGTTTTTAGAAAATGACCATTGACTGGACCCCCAGTCAATTGATCATCATCTAAGTGCTCCAGCGGAAATGTGTCGTTCTCCAAAACTTGAGAAATTTATAATGGCTCGAACCACAAGTTGTCAAACTTACCATGTTTTCCATGGTCTTCTCTTATTACATCCCAGAGCAATACCAAATCATTTTCTTGAAATATATGTTGGTTTTCCCTTTTGTCAAAAATAGATTTTACTTTGAATTTGTATTTTTGTGCTTTTTCCATCATGGATTCCCGAATTTGATGAGCTTCTATAAGCTGCAACATTCTTCTCTGAATGGGATTTGAATCATAAATTTAATCCTGCAAAAACTTCATAACAGGAAGGGCCAACTGTAATGGCATCACAACATTAGTACCATAAATAGCTTGAAAGGGAGAAACTACAATTGATCTCTTGCTACTCACCCTGTCTGCCCAAAGAGAATAAAATAGTTGAGTGTCCCAATTTCTTTTATTTTTTGGCATCATATTATTAATGATTCTTACTAGGCTTTTGTTTGATGACTCGGCTAACCCATTACCTTGGGGTTAATAAGGTGTAGAATGAGTCAAATAAATATTATATTTCTGATAGAAATTAGTCATCTTGCCAGATTTAAAATCCATTGCATTGTGAATCACCAAATTATGAGGGCAACCAAATCTAGACATAATATTTTCCAACATAAATTTAATTATTACCGTGTTAGTGGCATTCCTGGTTGGAATGACCTCAATCCACTTGGTGAAATAGTCCATGGCTGTAAGAATCCACCTGTGTTGTCCTGATGTTGGTGGGTGAATCTCACCAATGAAGTCTAACCCCCACTGCTAGAAAGGGGTGTCTGCTAAAATGGGAATGAGAGGTAATGGAAGTAGCTTCTGCTTACCAGCAAATTTTTGACACTCAGTGCAAGCCTTGAATTTAGTTAAAACATCAGAGAAAAGAGTTGGCCAATAATAGTGAGCTCTTAGAATTTTATTTACGGTAGTTTTCGAGTATAAATGTCCACGACACACCCCTGCATGTATCTCTAACATAAATTTATGTGACTCAACTTCATCTACACATCTCAATAGAACTCCTACAGGATATTTCCAATAAAGATTGTTTTCCATTATGAAATACTTAACAACCTTCAGTTTAAAAGGCTTTCTCTTTTATTTTTCTATTTCTGGAGGACAACAGAGATTTAATAAAAAGTACACTATATCCTTATACCAGTTGGAATAAAATATTTCAGGATAATCAACTATAACTTCTTTATAAGTTTCTTCAACTACCTCCATGTTCAGATTTAGAGCTTTGTAATTTGATTCTGCCATCAAGTAGGCTAAGCCCTGTCCCTTTATGAGCTTGGTAGGTCTGATTTCAATGTCAAATTCCAGACTTTTTGTTAACCATCTTCCCCTTCTTCCATATGTATCTGGCTGCAACAATACATCCTTGGCAGCGATATTTGGCACAAAATCAATGACCTTTGAATGTAGAACATAAACTCTAAAATACTTTAAAGCCTTTACCAATGTATATACCTGTTTTTCAATCAAGATGTACTTTAACTCAACACCTCTTAGTGCATGACTGAAAAAAGAAATAGGCTACTCCAAGCCTTCTTTGTTCTTTTGTAGTAAAACTGCTGCAAAATAGTTTCTTCAGAAGCATATCAAAAAGTAAGGAAATACTTCTCAAAATCAGGGTTGATTAACACCGGGGCTTCAGTTAGGGCAGATTTGATTGCTATGAAATAAATTTTTGATTCATCTTGCCATCTGAATTCTGCATATTTCTTTAATAAGGCATTTATATGTTTAATTAGTTCTACAAATTTTGGAACAAAACACCTTAGAAAATTAATTTTACCCAAGAATGACTGTAATTCCTTCTTATTTGTGGTTAAACCAATCTTCCGTATAGCCTCAACTCTCCCTGGGTCAATACAAATACCATTTTCTGTCACTATGTGCCCCAATATTTTTCCCTCTTGAACATCAAAGCATGATTTCTTTGGGTTCAAAGATAAACCAAATTTTCTACACTTATTAAACACTTGTTGCAAATGTTTTAAATGATCCTCATCAGATTTTGAAAATACTGTAATGTCATCCAAGTAAATGACTACAAATCTGTCCTTTTCCCCTGCAAAAGAAATATCCATTGTCCGCTAAAATGTTGCACCTGCATTCATTAAACCAAAAGGCATCTTATTGTACATAAATGTTACCCAAGGTGTAGTGAAAGTTGTTTTCTCCCTGTCTTTTTATCAACTGAGATTTGATTGTACCTTGAAAAACCATCTATCATTGACAACCTCTTTGAGCCTATAACTTGCTACAAAACATGGTCCATCATGGTAAAGGATAATCATCCTTTAGTGAACACCGGTTCAAATTGCGAAAATCAACACAAATTCTAATTTCACCATTCTTCTTTCAAACTGGGACTATATTTGCTACCCAATTGGAAAATATTAAGGGCATAATTATTTTGGCTTCCCACATCTTTTTTATTTCCTTTTCAATAATAGGGAGCAACATGGGATTATTATGTCTTATCTTTTGTGCTAAGAGATTTGCTTCTTTTTTAAGAGGAATTTTATGTTCCATTATACCTCTTTCATAGGTCTTTAAATCACTATAGGACCATGCAAAAATGTCTACATATTTCTTCAGCAAATTGACATATTTAGTTCTAGTTTCTTGAGGAATAAATTTAGAAACTTTAGCAAATCTAGGCTGATTTTTTGTACCAATATTGCAGTCAATTGTACTCTCTCCATCTGTTTTACTATCAGGCTTTAAAAAGACATCATTATTTTCAAACAACCTCTCTAAAGGAACCAAAAATTTAGGAATAAAATTTGTTTTTAGATCAATAATATCTTTTCCAGCTATAGTTTTTTTTAAAGGGCTTGCTGTTCTGACTTTCAACTATGTTGCTCATCATCAATCTGAATGTCTGAAAATTATTCTACACATTCCAAGAATTTCTGAATTTGTTTATCATCTTCAAATACTTGCCAGTATTTGATATTGTCAGGAATGGAAGGTCTGTTTTTTATCTAGAAATCATATGTTGCTTTAACATCAAGGGAACCTTAAAATTACCGGCAGTTATGGCCAGTGAATCTGCCATTTCATTTTCTTCCCTGGAAACATAATTTAAATTGAATGTTGAAAAATAGTGTTCAATTAAATCCCACACTTCATTTCTATAGTTTTTTAATTTTGAAATTTTCACTTGATAATTATCTCTCACCTGTTGTATCACCAATTTTGATTCACCAAAAACAACCAATTGTTCAGCTCCCAAATCTTTTGCTTCTTTCATACCCAAAACAAGGGCTTCATACTCAACAGTGTTGTTGGTAGTGACCAACTGTAATTTGTATGATAGGTTCACTACTTGCTGAGTGGGAGAAATAAGAACTACACCAGCCCATGATCCCTCTCGAGATGAGGCTCCATCAAAATATAATTTCCAGATCTATCCAGTTTCCAAATTCTACTCATTTGTGACTTGTAAATTTTGTGTTTTTCTGAGTTCAGGCTGAATATTTTTGTCATCAGCAGCAAGGTGTAATATGGATGAACCTAATTCATTCTTATTTGCATATATAGGATGATTTGAGGGATTTTACTGATCACTTATGATATAAACCATTTGTGTTTCCCTATACAATCTCCTGAATCCTCATCCAAAGATTGGGATAGTGGAAGAGGTCTTATCCATTTGAAGGGTGCCTCCCAACTTTTTGGACCAAGATCTGGAAAGACGCATTCCAAATCTAGAAGGTTTGTCTGCAACCACTATCTCCATTACTAGAATTTTCATGGGGAGATGGGTAAGGGAGATTACCAAATCTTTGATCACTCCTAAAAACTTGACCCTTTTAGAGTCGAATGTGTAAAGATCATGGTATTTCTTAGTGATTTCCATTCCTAGTTCATCCATCACTTTCTTAGGCATTAGATTGTGAGAGGCTCCAGAATCTAATAGGCAGTTATGCAGGAGCTTGTTATGAATATTCATTTTAAGATAAAAAGGTGGGGAATTATCATTATTCTAATATTTGAAATGGCTACCCAAGTAGATGGTAGGATGTTCATCCTCTAGATTTACTGAGTTGATGGTTGTAACGTAATTTTAAATGATTCTCTGTAGGCTGGATTTTTCAACAATTCAAGGAGTGGAACCAGAATCTTGATTTTATTTATTTCTGACTTGAAACTGAAATTGAGAGGAGCCAAATCCTTATTTTATACAGAAGTTTTCGTAATTGGTGCAAGGTTAGGTGATGGAGGAATATCATTAACTTTTTCCTTTTGTTGGCAATGTGTTTTTTAGAATCTTGATTTTGCTGGGGGTTTTGGACAACTGATTTTGACCTCAAATTATAGTTTCTAGTCTATTTTTCAGCTTGTTTTTTCTCATTTTGGACATAAACATGACCATATCTGTCATCTGAAAAAATATTTATCATAGGCTAATCTTCATACTTTTGCAGAGTCAAACAAGTTGACTGTGATGACTCCCCGAATAAATTTATGTCTTCATCTTCCTCTTCCTGTTCTTGCTGATTTTATTTAGCAAAATTATTAAGTGGAGGCTTAACATTCTGATCATCAGAATTTATTCCTGGGTGTTGTAAACTTTATTGGGGCTGAAAGGGTCTCCTAAAAGGAGCTTGATTTCTATTTCCTTCATTTTGAATTGGTCTAACAATAGGCCGATTTTCTAACTCCAGTTTAGACATTTTGGAAGCAAGATATTTAAGTAAATTGGACATTTGATCAAGCTTTTCTTCAGCTATAAAATATTTAGAGGAAGAAGAGGGTTTCTCCTGTTTCATTTTTTTCTTATCCTTTGCTCCCTTCCCCTCTTCCATTTTCAGTTTATTTGAGGCCACAAGATTGGAATGCACCCCAATAGCAACCTCCTGCATAGCTACCAATGTTTGTGGCTTCTCAACTCTCAACGACAATGAAAATTTGGAGTCTAAGGAATTAGCAAAGGTTATCATGGTTGTAGTTTCAGCAGGTTTGACTTCTACAGGAATACTTTGCTAAACTTTGTTGAATCTCTTTGTAAAATATACTAATTACTCATCATTGTTCTTCTTTAAAGCTCCAAACTCCGTAAGGTAATACAAATAATCCTTACAGTCACCCCATTGTTTTACAAATAATTCCTCCAAAGCATCTATTCATGTTATTGAATTTGCTGGTAGATTTGTGAACCATTAACAAGATTCTCCATCTAAGCTTTGAAAAAAGAGTCTTGACCAAACATCTTCATTTTCAATGTTTTGGTTATCAGCATAACTGTAAAATGTAACTAAATATTCTTCAGAAGATACTCCTTCTCCCTCCCCTGTATATTTGGGAAAATATTTCAGATAATCCCCTTGAGGAAGGGGATGCAAAGGTTGAGGCAGAGTAAGCGGTGCATATATTAGAACGACAATATACTGCATCCTTGTAGGAGTAGGTGAGCCATGAATTGCTGAGGTACAATCAGCGAAAGGCTTGTTGATACAGATGCTTGAGTGCTTGAAATTGCAGTCTGTGGAGTTTGTATTTGTTCCAGAATAGTAGAATATTGAAGTTCTTGGGATAGTTCTTTAGGATTTTTATCTGAAAACAATGGGTTATAAAAGAAATGAACAAAAGAGGATTTTATTTCAACCTTTCTAGGATAATCAGATTCATATGTAGATTATTAAAGGATTTGGGCAACTTCAATTTTGTTCTATTGAGCTAAAAAGTCAAAGAGATTAAAATTCAAATTTTCAGGAATATTACCTTCTCCTGGATGAGAAGAGGAGGAGCCAATAGATGGGTTTAGAAATAGGTGAGAATACTCCTGTTGTGGACTAAGAGAGGACTGATATTCATGATGAGTTTGAATAAAGCTTAAAATTATTTTAATATATTCTTCAGTTAAAATAGCCCTATCTATGAAGGGTGCAATCTCCAATACCTATTCTAATTACCTTTATGTAAATATAAAGGCTTCTGATTCCTGATTCTTTTTACTGACACTTAAAACCTCTGATTTTTCTTCTTTCTCTGGAGTAATACTTATCTTTGATTTACTAAATGATGATTGAGAGGTACTTTCAGCTGCATCTAAGCTAACATCATCTACTTTATCTTTTACAGAAGTAGTTTCAACTTGAGATATTACAGTAGAATCCTTTGAAACTGAAACTTCATTTGCTTTTAAAATAGATGATGGTACCTTTTCTTTAGGAATATACTTCGAATGCACTTTTTTCACTGAATGTGATGTAGCTTTAGTTTTTTTATTTTTCCCTCTTGCATCCTTTATGATATTTTTTCGATCAGAGATTGGAGTCACGGTAGGTGATCTCTGATTTCTTATTGTAGTAGGCAGTCTTGAAACCCCTCGTCCTCGTTGTGGAGTCACCGGGTGAACTAATTACAATCAGAAAGAGTGACTAGTTTGTATTCACCCTTAAAACCTAGTACTAGGTGTTCATGCAAGAAACTCAGGAGAATACTGAGTTCAGGATCTTTGTCTCCCGGTAGATGCACCAAAAGATGTTAGCGATGGAATCAACACTTGGATTGTATCAAGTGCCTGACCATGCACATCTTAAGCTCAAGGGATTTTTTTTATAGTTGTATTGGGTTTTGGAAGGAGGTTAGGGTTCTCAGACACTGGAAAAATAATTTTGAACAAATAAATCACTCACACATATGGGGGTACTAGTGTTTGACGTGGTAGCAAAGATAAGTTTGTAATCTAATGGTTTGGAGAATATGAAAATAAAAAAGGGTCTATAAGATAGAATTTCACTGTTAAGATGAAAGGAAAAAAAAATATTCCAGACCTATAACGTATTGATGAAAGAAATATTTTACAAGATTTATAAGAATCTCATCACACATTTTAAAGATTTTTGTCAAAGGGAAGGCTTATGAACATGCTTACCATACACATTTTATCAAGAAAGCTTGCAAAATAAAACTGATAAAAATAGATAACCATGTACAACTATATCATAAGACTGACAAAAAAATTAAACAATATATATATATATATATATATATATATATATAGAGAGAGAGAGAGAGAGAGAGAGATTACAATCTGGAAATGAAGCTGTAAGATATGGAAACACATAAGGAAATTACACAATACACACATCAAATCATTCATAAATCCTCAAGAGTGTATCTGGATATTATAAGTTCAAAAATCACACAACTCAGGATGCAATGAGATGAACAACTCACGAACCTTTTCCTCATTGCTTTTCATAATATATATACAAAAAGGTAATCTGTTAAAGATCCACAAAAAGTGCAAGTATGTTGTAGGAAATTTATTACAACTTTCTAAATATAGAAAGGTATATTTAAAGTTTATCTAAAAAAAACAAAAAGGCAGTTTGATGTACAATATTTGGTTTACAAAAGCATGAATATAGAAATTGATAATATGAAAGTCGAACTTATTGAGCTCAGCTGGCTAACTGCTCCTTGATTCCTGGAAAATATTTCTCCACAAAAAGTGCAACAGTTACTAACTAAAAATGACACTCGGAAGACAGCTCACTAGATAACACTTGGCTGGGAGGAGGAAAAAAATGATCTTTGTAAAAACATATACTCAATCATCCCTTGAGACAAAAATAACCTGTCCTTTTATCTTCTTATGACCAAAACAAAGAGCTACCTTTTTGAAAATGTAGCAATTTTTGATAACTCTATAGATAGGCCCAAAATGATATTGATCTTCATATTTTTCTTGCTTTAGATATTCAATCATAAAGAATCTAGCACAGAAGCCAACAACCTAAGAGCTTCTTCCTTATTGACCTTCCTATTTGGTTTTATCTTTTTTGCTTGTTTCTTCTTCTGAACCTTCTTCTTCCCTGAATCATTTTCTAGACTCTCCTCTATATTTGTAATCTCATCTCTGAGAGTATAATTAGCTATGAGATTGCTAGTTATCCTAAGCTTATTTTTGGGTCTAGTATGAGGCCTTTGAATATATGGATTAGGAATATATTAAGGGCTTCTTCTTCCCTGGATAACTCTACTCTGCTACTCATCTTCAAACTTTGTTTCACTACTCTCTTCCTCAAATGATGAGTATGAATAGATTGCTACTTTCCTCTTTCCCTTAGTTGATAATCTTAAAGAGGAATAAACTTGAGCTAGTGTTGGTTCCTCTATTGCTGGAGTCACATTGACTTCTTCACTCTCTTGTCTAATCTCTGAAACAAGGCTTTGTGCTAATGGTTCAAGGGTGACCTTCTCCATGCTGGTAGCTTCCACTGAAGATCCTTCTGACAGGATCCGTCTTCTTTTGCATTTAGTTCTTGAAGAGGAAGCCACTTATTCCATGTCTTTAGAAATAACATTCTTTTCAAATAGAGAGGCCTTTTGTTTAAACCTGCTTTCATTTTCTTTCCGGAAAGACTCTAAGGTTTGTGGTTCCTTAGGTAGCCTTCTGGTATAAACCTTAATTGTTGGTTGTATTATAGGTGTAGGAAAAGTAGCTTCAACTCTAGCTCTTCTAGTTGAGCTTCTTGTCTACCTGCTTGATGGAGAAGATGATTGGTCAGCTTTTAAAGGGGTCAGTATAGGTGCAGGGTTCAACTCTTCCTCTTGGATCTTTTGTTTTGAAAGCCTTCCCACTTTTATCCTTGAAATAATGCTATTGAAACCCTCATCTTCTAGAAACTTATTCCATGTGGTACTATTTTTCTTCAAATGATACACCACCAACATTTTAATTAACCACCGGTGCTAAAGATTGTGGAACGAATAATTTGGGGTTCATTGTATCTTTTGAGATATTTTCACCAATGATTTGTAAAGGAAGAAAGGGAGGTTCATAGGTCTAGAGCCCGAAATATGAGATAAAATATCATTTGATACTGATGAACTATAGAGAACCTGCGTTCGTAGGTGATATAACGTTTAACTGTGGTGAAAAATCCCTACCATTCAGGCTTAAAATAGGAAATATGGATAGTAGGGGTCCAATTCACATGTACATGCTCAGGTTTAATATACGCATTTAAATCCTCCACAAACAAATTTTTTCTCTTATACCGTGACTCACATGAAGCCGACAGCTGGCTAGCTTGTGCTATGACGTCTTTTGATATTTTGAAAGTCTGAGACCCCAAATTGACCTGCTCTCCATTAAAATATTCGATAAATGCTTGAGAAACTACAAAATTCTTCCCTGAGAATTTCATCAAAAAACGATACCATCCAACACTTGAAATTGTGCCTTTTCACGGTGGTTAACAAACCGTGTATTAGCAAGTCCCGAGCGGTTTACCTTACCACTTTTTCCCATTCCATTTTACTAACATCCAACTCAGCTGTTGATGAAAACCTGTAAAACAATGAACAGAAACAAGTTGTGAAGCCATAATTGCTTGTTGGAAGATAACCTCGGACTATAGCTTTCTAGGAGAAAATAGTTATGGGAAACAGTGAATGTAGACCCCTGATATTTTCATGCCCATGATTTCGGTAAGGTTATCTGACATGAAATTGAATGATTTGCTTTTAAATTCCAACTCACTCCACCAAATAATTAACTAACTGCTACTCATACTTCAATTTTGAACTGTTTACTTTTAATGATTAGTGTTATAAAAATTAACCTTAGCAGTTAGAATAGCCAACCCCCCCTTTTTTTAGTGAACCTCCAACTAGAAATGGCTATGTTCCAAAAGGGTAGTACCTTTTTTTTTTCAAACCTTCATTTGTTTCAAAAGAGTGGTATATTTTCACGTGAGTAGTGCCTTTTCAGCTTCTTATTCAAGTTCTGAGAAAATAACTATTTTTCAGAAAAGGTAGTTATTTCTGTGTTTCTTTTTGAAGCCAAATTTTATGGGAAAATTGCTACTATTCAGAAAAGGTAGCAATTTCCTGTTTTTCCTGAAATAGAAAATGATTCTGATATTCTATGCTTAACCTTGGATCATTCAATTTAAGAAGATATCATTATGGATAAATAATACTCTCAAACTGAATCCATGGCCTTAACTACTCAAGGTAGTTAAATACTTATTAAGATGAAGATTTACCCTAATTACTCTAAGAAAAAAAAAAACTATTGGACTCAAACGTTTTTAGACTTTGTTGAAAATAATAAAAACTTTGACATAATTTTTTAACCCTACAGTGCCTTCAACCACAGGCTTAAGGGGACAATAGAGGATCAAAGACATAAATGCAACGGTGACCAGACTTTGAAAAAATGAAATGCTAACAAATTATAACATAAAACCATAACATTCGGGAACAAGACAAAGCTTCTTTATTAATGTCAAAAAAATAATATGGAAGAATTCAACTTGATTCAACCACGACTCCAAACGAAACCTTCCTCTGGATCCGTCCAACCTAAGTCTCAACAATCATCTCTCAAGCATATACACATGGATGTCATATAATGGAAAATGAGCATCTCTATGAGGAAGTAAGGGTTTCTTATCACTGGGAGTGCAGAAGGCACAAGGAAACTTAGACTTGATCGGGGAAAAATAAACTATAGTATCAATATCCTATCTCTTCTTCCATTTAAGGCCTTCCCATGAGGTGTATTTATATCACACAAAATCAGATCATTTAGTTAGGCCACGAGCTCCTATAGCTGGAATTTCGGTGAAACCCGTTAACCTCACCCAAAAAATAGTATATTATATATTTTTTTATTTTTAAAATTCTATATGTGGGTTCTATATGGATGTACCCACGTGTGTATGCACTTTTTAAAGGGCAGAGTCACGTATGGAATTCAAAACATTTTCTTTTAATAAAGTGATCAAGTTTGAAGGGAAAGGGCTTCCCAAGACCATAGAACAGAGCATCAAAACTACAAGACTGATAAATGATGCTATAACACGTGCCCCCTAATATATGATGTCAGAAGGGGTACATGATGGCTGAAATGTGTTAAGTGTATTAAGGAATCATGTGAGGACTTGGGAGGATATCACCAAATTCCAGCCTGCCAAAAACTAGTGGAAGAGATCAGAAAGAAAACCCATGTCTAAGGCGGGCATACCCATGCTCAGAGATAGTAAAGCATGTTGGTTGATAAAGTGTAGAGCAGATCTAATATGTATACAAGTATAAAGAGAACTGAGAATTACATAGTGGATCATCTGATCATAGCCACATAGGAACACATCAAGGATATGTCTCAATATCGCATATAGTAGAAAATGTGATCAATGGTGCTCAAGGAAATGTTTATTCGTTGATGTCACATAACTAATCTCCAAAGTACAAAGTCATAAAGGTGGAATAGTGGTGCTACACACAACTTAGGTGCTAACATATAGGGTGTTGCTTTTATGAACTGCAACATATAAGGTGCATGGTGTTACTGGCAAGAAACTAAAGGAGTTTTCAAGTGAACCAGAATGCTGACACAACCCGAGGTCTTCACTGGCCGTAGATGGTACTTTTATACACTATGGGAATGAATGAGTTGAAGTCGAACATGTGAGAAATCACTCGAATACTGTTCATTGATGTATATCATTAACAAACACGAGACAAATCACTAATAATTATGATGAGCGTCAAGGTACCCCAGTACAATCTAACAAGTGCGAATAAATGAGTTGAAGTCAAACACTTGAGAGAATCTACCAATCAGGAGACATTAATATATTATTACTATCGATAGTGAAGGAGTTTTCCACTGATGACTACAAACCCTAAGGTATTGAAAAAAAGGACTCTAGATCTTATTGCCATAGAAATGATTTGGAATTGATCGGAAAATATCCACTAGAACGAAGGCATTAAGGCATCCCACATCAATCCAATGTGAGTGTAACCTGCAAGGCAATAATTTGGAAGGACTCGGATGAAAAGAGATGAAGTAACCATTCTAAAGCATGTTTCTAGTGTACACAAGATCTGGCTAGCGCACGACATAAACCATCCGAACCAACCAATTATGAAAGCTGACATAGAGGTGAGAAATCCACCAATAGGGTCAAATGGAAACCAAGGTACTACAGGAATCCAAATGTATGATAATGTAAGCTGATGTTGAACACAAGGGAAACCACTCATTCAAAGAACCATGATACTGATCGATGCTGAGCACAAGATTTCCTATCAATGATGTAAATAGGGCTAGGGTGCAGCTATAGGCCTACTCTCAAGGAAATTTGTTTAAGTCGATAAGAGCAGACCTGCCATCAAGAATTCAATGGAGACCCTCTTAACTAGTGCGAGTGAAGGACCAAATAGTTGATGTGATACTGAACATAACTCTGACATATCGGGTATGGCCAACTAAAAATGAGTCAAGAGACACTGAAAATAGGCTGAATCAGGTTTACTTCCCTTGAACAAAAGCTTGACTCAAATGTGACTGTATGGTATCTTATAATAACTTTGTACAAGTTTTTTATGCAAGAGGCATCAACAAACTCTCCATGTGATTGGAAGAGATAACCAACCTGAGGAGCACTGACTCAATAACAAGGTTATGGCTCTCCTAAGTCAAACTAAATCCCATCCAAATAGAGGAAGGACTCGCTTTGAGTGTTTCGTTTAAGGGTAACACAACTAACTCTTGTTTCCATCAAATATGTAAGTAATGTCTCATCCCTGCTCTTTTTGAAATATGTAATTTTTTTTTTGTCTTTTTCATGTTTAAAGTCTGAAAATTAATAAATAATTCCTATAGTACAAGGGAAAGAACGAGTGTTTTTTTAGTACCCTATAATATATAGTATCACAAGGTGACTGATTTTCTCAATTGAAAATAATATTACATGGCTGTCATTTATTTCTAGAAAAGGGAGGGAGATCCTCACTGTCAAGAACTTCAAAGGTATCAATTGGCCTTTTCAGTTCGGTGGAAAGAGGAAAGCGTTGCTGATAAGGTGTAATCATGAGAAAACTTCATTTCTACCCTTGTTCATTTCATCTACCCTCTTTTAACCTTCATTTTCCAAAAATATAAAGTCCCACGCTTCAAAACCCATTTTAACTATTAAAATTCAATTTTTATGGTTAAAAAAGCAGCTTCACCCACCTACTAACAACCATATCATTTTCCTGTTTAAACTTATCGTATATTTCCTTATTTTCAGCTCCACCCCCCACTCTAAGCCACTTGAATATATATATATATATATATATATATATAACATATATGGCATAGACCGCATAAGCCTTACCTTACCCTTTCCTTGCCTTTTCGCCTTGGTACTTCACAAAAAGTCCTAGCCACTTTCCATTTGCCACTTTATAACTCCACCGATGTGATATAGTGGGACCCTTCCTACCACATCACCCCTATTCTCATCGCACATCACAATCAGCGTTTTTTATGTGTACATGTTAAAACCTCGTAGGTTAATGTCGCGATGCGATAAGAAATGGAATTGCAATGCGGTTAGATCGCATATCACACATGATAGAGGCTCCTTGTTATCGTTTTTGTTAAGATGTGCGATGTGTGATAAACCTTAATATGTGCGATGTGCGATAAAATTTGAATCTTGCGATTTGTGATGTTGGTGGCCCCCCATCGCACATCGCACTTCGCTAAGTTTAATTGTTACCTCCCCGCCGCTCATAACAAAAGCGCTGATCTGCGGGCTGTGGGTGGGCCCACCTCCTTTCCACGTCATGTCTGACCCCACCATCCACTCATACCCCATTAGTTATGTATCCCTGACCCCACCGTTACATCCCACGTCATTCCACCACTAACTACCCTCCACCATTTTGTCTTCTCTGCTCCTCATCACCACACCCGACGGTCTTCATCCCTTTTCGGCCCCCCCCTTAGCCTTCGAGATTTAACCACGGGGGGGGTGGTAGGGTCCGAAATGGGCGGTATCCCTTACCGCCCTTCCCACTACGTGGTGCACATAGGCTACTACGCACCCCCCTTCCCCGATACCGCCTACCACTCCGCTACCCTCCCCCCCCACCCCCCGAAAACTTCTCTTCTCTGCAAACGAAACCACTCTAGGTACACATGCCCACTCCTGACACTAATGCTCCGCGTTGTCAAGCCATCCACCAATCCACTGCTCCATGTCAGCCATTGAATCCTGCCACCATCTACTAACATAGTCATTCTGCATCATTCCCATCCGAACGGCTTATTAAAAAAAATTTGTATGTTAGAGGGGACTGTGGGTTTCTGACTATGGTTATGAGTTACTGTTTACAATGGGAGAAATTGGTTTTCCATTTTAAAACTTCCTACAAAAGTCACTAATGCAACAAAGATAGAGGCAGTTAGAAGAAAAATGGCCATCATGACGACCAACACAGTAATCAGATCTGTTGAATCAGCCAACGCAACACTAGGTTTAATTATCCAGCAACGGTTTTCTGAAGAAGCATAGCGAGATGTCAGTATGGTTTTAACACTGCCTCTTCGACATCAAACTATCCATTAGCAATATGAGGGAGGCCCCGAAAGGGAAAGACCATTGTAAAGGCTCATCTGGTTGTAAACACTCTTTTTGATGAATGAAGGGACACATTTGTTTCCAGATTCTTGTGTTATGATCTGTGGTGAATTTTTTTCTCCATGTAATTTGTTATTCTATTGTTTCGCATATTGTTTTCTTTCTTTACTATTGATAAGAAATTTTTGTGTAGGATTTCCCATTAGGCACCCTTCTCAGTCTTGAAACAATAATTTGTGTTTTCTTCTGAGCTTTGAATGCAGAATTCATAGAAGGTATGCTTTTCATTCACATTGAACCTTAATATTTCCTCCTTTCCATTTTACAAGCTGTAAATATCCATTGGCATGACAAGCTTGCCTGGTTACACATGGTTTCGATTATTCACCCATTTGAATATTTCTACACCCGTTTGACTCCATAGCCCAATGGCCCTCTTCTGCTGTCTCAACCACAAATTTTCAAACAAACCCATATGCACTAATAGCTAGCCTAAAATTACCCTATCAAAAAAGCTATATCTAATAGAGAGATCCCTCTCCAGGTCTAGGAGGGCTAGATCCTAGGCTCAAAGCGGTTTTGATGTTTCTTAAGTAGTTTTGCTTCAGCCTCAAAATTACGGAGTGATAACATAGTGGTGACCATACAGGGGACGAAATTTATCTTCCTCATAAAATTACATCAAAGTTCAGATGTGATTAGTGATGGTGGATAGTGACCAGACAAAAGAAGGCTGAATTATTCACTTGGCGACTCCATGATTCAAAGAACCCAGCTTTTGAGAATTCATGGCGACTCCACAACATGCTGATCAGATTTTCTGCTAAACAAGATGACAAGTTTTGTGGCAGATCTTTTATCTCATGAAGATTTAAATGCATTCAGGAATCAATTATCAAAATTTCAGCTTAATGAAGATTTTCTAGAGGCTATCTTTCTCATTTTGAAATCAAGCAAATTTGGTCCTGAAGCTAAGACATGTTTTATGGAGGTAGTTGTTGAACGATACGAAAATGGTGTTGAACTTTTGAATTCTCAAATTTAGTCATATAATTTTCGAGATCCTAAAGAATTCTTGGAAAATATTCCTCCTCCAAAGTAAGAGGAAGTTGTACTACCTCTTGACTTACATATTGAGTATGATTATGCTTTCTAGTACAAAACTGAAGATGTGGTTTCAAGGTTTAATACCGAGGATATAGCTGATCAACTAGTCATTGAAGGCCTAGAAGCAAATATCATACATCATGCTTTTATCGATCCTATAGTAGACTATATGGAGGTTCTTTTTAGCTCAAGTTTTCAAACATGTATTCTCTATAAGGATCAAATACATCAGCAGTTACCATTACATATTAAAACTTTGATTATGTGGACACATAATTAAGTTATACTTCTGATTTTCCTGACAAGCAGTCAAGTTGTCCATTTTTTTCTGCTGCTACTTAACTAGCTACACTGGAATTATTGTATCATTTAGAACATCAGTAATTTTAGTAGGGTAGGGTAGGTAGGTGTGCAAATAAGCTCGGTACTTTGAGCATTTTCAAGATTTGGTTCCAGATTCCTTTTCAGTTTTAATATTGTGTTCCAGACTCCAGTTTGCAAAGAGTGTTGTTTTCATCTTGAAGATTCTCATCCACAGAGGTTGTAGCAGATCAGGTTGCAGATTTGGGATCAGTCCAATGGATTAGGCTACTAGTCTATGATGTTCTTGACACCTCCTGAAGGAGCTACCATCCCCAACTGGAGCCTCTGTTAGTACCCTATAATCTATAGTATCACAAGGTGACTGATTATATCTCAATCGAAAATAATATTCCATGGTTGTCATTTATTTCCAGAAAAGGGAGGGAGATCCTGACTATCAAGAACTTCAAAGGTATCAATCGGCATTTTTAGTTCGGTGGAAAGAGGAAAGTGTTGTTGATAAGGTGTAATGGTGAGAAAAATTCATTTCTGCCCTCATTCACTTCATCTACCCTCTTTTATCCTTAATTTTCCAAAATTAGAAAGTCCCACACTTCAAAACCCCTTTTAACTATTAAAATTCGATTTTTATGGTTGTAAAAGCAGCTTCACCCACCCACTAACAACCATATCATTTTCCCGCTTAAACTTACCATATATTTCCTTATTCATAGCTCCGCCCCCCACTCTAGGCTGCTTGAATATATATATATATATATATATATATATATATATATATATATATATATATATATATATATATGGCATAGACCACATAAGCCTTACCTTACCCCTTCCTTGTCTTTTCACATCGGTACTTCACAAACAATCCTAGCCACATTCCATTTGCCACTTTATAACTCCGCTGAAGTGATATGGTGGGACCCTTCTCGCCATGTCACCCCTTCTCTCGTCGCACATCACAATCGGTGTTTTTTATGTTTACATGTTAACACATCGCAGGTTAATGTCGCGATGCAATAAGAAATGGAGTTGCGATGCGGTTAGATAGCATATCGCGCATGATAGAGGCTCCTTGTTATCGTTTTTGTTAATAAGTGTGATGTACGATAAATATTAAGATGTGAAATGTGCGATAAAATGTGCGATGTGCGATAAACTTTGAATCTTGCGATTTTCGATGTTGGTGGGCCCCCATCGTACTTCGCACTTCACTAAGTTTAATTGTTGCCTCCCCGCCGCTCATAACAAAAGCGCCGATCTGCGGGCTATGAGCAGGCACACCTCCTTGCTACGTCACCTCCGACCCCACTATCCACTCATACCCCGACAATTATGTATCCCTGACCCCGTCATTACATCCCACATCATTCCACCGCTAACTACCCTCGACCTTTCCTCCTTCTCCGCTCCTCATCTTTGCACCCGATGGTCGTCATCCCTTTTCGGGCCCCCCTAAGTCTCGAGCTTTAACCGTGGCAAGGGGGGGGGGGGGTCTGAAATGGACGGTATCCCTTACTGCGCTTCCCACTACGTGGCGCACCTAGGCTACTTCGCACCCCCCTTCGCTGATATCGCCTACCACTCCGCTACCCCCACCCCGAAAATTGCTCTTCTCTGCAAACGAAATCACTCCTGGTCCATCTGCCCGCTCCCGACACCAATGCTCTGCGTTGACAAACCGTCCACCAATCCACTGCTCCACGTCAGCCACCGACTCCCGCTACCATCTACTCACGTATCCATTCTGCGCCATTTTCATCCGAACGACTTATTAAAACATTTTTGTATGTTAGAGGGGACTATGGGTTTCTGACTATGGTTATGCGTTACTGTTTACAATGGGAGCAGTTGGTTTTCCTTTTTAAAAATCCCTCCAGCAGTCACCGACGTAGCAAAGACAAAAGCGGTTAGAATACAGAATGACCATCATGACAGCCAGCACCACAATCAGATCTATTGAATCAGCCAGCGCAACACTAGATTTAATTATCCAACAATGGTTTTCTTAAGAAGTGGAGCCAAATGTCAGTATGGTTTTAATGCTACCTCTTTGGCATCACACTAGCCAGTTTTTGGCCACTCTAAAATCAATAACGGACTGCTACAGCCACTGTTTAATCTTCTCATTGCCTGCATGGTTCCACTTGTCCAATTTTCACTTGAATTTAATTAGTGACAATCACTGCAGTAGATAGAGAAACCGACTCAAGTTTTAGTTAAATACTGCATGCATTAGCAATATGAGGGAGGCCCTGGAAGGGAGAGACCATTGTAAAGGGTCATCTAGTTGTAAAAACTCTTTTTGATGAATGAAGGGACATAGTTATTTCTAGATTCTTGTGTTATGATCTGTGGTGAAGTGTTTTCTCCATGTAATTTTTTATTCTGTTGTTTCACATATTGGTTTCTTTCTTTACTGTTGATAAGAAAATTTTGTGTAGGATTTTCCATCGGGCACCTTGCTCAGTCTTGTAACAGTAATTTATGTTTTCTTCTGAGATTTGAATGCAGAATTCAGAGAAGGTCTGCTCCGCATTCACATTGAACCTTAATATTTCCTCCTTTCCATTTTACAAGCTGTAAAGATCCACTGGCATGAAAATCTTTCCTGGTTACACATGATTTCAATTAATCACCCATTTGAATCTGTTTACACATGTTTGACTCCATAGCCCAATGGCCCTCTTTTAATGTCTCAACCACAAATTTTCAAACAAACCCCTATGCACTAATAGCTAGCCTAAAATTCCCCTATCAACAAAGCTATATCTAACAGAGAGATCCCTCTCCAGGTCTAAGAGGGCTAGATCCTAGGCTCGAAGTAGTTTTGATGTTGCCTCTGTATTTTTGCTTTAGCCTCAAAATTACAGAGTGATAACATGTCAAAATATAGATTCCATAGCTCCTTGGATTGGAACATTCCTATGCTCAATGCAAGGTGACAAAACTACTCAATTACACTCAAAGGAATGTTCTTTCCACGGGTGAAAGGTGTCAAGTCGTAGAGGCTAAGTGATCGCAAGGTTGAATTTGCAGAAAGTCATGGTAATAAAGTGGTTTATATATGAGTCCAAATGAAGGCAGCTTAAGGCCAAAAGGGTAGAAATAGTCAACATGTAGTGCAACAATACAACTTAAGATGTGGGAGCCTCTAAGGTATATAGGCAGAAAGATAGTGAAGAAGAAGGAGAATGAACCTTCATCGCAAAGTCATAGCGAGACTAAAGAGGACTCCCGAGCCTACTCAGTTTTGCAGCATGGGCAACATATGCTAGCGAGGATCTAACTAGGAATCCCATGTAAAGGATGGATCCACCATTATGTCATCATTTTATAAAACGGCAAGTGAAAATGGTTTGAGAAAAATAACATAATGGGGTCAACCTTATGGCAACATATCGCAGTATGGGGCTAGAATGTATAATGCAGCAGAAAAAGTGATATTCCCTAACCTATATGTTAGTGATGAAAATGATACCTACCATGATGTGTCAATGATCATGGAATTGAAGTGGTGAAAAATATCCGAAAGTCTTCATTTTTACCCTGAAATACAACCTATCCTAGCAATCAAAGCCAAAAGGTCAAAATTTTATAAAATTATAAAAATATAAATATAAACTTTATAAAAGTGGGTTTTTAAAATTTGAAATTTAAAATATAAATAGGGCTTTTTGACTTACCAAATTTCATATTTTCTTGATATAGTTGAGTGCTTGAGAGCTTGGAGCAAATGTTTGGCAACCAAATTATACCAAATCTATCAGTCGAAGCATCAATTCAACCTCAAGGTAATCCTAAAAATGATTTCTTAGTGAATTAAATGCATTTCAAGTATTTTCCAATAAATTTTCACCGTATATATTTTTTTTTAGAATTTATCTCTACGTGTACGCAAGTTGGATATTATGAGGTCATGTATAAAAATTCCTATACACGATTGTGTATGAAAGGAACCCACACACGCGCAAACCAAAATGAAAAATCACGATTTCTAATGGATGAATTCTCTTGAAATTGTAGGATGTCAATAAACTGGAGAGAAAGAGAACACAGTGAAGTGTATAATGAAGTCGTGAATGATCCATTATCATTGGATGCACTGAGAGGATGTGGATTGTTAAAAAAATTCAAAATGGAAAACATGAAAACCCAAACAAGATTGCTAGAGATGGTTATCCTGGGATCCGAAGGAAGATGCTTTTATGATTAATCAAATGCCTTTGTGGATTGAAATAGAATATACATATTTTATCACTGTACTTTCATAGAGAGGACATACAGTTAATCTGCAAGGGAAGGCCCGAGGGGGTCTTAATGTGGATGATTACATTGGGATCTACAACACACTAGAGATAGATAAGGTCAGCTCTCAAATTCCGATAAAAAAATGTACTGAAGCAACCCATAAAAATTCTCCTTTTTACCATAGTGAGGGTAGTGGGGTGAACATCATTACACTACGCTTCTCATCCTACCATGTATTTGGCAGTAGATTGTCTCTCAAAAGTTTGACTGGTGGACAACATTCTTGACCAACATGAAAAAGAAACACACTTCAGTCAGAAAAGTTAAAGCAAAGCATTTCGGGTATGGTACCATACTCTGCATGTTATTCTTTGAGAGGATACTAGGACTTTGACTGAAAATATTTGCACCCATTAGAAGCTCCAAAGATCTGAGGATAGCTAGATGGGCTTATCTGATGAAGAGACTAGGTGGTGGTGAAGTCCCCAGAACAAAATTTGATGACGAGTTCTTCCTTTGGTGGGAAAAAAAAGTCATAGCTATCGAGGACTACCCTTATGCAGGCATGGAATTTTGAGCAGACCCAGATCTGGTGCTTCCCGAAGGTGCTGCATTGGGTGCCATCGGTAAATTTTAAGATTTTATGTTATTTTATTTTTTTGGATTTTAAGAATATGATCTTAAAAAATTAAAATAAAAATTTGATGATAAAAAAATCTTAAAAGATTGTTTCATCATGATTCAGATGTTGGACCAATGAGACCTGAGGGTCTACCTAGGCACAAGCGTCGTGACAGAGATGCAGAGAGCGTAATAGAAAATACTGAGAGAGTTCTCCATGCTATATAGATGAACTTTGAGAGTTTTACTCACCAGGTTCCTATGGCAATAGTAGAGGACCTTCTGGAGGTGTTTCACAGATGCGTGGTAGGAGTATCACGGAATTGAGTGTGTCTCTTCTGAAAGGTGGCTAATGATACCGTCTTTTTCCATCACGCTCATCCAGGGAAAGGCCCACAGACCTATATTATAGATGGTTTATATTTTATGCACATGATTGGGCTTAAGCCTTAATTTTGTAGGACATTTTGTCCTGATTTTGTATAAATTTTGGACATATTATTTCTATCTATATAAAGACAGTTTCACTATGTAATGATCATATATACAGATGAATTTCGATTATTTTTTATTTTAATGTGATGAATGATTAATGTGCCAATATAATGCTTGATTAGCTATGGAATCAACAAATGAATTTTCTGATCATGGAATATGAATGAAAGTAATAAAATTAAATGATATTTGTAGTAGTAGTACTCTCATAAATTGGCGATATAAAAAGGGATCTCTCACACGAAAAATGTTGTTTAAATGAGACACCACTAGTTGCGAGTCCAAATATACCACTAACGATTCAAGTTCTGTATGGATAGTAAATTACCTAAGTAGCTGAAGCCAAGTTCTGGGTGTGTCTACTAGCACCATTGACAAACCTTAGATATACAAGATCATCCATTGATACTTGCCAAAGCAGATCAAAAATATTGATATCACTATGAAACCTAGAGACAGATATGAACAATTATATACAATATCTACAAGACAAAGAAAATGTTAGGTAAGAGCCTATGCATAATACTTCTTAAGATATATCCCATATATGGGATCTGATAACATGCTTCCATTTAAGTCAACCAGATCATAAGCTCCTTTATTCAAGACATTTTTAATGATGAACATACCATGCCACGTAGGTTTGAACTTGCCTGCCCCCAAGGTGTCTTTTCCTTGGTCATAGACCAAGACAAGGCCACCTTCAGAGAAAACCATAGGATGCACAACCTTATAATATTGTATTTTCACTCTCTTTTAATGAGCCTCTTTTATTGTGGTTGCATCTCGACGCTGCTCATCAAGATGTTCAAAATGCAAAAGGTGTTATTTAAGAATAGATATGTTTGGAAGAAGTTCTACCGCTAATTTAAGAGATGGAATTTCACATTCCACCAGGACGATCGATTCTGGAATGCAAACTATTTTAAAAGGAGTGAAACTTGTAGCGGTCTTAACCGATATCTGGTATTCCCAAAGTGCATGATATATCATGATATTCCAATTGTATCAATATTTATTAATTGTCCTTTACATGATAACTTTTAGGGATTTATTCATGGCTTCAACCTGACCATTGGCTTGAGAATTGTATGGAGATGAATGCTCCTACAGGGAACCCAATTTCAGAGCCAATTCGGACATCATCTTATTCTAAAAATGACTGCCATGGTCAGTGAAAATATCCTTTGGGATATCGAAATGAGAAATGACTTGGATGAATAGGAAAAGAGTTTTTGTCTCACCATCGTTTGCGAAAGTAGGCATAGCTTCGGTCCACTTAGTAAAGTAATCCATCACTATGATAATATACTTATGACCCTTTGTCGAAGGCGGGTTACAAGTTGTAAAATAAATACCATACTTTTTGAAAGGATCGAAAGTGATAACAAGAAAAAGCGGAGCTGGATGAGCGTGCATTTTTCGAGTGTAAACCTGACAAGGATGACACTTTTTTACCGCTTCAACACAATCCTTGAAAATCGAAGGCCAAAAATAGCCTGCACGTGAGATTTTTTGGGTTTTAGCAACAAGCTCCGTTGTGGCAGTAATTTAGCACAGACTCATCTTCTATTAAGGTTAAACACCATCTAAGGATTGAATCAATCCCATGATGATACAAAGTGTCACCGATAATAATGTAACTTCTAGCCAAGGGGCACAATTTTTTGCATTCATCCTTTGGAAAAGTGAGAGGAATTCGAAGTATGGATATATATTATGATATCTCCATACCAAGTATATTGTAAAGAAATAAGGAAGAGATGTTCATCAAGAAATGACTCTTCATAGACAATATCTTCTTCACAAGGCAACTCTGAGATAAATTCTATACATACTAAGGTTTCTTTAGATTTGGCTCACATGAATTCGAGATAAAATACCTGTAAGATAACAATACATATATTATATTTTCCCCCAATCACTCGCCTATTGAGAACAAACTGAAATGGTTAACATCAGCTAAGACGAAAGTTTTTCTAAGCAAACTATAGTGTCGAGGCCGTTGGACAACATGAACAGCTTCTGAAGCTAATTTTTCTCTAGGAGAATATCATAGTTCAAGACTGACTAAGCCTCATAATAAATCATGTGCTCACAGAGAGCATCGTATTCTTGAACCAGAACCATACCTATGGTTGATTATTTCAAAGTGAGATATAAGAGGAAATCCCTGCTATAATTGGGTGGACTGAGTAAAGGAGCAGAGGTTGATGCATTGAGCGAAATCTTCCCATACAAATGGAACTCATTTGTTCAGTAATCTCATAAATCCTTTTGTAATCTTGGGATAATTGACAATAAATCTCCTCAATAAATTGGCTTTTCCTTGGAGACTCTGAAGCTGACGTATAGTGGAAGGGGGAGGAAATTGAAGTATTGCCTCAACCTTGAAGGGATCAACACGAATCCCTTCAGTAGATACAATGAATCCCAATAACCGACCAGATGTGACAGCAAAAAAAAAATTATTTGGATTCAACCAGATCTTGTAATAATGACATCGTTCAAAAATCAAACGAACGTGATGTGGATGATCAATTCTCTTTCGAGAATGAGCAGCTAGGTTATCCAAATATGCTTCGATAGTATTTTTGTTGTCATGGAAAGCATATGACATGACCCACTAAAAAGTGGCTCCAAAATTTTTAAGGCTAAAAGGCATATTTTGGTATGCAAACGTAGCCTAGGGACAGATAAAAATTTTCTTATGTTGATATTCAGGATGGATAGTAATTTGATTATATCCCGAGAAACCATCCATGAAGGAAAAAATCTTGTTTCCTGCACATTCATCAATAATATGATCGATAAAAGGTGTGGGGAAATTATCTTTCATACAAGCCTTATTCAAATCCCTAACTTCAATGCATATGCGGATCGTTCCTTGTTTTTTATCGACACGGACTAGATTCGAGACCCATTAAATTAACGGAAGGGGGTATATGAAACCTGCATTTAGCAGCTTTTCAACCTCAGCTGTGATGCCTGTTGCTTTCCTAGGGTTCACCGGTCGAAGATTTTGTCGTACAAGATTAGTGTTCTCATAAGTCTTGATCTCATGCTGGACTATTGATGGATCAATTCTAGTAATTTCCTCATAAGACCAAGCAAACACATCTCAAAAATCTTTGAAAATATCAGTATAAGTCTGAATTTCTTTAGGGGAACATTCAACTCCAATGAATACATTCTCGTAATATTGGGATCCCTAGAGATGTTCACCAGAATAGTTTCTGAAATAATGTACATATTACCTTTGACAAAAATCTATGTTGAGGCTAAAGGATTTAAGATTGTATGAACATTTCCAGTTGAAGAAGGACTAGACAAACTTGATTCAACTTTATGCAAATCTAGGAGAAAATATGACTAATGATGCAAGTCATCCCACGATATTTCTACACCGGTCATTTCTTCTAGGATTGTCTCCTCAGATGGTAAGACAATATCAAGGTAGTCCATAGTGGAAGTAGAGTCAAGAGTCCAAGATGAAGACAAATCTCTATCCAATTCCTCTGATGAAAGAGGAGTGGGATCATAATCTGCAGTGTTAACTATAAATTGATAAATGATTTCTGTTGCAGACATGGGGTATGCCATTCCACCAACTTTCTCATCCTCTAATGTGGCCATAATGGAGGGTAAGGGCCAAGGATAAAAAAATAATGAGTTATGAAGAAACCTCTTCGAGTAGGGGCATTGGAAGATGAAATGGCATTATTTCAAGCAATAGGAGAAGGAAGATAAAAAGTACCCATCAATGATGAATACATTCCGACTCCTAAATTATCCACAAGCAGCTTAGAATTCTTCACAAAGGGAACGGTAGAATTAGAAGATGCATTGTGTTCTTTAGGAGAATAAGTCATTTGATCAGCAGTAACAATTATCCCTTCATGGGGAAAACATAGGATGCAAAATAACGATGATACAATAGCATCCATTTCATAAATCTAATTTTGACCCAATAAAATATTATAATCCAAATTAGCATCAACTATTTCTACCTTGATATTAACCATCTTGCCCCCAACATAGACAGGAAATGCTGGAATAATTCCATGCGGCCTATGAGAATGACCATTGAATGTTGTTAGAAGAGTAGGTTAAGGAACAACTTGAGGAGATCTGATAGCCTTCCAACATGAAATCGACATGACACATGTGGAAGCCCCCTCATCAACTACAATTTGAAATATATTCATTTTCCAATATGTAGATTCTAGAAATCCATATGATGGCGGAGTCTCTTCTTAATATTCGACATATCAAATGCTATAATAAGAGAATTTTTCGGATCTATGGCTCCGATTGTAGTAAGAAATGCACTCCTTTGTACGGGACACAATTGGAGTACCTCTAAAACCGACATTGCATAAGGGCTTTGGGAAAAATATTCAACAATAGAGTAGTTCTGGGTAGCCTTGGCATTAGGATTGATAGTCAAATATTTTTTAGAGCCTTTCAATGTCCCAGGTATAGGCTCAACTACGGGCCTCTCAATATGGAGCGGCTCTGGAACATCGGAAACAACCTTAGCCATAGAAGGTTTCGTCTCACCATAATCATGCGATCTTGTAGCAACATCAACATGAGACCTCACCATATAGACATTCGATGAATTTTTCCCCTCCTAATTCCCCCCTGTGGGGGTCCAAGTATTAGTATTCGCCCCAGCAAGCGTTTGTTGCCCTTGGGGAAAATGGTTGGTCACAACAACCTGGGAGCTAGAAGGACCCTGTTGTGATAACAAGCGCTGAGCGTGCTAAATATTAGGGAAAATATGAGTTAAATGATCTCCACTACATATTTTTCATGGAAATTTGACTGTATTTTTTTACTCCTTTTTACCGTCCCAGTATTATCACTCGGTTTTTCCACATTTCCCTTCCCTTCCTTATCCTTTTTCTTACCACATCCCTTATTCTTCCCATAGGATTGTTAATTTCCTTTGGGGTTCGAAGATTGGACAAAATTAACAACTATAGGTTGATAAGGCTTAGGCACTAACAATGATGCTTGAACTGAAGAAGAAGTTTGTAAGGAAAACTGATGTAATTGACTTAGCAAGATAGCCATTCTATTATCGATCGAACCCACTATTCCGTTGGTGAGGGGCCCAGACTTGGGTTTGGCTAAAGCAATATTATATCAAGGAGGATCAGGAAAAATATTGTATAGGACTGTAGATTGAGAGAATATGAGTTCTAACTGCTGGGCTCTAAATATGGTTTGTTCTTAGTGAACACTCCAGAAAGTGACACATCCTTAGAAATTTATGGCTATAAGTATTTCAAAAACCATTCTAGAAGGAATTAATTAAGGATATAGGCCTTAAAGAGCCTCTTCCTTCCATTCCATTCCTGAATATGGTCAAAAATATGAGTTTCTTTGTCTTATTGGAAACTAGCTAACAACTTAGTTACAACATCATATCGGACATGCAACTGAAAATGGTTTAAAAACATAGTATCCAACTTGCCAAACATAGCAAAGGTACCCCCACTGTTAGGGTCCTATAATAATAGGGATCATAATTTTTAATTGACTATGTTAAAGTCTTGTAATATTTTACATACTTTTGCTTTTTGAAAATGTTTTCCCATATTAAAAAATGTAAAGAGGGTAAGTCCTAAAAGAAAAATCAAATACTAAAAGAAAAAATATTAAAGATAAAGTATGAACCCCACAAAAAGAAATAAAAATAGATCCTAAAAGTGTTGCACATTCAAATGCCACTAATCTCAGTTTATTTTACTTTATACAAATAAAATTGTGTGTAGCTTATCCAAAATGCCACAATTCATGATGGTCAAACAACTTAATCTTGACTCATTCATGCTTTTAAATTTCAAGTATTGATATATAGTGAATAAAGATCTAGCCAAACCATTTAATCTTGACAGATCAGTAGTTAGGTAGAGGAATAAAAATGAGCTCATTAGTTTAATCTGAGAAATTGGAAGTTATAAGGTTAGAAGTAAGTTAGTTTTCTTATCAAAATAAAATAAAAAAAGGATAGGCAGGAGCACTTTTACAAGTCATGGAAAGCATCAATTGGTCATTTCATATCACTAATACCCCCCAAAATCCCCTTCCCCTTGTTTAAAACCCCATTGCTACTCTTAGAAAGCATTTTCCCTTGTAAAATACCCCTTTCCCTAGTTAAAAGACACATTTTCACTGGAAAAGTAAATCCCCCTTTACTAATTCCCCTTTTCAATTAAAACATGTAAAAACCCACTTTGCATAGTATTAAAAAGTTAAAATATCATCGGGCCCCACTGCAACAAACCCTTCCCCGATATTATTTTTAACTCATCCCTAGTGTTATTTTACATCCGGCATCCATATTCATTTCCTATTTTATACCTTTACCCCATATTATATTAACTCCCGCATATATATATTTCCCCAACCCCTTATTGTATTATAACCTATAGTTTTAATTTTCCCTGCATTGATATATCCCGGGTCTCACATATTACTCCCTGCTCATTATATATCCTAACCCATTCCTATTACCCGACCCACATTTACTATAAAACCTTCATATATATATATATATATATATATATATATATATATATATATACCCCATCGCATAATACAAACCCGGGTCCCACCTCTCACAAACACCCCAACTCATAGCCAACACCCGTCAACCGTTCGATTGATGCTACCAAGATCCGACCATACTCAAACCCTTTCACACTTTCAAAAGCCCGAAGTTTAAAACCAATCGAGGGTGTGAAATGGATGGTTTCGCACCCCCACCTCCCTGCCACATGTCATTCCCATAGATTATCGCATCCTCCATCCCAAAACCGTCTGACCACTTTTTGCGATGTGAAAACCGCCAGGCTATTTTATGCCCATTGCGATAATATCACCCTTGTTTGAAAGTTCAAACCCCACATCAATGAGTTTAACCACCTCTGATTAAAACCAATAAAGCCCTCTCTAAATAAGTTTTCACCATATCTGTTGAAGTTTGCGTAAAAGAATCCTTGCCGACCTATGTTAAAGCCAATCTAGACCTGAATTCGAGCCTTATTGTTACAAGAAGCCTTTGTCAACTTAGATTGGAAACTTTATAAGACCAAATACAACCTTTGTTGCGACCAGAAACCCATCCAAAGACCATAACTCCATTCTCCAGGTAATTCTAAGCCTCCCGAAGCCATTTCTTAAGACATAAAGTAATAAACTACTAAATTGAACAAAGTAAAATGGCCTCCCAAAGTATTATAAATGTTAATCCCCTGCAACCACCTGTAATTGATGTTGAACACAATCCCCTTGTTTACAAAGGCTTCAAAATTAGTGACACAGTCACTAATTTCAACCTCTTAGACATCCATTGTTGGAGTCATGATAAATCCATTGACTAGGATGATGATATTTACCTTTGGGAATCAAATTTTCCTAAATATATTTTCCCATAGACCTTCCAGTTTCCAGAAATCATCAGACTCTGTCAGATTAATTACTTGCCTAATGAAAGAGCCCTAGTAACCCCTAGTAAAGAGATCTTGTTCACCATCACTGCAAAATCCATAAATCAGATGTTACAGATCCAACCCAAGCCTGATGAAGCCCCATTGTCTATTGAAATCCTCACTGAATTATATATGAAGCTAGATTTCCCAAAGAGGTTTCAAATATTCCAAACCTTCCTTCCTCCATCAACAGAAACCCCAAAAATTAACCCTCCTTACTCAGCTTCATTTTTTTCAGAGAGAACCACACAAATTGTCACAATGATGTCATGCATTCTAGGGTACTTTAGAGATGAATATGTAGATGATTTAATCTTAGTTTTTTTGTCCATATTCTACCCAGGACAACCTCCAACTTCTACATTTAAATTTTCTCAATACTTATCAGATTTCATCCATGAGAAATTAGTTAAATTACCAGAGGAAGGAGTGTTTAATTACTCATCAGTTTTGTTTCATTTATTCTTGTATTTCCAATCTGAAAGGTTTGCAGTAAGCCTTCAAAAACTCGACAGAGAGGGTAACCCCCAATTTGTAGTCTTATGGACTTCCTTAATCAGAAAATATTCCACAGAATTCACCTACAAGGACATCATTGATACATTTTTTCATCCAATCGTCAACATGCTAAGAAATAGCAATCAACCTAGGGTCAGTGAAGAAATAAAGAAAGTATTACAATTGTCTACACACAATAGAATAGGAGATTGGTATTTGTACCAGAACCACACTGAAATTAGGGTGTATGGATGTCAAATCACTCTGTACAAGATTCCAAAATACTTCCCAATGAGGTTATTTGCACTAGAATACAACAGGCGGATCCTAAATTCAGATGAAGTTAATTTCCTGTCAGCACAGAAGAAAACTCAGTTTAAGATTAAAAACCAGATTGGTCCTTTCATTTGAAATAATAGAAATGATGGTCAACAAGAAGAAAAGTGTTTACAGGATTTCAAGTTCAGCAATAGTTTCAAATGGCAGTATGATCCTTTGGGAGTAATCAACAAGTTAAGAGTAAATTTCAAATTAACTCCTTTTGTCCATGAGTCTAAACCAGAGATTGGAAAGTACTCCAACCAGTTAGAGTGGTTGGAAAATACTTTGCAAGAGGTAGAGAAGCATGGTGATATTAGTTCCATCTTGCACACTCCAGCCCCACAAGACAGGAACTCAAAGAGGCCAAGAGAAGAAGGTTCATATTCTGCTGAAACTACTAATGACACCAAATTCAAGTTATTGTATAAGAAAAAGGCCAAAATGAATCCAGTAACTAAGCAAGAAGAAGTAGTTGAGACAATTGAAATCATTGATACAGACATAGTGGTCAAAGGCAATGCACCTCCAGAATTTTTATAAGAAACTCATCAGCCATCAACCTCTAATACACAGATCATTCAGAAACAACACAGTGTAGAGGTCTATTCATCAAGAAAACCAGTGAATAAATAACAAGATATAATGGAGAATTATAAAGAAATCAAATTGAGGAATGAGGCATTGAAAGTTGTAACCTATGCCCAATATTGGAAACAGACTCCTAGTGACCAGAACAAGTTACTTTCAGCCTTTTATTATAAAACCAGGAAGATGCAAATGACCTTTTTGCAGCCAACAGTGCAGGCTTCAAAGTCATCAGCAGAATACAGAAAAACAACATTTGAAATCATGGCTAAAGATGCTCATCCTATAGACAAAGTTGAATTCCATAAGAAAGCAAGAGAAATTCTATATTCTACTATGACCAACAAATCTATGAGTGTACAAAAGCTACAAAACTCTCTAGAGAATATCAAATCACAGTTAAAACTAGAGAAGGCATCCTCACAAGAAAAATATAATAGAATCAAATCACTTGAAGAATTGGTATTGAAGTTGCATATTATCCAAAGAACATCAAAGCCGCTGAAGAACTCATCAAGAAGAAGAATGCAGACATTGCTGCATTGCAAAAATAGTTGAAATTACCTCCTACTGAACATCCACAAACTAAAGAATTTTTGGATAATGAAAGCCAGAAATATGAATTGATGAATCTCATCATTCAGTTGACAACTCAACTGAAAGAGATGGAGAATTAAATAGATAAATTAGTGCAGTAAAAGAAGGCCAACATGGAAGCAATCCCTGTCACTGCCATTCCTACAGTTACTATAGAAGTTCCTTCTACTTCATCAGCTCCATTACCTACAGTAGTTTCAGTGACCACAGAAGTTTCAGTTCAACCAACTACTACATAAACAATAGAATCAGCAGCAGCTCATCCCAATGATTAGGCAGGTAAATTGATTAAAGCCATGCAGGACATGTCAATACAGACTACTGAAATTAATAGACTTAAGGATCAAGTAAAAATTCTAGAAGATGAAAATAAGTTGGCCCAAATCATGTATAAATCAAAAAATCATAATTCAAATAGATTGAATGACAGGATACATAAGTTAGAAAAAGAATTGACACTGAAAGAGCCACTAGCCCAAGAAAAACAAAAACTATGGGCCAATATCATTAACTTTGTTAATGATATTTGGCCATCTATCCTATTTATCTTTGAACAGAAAGATTTGATCAAGGAATCTAGTGAAGCTATTCAGAAATTTAAAGAAGAACTAGGAAAGAAACCAGAGGAGGCCACTGAGATCATTAAGTTTCTCAATTCTAAGAACAAACAAGAATTAGAATAAATTGGAATAAGTGACAGAACTGAAACAATGTTAGAGGTTAAAAAGGCAATTTCCAATAGGAACTTGATGACACAACTTGAAGATTAGTGTCAAACTATGGAGCTAGCAATAAACAGATTCATGATCAAATTTGATGTTTTGAGGCATAAAGTTCTGCCTAATCCATTGGTGATTAATGACAGACTAATGAGGCATGATGATTATGACAAGAAGATCAGAGAAGTGGCCAAAGAGCAGTCCAACAATTCCTCCATGAAATAAATTCCTACAGGAAAAGTACTCTATCAAACTTTTGAAAATATCTTTTACCTCCAACATGAGGTAAATCATCTCTTTGTGAATAAGCCTACTTTGTAAAATACACCGAGGCTGATGAAATTTATAGGAGGATGATAAAGATTATAATTCCATATGAAGAATACTGGGAGAAGTTATGTGATTTATTGTGACTGATAAAAGTGAAAAAGGGTAAAACAGAATAGTCAGGTAAAAGAGAGAGACAGGGTCAAAAGTGAAAACAATGCAGACATACATAGCCGTAAAGTAAAATAAGAATTCACAATAACCACATAGTCAGGTTAAAGATGAAAGACAGAGTTAAAGGCGAGTCAGCACGAAAGAGAAAGATACAGCCAGCGTGAGATCAACAATCAAATAGATAAAGCAGCAAAATATCAAAGAGAAAACAACAAATCCAAATAAGCAGGGACAACTAGCATTTAGTCTCCTAGGTGCCTCTATCTTCTTGCAAGAAGATATTTTATTTCCCTTGAATAATTCCTAAATCAGTTTTAGGATATTTTGTATTAGTTTTTGTATAAATACTTCATAATTCGAAGTATTGAGTATGGATTCTTGAACATTTCTATAGTTGTAATTGATCTAAATAACTGAGGGTTTATTGTACCATTTTCAAGCCAACAGAGAGGACTGCGTAATAAAGGCATTGCATTACAGGATTCATGTGTTGAGCTACTTCAGTGAAGTATCTTTCAAATTTTCAATTGTTATTTTCTTAAGTATTCCATAAACCTGCATGTTTTCCAAATTTAAATATTATAACAGGAATATTATTGCATAAATTGTCTAAGTACACTCTGATCTAAACTGTTATTCATTTTGATATCTGGATCTCAGAATCCTTAATTTCTCTCCCATCCCGATTGACCTCTTTCATCTCCCTCATTATCTGGTTTAAGGAATCCTTAATTGCTCCTTGATCCTGATTGAAAACCACTTCACCATTCAACCTAAAAGATCCGATTTTTCTCAGCTACCTTTTCCTGTGAACACTTCATTTAGAAATTGATTCTATCCTGTTTGCTTGATACATTGACTCCGTAGCCCAATGGAAAATAGGCAGACTTCTATCCATCTAAATCAGTAATTCCACCACCAAATCAAAATCAAACCCAATCAATCTTACATAACTAGCCTAAAATAAATTTAAACAACAAAGTTAAATCATAAAGAGAGAGCCCTCTCTGAGCATTAGGAAGGCTAGATCCTGATCTCAAAAGTAGGTTGATAGTTACCTCTAATATCTATTTAAGCTATAAACATAACAACCCTAGGAATTATTGGAGTGATAACATACTGGGGAAATCAGTCCTCAGTTTAAAATAAACCTTAAAAGAAACATTTTTCCTCATATTTTCACCTTAAGGTTGTTTTAGGGTTGTTAAGATTTATCATTAAAGGTTGTTTTAGGGTTGTTTCTGGCTTCCAAAAGAACATACTATACCAGGGCTCATCCTGATCCACAACCTGCTATAATAGTTGATGATCCTGACAGAATTTTAAGAAAAAATGAAAAAGTAGAAATTCTAGGAAGCAGTAGTCAATTAATAAAAGAAAATTCACTACCTAAAGAACTATCAAGCTTACAAGATATTGAATTCGATCTACCATTTAAACATTCTTTGTTTAGAACCAAATCTGAAAATTCAATCTATGATGTTGTAATAGATCCTGATTTTATTCAATTCATTAAACAAAGGAAGGAAACTATGCAACTTGACTTAGATCAACAAGTTCTAAATAATTTTGATGAATTTGATATTTTGACTTCAAATTTGATTAAAGATATAGATCAAGCATATATCCAACAGTCAGTTGAACTTGTTGCCCTAGTTGTTGCTACCCCTAAGCATTCTACCATTTCCTCATAGACTATAAATCCAACTATATTTAGTACCACCTCATCTATAATATCCACTACAGTCCATTCCATAGAACCATTCATCCCCAAACTTCCTCTTCAACCTAAAGTTTTAATCTCATCCTCTACCATTCCTTCTACATCCTCAAGTGTTCCAAGTACATCCTCTAGCATTCCTTCTACATCTTCAAGTTCTTTTCCAAGTACTTCAACCTCATCTCCAAGCACCACAAATTTACCTCCCAGCCAAGCTAGAATCTTAGCCATGGCAGCCAGATATGCCCCCTTGGTCTTACCAACTCAATTACATGCCATGCCCCATGATTACCAAAGTAAAATCTTTCAGTTTGATGGTACTGGTCAATATACTGCACACCAACATGTAAAAAAAATGACTGATTACTTTGAATTACATGAAGTTGATGATGATGATGTTCAAATGAGATTTTTTGCCCAAAAATTAGCAGGAGATGTAAAGAAATGGTTTAAAGCTTTTCCTGCTGGTCAAATTGTTGATTTAACTGCTTTCCATAGATTGTTTATCAATAGATGGGAAAGAAAGAAAAACCCTTTACAAATATTATCTGAATATGAAAACATTAGAAGAGCTCCTAATGAATCTGTTCAGGACTATTGTATTAGGTTTAACACTATTTATAATGAAATTCCTACAAATATCAAACCCCCACCAGACTTGGCCTTAATCAAATTTCTAGATGGTTTTGATACTGATATTTCATACCAATTGAGAGAAAGAAACCCTGAAACATTAGAGAAGATGCAAAGTGATGCAGTTAGTGTAGAAGAAAATATGTTAGCTAAAAGAGCTAGGATAAGAAATGAAAGAAGAGTTACCATTAAGGATGAACCATCCACATTAGACATTAAGATAGATAGTTTAGAAAAAAGTATGGAACAAATAATGGATAAATTAGAAAACATGGAATGAAAACCACAGTGGGATAATCAACAACAAGGTCCTCAAATAAGAAACCCAAATTTTAGGAAGAATCCCAACACTGGTAAGTCAAGAGAAGCAACACCTGATCAATTGATTAGACCACCTTTCCAAGATAACTATGCTGAAAGTTCCCACCAAAATGAAGAAGACCAGGACACTCAAATCAACTTAATGGAAATAAATGATGATAATACTATTTTTCTCACCCAAGAAGAATAGGAATTATACATGTTACAATAGTTACAGTTAGAGACTGGAGAGTCCTTTGGCTATAAACAAGGTTATGATTGTGAAATATATGAAGTTCACAAACAATAACGTTAGGAGTAAGAAAAACACAGAAGCCCCTACTAAGAAAGCTATCCAATCTCAAAATAAGAAAACAATAGAAGCTCCTGCAACCAAAGTGCTACATATTCTCCCTAGAGAAAATCAGAAAATTTCCACTCCAAAGATTGCACCCAGTCCAAAAATTGTAGACATCACATCTACTGATACTCAAACATCTACTGCTGCCAAAACTTCCGCTGCTTCCAAAACTACAGCTGCTACTCAAATTGTTCCTGACAAGATAATTGGAATTAAGACAGTGGAAACACATACTGAATTACCAGCTATGGATAAAAAAGATAAGAACACTCAAACTGAAATTAGTAAAGAAGAAATCATTCAGTTAGGCAAAACTCAAATCCCATTTAATATCCAAACTGAAATAGCCAAATTTAAAATACCAGTTCCTTTAAAAGAGCTAGTGAAAAATTATTTATACAAAGCCCAAATCACTAAAACAGTAAACATAAGTGAAGGAGAAGATGTTGTTAATCTGAATCATGACCAACCAGAATTACTATTTGGTCCTGAGGTAAATGGTAAACATTAGGAAGGTGGTGTTCCCCCATTCTACATTACTTTAAACATTCATGACAATATCCTACACAATGCTATGCTAGATTCATGAGCATCTCACAACTTAATGCCTAGGGAAATCATGGAAACATTAAATCTAGAAATCACCAGACCATATAAGGATGTTTTCTCCTTTGATTCTAGTAAAGTTAAATGTCTTGGCTTCATAAAAGACCTCTATGTAACTCTAGTCCAATACCCAGCTAAGAGTATTTTCATGGATATTGTAGTTATTGATATCCCTCCAAAGTATGGAATGTTATTATCTCGCTCATGGGGAGAGAAATTGCAGGGATCACTACAATTAGACATGTCCTATGCCACAATTTCATTATTTGGTCAGCCCAAAAAGATTTACAGGGAAACTTTAATGAAATTCATAGTCAGTAGTGCAGAAAAACCTCAAAATTATCCTATTTATTCTCTGCATTTTGATATGGATTCTTTCATCTTATGCAATTCAGACACTGGCACAAACAAAAACACAGTTGTAGAACAGAAACATAAATAAATTTACAGTGAAAATATATTTCATGAGTCTATGTGGCACTTAGATTTCGATGGCTATGTAAACAAATTAGGAACAGGAGTAAGAGTATGGATTTATAACATGGAAAATGATCATTTAGAAGGTCATGCCTTTAGGTTAAACTTTAAATGTACAAATAACATGGAAGAGTATGAAGCTTTAATCTTAGGACTGAAAATTGTGAGAAAACTTGGAGCCAAGAGAGTTTCTATCATGGGAGACTCAGAACTAATCATAAAACAAATCAAAGGAGAGTATCTTGTCAATAATGCTAAACTTATCCAATATATAGAAACCATTCTAGATTTGATTAATGATCTTCTTGAAACTGACTTTGTTGTTATTCCAAAGAAGCAGAACATGTAAGCTCATAGTTTGGCTACTTTTTCCAGTACATGCAGATTTCCTTTTCAGCCAAATCACCAATACACTGCAGAGGTAAGACATGGGCCAACTATACCATATAATTTGAAATATTGGCAGATCTTTTCACAAGACTCTCAAATCTATAATTTTATGAATTCCGAGGGAGAATTTCAAAATTGTAACATAGATACTGATTGTACCGTAGATTACACTATAAATAGTGAGTTAGATGTAAATGATGTAGATAATTCTGAACCAACTAAATTCACTAGAGTAGAAATAGATAAATTAGAAACAGTAGAAATAGAAGAATTGACTAATGATGAATAAGAAATTTTGAACCTTACAGATAAAATTTTTCCTAAGGGATTAGCCCCATTAGAAGATCTTTTTGATTCCAATGATGTAGCTAGAAAACCAAAAATGGACCCCTTAATATCAGACATAGAAGAATGTAACATAGGAACAGAAGAAAAACATAATCTTATCAAATTATCCAAAGCATTACCTTCCATTGAAAATTTGAAATACACAAGTGTGTTTAAATAATTTCAAGATGTATTTTCCTGGAGTTATGAAGATATCAAGTCTTATGACACCAGTATAATCCAACACAAAATACCTATCAAAGAAAATCAGAGAACATTTAAACAAAATATTAGGATAATTAATCCAGTTCTTATGCCATTGGTTGAAAAAAGAAGTAAAAAGGATGTATGAAGCACAAAGCATAGCACCTATTAGATATTGTGATTGGGTCTCCAACTTAGTTCCCACTAGGAAGAAAACAGGGGAAATCAGACTTTGTGTTGATTTTTGAAACTTAAACAAAGTGTCACTAAAATATAGCTATCCTCTCCCCAAAATGGACCATATTTTACAGAGGGTAGTAGGATCATCCAGAATATCCTTACTTGATGGATTTTCTGGGTATAATCAAATTTTAGTCCAACCCGAAGATCAAGCAAATACTGCATTTACCACTCCTTGGGGGACTTTCATGTATTTTAAAATGCCCTTTGCATTGATGAATGCAGGAGCTAAATTTCAAAGAGTTATGGATATAGATTTTGCCAAGGAGATTCATGAATTTTTAGTCATTTATCTAGATGATATAACAATTTTTTCCATAACAGACAATGAACATCTAGATCATTTGAGAAGAGCTTTTATTAAATGTAGAAAATTTGGCATTTCCTTGAATCCCAAAAAGACACTCTTTGGACTAGAAGAAGGTAAAATCTTATGACACATAATTTCAAAAGAGAGAATTGGAATAGATCTAGCAAGAATAGAGGCAATTTTAAACATAATTCATCTTAGAAACATCAAGGAATTACATGCATTCTTAGGTAAAATAAATTTTCTTAGAAGATTCATTTCTAATTTAGCAGAACTAATTAGAGAATTGAATAACATGTTAAAGAAAGATTCAGCACTTAAGTTAACAATAGAGGCTAAATAGTCTTTTGAATAAATAAAATAATCACTCACTAAAACACATGTCCTCATAAGTCCCAATTTCAAAAGATTTTATAATTTTTTCTTTTGCTTCAGAACACGCCATTGCAACAGTCTTGTTGCAAAAGAACGATCGGGTTATGAACAACCCATTGGTTTTTTCAGCAAAACCTTACAAGATGCAACACTAAAGTACAATATAATGGAAAAACAAGCACTTGCTTTAGTGAAGGCTACTAAATATTTCAGAGTGTACATATTATACTCACACATAATTGCATATGCTCCCAATTCAGTAGTAAAGAACATTCTGACTCAAAATGGGCCTGATGGAAAAAGAGGCAAATGGATTTCCACTATATTGGAATATGACATTGAAATAAAGCCCACAAAATTGAGGCCAAGGTTTAGCGAAACTCATGGCTGAATCGAACTGTCAGGCCTTAGATATTAATTTCATTGCTCAACTATATGATCAGGAAGAGATGGCGACTCCATAGATCAATGAAGCTTTTATAGATTCACCTTGGTATTCAGACATTATATCTTTTTTACTCAACCTAGAAGCCCCTCCTGGTTTATCTAGAACTAAAGGTAGATTTTTGAAAATGAAAGCAATGAAATATTGTAACATAGACAATGCTTTATTTTGGAAAGATCATGGTGGAATTCTATTAAATTGTTTATTGAAAGAATAAGTTGATAAAGTTATGTAAGAATTTCATGCAGGAGACTGTGGAGGACACCTTTATTGGAAATCAACTGCTGATAAAATTTTGAGGGCAGGTTTTTACTGGCCCACTCCTTTTGCAAATGTTAGAAAGTATGTTACCTCCTGTCATAAATGCCAGATATTTGAAGGGAAAAAGAAACTATTACCATTACCCCTCAAACCTATCTCAACTGAAATGCCATTTCAACAATGGGGTCTAGACTTCATTAGTGAAATTCACCCACCCTCCTCTACCTAGCATAAATGGATTTTGATAGCCACTGATTACTTTACCAAGTGGATAGAAGTTATTCCTTCTAGACAAGCCACTGATTCTGTCATTATCTCATTCCTTGAAAAAAAAATATTTTCTATATTTGGATGCCCACAAAAGTTCATTACTGATAATGCGACTGCCTTCAAATCTAAGAAAATGGTGGAATTTTGTAATAGATACCACATCACTCTAAGCCTTTCCACTGCCTATTACCCTCAAGGTAATGGATTCGCAGAATCCTCAAACAAAATCTTGGTTAATATCATCGAAAAAATATTAGAAGATAACAAAAAGACCTTGAATAAAAGGTTAGTTAATGCCTTATGGGCAGATAGAATAACTACCAAAAATTCTATTGGTACATCTCCCTATCAATTGGTATATGGGATGGATGTTGTTTTTCCATCCTCATTGGGAGTGCCAGTGATGAAAATAATTCAAGAGTTGCAAGCAGAACCAAATGATATCTAAAGGAGGATAAATCAAACAATCCATTTGCAACAAACCAGGGAAGAAGTTTACATAAAATCACAAGTGATCAAAGATAAAATAAAAAAGATATTTGATAAGAAAACCAAATAAGATGATTTTTTTCATAAGTAATAAAGTACTCAAATGGGATTCCAGAAGAGAGGACAAAGGGAAACATGGTAAATTTGAATTTTTATGGAAAGGCCCATACATCATTTATGGTTACAGAGGTAATAATGCATTTTTCTTAAAGGAGTTAGATGGAACAAATCTACCAGGTGGACCAGTCAATGGTAGAATGCTAAAGCACTACTTTTCTCCATATTAACATTAGTTCAATTTGATTTACTTTATTCATTGTGAATACCATTGCAAAATATAGATTGGATTGGATGATTATATTTTGAATTTGAAGCCCAAAGAGAAGGCCCTAAGCTTTGAAAGGTATAACATCATATGATTCAATAAAAGGAGAGCTCAGAAAACAGTTTTAAGGAAAGAAAAGTCAAAATTCCAAGGCCACTGATCTTAAATTTCTTGACATCTCACCAGGAGATGCCATCCCCAAGTGGAGCCACTGTTAGGGTCCTATAATAATAGGGATCATAATTTTGAATTGACTATGTTAAAGTCTTGTAATATTTTACATAATTTTTCTTTCTACAAATGTTTTCCCATATTAAAAAATGTAAAGAGGGTAAGTCCTAAAAGAAAAATCAAAGGACTAAAAGAAAAAGATCAAAAATGAATATAAATTATGAACCCCACAAAAGGAAATAAAAATAGATCCTGAAAGTTTTGCACATTCAAATGCCACTACTCTCAGTTTAGTTTACTTTATGCAAATACAATTGTGTGCAGCTTGTCCAAAATGCCACAATTCATGATGGTCAAACAACTTAATCTTGACTCATTCATGCTTTTAAATTTCAAGTATTGATAGATAGTGAATAAATATCTAGCCACACCATTTAATCTTGGCAGATCAGTAGTTAGGTAGAGGAATAAAAATGAGCTCATCAGTTTAATCCGAGCCATTGGAAGTTATAAGGTTAGAAGTAAGTTAGCTTGCTTATAAAAAGAAAATAAAAAGGGTCAGCAAGCTCAAATGCACCCAATAAATGAAGTAAAAATGTTAGGGTAAAATAAAGGGTGGGCAGGAGCACTTTTACAAGTCATGGAAAGCATCAATTGGTCATTTCATATCACTAATATCCCCCAAAATCCCCTTCCCCTTGTTTAAAACCCCATTTCCACTCTTAGAAACCATTTTCCCTTGTAAAATACCCCTTTCCCTAGTTAAAAAACACATTTTCATTGGATAAGTAAATTCCCCTTTACTAATTCCCCTTTTCAATTAAAACATATAAAAACCCACTTTGCATAGTATTAAAAAGTCAAAATATCATCGGGCCCCACTGCAACAAACCCTTCCCCGATATTATTTTTAACTCATCCCTAGTGTATTTTTACATCCCACATCCATATTCATTTACCCCTTATTATATTAAATCCCTATTTTATAACTTTACCCCATATTATATTAACTCCCGCATATATATTTCCCCAACCCCTTATTGTATTATAACTTATAGTTTTAATTTTCCCTGCATTGATATATCCCGGGTCTCACATATTACTCCCCACTCATTATATATCCTAACCCATTCCTATTACCCGACCCACATTTACTATTAAACCTTCATATATATATCACATAATACAAACCCAGGTCTCACCTCTCACAAACACCCCAACTCATAGCCAACACCCGTCAACCGTTCGATTGGTGCTACCAAGATCCGACCATGCCTGAACCCTTTCACACTTTCAAAAGCCCAACGTTTAAAACCAATCGGGGGTGTGAAATGGATGGTTTCTCACCCCCGCCTCCCTGCCATGCGTCATTCCCACAACGTATCACATCCTCCATCCTGAAACCCTCTAACCACTTTTTGCGATGTGAAAACCTCCAGGCTATTTTCTGCCCATTGCGATGATATCACCCTTGTTTGAACGTTAAAATCTTGTGTCAATGAGTTTAACCACCTTTGGTTAAAACCAATAAAGCCCGATCTAAAGCATTTTTCACCAATTCTGTTGAAGTTTTCTCAAAAGAATCCTTGCCAACCTATGTTAAAGCCAATCCAGACCCGAATTTGAGCCTTATTTCTACAAGAAGCCATTTCCGACTCACATTGGAAGCTTTATAAGACCAACTAAAGCCTTTGTTGTGACCAAAAACCCATCCAAAGACCAAAACTCCATTCTCTAGGTAATTCTAACCCTCCCGAAGCCATTTCTTAAGACAAAAAGTAATAAACTGCTAAATTGAACAAAGTAAAATGGCCTCCCAAAGTATTGTAAATGTTAATCCCCTGCAACCACCTATAATTTTTGTTGAACACACTCCCCTTATTGACAAAGACTTCAAAATCAGTGACATAGTCACTGATTTCAACCTATTGGACATCCACTACTGGAGCCATGATAAATCCATTGACTAGGCTGATGATATCTACATTTAGGAATCAACTTTGCCTGAATATATTTTCCCACAGACCTTCCAGTTTCTAGAAATCATCATACTCTGTCAGATTAATTACTTGCCCAATGAAAGAGCGCTAGTAACCCCTAGCAAAGAGATCTTGTTCACCATCACTGTAGAATCCATAAATCAGATGTTATAGATCAAAACCAAGCCTGATGAACCTCATTGTCTATTGAAATCCTCACTGAATTATATCGGAAGCTAGATTTCCCAAAGAGGTTTCAAATATTCCAAACCTTCCTTCCTCCATTAGCAGAAACCCAAAAAATTAACTTTTCCTTACTCAGCTTCATTTTTTTCAGAGAGAACCAAACAGATTGTCACAATGTTGTCATGCATTATAGGGTACTTCACAGATGAATATGTAGATGCTTCGGTCGTAGGTTTTTTGTCCATATTTTGCCCAGGATAGCCTCGAGCTTCTACATTTAACTTTTCTCAATACTTATTAGATGCTATCCATGAGAAATTATTTAAATTACCAGAGGAAGGAGTGTTTAATTATTCATCAATTTTGTTTCATTTATTCTTTTATTTCCAATCTGAAAGGTTTGCAGTAAGCCTTCAAAAATTGGACATAGAGGGTAACCCCTAATCTATAGTCTTCTGGAATTCCTTAGTCAGAAAATATTTCACATAATTCACCCACAAGGACTTCATTGATTCATTTTTTCATGCAGATTTCAACATGCTAAGCAGTAGCAGTCAACCTAGGGTCAGTGAAGAAATAAAGAAACCATTGTAGTTGTCTGAACACAGTAGAACAGGAGACTAGTATTTGTACTAGAACCACACTAAAATTAGGGTGTATGGATGTCAAATCACTCCATACAAGTTGCCCAAATACCCCCCAATGAGGTTATTTGCACTAGAATACATCAGATAGATCCTAAATTTAGATGAAGTTAATTTCTTGTCAGGAAAGAAGAAAACTCAATTTAAGATTAAAAACCAGATTAGTCCTTTCATTTGCAATAATAAAAATGTTGGTCAACAAGCAAAAAAGTGTTTACAAGATTTCAAGCTCAGAAATAGTTTCAAATGGCATTATGATCCTTTAGGAGTAATCAACAAGTCAAGAGTAAAATCCAAATTAACTCCTTTTGTCCATGAGTCTAAACTAGATATTGAAAAGTACTCCAACCAGTCAGAGTGGTTGGAAAATACTTTGGAAGAGGCAGAGAAGCAGGGTGATACTAGTTCCATCTTGCACACTCCAGCCCCACAAGACAGGAACTCAAAGAGGCCAAGAGAAGAAGGTTCATGTTCTATTGAAACTATTACTGACACCAAATTCAAGTTAATGTATAAGAAAAAGGCCAAACTGAATCTAGTAAGTGAGCAAGAAGAACTAGTTGAGACGATTGAAATAATTGATACAGACATAGTAGTCAAAGACAATGCACCTCCAACAGTTTCAGAAGAAACTCATCAACCATCAACCTCTGGTACACAGATCATTCAGAAACAACACAATGTAGAGGTCTCTTCATCAAGAAAACCAGTGAATAAAGAACAAGATATAATGGAGAAGTATAAAGAAATCAAATTGAGGAATGAGGCATTGAAAGCTGTAACCTATGCCCAATATTGGAAATAGCCTCCTAGTGACCAAAACATGTTACTTTTAGCCTTTGATTATAAAACCATGAAGATGAAAATGACCTTTTTGCAGCCAACAATGCAGACTCCAAAGTCATTAATAGACTACAAAAAAACAACATTTGAAGTCATGTCTAAAGATGTTCATCCTATAGAACAAATTGAATTCCATAAGCAAGCGGGAGAAATGCTATATTATACTATGACCAACAAAGATATGAGTGTACAAAAGCAACGAAATTCTCTAGATAATATCAAAGCATAGTTAAAACTAGAGAAGTTGTCCTCACAAGAAAAAGATAATAGAATTAGATCACTTGAATAATTGGTCATTGAAGTTGGATATGATCCAAAGAACATCAAATCAGCTGAAGAACTCATCAAGAAGAAGAATGCAGACATTTTTGCATTGAAAAAACAACTGAAATTACCTCCTACTGAACATCCACAAACTAATGAAGTTTTGGATAATGAAAGCAAGAAAGATGAAATGATGAATCTCATCATTCAGTTGACAGCTCAACCGAAAGAGATGGAGAATGAAATGGATAAATTAGTGTAGGAAAAGAGGGCCAACATGGAAGCAATCCCTGTCACTACCATTCCTACAGTTACTACAATAGTTCCTTATACTTCATCAGCTCCATTACCTACAGCAGTTCCAGTGATCACAGAAGTTTCAGTTCAACCAACTACTAAATCATCAACAGAATCAGCAGTAGCTCATCCGAATGATGAGGAAGGTAAATTGATTAAAGCCATGCAGGACATGTCAATACAGACTACTGAAATTAATAGACTTAAGGATCAAGGAAAAATTCTAGAAGATGAAAAAAATTTGGCCCAAATCATGTATAAATCAGAAAATGAGAAGTCAAATAGATTGAATGATAGGATATAGAAGTTAGAAAAAGCATTGACACTGAAAAAGCCACTAGCCCAAGAAAAACAACAACTATGGGCCAATATCATTAACTCTGTTAATGATACTTGGCCATCTATGCAAGTTATCTTTGAGTAGAAAGATTTGATCAAGGAAGCTAGTGAAGCTATTCAGAAATTTAAAGAAGAACTAGGAAAGAAACCAGAGGAGGCCTCCGATATCATTAAGTTTCTCAATGTTAAGAACAAGCAAGAATTAGAAGAAATTGGAATAAGTGGCAGAATTGAAAGTATTGAGTGTGGATTCCTGAACATTTCTATAGTTGTAATTGATCTAAATACCTGAGGGTTTATTGTACCATTTTCAAGTCAACAGACAAGACTGAGTAATAAAGGAATTGCATTACAGGATTCATGTGTTGAGCTACTTTAGTGAAGTATCTTTCAATTGTTCAATTGTTATTTTCTTAAGTATTCCATAAAATTTCATGTTTTCCAAATTTAAATGTTATAACAAGAATATTATTGCAGAAATTGTTTAAGTACAATTTTTTCTTAATTGCTATTCATTTTGATGTTTTCCTCTGGTATCTGGATCGGAGAACCCTTAATTTCTCTCCCATCCTGATTTACCTCTTTCATCTCCCTCATTATCTGGTTTAAGGAATCCCTAACTACTCCTTGATCCCGATTGAAAACCACTTCACTATTAATCCTAAAAGAACTGATTTTTCTCAGCTACCTTGCCCTATGAACACTTCCTTTAGAACTTGATTCTGTCAAGTTTGCTTGATACATTGACTCCATAGCCCAATGGAAAATAGACAGACTTCTATCCGTCTAAATCAGTAATTCCACCACCAAATTAAAATCAAACCCAGTCAATATAACATATCTAGCCTAAAATCAATTTAAACAACAAAGTTAAATCATAAAGAGAGAGCCCTCTCTGAGCATTAGGAAGGCTAGATCCTGATCTCAAAAGTAGGTTGACAGTTACCTCTAATATTTCTTTAAACAAAAAACATAACAACCCTAGGAATTATTGGAGTGCTAACACCCACAAAGCTCTATATACCATTTCGCATCATTTCAAGTTAGGGTGCATTGGAAAAACCTCAACCTGATTGAATCATCGATCAGGGAGTTGGTTGAACACCATAAGTGGAATGTTGTTACATGATCTGTCGTATCCTCTCCATACTTCCCTTAAAGTTTTGGAATATTTGATGGAATTTTGGTGGGAACTGGAGGCCAAGCCGAATAATATTGGATCAAATCATTTGTCATCTTCAAAAGATCTAGCAAATTTAGGGTTTCCAGGAATGGTAAGCGTGGAGGAGTGGGAGAATTCCACCCACCAAGGGTACAATTTCCAATGTTAAGAAAAGAGTATCCTGGATTTGTAGAGGCACCAGTTTGCCAAGGGTTATTCGTAGAACATGATGAACCATAAGTAAATCCTTGTGGCCAAGAGGTATTCGGAGGGTATCCACCCCCTACCGTAGGGTTGCCAAACATAGGAAATTTCCACCCAAGTGAAGCATTGAAAGAATAGGAAAGCCCCTGATAAGGATTACATGCATTGGCTAAAGGAGAAAAGACTTGTGAGGTCTCGACATAGACCAAATAAATAAGATTGATTCCCGATCCCTAAACCACTAACTGAAAGGTTTTCCCATCCTTGACTTCCTTGAAAAGGATTAAAATTATGAGTTTGAGCTGAGAAAATTAATGATCCTATGTTCAAATATGGGTTGGCCTGAGGTATATGATCACTTCCAAATGGAAAATTCTTAAAAGAAGCTGAACCACTTGGCATATAAGTCATTTATGTGGAAACAACATATGGGAAGATTGAAGGAACCGAAGGAATCATACTGGATGGCATCCCAAAAGGATAGGAACTAGCATAAGAAGCAAAAGGTTGGGTGCCCCCACTCGAAACTTAAATGGAGGTCGATCCAAGAATTGTGGTACTAGGTGCGATAGTTGATATAGAAAATGTACCCCCTCATTCTACTAAAAGAGGGGTATGCACACCAAAAATATCTGTAGTTGAAGTCGTGCTTCTAACATTGGCCATTGAATGAAAATAAGGAGAGAAAGCAGGGATCGTCGGCCTATGAGTCGGGGTTCCAATGTAAAATAGAACATCTGGAAAATTAGAAGGAAGCGGTGAAGAAGGAGTCACGGGTGACTCAGGAACATCTTCAACCTCAACCTCATCTTCCGATTGGAAGAGCACCCTAGAAAGGAAGGGAGTGTTCTTGTCCAAATTATGACTTACACTAAGTTCACCCTATGAAATAATATCCCCAAAAAGAGGATCAATCTCTGATGAATTTGTTGCTACTGGTTGAAAATCACCAGCAGAATTTCTCCTACGCATTCTGGATTAAGGCTCAGCACTCGCAGGTGAGAGCCCACAAAGCCTCATAGATCGACGAATTGGTCGATCAACTAATTTTAATTTATTTAAGAGAATTTTTGAAGGACTCAAAAAATTAGGAATCTATGGAAATCTAGGAGCAAAGAGAACTTCACTAAAAAGTCCATAAAGATATAACCAAACAAGCTACTTCTAGGTATTTTTACTCCAAGTGATTATACCGGACACCAAAATACAACAAAGTGAATATAAGGACCTTTCAAAGATAGTATGGGATAATTACGGCCCAGTCCTACCAGCGAAGGTAACAAAAACATTTATGCTTACCTCCAAACAAAGTCCTTTTCGGGTGCAAGTACCCGATATTTGCAAGGGCACCTTCCATAAGTACTAATGAGAGTGATACAATACCTGCCTCAAGTACCACGTGTATTCCCCCCCGCAGTCACCTATATGGTCCCTAGGAAAGGAAACTAAGGTCACCAATTTGTATCAGAAGCCGTGCATAATAGTCTTTGGCTGTGATCCAGCAAGTAGGAGAGGGGGATCTCTCTTCACTGTTTTCATTAGCCCTTGTGCTTAACTCCCGTATTAGAAGAGCTTTCCTGGATAGCTTAACAAGACTGAATTTCACTCTTTGATCAACTTCCATGTTTTAGTTTAGAGTGGCCTTGGAGAGTTAACTCTCCACAAACCTATTCCAAGGCCCTAAATTCCCTAGACTAGTTCATGTATCTATGAAAAAACAAAAATTCTAGTTCATTTTAATAAAGCGCTTGATTTTAACAGTGGTTTTTTAAGTCACAGGTAAATGGAAGTGCAACTTCTGATGTTTTTGACGCAAAAATAAACCAATAAAACTTGGCTACATGAAATGCAACTCTTTTTCTTCAATGAATAGTGATTTGTACAAAGGTTCTGTTGTCACCATAAAAAAAAAATTCTAAACTTGGATAGTTTACATTGTTCCTAGTCATGGTCTTAGATAGGTGTTGGGTCATTTCATGCTTTAAAGGGTAGGTGATAGGGAAAGAGTCTAAAAAAGTGTCATTTTCATATTCAAATAAAGTTCAACAACCTTATTCCATGTCTTAAAGGTCTCACATCCTATTTAGAAGTCATATCTTAAACCATTTGAAATTTTTTTGGAATTAGCCACGAAACCACATTTTCGTAGCGCAGACAGTGTAAAAAGCCTATTTTGCGCTACGAAAACGCTGCTATTTTCGTAGCGCAAACCCCTAAAAATGAACTAAGCATGCTACGAAAGCGCGGATTCGTAGGCAGTCTTGTCAAATCATCAATTCATTCAAATTCCGTTAATTTTTCATTATTAGGTGTCAGATAAGAGTCATTTCTAAGGCATGCAACCATTCAAATCCATCATTTCGAATGTAGGGGTCATCATGATAGGTAATTTCAAATTCGAAAGGACTGGCTGGTTTCTTATTGCAGTTTGCATGCAAACACTCAAACAGATCATTTTCGAATTAAGCTTATGGTAATCTCTTACCAAAGCTTTTCTCATCTATTTTTCAAGCGAGGCTGATCACCATCAACAAGCAAGGCTGAACCATAAGCAAGCGAGGCTGATAAACAGAAATTCAAGTGAGGCTAATTTGTTACAGGAATTCAAAGGAAAAGATGATAGAAGAAAAGAAAAATCATAGGTCTGGTCATTGTTTAAGAACAGAGCCTGAAAGCACAGAGGCCCTAGCCAAAGATAAATCAGTGATGGAGGCTTTCAAGAAAACAAGGTGTTGGAGATTTTGTAAAAAATTGCAGGGAGGACACAGTCAAGTGTCAAAGGAGTTTGCTCTACATTTCACTGGCTCAAACACAAAAATTGGAATCTTAAACTTGTCAGTAACCCCTGAGATCATAGCTTTGGTGACAGATATTCCTAGGGGGCAAGATAGATGGTTCAAAAACTTCAAATTTGATATGGAACCATGTAAAGTGTTTCTGAAGCTAGAGTTTGCAGAAACAGACTTAACCAAGGCAACTCCAAGGAGCTATATCAAAGACAACTATGCCAACTTTCTCTTCAACATTCAAAGGTATTTTACCTGTGAGGGAAGATATCATAAAGTATATTCATATCATTTTAAACTCATGTTGCATTTTATTGGCATGATTTCTTTAGATTTTCCTTTCTTCCTGTATCGAAGTATACCTAAGATGGAAGATAAAGTGCAGATGAAAACTCAAGGATGTGAAACTTCCCTTTTTCATCATGGTCTAATTAAACTGATAGTTTTACATGAACTTCAAAGGATCAACAGATAATGGTCTTCATTTTTGTTTTTATGTGGTTTTGGAGTGGAAAATCAAGATACAGGCATTAACCCTAAGGCTAAAGAAACCCCACCAGCAGAAACTAGTAAGCCTGTAATGACCAGGTCAAAAAGATTTGTTAAGCTGAAACCTAGAAAGCAAGTGAAAGAGCAAGTGAGTAAAGCATCAACCGTTATTCTTGAGACTCCTCAACCTACAAAAGAAAAGATAGCTGAAATTAAAGAAATGACACAAGAACAATCAGCTAACAAACCATTTCAAAGGATATTAACTAGAAGTCAAATTGCAAAGGAGAAGGGTAAATCAGTGATCTCAGGAGAAAGTCCAGGCTTAAAAGGTAACTTAAATGATATTTTAGAAGCCATTGAAATTGAAGAATCCCCTTTGGTACAGGAAGATTTCATAAAATTTGATGAAGGAAAACCTAAGAAGATGAAATCTTCTAAGAAACTGGAATTCGAGGATGAGGTTGCGACATTTGTGTTCAAGCCCAGAAAGCCTTTAACCAGGCAATCTAAAATGATGCAAAAGTTCAATATTGAGTTAGGGAAAATAGAGGAAGCTTCCACTGTTCAGGAAGAGTTTATAGACCTTTCATCACCAATACCTGAAGGTGAAAAAAACAGGGTATTTTCCACTCAGACAGAAAAAACCAGTTATGAAGAAATGGAAGAAAGGTTGAAATCAGCTAATTATGAAATTGCTAGACTAAGGAAGAGAGAAAGAAGGCATGTTGTTGAAAAGAAAATTTTCAAGAGGTTAAAGGCTCTATGGGAACTTGAAAAGGTTTCCAAACCAGAAACAATAAGTAGTGAAGCTCAGTACTTTACTTGGACTATTCCTACAATTAAAGAGGCTAGATTTGTGAGAATGATGAATGTTCAGTTAAGGGCTACCAACAAGAAACTGAGGAGGCAGATTGAAGACCTAGAAATACAGTTGACAGAATCTGAAGAGAAGCTACAGCAACAATGAAACAGGGCAATAAATGATAAATCCTTGAAACAATTTTGTCATGAAGAAAAAAATCATTTTTGAAGGAGAACATCTTTTAAAGCTATTTGATGTTGATTTAAATCCTTGAAAATTTTTAAATATCCTCAAAACTGTAAATTTTTGGAAAATTTGTGTTAAAGGGAGCATACACAGTAGTTTCGTAGCCTCTACGAAACTGCTGAAGGTGAATTTTTGGCATTTTATGCATGTATTTGGGAGGTAAGGACTACTGGTTTTCAAATTTTGGTTTTTCTGGTGGAAAGATCAAGATCACAGATGAAGATTCAGATTGAAAGCAGAAGAAATAATGGTCAAAAGAAGTGTTTTACAGTGATATAAAAACTGTGCTACGAAAACAGACTATTTTCATAGCGCAATCATGTCTCATCTCCTTTCCATTTTTTCGAGGATTTATTTTTGCACAGGTGGAAGGTTGAAGTGTTAATGGAATGTTAGCACATGCCACATATACAAAATAGTCATCAATTCTAGCAAAGCTGTTCGAAGATAAACATGGAGGTTAAGGGCTGAAAATCAGGAACTCTGTCTCCTGGTTTTTAGGACAGTTAGGTCATGAATCAACAGGGTTTACAACAAGGTTGGAAGCATCATAAAGGTCAAATACATGGATTAGCAGCTGTCAAAGAAAGTATTTAAGTTTTAGATAAGGTTGTTTGAAACATGTTTAGGAGTTTCACTCCTATTTATATTAGAACTCCTAAAAGACAGTTAGTTGTCAGTTTGTAATTAAGAGTTTATTTTATGAATAGATAGGTGTCAATTTTAGAAATTCGAATTCTCCTAATGATGGATCATGGAATCCAAGAATGTAAAGACTCTATATGAAGCATGAGGTCGAATTCCTCAAGGTTGGAATTTTGATTAGCAAAAGAAGCTATGTTATTGTAGAGGTTGTGTGTTGTTTCAACTTAATATAGAGATTGGTTTTACTACTCAAGATTCACAAGGGGTTTATGTGTTTGATATTTCTATGGCCTTTTTCAATTACCTATTTGTAGTGGTATGAGCATGTATTACTTAGAATTCATTGGATAATGCTCTAACTTCCTTCACATGCTTGTAGACTGTGTTTATTCACTGTGTTACTGTTTCACTTATAAACCTAAACTCCAAGTGCCTTGACTTCCATGTTTAGCTGATTATGATGTTTTGTTGAAGACTAATTTGAATCCACGGCCCAATAGATGTTTTCGAATTCGTAATTCAACCAGTTATACATTTTTGTCCATTTTTATTTCTAGAGTTAGCCATCTAATCATTAATTAAAAATCTTAAACCTATTGAGAGAGCCCTCTCAGGTTGAGGAGGCTAAGCCTCAGCCAAAATTTTGGTTTGAAAGAGTTACTCAGATTCTACTTGATCAGTAGCCTATCAGGGTCAGATTTTTTGATAACATTTTGGTGCATCTTCCGGGAGCCTGAAGATTATTCATTCCCGAAATCAAGAAGTTGAACTTCTGAAGGTAGCAGAAGCTCAGAATTTTTTTCGAGGCTGCATCTACCTTGGTGACTCCATACATTTTCAAAAGTTTAAAGGTGGCTTCGAGAAGGAGATACACAAAGAGAAATCATGATCCCCATCCACCTACCATTGTGGACAATCCAAACACTATTTCAAGAGGCAGTCAAAGAATTTCAGAAATATCAGGTACTCCATCTCATTCGAAATATTTCTCATCTGAAGTATTAAGAAGTCCTGAAGACAAAATTCATGAAGTGTTGTTTAGATCAGAAAGTGAAAAGGAACTCATTGATATTATCTTAGACTTGAAAAAGAGAGGAATTGACACTTCAACCCTAGTAACACAAGAAGACAAAGAATAATTTTGGGAAGCTGTTACCTCTGAGTTGTTGTTAGAAAAAGAGTCTCTAGATAAACTGAAAGAACTTGACCCTTTCGAAGTCTTGCTGAAATCCAAAGTTAGTTTACCCCTTCCAAATTGGAGCTCAATAGTTAGTGGCTTACAGAAACCAAGTAGTCCTCCTCATATCAGTTCTTCATTTTTTGTTTCTGCCATTCTTAAGGCTACTGTTCATCCTTTAAGCATGGCTACTCCTGCTAGGTATGCACCACTTGTACTCCCTGTTGTTTTGCATGACCTTCCTAGTAAATATGCTGCTAGGATCCCTACTTGGGGTAGTGATGAAGAAATCACAACAGAAGAACATGTAGATAGATTTAATGATTTTACAGACAGAGAAGAAATTGATGATGAAGATGTGAAATTAAGACAGTTTGCACAGAGTTTTATTGGTGAAATTAGAAAATGGTTTAAAGCTCTTGCACCAGGAAGCATTCAAACTTGGGATGAATTTGAAGATAATTTTTTAAGGAAATGGGGAAACAGAACCAATCCAATTCAAGAATTTACTGAATATAACAACCTTAGAAGGGCAGTTGATGAATCAGTCCAAAACTTTTCAAAGAGATTTAATATTTTTTTTGACTCAATTCCAGCTCATTTGAAACCTCCAAAGGCCTTAGCACAAATGAGATATGCTGAAGCATTTTATGAATTTTCTATCTTGTTGAGAGAAAGAGAATCACCTACACTTGCTGAAATGCAAAGTGATGCAGTAAAGGTAGAGGTGAACATGATAGCTACTAAAAAGTCAAAAATGGGAAAAACTAAATTGAAAGAAGAAGAGAAACCTTCCACTTCAACTTCTAAAGATAAATTTGACTCAATGATGAAAACCATGGAGAATTTGATGGATAGGTTAGCTCTTGGAAACACCTCTGCTCCTCCTGTGTAACATGAACCTCAATTTAGAAATTCTCAATTCAGGAGACCTCAAAACCAACAAAGGCCAAGTGAAAATAGAAATCAACAGCCTAATCCTCCAGTGAGACCTCCTTTTCAGCAGAATTTGGTAGATGAAGAAGATGAGCCTGAAATTCCTGAAGAATCTATCCATTGTCTTCACGAAGAGATGTCAGGAATTTTCTTGACTAAAGAAGAGCATGATGAGTCAGATTTAGCTAATCAAGGAGAAGAACCATCATATTATTTTAAGGGGTATCAGCATGCCATTTTTGAGATGCAAAAACAATGTAATCTCAGAAACAGAAATGTGCCTATCATTGCAAACAAATCAAAGCCTAAGAAATATGCTCCAAAGGTTGTTGAAGACAAAAATGATACCCCAAAGATTGCTGAAGGTAAGAAAGACACTCAACTTGGTAAGAAAGACACTCAACTTCCTCCTCCTATCAAAGAAGCTGAAAAATCTGTTTTTGTTTCAACCTTGAGAATAAGATTTCAAAGATTAAAGTATCAGTCCCATTTAGCGAGATTCTCAAGGTAAATTAATATAGAAGAAAGATTGTTAAGTTGTTAAACTCACAACCAGGAGTTGCTGATATTTTGAATGTTCAAGAAGATAATCCTACTATATATTTGGGTCCAAGGATAGAAGATGAACAAAATGAAGAGTTTCCTCCTTTTTATGTAAGCATTAGTACTCATGATATGACTTTACATAATGCTATGTTGGATTCAAGGGCTTCTCATAACCTTATGCCCAAATTAATCATGGAAAGGATGGGATTACAAATCACAAGACCATATAAGGATTTATTTTCTTTTGATTCAAAAAGAGTTCAATGTATTGGTTTAATCAAGGATGTTGTTGTTGGTCTAACACAAATCCCAGCAAATACAATTGTTATGGAAATTGTTGTGGCTGATGTTCCACCAAAGTTTGGTATGCTATTGTCAAGATCACGGGCAACAAAAATCAAAGGCACAATGCAAATGGACCTTACCTGTTAGGTCCCTATATTACTAGTATAGTCCCTTATTGTTATTAGTGTAACCCCTTTATTGTTATTATTGTACCCTTATAACCACCATTTTGTTATTATTGTGCCCTTAAATTATTATTGTTAGGTCGGCTAGGATTACATTGTGGCCCACTAGGATTACATTATGGCCACATGGACTCCTATATATAGAAATGAGGTTTTGTAAATTGTATCATCGAAGAATTGTTCATTTATGTAATGTATTGGAGTGCTTCAAGTGGCTTATTTCTAAGGCGTTGATATCTCTTTTCTTTCTATTTTTGAGTCAAGTTACACAACATTTGGTATCGTAGCTTTGGATTCTAGGGTTTCGCTGCTCCAAACAGGTCATCATGGAATTTTCGCTTATAATTTTTTTCTACTAAGTTTTGTTGAAATTTTTAGGGTGCAAAGCCGAAATCCTGAGGTAGATTGTCTAAATATTTCAGAGCTTGGTTCGCAATATTTTCGGAGATATGATCTGTGGAAGTTAGGTCTTTTTTCAGGCTCCTAAATAGGTCATCATGGAATTTGCGCTATAACTTTTTTTCTACGAAGGTTCAGAATCTGAAATTTTTAGGGTGCGAAGCTGAAATCCTGAGGAAATGCGTTGCAAAATTTCAGAGCTTGGTTCGTAATATTTTTTGAGATATGGTCTATGGAAGGTAGTGCTTTTTCAGGCTCCCGAATTTCATCACAAAGAGGTGATCGTGGGAAAATTTCAATAACTCTCTCTCTAAGAATCGGATTGGAGTGTCGTAAAAATTGGTCACAAGTACACGGACTGTAATATCTTGGTTATTAATTTCAGAGGCGAAGGACGAAACAATGACACATGGAAAGTCATACAAGTTCGCTCTAATGAACTAGTCCATAATTAGGTCATTGTGGGAGATTGGACATAACTTTGTCTTGGAGAATCCAAATCAGGTCAGACCTGTGGCATTCAAAAGAGAACTCAAAGGGATACTTCAGTGCTGAATTTCAAATATTGAAGAGCCACAATCACAAAGATAATCCAATTTCAATATCGAGCTCCTCAAAATCAAGAAAAAGGTGTATGTGTGTTTTTTTTTTCTTTTCATAATTGCATAAGTCTTGTTTGAATAATCAATTTGAATTGATTCCAAGGGCATATTGTAGAATAGATATCAGTATTGGGTTCTAAAATATGCCCCGTAAAAATAATTCAACACCCATTAAGCCTTCAGAAGGCTCTACTATGACTCATGAAGATGAAGAATTGCAACATGATCTATCATAATTACAAGAGCAAGTGCAACAAATTTCACTCTCGCAAAGAGAAAAAAAAAATGAAATGGAAGTTTTGAAGAAAAGCGTGGAAGCGAAGATGGACGGTTTGAAGAAAGGTGTGGAAGCTAAGATGGATGGCATGGAAGCTAAGATGGATGACATGAAAGACAACATGGAAAACATGAAGAATGATCTAAAAGCATACATAGAAGGTTTGAAAAAGTTGATACAAGAAATGTTTCCTAATGGTGAAAAGATAGTAGAAGAACCTCATGATGAGAACAAAATAAATGTTAATCGTGATTTCATAAACTCTAATGTTGGCGGGAAGAACCACCATATTCCAAAAATGGATATGAGAAATTTTGATGGAAAGGATCCTGTAACATGGATACTACAGATGGAGCAATATTTTGATCTCCATAACGTGAAAAACACACAAAAGGTACGCATTGCAACTTTACATTTAGAAGAAAATACATTTGTATGGTATCGATGGATTTGCTCCCGTAAAAAAATTGTCACTTGGTCAATTTTTACGGAAGAAATGATAACACATTATGAGGATACAAAGAGCAACACCTTCTTTAGCCAATTGATAAATCTCAAACAAAAGGGTTTAGTGGGGCAGCACATTGAGGACTTCCAGAAATTGAATATAAGGGTAACTGATATTCCAGAGGAACACAGGATTGATCTCTTCATAGGCACTTTAAAGGATAACATCCAACATGAAGTTCGCGTTTTTGAACCTGATTCATTGGAGAAGGCATTCAGGTTGGCAAGAAAAGTTGAATGTAAAATTATGGCGACAAGGAAGCCTACCACTCAATTCTATAAAGGAAGTGTTGCTACGCCTAGATTTCCACAACCTACAAGGTTGACACCACAACAATTGGAAGAAAAAAGAGCAAAAGGGCTTTGCTACAGTTGTGATAGCAAATACACTAAAGGTCATAAGTGTGCTGAGAAGAAATTATTTTACATAGATTGTGAAGAGGAAAAAGAAAATGAACAAGAAGAGGATATACACCAGGAACCAGCCCTAGAAGAGGAAGAAATGAATCCGACCATATCGTGTAATGCACTGGCAGGAATTACCACTCCTCAAACTCTCAAGACAGAAGGACATATCAAGAAGAAAAGGGTAATAGTGTTGATTGATTCAGGTAGCACCCATAATTTTATTCATTGTAAGGTAGCCAAGGAATTAAATTGTTTCCTATACCTAGCACCAGAATGTCAAATGATGGTTGCAAATGGAGGAACTATAAATTGCTCTGGAAAATGCCATAATATCAAGCTAACCATGGGGGAATATGTATTGACTAGTCCAATTCTTTCCATTCCTATGGGAGGTGCTGATGTTGTACTAGGAGTACAATGGTTACAATCTTTGGGGACGGTAGCTTTTAATTTTCAAGAACTTTTCTTGAAATTTTTTTCAGAAGGAAAGAAAGTCAAATTACGGGGTATTGAAGGGAAGCCGGGAAGGATAATAAGCTCTAATGTCATGAAAAAGCTTCTAAAAAAAGAACAACGAGGCGTAATTGCACAATTATGCTCACTAGAAGTTCCGACATCAAAATCGTCTATTTCTGCAGATCTCCAACAAGTCTTGGACAATCATTCCAAGGTGTTTGAAACTCCCAAAGGACTCCCACCTATTCGTGATCATGATCATGCTATTCATTTGATTTCAGGAAATGTTCCTCCAAACATCAGGCCTTATAGATATCCTTCTGTCCAAAAGAGCGAAATTGAACGTATGATTGCAGAAATGTTAGAGGCAGGTATAATTCAACCTAGTCAAAGTTCTTTCTCTGCTCCTGTAGTATTGGTACACAAGAAGGATGGATCATGGCGAATGTGTCCGGATTGTAGGGAGCTCAATAAGCTCACCATTAAAGATAAATTTCCCATTCCTGTGATTGATGAATTGTTGGATGAATTACATGAGCAATTTATTTTACTAAGTTGGATCTTCGTTCAGGATATCATCAAATTAGAATGAAGACTAAAGATATTCCAAAAACAGCATTTCGAACTCATGAGGGTCATTATGAATTTTTGGTCATGCCTTTTGGCCTTACCAATGCACCTTCTGCATTTCAAGGGTTGATGAATTCCATTTTCAAACCCTTCCTTAGAAAATTTGTGCTAGTATTTTTTGATGATATACTAATCTACAGCAGGTCTTGGGAGGATCATGTTGAACATGTTGACAGGGTGCTCAAACTATTGCAGGAGAAACAATTATATGCAAAAAAATCCAAATGTTTCTTTGGAGTAGAAGAGGTGGAATATCTGGGTCATATTGTATCTCACGAGGGTGTTAAAGTAGACCCTAACAAAATTAAAGCCATTAAGGAATGGAAAGTCCCCACAACCATAAAGAAGTTGCGAGGATTTCTCGGGTTAACAGGGTATTATCGCAAGTTTGTTAAGAATTATGGGAGAATAACGGCACCTCTAACAACATTATTGAAGAAAGATGCATTTTCATGGACTCCTGAAGCAACTAAGGCCTTTGAACATCTTAAAGAGGCAATGTGCCTAGCACCGGTCTTAGCTACGCCAGACTTCACAAAAACCTTTATTGTGGAATGTGATGCATCAGGAAATGGAATTGGTGTAGTTTTAATGCAGGAAGGAAGACCCATTGCTTTTGAAAGTCGTCCAATCAAAGGAAAGTATTTACAGAAACCTATTTATGAGAAGGAAATTTTAGCAATATTGCATGCACTAAAGAAATGGCGAACTTACCTAATGGGAAGACACTTCAAGGTAAAAACTGATCATGATAGTCTTAAACACTTTTTGGAACAAAGACTATCTTCAGAAGAGCAGCAAAAATGGGTCACAAAGATGTTGGGTTATGACTTTGAAATAATCTACACAAAAGGAAAGCTTAATGTTGTTGCAGATGCACTCTCAAGAAAGAATGAAGAGGTGGAAGCATTGCTTTGTGCCATTTCTATTATCCAACCAGATTGGATAACTGAAGCAAGAGATGAATGGAAGAAGGACAAAGATGTGTGGATACTCATTCAAAAGTTGCAGCAAGATCCTAGTACATCTGATACATTTAGTTGGAAAAATGATTCCTTATGGTACAAAGATCGCTTATATCTTTGTAAGAATTCCAACTAAAACAAAATATTCTTCTGGAATTGCACACTTCTCCTTTAGGAGGACACTCAGGATTTTTAAAAACTTACCACAGGGTGAAGAAAGATTTTTTTTGGGATGGCCTTAAATCTGATATTCAAAAGTTTGTGGCGGAATATTTGGTTTGCCAGCAGAATAAAGTGGAGACAATTAAGACCCTGGGACTTCTACAACCTTTGTCCATTCCAAGTCAACGTTGGGAGGAGATTTCAATGGATTTTATCACAGGTTTACCTAAGTCCGAAGGAAATAATGTCATCATGGTGGTAGTTGATAGACTTACCAAGTATGCACACTTTTGTGCATTATCTCATCCATTTAAAGCAAGTACAGTTGCTACTACAATTGTGGACAGAATTCAAAAGCTACATGGAAGCCCAAGGGTTATTGTGAGCGACAGAGATCCCATTTTTACGGGAAATTTTTGGACGGAGTTATTTTCTTGTTTGGGTACTCAATTGGCTCATAGCTCATCTTATCATCCTCAATCTGATGGTCAAACTGAGATAGTAAATAAATGTTTGGAAGGATATCTTCGTTGTTTTGTATCTGATAAACAAACACAATGGGTCAAGTGGTTACCTCTTGCTGAATGGTGGTATAACACTTCCTTCCATACTGCAGCAAAAATGACCCCATTTATGGCACTTTATGGATATCATCCACCATCCCTCACATCATCTTTAAGGGAAAATTCGAAGGTTCAAGCAGTGGAAGATCACATCGAGCATCAGCAAGAAGTTCTCCAACTCTTAAAGGATAACCTGAATTTGGCACAAAATTGAATGAAACAACAGGCAGATCAACATCGCAGCGAGAGAAGTTTTGATGTAGGAGATTGGGTATTTTACGGCTACAACCATACAAACAAATGTCCCTCAAGCAAGCTAAGAAGGATAATAAATTATCGCCAAAGTACTATGGTCCTTACAAGGTGTTGCGAAAGATTGGTACTATGGCATACAAATTGGAGCTTCCTGCTTCTTCGCGAGTACATCCAGTTTTCCATGTTTCATGCTTAAAGAAGGTTATAGGTGAAAATATTTCAGTTCAAACAATATTGCCAGAACTTGATGAGGAAGGAAAAATCATATTGGAACCTGAAGCGGTCACGGAAACAAGAACTCGACAGCTACGGAATCGATCAATTTCAGAGTATCTCATCAAGTGGAAGAGCTTACCCACTGAAGATTCTACATGGGAGGATGAGAAGTTTATACAGAAGCACCCAGAGCTACTCAAGCGTTGAGGACAACACTTTTTTGAAGGAGAGGGGCATGTTAGGTCCCTATATTACTAGTATAGTCCCTTATTGTTATTAGTGTAACCCCCTTATTGTTATTATTGTACCCTTGTAACCCCCACTTTGTTATTATTGTGCCCTTAAATTATTATTGTTAGGTTGGCTAGGATTACATTGTGGCCCACTAGGATTACATTATGGCCACATGGACTCCTATATATAGAAAGGAGGTTTTGTAAATTGTATCATCCAAGAATTGTTCATTTATGTAATGTATTGGATTTTGTCCCCTCGAAGTGGTTTATTTCTAAGGCGTTGATATCTCTTTTCTTCTATTTTTGGAGCTAGTTACACAATATTACCTATGCCACTATTCTTGTTTTTGGTGAACAAAGGAGATTGTATCGAGAGACTAGAATGGCTTACATGGTAAGTAGCAAAGATAAACCTAAAAATTTTCCTATTTATGCCTTTGATACTGAACTTGGATCTGCCATTCTTTTCAATGAGTCAGCTGATAGTGTTGAGGAAGAAATGAGAGCAGAAAATCAGCAAACAGAAAATCAACAAGTAAATGACAAACGGATGGAAGAATCGTGGTCATTGTACTTTGATGGATAAACAGGAAAAGAAGGGGCAGGAGCAGGGATTTGGATTACAAGTCCAAGTGATGAGAGTAAGTTTTACAAACTAAATTTTGATTGCACAAACAACATGGCTGAATATGAATCTTTGATTTTGGGTCTAGATTTAAAAAAAAAAATGAAGGCCCAAAATATTTCTATTTTTGGAGATTCTGAATTGGTTATTAGAAAATTTGAAGGTGTTTATCAAACAAAGGATGTAAGAATGAGAGCTTATAGAAATTTAGTTTTAGACATGTTGGAGAATTTTCAAGCCTATTCCTTCATAGTCAAAACTAGAGATCAAACTTCCATTGTTGATTCTCTTGCTGTCTCTGCAAGTCTTTTCATCATTCTTATGCATTCTATTGAAAAATATGAAATTGAAGTTCACCATAGACCAGCTATACCAGATAAAATCACTATTTGGCAAGTTTTTGAAGATGATCAATAGGTAAGGAATTTTATTGAGCCGAAAGAAGAATTTGAAAGTACACAAGTTGATCAACAAAACATGCTTGTTGAATCAAAAGGAAATTATGAAGTTTTGCAACTAAAGAATAATTCAATACCAAAGGGTCTTATTCCTCTTGAGAAGCTTTTAGACCAGAATGATGTTTTCAAATCACTAAAGATACAAGCTGATGAAGAGGAAGTAGAAATTTGTAATCTTGGTACATCAGCTTTGCCCAAAATGATCAAAATTTCAAAATTTATTTCAGTTGATATGAAATTCAAATATATTGAGATGATGATGAGGTTTATTGATGTTTTTGCTTGGAGTTATGCTGATTTAAAAAAGTATGATCCTTCCATTATTCAGCATACTATTCCTATCAAAGAAAATGAGAAACCGTTCAAACAGAAGTTGAGGAGAATTAATCCCCTTCTTATGCCATTGATTAAAAAGGAGATTAAGAAGCTCTTTGATGCTAAAATCATTGTCCCAATCAGATTCTCCAATTGGCTTGCAAATTTGGTACTGGTTAGAAAGAAGAGTGGAGGAATCAGAATTTGTATTGAATTTAGAAATTTGAACAAGGCTTCACTAAAGGACAACTATCCTCTTCTCAAGATGGATTCAATTCTGCAAAATATTATTGGATCTCAAAGAATGTCTATGCTTGATGGTTTTTCGGGTTACAATCAGATTCTTGTGCATTCGGATGATCAGGAAAAAACAACCTTCACAACACCATAGGGCACATTCATGTACGCTAAGATGCCTTTTGGTCTCATGAATGCGGGAGATACCTTTCAAAGAAAAATGGACATTGCTTTTTCTAAAGAAAAGGACAAGACGGTGGTTGTTTATCTTGATGATATAACAGTATTTTCAAAGAAAGAAGAAGATCATTTGAAACACTTCGAAAAAATTCTGCTGAAATGTAGAAGGTTTGATATCTCTCTTAATCCTACCAAAGCATATATTCTTTAACTACAGGAAAATTACTTGGTCATATTATTTCTGAATATGGAATTAGGATTGATCCTAACAGATTTAATACAATTCAAAAGGTAGATTTGCCAATAAGTAGGAAAGAGATTCAATCATTTCATGGGAAAGTGAATTTTGTTAGGCGCTTCATTCCTAACTTTGTTGAGATTGTCAAAGATATAACAAGGATGTTAAAGAAAGGATTTGATATTAAATGAATAGCTGAATCTAAGAATTCTTTTGAGCAAATCAAGAAGGCACTCACACAAGCACCGGTACTCATCAGTCCATATTTTTCCAAATAATTTTTGGTTTTAAATTTGCTTCCGAAAACACAATTGTTGGAGTTTTGCTACAAAAAGGAAAGCAAGGAACTGAACAGCCTATTTATTTCTTTAGTAGAACATTAGAAAATGCTGAGATGAAGTATAATATTCTAGAAAAACAGGCCTATGCTATGGTGAAAGCTATTAAATATTTTAGAATTTACATTCTGCATTCTCACATTGTGGCATTTGTTCCAAGTATTGTGGTAAAGGAAATTCTAACTCAGGCAGATCCCAATGGTAAGAGGGGAAAATGGATTACAAAATTGCTGGAATATGATATAGACATCAAACCAACAAAGTTGGTGAAGGGACAAGGCTTGGCAAAGTTAATGACTCAATCAAACTTGGACTGTCTTGATATAAATCTGAATGCAGAAATATCAAAAATTTCTGATGATGAGGAAGAATTGGTCCAAATTGATGAGAAATAAATTAATTCAGAGTGGTATAAGTATGTGGTTTTTTTTCTAATCTTTAATTCAACCAGTTATACATTTTCGTCCATTTTTATTTCTAGAGTTAGCCATCTAATCATTAATTAAAAATCTTAAACCTATTGAGAGAGCCCTCTCAGGTTGAGGAGGCTAAGCCTCAGCCAAAAGTTTGGTTTAAAAGAGTTACTCAGAGTCTACTTGATCAGCAGCCTATCAGGGTCAGATTTTTTGATAATAGGTTCTATGAAAAAACTATGAAAAAAAGCTTGTTTCTTTTCCTTTTAAAACACACTCACACACTCAAAATATATCGAAAAGACTACAATGCTTATATTGAAACTACCTTAATGCAAACTAAAATGATTAACTGCAAGATTCTATGGAACACTCTTAAATCCAACAATTTGTTTCTTTAAAAAGAACCAAAAGCAAAAAAATTGACACAAGGAAGTGTTGTAGTATTACAACAACCCCCTATTTTTCTATATAAATAGTATATAAAGAACAATGGGGACCCTTTTTAAAATAATTCTTAAGGTTAAATCAATTTTAGAACTTAGAAATTTTAACCTATTAGATTAAGTTTTGTTTTTTCATAAAAAACATAATAAAATCATGAAAAAGTGCTCTAAGGAACCCATAAAGGACTAAAGAGCACAAGGAGCGGGAAAGAAATCACCAAAGCATGAATCGCCGAAACAGTAAACAACGATAAGCGAAAAGCCGAAACGCCGATATGCGAAATCCGAAACGTCGATGAATAAGGTTGCGAAATACGTCAAATAATAGATAGAGATATCACAAACTGTCATACGAGATATGTCGATATCGCATTTTGTCATTTAGCAGGAAAAACCATTGCAATATCGCATGTTCGCATATTGTGCATTGCTGCGAAACGTCAAAATTTCACTAATCATTAAAACGTCGATTTACAGATCCCAATGAGATAACATCTGTCAAACTCGCATGAAGCCAATACTATTAATTTAATGGTAATACAAGTGTTTTATGATTTTGAGGTTTGTAAACGATTTTATAATTATTTCAAATTTAATACTGAGGATTCCCATGATGCATGAGTTAAGGTGATGCGACAGTTAATAACATTTGATGTTATTTCAGCTTACGCTCTCTTGTTTTTCTTTCAATAGGGTAATTCTGGCAACTTAGGCATAAAATGATGTTGAGGTTTCTTAAAGCACGAAGGAAGTCTGCCACCCCACCTTAGTTAGCTGTTCAACACGAAGAAGATCACAAGATGGCTCCTCTAGTCTCAAACAGAACATGCAACCCAGAAATTGGTTCTTCGAGCTGGGAAGGGATTTATAGGTTGTTTAAGAACGAGAATCGACAAGTAATTTTGAATAGGAAGGTTGTGGCTAATGATTCTGCATCCTCATATTCAGGCTCATAGTCTGACGTAGCCAACTATTTTATACACAAAATTGTTTCACGTCCTAAAAATTTTCCACATGTTAGCTCCTCGTAATTTGCTAGATTGATTGAGATACAAATGGACAGGGTAACATCAAACCAAGCTTTGGAATCCAAGGACCTAGCCTTCCTGGATTCAGAGAGGGATCTCTCTAGTAGGTGCAAAAAATGTGAACTTATTTGCTGATTGGGGTTGATTTTAGTCGAGATGTTAAGTGCAGGGTATTTTCATTGTTTTTGGTTGGGTATGATGCTCAGATAGATTTAGATAGAAAACATGGAAGATTGTTAAGTCATTGGGAAATGGAGTCTAACAAGGTCATGATAAGTTCATCAATGGTTTCAAGAGCATTTGCAGGGAAATTCTAACTTGGTTGGTGGATCTTTTAAGGTTGTGAAGGGTCATGAGGTGAACATTAAGCTTGAGAATAAAAGCTAGTGAAGGGCAGAACTGAATCCTTAATAACTTCTTAGACTAAGGTAGTTAGAAAATCATAAGCATGGAAAGAGAATAAAAGGCATAAGTGAAACCTAATCCATCTGATTTCAAACTGAACACAGATGATTATCCAAGACAAACATTCAAATGAAATTATAGAAAGGCAAGAAACTTATTTAACTTTCATATATTTCATTATAAAGAGAAGAAAACATTTAAGATGCGTAAATAACTATAACCATAGAAGAAGAGAAAACTATGAACATCTAAAGTTATAGTTGTGAAGGTTCCTTGAAACAAATTTAGCTAGTAAAGAAAAAGAGCATGATTGAAACAGACTTCTTTGATAAACCTAGGCAAAGATGCTTCTAAAGAGTTGATTCCAAAACAGAGTATTTCAGTAGCAAAAATATGCAGGACTAGCCATAAATCATACTTGACACTAACTGATCTTAATCATTCAAGAAATGGAAAATCTAAGAACTTTTTAGAGAGAAAGAGATGAATTCCCTAACATATCTTAACAGAAGAAAACATTGAGGTGATGAAGGACAAACATAAGTAAGGTGCCATCAGGAAACAATTCTTAATCTAAATATTTTGTCCTACTAAAAAATAGCAAGATGGAAAACATAATGGAAAACTAGAAAAAATGAACATAAGAACACTTCACCATCAACCAAGCTGATGGATACTGCAAACAGTCTCTATCCATTAGCAAGCAAACCAGGGCATGCATGAGCTCCAAGACATCAATTTTTTATCGAAAACTCCAAGAGACTATGTATTTGCTTCAGCAGAAATCATCAAAATCCAACTAATACATAAGAGCCTCAGGCTCTATTTATGGAGAAAAATGAGGAGGTGGAAACCGTAAGAGGCTTCTAGAAACCCTAATTTATCCATAAATGTCATAAATGTGCTTAATGACCATGCAAGGCCCAAGACACATAAGAGATAAGATAATAAATGAAAAAAATCAAAAAATAACTCCCAAATCAAATCAAGAGTGATTTGTCCAAAAAAAACATTAAAAAACCAATTTTTCATTAATGAGTGTCTTTTGTTGACTTTTTGGCAAAAGGTCGTCTCTGTACGTAGCGCCATTTCAGCAAAAAATAGGGTTTGTTGCAGCTGAGTTTTGGACCCCTTCCCGACATCGAATTTGGCCTTGTGATGGCTCGTTGGAAAAATTGATGAGTATACTTTCCAAAAATACTTGATTTGTGCTGAATGGATGCCATTTTCCTTCTGAAAAACCAAATCTCCCACGATTTAGCTGTGCGCAGCGCCAGGCCTAAAAAGGAGGCAGAAAGGTCATTTTCTAGGTGTTTTTTGACCCTTTGAGGGGGAAAAATGCTCCAATTGACATGAAATTTTGTGGGTAGACTATTGGTGACATGAAAAATCCAAAAATGTAAACTCCAGCAGCTGAGGATGCCCCAATTTTTTGTGTAGCGCCTAAGCTGCTGCGCTCCTAGGGGTCAAAATTTGAAAAAAACAAAAAGTTTCTAGATTTTCCTCAAAATTGGTGTGTAGACCCCTCAAGGGGTTTTAGAAATCTGCTGAGAAGCATCAGCCAAGATTCTGAGGCTGTCATGCACTTTGGTATTTTTTAGCTCCTCTAGCTTCATGAGGGCTTGCTTGAGTTTGGCATTAGCAAGCATGCTCTTCCTTGCATAGTGTTTGACCATTTTTTTCTGCAAGGCAAGGCCCCTCTTCACCTCTTTGAAATTTGTATGCTCTTGTTTATAATAGTAGATGACCCTTTGTGCCCTTTCAAAGTCCTTTTCCCATTCTTGAAGCTGGGCATCATTTTCTAAGAGGAGCAATTTTGTACTCATCCCTTGGTCCTCATTATCACTGTCTAGATCAACAAAAAGAGGGCCTTGAGAAGTCTTTTTGATCCTTTTGATTCTTCTTACCTGTACCTTTTGTTCAACCTTTTCCACTTTTCCTTTGCCTTTGTCCAATATTCTGGCTGTTTGAGAAGTGATGGCCCTTTTCCTTTTAGAGGCAGCAAACACATTTCTTCTCCCTCTATGATATGTGCATGTCAAAGGGGTAACAATGGGAGTTTTAAAGGTAGTGTCATCATCATTTTGGCCTTTATTTTTCTTGATATTTTCTGCACTTGCCTCACTCTGATTTTCTTTGTCATGTATGGACTGATTTTTTTCAAGATAGTCATGACTCTTTCATTGACTGTTTGGTTTACTTTGATGGTTGTCCTCCTCATCATCTTGCTCTTCCTCCTCACTATGTTGTGCCTATTCATCATTTTTCCCACTACTTTCATCTTTGTGGCTGCCTTCAATAACTTCATCATTGCCATCACTGCTTTATTCATGGCTACTTCCCTCCTCTTCATCATTTTCTTCATTTTCATCATCTTCTTCTTCACTGCTCCCTCCTTGTCCATCATTATCCGTCTCAGTTTTCTCTTGACTGTTGCCTCCTATTTGTTCTTCTCTAGGGTTACTTTCAGCCCCTTCACTTGGTAATTTAGGGGAGGAGGTAAGAGGTGAAATTATTTGTGGAGAAGGCACATGGGGAGATGATGGATGTGTGGAGGTAGATGGTTGTGAAGTGGAAGGAAAGTTCTACTGGATGAAGGCCCGGGGATCTGCAAACACATCATGTGAGATAAAGGTCTCCCAAGATATTCCTTGCTACTCTATCTGTATAGGACAATCATCTTGATTAGGAAATGGTGAAAGAGGCTTGGAATTTGGTGGTCATAGCTTTTCTTCTTGACAACTAAGGCCATTTTATCAATGCTTCAGAAAAGGTAGTATGGTAGGTTCATCATCTTGACCCTGGTAAAATGCATCAGCAACCTTATATGATATGAGTAGATCCGAGAGTATCTCCCCTCACATGTGAAATAATTGATAATCTACCTCATCAATGCAGCATATCTCTCCAACAAATGAGAAAAAGGGAAAATAACCTTACAATTTTGTTGATAGCTGGGTTTCAAATAGGGCCCATAGTAGCTCAACTCCAACTTCTTTTGTTTGAACCACACCTCACCAATGTCTGGTATACCTGTTGCTTTGGAAATGATATTAGATGAGAGCTCAAATTGTACTCTTTCCAAATTGACTTGATGGTTTTGCAAGCTACAGACGAATAATCTAGTTAAGTCTGCATGGCTGCTGACTTGCTTGACCTTCTCACAAAATTGTAGCACCCTACATCCTGGAAGCATGAAAGGATCATAGGAGATGAAGTGAGTGGAGTGGTTTCTAAGGGCTCAAATCTTTTTGATTTTCCTCCATGATGTTTTGGCTTGGTGGGAGTATGACTCTCATCACCACTGGTATGACTATCTCCCTCTGACATGATGACTGGTCTAAAAACAACAGCAGGGCCTTTGAACTTTTCTTGAGGGTTTTTGGGAAAACCAAGTGCTTTTAGTGGATTTAGGTCAACTCCTTGTAATATGAAAACTAAGGTGAAAATGATTTTTTTAGAGCTTTCACTTGGTGTTTAGAGGATAGCCTATAGTCACCCAATCTTCTTTTTGCACTTAGAACCAAATTCACTTGCAAACCCTAACTCAAAAACTAAGAAATTGATCTTTACATAGTCTAGGGTTTGATCTAGTTTTGACAATGGATGACTTCCTTGTCTTTAGAAAAATGAGAGCTTGGGAGGAGAAGAGTTTTACCAACCTTAGACTCTGCTTGCCAAATTTTTGAAGCTGAAATTTTGGACTTTGGAGCTCTTTGAGAAAACATGTAAAAAATTTGGCCGGAGTGCAGCACCTGTGCGTAGCGCCGAGCGGATTGGGTGGTGCCTCGGTTGCCTCCGGTCTTTTCTGGGCTAGGTGCACAACGTCAGGCCGTGAGCACGTAGTGCAGTTTATTTTTACACTGCTTGCCTCCCTCCTGTGCATAGCGCCGAAGGCCAGGTGCGTAGCGTCGGCCTCGGTGCATAACACCCGAAATTTTTCACAGTTTGGCTTGAAAATCGAAAAAAATTCTCCCAAAGGATTCTTCTTCTCAGAAATGGAAAATGATGCATGGGAAAAGGTTCAAGTGGCCTTTTATACTGGATTTGAAAATTAAGTTTTTAAAATACCAAACCCACTTTTGCAAAGTTAATGTCTCCTATCTTTTAGTGTGTTTTTGACTATTTGCTGTGAACACACTTTTGACATTGTTTGGAAAAAAATGTTTACTTATGCCTCTGTCATCTTGGTGGAACAATATTTTTGACATGGAGGCCTTTGTTGGGAGTCTATCGTTGAGATGCATATCGAGGTTACACTTTTCCTTTTTAGGCCTGTTTTAACAATAACTTATGCCCAAATTTTTACTTTAAAAAACTTTGTTTTTTTACCCTTTTGTAAAATGATATTCTTTAAACTGATACTCTTTGTCCTTTCTTCTCTTAGTGCAGGTGAAGAAATGCTATTTTGGCAAAACCCTAAGGAGGAGGCTTCTGTCCTTGAAATCTCTGAGATGGTTCTTTTCTTGTTACCACTATTTTGTTAAACTACCAAAAAAATCCTAATAGTCTTTTACCTATAGGCATGTTGCTTTTGTCTTGTTTGTGTCTGCCTCCTGGTGATGATTATATCTTATTACCTTGCCTCTTCTTATTGCTGGTGGCCACCTTGGCTGTTCTTTGTAGGAATGTGAACAAGGGCAGTTGTCCCTTGCATCATTTGAGCTCTAAGACAAGGAAGCTTTTCTTGAATGACTTTGGGTCAAAATGCTTGATTTTATTCCCCTTTGAATGCAACCTCTTCATGCAGGAAGGCATAACTTGTTGGGCACCAAATCCATTCTATGACTCAGTGAAACCTTAGGTGACCTAATGGGGCCTTTGGACTTGGATTTTGGACAGAGATTTAGACGTAGGGATCACCAAGTACAAGATAGGACCTATGATAAACTTAGTGTTTTTTGAAAACCTAGGATTTAGCATACTTGACTATCCAAAGGACTTGTAGAGACAATCAGTGTCTGGGAATATTATGGAAGAGACAACAAGGCTATTTGATTGGTAGGTTTGAATAGTAGTAGGGAAATCCTGTAGGTAAGCAAAGACAGAGGATTTGGGCCAAAAGGCAAGACATGGTGAAAAATGGGTGATAGTTAGGGTTAAAATAAATGGCTTGAGCCCATGATGGGTCTTCCAGGAGTGGTGGGCCAGTCATGACTAGACAGGAAGATGAAATAGTGAAATTTTTATCTCAAGATAATGAACGCAGTGAGATTTCTAGAACTCACAATATTTACGAATTTTGTTTCTAGAAATCTAGGACCACTACTTAGTCATCTTCAGATAGTGAAAATTATGGATGACTAACAGTGGCTGCACTTGGGGAGGGCAGCTCCCTCTCAGGAGGTGTCCAGAACTTCATATTTTCTGGCTTTTTGGAGATCAGTGCCTTTTCCATTGGACAGATGTGCTCTTTCTTCATTTGTTGATGCTTTTTTTGAGTCTATAATCTATGAGATCTGAAAAGACATGATTCATATTAGCATCATTTCTACCTACCCAATCTACTTGCCTAACATTTTTTCTTCCTTGGGTGCACTTGAACTGGAAAACCCTTAACATTTCTCTTTTTGGAAACAAAAATCAAACTATCTAATTATACCCTGATTTATTCTAAGAGTTCAGATTAGGTTGATGAACTCTTTTTTATTTTCTACCTAATCTACTCATTTGTCAAGATTAAGTTGTTTGACAAACTTTATTCTCTATTAGACAATCTAACTCACCATGAGTTGTGGCATCAAAACAAGTTGCAGACAAGTGTTATTTTTGTACAATGAAATATTAGAAAAAATGAGGGCTATGATTCAGAATTTGTTAGGCATCCCTATATTTTCTCTTTGGTTCAGATTTGAGCATGGAGAACCAATATATTTTCTTCCTAATATATTCCTACTGACAAGTCAAGTTTAGATGCTTTTACAAGTTTTCTTTCACTAACCTATCAACACTAAATTGAAAACATGTTCAACCATGATTAGGCTAGATGACTGAACAAGGCTTTTTTAAATAAGCAGTGGCATTCAGACTTGAACACTTTCAGCATTGTTATTCTTTTTTAGGTATGGGGCTATATCTCTCTTTAAAACTCTGCCCTCTTTTCTTTGTATATTGTTTTTGTGATTTTTCTTTTCATCAAACAGTGGTATGTACAATGAATGAGAAAAAAAACTAGGTTTTTTGACAAAAGTAATGTTTAAGCATCCTCCCATTTACCAAACCTCCAAACATCTCAGTTCCATCAAGCTCTTACAAAAATAAAGCATTGTTGCCTCTAACTAACTAAATGATATAAGGGCCTTTCCATAGATTTTCAAACTTGCCATGTTTTCCCTTGTCTTCCCTTCTTGAGTCCCATTTCAGAACCATGTCTCCAATCTGGAAATCATTTTCTTTGGTTCTCCTATCAAATATTTTCTTGATATTGTCATGTATAGCTTGTGTCCTTTTGTAAACTTCCTCCCTTGATTGCTGCAAATGAATGGTTTGGTTCAGCCTCCTTTGCATGTCATTTTCTTTTGATTGTAATTCTTGAAGAAGCTTCATGACTGGAACTCCCAAAGAGGTAGGGAAAACTGCATCCATGCCATACACTAGTTGATAAGGAGACATAACAATAGATTTCTTGGTGGTTAGTCTATTAGCCCATAGTGCATGCACTAGTTTGCTATGCCATGCTTTTTTATTTTTTTCTAAGAGCTTCTTAATGATGTTTACCAAGCTCTTGCTAGAGGACTTAGCTAGTCCATTACCTTGTGGGTAATAAGCAGTGGATTGGCCTTGGGTGATGTGATATTTATAGCAAAATTCCACCATTTTCTTAGATGTAAAGGCAACAGCGTTATCGGTGATGATCTTCTTAGGACAACCAAACCTGGACAAGATGTTGGTTTCAAGGATTTTGATGATGACCGAGTCAGTGGCATTTCTAGAAGGAATGGCTTCTATCCACTTGGTGAAATAATCAGTGGCAGTGAGGATCCACTTATGTTGGGCAGATGAAGTAGGATGGATCTCTCCTATGAATTCCAAACCCCACTACTGAAAAGGGGCTTCAACATTGATGGGGTGCAAGGGTAAAGGTAAGAGCTTTCTTTTGCCATCAAAGATTTGGCACTTATGGCAAGTCATGACTAGTTTGTGAGTATCGGAAAATAGGGTAGGCCAATAGTAGCCATCTCTAAGGATCTTTTTGGCTGTGGTCTTCCAATAAAGGTGACCCCCACATTCTCCCTCATGTAATTCATGCATGATTTTTTCTGCATCATCTTCAAGCAAAATTTTAAGCAGCAAACCAGCAAAAATCTTCTAGTACAATACTCTATCTAAAATGCAAAAAATTAATGCTTTTTGTTTTAAGAATCTAGCTTTGGTTTTTGACAAAGAAGGGGGAGCATTGAGATAAAGAAGCGCATAAATAATATCAGCATACCAAGATGAATTTAAAAACGTTTCTTCAATGTATGGTGTTGTACATTCTTCAGTTTCTTCTAACATACCAACCATATTCATGTCTAAAGCTTGGAAATTTGAGTTAGCCATAAGTTTTGCAAGTCCTTGTCCTTTAATCAATTTAGTGGGTCTGATTTCTAAATCAAATTCTAAAATGGTAGCAATCCACTTGCCCCTTTTACCATCGGGGTCTTGATTAAGTATATCTTTGACATTGGGACAAAGGCTATGATATGTGAATGCAAAATATACACTCTAAAATCCTTCAAAGATTTGATTAAGGAAAAGGCTTGTTTCTCCATAATGTTAAACTTTAGAGGGGCATCCCTTAAGGCTTTGTTGAAGAAAGCTATGGGCTGCTCTTGCCCCATGATGTTCTTTTGCAAAAATATTGCTGCCACAGTATGTTCAGAGGCAAAGGAGAAAATGTAAAAGTCCTTGGTGAAGTCAGGGCTGATTAAGACTGGTGTTTGTGTGAGTGCTTGTTTTACCAACTCAAAAGATTGTTTTGCTTCCATATTCCACTTCACTCATACTTCCTTTTTCAACATATTTGTGATATTTCTTAGGAGCTCAGCAAGGTTAGGGATGAATCTTCTTAGTAAGTTAATATTTCCAATGAAAGATTGCAGCTCTTTAATGTTTCTGGGATGGATGATTTGTAAGATGCCTTCTATTCTTTTGGGATCTATCTTGATTCCTTCCTCAGAGATGATGTGACCTAAGAGTTTTCCTTCTTGAAGGCCAAACAAAGTTTTCTTAGGATTTAGGGACAGGCCATACTTTCTACATTTTTCAAATAATTTTCTCAAGTGGACTTAGTGCTCCTCATCAGTCTTAGAGTAGATAGTGATGTCATCAAGATATATGACTATGAAGTAACCTATGTCTTCTGAAAAAGCTATGTCCATTTCCCTTTGGAAAGTAGCCCCTGCATTCATTAAACTGAATGGAATTTTAAAATACATGAATGTACCCCAAGGTGTAGTGAAAGCAGTTTTGAGTTGGTCACTTGGAAAGACTAGAACTTGGTTATAACCTGAGAAGCCATCTAGTAATGAGATTCTTTGTGAGCCAAATACTTTTTGGAGTATGTGATCCATTTTAGGCAAAGGGTAATTGTCTTTCAAGGAGGCTTTGTTCAAATTTCTGAAGTCAATACAAAGCCTAATTTCCCTAGTCTTCTTCCTAACTGACACAAGGTTGGACACCCATTCTGAGTATCGGACAGGGGCTATGATCCTAGCATCGTACATCTTTTTTATTTCTTTCTCAACTGAAGGTAACAAGAGGGGGTTAATTCTTCTCAATTTTTGTTTAAATGGTTTCTAATTTTCTTTGAGAGGAATTTTATGTTGGATGATTTTGGTGTCATAGGATTTCAAGTCTTCATGTCCCCAAGCAAACACATATTTAAATTCTCTAAAAATCTCAATGTATTTATGTTTTGTGTGAGGTGGGAGGGTTTTGGACAGCTTGATTATTTTGGGCTCTTTCATTCCTCTAATGTTACACTCTTCTATATTTGTTTTAGTGGATTCCATCTTGGGTTTTTTAGCTACATCATTAAAATCAAACAACTCTTCTAGTGGTGTAAGGCCTCTTGGCAAGGTGTCATCTTTGTACTACAGAATTTCAAGTTCTCTTTGATCTGACTTATCAAATACTTCTGCAACACAAGGGTTTTGAAGGTGGTTTATATCATCATCAAAGGGTAGCTCTGTTTTGGGAGTTTCTTTTTCAGCAGAATTATTTATTTCAAATATTAAACTCTATTTTGTGCTTGCAAAGTCATTTCTGGATTGCAAAAAATCATCTATTTGGTCATCATTGTCAAACACTTTTCAATGGTTCAAGTTTTCTGGTACAGTAGGCCTGTTGTTTATTTTTATGAGGCATTGATTATTTTCATAAGGTAAAGAGAAATTGATGACAGCAAAGGCAAGCTCATTGGCAAGGCAGTTTTGGGCCCTAGGGATGAAAGTGAGCTCATACTTCTCAAAGGTTTTGAGAAGGTCTAGGGAAACATTCCTATATTCCATTAGTCTAGGGTTCTTGGCTGAATATTCTCCCTTAATTTGATTTATGATCAGTTCTGAATCTCCTTGAACCAATATTTTCTTAGCTTTGAGGTCTTTGAGTAGGTGTAAACCAATAAGGAGAGCCTCATATTCTACAACGTTATTGGTGCATTGGAAATATAGCCTATAGGAATGGCATTCATTTGTGTTGTGGAAACAAACCCCTACTCCTGAACCAACCTTGCCACAAGATCCATCAAATCTTATATGCCAAAGGGTGTCAATTTCAGTTTTGTTAATGTTCTGCACTTCGGGGCTGCTAGAGTTTTGGGTGTCATTTTCTTGGTTAGAGGATTGGCTTGGTTGTTCTGAGGGGCTTAGTTCTATCTCCTTGCAATTCACTTGTTCACTTATGTCATTTTCATTGTACAGGATGAAGGAGTCAAGGTCTGAGTGAATGGAATAAACCAATGTGTTATTTGGCCTATCTATGTTACTCACCATGTATTTCCTGTGGGATTCCCGGTATAATATCCTTGTTTGATTGAAAACTGGGATGGTGGCATAAGTCATGTCCATTTGAAGGCTTCCCTGGAGTTTGGCCCCCCATGATCTAGATAAAAGAATGCCATACTTTGGGGGGATGTCAGCCACAAATATATCCATGACTAGACTCTTAGCGGGGATTTGTGCCAAATTGACACACAGATCCTTGATTAGGCCTAGACACTTGACCTTGCTAGAATCAAAAGAGTACAAGTCTTTGTAGGGCTTTGTGATTTCTAAGCCCAATCTCTCCATCACAACCTTTGGCATGAGGTTGTGTGAGGCACCGGTGTCTAACATAGCATTATGCAGAATTTTGTCATGTATGTTTAGACTTACATAGAAAGGAGGGACAACTCCTTCCTGATATTTTCCCTCTACTTCAGGACCAAACAATAGCTCTGTTTTATCATCAGTTAAGTTGAAAGTATCGGTATCATTCCCTATATTTAACACTTTGAAAATCTGGGATCTATATACCTCTTGGGTTACCAACTCAGTGAGGGGTATGGTTATCTTGATTTTAGCAATCTCCCCCTCAAAAATGAAAGGCGCAGGTGTCTTCATTGTATTTACATCAGCTTTATCAGCGATGAAATTTTCTACATTTTTTATTTTCTAATTCTGATTTGATGGTTTGGACAGTGTTGTAGCCACTACAACACTACCCAAAATTTTGGGTATATTTAAAATTTCGGGTCCCCCTGCTCGCTTAGCCATTAGGATTTTTTGACCCGGCCTATAGTCATTGAACCTTCTTACCATCATGACCATATGTGTTTGTTGCAGTCACGTCATGTGTGGGGGGGTATCATCATTGCACGTAATTGAATGGAAAATTTTCGGTGTTAAGTGCTTCACATACTTTCACTAGAAGTCCTTCACCATGGATTTTTAGGCATTCTATTGGGGCTCTTTATCGAGTTGGTGGTCACTTGTTAATTATTTATAAATTGAGAGACATCATCCTATAATGATAACCATATCAAATCAATAAACTCATTAAAACTGCCAAGCCTTCAGATGGTTTCTCATTTTAAGCATTGTATGGCCAATGTGATATGCCTCAAAATACCTTGTTGTAGTTTTTCATATAAATCCTTATATGTACCTCAAGAAGGAGGATGGATTTTTCGAATTGTTTATGAACTCGTTCGATAAAATCTTGGCTCATGCTATCGTTATGTCCTTCGCAAGCCTTGTTTGGCTACGTATCAAAGGAGCATAAATCACGATAAAGTCAGTTGTTACGAGGGCAATGCCTACCTAAACTGAGCTATCAGAGATGGCTCCAAAATGACAATATAAGGCATCAAATCCATGACCCACGAGAATTGAAAATCCAACGAAGGTGAGCTAGATAGCGCGAGTCCCCACTTCTCATGCCGCATCACATGGAACGCATGTTGCCCAATGCATGCCACTGAGCCAAGTTCCTCATGCACGAGTGATATTTGTGTTACTACGTGCAAACAAAAGGATTTTGATCAAGGAGGTCGATAATACACAGCTCCTTCAAGGATCATTTAACTCTGCACCATCAGTATGCCCGACATACAAGGCTCTGATGGCTCGTTCGAGCTGCTCAAGTCTGGCACACAATGATAACATCCGGCATGGTTGGTTTTCAACGTGGGTAGAAGGATGAATCCCTTCGAGTTTGGGTTGTATTAACGCAGCCGATAAAGCCTCCGAAATAATTAGCATCCTCTGCAATACGCTACTTCTAGCACAGTCTTCACGTCTCGTGAACCCAAAAACACTTTAAACTGTGACTCCAATGCATCGGAGGAATTACAAATTGAACTCAGGCCATAGTTGGTTTACATCGCATAGTCATCCGTTCTGGAAGGGATCCATGACACGGCACAAGCATAAACCTGTATCTCATAAAACACGCACTGTATTGGTAGCTTGAGGAAACACAGTTGGGAAAACATTAGCACATAATGGGGTTTGTTGCGACTGCTTTGAGGTTACGACTACAATGAGGTTTAATCCTCATTTTGCAATCCATGTCCGCTGGAGGCCCGTAAAGGTGTGTGGCCACAGTGATCAACAGGTCACAGTTCGGGTTCTCGGTTCATCATTCAAAATGCGACCGCATCAAGGACACAACGGCTCGCTAGGTTGCGAAATTAGTAGGGCAAACGAGAATGTGACTGGGCTAGAGTTTCAACCCTGCGACCTTTGTGAGGTCGCATCTCACATCAAGACCACGATTGCATTATCCCTCCAGGTCGCTAAGTCGCAAAACTAATGGGGCAAATGAAAATGTGACTTTTTTGAAGTTGCGACCATGCGACCTTTGTGAGGTCACATCTCATGTTAAAATACTAAGTCGCACTATTGCTGAGGTCGTAAGACCTCACCTCAAGAAGGCAGCTGGGGTTGCGACCTCATAATTCAATAATCCTACGACCTGTGCTTTACGTGCACGAATTGAGAAATCCTATCGACGGTGTCTGGAGAAAGAACATGACGAGTGGCATCACCATGGTTTCAAAACAATTATACATGTCAATATGCAGGCTCATGGGCAATTGATTTAGGTCATGAAAACCAGATCTTGGAATTCTCGTACGCACTCCAAATTTCGATCTGTTGTACTTCATTCCAAAGGGTCTTCTTGTTATTGATATCCCAACGGGAAGAATATCTTCGGCACATATCATGGTTTCCTTATGAAGAACACAAGGAGGGAACAGTCCCAGTTGGCACTCCATCCCCAATGGGTTTTAAACCAATAGGAGGTATGATGTAGTATCAAAAAAGTGAACCTCTGCCCCAACCATGCAAGATCGATAGCTCTGATGACGGAGGCGCCTAGGCCAAAATAAATACATCTCCATCGATCCTCTTGATGGGTTCCACCACAAACATTCAGATCCTGAGAGAACTCAGCAGAGACCATGTTGTGGCACATAGCTCAAGCTTTAAACTTTCCAGATGCTATTACTTATAGCTTTTCAACTTCCCAAAACTTGTTGTTATATATGGAGATCACAGTCTTATGTGTGGGATGCACGTCATTTATCAAATATTTCCGGGGTCTGTGCATACTTTTTACTGCAGGAACACACTTGGTGTCATATATTCTGAGATAAATGAGGATCCTATCAAGAAATGGTCAGAGGCAGAGAAATCTGTTGATCTAGCTCGGGGTTTTCGTTCATTATGCTGAGCCTCCATAAGAGCAGATGGGGACTGCCTGGCAGTTGGTGATTGCAGTGGGAATCTACATGTATACAATCTGAGAACACATGACCACCCAAGGGTCTAAGTTTATTATTTGATAAATAATTCCTTCAGCTAACTAAATGTGCTTTAGCATCAATATTTTGAAGACATATGACCCATCTTACGTTGTTTGCAGGTAGAGGTGGTCAGTGAGTAGAGCCGAAGCTAGGGTCTTCTCTAGCAGTCAAGGTGGATCCTTTCAAAGCTCGAAAGAACCGCAAAGGTACTTAATCACTTTCATAAGACAGAGATGAAGGAAAAGAAATCTTGCTGCGAAACCCAGAGAAGTTTGCAAATTTGCTTAAGGTCGCAGGTCGCGACTCGCTCAAAGTCGCCAGGTCGCAAATTTGCTCAAGGTCGCAGGTCGCGACTTGCTCAAGGTTGTAGGTCGCGGATTGGCCGAGGTCATAGGTCTCAAATTTTCTTGAGGTCGCAAGTCACGACTTGCTTAAGGTCGTAGGTCGCGGATTTCCGGAGGTCGCAAGTCGTGGATTTCCTAGGGTCGCGGGTCGCAGATTTGTTCAAGGTCGCAGGTCGCAGATTGCCTGAGGTCGCAGGTCGCAGATTACCTAGGGTCACGGGTCGCAAATGGCCCAAGTCGCAAACCAGCCCAACAGTCGAGAAGACCAAGAGTCAATGGGGCAACTCAAGGGTCATCTCAGCCTATATGTACAACTTAGAGAAAGGAGTAAGGGGACTTTTAACTCGACAATGAAAGCTAGTATGATGGAGGAATTGTTGCTAAAGAGCTAAAGGCACTCAGCTCTTGGTATCAAGTAGAAAAAAGGGTAGCGAGGCTAGGGTTTTGCATCATGCTTTGAGATGAACAGCCCATGTTCCACTATTGGGTTTTAATGAGTTGTAAACATGTATTTGACGTTGCAGCAACATTAATAATATATTCTCATTCCCGGCACTGATTCACGTGCTTGTTTTTGGTGATAGTACTAGCTGTCTAGTACTTCATTATGTTGTATGTTTGCTTTCATGCATGTCATCGGTTATGAACTATTTCTCAATGGTTGTATGTATGTCTGCTTTTGGATTAGTGTTTATTTGTCCCTGCCACGGCGAAATTCTATTGTGAACTACTTTGCAGTTAAATTCTGGCGTGTTTTCTTTCATATATGTTTGATTGGTTTTTGGCTAATTGATCCCAGTTACGGCATAGCCCCCTTTTATTTTTGCTGCTTAGAATTGCTGGTATCTTTGTTTATGGTTTGTTAATATTGGGCTGATTTTGCTTTTTTGATTGGTCATTTCACCTTCTCCTCTGCTCTGTCATCTTCTCATCCGACAACCAAGAGTGGAAACAATCATGGTGGTAGCCGGGCCCACATACCGGATGGGGCTCCTATCCCAAATTTGTGAGGTCTAATTGGGACCTTTCACTAGGGAGACCCCCCTTATTGTCGATAGTTTTATTTTTTCCTGTCAACAAATTAACACTAGAAGGAGGGCCAAAAGAGAAGTTGAGCCCTCAGAGTTTGCAGTTAATCTCATATCTGCAATGGCTTGTCCCCAAATCATTCTCTCGAGATGTTTATCGGATTTACCTGGTTATCGATGCTCAATCCTCGATGAACCTATGTATCACTTGTCCCAGTTAAAATTCGATGGTGAAAGCGGAGTTTCCATAACCGATCACCTTTCGGATTTCTGTGAGTTTTGTTAGTGTTACGAAGTAGACGACAAGGAGTTGGCTTGCGTACTTTTCTCCCTCACTCTCGAAGGTCACGCTCAAGGTTGTAGGTCGCGGATTGGCCGAGGTCGTAGGTCGCAAATTTTCTTGAGGTCGCAGGTCACGACTTGCTTAAGGTCGTAGGTCGCGGATTTCCGGAGGTCGCAGGTCATGGATTTCCCAGGGTCGCGGGTCGCAGATTTGTTCAAGGTCACAGGTCGCAAATTGCCCGAGGTCGCAGGTCGCGGATTACCTAGGGTCACGGGTCGCAAATGGCCCAAGTCGCAAACCAGCCCAACAGTCGGGAAGACCAAGAGTCAATGGGGCAACTCAAGGGTCATCTCAGCCTATATGTACAACTTAGAGAAAGGAGTAAGGGGACTTTTAGCTCGACAATGAAAGCTAGTATGATGGAGGAATTGTTGCTAAAGAGCTAAAGGCACTCAGCTCTTGGTATCAAGTAGAAAAAAGGGTAGCGAGGCTAGGGTTTTGCATCATGCTTTGAGATGAACAACCCATGTTCCACTATTGGGTTTTAATGAGTTGTAAACATGTATTTGACGTTGTAGCAACATTAATAATATATTCTCATTCCCGACACTGATTCACGTGCTTGTTTTTGGTGATAGTACTAGCTGTCTAGTACTTCATTATGTTGTATGTTTGCTTTCATGCATGTCATCGGTTATGAACTATTTCTCAATGGTTGTATGTATGTTTGCTTTTGGATTAGTGTTTATTTGTCCCTGCCACGACGACATTCTATTGTGAACTACTTTGCAGTTAAATTCTGGCGTGTTTTCTTTCATATATGTTTGATTGGTTTTTGGCTAACTGATCCCAGTTACAACATAGCCCCCTTTTATTTTTGCTGCTTAGAATTGCTGGTATCTTTGTTTATGGTTTGTTAATCTTGGGCTGATTTTGCTTTGTTGATTGGTCATTTCACCTTCGCCTCTACTCTGTCATCTTCTCATTCGACAACCAAGAGTGGAAACAATCATGGTGGTAGCCGGGCCCACATACCGGATGGGGCTCCTATCCCAAATTTGTGAGGTCTAATTGGGACCTTTCACCAGGGAGACCCCCCTTATTGTCGGCAGTTTTATTTTTTCCTATCAACAAATTGGCACTAGAAGGAGGGCCAAAAGAGAAGCTGAGCCCTCAGAGCTTGTAGTTAATCTCATATCTGCAATGGCTTGTCCCCAAATCATTCTCTCGAGATGTTTATCGGATTTACCTAGTTATCGATGCTCAATCCTCGATGAACCTATGTATCACTTGTCCCAGTTAAAATTCGATGGTGAAAGCGGAGTTTCCATAACCGATCACCTTTCATATTTCTGTGAGTTTTGTTAGTGTTACGAAGTAGACGACAAGGAGTTGGCTTGCGTACTTTTCTCCCTCACTCTCGAAGGTCACGCTAAGAAATGGTGCCACACATTGCTGGCAGCTTCTATCCATTCGTTCGAACAAATCACCAATGAATTACAAGAAGCTTTTAACAGGTATGATTTTCAAAATGTATTAATGAAGTTAAATGAGATTAGAATGGAACCTCAAGAATCTATAGAGGAGTTTTCTATCATATTTGTTAATTTTTGTCTTGAGTTCCCTGAAAGGGATGTCGGTTGGACATATTTAATTGAATAGTTTCGACTGGTGATTTTTGTTTCCCTAGAACAATTTCAATCGGCAACTGAGCTTGTTCCTAGTGTTTGTTATGATAACCCTCAAGTTGCCTGTTTTTCAGATTTTTTCCCGAAATATTTCGCGCACATTGTCAAATCAGAGCTTGAAAAGCATATTTGCCTAACATCTCTCCCTGTTAATGAAACCTATCTCGAGTCCACTGAATGTTTGCCTGGGTATGATTCTAAATCTCATTCGAATAGTGATAATAAATTGAGTCTTGTCCCAGGAAAAGTTGATTTCATTACAAAATCATTGGACTGTGATGGGCATGCGAAATCATCAGCCTCTCCAGATGACACTGATGTGCGTGAGGAAGGCCCTTGTGCGGTTGATAACCCTGCTTCCGAATCTTTTATTTCTTTTTTTCCTGATTTATTTCGTGATTTTGCCACTTCTGTAATTTCTTCAAGTCATTCAAAATCATCTTATACTAGTATTGACGACAATCACGAACATACGAATGATGTTTCACAATCACATTACGTAATTGATGAATCCCTTATGTCTGATCTTTTTCATCCAAAATATTTAAATTGTCAAAGGAGAAACTACCTATTTGAGCAACTTCAAGACATTTATTTTATCAATTCATCCCAACTGTTAACCCTTGGGAAGCCTAACGTGCTAGGTCCCCAACCTGATCAACTTGATGGACCCAGTGATCACTGCTTATCTGAAAAAATATTCACTTATGCCTCTGAGGACTGTCATTCGTATATATTTGTCGACCATATGAAGCCTCCAAAATTTGATGATCCGCTTTGTGAAGATTCAAGGACCCATCAGGAAATTGAAGCAATTCAGCTTCTGTTGTCTGTTATCTCAAGTTCTCACGAACTTGATGAGACCCTTGAAACAAGTCAAACTGGGATTTCTCAAATTTGGGTTTCTGAACTGACGGTTCCCATGCATCACACTCCTCTCAACATAACCATGTCGGATGTCAGCTTATCTGGGCAGGCCTACCATTTAAGTGATGCTTCTCTGAGCACATATTTCTATCACCTAACAACTGATATGCGACAACCGATATACCCTAATTTATTCACTGGAAGGGAAACACAGGCCATTGTCTCTAATCTTTCCAGTTGGTTCCCAGCCAGTACCAGTTGCATTCAAGCGCAAGCATGTGATGTTTGGAAAAACTCTCTACCGCCTGAAAATATTTCGGTCAATCCACCCCATCCTGGGAAATATAAAGAATCTGACACATTGAATTGTCAATTTTTCAATGCACAAACATTTGGTCGAATTGATATAAAGCCCACTGAAATTTTTCCAATCACTACAATTGATGATCACATCAATTCGCCAGTTGATCTCACAAACCCATCAAAGTTTGGAAGCCCCCCGCTCGAAGACCCAGAGTTGGTCCAGGATGGTGAGGCATTTCAGCCTTCACTGACAGTTAATTTGGATCCTCACATCCTTGGCGAAACCCAGGAACAACTTCAAACTAGGGGTTTCAAAATTTTGGTTTTTGCAAGTGGATTCGTAAGCATCTCAAATTCGCCTGGCGGACGCCTATTTTTTCCATTCTACCAAAGTGATCATCCTAAAAATCATGATGAGATTCCTAGCTGGTTTGAGGAATCCTATCCAATGAATATACCTGCAAATAGGCAATGCTTTTCCCTGTTTCCGTCGGACCTAAGGTTGTGCGTGGATGGATGTGTGTCATTGATAAATGATTTTATGTTTAAAATACATATTTCTATGTATCAGGATGAAAGTGAAATTCAGCTAGCACAATCCATTCTGGCACATTCTCTGGTAAGTAGCCATGACCTTCTTGCTATTGCACATGCTCTTCAGGTAAGTCTTGTTGTTGGTGCACGATTTTGCATGGTGGCCCTGATTACGAACATTTTTGTTCTTGCAGGGCGGGAAATAATGCGGTGGCTGCACTAGAAAGCTGATTTTACATAACCCGACCGCCTCTTTGGTTAAAATAGGGTTCTAGGATTAGGCTAACTAGGATTTGCTAATAAAATTTGTTAGTTCAGGTTGTTAATTAGGTTTACATGCGAAATTTTTGCTTTAGGGTTTAAAATTATGCTTGTTCTCTTTTCTTGTAGTCAATAGTTTATGCATTATAATTTTCCATTTATTTTTTCACTCATGCTTTTTCAGTATGCTTGTTGCTGCATAATGTCAGATAATCACTGCATGTGCTTTGCCTTGTTTTCCACCGGTAAATAGTCGATCCTTCTCACACATGGCATTGCATGGTGTCATAAGCCTTGTCTGTTACATTGCGTTGTGCACTTTCTTCCTCACATAATTCGCATTGGTTATTAACATGGCTTGGAGAATTCCTATACATTGCATGCCGCTGCATGAGCCTTCATTGAAACCCTGATGACATTGTTCACTTGTTTGCACCAATTGCTGAAACCATAACTCCATTATTTGCGTGAGGTTGCAGTGGTTACCTCAAGAGGCAGCTTCTCTCGAGACAGGTCATCAAAGTCGCGTTCCCAACATAACGCCTATGAGTTTAAATTCATTGGCCAGGGAAATACGAGCCAGTTGCTTGTGGGGAACCCTAGCGAGTTCGAATGGCCTATACCCGTAACCTGAGCCTTGTGCCCAACATAGTCTCAAGCATCTTAATGATTTTTTTTGCACGTTTTTCCTGTGGGTGGTAGATGGGATGTGAAGACTTGGCATGAGGGAAAACCCAAATCAGAATATCTTTCAGTGTCTGTCAAACAAGAAACAAACTCTCTCGCCCATAAAATAAGTCGGGATCCCTCATCCGCCCATGCAAAATAAGTGCCACGAGCACATGAAAATAAGTGTTACAAGCACATGAAACAAATAAGGGTAAAGGATTGAGAAAGGATTCCTACGTAGAGAGGTAATGCAATGAATTCGCCGGGGTACTGACTAGGCTCACTGGCAGTGGAGCAATGTTTGTGATTTCTTGAAGTGACTTTGCCAAGGTACTGTCCAGGCCTGTTGGCAGCGGAGCAGCACCAGAAATGTATTTTAAAATTTTGAATATAATAAGCCTGCTGCCCTTCTCTCTGCATCATAAACCAACCACTGGCATCCGTGAACTTCCACTTTGACGCGTTCTGATTAACGAGACCTAGCTGAGGCACAAGGACTGGGCATAACTGTAAAGGTCAAAGCAATACAAAAGGGATACCCACACAGCTTGTTCAATTTTCCCTTGCATACCCATCTGGACTCAGACTATTGTTGGGACGTTGACAAAGATGATGGATTCTATCAGTGGTTCGCCATTTTTTGTAGCCGCTACAACACCACCCAAAATTTTGGGTATATTTAAAATTTTGGGTCCCCCTGCTCGCTTAGCCATTAGGGTCTTTTGACCTGGCCTATAGTCATTGAACCTTCTCACCATCATGACCATATGTGTTTGTTGCAGTCACGTCATATGTGGGGGGGTATCATCATTGCACGTACTTGAATGGAAATTTTTCGGTGTTAAGTGCTTGACGTACTTTCACTAGAAGTCCTTCAACATGGATTTTTAGGCGTTCTATTGGGGCTCTTTATCGAGCTGGTGGTCGCTTGTTAATTATTTTTAAATTGAGAGACATCATCCTCTAATGATAACCATATCAAATCAATAAACTCATTAAAACTGCCAAGCCTTCAGATGGTTTCTCATTTTAAGAATTTTATGGCCAATGTGATATGCCTCAAAATACCTTGTTGTAGTTTTTCATATAAATCCTTATATGTACCTCAAGGAGGATGGCTTTTTCGAACTGTTTATGAACTTGTTCAATAAAATATTGGCTCACGCTATTGTTGTGTCCTTCACAGGCCTTGTTTGGCTACATATCAAAGGAGCATAAATCATGATAAAGTCAGTTGTTATGAGGGCAATGCCTACCTAAACCGAGATATTAGAGATGGCTCCCAAATGATGACATAAGGAATCAAAGCCACGAACCACGAGAATGGAAAATTCAATGAAGGTGAGTTGGATAGCGCGAGTCCCCACTTCTCATGCTGCATCACATGGAACGCATGTTGCCCAATGCATGTGGTGGTTATATTCACGGTATTGTTGAGGCATTCGCAAAACAAAAGGATTTTGATCAAGGTCGATAATACGAAATCATCGAGATCATTTAACTCTTGCAGCATCGGTATGCCGAAAACATACCGACTCTTTGTTGATAGCTGTTAAATTCACTCAAGTCTAGCACACAATGACAACATCCGGCATGGTTGGTTCTCAATGCGGGTAGAAGGTTGAATCCCTTCGAGTTTGGGTTGTATTAGCGCAACCAATAAAGCCTCTAAAATAATTAGCATCCTCCACAATACACTGCTTCTAGCACATTCTTCACGTCTCGTGAACCCAAAAATGATTTAAACTGTGACTCCAATGCATCAGAGGAATTACGAATTGAACTCAGGCCATAGTTGGTTTACATCGAACAGTCGCCCATTCTGGAAGGGATCCATGACACGACACGAGCATAAACCTGTATGTCATAAAACGCGCACCATATTGGCATCTCGAGGAAACACAGTCAGGAAAACATTAGCACATAATGGGGTTTGTTGCAACTGCTTTGAGGTTGCAACTGCATTGAGGTTTAATCCTCATTTTGCAATCCATGTCTGCTGGAGGCCCGTAAAGGTGTGAGGCCACACTTATCAATAGGTCACAGTCCGGGTCCTCGGTTCATCATTCAAAACGCGACCGCATCAAGGACGCAATGGGTCGTTAGGTCGCGAAATTAGTAGGGCGAACGAGAATGCGAATAGGCTGGAGTTGTGACCCTGCGACCTTCTTGAGGTTGCATCTCACATCAAGATCACGATTGCATTATCCCTCCAGGTCGCTGAGTCACAAAAATAATGGGGCAAATGAAAATGTGACTTGTTTGAAGTTGCGACCATGCGACCCTTGTGAGGTCGCATCTCACATTAAAATACTAAGTCACACTATTGCTGAGGTCGCAAGACCTCACTGCAAGAAGGCAGCTGAGGTTGCGACCTCATAATTCAATAATCCTACGACCTGTGCTTTACGTGCATGAATTGAGAAAGCCTATCGACGGTGTCTGGAGAAAGAGCATGACGAGCGGCATCACCATGGTTTCAAAACAATTAGACATGTCAATATGCAGGCTCACAGGCAATTGACTTAGGTCACGAAAACCAAATCTTGGCATTCTCGTATGCATTCCAAATCGCGACCTTTCGTACTCCATTCCAAAGGGTCTTCTCATTATTGATATCCCAATGGGAAGAATATCTTCGACGCATATCATGGTTTTCATATGAAGAACACAAGGAGGGAACATTCCCAGTTGGCACTCCATGCCCAATTGGTTTTAAACCAATAGGAGGTATGATGTAGTACCAGCAAATCGAACCTCTGCCCCAACCATGCAAGATCGATAGCTCTAATGACAGAGGTGACTAGGCTGAAATAAATACATCTCCATCGATCCTCTTGATGGGTTCCGCCACAAACATTCAGATCCTGAGAGAACTCAGCGGAGACCATGCTGTGGCACATAGCTCAGGCTTTAAACTTTCCAGATGCCATTGCTTATAGCTTTTCAGCTTCCCAAAAATTGTTGTTATATATGGAGATCACAGTCTTATGTGTGGGATGCACATCATTTATCAAATATTTCCAGGGTCTGTGCATAATTTTTACTGCAAGAACACACTTGGTGTTATATATTATGAGATAAATGAGGATCCTATCAAGAAATGGTCAAAGGCAGAGAAATCTGTTGATCTAGCTAGGGGTTTTTGTTCATTATGTTGAGCCTCCATAAGAGTAGATGGGGACTACCTAGCAGTTGGTGATTGCAGTGGGAATCTACATGTCTACAATCTGAGAACACTTGACCACCCAGGGTATAAGTTTATTATTTGCTAAATCATTCCTTTAGCTAACTAAATGTGCTTTAGCATCAATATTTTGAAGACATATGACCCATGTTACATTGTTTGCAGGTAGAGGTGGTCGGTGCGCAGAGCCGAAGCTAGGGTCTTCTCTAGCAGGCAAGGTGGATCCTTTCAAAGCTCGAAAGAACTGCAAAGCTATGTAATCACTTTCATAAGACAGAGATGAAGGAAAAGAAATCTTGCTGCGAAACCCAGAGAAGGTCACAAATTTTCTCAAGGTCGCAGGTCACGACTTTCTCAAGGTCGCTATGTCGCAAATTTTCTCAAGGTCGCAAGTCACAACTTGCTCAAGGTCGCAGGTCGCGGATTTCCCGAGGTCGCAGGTCACAAATTTTCTCGAGGTCACAGGTTGCGAGTTGCTCAAGGTCACAGGTCGTGGATTGCCCGAGGTCACAGGTCATGGATTTCCTAAGGTCGCGAGTCACATATTTGTTCAAGGTCGCAGGTCGTGGATTGCCCAAGGTCGCATGTCACGGATTTCCCAGGGTCGCAGGTTGCAAATGGCCCAAGTCGCAAACCAGCCCAACAGTTGGGAAGATGAAGAGTCAATGGGGCAACTCAAGGGTCATCTCAGCCTATATGTACAACTTCGAGAAAGGAGTAAGGGGAATTTTAGCTTGACAACGAAAGCTAGTATGATGGAGGAATTGTTGCTAAAGAGCTAAAGGCACTCAGCTCTTGGTATCAAGTAGAAAAAAGGGTAGTGAGGCTAGGGTTTTGCATCATGCTTTGAGATGAACAACCCATGTTCCACTATTGGGTTTTAATGAGTTGTAAACATGTATTTGACATTGCAGCAGCATTAATAATATATTCTCATTCTCGGCACTGATTCACGTGCTTGTTTGTGGTGATAGTACTAGATGTCTAGTACTTCATTATGTTGTACGTTTTCTTTCATGCATGTCATCGGTTATGAACTATTTCTTAATGGTTGTATGTATGTTTGCTTTTGGATTAGTGTTTATTTGTCCTTGCCACGATGGTAGTCTATTGTGAACTACTTTGCAGTTAACTTCTGGAGTGTATTCTTTCATATATGTTTGACTGGTTTTCGGCTAACTGATCCCAGTTATGGCATAGCCCCCTTTTATTTTTGCTGCTTAGACTTGCCGGTATCTTTGTTTATGGTTCATTAATCTTGGGCTGATTTTTCTTCATTGATTGGTCACTTCACCTTCGCCTCTGCTCCGTCATATTCTCATCCGACAACCAAGAGTGGAAACAATCATGGCGGCAATCGGGCCCACATAGCAGATGGGAATCCTATCCCAAATGGTGTGAGGTCTAACTGGGACCTTTCACCGGGGAGACCCCCCTTGTTGTCGGCAGTACATTTTTTCCCGTCAACAGACAACAATTTTTTTTCAGGGCTACTAGTTGAAGTACTAGGGTAGCTTGAATCATTAATAGGTTGGCTAGTCTTTGGTTTTTTTATGTCAGCTTTCTTAGCCATAGTATTTTTGTTTTCTGCTGTCTTTTTAAGAATATGTTCAGAGGTCTTTCTTATAGCAGTGTTTGGCTGATTTGGTTTAGGAACATCTTGATTCTTTTTTCTCCTAAGGTCATATTTCCTATGGACTTCCATAATGGCATTCTAAAATCCTATTCTATAGTCTTCGAAATCTTCATATTATTTCTCATTTGGTTTTGAAGAAAACATCCGTTGTTCTTCTTCGGTAAGGAAGGTGTTGTCCTCATCATCTGAACCTATGACATTTACATGGTATTCTTCCAACTGCTCAGGCTCTCTTTCATATTCATCTACATAGTTGTCTTGGAAAGGAGGTCTGATTTGTTGGTCACTCTCTCTTTGTCTAACTTGAGGAGGGTCTCTTCTAAAATTTTGATTCTTATTCCTTTTTGAAGATTGGCTTGATTTTCCCTAGGAGGTATTCTCTCATTCAAACTGATTTTTTCCATCATTCTCTCCATTTTCCTAACTATGGAGTCTAGTTTGGTGTCAGAAGAGGGGGGTGGAGGTGTTGTGTCATCTTTATAAGTCACCCTTTTTTCTGATCTCATCCTAGCCCTTTTCTCAATTAGATTGGCCTCTACACTCATTGCCCCTTTTTGCATGTCTTCTAGAGTCAGGTAATCTCTCTCCCTTAGTTGATAGGCCATATCAGCATCAAAGCCTTCGAGATATTTTACTAAGGCCAAGCCTTGGGGAGGTTTTATGTGAGGTGGGAGGGTATTGTAAACACTGTTAAACCTAGTGGAGTATTCATGAACACTTTCTCCCGGATTCCTTTTAAGATTATTATACTCAGAAAGAATTTGGAGGGGGTTTTTCTTGATTTCCCATTTGTTTACAAAGGTTTGGTAGAGGGTAGGGATATCATGTACGCTATTGGGAGGTAAGTATTTAAACCATTTCTTGGGTTCTCCCCCTAGGCTCTGAGCAAAAATCCTCATATTTATGGTTTCTTCTTCTATCTCCATGTAGTCAAAAGCATCACTAATTCTATCTACATGCTTCTGAGCAGTGATGGATTCAGTCCCTAAGAAGTGAGGGATCTTGGACTGATAGTCATTTGGAAAAGGTAATAGTGGTTGTTGTAGAGCCAGTGGAGCATACCAGGCTGCCATGATGGGAGGAAAAGGAAATAAGGGTTGATTTACAAGGGGAGGATTTGTGAGAGGTGGAGTGGGATGGAGTGCGGTGGTTTGCATAGTGGTGGTATGGATGGGTGTGGTTGAGGTACTTGGACTGGAGAACTGATTCTGAGTGGTTTTGAGATGAAAAGAGCTGAAGTGATGGAGAAGCTGAAAGTCAGGTGGAGTGGAAGGAGAAGCTTCCCTACTGGAGCTTTGCTACAAATCTACAAGGTCAGTTTGGTTAGCTCTACTTTGTGAATTGGTCCTAAACAGATTCTTGGTATGGTGCAAGTCAAACTGAGGATATTATGAAATTTTAAGGTGTTCTGGTGCAGAATGCTCTATGAATGTTCCTAAAAGTGGGTGAGTTTCCAGCTTTAGAATTTTGCCACAAAATATTTTTTGGGTCATCAACTATGGTAGGAGGATTTGGGTTCGGGTGTGATCTGGCGTTGATCCTTCGTGAAGCCAGATCTCTTTACTCACACAAGGTATAACTAGACCTTGAAAAATGATTTGGATTATTTTGACACAATCCTAAAAAAAACCTATGGGACTAGTGAGATGAACAAAAAGGCCTACTGGAGGCTAGTGGAGTCGCCAAGTGGATGTTTTTGAAATTTTGAGGATATGTATACAATGGTCCACCACCAATTTTTGATAAAAATCAATCTAGGGAGTATTTTTGGGCTTTTGAGTTTCTTTATGCAACCTTAAGGTTTCAATGAGTATCCTCTAGCTGAGTCATTATCTTGCTAAGATGGTGAAGAAACTAGTTTCTACTCTTGGCTATGAGTTGATTTTTTAAGTCAAACTAGGGATGTATATGAGTCTCTAGAGTTTGTCAGGCTACTATGAACTCAGTCCCACCGTGATCGCCATTATGTTAGCTCCCCGTAATTGGCTAGATTGATTGAGATACAAATGGACAGGGTAACATCAAACCAAGATTTGGAATCCAAGGACCTAGCCTTCCTGGATTCAGAGAGGGATCTCTCTAGTAGGTGCAAAAAATGTAAACTTGTTTGTTGATTAGGGTTGATTTTAGGCTAGATGTTAAGTGCAGGGTATTTTGATTGTTTTTGGTTGGGTATGATGCTCAGATAGATCTAGATAGAAAACATGGAAGATTGTTAATTCATTGGGCAATGGAGTCTAACAAGGTCATGATAAGTTCATCAATGGTTTCAAGAGCATTTGCAGGGCAATTCTAACTTGGTTGGTGGATCTTTTAAGGTTGTGAAGGGTCATGAGGTGAACATTAAGCTTGAGAATAAAAGCTAGTGAAGGGAAAAACTGAATCCTTAATAACTTTTTAGACTAAGGGAGTTAGAAAATCATAAGCATTGAAAGAGAATCAAAGGCATAAGTGAAACCTAATCCATTTTATTTCAAACTGAACACGGATGATTATCCAAGACAAACATTCAAATGAAATTATAGAAAGGAAAGAAACTTATTTAACTTTCATATATTTCATTATCAAGAGCAGAAAACATTTAAGATGCACAAATAACTATAACCATAGAAGAAGCGAAAACTCTGAACATCTGAAGTTACAGCTGTGAAGGTTCCTTGAAACAAATTTATCTAGTAAAGGCAAAGAGCATGATTGAAATAAACTTCTTTGATAAACCTAGGCAAAGATGCTTTTAAAGAGTTGATTCCAAAACAGAGTATTTCAGTAGCAACAATATGCAGGACTAGCCATAAATAATACTTGACACTAACTGATATAAATCATTCAAGAAATGGACAAGCTAAGAACTTCTTAGAGAGCATGTTGTGTAACCAGCTCCAAAAATAGAAGAAAAGAGATATCAACGCCTTAGAAATAAGCCACTTCGAGGGAGAAACCTCCAATACATTACATAAATGAACAATTCTTGGATGATACAATTTACAAAACCTCCTTTCTATATATAGGAGTCCATGTGGCCATATTGTAATCCTAGTGGGCCACAATGTAATCCTAGCCGACCTAACAATAATAATTTAAGGGCACAATAATAACAAAATGGGGGTTACAAGGGTACAATAATAACAATAAAGGGTTACACTAATAACAATAAGGGACTATACTGGTAATGTAGGGACCTAAAATGCCCCTCTCCTTCAAAAAAGTGTTGTCCTCAACGCTTGAGTAACCTTCAGGTGTACATATGGCTTCATCATCATGTAGAATCTTGGGTCGATAAGTTCTTAGCGGTAGAATGCTACGAAATTGATCGATTCCATGGTGTCGGGTATTATTTGCAGCAGCCTTGAGTTTGAATATTATTTTCCATCACTAATGGTTGAGATTATTGTTGAGCGGAATATTTTTCACCTATAACCTTCTTTAAGCATGAAACATGGAAAAATGGATGCACTTGTGAAGAAGCAGGAAGCTCCAATTTGTATGCCATAGTACCAATATTTTGCAGCACCTTGTAAGGACCATAGTACTTTGGCGATAATTTATTATCCTTCTTAGCTTGCTTGAGGGACATTTGTTTGTATGGTTGTAGCCGTAAAAATACCCAATCTCCTACATCAAAACTTCTCTCGCTGCGATGTTGATCTGCCTGTTGTTTCATTCGATTTTGTGCCAAATTCAGGTTATCCTTTAAGAGTTGAAGAACTTCTTACTGATGCTCGATGTGATCTTCCACTGCTTGAACCTTCGAATTTTCTCTTAAAGATGATGTGATGGATGGTGGATGATATCCATAAAGTGCCATAAATGGAGTCATTTTTGCTGCAGTATGGAAGGAAGTGTTATACCACCATTCAGCGAGAGATAACCACTTGACCCATTGTGTTTGTTTATCAGATACAAAACAACGAAGATATCCTTCCAAACATTTATTTACTATCTCAGTTTGACCATCAGATTGAGGATGATAAGATGAGCTATGAGCTAATTGAGTACCAAAACAAGAAAATAACTCCGTCCAAAAATTTCCAGTAAAAATGGGATCTCTGTCGCTCACAATAACCCTTGGGCTTCCATGTAGCTTTTGAATTCTATCCATAAATGTAGTAGCAACTGTACTTGATTTAAATGGATGAGATAATGCACAAAAGTGTTAATACTTGGTAAGTCTATCAACTACCACCTTGATGACACTCTTTCCTTCGGACTTAGGTAAACCTGTGATAAAATCCATTGAAATCTCCTCCCAACGTTGACTTGGAATGGATAAAGGTTGTAGAAGTCCTGGGGTCTTAATTGTCTCAACTTTATTCTGCTAGCAAACCAAACATTCCACCACAAACTTTTGAATATCAGATTTAAGGCCATCCCAAAAAAAATCTTTCTTCACCCTGTGGTAAGTTTTTAAAAATCCTGAGTGTCCTCCTAAAGGAGAAGTGTGCAATTCTAGAAGAATCTTTTGTTTCAGTTGGGAATTCTTACAAAGATATAAGCGATCTTTGTACCATAAGGAATCATTTTTCCAACTAAATGTATCAGATGTACTAGGATCTTGCTGCAACTTTTGAATGAGTGTCCATACATCTTTGTCCTTCTTCATTCATCTCTTGCTTCGGTTATCCAATCTGGTTGGATAATAGAAATGGCACAAAGCAATGCTTCCACCTCTTCATTCTTTCTTGAGAGTGCATCTGCAACAACATTAAGCTTTCCTTTTTTGTAGATTATTTCAAAGTCATAAACCAACATCTTTGTGACCCATTTTTGTTGCTCTTCTGAAGATAGTCTTTGTTCCAAAAAGTGTTTAAGACTATCATGATCAGTTTTTACCTTGAAGTGTCTTCCCATTAGGTAAGTTCGCCATTTCTTTAGTGCATGTAGTATTGCTAACATTTCCTTCTCATAAATGGGTTTCTGTAAATACTTTCCTTTGATTGGACGACTTTCAAAAGCAATGGGTCTTCCTTCCTGCATTAAAACAACACCAATTCCATTTCCTGAGGCATCACATTCCACGATAAAGGTTTTTGTGAAGTCTGGCGTAGCTAAGACCGGTGCTAGGCACATTGCCTCTTTAAGATGTTCAAAGGCCTTAGTTGCTTCAGGAGTCCATGAAAATGCATCTTTCTTCAATAATGTTATTAGAGGTGCTGCTATTCTCCCATAATTCTTAACAAACTTGCGATAATACCCTGTTAACCCGAGAAATCCTCGCAACTTCTTTATGGTTGTGGGGACTTTCCATTCCTTAATGGATTTAATTTTGTTAGGGTCTACTTTAACACCTTCGTGAGATACAATATGACCCAGATATTCCACCTCTTGTACTCCAAAGAAACATTTGGATGTTTTTGCATATAATTGTTTCTCCTGCAATAGTTTGAGCACCCTGTCAACATGTTCAACATGATCCTTCCAAGACCTGCTATAGATTAGTATGTCATCAAAAAATACCAGCACAAATTTTCTAAGGAAGGGTTTGAAAATGGAATTCATCAACCCTTGAAATGTAGAAGGTGCATTGGTAAGGCCAAAAGGCATGACCAAAAATTCATAATGACTCATGAGTTCGAAATGCTATTTTTTGAATATCTTCAGTCTTCATTCTAATTTGATGATATCCTGAACGAAGATCCAACTTGGTAAAATAAATTGCTCCATGTAATTCATCCAATAATTCATCAATCACAGGAATGGGAAATTTGTCTTTAATGGTGAGCTTATTGAGCTCCATATAATCCAGACACATTCGCCATGATCCATCCTTCTTGTGTACCAATACTACAGGAGCAGAGAAAGAACTTTGACTAGGTTGAATTATACCCGCCTCTAACATTTCTGCAATCATACGTTCAATTTAGCTCTTTTGGAAGTAAGGATATCTATAAGGCCTGATGTTTGGAGGAACACTTCCTGGAATCAAATGAATAGCATGATCATGATCACGAATAGGTGGGAGTCCTTTGGGAGTTTCAAAAACCTTGGAATGATTGTCCAAGACTTGTTGGATATCTGCAGAAATACATGATTTTGATGTTGGAACTTCTAGTGAGGATAATTGTGCAATTACACCTCGTTTTTATTTCTTTAGAAGATTTTTCAAGACATTAGAGCTTATTATCTTTCCCAGCTTCCCTGCAATACCTCGTAATTCGACTTCCTTTCCTTCTGATAAAAATTTCAAGAAAAGTTCTTGAAAATTAAAAGCTATTGTCCCCAAAGATTGTAACCATTGTACTCCTAGTAAAACATCAGCACCTCCCATAGGAATGGAAAGCATTGGACTAGTTAATACATATTCCCCCATGGTTAGCTTTATATTATGGCATTTTCCAGAGAAATTTATAGTTCCTCCATTTGCAACCATCACTTGACATTTTGGTGCTGGGTATAAGAAACAATTTAATTCCTTGGCTACCTTACAATGAATAAAATTATGGGTGCTACCTGAATCAATCAACACTATTACCTTTTTCTTCTTGATATGTCCTTCTATCTTGAGAGTTTGAGGAGTGGTAATTCCTGCCAGTGTATTACACGATATGGTCGGATTCATTTCTTCCTCTTCTAGGGCTGGTTCCTGGTGTATATCCTCTTCTTGTTCATTTTCTTCTTCCTCTTCACAATCTATGTAAAATAATTTCTTCTCAGCACACTTATGACCTTTAGTGTATTTTCTATCACAACTGTAGCAAAGCCCTTTTTGTTGGAAAAATACTGAGAGGGGGGGGGGGGTGAATCAATATTTAGAGCTAACTGATAATTTTACTTTTCCTTTCTCTTTAAAAATATATGTTACATTACTGAATCCAACTTGTATGTCCAGAAATATTATTGCATCATTCATTCATCAGATGTTTAGTAAGCAGTAAGCATGAACAGAAATAACAGAACAAACCATCAAACATAAGTAACACATATGAACACCAGTATTTAAGGTGGAAACCCAATTCGGGAGAAAACCACCGCTGCTGTAATCTCAGTCTTCAATTTTTATTATAAAGAAAACTTCTTACAATTTATGCTGGTGCAGACTTATACCAGCATGCAGTCACCCACCTGCAAAAAGGCTACAACCTTTTCTCGTTCTCCAGCCACTACTGGAAAGGAGCTCCAACCCCCTGATTTTCACACCAGCTTTTACTGGCAGAATACTTCCACTTTCATACAGAAAGCTTCAACCCTCAGATTCACAAGATTTCTTCAGTTTCTTCATCAGACTTCCGTCAGGTCTTCATCATTTCTTTTCGCTGATCATAGTATAGATTCATCATTTCTAGATCATATCCATAGGTGCATCGTAGATTCAGATTTATCAATTAAGAACAGGGTTCATCCATGCAGATATTCCTTAGAGAAATTTATTCATTCACCACCCTTGTGCCTGCACTAACATATTCTATTTCTCTTCTCCTTATATAGTTTTTCCTTTAGTAAAACCATGAGTCAAAACCATCCAACCGCTGATGGTATTCCTTCTTTTATTGGAATTTTTATTTATCAAATTCGTGGAATTTGATAAATAAATATTATTCACACCCTTTGATAATTAAATATTTATATTAATAATCCGTGCTTTTATCAAATGGCCTTTTTAAAATAGACCTTTGGATCCGGCCCCACAAGCATAATCAACGGCTTAATCAATATTATTTAAAAATTGGGGCCCACATAAATACGCGCATGGTACCATAAGTAAACTTCGTGCAAGTCTAACGTCCGATCGCCGTTAGATAGAAAGCTTCCAGATCAACGACATATATGCATATTGCTCGACCTCCGATGCCGAACGTTAACACGCGATGGCCCACCGTAATTTGGTTAATCTTTGTGCTCCTTCCTCATACGACCACTGTTTGATGGCTCCTTCCCAAATCAACGGCTTGTATCGATATCGTTGGGCATCCTGGGTCAAATAATAACGCGCGATGGCGCGCCATGGTAAGCGGTTTTGTGAAATCGTACAGGGACGCGTGTCGCCCGTTCTATGGAATCGCTCCCCACCTCTTGAATACCGCTTGCCCGTCGAAAGTGGTGCGATGAAAACCGAAAACCGCTTGTACTGTTCCTCCTTCGTGGTTCCGCCCTTCGCTCAAGGTTCCGTCTGTCCTTCCTTTTGTTACGTTCTACCTTTTTCCTTCCAGGTTCCGTTCATGATTCCAAAGGGGTAGTTTGGGTTTGCGCTATCCTTCTTACTTGGTGTATCTTCGGCAGGATTTCCAATAAACAATGAACCAATGTAGTTCTCTTCCGACATGATTTTCTCTACCATTAGGATAGAGTTAGTTATACGCAGGCTTCCTTTATGAGGGGAATGAATTCAACAGAGTTTCAGGGAATTCCGTACAAGAATTGAACCAATAAATACCCAAATACACTCGGTATTCTCCATCCATCAGAGTATCACCAGAACACAATGATACATAGGATTTCCTCCATCAGGATGCATACATACACCGAATAAAACTTCTCATATGATTTAATTTCACAGGGACACAGATAACCTTCCTACTGAATTTAAGTTGCTCCTTGACTGATACTGCTCTCTGTAGATGCACTCTTTCTCTGTTCTTCTCTGCCGACCTTTGTCCTCTGCTATGTTTCTTTTCTCTGTTCCTAGTTACTGTGTCAGATGCCAAGTTCTTTGACACTTCCTTTGCCATCAATGAAAATATTTCCAACAATCTCCCCCTTTGGAATTGATGGCAATACTCTTCCTCTGATTGTCTTATAGAAGCCCTTTGTTGTGTTTTCTCCCCCTTTGACATCAATGGCAAAGAGTTGATCAAAATCCTTTGAACCGAAAATACCATGCTTCTCCTGAGATCATGATGTTTCTTCAAACATAATATAACAAAATGACTTATAAATGCCAACAATGCATCCTTTTCATATGACCAATGCTCCCCCTTAGCCTGTGCATTCAGAGATGCCCAACAACACCTCAAAACCAATTTAATCTTCTATATTTAAGTATAACTGATCCTTTGCATGGCAGAGACTACTCCCAGTTTCTGTCTGAGATATTCGAACGCTTCCTTGGGTAGAGGTTTGGTAAATATATCCGCAACTTGTTCTTTGGAGGGAACATACTCCAATTACACCTTTTGTTCAAGCACTTGTTCACGTAAGAAGTGATATTTGATGGGAATGTGCTTGGTCTTGGAATGCATAACAGGATTCTTTCAGATACTGATAGCACTTGTATTGTCACACATAATGGAGATAGGAGGTGAACATTTGATTTGAAATTCTTGTAAGGTTTGCATCATCCAGAGAAGTTGAGTGCAACATGATGCGACAGCCACATATTCTACTTCTGCGGTAGATAAGGCAATAGAGCTTTGCTTCTTGCTAAAACAAGATACTAACCAGGGCCCCATATAAAATGCACCACCACTAGTGCTTTTCCGATCATCAACACTTCCAGCCCAATCTGCATCAGTGTATGCATGAAGAGTAAGATCAGCATTCTTTGGATACCATAGTCCAAAGTCTTGAGTTCCTTATAGATATTTGAATATTCTTTTCACAGCCTGAAGGTGAGACTCTTTTGGATTAGCTTGGAATCGTCCAACAATCCCAACTGCATGCATGATGTCTGGTCTTTTCCCAGCGAGATAAAGTAGACTTCCTATCATAGATCTGTATTCTGGTTGATTCACCGTGGGGGAATCATCATTAGAACTGAGATTACGTCCGGTTATTATTGGTGTACTTACAGGTTTGCAATCTTCCATGCCATACTTCTTCAGAATTTGCTTGAGGTATTCTGCTTGTGATAAGAATATGCCATTTGTTGCTTGTTGCACTTGCAAGCCAAGAAAGAATGTTAGTTCCCCAAGTAAAGACATTTCAAATTCTTGCTACATATTAGAAGCAAATTTCTGACTCATAGACTCTTCATTACTTCCAAAAATGATATCATCAACATATACAACCACAATCAATAGTTTGTCATTTTCAGTTTTTGTGTATAAGTTGCTATCATCAGACCCTTTTGAAAATCCGTGTTGATGAAGATATTTGTCAAGATGATAGTACCATGCCCTTGGAGCTTGTTTGAGACCATATAGAGCCTTTTTAAGTCTACAAACAAGTTTTTCATCATTTCCCAAAATGAATCCTTCTGGTTGTTCTATATAAACTTCTTCTTCTATATCACCATTGAGAAAAGCGGATTTAACATCCATTTGATAAACTTTGATTTGTTGGAAGCTTGAAAAAGCAAGAAACATTCTTATGGCTTCAAGTCTAGCTACAGGAGCAAAAGTTTCTTCAAAATCTATACCTTCTTGTTGAGCATACCCCTTGCAAACAAGTCTAGCTTTATTTCTTATAACATCCCCATTCTCATTTAACTTGTTTTTTAATATCCATTTAGTTCCAATGAAATTTTTGTCATGAGGTCTTGGTACTAATTCCCAAGTGTGATTATTTTCAATTTGATCAAGCTCTTCATTCATGGCTTGAATCCAAAATTCATCTTTGCTAGCTTGATTGACATTGTGAGGTTCAATAGTGGATAGAAATTCCAGATTGCTAGAAGATCCCACAAGAGTCCTTTTGTTTTTCTTCTTTTGGAGCTGCTGGAGACTCATCAATAACAACATCAATACACTCAACAATATTTCGAAGTATTTTATTGTAACATTTATATGCTCTACTCCTAGAGGAGTAACCAAGGAGTATTCCTTTGTCTGCTCTGGGTTCAAACTTGCCAAGTTTTTCATCATTATTTTTGATAAAGCATTTGCTTCCAAAAATTCTAAAATGCTTTACAGTGGGGGGATTACCATACCAAAGTTCATATGGAGTTTTATCACTATTTACACGAACATGTGCCTTGTTGAGAATGTTTATTGTTGTATGTGCTGCTTCTCCCCAACATGTGTCAGGTGTTCTGGAATCATCAAGCATAGCTCTAGCCATTTGTTGAACTGTTCTATTCATTCTTTCTGCAACACCATTTTGTTGTGGAGTGCCAGCTACAGAAAACTGTCTTTTTATGCCATGTTGTTCACAAAATTCAAGAAATTCATCTGATGTATATTCTCCTCCTCGATCAGATCTGAGGGACTTGATTTTTAGATCTAATTCATTCTCAACTAGTGCTTTGAAGATTTGAAATTTATCAAATGCTTCATCTTTGTGTTTAAGCAGCCCAATCCAACACATTCTAGAGAAATCATCAATAAATAGGATATAGTATTGTTCTCCACATGGTGACTTTTTCTTCACAGGTCCACATATGTCAGTATGAATGAGTTCAAGAGGCTTGCTTGATGATCCTTCCTTGGCATTAAATTGTACTCTGGTTTGCTTACCAAATTGGCAAGATTTGCATATGATATTTTCAGGTAGAGTAATATTGGGAAGATCACGAACAACTTTAAGTCTGCTTGATTTGTTTATTTGAGAGAAGCTCAGATGCCCCAACCTTCTATGCCATAGCCAATTTTCTGAAGATTTACTCAAGTAACATTGTTCTTTGGGGTTCTTCAATATATACAGGTTGTTTGGAGTTCTTTTTCCTTTTATAATTGCTTTACCTGTATCAAGATCACGTACCACACATTCTTTTGAACTAAAGACAACTTCAGTTCCTTGATCACACATTTGACTTACACTTAACAGGTTATGCTTTAATCCATCCACATACATGACTTCATTAGCTTTCACCTTTTATTTTAGAAAAACAGACCCTTTTCCCTTAATGACTGCAGGAGTATCATTTCCAAATGTAACATTCTTTTTCTTCTCTAAAGCACTATATGCTAGAAGTTTGGTTTTGTCACCTGTCATGTGTCTTGAGCATCCACTATCAATGTACCATTGGTTTTCTTCATCTTCTGCAAATAACGCTATGCCACAATTTTCAACCTATAATTCCTTCTTTTTCCATACTTTGGAGCTTGAAGGAACATGTTCTTTTGGCTAAACTTTGCTCCTGCATTCAGATTCTTCATGGCCAAAATTATTGCAATACGCACATTCAACTTCATTTTGAAGAGGAGAAAAGTTGTTATAAGTATTCTTCTTTGTTTCAATATCAATCCTTTTCTTTCTTGCTTCTCTTGTCATGATGGTTTTATATGCAACACATTGAACAACTTTATGAACAAAATTGTGACATGAGAAACATTGTCCATTGAAGCAGAAATTCCTACGATCATGAAATCTTCTACTTGAATTTACCTGTTGATTGGTGTTTCTTTGAAAGACATTCCTGTTAGTGTTCTTTGAATTGAGATGATCATGATTTACATGTAAAGATTCTTTATTCCCTTGCTGAGTGGCAGCATGTTGTATACCAGCTGTAACTGCTTTTAGATAATTTGGTGCTGAAGCCTGAGAAGATTCTCCGATATATCCAAGACCTTTCTTTATAAGGGGATAACGTTGTACTTTGATAATCTCATCTAAGGTTTCAGATCCTTTAGCAAATCTAAGATTCAGAGTCTTTACTTTCTCAAGTTCTTTTCTTAGACTTACTACTTCACACTCTAATTTCTCATTGTTTTTCTCCTTTTCTTCAAGCTGATTTTTCAGAGTTTCTATGGTTATTTTACTCTCTTCTAAGCAAATTTTGAGTTTATTATTTTCATCAAGAAAATCACTGTCTTCTAGAGCATCCACAAAAGTATCCTTTTCTTCTCTAGATTCTTTTTCAAATGCCATGAGAAGTCTAAGATCTTGTTCACATTCTTCCTCACTATCAGATAACCTATCATTGTCTTCATGAGTATAGTAACTTTTTCTAGTGCTAAAACGATTATTATTTCTTCTTGCTACTTCCTTCCCCTTTTTATGTGTTTCTTTATGAGGACACTTAGCGGCATAATGACCAACTCTTCCACAATCAAAAAATTTGAAAGGAAGCTTACCTCTGAATCGTCCTGTGCCAAGTTGAAGTTTCTTTACAAAGTTTACCTCATCTTCTTCTGAGATATATCCTGATCCTTCTGTTTTTTGTACTTCCTTCCCTTTTTTAGAAGTTCTAAATACTATTTCTTTGACTTCAGATGGTCCTCCTTGTCTCATTTCATATGCAGTTAGTATTCCATGAAGTTGCACCATAGTAATATTTTGAAGATCCTGCTTTTCTTCAAGAGCAGAAACTTTTGACTCAAATTTTTCCGTTAGTGATCTTAAAATTTTCTCAACCAGAGTAGATTCGGTTATTGTTTCTCCTAGATTTCTCATACGATTTACAATATCATCAAGTCGTAAAAATAAATTTGCAATGCTCTCCTCATTATCCATTTTTAGATTCTCATATTGAATTCTGAGAGTTTGGAGTTTAGCACTCTTTACCTTTGCATCACCTTCATAACTTAGAATGATTTTGTCCCATATTTCCTTTGCTGTATTCAGCTGCATGAATTTGACAAATTCTAATTCAGTTATACTTCCCAATAGAGCATTGAATGCCTTTGCATTGATTTCATAATTCTTTCTTTCCGTCTAATATGTTGGTATTGCAGCTGGATATTGATATCCTCCTTCAACAATTGCCCATACATCTGCTCCTAGAGACTGAAGATAGGATCTCATCCTTGTTTTCCAGAAGATTAAATTGTTTCCGTTAAAGAGAGAAGGCCCGATAGATGCTGTTCCAAATTGATTTCTCATCTTGTTTGATCTTCCTTCTAGCGGCTAAGCTTTTTCAGAAGGACCTGCTCTGATTCCAATTGTTGGGAAAAATACTGAGAGGGGGGGTGAATCAGTATTTTGAGCTGACTGAAAATTTTACTTTTCCTTCCTCTTTAAAACCATATGTTACATTACTGAATCCAACTTGTATGTCTAGAGATCTTATTGCATCATTCATTCATCAGATTTTTAGTAAGCAGTAAGCATGAACAAAAATAACAGAACAAACAATCAAACATAAGTAACACATATGAACACCAGTATTTAAGGTAGAAACCCAATTCGGGAGAAAACCACCGTTGCTGTAATCTCAGTCTTCAATTTTTATTATAAAGAAAAATTCTTACAATTTATGTTGTTACAGACTTATACCAGCACGCAGGCACCCACCTACAGAAGGGCTACAACCTTTTTCTCGTTCTCCAACCACTACTGGAAGGGAGCTCCAACCCCCTGATTTTCACACCAGCTTTTATTGGCAGGATACTTCCACTTTCATACAGAAAGCTTCAACCCTCAGATTCACCAGATTTCTTTAGTTTCTTCATCAGACTTCCGTCAGGTCTTGATCATAGTAGAGATTCATCGTTTCTAGATCATATCCATAGGTGCATCGTAGATTCAGATTTATCAATTAAGAACAGGGTTCGTCCATGCAGATATTCCTTAGAGAAATTTATTCATTCACCACCCTTGCGCATGCACACCTCGTATTCTATTTCTCTTCTCCTTATATATTTTTGACTTTAGTAAAACCATGAGTCAAAACCATCCAACCACTGATGGTATTCCTTCTTTTATTGGAATTTTTTATTTATCAAATTCGTGGAATTTGATAAATAAATATTATTCACACCCTTTGATAATTAAATATTTATATTAATAATCTGCGCTTTTATCAAATGGCCTTTTTAAAATAGACCTTTGGATCTGGCCCCACATGCATAATCGATGGCTTAATCAATATTATTTAAAAAACTGGGGCCCACATAAATACGCGCATGGTACCATAAGTAATCTTTGCGCAATTCCAGCGTCCGATCACCGTTAGATAGCAAGCTTGTAGATCAACGGCATATATGCATATCGCTCGACCTCCGATGCCGAACGTTAACGTGTGATGGCCCACCGTACTTTGGTTAATATTCGTGCACCTTCCTCATACGACCACCGTTCGATGGCTCCTTCCCGAATCAACGGCTTGTATCGATATCGCTGGGCATCCTGGGTCGAATAATAACGCGCGATGGCGCACCGTGGTAAGCGGTTTTGTGAAATCGTACAGGGACGCGTGTCACTTGTTCTATGGAATCACTCCCCACCTCTTGAGCTAGCGTCGGTGGTGCGGTGAAAAGCAAAGGAAGCCCCAACATCTTTGTTCTCCTTTGTGGTTCCGCCCTTCGCTCAAGGTTCGTCTGTCCTTCAACACACATTCGTTCTACCTTTTTCCTTACGAGTTCTGTTCCTTGATTCCAAAGGGGTAGTCTGGGTTTACGCTATCCTTCTTACTTGGTCTATCTTCGACAAGAGTTCCAATAAACAACGATCCAATGTAGTTCTCTTCCGATAGGATTTTCTCTACCATTAGGATAGAGTTAGTTATACGCAGGCTTTCTTTATGAGGGAAATGAATTCAACATAGTTTCAGGGCATTCCGTACGAGAATTGAACCAATCATTTAAATACACATAAGTGTTCTATCCTCTGAGTATCACCGAACACAATCATGCAAGGATTTCCTCCCATGGGGATGGTTACATGCACGAGATTAAACTTCTATACCAGAAAAATTTCATAAGAAACTGCTAGCTAGCGACTACGAATTTAAGTTGCTCCTTGGTGATACTGCTCTCTGTAGATGCACTCTTTATCTGTTCTTCTCTGCTGACCTTTGTTCTCTGCTATAATTCTTTTCTCTATTCTTCGTTACTGTTTCAGATGCCATTTCCTTTGCTACTTCCTTTTCCATCAATGACAATATTTCCAACACTTTTCTCTTTTTTCTTTCAATTGTTGTGGTGTCAACCTTGTAGGTTGTGGAAATCTAGGCGTAGCAACACTTCCTTCTTTATAGAATTGAGTGGTAGGCTTCCTTGTCGCCATAATTTTACATTCGACTTTTCTTGCCAACCTGAATGCCTTCTCCAATGAATCAGGTTCCAAAACACGAACTTCATGTTGGATGTTATCCTTTAGAGTACCTAAGAAGAGATCAATCCTGTGTTCCTCTGGAATATTAGTTACCCATATATTCAATTTTTGGAAGTCCTCAATGTGCTGCCCCACTAAACCCTTTTGTTTGAGATTTATCAATTGGCTAAAGAAGGTGTTGCTCTTTGTATCCTCATAATGTGCTATCATTTCCTCCGTAAAAATTGACCAAGTGAATTTTTTTACGGGAGCAAAGCCATCGATACCATACAAATGTATTTTGTTCTAAATGTAAAGTTGCAATGCATACCTTTTGTGTGTTTTGCACATTATGAAGATCAAAATATTGCTCCATCTGTAGTATCCATGTTACAGGATCCTTATCGACCTCTCATATGTTCGGAATATGCAGGATATCGCCAACATTAGAGTTTATGAAATCACGATTAACATTTATTTTTGTTCTCATCATGAGTTTCTTCTACTATCTTTTCACCATTAGGAAACATTTCTTGTATCAACTTTGTCAAACCTTCTATGTCTGCTTTTAGATCATTCTTCATGTTGTCCATTTTAGCTTCCATGTCATCCATCTTAGATTCCATGCCAGCTTCCATGCCATCTATCTTAGATTCCACGCCTTTCTTCAAACCATCCATATTATTTTTCACACCATCCATCTTCGCTTCCACGCCTTTCTTCAAAACTTCCATTTCATTTTTCGTTGCTCTTTGCGAGAGTGAAATTTGTTGCACTTGCTCTTGTAATTTTGATAGATCATGTTGCAATTCTTCATCTTCATGAGTCATAGTAGAGCCTTCTGAAGGCTTAATGGGTGTTGAATTATTTTTATAGGGCATTTTTTAGAACCCAATACTGATATCTATTCTACAATATGCCCTTGGAATCAATTCAAATTGAATTTTCAAACAAGACTTATGCAATTCGGAAAAAAATACACACCTTTTTCTTGCTTTTGAGGAGCTCGATATTGAAATTGGATTATCTCTGTGATTGTGGCTCTTCAATATGTAATTCATCACCAAAGTAGCCCTCTAAATTCTCTTTTGAATACCACGGGTCTAGCTTTGATTTGGATTCTCGGAATAGGTGTCCAATCTCCCATTGACCTAATTGTGGGTACAGTTCGATGAGTGAACTTGTATGACTTTCCATGTGTCATTTTTTGGTCCTTTGTCTCTGAAATTGATAGCCAAGAAACTAAAGTCTGTGTACTTGCAACCACTTTTTACAGCACTCCAATCCGATGCTCAGAGAGAGAGTTATGAAACTTTTCCCACGATCACCTCTTTAAGATGAATTTCGAGAGCCTGAAAAAGCACTACCTTCCACATATCATATATCCAAAAATATTGCGAACCAAAATTTTTTTGACGAGTTTCCTCAGGATTTCGGCTTTGCACCCTAAAAATTTCAGATTACGGAAGCATAGTATAAATTTTTTTAGCGCAAATTCGACGATTTGTTCCCAGGATCTGAAAAAGACCTAACTTCCACAAATCATATCTCCGAAAATATTGCGAACCAAGCTCTGAAATTTTGAGACCATCTTCCTCAGGATTTTGGCTTCCCACCCTAAAAATTTCAGCTTCTGAAACTTCGTAGAAAAAAAAGTTATAGCGAAAATTCCACGATGACCTGTTTGGAGCAGCAAAACCCTAGAATCCCAAGCTCTGATACCAAATGTTGTGTAACCATCTCCAAAAATAGAAGAAAAGAGATATCAACGCCTTAGAAATGAGCCACTTCGAGGGGGCAACCTCCAATACATTACATAAATGAACAATTCTTGGATGATACAATTTACAAAACCTCCTTTCTATATATGGGAGTCCATGTGGCCATAATGTAATCCTAGTGGGCCACAATGTAATCCTAGCCGACCTAACAATAATAATTTAAGGGCACAATAATAACAAAATGGGGGTTACAAGGGTACAATAATAACAATAAGGGGGTTACACTAATAACAGTAAGGGACTATACTAGCAATATAGGGACCTAACAGAGCAAGAGATGAATTCCCTTACATATCTTAACAGAAGAAAACATTGAGGCAGTGAAGGACAAACAGAAGTAAGGTGCCATCATGAAACATTTCTTAATCTAAATATTTTGTCCTACTGCAAAATAGCAAGATGGAAAACATAATGGAAAACTAGAAAAAATGAACATAAGAACACTTCACCATCAACCAAGCTTATGGATCCTGCAAACAGTCTCTATCCATCAACAAGCAAACCAGGGCATGCATGAGCTCCAAGACATCAAATTGTTATCGAAAACTCCAAGAGACTATGTATTTGCTTCAGCAGAAGTCATCAAAATCCAAATAATGCATAAGAGCCTCAGGCTCTATTTATGGAGCAAAATGAGGAGGTGGAAACCCTAAGAGGCTTCCAAAAACCCTAATTTATCCATAAATGTCATAAATGTGCTTAATGACCATGCAAGGCCCAAGACACGTAAGAGATAAGATAATAAATGAAAAACATCAAAACATAACTCCGAAATCAAATCAGGAGTGATTTGTCCGAAAAAACATTAAAAAACCAATTTGTCATTAATCAGTGTCTTTTGTTGACTTTTTGGCAAAAGGTTGTCTCTATGCGTAGCACCATTTCAGCAAAACATAGGGTCTGTTGCAGCTGAGTTTTGGACCCCTTCCCGACATCGGATTTGGCCTCGTGATGGCTCATTGGAAAGCTTGATGAGTATAATTTACAAAAATACTTGATTTTTGCTGAATTGATGCCATTTACCTGCTCAAAAACCAAATCTACCATGATTGATATGTGCGCAATGCCATGCCTAAAAAGGAGGCAGAAAGGTCATTTTTGAGGTGTTTTTTGACCCTTTGAGGGGGAAAAAATGCTCCAATTGACATGAAATTTTGTGGCTAGAATGTTGGTGACATGAAAAATCCAAAAATGTAAACTCCAGCAGCTGAGGATGCCCCAATGTTTTGCGTAGCGCCTAGGGTGTTGCGCTCCTAGGGGTCAAAATTTGAAAAAAAACAAAAAGTTTCCTGATTTGCCTCAAAATTGGCGTGTAGACCCCTCAAGGGGTTTTAGACATCTGCTAAGAAGCATCAACCAAGATTTCGAGGCTGTCATTCACTTTGGTCTTTTTTAGCTCCTCTAGTTCCATGAGGGCTTGCTTGAGTTTGGCATTAGCAAGCATGCTCTTCCTTGCATAGTGTTTGACCATTTTTTTCTGCAAGGCAAGGCCCCTATTCACCTCTTTGAAATGTTTATGCTCCTGTTTATAATAGTAGATGACCCTTTGTGCCCTTTTAAAGTCCTTTTCCCATTCTTGAAGCTAGGCATCATTTTCTAAGAGGAGCAATTTTGTACTCATCCCTTGGTCCTCATTATCATTGTCTAGATCAACAAAAAGAGGGCCTTGAGAAGTCTTTTTGATCCTTTTGCTTCTTCTTACCTATACCTTTTGTTCAACCTTTTCCACTTTTCCTTTGCCTTTGTCCAATATTTTGGTTGTTTGAGAAGTGATGGCCCTTTGCCTTTTAGAGGCAGCAAACACATTTCTTCTCCCTCTATGATATGTTCATGTGAGAGGGGTAACAATGGGAGTTTTAAAGGCAATGTCATCATCATTTTCGCCTTTAGTTTGCTTGATATTTTATGAACTTGCCTCACTCTGATTTTCTTTGTCATGTATGGACTTATTTTTGTCAAGATAGTCATGACTCTTTCCTTGACTGTCTGGTGTACTTTGATGGATGTCCTCCTCATCATCCTGCTCTTCCTCCTCACATTGTTGTTCCTCTTCATCATTTTGCCCACTACTTTCATCTTTGTGGTTGCCTTCACTAACTTCATCATTGCCATCACTACTTTCTTCATGGCTACTTCCTCCTCTTCATAATTTTCTTCATTTTCATCATCTTCTTCTTCACTGCTCCCTCCTTTTCCATCATTATCCATCTCAGTTTCCTCCTGACTGTTGCCTCCTATTTTTTCTTCACTAGGGATACTGTCAACCCCTTCACTTGGTAATTTAGGGGAGGAGGTAAGAGGTGAAATTATTTATGGAGAAGGCACATGGGGAGATGATAGATGTGTGGAGGTAGATGGTTTTGAAGTGGAAGGCAAGTTCTGCTAGATGAAGGCCCGGGGATCTGCAAACACATCATGTGAGATCAAGGTCTCCCATTATATTCCTTGCTACTCTAGCTGGTATAGGACAATAATCTTGATCAAGGAGTGGTGAAAGAGGCTTGGTATTTGGTGATCATAGATTTTCTTCTTGACAACTGAGGCCATTTTATCAATGCTTCAGAAAATGTAGTAGGGTAGGTTCATCATCTTGACCCTGGTAAAATGCATCAGCAACCTTATATGATATGAGTAGATCCGAGAGTATCTCCCCTCACATCTGGAATAACTGATAATCTGCCTCATCAATGTAGCATACCTCTCCAGCAAATGAGAAAAAGGGAAAAAATCCTTACAATTTTGTTAATAGATGGGTTTCAAATAGGGCCCATAGTAGCTCAACTCCAACTTCTTTTGTTTGAACCACACCTCACCAATGTCTGGTATACCTGTTGCTTTGGAAATGATCTCAGATGAGAGCTCAAATTGTACTCCTGCCAAATTGACTTGATGGTTTTGTAAGCTATAGACGAATAATCTAGTTAACTCTGCATGGCTACTAACTTGCTTTACCTTCTCACAAAATCTGTAGCACCCTACATCCTGGAAGCATGAAAGGATCATAGGAGATGAAGTGAGTGGAGTGGTGTCTAAGGGCTCAAATATTTTTTCTTTTCCTCCATGATGTTTTGGCTTGGTGGGAGTATGACTCTCATCACCACTGGTATGAATATCTCCCTCTGACATGATGACTGGTCTAAAAACAGCAGCAGGGCCTTTGAACTTTTCTTGAGGGTTTTTGGGCAAACCAAGTGCTTTTAGTGGATTTAGGTCAACTCTTTGCAATATGAAAACTAAGGTGAAAATGATTTTTTTAGAGCTTGCACTTGGGGTTTAGAGGATAGCATATAGTCACCCAATCTTCTTTTTGCACTTAGAACCAAATTCACTTGCAAACCCTAACTCAAAAACTAAGAAATTGATCTTTACATAGTCTAGGGTTTGGTCTAGTTTTGACTATGGATGACTTCCTTGTCTTTAGAAAAAGGAGATATTGGAAGGATAAAGAGTTTTACCAACCTTAGACTTTCCTTGCAAAATTTTTGAAGCTAAAATTTTGGACTTTGGAGCTCTTTGAGAAAACATGTAAAAAATCTGGCGGGAGCGCAGCGCCTGTGCGTAGCGCCGGGCAGACTGGGTGGTGCCTCAGGTGCCTCCGGTCTTTTCTGGGCCTGTGCATAGTGCTGGGCTAGGTGCACAACGTTGGGTTGTAAGAGTGTAGCGTAGTTTATTTTTACACTGCTTGCCTCCCTCCTGTGCGTAGCGCCCGAAATTTTTCACAATTTGGCTTGAAAATCGAAAAAAATTCTCCCAACGGCTTCTTCTTCTCGGAAATGGAAAATGATGCGTGGGAAAAGGTTAAAGTGGCCTTTTATGCTTGATTTGAAAAGTAAATTTTTAAAATACCAAACCCACTTTTGCAAATTTAATGTCTCCTATATTTTAGTGTGTTTTTGACTAATATTTGTTGTGAACACACTTTTGACATTTTTTGGAAAAAGCGTTTACTTATGCCTCTGTCATCTTGGTGGAACAATATTTTTGACATGGAGGCCTTTGTCGGGAGTCTATCTCTGAGATGCATATCGAGGTTACACTTTTCCTTTTTAGGCATGTTTTGACAATAACATATGTCCAACTTTTTACTTTAAAAAACTTTGTTTTTTTACCCTTTGGTAAAATGATCTTCTTTAAACTGATACTCTTTGTCCTTTCTTCTCTTAATGCAGGTGAAGAAATTCTATTTTTGAAAAACCCTAAGGAGGAGGCTTCTATCCTTGAAATCTCTGAGACAGTTGTTTGCTTGTCACCATTATTTTGTTAATCTACTAAACAAACCTTGATACTCTTTTACCTATAGGCCTGTTGCTTTTGTCTTGTTTGTGTCTACCTCCTGGTGATGATTATATCTTATTACCTTTCCTCTTCTTATTGCTAGTGGCCACCTTGGATGTTCTTTGTAGGAATGTGAACAAGGTCAGTTGTCCCTTGCATCATTTGAGCTCTAAGCCAAGGAGGCTTTTCTTGAATGACTTTGGGTCAAAATGCTTGATTTTATTCCCCTTTGAATGCAACCTCTTCATGCACGAAGGCATAACTTTTTAGGCACCAAATCCATTATATGACTCAGTGAAACCTTAGGTTACCTAATGGGGCCTTTGGACTTGGATTTTGGACAGAGGTTTAGACTTAGGGATCACCAAGTACAAGATAGGACCTATGATAAGCTTAGTGTTTTTTTAAAACCTAGGATCTAGCATACTTGACTATCCAAAGGGCCTGTAGAGACAATAAGTGTTTGGGAATATTATGGAAGATACAACAAGGCTATTTGATTGGTAGGTTTGAATAGTAGTAGGGAAATCCTGTAGGGGCCAAAAGGCAAGACATGGTGAAAAATGGGTGACAGTTAGTGTTAAAATAAATGGCTTGAGCTCATGATGGGTCTTCCACGAGTGGTGGGCTAGTCATGACTATAAATGAAGATGAAATAGTGAAATTTTTATCTCAGGATAATGAAGGCAATGATATTTCTAAAACTCACAATATTTACAAATTTTGTTTCTAGAAATCTAGGACCACTACTTAGTCATCTTCAGATAGTAAAAATTATGGATGAATAACACCACACACTGACTTAGTAAGATGGGTGTTAGATCATGTGGACATCCAAGATAAACAATTTATTACCAAAATTAGAACAATCATTGGTTCTCTCAACCCTGCGGATTTGAAGGAAATGTACAAATTTCTTGAACCCCATAAAAGATATGACAATTATTTCGTCCAGGAATTTATTCGAGAGAATGAGCACTCTACAAATGTGATTAAGGATTTTGATTAAAATCCCATTCTCGCAAATTGCTGCAATGATGTTTCATCTTTTTGGGTCTTCAAATACAACCAAGTTTAAAGAATATTGGACACCCCTGATAAAATCAGCTTCTGATGGCTATATTATTGATTGGTCTAATATTATGTCTGATAATTTGATTAGATGTATCAATTTTTATAGAGAAAATCGTAATCTTCCTTCCAATACATCCACTCCTGTTTATATGAGTTCATTTATCCTAGATGTCATTTGTTTTTCTACTGAATTTCCATCGTTAGGATGGAAATGGACCAGAGAAGTTAAAACCTGTACAGTTAGAATTCCTGTGGGAATCAAAATACCACTCCCATATGTTTAAAATATGCAATGATGTAATTCTCCCAGTTTTTCAAATCATTTTCGAAAGGAAAATCTCTAGAGTCACCCATGAAGCCAATAGAAATCTTAGGTATGTAGGAAGATGGTTTGGTAAGGAATTTTTCACGTACATCCGAATTTTTGAAGTCATGCTTGCCCTCATGTCCTACCTTTATATATACCAAATAAATTATTGGCCAAATAAATTGCATATCAGACCATAGGTAATGGGTTGACTAAATTTCTGAAAGAAACCAAAAATACAATTTGGCCAAATTTTCCTATCACATGTGGTTCATATACTCTCGGAAATTTCAAGCATGCATGTCTTGAAATTGATTTTTTAAGACCCTTCAATTTCCCAATTCTTCCCAACATAATTTATGATACATATGGTGTTGCCAAAGAAATAAAAAATCAAGTTGCGAGCATTTGCAAGCGAATCTGATAAATTTGACAATGTGTTTGAATCAATTCCAGGGGTTCTGAAAATAGAAACTGTGAGATTCAGTCCAGAAGAATTGATACAATTCAAACAATATCGTGAAAAGAGGAATTCTCATTTGCCAGATTACATGTTCCAATTTCCAGAAGCAGAACAAATTCCATTTCAAGTTCCTCAAGTTAAAATTCAAGTGCCAGAAGCAGAACAAGTTTCGGTTCCGATTCCTCCAGTTCAGGTACAAGTACCAGTGGTAGAACCAGAAATCGTAAATGTTCTACAAGAAGAGAAATTTAATGAATACTGGGAAAGTTTTGAAAAAAAATTATCTGATACTAATGCCGATCAGAATACTATTTTGTTAGAAACTCTTCCCACTTGAAGGTTCTCTAAGAACAACAATTCATATAGGTGAATCAAGCATTCAACAAGTATCCTCTAATTTAAGGTTCTGAATATAAAAATGAAATTTGAGTAATCTCATTCGCTGCAGACATTTCCAAAATTTCTATTCAGCAAAATCAAACACCAAGGAATAACGGTACAGAGGAGAGACACGAAAAAATAGTGGCAGAAGACATGGAGATTATCCATTCTTTTCCAACAACAGAAATGATTCTGAAGATTGAAGAAATAACTCCTTTGGATGTATTTTACAGTCCAAAGCATAAATTTGTTGTATCCAGGTCAAATAAGAAGAAAAATATTGAATATTATCAAAAAATTCCTATGGATACAACATCAATGCAAGTTCTCTAGAAAGGAACACAAGCAACTCCGGGAAAAGAACTTAGTCGATTATCTCAATTTGCAGGTGCTTATGCAGATGCAACTATTCATAAGGCAATGGATATTGAGTCATTAATCATGGAGAAAGATGAGAAAATGACTCAAATGGATCAAAGTTTCTTCAAGGAAAAACAAAGGATAGAGCAGGAGTTGCAATCAAATATTAATAATCTGAAAATCGAGTTTGAAGGGCTCAAAATCAAACTCAAGAATGAAATTAAAGAAAATTATTTAATAGTCTAGCAACTACAGTATAACATTCAAAAGCTCCAGGAAAATCCAAAACTTAATGAGGTAAATAAAGAAGCAACCGAGCTGGAAACATTGCTGATAAAACAACAAACAATTTTTTATCCGAAATACCAACAGATTCAAGAGAAGATTAAAATAAGTGATCAATTAGTCACTCAAATTTCTGACTTGAGGATTTATTATGAGGAAACTGATGATAAAGTGTCTAAGTATATATATTGGCAAGGCACGGTGCAAGGGAGAGCAGTCGATCTTCCTTGCCTTGAAGAATAAATAAAGGACATAATATTTGGAGACTGGGACATGAAAATGAAAAGTGCAGAATTAGCTATTATCAGAGCTAAAAACATGTCATTTAACATCTCTGAGTATATTAAATATTCTCTTCTGCAAGCTAATCTTATCCAGGAAATTCCAAAATAAATTATGCCTAAAGTCGACCTTTTGAAACAATATTGGCAAGAAACATCAAGCAGGAAAGCTCTTGACATAGAAAACTTGACAAAGATAAACATGGAAGTTTACTGGTATCTGTTGATAAAGCCACATAGTCAATTGGGAGTGCTGAGGTGTATTTCCAACGCAGCAGTTCAACTTCTTCCATCACTCAATGATGCAATATTCACAGGCCATATTAGAATTCAACCAATGCATCCCCCCCCCAGCTCGTATATATGATCAAAGCTTGCTAGCTCAAAGAACAGTTAGAGAGTGGATCTAAAAAATTGTCTTGAGACTGTCACAACTATTTCATTTTAATTTCCTAGCTTTTAGTTTATATTTTAGATTATATTAAGAAGACTAGGCTTTCACAAGTCTTCTATTTTTGTAATATCAATTGGTATTTAAACCCCTTTCATGCATTTATAAAGGGGTCCAGATTTTTGAGAAGGTGGCTTTTGGAACTTACACTATTGTTTGAACAGAAGTATCTAATTGAAAGTCTGAACCCATAGGCTATCTTTTCAGAACTAAGATATGATGCAATAGGAACTATTATCTATGTATTAATCGTTCTTATGTTTCTGAGATTATAGAAAACTCGTTTTTGTCTATTTTTCTCTTTCTGATAAGCATTGAAATGATATATATTCTTATTAATATTGATAAAATGTATTGAATGAAATGTTGTTAGATAATTCACTTTGAAAGTTTTTATATGATTAATTTTGTTCATCAACTAAACCAATTACATTTTTTTAGTTTCTTTAAAGTGCTTATATTCATTTTAGTATGAAAATGATCTATATTGTTTCATACTTATGAAATCTTACTCTGTAATCATATAAATTGATCCATCCCACGAAGTAGTTAGAATTAGTTTTATTTTTGTTATCAGTAGAATAGATCACTCCATTAGTGTTGATTTTATTCCATTGTTTTACAAACTCATTTTTATATGTGAAATTGGTCCCTATATCCCCAGTCGGACCCACCATTTCAACGGAAACGGAGTAGCAAGGAGTTGCACTATCCTCCCGACTTGGTGGAATCCCTAATGTTGAGGAAGTCACTCTCCAGCCTTCAACATTTTTGGCGCTAGAAGGAGGGTATTCGAATATGTATGGAAGATAAAGTTGAATCTCAATTGAAAATCCAACATAAGAGTTAAACTCCCTCCAAAGTTTCTACGGCTTCTAGATCTCGTTCGCTATCTCCAAGTCATAAACCTAAAGTTGTAGAAACATTTCTTATATCTCCTGAAACATTACCTCATAGAACTTCTTCAGAATATGGTCCTAAATCTCTTGAAGTTCATTCTTTGATTGAAAGATTAGAACAAATATCTATATCTCCAGATAAAAAAATCAAACCAGAAGTTTCTGAAGAAAGTATTACATCTAAATTTCGAAGTACTAGTGTGTTAAATCGATCACAAAGTGAAAAACTTTGGATAACTCCTTTCGATTTTCCTATTTTATCTCATCGCAAGAAATAAACCACATCAGTATCTCAATCAGGTATCAGTGAAATCACATCATCTTCATTGCCATTTACTTCCACCATATCTTCTAATCAATCCATTTCTACTCAAAAAATTAGTGCCACTATAAGTAGTACTAGTCCAGTAGTAAGTTTTTCTCCATCCACATCTTCTTCTGGACCCACTAGCTCATCTTCAAAAGTACCAACTCAAGAAATGGCCAATCTACCATGGGTTAATCCAGGGGCTGTGAAAATGAAAAATTTACATCCTCTCCCCGATCTTCCAGAAAAATGGCTACCCAAATATAATCCTGATGATGGTCTTCCTACTGAAGAACATCTCAATAATTTTATGTTGGCTATGAGTCTCAATGGTATGCAACATGAAGATGTTGTAGTAAGATTTTTTCCTTATAATTTTCAAGGATCTACAGGATCCTGGCATTTCTCCCTCCGTTCTGGTTCAATAGGAGATTGGAATACTTTTCAAGATCTATTTCTTGCTAAATATGGTGATGATAGGACAATTGTGTCCTTAGTAAATTATATTTCTAATTTAAAAGCTAGTTCAAACGAAAATATCAAAGATTTCAATTCCAGATTTAACAAGTTATTGAATAAAATTCCAGTTGCCTCTCGACCAGGATTGGACGTAAAAATAGAGTGGTACATATCTTCTCTTCCTTATAATATAACATTTTTTTTATATAGAGCTAATAAACCTACCCTTGTTGAAAATATGAACGAAGCCTTGTCTGTAGAGAGAAGAATTGTAGCTTTAGAGAAGAAAACCGAGTTAGAAGAAAAAAAATCTCAAAAAGTAACATTCAAAGATGATCAAAAGAAGAAAAATCTCAAAGATCCTTTCGATCTTGACGTATTGCAAAAGGGTGTGAAGACCATGTCAAATGAAATGGTTGAAATCAAAAAACAAGTTTCTTAGACTTCTACTAAAAAACCCTTTAGATCATTTAGAAAAAATCAGTCGTTTGTATCACAACCTCCTAATATCATTTCTAATGTTGAATCTAAAGAAGAAGAAGAAGAAACTACAGCTTTTGTCGACGAATCTCAAGATGAAGAAGTAGCAGAATTACATGGATTATGGGACTTTGTCTTAAATTCCTCTGATGAAGAGATAGAGTCCCAAGAAATGCCTGTTAGCACTAGAAGTAAGGCTTCCACCAAACCAAATCAATCAATTCAAAAGTAGAAGGTCCCAACTTCTGTTGCTAAACAAAAACCTGTTAAAAAAAAAAACATCGGTCAAACCATCTCAACAGGTTATTACTCAATCTCAGCCCATTAAATCTGTACCCAATCCTCAATCTAAAGCTTTGGTAGTATATGATACTATTGAATATAATATTGTTGAGGATATGAAGAAGATTGAGGCCAATATTTCTCTTCATGAAGTTAGAAAATTAAAGCAACAGTAGAATATTTTATTAAAATATTTGAATGCAGTTACTGCATCTCCTCTTCCTCCAACTGTTATTTCTAAAGCTGCTAATGGGATAGGGAAGCCTCCAATTGACAATTCAAACAAAGTAAATTCTTTAGATGATATTTTGATTGGTGATAGATCCAATTATCATACATCTCCTTTCCTCTTAACTTATGAAATCTACAATAGAAATGTTCATAACTGTTTGATTGATTATGGAGCATCATCCAATATAATTCCATATTCAATTTGCGAAAATTTAAATATCACACCCCAGAAATCATTAGTTAGCATATTTCAATTGGATAGAACAAAAGTTAAGGTTTTAGGAGAGATGAAATCGGTAAGTATTTGATTGTCATCAAATCCAAAAGTCACTCAAATTATCAATATACTAATTGTTGATATCCCTAAATTCTACGGTTTAGTTCTTAGCAGATATTGGTCTGAAAATTTACATGGATATTTTGCGATTATGAGGTCAAAATGTCAAAAAAAAAAAAACAGCATGCTTACGTTGGTACACACAAATGGTGTTGCTCGACTT